>JALPQD010000370.1:987500-2273550 GCA_023101885.1 Typhlomys cinereus | reverse complement strand
TTCTCTCTGGCTTCTTTTTCTCAGTGTACTTGTTTGAGATGAATGCACACGTCTGGTGGAATTCATCAACAGTCCATTCTTTTTATTGCGGAGCATTTCCATTGTATGAAAGTACCACGGTGTGTTTAGCAATTCATTCCCCTGCTGATGGCTGATGGCTGATTGAGTTTTGGCTATTTGCCATTGAAAGTAAAGTTGCTATAAACATTCATAAACTATGCTTGTATGTATATGTCATGATTTGAAATGTGAGTGTCCCTCACAGGCTGATGTGTTTGAATCCTTGGTTGATGTTTGGGAAGGTTTTGGCAACTTTAGGAGGGGAGCCTTGCTGGAGGAAGGCATATCATGGGAAAAGTAGGTAAAGTGGTTAGCCCTGCCCTGCTCCAGATAGCCGTCTGCAGCTAGCTCTCTCAGGCTCCATGATAGATGTGATTTAAGCTGCCTCCAACTCCTGCTGCCAGCCATGTCTTCCCTGCCATAATGGACTGTATTTTCCCTGGACAACTGTAAGCCAAATAAATCTCCCTTTTCTCCCTTAAATTGAGTTTAAATATTGTCTCACAGCAGCAGAAGAAAAGAAAGATATGAGATAGAATATACATGCTTTTTTTTTTTTAATCTTGAGGCAATACCTTGTTTCTTGAGGCAAGAAACAATTAAATCATATGATAGGAACATATTGAACATATTAAGGTATAACTGATATATAACATACTTTATATATTTAAATTGCATTATTATTAGGTCTTGACACATGAATTTACTTGTGGAAATGTTATCACAGCCAGATAGTAAACACATCTGTCACCTAGAAGCATTTTCTGTTTTTTTTTCTATTTCCCTCCACTTTATAACACCAAATCCAGGCAGTTACTGATCTGTTTAGTTATTACTGAGTGATTTGTTTGCATCTTTCACAATTTTATAAAATGAAATAATCGTTTATGTGCTAGTTTGTATTTTCCCTTGTGCACTATGGACCCTTCTTTCCTCGCACTACCTAGTTCTCAGGAACTCCTTGGGGGTTTTCTCTGGAAGGGTCCTCTGTTTCCACATTCTCAGGGCACACTCTAAGGGGGTACAGGGGGAAACCTCCCTGGAGACTCACTGCTCATTGTAGCTTCATCTTCACACTTGGACTTCCAGTCGCCCTACCTGCTAGAGTTCTCTGTCCTAATCAATGGGAAAGTTGCTGTTCATTTAATTAAGATGGTGCCAGAAAATCCACATGCCAATGTTCGACATGTTCCTTAGACAAAGACCCTCCTTGTTTTCATTTACAGCATTTTATTTTATTTTTTATTTATTCAATTGTGCGTGTGTGTGTGTGTGTGTGTGTGTGTGTGTGTGGTGTGTGTAGAACCACGGACGAATTCGGGAACCACCATGGACACCTCCACCTCCTCCTTGTTTACTCTGCCACCGGGATTCACAGGCTCCGCCCTACCAGGACCAGAAACACAGGCCGCCCCCACTTCCACTGGCGTCTATACGTGGGGTTTAGGATCCGAACTCAGGACCTTCTGCCTGCGAGGCAGAGGCTTAACCCCTGAGCCACCTCTCCAGTCCCAGCATTTTATTTTTTAATGGTAATGCCATTTATTTATTCAATGCCTACCAAGCCAAGCAGTAAGTACTACTGAAATGCGTCATGCGGGAAATATTATAATTTTCCATTAGCAGATGGGGAAAAGTAAGGGAGACTTTAATTTTCCCAAGATCAAATGATAACTGTCAGATCAAATTCAGTTGACTAGCCCGGAACCTGTGCTTCTGTCAGTACCAGAAGGCCGGTTGGCGCTTGGATGAGGGGTGTGGTATGTGGTGCGGAAGGTGTCAATGCACAAGACAAGATGAAAGAAAAAAATGCTATTTTTTCTATATTGACTTAATTTTTGGCTAAGCTCCCATCTGTGAAACAAGTGACAATAAAAATCTCAAGGTTTTGTGAACAGGCTGGAGAATATGGATGTTCCGTATGTTGAAGGTGTTAGTCCAGCCAGGACGCTATCTATTTCTTCCTATTGCGGTACTTTTGCTCTACCGCTCCCTTTATCACATCCGCCAACTACAATCGCCGGTTTTCTCCCCCCAGCACGAGAAAAGGAGATCATTGGGGGGAAATAAGGGCTGGGGGGGAAGAAGGGGAACAAGGAACAAGGTAGGGGGCGGCTGGAGAAAGGAGGATCTGGCCCGGAGCGAAAAGAAAGTACGAGGAGCAGAAAAGACGAAGCGGGCATGGAGGAGGGGGGGGGGGGGGTGGGGGGTCCGGGGTGGGGAGATAAAGGGGTGCTCTTTTCTCTTTCCCTTGCCTTTGTTTTGCCAGGGACTTCGTGGGGGGATCGGAGAGGGATGCAAGCAAGGGAGGAGTGGAAAAGACAGAGGGACAGAGAGATCGAAGCGGGAGGAAGTGTGGCAACAATTGGGAATTACAAATGTGTACCCAAAAGGAGGGGGGGGGGGGGAGGGGGCGGGAGAGAGGAGAGGGGAGGAGAGGAGGAGGGAGACGAGCGAGGGGAGAGGGAGAGAGGGAGAAAGAGAGAAGGAGGAACGGAAGGAAGGAAGCGAGAAGAGGAAGGAAGCGAAGGAAGGAGGAAGGACAGGAAGGAAGGAAGGAAAGGGAGAAGCGGAAGGAAGGAAGGGGAAGAGAAGGAGGGAGGAGAGAGAGAGCAGGGGGGATGCGGGGGGAGAGGGAGAAAGAGGAAGAAACAGAAAGGGAAGGGCAGGGAAGGAAGTAATTGTCCGTTATCGGGTTGTTTTTTGTTACTTTTCCGTCCTGTCCTTGCAGTATCCTTCCTTGCCAAGGCTTCATTACTCCTTCTTCCTCTTCCTTTCCTTATTTCCTCCTTCCCTGCTCTCTCTCTCTCTCTCTTTCTTTCATTTATTGCGAGTGGATGGAGGTGGGTGTTGTGTGGTATGTGAGAGAGAGAGAGAGAGGAGAAGGAGAGAGAGAGAGAGAGAGAGAGAGACGACGGGCACTGGTGTCCTTTTGGGAGGCTAAGGGGTGTCTTACGGACGAATACCTGGATTGATTCCACCTCCGTTTTGCTTCTCTCTGGTGTTTTCCCAGGCTTCACCCACCAGGGACAGAGTGCAAGCCATTGCCATTTTCTCCTGGTGGTTTTAAGTGGTACCTGGGAATCAAACTCAGGACTCTACAGCTAGAGACCGAGTCTAACCTCTGAGCCATCTCTGGCCCTTCTCTCCCTTTTTATTATGGTTTTGGGATTGGACTCAGGTCCTTGTGCGTGCAAAGCAAGTACTTTATCAACTGAAGCATCTCTTCAATCTAGAAAGCAGCGATTATTGCGTTATTATTAGATGGAATGTTGATTGGTTATGGTGGTTTTATGGAAGCCCTAGTTACAAAGGATATGAGGGCTACTATGAAGATGAGCAGAGAGAACCAACTGAATCTTTCGTCAATGGCTCTCCACAGATAGGAAGGACAGTGGCTCTCGTGTGTTGCTCTGTTCTTGTGCTACATTATACTTTTTCCTGTATTTAATCACATTGTTTATGTTAGGGCATACAAAGGGATGGGGAAAATTGGGAAATCAAGGAAGTGAAGAATTGGTTATAATAGTACATTGACTTAAGGGGGCTGAAACAATATGACCTATCCACCATGCTAGCTCTTGTTTTGGTGGTTTTGTCCATAATGGTTTTGAGCGATATACATAAATGGGGAGGAAGATCCTGGCTATAGCTCCCTCTTTTCATGGAGACTGGAGTGGATGCACTTGGAAGTTTGTGTTGGTTTGCCTTCCTCTTGTGCAGATCAAACTGACTTAGATGACCCTCATGAGCCCTGGGGAAGAGAGGGGAAAAGAGGAGAAGAAAGAGGCAAGGAGAGGGAGAGAAGAGCGGAAGGTGAAAAAGAGAAAAAGGAAGGAACAGAACACACTGTACAGCTTCAGCATATGAAATTTTATTCTGCAAACTGGTCCGGATAGGAAAAAAACAGAGCAATGAAGGACCAGGATGAGAAATTATCCAACATTGATAGGAAGCTTTCTTTCTTTCCTTCCTTCCTTCCCTTCCTTCCGTATTCTTCGCTCTTTCAATGACCTTTTCCTCTTCCTTTAGTCAACTCTTCAGCCTAACTCCTCCTTTCCGTATTTTCCTTACCGTTCTATTGCTTCCCTTCTGTCGTCGTCGCTTAGTCTTCCCAATTCCTTCCTCCTTCCTGCCTGTCCTCCCCCTTACCTTCCTTCCTCCCCCCTTCCTTCCTTCCTTTCTTCCCCCTTCCTTCCTTCCTTCCTTCCTTCCTTCCTTCCTTCCTTCCTTCCCGCTTCCTTCCTTCCTTCCCCTGCCTTCCTTCCTTCTGTTGCAGTACACCTGCACGGTTGCTGATAAATGACCATCAAAAGGCTTAAGGGAAAAAGGGGCTTATTGTCTCTTATAATTGTCTGGTTACAGTTCTCTGTCCACCTTGACAGGGGAACTTGCACCAACACCAGGGCCGAGGGAACTGGCCACACCATCTCTACATAATGGCTGAGAAAAGGACGATCCTTACTTCACCAGAATGTCTGGCCAAGTGTACACAAGGATGCCAACTTACTTCCTTGACCAGTTCTTAGTATTTTATTCATCTGTTCAGGGCCTAGTCCCACCCACCATAGGCTGGACCTTCCCCATCAGCTAGACAATCTCCTGCAGGTTTGCTCTGGGCTCAACTCAACCATTAATTCTCTACAAATGTGCCCAGAGCTCAAAACATCAACTGTAAAGTTGACACCTGTGCCTAACTATGACCTACCTACCTACCTTACCTACTCCTTCCTTCCTTCCTTCCTTCCTTCCTTCCTTCCTTCCTTCCTTCCTCCTTCCTGCTTTCCTTTGTTTTGTTTTGTTTTGAGAAAAATTTTCATGTCATATCCTAGGTAGGCTTTGAATTCACTATGTAGCCCAGGCTGACCTTGAACTCCTAAAAGTCCTCCTACCCCAGCCTCCCAAGTGCTATAATTATAGATGTGCTCCTCCATGCCCAGCTGCAATGGGAAACTTTCAAATATTACTACGATGATGGTTTTGTGACACTGAACTTCTGTCAAAGCTTATCAAAATGAAGATTTTTATTACGTGCACTTATTATAATTCCTGTATGTGAAATCTACGTGGAACAGAGTCAGAAGTCTGGACAGAGTCTGACTTCTACGTAGTCAGAAGAATGAGAAGAGGGTTCGTGAGATGTCCCAGTGACTAAGGTGCCTGCTTGAAAACCTGGCAACTTGAGTTTGATCCCTGGCAGAAGGAGAGAAGTGAGTTCTGAAAATTGTCCTCTGACCTCCATCCCATGCACCATGGAGTGCATCTTCTCTCTTTCCCTGCCACTTTCCCTCCCCCCTCTCAAATAAATAAATGAATAAAATATTTTTTAAAAAGAGAATCTGGTGGTCTGGATAAGAGAGCTTCTGCCCAGCTAAATTGAGCTCTGTGCTCCTCTGCAAATCCTCCTCATCCCCTGGGCCCATGTTTCTGGTACTGTGATGTGATCGGGCTTGCTGCTCTCATACCATTGCATCAGTTCCAAGGCGCTGTGCTGCTGTTTTTAACATCAGAGTTTTCCAAAATAAACTTCAGCAAGACTGCCAATGAGCTTTCTTAGGAAACATCAAAAGCCATGCTAACTAAATAAAGGGACGACACAACTCACCTGTAACATTTTCTTGTCCCCTGGGAAGAGACTAAAATCTTGCATCTGCTTGACTTGTGCCCGTTAGCAGAGTGTTTTCAAAGAAAAACGGGCCATTCCTATCTTGATAGCTTTCACAGATGTGCTGTTCTAACACCTTCTATTGTTCTAATGAGAATACAACTAGGAAAAACTAAATTTGAGACATAATCACTTTCTCTCGCCTGGTCTTTCCAAAATGGTAGCTGGAGTGTGAGCAATTTTATTGTAACTTACTTCCAAAAGCTATAAAGATTTGAATTCGAATGCTAACACAAGTAGGCATACACACAGGGGCATGTAGTTATATTACAATTCACCACCACTCAGAGGGAGGTTTCTTAGCTTACTGTTTCTGATAAGAGGGAGGATAAATCATGACCCTTGCCTTGTCTGACCAATTTCCTGTTAGAGGCTGTTGGCTTTATTGTTTAGCTAATGTGTCTCTGCTGAGTGCCTTGGGAATCACTGCAATGACCAACCACAGTCTCAGTCCCAACCAAATCTATGTTATCAAATATTCATGAGATGAAACCCCCACCACAGGGCTGAAAAGCAAAATATTCTGTGGCTTGTGATTAGGCAGCATTTAGACAAAGCCAGAGCAAATTAATGACTCATCTCCTGAATGGGAGAAGTTTCTTCTTTCACTTTTTTAATCTCAACAATTTTTTTAGATCTGTTAAATGTTTATATCCTTTTTATTTAATTTAGGATAATACCTCATTTATATCTAGAGTTTATCCACTTCTACATTTTCAGATTTCTGAATTTTGAGTTTTAAAAGTATTCTTTAGCTCCTTGGGTTTTTATTGGAATCTCTTGTAACACACCCTTCTTAATACTGAATTTTATTAATTCAAGTCTTCTCTTTCTTTTGGTCAGACTAATTAGAGATTCATCCATATCGTTTACTTTTCCAAAGAACCAACTTTTTTACTTATACTATGTATTTTCCATGTGGTCTCTATTCCATTAACCTCTTTCCTATGTTCATTAATTCATGTCATAATTTACTTTTAACCTATTCTTGTTTTTCTTAGAACCTGAAGTGTACCACTAGGCTTTTATTTGAGATCTCCCTGATATTTTAATGTAAGTACTCCTGAGTGTAAACTTTCCTCTTTCCCATAGCTGTATCCCAAAGGTTCGGTTGTTTTCATTTTCATTTGATCTTGTGGATTTTAATTTTTATATATCCTCTCTGATTTCCTAGTGATGCACTGGTCAGTGTTCAGAGTCCAAGTAGTCATGTAATTTCTATAGTTTCTCTTGCTATTTATCTCCAGAAATACAACAAATAAGTTCTACTTACCTAAGAAGATACAAGAAAAAAATTTAATTCTATTTTATTTGCTCAGATTTGCTTTGTACACAAGAATGTGAATTTTGAGAAGATCCATGAACTGCTAAGAATATATATTCTCCATCTCTCAGATGGGATAGTCTGTAATAAGTGTGAATTCCATTTGATCAATGATGTCCTTTAGTTCTGCAATTTCTTTGTTAACCTTAAGTCTGGATGACCTATTTAAAGACGAGACTGGATGTTTCAAAAACTCCTCAGCTGCTGTAACAACACACTTTGACTCATGCACTGTAAGGGAGAAAGGACTTGCTATTTTGGCTTATGATTCCAAAGAGGATAGAGTCTCTCATAATAGGTAAGGCTTTGTGATAAGCAGTGAAGACATGTCTGCTTACTCATGTTGTATCAGCAATCAGTGAGGTGGGGGGAACAGAGAGAGAAGGAGAGAGAGAACAAATAGGGCTAAACTACCAAAACTCAAAACCCATCCCCCTAATATACTTCCTCCAGGAAGGCTTCTCTTCCTAAAGGTTCCATAACCTTTCCAAACAGGTCACCAAGCTGGAGACTAAATGTTAAAACACCTGAGTCCTGCTGGAGAGATGTCTTAGGGGTTAAGACTGTGCCTTGCTCTGGAAGTCACCCTTGGTCCTCCACAGGGACACACACGAACACACACACACACACACAATAAATAAAAAATAAATGGATAGATAGATAGCACTTGAGTCAACGGAGGGCATTTCACACTCAAACCACAAACACACCTACAAATGTGGTAATAAAGTCATCGGTGTGACCTTTTATGCCTATTACTATATGTCTGATGAAATTCAGAGCACCAACATTTGATGCATATTATTTACAATTATTTTTATTACTTGATCCTTATATTAGCATAAAGTATCTTTCTTTACCTTTTCTGACTAAGTTTTAGCCAAAGTCAGCTTCTTCAAATTTCACAATAACTACATCAGCTTCTTTTTTTACTTCTATTTACTTCAACAAATTAATTTCTATTCATTGACTCTCAGTTAGTGGATATCTTTCCCAGTGAGGCAAATTCCTTGGAAGTAATAAATGGGTGACTCTTGATTTTTAAACCAGTCTTCCAGTCAGTTGTGTGTGTATTTTTATTACCACATTGAGGCAATTTACATTTAAAGTTTAAAGTTATTATCAGGGTAGGCTGCTAATTCCTGTGATTTTTATTTGTTGCTTTGCTTGTTGTTTGGGTTTTTGTTTTCTTTCTCTTCTCTTGGCATTAGAGGCTTGCTGGTTTATCGTTGGGCATGATGGATTTTTCTCAAACTCTCCTTTGTTCAACTATTCCTCTCATGAAATTTATTCTTTCCTACACTGTCGTTATTGAGAGAATCCTCCTCCTCCTCCTCCTCCTCCTCCTCCTCCTTCTTCTTCTTCTTCTTCTGTGAAAATATTCCTTTAATCATCTCCTGCAATGTCAGCCTCAGTTGAAGCTTATCTTGACATATCCTTTTCATCATTTTCAAATTTAAAATATTATGTGCTACATATAGCAATCCTTGTTGATAGTTATTGTATTCATTCATGCCCTCAAGGTTTAAGATACATTGTTTTGGAGTTTCCTGGCTAGTAGAGCTGCAAGTAGGTGTGAGATTTTTGGCTTCCCAGCTGAGTCATTATTTTTCTCCTGCCACTTTTAATATTGCTTCTTTGCTTTTTTATTTTTGCCATCTTGACTACATATTTTGTGGGGACGTTCCTCTGTGGGTCATGTCTATTTGGGGTCATAAATGCTTGTTGTTTTTAGATAGCCAATTCTTTCTCTGTATTTGGAGGGTTTCTGCTAGAATTTCTTTGAATGAATTCTCTGTGTTTAGTTTTTTTTTTTTTAATTTCAGCTGTCTACACCAACAATTCTTTAGGTTTCATCTCTTGATCACATTCCAGAGTTCTGGAATTGTAGTCATGCTTACTTATATTTTTTCCTAAGTTTTTCCTCCATCCCTGACATTCTCTATTGTGCTTCAGTGAGTCTATCAGTTAAGGTGGGTTCTGATACTGTTTCTGTTTTCCTTTGATTCATTGTGTTGCTCATTTCCAACATTTCTACTTGTTTTGTTTTCAAGTACCAGTTGCTTTGCTAATCCATATTGCCAATGTTCTCGCTCGGTCCTGACTCTCTGTTTCTGACTTTCCTCTCCAGAGCCTAGAAGGGCTTCCTCCCTTCCCACATCTGCTTGTTCATATCCTCTCTCAGGTCAATGCTCACTTGAACAAGTAAAACAGTGATTTCTTCATCTAATATTTGCCCATGTCAGTGTTTTGAACTTAGCACATGAAAACCTATAGTCTTCTAGAGGAAGCATCTCACCTTCCTCTTTCATGTTTTCATCTTACGATTTGTGCAACTTCTGCTTTGAGTCCTCCTTCCAGTTTAAGTGGGGATCTTCTTAGTGAACAGCCCCTTCTTGAGGGTTCAATCCCTAGTACCACTCAGAGAAGAAAACATTTCATACAATATATAAAAATACTCTTGAGGGGCTGGAGGGGCTGGAGAGGTGGCTCAGGGGTTAAGCCTCTGCCTTGCAGGCAGAAGGTCCTGAGTTCGGATCCTAGGCCCACGTATAGATGCCACGCGGAAGTGGGGGTGGCCTGTGTTTCTGGTCCTGGTAGGGCGGAACCTGTGAATCCCGGGGCAGAGTAAACAAGGAGGAGGTGGAGGCGTCCATGGTGGTTCCCGAATTCGTCCGTGGTTCTACACATACATAAAACACACATACATACACACACGCGCAGACACCCAAACACGCACAATTGAATAAATAATAAATAATAAAAAAATACTCTTGACATTAATTTACACCTCCCAATACCTCCCAGCCAGCATGAACATGCTGTTGAGCACGTTATGAAGTTTAAAGTTATTTAGGGTAAATAAATGATAAGTGAATGAGCTCAAGGAAGGGAATTTGGAAAAGGGAAAACACAGGACAATGAAGGTTAAACAAAGAAAGGAAAAAAGGAAGAGGATTAGAGAGTAATATTATGAAGGGGTAGAGTATGAAACAGGAAATTAGAAAAAAATTGTTAAAATTGACAAATAGAAAAGCCATAACCAAAATAAGAAGAATTAAACATAAAAATGTAAACAAATAAGATAAAGATAAACATTGCTTTGGTGCGAAGCATCTGCCCCCCTCCCCGACCGTGGAGTGGCAGCTAGCCATTCTTCTTATCACCTTCCTCCACGTGAGCCATCACCCCGTCTGTGAATTTCTGAAGCTCTTCCTTGCTTTGAAATAGCACCTGGTTTTCTTATCCTGACACTTTTTCCTCACTGCATCATACAGAGTCAGCCTTTACTCCGTCTTACCTGGAAGTTCTAGAAAACTCTTAATGTTACATGAACTCAGTGTCCCACTACAAGGTCTGGTCCAGACCAACTATATATGGATGCTTAAATTAAAACTAAGACATTCAACAGCCTACTCTCTTCAACTCTAGTCTCACAGTTTGCCAAAGTTCATTCCAGTACTTCAGACCTGACTGTCAAACTATGTGCACTAGAGAATATATGCACAGTAGCTTAGGTCAAGTATGACCTCCAGTGGCTTATTTGACTAATAACAGAGGCTTCCAAATAGCTTAGGGAATTCTGAGCCCTTGGTCATTTAAATTTCAATTGTAGAAAATCAACTAAACATTAATAAGCATCCTCCGACAGATAGCAGGAAATGCAAGAGAACTTCCCTGTTTCCTTTTTCCATACTTCATGCTGACTGGGAACCAATAACAGTATTGTCCACCAAAAAAAAAAAAAAAAAAAGAAACATAATAGAGTTTAATGAACTTGCTCAAATACCTTACTAAACTTATACTCATGAAATTTTAAATATGATCTGACTACTGACATTATTACTGACTGCACCATCTGGTACGGCAAAAACCCTGCTTCCAAATTTCTGTTTCATAAATGTGGAAATTAGTCTCGTAAATAGATAAATAATGAACTGATGCTTGAATCCACAGATCTATCCATTCATTATGTATTCCAGTCTATCATAAAAATTCTCTTTCCCCTGCAGACAAGGCCTCTGAGACACCAACAACCATCAAGTAGACACCTCTCTTGCCACAAAGAAATAAAATTAACTCTAAGCCTCCACCTAACAATTGGGAAATTGTAAATGAACCTAGCACTGTAAGAACTGGCAGTGGAGAAAGGGGAAAAAAAGGAAGAACTAATGATTTTTGTATATATCTTGAGTGGGTAAGTAATATCAATTAACTCAGAGACCGAGAGTCTAGTGGATTACATTTCTTCCTAAAACATTTAGATGACCCACATTGGTTGTTCTGACTGCCAGGACATCAGAAGAGTTCCTCAAGGTTTTGAGCTTTAAAATTTCAAGGTTGTCACCTAATTTCACTTAAAATACTAATTCTAAGAAAAGAAACAAATGATTTAACACATGTTGACACTATACGGAATTTACACCGAATTAAAAACAAAGTGACATCTTTGCAAAAGAGTTCAATCAAAACATTAACCTGCAAGTGTATCTAAATCATGAGATTGAAATAGTGGTCTTTCACAAATAGCCAAGGAGTTCCTCTGCTGTCCCCAGGCACACTGTGATTACATGCAGGCATTACTGTGAATACCCCAATATTACTACCTCCCTGTGTCAGTAGATGGCACTGCAGAATTAGCATAAGGAAAATTCCACTGCGATGGGATTCGTCCCAGGGTAAATGTGCCTTTTCTCTTTACCGTCTCTAATGTGTAACAGCATCTGTCTGCTGAGAGGGAACTTGTACATTCTGATGAAGTGGGTTATGGTGTTAAGTTGTGCAAGAACTGCTTCCCTGCCTCTCCTGGAAATTCTCTTCGTACATCTGATTCCCTTGAGAAAAGTGTTCATAGCCTAGAGAATGACCTTCTTGTTGCAGGGGAAAGAGAATTTTTATGACAGACTGGAATACATAATGAATGGATAGATCTGTGGATTCAAGCATCAATTCATTATTTATCTATTTAAGAGATTAATTTCCACATTTATGAAACGGAAATTTGGAAGCAGGGTTTTTGCCGTACCAGATGGTGCAGACAGTAATAATGTCAGTAGTCAGATCATATTTAAAATTTCATATGTATAAGTTTAGTAAGGTATTTGAGCAAGTTCATTAAACTCTATTATGTTTCTTTTTTTTTTTTTTTTTTTTTTTGGTGGATAATACTGTTATTGGTTCCCAGTCAGCATGAAGTATGGAAAAAGGAAACAGGGAAGTTCTTTTGTATTTCCTGCTATCTGTCAGAAAACAAGTTTTCCTTTAAAATGACTGTAACATTATAAATGTAAACCTTCAACAAAAATCATGTCTCCCAAAATGGAGTCATTTATGGAATACCATAGATCAAGAAGGGCAAATAAGAATTATTGTTTGACCACTAACTCAAATCTTGCCCACGTCAAAATGTGCTCCACAGTCAGCCACTTTCCTACTGGACCCAAATAACACTTTTCAAGCCTTTTCAGTACAGTTCTTCAAGCAGCAACTATGCATCAGTCAGCAAAATCACAGATGAAGATATAATTAACCTGTCACACAGTTTGCAGGCTCTCAAGATCAAATCCATGCTATAATGCAGAATTGTTAGGAAGCATGAAAACCAGATGGCCTATGACAGAACCGGGGCAAGAATCCAGGATGCTTGACTCTCACTGAAGAGTTTGTTATCTAGGGCTAGGGAGAAGGCTTAGCGTGTGAAAAACACTTGCTATGCCAACATACAGACTTGAACTTGAATCCTCAGAACCCATGTAGGAATCTAGATGCACAGAATGCATGTCTCTAACCCCAGTGCTCCTGAAGGGAGGCGGGAGGTAGAGACAAAAATTCCCTGAAGCTTGCAGGTAGGCTAGCCTGGGACATGCTAGAAAAAATAAACAAACAAACAGAAGCAGAGACTGCTTGCCTCAAGCAAAATGAAACATATGTCATCTGACCCCTCCATGCAGGCTAACATTATGGTCCCATATTCATATACACGAATGCTCATAAATGGGTGCATGCAGGTAGATAATAAATAATAGTTTTTAAAGGTAGTTTATATTTCACCCTCACTTAATCCCTAAGGTTCAAGTTCGGATAAGAAAGAGTGGAAGGACATTCAGAAATTAAAGCCAGTCCCTTGGGTCGGACAGTTTTGTCTCATCCTAGATCATCTTATTCTCCCCCCTCCCCCCCTGCCACTTTCTGATGACTTTTTGTCCTTTGCTTTTAACCAGGCATCAACTTTGGGTGAAAATGCAGATCCCTCCATTAGTATTGCTTTCTCAGGAGGCTTCTAGGATGTTTCAGACTCTGGATCTGTTACCTTTTCCAAGCATTTGTAGCATCACAATGAATGTTTTCAGTGAGCTTCAGGACAGATGGAGGTGAAATCCAGCCAGAATATTAACTAACGCACATCCAACCAGTGGATCACGACCCTCTGTTCATTCCTGATTCTGGCCCAGCAAGCGCACAGCACCCTAGTCTCATCAGCCATACTCATTCCTACCTGTTTTATCTATATACTCTTGCTACAGTGGTGAAAAAATATTTCAAGCACATAGGAAATGTGATGGATACCCAGATGCTCACTGTCAATCCTTATCTAATATTTAACAAAAAAAAAATAAGAGTTATAGTGGAATACATCTAACCATTTCTGATTCCATGTCCTCTAGCTTACTGACATCTTTCATCAGCAAATGTGTAATAACCTCTAATAAGTGACCGGCTCTGTTGTAGGAGTCAGAGTACAACAGCAAATGAAACAGAGTCCCTACCTTTAGGAATCTTACACACTCCAGATGTTACCTCATCCTGATCTTATAAATCACTATGTACATGTTTAACCATTAAGTCCACTGGATATGTTAAAAATAGTGCCTACTATTGTTTTGCACGCTTTGAAGTTTATCTAGACAGCACTTGGCTAACATGAGGAGCATGTGGTATGCAGTTTATTTTTAGCTTCACCTTAGGGTAACAGTTCTGAGGGGTATAGTTCTTGTTCATACTACATAGAACAGCATAATCTGTTGATTCACTTTCCATGTTGAAGGACATTTATTTTGTAATTTCCCACAATTCAAAGCAACATTGTAATAAATTCCCTCCACAACCACCAGAAAGATAAAACCGTGGTGCGCTACAACAGTAGAAAATCTTTCTTGGAGAAGGAAAATACAGTGGTTGGTGCAAGGTGCCTTCTGTCTTCACTTCCACAAACTTGAGTGTCTCTCACTCCCATTTTCTTCTTTCTGATACTATAACTGCATGTCTCATGCCCACTGTCAATCCCTATCCAATATTTAACTGGCTGCCCACTAAAAACACCTAGGAAGAGTTTTAGGAAACACTACTTTCAGCCCCTCATCACACTAATCAGCTGTAATGTCTGATTACAATTTTCAGATGTCTCCAATGCATGGCCAGGCACAGAGCCATGAAGCCAAGTCAATAGGTATCTTCAAATTATGGGCCATAATACATTGCTGTGTGCAATGTATGAGGATAATTTGGGCTTCAACTAAGATACACATTTCACTTACATTCCTCGTGTATCATTCTTAGCATTCTGCTATTGTTATAGACCTACTTAGTTTTCACTATACTTCGGTATCCCAGATTGTGTTCTTCTGTGTTCCACTAAACATGTAGCATTTCTTTGGCATCAATATCTCCTAACAATAGCATCAATATCTCCTAACAATAGAAGGAGTGCCTTCTATTTCCCCATGGCAGGTCTCATTGCTCCTTGCTCAGCTTAGAGTTCTGACAAGTGTCTTTATTGAGAGGTATAGTACATACATATATATTAGCCGCAAAACTGAATTTCACTTATTTATGAGAGTGGATAGTATCGCCTAACTTCAGGTTATAGAGTTAATATAAGGTATCTCAATTTTGAAATTGTCTCTATTTTTGATACCACCAGTTGCCTTTTGATCTGTTAAGATATATTACCAAAATATCTATTATAAATGAAATGGGAGTCTTGGAATAGTAAAAGACAAAACCTGAAGAGCTCATGTCAGGTTGTGGAGGTCAGTGTGTCTCAAACCAAAATCTTTTTAGGAATTTAATAGCTATCTATGAAACATTTATAATGTTACATTTTTATTCTATACGACATCTCAAATAGTTTATATAAGCATACCGTGGGCTGTATTGACTAAATTCTATATTTCAGGCACTCTGACATTGTATATTTTATTAGTAAGCACAACCAGGAAATAAAATATGTCTGAGATGAAGGAAAAGCACAAACTATTTAAGAACTTGCCCAGGATGCACAGTTGATAATTGCCTTTTATAGTCTGTGGGATAAGCTTCCTTCAGTCTATGACTCCTTTGCCTTTCTTATAGATGTAGTATACCTGTTAGTGAGAATGGAGTCACACTGAGATGTGTGGCTCCCTGGCTTGGCTTCATCATTACTCCCTTCTATTCTTTGAAGACTGGTATGGCTTTGTAACAGGTTACTGAGAAGGGAAGCAAGATGGGTTTGCATGTAGTTGATGCTTTGTGCTATGTAAAGTCTAACAGATTCTACAACATTTGCTCAGATATATTTGCAAAAGAACAAACAGAAGAATGATGGTTGGAAGATGTTGTGAGGACACTTTTCCTGGGGAGATGCCACACAGATGTCTATCCACCCCAGAGAAGAATTCAGTAATGATTATGTCAAGGTCTAACTTGATGAATGAGTTTACTGAAACTACTTACAGACAGGAGCAAAGATGACTCAAAGGCAGCTACATCAACAGAAGCCCTCACCAGCATGGGTAAGATCCACAGAACCTGCAGCCTTGGAGCTTCTGCTTCATGACTTGCTCCTAGGATAGTCTCCTCCAGACTGCAGGACTGCTTCGTCTCCTGCAGACCGTTTGCTTTCAGGAGAATGTCCTCTCCCAGCAGTTGTTTATTGTTTTTCCTCTCCTTGAGGAGAGCCCAGCCCCCAATCTTGTTAGTTTCAGGAACCTCCTTAACCTAGAGCAATACATGCTTGCTGAACCTTCCTCCAGAAAGGATGTTTCAAATTGTTGTACAATCTTCTTGCGTTACACTGGATGGCATTAAGCTGTGCTCAGAGAAAAGAACGCCATACAACAGAAGTGTATTTTCATCACATTATTTTCAAGAATGAGCTGATATCCTAGTAGTCCCCAAAGGCAGGGACGAGTGGTTTTCCATTACCTGTTAGTGTCTTGTGCGTTTGTTGCATAGTATGTTTGAAGCTCTCGTCCACTTCAGTCAATGTTTAGAGCTCACATTGGCATCTGTTAGTCCAGTGAGTTTGTTCACGTGTTTTTTCACAGGTCTATGACCAGCCTTTCAAAGCTTCCCTACACAGAAATGTGTTCTCTATCTAATTCTGTACTTTTCTGCACCATACATGGAATTCTTGAAACTGGTTTAATTCTATCTGTTGGGAAACGGAATTTTAAAACCAGTGTTTAGTGTTAAGTGCCCCTTGGTTACAATTGCTTTGTAGTCTTTTCAGTAAAGAGAACTTAGAAACATGTATTTTAGAATGAGGAAAATAGTAAGAATATACTGACATTTCAAATGCAGCTAAAATATGATCCTTATTTCAATTCTTTGAATTTTATACTGGAATTATTTTTATACTGGAAATCTTGCTCCTATGACATTAGTCCCTGAATCCCTGCCTTTGGGGACTGCTAGGATTATCAGCTCATTCCTCCGAAAATTGATAAAGGCAAAAAAAGAAAGACGCTATCACTTACACTAGCTTTTCTTTGTGTATGTGTGTGTGTGTGTAAAAGATATTTCAAGGGTTCCAGTAGTTTTTGAAATTTTTCTTTTAAATAAGAATTCTAACTTAATACAAAGAAAATGACCAAAGTAGGAAATTGCTATTGTATAATCCCTACATTCATCTATGCCTGTTAAAAGCAAAAATGGAAAGTTCACAGAATTGTTAGAAGAGATGGATTATCCTGGCAATGCCTGAGTATGGCATCAATCCCAGTAGAAGTGAAAAAAATAAACAGATATTGTATGTATCTGCATTCTTGAAATAAAAAAAAACTGCACTTACCAACATGGCATTCTTGACAAAAATAATATTTAAATCAACTGTAGTGTTGCATGCCTGTAATCCCACAAGATATAGAGATAGGCAGATCTGCATCTATTCAAGGTTATCTGTGACTACACAGTGATTTCAAGGCCAAGCTGGAATATAGGAGACACTGAGGAAGGAAGGAAGGAAGGAAGGAAGGAAGGAAGGAAGGAAGGAAGGAAGGAAGGAAGGGAGGGAGGGAGGGAGGGAGGGAGGGAGGGAGGAGGGAGGGAGGGAAGGGAGGGAGGGAGGGAAGGGAGGGAGGGAGGAAGGGAGGAGGGAAGGAAGGAAGAGAGGGAAGGAGGGAGGGAAGGAGGGAGGAAGGAAGGAGGGAAGAAAGGAAGGAGGGAAGGAAGGAAGGAGGAAGGAGGGAGGGAAGGAGGGAGGAAGAGGAGGAAGGAAGGAAGGAAGGAAGGAAGGAGGGAGGAGGGAGGGAGGGAGGGAGGGAGGGAAGGAAGGAAGGAAGGAAGGAAGGAAGGAAGGAAGGAAGGAAGGAAGGAAGGAAGGAAGGAAGGAAGGAAGGAGGGAAGGAAGGAGGGAAGGAAGGAGGGAGGAAAGAGGGAAGGAGGAGGGAAGGAAGAAAAGAAGGAGGGAGGGAGAGAGGGAGGGAGGGAGGGAAGGAGGGAGGGAGGGAGGAGTATATTTAACCTGATTTAGACATCCTATAAATGTACATACTAGAGTTTCATAGTCTTACCCACCACTTATAAAAAAAACAATTCCCGGGCTGGAGAGGTGGCTCGGGGGTTAAGCCTCTGCCTTGCAGGTGGAAGGTCCTGAGTTCGGATCCCAGATCCCACGTATAGACGCCAGGCGGAAGCGGGGGCGGCCTGCGCTTCTGGTCCTGGTAGGGCGGAACCTGTGAATCCCGGGGCAGAAGGAGGTGGAGGCGTCCATGGTGGTTCCCGAATTCGTCTGTGGTTCTACACACACAGACACACACACACAGACACGCGCGCACGCACATACACACGCATATGCACACAGTTGAATAAATAATAATAAAAAAATTAAAAAAAAACAATTCCCAAAAGTTCGCAGCATTATATTTATTCTTCATAAAATTCTAGTGAGAGAGCTGAGAAGATGACTCAATGGATAAACCAGTAGCCCACAGCTACTGGAGTTGAAATCCCAGTGTCCACTTAAAGCTAGGCAGGTATGGAATTTGGGAAGCAAAGATGGAAATCTCCATGGCAACCTGGCTAGTCTGTCTTGTTGACTGGCAAGCTTTGGTTTCAACTAAAAGATTCTGCTTTAATAATAAAAAGCAAAGAGAATCAAAAAAGACAGTTGGCCAATTCTAAGGAGCACATCAACACATGCACATACGTGTGTGCACACACATGTACCCAAACACATGTAAACACACATGCATGCATCCTGCTCACTCAACCATATGGAGAAAATAAAGCTGAATCTCAACTACTTATTTGAATTCTCATGATATCTAAATTAGCTTCAGAATATACTATGGCCTTTGACAATGATAGGTGACACTCCTTGGTGTGTCAGTTGCCATAAAATGACCATCTAATCCAGAAAAGTAAAGAACAGACAGAATTATAGATCTTCTAGTATAGAAGACATTCAAGAATCCCTATTGGCTGGTGTTCAGAGAAGAAATGGATCCAAAGGCCAGTGTTTTTGTCTGCAATGGCTGAGATAAGAAAGCATCACAGAAATGTATTGTCGCGCCATTCCAGAGACTAGAAATCCAAGATCAGAGAGCTGGATTTCTTCTGAGGATTGTGAAAAGGAACATATCTCACGTTTCTCTCCTAGTTTAAGGTGGTTTGCTGGCCATCTTTGAAATTCCTTGGCTTGTAGAGACTACCTTGTGACCATACTTCCTTCTCCTATATGCATTTCTTTGAAAGGCATTGGTTTTTTAAAATAAAGACCCAGAGTACTGGGTTAAGGTCTCACCTTATTCTAGTATTCCCTTATTTTAACAAATTTTATCTACAACAACTTTGTTTCAAAATAATGTTAAATTCAGAGGCACCATCGGAAAGGGTCCCAACTTACATCTCTGAGAGGTGGAGCCTCCTTGAGTCCATTCCACATAGAAAAAGTAAGAAATAAAAAAGTGATCCCCACACTATTTTGCACAGGTGAGCTAGTGAAAGTCTTACCCTTAATTTATACACATATGTTATTTTTCTTGGCCAGAGAACAAAGTATCTAAATACAATATCCTTAGGGTATCTGCTCAGTGTATTAGCTAAATTCCAAGTTCCAAGCATGCCATGGTTCAGGGGAGAAGGTGAGAAGACGACTTTCAGAAGTCAGTTCTTACCTTCCACTATGTGGGCTCTGGGGCTAGAACTCAGGCAAACAAGTTTGCACACAGTCCCCTTTACCACATGGACCCATCGCAGGCCCCACCTGTAAGTAGTTTACTAGCAGCCAATCTCCAGAAATGAGACGGAAGCTGATGAGGTAGATCTGTGTAACTTGAGTGGCTATTTAGGAAAGTCATTTTTATCATCCTCCCATCTAACTTAAATGTAAGGCACAACCATTTTTCCCTCTTTTCCTGAACTGTTCATTTTTCTTCAATACCTCCTGTCATAGTTAGGCCCAGGCGTCAACCTGACAGTTGAGGATTTGAACTCCGGGCACATTCGTAGAGAATTAATGGTTGAGTTAAGCCCAGAGCAAACCTGCAGGAGATTGTCTAGCTGATGGGGAAGGTCCAGGCTATGGTGGGTGGGATTAGACCCTGGAATAAAACACACAGAGCTGGTTGAGAATGGCATCCTTGTGTACACTTGGCCAGACATGCTGGTCTGACAAGTAAGGATTATCCCTCTCGGCCCTGGTGTTGGTGCATGCTCTCCCATCAAGCTGGACTGAGAATTGTAACCGAACAATTGTAAGAGAAAATAAACCCTTTATTCCCTTAAGCCATTTGATGGTGATTTATCAGCAACCATGCAGGTGAACTACCAACACCGCCCGTAACAAAATACTTGCCCAAACACTTATCCAAGTGAAATCCTTAATTTATTATTAAATATTCTATTGAGTATTAACAATTTGATAGAACAGTCATCAAAAAATATAAATCTGGAAGAATAATTCCATGCTTTTTGATGGAGTCACAGTATCCTTCAAGTCAGTATAGGCACCTAGACACGAAACACAACATCTCCAGGCAGGTCTCCCACCAGCCCCACCCATCATCTTCCACATACACCTCCATTTTTCAGGACTTTCCTCCATGTGGTTTGGTTCTGGTAAGCTCTTTCCAGACACAGGCACAGACAGGATTTGTGTTTATTATAAGTGATCAGGCTCAGTTCCTAAGCGTTTTTGTTTTTGCTCAGCTGAGTAACCATGGCATGCATGATCTGATTTCCTTTTATTTACTACAAAAAAAGAAAAGAATCACGAAGGCTGGAAGAGATAACAATGAGGAAGCAAACAGGTATCTGCGATTATGTGGAGCTGAGAGTACAAGTCCATGACCATTGGGGTGTTTTAAATTACTAATGATATAGTGGCCACCTCACCAATGAGTGCGAGAGAATCCCAGATGGGCTTTTTGAGAAAAGTTTCAGTGGGAGAAAGGGAGATGTAAAACAACCCATCCAGTATTCTGGATGATAGCAAATATTTTTAAACCCTAATGTAACTTCTATTTTAAAAAAAAAAATTGGGATCAAAATGCTTTCATAGCTGTGCCCTCTTTTAGGCCCTTGAACCTCATTCAGTATTCGGCACAATGACAAATATTTTTAAACACTAACATAAGTTCTATTCTCTCTCTCGCCCTCTCTTTTTAAATTTGGGATCATCTACTTTCATAACTTTAGGCCCTTGAACTTATGCACTCAATAGAGTCTTGCTATTAGGAAAATTGATCACCACCCTTGGAAACCTGACTCAGCAGTTAACTTCCATAGGAACAGCATCTAAAGGACTGACTCACCAAATCATGCTCCGAGGCTCCTTCTAGCTCAGTCTGTCATGTTTAATTGGGTCAGTCATACAGAAATAAAATTTATCTTGTTATTATCATTATCAAGACTTAAAGTTTATTTCTGAAATGAAGATCGATTTTCTCCTAAGATTCTTAAGTTTTTACATATATACAAATGTTTGGGGTTTGGAAATTGACTTCACTAGTTAACTTATTTTAAAAGGCAACGAGTACTTCCAAGCAATAGATATCTCATTAGGCTGAATATTTCATAATGCTAAAAAATTACTTTCAGATTTTAATAGTTTTATATTATCTAGTCTCTTTCTTCCTCAAATTAGAATACCCAACATAGATGGCATACAATATTTGACAACTTGTGTATCCCGTTGAATATTTTGCAATTTAAAAATAATCACTTACATTGTCATCTCAATAACTTTGTGACGACCCAGGTACTAGTACAATAACAGAAAAATAAGTTCAAATAAATATTCTATGATTCAAAGGGTCCATAAGTGTGTTAGTGTGTAAGGAACTGATCAAGAAGCAGGTAAATGCATTTTTGAAGACTGCATGTCTGATCTTCAAAACCCTCGTTTTAGAATCTATAGTAATAGTTTTGGGGCCCATTTGATTGGTGAAAACTGTCAAAAATCATTTAGAACAAATCCCAGGAATAAGAAGATACATGAGCAAGCAGGGTAAGGACACTTAGAGAAATGCAAGGCATGATTAATATGTCGAAAGTATGACATTCTCCTTGGGCCCTGAAGGCCATTCTTGAAATGATTTGAGCACAAGCGACAACTCTGAGCTAGGCAGACCACCTTCAGAGTGACTGCTCAGTTGAATGCAGGACAACGCTGTGCTAAGTTTTGTTTCTCTAATGGGTTTATACATTCATGGTTAAGGTTGGGCATCAGGTTAAATGCATCAGGGAGATGTCTGATAGCCTTGTTCTAATCCAAAGCCAACAAAGCCTCATATTCCCATCTGCAAACTCAAAGGCCAATCTAGAAGATTTCTATAAAGTTCTCCAGGGCTGACATTCAATAATTCCATAAATAAATAGGTTAAACATTATTCACATTACTTCAAACACTCTGGTTAACACTTCAGAAGTTTCATATTGAGGGGAATTACTTCTTAAAACAACCACAAGGCCTCAAGAAATACATGCTGTAGGCCACAAGGTGCATGGCTCCCAGACTAAGCTAAATGGGACATTCCCATAATCAATCAATCTCTCTCTCTCTCTCTCTCTCTCTCTCCCCTCTCTCCTTTCTTCTGCCCCTTCCACCTTTCTTCACCCCCTCCTGTGTACAGGCACACAAACAACACAGAAACACACATTTGTCACTTCTGTCCCATTAGCAGTAAACGATCTGTCCCCCAAACATGAACATTTATATAAGTCAAAATGGTAGTTCACATTCACATGGTATCTTCTATAGTGTTCACAGAGTAAAACTGCTGTTCATTATCTGCCAACTTTTCACTATGTAGTTACAACTTCAAAAGCAGAAGAAGTGCCTTCAAATGGAAGGATGACAGTGGGCTTAAAAAGTTCTTGCTTCCGACTGTGTCCAAAATATTTTATTCTGTAGATTCCAGTCTGGGCAGTGGCTGGAATGTGCCATTCTATTGTCGCATTGCTTATACCCGTTAATCCTTTGTGCCAATAAAACCTATTGGTAGAAGCAAACAAACAAAACATGCATTTACTCTTGAAACTGTACGGAAAGAAAAACGTGATTATTCAATGGATGCATACCCAAAAATCACCTGCAAAGTACTATCCTAGACACTGAGGATAAGAAAAAAAAAAGCAGTGAACAGAACAAACATAGATTCTTATTTTTGAGAACAACCTGTAATAGCAACAGCTATTTGCAAAAGGATCTTCCCACATGCTACCTATCTACCTACCTAACTCCATCGCAGTGAATGGCTTTGCTTGCCATTCACTTTGTCTCTGCCTCTGCTGTTATAACATGCCTTCAGTTCTTATCAGACCCTGCACCCCCTTTCTTTTTACATCCATTCTCATTGATTAAACATGTATATTTAATGAACACACATTCCAGACTATTCTGGCCAAGTGGCACAGAGGATGCAGTAGTAAAATAAAGATAGGCAAAAAAAAAAAAAAATGGTTTAAAATGTTGCAAACTGTATGCACGTTGTACTAATAGGAATCGAGGCAGCCAATCAACCAATATCTTTTAGGATTTTCAAAGGAGTAAGTGCAATAGAGAAAATAAGACAGACGTTTCCCCAAGAAAAATATTTTGTATCTACAGAAGAAGAATGATTTAAAAAGAAGAAAAAGAGAACATAAAATGTTCACAGCAGGACAAACATGGTGGAGCCAAGGAACAGAAAGTAGGTTCGTAGGAACAAGGCCAAGCAGACTGTGAAAGAGTGGCCAAAGCTAGAGAAACACATGGAGGTAGGTCAAGCTGGTCTTCAGGGAGGCAGGACAGGCTGGTCCCTGAGGATGGTGGAGGAGCCCAGGCCTCTTTAAGGTGCAGTGAGATATGACAGGCTAAGTAGCTGTTCCAGTAATAATGAAAGTAAACTCCTAGGGCACAATCAGTGTTCCGTATCAGCATTTGATGGTATTACTGCTGACAAACACCATGCAGGCCGACACAGCCTCAGTATCGACTGCCATTCTGACAGCATTTGAAAATGAGGCGCCCTTTCTTATTATCAGAATAACTTCTTTTTTCTAATTTTTGGGATTTGCACGTAAGTGCATGTGCGCGCGCGCATGTGTGTGTGTGTGTGTGTGTGTGTGTGTGTGTGTGTGTGTATCAGTGAGCACTATGTATTCCTGTGGGGGCCCAAGGGTGACTTCAGGAATCACCCTAGATTTCTCTACCTCTTTTTTACTCCGTTCTGGGATTTCCCATACTCTGCTTTTTGAGATGGGAAGTGCAGGCAGCTGTCATTTTGTCTTGGTGTTTTTACATGGAATCGGATTCTGAACTCAGGTTGTCCTCCTTGCAAGGCAGAAGTTTAAACCCTGAGCTGTCTCTCCAGCCCCTCAGAATAACCATTTTTTAATAATACATATACATCACTTGTTAAAAGAAAAATATCTGTACTCCAGATCAAAGAAAAAGCTATGTCTGTGTTCATAACATCTGTCAGATGGACCATAATTCTGTCAAATTCCTATTTTCAGTTGATGATGTGAACCAAACTGATGTGCAAGTATTATTTTCAAGACCATTTGAGTCAGATAGGAGCTGTCCATATCTTTACCCACTTTCCTGATGTTGTCTGTGATATGATATTTACAGGCTTGAAGGCATAATATTTACTTATTACAGGCACATAGCAAAGCTTTTCAGCTGGCTATTCCACTGAGGAATTTGGTAATGAAAGGCAAAGAGATAACTTTTCATAAGAACGCTCCATGAGTTTACTGCCTCCTGGCTTGTGTCTGCTAGAAACAAACATCAAGTCTCAGTATTTTGTAACTTCAACATGCAAATGCCCACTGCATGTCAGGAATGGATTCATTAGTTTCCCAGTACGAATGTCCAGTTCTCCATTGACCTCTCAACTTCTTCACCCAACACCCCCTTCAATCTGTTATCAAGAAATCCAGTCAGTTTTTTTCAGCATAATAACTAAGATCATGGAGGGGGGGCAAAGTTAACAAGATAATTACAAAAATGAAAGTTGCATTGAAACATAGCTTAGTCTAGTATATACCAGATCCTAGGTTCTTTCTTCATCACCCCTAAAATAGTAACAAATAAAATAATAAAAACCAAAGAAATACAGCCAATATTTCATTAGCATCTAATCCTATACGATCCTGCCCTATACCACTTTCAGAAAGTAGACTCCAAATCATGTCTAATAAGCCAAGTCAACATGGCCAGAAGGATCCTCGAGAATATAGATATTGAGTTGGTCTTGTAATTTGTCCTTCCTGCAGTACTGAGCAATTGTTTCCAAGACTTGAAACATGAGCCATTCACTAGACGGATCACCTTGTCTCCCAGGAGGCGTCATTATACAGTATCTGCCAGTCGGCTGCAGTGTCCTCGTATTTCTCCACAGTCAGGAAGGTCGGAAGAGTCTGAAACACAATTACTGTTACTTACCAGGCACCACAGTCATAGGAAGGGCCTGTCTGACTAAGTCCCCTTGACCACCTACCAACACTTGTGTGAATGCCATCCAAATTTTTAGGCAGACCCCTGATTTTAAACAATGACTTTGGAATGTCAATTTCTCCCTTTGGAAAACATGGTCTTTTGAGAAACTTGAAAGAAGCAGGACTATGGAACTGATCACAAATATTGAAAATTAGAGTTGAGAAAAAAAATCAAGAATAAAATGAATTTTTAAGAAGAGGTGAATCAAGTCTTTTTATGACATGCATTTTGATCTATAGCCCAAGACTCTCTCTAGACATCATGCTTTAGGGGGAAATGGGACTTTTCTTCATCTCTCCAGGTAAGTGAATTATGAGGCACTGTGACTCTCTGAGTGAAAGAACTTAATACATTTATCTTCCCAGTCCTGGGGTCCTAAAGATGTCTCCTATTCTTTGGCATAATGGATCACTAGAAACGGTATCATAAGCAAAATTTATTTCCCCATTGAATAACAGCTGTAATGGAGCAATTTATTTCAAAGAAGATTTCGGTTTCAAAGACAGCACAGATTTGCATAATACTCTAGGCTGGTAAGTGAAAAGCCTATAAGTCTCCAACTTCCCTCAAGGACTTTTGGAGTATGACCCCAAAAGGACTTGTGGCTGGGGTGATAGCTCGGTAAGTACGATGCTTGCCATGCAAGCGTGGGCACCTGAGTTTAGACCCCCAGCATAGAAGCACATGTTTATAACTCTGCTGCTGAGGAAATGGAGACAGGTAGATACTGACAGAAAACTGGCCAGACAACCTTGGGAGTTCTAGGTTCAATGGGAGACCCTTCCGAAAAAGAAGGGGAGGATGATTGAGGAGGATACACAATGTTGCCCTTTAGCCTCTATGCGTACATGCCCACAGGCACACCATGTGCCCACACTGACTCTCAAATATATGTATAACACACACTCACACATATAATACACACGCATAATATTACCTATGTCTAATTCATCCTTACCCATCACAGTCCTTAATAGCTGACTTCAACAGGTCCAAATAACTATCTCCTGGATAAGACCACTTATTTACAGTTGAGTCATGGAACTGTTTAAAATTCTTTTCTAATTACTCAACTGATGTACTGCATTTAATAAAGAAGTGTCATAACCATGGTAGCTTAGAAAGAGAACTGTTTCTACATGCTGAAGGAATAATGATATTGGCAAAGCCTAAGATGACATAAGTCTAGATTATAGGTTTGAAAACAAGTCTAGACCCCCCAAACATCTGCGACAAAACATGTGATTCTCTTTTCCCTGACTACCTACCATAATCCCTTGCAGACGCACCATGCTACAAGTTAACCATCTCTTTAGTACTGAGTTTACTCCTATGTAATGTAGAGACAATAGGTCATCACTTCCTGGGGAGTAATGAGGATTAATGCATGTGACAGTGCACATGAAGCCCTTAGCCCAGGACCTGCAAACAGCAAACATGCAGTTAGGAATGACGATATGATGGCTGCCAGTAATAACAGGCTCTACACATGTCAGAATTCTTACCAATTAAATCTGTTCTTGCTGCACTATTTTTAGCATTCTGCTTTCCTCTTGCTTGTAACAAGGCATATGAAAATATATCTATACTCTGAGGTATTCAGATATTGGTTAAACCTACAGACTTGATGCAAAATGTTTACGCCTTCAGAAAATAATGTTATAAGCATGCAAACACCCTGCATTGCTTGGCCTTTGAGAGAAATGTCACAAATGCACAGTAGTCATCCATCCACACAGCAGAATGAGTCCCCCAAACTTATATTTGATGATGCTGTATCCTTCACTATCACAGCAATAACAGCATTTCAGCAAGCAGAAAAATGGAGACTCATTTGGAAGAAAGTATTTGGGATCATAAATGACTCTAGACTCTTGAAAGAATGACCAATTGATAGAGTGAATACATCCTCAGCCAAAGTACAATAAAATGAGCTAGAAATCATTTTTATGCCAACTCCTCTCCACAAATTTCTTTAACTTTTATAGGGATTTGTTATGGTGGTAGATCTTTTACTTTATTTTGTTTAGTCTTTGAGGCAAAGCCTTGCTGTATAACCCAGGCTAGTCTCAAACTCGATCCACCAACCTCTACCTTCCCACTTCTGGGAATACAATTACCACATACAGTTTGTTTGGACTTTTGCTACTGTAATCTGTAACATTGTTGCTTATTTGCCTATAATATAATTTTAAGGAAATAAAGAGAAAATTACCTCATTTTGTTACTTGATATGTTGTATATGTATGTGTATGTGACTATCTATATTATAAAAACAAAAAAGTCTGAACTACTTTGTATCAAACTATTATAGTAAGTAACTGAAAAAAATAGATTTCTAGGAATATAGGTACTTCACATTCTGTTAATGAACTGGATTTTACATTATTTACATAATTCTCCATCACTTTTCAAGATTAATACACAAATAATCTGTTGGTGCCAACAATAAAAAATAAAAAATGTCTAACACAAAAATAAAGCAAAATACGTGGGACAGCCTGTATAGGGCACAGCCAGAGGTGTACATAAGATGATAATTCCATATGAGAAAAGACAGATTCAGAGATGCAATCCTAGAGGAAGTGAGAAAGATCTCAAAAGGAATGGAAAGACACTTCTCTTGGCGTGGTGTTTTGAATATGTTACAAAAAAAAAGCTTAATAAAGCTTTAAATGCAAATATTCAAATGAGACTGTCCTCAAATCCATGTCTCTTAGACAGAATGAAGTCTTGCATGAAACATTCCATAAATGACCCTTAGCATGGCCAATTATATGTTTACCTTTGTTCTTTATTCCAAATTCAATTCTATATTAACTGAATCCATTAAACATTTCCCTCCTTGCAAAGTAAGATGGATAGGGGCCAAAGAGATGATTCAGGGTTTAAGCCTCTGCCTTCCAAGCAGAAAGCCCTGAGTTCAGTTTTCAGATCCCATGTAAAAAATGCTAGGCAGAAGTAGCTGTGCTTTGCACTTCCAGCCAGGAAGACAGAGCCTGGGAAACCGCAGAGCAACATAAAAAGGAGTTTGAGCAATCCAGGATGATTCCCAAAGTTACCCTAGAGTCTCCACAGGTACACACAGGACCCTCTAATATACACAGACACACATGTGCAAAAAGAAAAGATGGGTAAAAACAGTTGACATATTTTCTTTGTATGTAGTTAATCTGTAGAGGGATATTCAAGTGAAAGAAAGCCTTAAAAGTAGATTAAATTTGTAAGGAAAAAATATGCTTACCCGGTTTTCTGCTGAATTCTTAGGGTTAGCGCCCACGAATACAACTTCAACCACTTCTCCCTGGAGATAGAAATTGTTTTTAATGAATCTTACTGAAAGGATTTCTGCAGTGTTAGATTTGAAGCATTATTTACTATGTATATTCCACACTTTTTAAAGTAGTAATTCCCTTCCAAAACCCTTAGAGAAAATATCACAGCAATACACATAGGAATTTGGGGTCAAAGAGCTTTTTTTTCTTTTAAAGACCCAGAGCTATGGTTTGTAATGAGATAGTACATTAAAATAGTTTCCTTATCAATCTCCAGTAATGGGGGGAAAATGTTTCTTCAAGAACGGCCAAGTTTCTTTCCACACAGTCTGAGATTGAATGAAAAAAAAAAAAGAGCAGTCAAAACTGTTGGGATGGTAGCACACCTCTGTGATTACAGGAACAATCTGGTATGTAATGATCATACATCCCTGGGATGTTGAGGTGAGACAACTGCAAGCAGAAGGCCAGCCTGGACTACACAGCAGAAAATTGTCTTCCGAACAAATTATCAACAAAAAATAGTGGCAAAGAAAACTTCTCATGGATGACTTACACTTAGACACTCTTTCACTTGAAAGAACAAAAAAAAACTGGACAAATAATATCAAGCAATAGATCTGAAGATAGTGTGGTCCTGCAGTGACAGAATGCAAAGATAAGCTGTGACTTAATGCCTTCAGAAATGTCACAGGCCACACAGCACAGGAAGGCACAACTCCAGGGGGAGACAGGCAGCCCACCAAGCTGAGAACTAGGAGGAGAGAATCCAGAAAAGCAGATAGGCAGGAGCAGAGAATCCAACAGAGAAAAGATCTACAGAAGAGAGAGAACTCAAGATTTGCAGAAGGTTCTGCTTGACTCTACACACATGCATACTACCTGGAGCCGGGAAGAGAACTGCCGAAAAGTATCAGGAAGAATAATCCCAGAGTTCTCAAAGATTTGTGAAGATCCTGTTCCAGGTAGCCAGACAGGAAGTGCTCATAATTCAGAAAGGCTTTAACCCTGCGGAGTGGGGTGCTGTCCATTTGGGTCTTACTTAAAGCTACCTTGACTGGCCTTGTTTGAAAATCTTAGCTTAGGTAGAAGCCAAATGAAGACACAAATTGTCAGAAAGAAAGAAGAAGAAAAGAAGGAAGGAAGAGGCAATAGACAATAAAAGTATTATAAAGGAATATTGAAAGCATTTTCACATTTTGCATTTTTATACAGGGAGTGTTTACAAAACAGAAAAATTCCTGGACAAATGCAAATGATTAGAAAATTAAATACTGAAAGAGACACATATAGGACTCAAAAGAGGGGGAAGTTTTAATTGAAATGGGCCTAAAACAAGCAAAGAAATTAAATTAATAACTAAAAAGGTCACCAAAATTTGTGCCAGGGAGGGAAAACAGAAATCTCCTTTAGGTGGTAGGCCAGGCAGCCCTAGTTGGAGCAGACATGCTGGTAGTACTTGCAAAACTCAGTTTGACAGTTTGGATGAATAACTCCTCTGGCGGGCCTCCTCGTCACACACGTCCATTTGGTCAGTCCCCTTGTCTCATAGGGCTGTGGCCAGGACCAGCTTGAGCACCATCCTGTGGCTGGAGATTTAGCCACCCTGATGATAAGGAACATTCACAAGTCAAGGAGCCTAGGGTCAAGCAGCCACTATGTCAGGATGGAGGACACAAGTAGCAGCTGTGGAGCGATGGGGCCCAAATGTGGATGACTGGGGAACTTCAGGCTTCAAGATGTATGTGCTGCACAGCCTGAGAACAAATGCAGACCCAAGTTTGGCTTCAGCAGGTAATCCAGCCACCGATGGAAACATTCTGCCACAAGGTTCCCTGTCGGTGAAACTGAGAACCCTAAAATTCCAGTGGACTTTTGCTGCGGCCCTTCCCACAGCGCATGTTCAGAATTCCCACCTACAGTGTGGCTTCTGTCCCTTACTCCCCGACACGTATGGAAGACATCTCTTGATGAGATTAGCCAAGCCAGAATGTATGAACTGAAGAGAATTGGAACTCTGGTAGAACCTGCCTGGCCCACAGACTGCGCATTTAAGTAAGGCCAGTAGAGACTCTTAGTACGCAAAAACGGAAGCTCCCACAGACATCTGTAAATGAATGGTCCAGGTTCAGCCCTGGCCTAAATAGTAAGACGGATTAAAAACTCCAACTTCAAATGACTCAGAGGATAGACTCCAAACAGAAAGAAAACAGCCGCTCTAATACCTCATCTTTTATTTTGCAGTGTGTTTCCCTTTTCTTATCTTTTATTAGACTTTTGATGGTATCATGACTTTCTTTTTTTAAAGAAATATCTTCTTTTTTTCCAGTCCTTATGTTTACCTAACTTTGCTTACAGGTTCGTTCTTGATTACATAATCATACTTACTCTCGTTTTTCTTCTTCCCTCTTAATAATTTAAACAGACACAAAGCACACGAGCAACAGAACGTGACTGTTGCAAAGGATCATGATTCTTCCACAGCAGAACTTAAAGATGCTTCAGTAACATTCTAGTACACGGCTACTTCAATAATACGCTAGTACGACTGAGTTCAAAGAGAATATAGACAAGAATGAAGAAGGGAAATCAGTTCCAGATCTGGACAGGAAAGCCAGCAACATGAAAGAGAACGTTGACCAAATGGATGAGAAAATCAGCAACTGAGATTGTCAGCAAGATGGAAGAGAAATTTAGCAAAAAAAAAAAGGAGTTTGAAAGGAAAAAATGGTCTAAGATCATACAACCTGAACATACTCAATAGTATCTGCAGTTAAGCAGAGTTGGTTTAGTACTTGCAAGGGAGGAGAAAGAAACTAACATAAATGAACCAATTACAAAACACAGTGGGCAATATTGCTAATGGACCAAATCAACCAGAAAGAATACCAAAGGCAGATGATAAGAGCAAAGAAATTCTTTTTTTTTCCATGCTAATCTTCTCTGTATTGTTCCAATTTTAGTATATGTGCTGCCGAAGCGAGCACAAGAGCAAAGAAATTCTACATCCAAGCATCAACAAAGCAAAATAAATAAATAAATGAATATCGCCACTACTTTCACAAATCCTGGGATCCAACCAATAGACTGTGTCTAAGCATCCACAGGATAGAAAGATCTGAGGTAAAAGCTAAGGGCATAGAAAATCCATTTAATTAAATTTTGGCAGATATCCCCTAAATCTAGAGAACGAATTAGACAACTGAATACAAGAGACATTGAAAATCCCATTGAGATATGAGAAGAGAAAATTATTTCTAAGTCAAGATATTAAAGATAAAAAGCAAAGAAAGACAGAGACTCTATATCAACCACCTGGAACTAGGCCAGCCTAATCTCTCCCCATCTTGAAGCTCAGGGAATTTGCGGAAGAGGGGACGGTAAGAGTGTAAGAGCACAAGGATGGGAGGAGCAATGATTTGCAAGATACTCCACACAAGTTAGGGCCGAAGCAATCATAATAGGACTTTGCATGCCCTGCGCAATGTCCAACACACTATTGATCTCACAAAGTCTAGCATTTGCTAAAGGCACCAAGATCCTTGGAGGCAAGGGATTGACAGCCACAGTAATGTTCCTATGCTTAAGGGGAACACAGGAAAGGGTTCAGGGAAATGCCACTGGGTCCTTGTACGTCATCGGAGAGGAGGGCCCAGAGGAGAGTCTGGCATGCACATTAAAGGATTCTCTGGGGAATGGGGGGGAGGCACTGGGGGATGGGGAGGGAGGGGTGAGGGAAGGGGGAGCAGGGGGTCGGGGGAGGAAGAGGGAGGGAGGGAACTGGTGTACCTATTAAGTTTGTATGAGCTGAAATAATAATAAAAAATGTTATTAAAAAAAAGCAAAGAAAGAATTTTAAAGTCTGAAGGGAACTTGTGCACACTAGCACACACTTGTAATTCCAGCACTGAGGAAGCTGATGCAGATGGATAGCAAGTTCAAGGCCAACCTGAGCCACATAGTGAGTGGCTTTACTAGAAAAGACATATGTAGACTGACAGTCAAAAACTGTTACACAATTTATCAGGCAAATGGAAGCTAAAAACAAGTTGAGGTAATTACTTTGACATTTGGAGTAGACTTTAAAACAAAACTAGGAAAGATAGAGATTGCCACTGTATAATAAGGAAACGATTCATCAAGAATATGTAGCAACCAGAAGTATTGGCTCATGCTTGTAATCCCAGCACTTAGGAGCCAGAGGCTCCATGTAAGCCTAGGCTATAGAGTGAGACCAGGTAGCCAAAAGAAGAGAAAGAGTTACAACACATGCAAATACATATGTGCTGGACACTGAGGAGAAATGGAATGGGAGGGGGAGAGAAAGGGGAAAACAAAGCAGCAGGAACCTCCCAAGCTAAGTTACCTGCTTGTTCTTTCTTAGAGAAGTTTAAATCTTAGAGCGAGAATTGTTGACCTTCAACAAGTCACAGGATTATTAAATATTATTGCTGAGCAACATATTAAGATAGAAGTGACTCTACAAGAATGATAATGATGATGATGATTGATGATAGTGGTGATGATGGGTGCATGCTTGTGTGTGTGTGTGTGTGTGTGTGTGTGTGTGTGTGTGAGATAGGAATGCTACTGTGAAAGACAAGCAAAGGAGAGTGGGACGGGAGAAGATAATGGAGTATATTTGCCAACAAAGTAGAAAGGAGGCCCCCCTTTTGCACCCCACCCCGCTCCGCCGGTCGGGACGCACGCGGCGCGGTCTAGCCGGGCCTCAACCCCGCGCCCTAGCTGGTGAGTACCCCCCCCCCCCCCCCCCGCGCACCGCCCACCAGGACCCCAGGTCGGCCCACAGGGACCCGGCTCCGACTCCCACCATCCAGCCGGAGCCGCGCGCATGGGCCGAGGGACGAGGAGGACCTCCCCCTGCGCCCGGGCCCCGCCCCAGCTCCCTCAGGTTAAATAGCTCCACGCCGTCGCCCCCATCCCCCCTTTGCACCCCATCCCGCTCCACCGGTTGGTTGGGACGCGCGCGCGCGGTCCAGCCGGCCTCACCCCACGACCTAGGTAAGTCTCCGCCCGCCCCGCCCACCAGGACCCCAGGCCAAATAATTCAGTTTAGTGAAATTGAGAGATCTTAAGAGTTAAAATGACAATGCCAAAGTCAAAGTGCAAATCCATGAGAAGCAACAATCAAGTAAACAAATTTCCCACTGAAGAAATTAATCCCATAATGTTAGACTCCAACAAGAACAAACCCACGGAAAAAGGCCAAGAAAGCCCCACCCAGGATAAAGACTTTCAAAATATGATCATTACCATGTTCAATACTATGAAAGAGGAAATCCGGGAGGAATTACATAATCGAATCAATCGCTTTAAAGAGGAACACAACAGACATCTGGAGGAGTTGAGAAAAACAGTGCAAGAAACAAAAAGTGGCATAGAGCAGTTAAAACAAACTCAAGCAGAGTTTAAAACTGAGCTAAAAGACAAGTTATCTTCAACCCAGAACGCCACAGAGAGTCTTATCAACAGAACTAACAAAGCAGAAAACAGAATTTCAGACCTTGAAGATAAAGTGGGAGTACTAACCAGCTCAATGGAAGAGGTTGTTAAAGCCAAAAAGATACTTGAGAGAAATATCCAAGAGATATGAGACACCCTGAAAAAGCCTAACATGCGTATTCATGGAATACCAGAGCAAGAATCTCAAAATACCACCCCTGAGGAAATTTTTCAAACGATCATCAAGGAAAACTTTCCTCATCTAAAAAAAGAGAGGCCCATCCATATAAAAGAGGCATTCCGCACCCCAAACAGATACGACCAAAATAGAAGCACACCGCGGCAAATAATAGTTAAAACACTCCACATTCAAGATAAAGAACTGGTGCTGAGAGCTTCAAGGGAGAAAAAACAAGTCACTTTTAAAGGTAAACCTATTAAAATAACAAATGACTTCGCAGTCGAAACAGTAAAAGCAAGAAGAGCTTGGAGAGACATACTTCAAGTATTGAATGAGGAAAAATGTCACCCAGGCTGATTTACCCTGCAAAACTATCAGTCATGATCGAGGGAGAAAGAAAAATTTTCCAGCACAAAGACAAGTTTAAGGGATACATGGCCACCAAACCAGGCCTTCAAAAAATGCTAGAAATGATACTCAAGCGTGAAGAAAAAAACAGGCATATCCAGGAGAACAGAAGGCAAGTATAACATCATTAAAAACGAAGCAATATACTTATAAAAGCTACTAAACATAATAAATGTCTGGAATTAACAATAGTTTCTTCATTATAACACTAAATGTTAATGGAATTAATTCACCGATCAAGAGACACAGATTACAAACATGGATTAAAAATCACAATCCATCAATCTGCTGCCTGCAGGAAACCCATCTCACCACAAAAGATAGGCACGCTCTAAAAATAAAAGGGTGGTCAACAATTCTACAAGAAATGGAAGCAGAAAACAGGCAGGGGTAGCCATTATGCTGTCAGACAAAGTGGATTTCAAACCAAAGAAAATTATAAGACACACGGATGGATACTACATTTTAGTCACAGGTACAATTCACCAGGAAGATTTCACAATACTGAACATATATGCACCCAATACGGGCCCCTCCACATTCATTAAGAAAACCCTACAGCCTCTAAAGCATGAAATCAACCCCCAAATGATAATTCTTGGGGACTTCAACACCGCCCTCTCAACATGGGATAGATCAACAGGTCAAAAGCTTAACAGAGTCACTTTGGAACTTAATCAAACCCTGAAAGAAATGGATCTTACAGATCTCTATCGAACTTTTCACCCACGCACCAAAGAATACACATTTTTCTCAGCAGCACACGGAACTTTCTCCAAAATAGATCACATATTGGGCCACAAAATGAATCTACACATATACAAGAAAGTTGAAATTCTAACCTGTGCCCTATCAGACAACCACGGCCTAAAGCTGGACATCCACAACACATCAAACAAGAGAAAATACACTAACTCCTGGAAACTTAACACTATGATGCTGAATGAGAACTGGATTCAGGAAGAAATTAAAAAGGAAATTCAAGATTTCCTGAAAGTGAATGATAACGAAAATACAACTTACCAAAATTTCTGGGACACAATGAAAGCTGTTCTAAGAGGTAAGTTCATAGCTCTTAATGCCCACGTCAAAAAAATGGAAACATCAGAAATAAACAACTTAACAATGCAGCTTAAAGCTTTAGAGAAACTACAGCAATCTGATCCCAAAAGCAGTAGAAGAGAAGAGATTAGCAAAATAAGGGGAGAAATATCTGAAATCGAGACGAAGAAAACAATAGAAAAAATCAACCAATCAAAAAGCTGGTTCTTTGAAAAAATCAACAAGATTGATACACCCCTAGCTAAACTAACCAAAAGCAAGAGAAAGAAAACCCAAATTAACAAAATTAGAAATGAACATGGAGTTATCACTACTGATACCCAAGAAATCCAGAGAATTATAACATCATATTTCAAAAACTTATACTCTGTGAAGTTTGACAACACAAAAGAGATGGATGAATTTCTAAGTAAACACAGCTTACCTAAATTGAATCAGGAAGTTGTGAATTATTTAAATAGTCCTATAACATATAAGGAAATTGAGGAAGTAATCTCGAATCTTCCCACCAAAAAATGTCCTGGACCAGATGGATTCAGCACAGAGTTCTACAAGACATTTAAGGAGTTAATAACACCAATGCTCCTTAAACTGTTCCATCAAATAGCAAAAGAAGGAACACTACCAAATTCCTTCTATGAAGCTAATATCATTTTAATCCCAAAACCTAATAAAGATTCACTTAAGAAAGAAAACTATAGGCCGATCTCCCTGATAAACACAGACGCAAAGATTCTCAACAAAGTCTTAGCAAATCGGATTCAAAAACATATTAAAAAGATCATTCATGGGGACCAAGTAGGCTTCATCCCCGGCACACAAGGTTGGTTCAACATACGCAAATCAATAAATGTAATTCATCATGTAAACCAGTCCAAAGTCCAAGACCACATGATACTCTCGATAGATGCAGAAAAAGCTTTTGACAAGATCCAACAGCCTTTTATGATCAAAACGCTAGAGACAGTGGGAATGGAAGGAACCTTAATCAATATAATAAAAGCTATATACAACAAGCCCACAGCAAGGATTATGCTCAATGGGGAACAATTGGAATCATTCCCACTTCGATCAGGAACTAGACAAGGCTGTCCACTCTCACCACTTCTATTCAATATTGTACTTGAAGTGTTAGCTGAAGCCATAAGACAAGAAAGGGACATAAGAGGGATTCAAATCGGCAAGGAAGAAGTCAAGCTATCCCTATTTGCAGATGACATGATCTTATACCTGAGTGATCCCAAAAACTCCACCAGGAAGCTCCTGGAACTAATTGAGAAGTTCAGCAGGGTGGCAGGATAGAAAATAAATGTGCAAAAATCAGAGGCCTTCCTATATGCCCAGAATGAAAGAAGTGAAAAAGCCTTGAGAGAAACCATACCATTTACTATAACCCCTAAAAAAATGAAATACCTTGGTATAAACCTAACTAAGGAGGTAAAAGACCTTTACAATGAAAACTTAAAAACCCTAAACAAAGAAATTGCAGAAGACACCAGAAGGTGGAAAGACCTCCCTTGTTCCTGGACTGGCAGAATCAACATTGTAAAAATGACCATCCTACCAAAGGCAATATACAGATTCAATGCTATACCAATCAAAATCCCAAAGCAATTCTTCAAAGAAGTTGACCAAACAATCTCAAAGTTCATATGGAGGCACAAAAGACCCAGGATAGCAAAAACAATCCTGAGTAACAAAAACACAGCTGGAGGTATTACCATACCAAACCTAAGTCTATACCACAAATCCATAGTTATAAAGACAGCCTGGTACTGGCTCCAAAATAGACACACAGATCAATGGATAATGATTGAAGACCCAGATATAAGCCCACAAAGTTACAGCCATTTGGTCTTTGACAAAGGGGCCCAAAGAATCCAATGGAAAAAGAACAGCATCTTCAACAAATGGTGCTGGCAAAACTGGATCTCCACATGCAGAAGATTAAAGCTGGACCCGTACTTGTCACCATGTTCAAGACTTAATTCCAAATGGATCAAGGACCTTGATATCAGGCCAGAGACTTTAAAAACCATAGTTGAAAGGATAGGGAACTCCCTCGAGCTGATTGGGCTAGGCCAACATTTCCTAAACAGACATCCAATGGCACCTTCACTGCTACCAATCACAACAGTTGGGATCTTGTGAAATTAAAGAGCTTCTGTTCAGATAAAGAGATTGTAACGCGAGCTCAAAGGCAACCCACAGAATGGGAGAAAATCTTCACTAACCACATATCTGACAGAGCTCTACTATCCAGAGTGCACAAAGAACTTAGAAAACTAAACATCAAGGAAACCAATGGCCCAATTAAAAAATGGGCCCTGGAACTTAAAAGAAATTTTACCAGGGATGAAATTAAAATGTCTAACAAATATCTTAAAAATGCTGCACTTCTTTAGCCATCAGGGAAATGCAAATCAAAACTTCCCTGAGATATCATCTCACCCCGGTCAGGATGGCAAAAATCCACAACACAAACAACAACAAATGCTGGAGAGGATGTGGAGAGAGGGGAACTCTCTTACATTGCTGGTGGGAATGCAGGCTCATAAAGCCACTCTGGCGAGCTGTCTGGAGATTCTTAAAGAAATTAAAGATTGAAATGCCATATGACCCTACGATTCCACTTTTGCGTATAACCCCCCATACAGGAGAGGTTCACTTCGATAACACAAGCACAACCATGTTCATAGCAGCACTGTTTACAATAGCAAAGTCATGGAATCAACCCAAATGTCCAACAGTTGACGAGTGGATAAGGAAACCGTGGTACATCTATACAATGGAGTACTACTCAGCCATCAAAAATGATGAATTACTGGAATTTGCCGGGAAATGGATGTCATTAGAAACAATTCTATTGAGTGAAGTATCCCAGACCCAGAAAATTAAGCGCCGTATGTACTCCCTAATAGGTGGCTCCTAATACCAAACCCACCCAGCCCATCTTGAGACACTCATAGGTAAATCTATGTATTACCTACAGTAATTGCAAGGATTATGAACAGGAGGGATGGGGTTGGAGGGCCACACCAGAAACAAGGAGAGAAGTGACCATGTTACAGTAGAGAAAATAGGCCTCCATCAAGGACTGCAAAAAAGTAATGTGACACCTAGTTAAGTTCACAATTCGTTCCTGATCATTTACAACTAAGGGGGTATGAACTCACCAGAAGGGGAGGGCATATAGTCCGGCAGATTAAAAAGTAACCATTTTGCAAATGGGTGATTGACCCCTCCCATTGCCTAATGCCATATGACCCTGCGATTCCACTTTTGGGTATAAGTATTACATCTACCCTTGAATGTGCTCTTATAATAAGACTCCAGTTTAACAGCTTTCTGTCTCTGGCCAGGGGGTGACATACAGTGCCGATCACGATGGAGTGAAGGGCGTTACAGGAGCAACAAAACTGCAAAAGAAAATCAACGAACCACTATCCAGAACTTCAGAGACTCTATATCAACCACCTAGAACTAGGCCAGACTAATCTCTCCCCATCCTGAAGCTCAGGGACATTTACGGAAGAGGGGGCGGTAAGAGTGTAAGAGCAAAAGGATGGGAGGAGCAATGATTTGCAAGATACTCCACACAAGTTAGGGCCGAAGCAATCATAATTGGACATTGCATGCCCGGCGCAATGTCCAACACACTATTGACCTCACAAAGTCTAGCATCTGCTAAAGGCACCAAGATCCTTGAAGGCAAGGGATTGACAGCCACAGTAGTATTCCTATGCTTAAGGGGAACACAGGAAGGGGTTCAGGGAAATGCCACTGGGTCCTTGTACGTCATCGGAGAGGAGGGCCCAGAGGAGAGTCAGGCATGCACAAGAAAGGACTCTGGGAATCGGAATCGGGGCAGGAGGCACGGGGGGATGGGGCGGGAGGGGTGAGGGAAGAGGGAGCAGGGGGTTCGGGGGGGAGGAGGAGAGAGGGAGGGAACTGGTGTACCTATTAAGTTTGTATGAGCTGAAATAATAATAAAAAATGTATTATAAAAAAAAAGAAGGGGATCAGCAGTAGGGAAGATGGAGAAGGAGGAGGGCATCGTGTTGGTGCATCAAAACAAAGAACAAGGATATATTGTGCTGGAATGTCCCAATGGAGCCCACTTCTTTAGAAGTGAACCAATAACAATATTTTTAAAAGGAAGAAACTTTGACTCAGGGGCAGATGAGTCATTACTAGGCTCTGGCTTTGTTTAAACACTGTCTAATCATAAGCCACAGACTATTTTGGTCTTCACGCCAGCCCATGTTTCATCTTATGAATATTTGATAGCCTAGACTCATTGGGACTGAGACTGTGGTTGGTCATTGCAGTGATTCCCAAGGCACTCAGCAGAGACACATTAGCTAAACAATAAAACCAATAGCCTCTAACAGGAAACCAATCAGTCAAGCCAAGGGTCATGATTTATCTCAGCGCTTACAGAACAAGCAAGTTTGAGGGACTTAGGAGGCCATCAGGGGAGAGAACAAGAACAAAGTGTAACAATATATGTGTGCAAGTTTCTCACACTGAAAGTTATCTCTTTATATGCTAACCAAAGCACTAATTTAAAAAAAAAATGGAAAAATATTTGAAAGTATTTGTCTCTTCCATTTTTAATGTGTGTGTGTGTGTGTGTGTGTGTGTGTGTGTGTGTGTGTGTGTAATTAGAAAACTAGAAAGGGCACATGTGGGGGAAGAATGTGCCTTCAGGAAGGATTCAGAACACAGGAGAAGGTGGGAGGGGAACAGCAAACATATCTGGCACGGTTCTGCATATGCAGTCTAGATTTAAATATCTATACATAAGAGAGGAAAGCAGGAGAGGACCTATGTGTTGGGAGGCAGGATGCCAGCAGGGGTCAGGGAGAGTAAAGGAAGGAACATAAGCAAAGCATTATTCTGTGATGTACATGTATGAAATTTCATAATGAAACTGTAGTCTATACATTGAAAAAGTCAGTTTAAAAAACTGCTATGAAGAAAGGTCCAAGTCCACATGCTTTTGCAAAAATATCTAACAGCACAACTGAAGAAAATAGGATACAAATTCTAGGCTTTTTTTTTTTTAGAAAAATGTAAGAGGAAAGACTTCCCTGTTCATTCTTCCTAATCCTGTTTCCAGAGACAAACTCAAGGCAGGAAAAGTACAAGCATCTCTCCTGAGTAGTGTATCACCAAGTCAGAAAGCACCATTCACCATGACTAAAGGGATTTAATAACTGAACATTGATTAATGAAATAGTACACATTAATAGACTAGAGGAGATAAACAGCACAGGCTCATTTCAGTAGCACAGAAAAGCAGTGGCAGGGGCTGGGGGGATGAATCAGGGCTAAAGCAAAAGGACCTCTGAGCTCTTATTCCTAGATCCCATATAAAAATGCCTGGCGGCTATGGTGGTGACATGTAATTCAGACATGGGAAGGCAGTGCCTGGAATCTCTGGCAGAAGCAGTAAGGTGGAACAGCAGTCCAGAATGATTGCCAATGACACCTTTGGCTCTCTAAAGGCACATGCACACTCAAGTGCATACAGGGACACACATATATACACACACACCCACATACAAACACACATACATACATGCATGCATGCATCCTATACACATACATAGACTGAGGGGAAAAAAAAACAAGAAAAGCATTTGTGGAAGTCTAACATCCACTTCTAGTAAAACTTCTATGTATTCTAGCATAATAGAAAACTATCTTGCTCTGATTGGAGTTGTCCTGAAGAAAACATAGTATTAAATGGGGAAACACTGAATACTCTTCTCCTAAGATCAAAAACAAGGCAAAGCGGTCAGTTCCCCAAGTGCACCCCCAGAGGCTCATGTGCTTTATCTCAGCAACAAAAACCTAACACAATAAATTGTGCAGAAGTTATAGATCTTAGGCCATGGTTGCTATGGTTTGAATGTAGCGTGCACCCCCATAGGCTCATGTGTTGATGGCTGGGATGGCAGGTGCTGGTACATGGGAGGTGGATGGATTATAAGGGCACGAGCTTCTCTGATGAGTCCATATAGGAGTTGAGGCTTTGCTGAAGGAAGCAGGTCCCTGGGAAGATGCAGTTGACAAACATCTCTTGTCCTGGCCCCTCACCGCCTTGCTCTCTATTTCCCAGCCACGATGGGGTAGCTGAGCAGAACAGCCCCCACCACATTCTTTCTGCCACGATGCTCGAGGCTTCATGATACATGTGCCCAGAAGCAATGGGGTCAAGCATGGATTGAGACCTCAAAAACCATGAGCCAAAATAAATCTTTTCTCCCTATGAAAATTAATATTAATTGTCAAACAAACTGGTGGAACTGTCTTGCAAACAAACCTCTGGGTGTTTTTACAAAGGTGTTTCCAGAAAGGTTTGATTGAGAATGAAAGCCCCACCCTGAATGTGGGTAGCACCATCCCGTGACTGAGATTCTGGGCTGAATCAAAAGGATGAAGTGAGCTAAGTTCCAGCATTCGCCTCTTCTCTGCTTCTTGACTGAGGGTCCAGTGTGACCAGCCACCTCACACTCCTGACACCAAGTCTTCCCTGTCATGATGGGGAGCCAAAAACTGTGAGCCAAAAATTAACCCTTCTTTTCTTGGGTTATTTTTGTTAGACACTCTGTCATACAAGTGAGAAAGATAACTAATGAACCCCCTTAAGTTGCTTTCCATGTGCTTTATCTCAGCAACAAAAAACTAACACAATAAATTGTGCAGAAGTTATAGATCATTGAATAACAGATGTTCTCTGATGACCATATGCATGCTGTGGTGTGCATCTCTTTCTCTCTCTCTCTCTCTCGCTTTCACTATTGTGTTCTCCTTCTCTCCCTCTCTCTTACACACACAAAAATAAATAAAAATAGGGCCTGTGAATGGCTCAATGGATAAAGGCACTTGTGTACAAACCTGGTGAGTTCAACAGCTTCTCCTCTCAAATTCAGAAAGGAATAGGTATAGCTATTTTCAGTTTGTCAATTATATAATATGATACTCAGAAATTCTCAAGAGAGCCATACCAAAATAATAATGATAATAATTATTACAGCAATAAAAATAAAACAATAGTAATATTGCCTGCCAGAACTAAGGGATGATTAGCAAGACCGTAGAATACAAAGTCAGAAGAAAGGAAGTGGTTCAGATCCTGCTTCATTTCATGTTCTTTTCCTGCTCTTGATCCAAAAGACAATTCGGCTTAGCTTCTGTGAATGATGCTTTCAGTATCCATTTAATTGAAAAACAATGTGCATTTCAGAAATTCAATTCTACAGAACACACCCCAGAAAAGAAAAGTAGTATTTCCCATTTTTATGATTTCTACCAAGATAAAAAGAGTATTTAAAATTATTCTTGCTCATGATGATCTATAGCTTCATTAGAAGCTAAAGATGACATTAAAGCATCTTCCTTTAACTTTCAGAAGCAAGTCTGTGAACTATTTTATGTCTTCTCTGTAAATCTTACCACTTTGTATTCAGGTTTTGCTGGCTGCAGAACATCCCCAAAACTCCTGCCAATTGGCGGTCTATCCGAAATGTTAGGAATGAATGGGGCTATCAGTTGTTTGAAATATGGAGGCTCCGGACCACTGCTCATGTTAGCCACTGTGTCCTGAAACAGAGAGGATCGGCTTAAGGAATGCACAATGGGCACTCAGAGAGCATGCCCCTCACTCGTATGCCCAAAAATGCCTTCATGAAGTACACGCACACCTACACACAGGCTTTCCAAGAGCTAATAACATTTAGCCAAATGTGAATGTAGTTTTGACAAAATATGAACCTAGAGGTCCATAATTTAAACTTTTGTCATTAGAAGAATGTTTTGGTCAAAGCAGTTGCTTTGATTTCCCGAACAATGTAGTGTAGGAGCAAGAAAGCATGTTTGGAGATAGGCCACTCTGGGTAGATTCTGAACAGTCATTTTTTGATAAGTTTTTATTTAGTTAATTTCTCTTTCTTACTTAATGGTTTTATATACATATACAAAGAAGTCTAGTTGTTTCATCCCTAATTTCCATCTCATTCCCTTTTCTCTCAGTGAAAAGCTTGCAACAAATCTTCCCTCTTAATTTTATGTCTTTTGTATGTTTGTATGACTTTGTGAGTGTAAGAAAGATTGCTGTCATTAGCTTGTGCAATAGGCTATCTACAGGAACATGGGCAACTTCTCTGTGGCTATGCTAATGAAGAACGTGGTATCTCTTCCCTTGGCTAGCATTTGGAACATAGTAGAAGTCTTGTGCAGGCAATCACAGTGGTAGTAGTTCTTTAGTGAGTTCGCAAGGCATAAGCTTTATACCTCCTGAGCTGTCTTCCAATTCCCCAAGTTATTTTCTTAAAGGGATTTTATTTTACTTATTGTATAATAATTTCTTAACTTTTACCAAAGTTTATATGTTATTATATATGGTTCTGTTTATTATCTTAAATTCTTATATAAATATAGTCAAAGAAATTAAACATGTAAATCTAAAGTTCTTTCTGATGCCCCCCCCTGAACTTCCTCATCCTGAGACAACCACACATCCACAGACACACATACATGCATTTGATTACCGTAGCAATTGCTTTGGCAAGAGCTCTGAAGAGCTGGATGTACGCAGACAGACTGTGTGGTCCATAAATCGTAGATGCTGCCTCATACCGCTGAGCCTGTAGGAAAGCAGCAAGATGCTGATAGTTTTTGCACATGTCAATCCACTTATAGAAGTGTAGCATACTTGGCGAAAATGATGTTTGAGGCATCTCACCTTATGCAAAACCAGCACAATTTTCAGTGTTATTTACGAAAGTGGGCATTTGGATTTAACAGTAAAACAAATGATTCAGTGGGCTGCTTATTGAGCTTAGTGGCCTCTCTTTGCTTATCCAACAGAGGGAAGCTTGGCAGATTCCAATTCTGTCCAATATTTGGCTGGAAATTGACTGATACACTCTGTGTCGAGTGCCATGACGCACCAGCAGGTTTATGAGTAATCACTGCCTGCAGGACTCTAGACTACTTTCATGTTTACTACTCCTGATTAAAAGTATTTGGACTGCTTCTGGACTATTTATAGACAAAGAAGCAATACCAGCCACCAGGTCCCTGGCTCAGTTATGGATAGTCTATTTAATCTATGTCATAGATATAATGATATGTGCTACTTCAGGAGGTACTGCACAGATTACTTAAATTGACACTTTCAGAGACTGGCAAGATAGCTCAATGAGTAAGACACTTGCTCCCAAATGTGGCATCCTCCATTTGATCCCCAGAAACCTATGGAATGTGAGAACCACACTGATTTCTGAAACTTGTCCACTGACTTCCACGTATGTGCCAAACACGCACATGAATGTCCCCCCTCCCAGTAAGTAAATGAATAAATAAATCATTTTTATTGAAGTTATTTTATTTTTCTAGTTTTACAAGCATAGTGAGTACTCATCCCTGCTTCCCTCCATCCCCCCTCCCACCCATCCTTCTTCGCCTCCTTTCTTCAATTCATCCCACTCCCTGTCATTCTCCTACTCAAAATAGACAAAATATTTAAAAAGTGCAGTTGTAGGCCTGGCAAGATAGTGGGTAAACCTGAGTTTGATTCCCAGAAGCCCACATGGTGGAAGGACAGAAAATGACTCTGAAAGTTGTCCTTTCACCCCTACCATGCACCACGCTGTGCCTTCTCTCTGTCTCATAAATAGATAGATACATACATAGATAGATAGATAGATAGATAGATAGATAGATAGATAGATAGATAGATAGATAAAAAATATTTTTAATATATATGCTTGCAAAGTGTTTGGCTAGTGCATTTGAAGTGAGTGGCAGATCCCGTGGAGACTTAAGGCACCAGATGCATTATGGGTAGTTATTTGCATGGCACAATCTAAATTTATGGCCAGTGGATCTGACAAAACAGCTGTTTTTAGAGATGGTGATGGTCAATGAGTTTGTAATTTTGACATGAACTTGAAAGTGATAAAAACCTTAAGCCAAATACAGCATTTGGATTGCTCTCTCGTGCTTCTAGGCTAAAACAAAGTTACCTCTCACAAACATGATCAAAGAGGCCCAGAAAGTCTGCATTTGATACAGTGGTCTTGACTAGGGTACCATTCATCTAAAAGAAGAGTTTTTACATTACCTGGTATTCTTCATAAGTGGTAATGTAATGAGAGTAAACATTGCATAGACCAGAGATCACAATAGTCATGTCCTTCATCCCATAAGATGCAAATTCCTAGGAAGGGAGAGTTTAAATTTCCCAGGTTACTCTTCCTTTTAAAGTTATTTTGATGCCAGTTATTACTTAAGGTATTATCATCGATGTGAATTGTTGCAATAAGATATATCCCTTAACAAAATCCTTCACAATGATCAAAACTTCCAAGGAAGGTAGAAGTGTCGGAATCCTTGAAGAAAAGTTAGCATAGCTCCCTACGGCAGTTGAGCAAGTCAGTGTAATTATGAGTACCTTAATGATCTCTCCGGCAGATCTAGATCCTTCTTATTACTATGAGTTTTTTAAATCAATTACCTCAAAAATATGTTTATAGTATCTAAACAAAATAATTGTCATTAGTTCCAAGTAACTAGATTTTTGTTTGTGTATTCATTTTAGAACCACTTACAGTAATTCCTGAATAAAAAAAAAATCACAAACATAGGTAAAAATTAAATTCCCCAAATATGACATATTATATTTAAGCTATTCATGGAGCTTTAATATACTAAATGACCTCTAATATTTATTTACTATTTAATCCCTTGCAATCACCATAAATTTTTAATTACTTAAACACAAATACCAATAAGACATTTTAGCCTGATAAATGCCCTTATATAAGTCAGATTCTTATACTACTACTCTTTGCCTCTAGCCACTAATTTCAATAATGGTGGAACTTAGCTATTTTAAGAAAGCAATTTAAAATGTATCAAATCAAAAGACATAGAATCACTTCTTTACCAATAAGAAAATTTAGATTTTTTTCATATTTAACTTACTGTTTTAACTGCTTCTCGGAATCTTCGTCCTGACATGGTTCTGTGTCAAGAAAATAACATGATATAAATGTTCTCCTCTCTGGGACATATGCAAAGAATCCAGAAATACTTGCAGTAAGTCAACCAGGCTCATTACAAAATATTAAAAAGTGTAGGGACTCAGTGATGATGTAGAAAAGTTGAGCCTTTTTGAATCCCAGGTTGTCCTGTCTTCAAAGTAAATCCTAAAATGAAACCAATTTAGCAAAAGGAAGGACAAGGAGTCAGTGAAAATCACTGATAAAAAGATGACTCTGGGAGTGAGAGATAGCTCAGTGATAAAGAACCTGCCTGACAAGCTCAAGACCATGAGTTTAATCTCCAGTGTCAAAAAAAAGAAAAACAAGAAAGAGAGAAAGAGAAAGAGAGAGAGAGAGAGAGAGAGAGAGAGAGAGAGAGAGAAGAAAGAAAGAAAGAAAGAAAGAAAGAAAGAAAGAAAGAAAGAAAGAAAGAAAGAAAGAGAGAGAGAAAGAAAGAGATAAAGAGGGAGAGAAAGAAGGAAAGAGGAGGAAAGAGGGAAGGAAGGAAGAGAGGGAAAGAAGGAAGGAAGAGAGGGAGGGAGGGAGTGACGGAGGGAGGGAGTGACGGAGGGAGAGAGGGAGGAAGGAAGGAAGCATCGTTCATGTATTCAAGAAAATGCATCCATTGTTAATGAGAGCAAGTCAGGAAGACAGTGAGTTACTAGTCCTATGAAAAACATGCCATTTCATTCATATATTTAAGTCCTTTAAAAAAAAACCTGCTATTTACCAGGACCATTTTTAAAAGCTAATGAATCAACAGGAAAGTATTTACATTGTAGGGACGGGACATGCCAACAAGCAACTGGGAGGACAAGAGGCACCATAAGGACCAATAAAGCAAGAGAAGTGGGAAAGGGAGTGGTGTGGCTGTGATGATGGTGGAGGTAGTGACACTGGTAAGATAGTGGTAGTGGCTGGTAGCTGTGTAAAGATTATTTCACATGTGAGAGTAGTACTGACATTCTTGTTAAAAATCTAAGCAAAGGGTTAAGAAAATAAGGCTTGAGCAAGCAGATACCTTCACGCATAAGGTATCACAAATTCAAAGACCTGAGTCAAGAGCTCTCTTAGTGGATGGAGCAAATGCGTGGATAGCTTCTACTATAGATAATGAAGCAAAGGGGCTGAAGCAGGTGAGCAGGGGGCAATGTGGAAAGAGGTCACAGCAGAATGTTGACTGAGGAACAGAACACCTAAGAACCTGCAGGATACTGTGGGGATCTGAAGTTTTTCCTGAAAATAAGATGGAAACTGAGCAGAGGCTTTCAAACAGAGAGGTGGCACGATTAATATGTGTTTCAAAGGAGTTCATTTGGCCAAAGAGGATCAAAATAGAAACTGATCAGATCAAACAGTAGGTTCTTTAAATAACCTGAGTAAAATACAGTGCCAGACATGAGGGGAAATAACAGAGATTATCCGATAGAACACACAGAATTTAAGAATTGACCAGTAGTCAAAAGAGGGAGATTTAGGGACTATTCTAAAAATATTGCCACTTACTGAGATAGGAAAGATTACATCAGATATTTGCTAACCTGTGATTTAATTCATAAACTGATTGCTTCAAGTACATGTATTTAATGTTATTTCAAATCCACATGTTACATAATCCATTGTACTCTTTTACTTTGCTGAAAATGGTTGTAACTGTCGCCAAACATGGTAGAGTAAATTGTAGAGAATTGTCTTTCCAAGAGAATGAGTTTGCTTTTTATTGACTAAGAAAAAAAATTTGAAGAACTTACGTAAACTCCCCAGGGATAGCAGCTATGGCCAATGACCCAAGAGTGATCATCTGAACATCAACAATATCTGGATGCCAGGGGTGAGGTTTTGACAGCTAAAACCCCAAACCAAGAAAATCATTTTAGTTAAATTATCCTTTCTATGGTCAACCGTCATAAGTTCCTTTGTCAACAGCCATAACCTCCTTTATCAAATAATACCAAATATTTGAAGCTAGTTTTTCTGTGGTTACTGACTCATAAGATCTATTTCTAATTGATGGTGCAACAGTATAAACATTAAGTGCCACTTAATATTAATATGCAAAATAAGTAAGATATTCTATGTCCATTGATATTGACAATTTATACCCTAGTGTCCAAATGCTACATTTTTCTGAACTTGCGAATACAATTTAGGTAGCCTTGTTATTAAGGAATAACAAGGGGTCTGTCTACTGGAGAAAGGTGACTCTCATTATCTTATAATAAATGAATAAAGAATGCCATTTGGAATAGTTTAATGTAATAATTTCACTTTAAATTCAGATCATCAAATACTATCTCATTTTCCAAGGTTGCTGTAAGAAAATAGGTCCTTTCACATATTCAGATTAGCAGAAACTATTTTTCTATTCCTTCCTTTCCTTTCTTTTTATCTAAGAATTTTAATAGAACATTAGAACATAATGTATTTTAAGATATCTATATTTCAACATCATGATTCTAGGAATAATGAATTATTTAACTTTGAAAATATTAAAATTTCTGTTCTAAGGGAGAATTTTTAAAAAGTCATATTAATTAATAATATTGCCTAAAGGCTGGGGAGATAATCCAGTTGGTAAAGTGTGTTCCACACAAGCATGAGGAGCTAAGGTTGATTCCCAGAAACAGCACAAAGCTGGTAATTGTACTTCATATCTGTAATCCCAGCAATGATAGCTAGATCCCTGGTACTTGGTAGACAGCCAATTTAGCCCAATTGATGAGCACTAACCCTAGACCCAATCTCAAAAGACAAAGTATTTAGCTCCTGAGAAACAGCCCCGGAAGTCGACCTCTGGTCTCTGAATGCATATGCACAGATGAACACACTCACTCACCTATACATGTACCCCACACAAATAATAAACAAATAAGTAATAAATAATGTTGCCTAACGTGAAAGAACTGACATATAACATGTTTCTTTCTATGGCCTAGATGTTTTCCTTCACCAAGAATTTTCCTTCCTAGGACCTGAATAAGGTAAGTGCTGCTCTAACTCTTCCTTTACCACTGTTCCAATTGCCTCATTTATTTATCACAACTAAGGTAAACTAAATTGCATATTTGAAAATCATAATCGCTATTCTTTGAGTTAGAATCTTAGAACTCAGAATTTTAATATAAAAATATGTGAAAATAAGTAACATATTCTATGTCCATTGATATTGACAATTCATGAACTGATAGCTCACAGATTAAAAGTTATAGTATAGTTTATTATGATCATGAGAACGTCTTACCTCTCCGGTGTGAATAAGGATGGGTTTCGGCTTCTGGCAGTCTCTGATTTCCTCAGATGGCCTGCCCAGGATCTGATCCCGAAGGGTATCCCAAAACGGATCTCCTTCAGTTGTTCCTATTAGAATCGTTGTGATTAATAAGTTTGCTTGAACTCACCCTCTGAAAACATCATTGCTTAGACAACATGACACACAGTCCTGTTAGAAGTATTAGAGATTTCATTGAGGTTATTCTTCAATGATGTTGAACACGGTGAGCAATAGAACAGACAGAAATGTCAGTTTGTCACAAAACATAGCCATTAATTACATCTCCAATTTGAGCAAAACAATAACAGAATATATTCTGTTCAATATCTTCAAAGTTCTTTAATCAGCCTTGTTCATCTTGTTGTAAGCTAAGACAATTTGATATAGTAAATAGATTTCTGAACTAAATCATTTTTTCTTATTCTAAAAATTATTTTTTAAAAAGTTGTCTGGTTTATGTAAATTGAAAGAAAACCTACTGAATGCATTTCAGTACATACACATACACACAAATGCACACAATCTACATAAGCAGTGAACACAAAAAATATAAAGTATATGTGGGAGTTGTTTTCTATAAAAATCTATGAATTTGGAATGTGCACTATATTGTAAAAATAAAGCAATTATAAACATTCATGTCCCTATAGTTGACATTAACAACAGTGAAATAAAATTGATAGAAAAGAAAGGGAAAATAAACAACTCAACAACGATGGAATATTTAACAATTAATAGAACAAGGCCAATAAACAGAGAAATTAGAAAATCCAAATGCTCTGAAACTCCAGTAGAAAAAGACACCTTACAGAATACTCCATACAACAAGAAAATAAACATTACACATAGTAAGTATTATCCCTAAAATAAAACTCAGTAAACTTTAAAAAGCAGATATGGCACATATAAATAGATAACAAAAGGAAATGTAAAAAGCTTCATCATGAACAAAAACTAAAACACAATAGATCAAAGCATTGTAGAGTACAGTGATGACAGAGTTTGATGGAAAATATATCACTATAAATACCAATATTAAGAAAGCAGATAGTTAGGGATATGGCTCAGCTGGTAGAGTGTTTGCCTAGCATGCATGAGATCCCAGGTTCGATCCCAACCACTGCATAAACTCATCCAGGCAGGGGACACTTGTAATTCCAGTACATCAGAAATAGAGGCAGGGGCATCAGACGTTAAAGATTATTCTTGCAATGAAGGGAGTTCAAGGCCAGCTTGGAATATTTGAAACCCAATCTATGAATGAATAAAGAAACCTGGTCTGGGAAGATAACTCAGTCACTGAAAGGTTTGCTTTGCAGCAAAAGGATCTGAATGTGATTCCTGAATTTCAGGTTAAAAAAAAAGGACTAGATGACTCTATTATTTCATAATTCTCAACCACCTAATTCAAGGACTATTTACAATATAAAAATTACCCATTAAAAAATTTCATAGCCAGTATCACACTTAGTGACTGAATGCTTGCCCCTGCTAGCAGAAGAGAAATATCAAATGTTGGTACTTCTATTCAACATTGTGCTAAAGATTCTGGTCAAGACAATTAGGCAAGAAAAAGAAAGAATGAGAAAAAAAAACTATTGATATTCACAGATAATAACATATATCTTGTATATAGGAATCCACTAAAAAACTATTGAAATAATTAAGCCAACCAGTTGGAGGAATATAAGATGAACAGTCAAAATCAATAACACTTAGAGCAAAATGAAAATAAAAAAACAATTTCACTCTCAATGACATATAAAAATAAAAAATTTTAGGGGCTATGGAGAAAGTTCAATAAGAAAAACACATTTACTTTTATCCTGACTTCCTTATATAAGTTTTTAAAAACCCACAGCAGTCAAAATGATCTTGACAAGGAATGACATGGAAGGATTCATAAATCCCAATTTCACAGGAAAAAGTTAGTGAGATAAACTAGACTCAGAATAATATTACATATTTTCTCTCACATATGATAACTACACTTACATATGTGTGTGTTTATATATGCTTCTGTAAGTCATGAAGCTAATGAAGGGATCACTGAAAGGGAAGAAGAGAGTTGAAGGGAAGGTCAGATATGAAGAGAATGGTAGATTATGTGATAAGAAAGGAGATTACGGGAAGAAAGGAACCCAGCTGGATAGGAGAGGAGATGTGTGGGAGGATAATGGGGAAGGGTAACAAGGAAATGTGCACACAGGCACATGTACATGCGCTCATACATACACACATGAAGATGCCATAATGAAGCTCATTACATTACATGCTACCCCAAAAATAAAATAAACAAGTAAACCACAATCTTAAAGCAAATGGTAAGGGAGGGAGATACCTGCATGAGAAGAAGCACATGGATCAGTGGAAGAGACTGAAAATCCAGAAATAAAGCCATATATGTCATTGATTTTGAACAACTAGGCCAAGGATCAGTGGCTATATGATCAATAGTAGGGTGCTGACATAACCAGATGCCCTCAAGCACGAAAACAAGACAGACTCCTATCTCATACTAGATACAAAAATCATGGATCAAAAACAAGGATTTAAACAAGTTTTATGGGGTAAAAATCCTTGGATCTGATGTTGAGCTCCTGACAACAAAAGAAAAATATGTTAAACTAAATAAAGGTTTAAAATCTTTTGTGTTTCAAAATGTACAATCAAGAAAGTGTAAAGATAATACGCATAATGAGAGGAAATACTGTTGAATCATGTATCTGTTGAGGGACCTGTGTAGTGAAAACTTTTGTAGCTCAGTAACTGAAAGTCGAAATTCAAATCTAAAGATGAGAAAAATGTGTGAACAAATATCTCTCCAAGGAATACATAAAACAGCCAATAATCACATGAAGACATGTTTGTTGTAATCATTAAGGAGCTGAAAATTGAAACCACGATGGTAACTCTACAATCACAGGAATAATGAGTCAGCATGTCAGCTACTTAGCAATAGTGGCCAGGGCATGCAAAAAGTAGCATACTGTTGGCACGAACGTAAAACAATAAAACCATTTAGATATGGTCTGGTAGGTTTCAAGTGATCAAATGGAGTTAGTTCATAGCACAGCAAGCCCTCCTCTAGGTTTATCCCCAAGAGAAAAGACAACGAAAGAAAGAAAAGACACGTATAAGAACTTGTACATAGGTGCTTACAGCTGCATTATTCAGAATAGCCAAAAATAGAGCAACCCAATGTCTTGCAACTGAACAAAGAGTAAATAAAATCTGGTATATCGATAATATGAATGTAAGTCGGTCACGGAAGGGGATTTAATCCTGCTCTTTGTAGTGTATCAATGAACCCCGAAAGCCTGAGGCCTCTTGAGAGGTGTCCAACATAGCAGCCATGTGTGTTCCCATTCGCCCCCGTGGACTGAGGCAGGAGAGTGCAGAGACAGAATGTCATGCGTGTGAGCTCCCACAAGCAATCTGAGATGGGGGTGCAAGGTGAACCATCTGGTGAGTGTTTAGATTGTGCAAAGAAGATTACTGGCAAACATCTGCAGGGTTTCTTTCAGGGTGACATAAATATCCTGAAGTTGTCTGTGTTGAGGTTGTATGCATCTGTCAATGTATTAAAAACCACTGAATATATTTTAAATAATATACTTGCATGGTTTGACAACTATTGCTCAATAAATATGCTATAAATAAAGAAAACATTGTTGTAGAGCCCTAGACCAAAATAGACAAATAATGCCCAAGAATTGAGATAGTAAATAATCAAATTGAAATTACATAAATCAAATTTAAAATTAATTTTGCCCATATAAAAATATGAAATAAGCCAAGAAAGAACCTAAAGGTGAAGTTTGATACTATTACAATAATATGTGGTATAATCTTATATATCACATATGATATATAAGATGTCTATTATTACAATGATAGTAAAGATGAAAGGTAAAATAACCTGTCATGTATTTATATATGTCAGAACAGGACATGGGACCACATGCTTTGAACTTGCAAAGTCCTGTGCCTTGACTAACACTGACTCTAATGGAGACATCGGGGAGCCACTAAATAGCGACACAGAAGCGCTCAACTGCTGAGGAGCCATGCTGCTCAAATGCAGTCCCCTCCCATCATCCCCAAGGCCAATCCAATCCCAGCACAGATTGTTTCTCTGTTCTACCCTGTTTGTTGCAATGTTATCAAAATAGCCAAGATGCAACACAAGGTATCAACATAAAAAGAGCCCCCAGCTGATGCGCAGATAATGAAAATTTGATCTTTTTTTAATACACAATGGAATGTTATGGAGGCACCCAAAGGACAAAATCCTGTCGTTACACGATATGGATTGACCTCGTGTCAAAAATGAGAGAAACCTTGCACAGAAACACAAGTGCCAAGTCATTTCACACATGTGTGGAATCTAAGAGGGGAGAGAGAGAGAGAGTGAAAGAGAGAGAGAGACGGACAGACAGACAGAGAGTAAGTGGTTATCAGAGGTCAGAGGGAGGGCAAAGACAGAGCCAGCTAGAAAGAATGTATTCTGATATTTCAGCACACAGAGAGTGATTGTAGTCAGCAAAACAGCAGGATCCAAAATAACTAGATAAAAATGATTTCAACCACTACCACCACAAAGAAACCACAGATGATTAAATCATAGATACTCTTAATATTCTGGGTTGACCTTTACAAATACAAAATGCATCAAACTGTAGCCCCACAAAGGTGTACAATTATGAAAACATTTTAAAATGAATTAATTCAATGGTTGATCAAGCTCATCAACCTATCGACATGCTAAAACACATTGTCCCTCATTACATTTGAATTGAAATAAAGCTAAGTTATGAAAGACGTCCATTCTTGGGGAATCTAGGCTGGCATATCCAAAGCTGGCAAATCCCAAAACTTCCTGGGCCTCGCACTAGAAGGCCGTGAACACACTAGCCACAGTTAAGCCTTGTTAAGGAACAGAAGCCAGACGCCTCTGAAGCTGGAAACGCGCGTCTCACCCTCCTCCATCTCACCCTGTGTGATATTGAGGCCTGAAACTCCATCCATCGTGCCAGCTGCAAAACTGTAACCGAGTGCAGGTTTGCATGTTTTCACCTAAAGGAAAGATTACACAACAGAGAAGGAAACGCAAGGTGAGCCACAAGTGATATCTCACCACCCGCTGCTCATTCACCCTCTGGATATCAGCACGGTCAGCCATACCTACCGTGTGCGTGGCATTGAGCTGGACGGTGACGTCGGTCATGTTCACCCACTGGTGAGCTGCAGACACCGGCCCAGTCAGCTCCTTGGAGGCAGAGTCATACAGCTCCTGGAAAACCATGCAGGCTTATTGTCTCGAAGGAGACGTTACCAGCGGCATCTAGTCAGCTCTGGTTTGGACATGCTTAGAAATGACCACCCCTTGTGTGCTCCCTCAACTCCTGGACTGTCGACCTATTCCTGTGTCTATTCCGCACAAATATATGATGATGATGAAAAGTCCCCAACCTTACATGAAAAGTTGGTGGGGAAAAAGTTAAGCTTAAGAGGAGCAATAGTGGGTCAAAAGGACAGGAGAGGTTGTCAGGTAGACCTGTCCCCCCAGTGTTTACTCAGGATGCTTGAGTCCTCCCCAGGACAGGTGCACACACGGTGGCAGGAAGACGTCAAGCCCCATTGACACACACCATGTGATGTTTTTGGACTTTTTTTTATAAGATCACTTAGCACTTTCTCAGTCCTGTGGGAAATGTAAATTCAGCATATTTGGAGATGTCTACGCTTATTCTTCCGTGTCATACAATGCCGACAAATCTTGCTTTAACACAAGTCCTTTAACTTGTCACCTGGCCAATTTCAACCATAGCCACATGTGAGCCCTCAAGAGAAGCCGCTGGAACCTCCCTGCAACAGGCTTCTTCTAATTAGAAGGAAATTCCAAAATATGGGACAAATCTCAGTGCTCCTGGACTACAGACAGCAACAAAGTTTCTGACCCCAAAGCATGTCACAAGCACACCCTAACTAGACTCTGTCAAGTTGAATAACCCTGGCAACATGACTATGAAGCAGCAATAACAAGTAATAAACCATAGCAATTAAGCTGACTGCTGCTACTGAATTTATGTATCATGTTTTTAAACACTATAGGTGACGTGTTACTTGAAGGCCACCATCTTGTCTCTCGGAAATGTCTACACAGAAGCTTCTATAAATCATGGGGTTGGGAGTGGAATGGAAGATAAAACTTGAAGGGGTGCTTATTGGGCAGATGGCATGGCACAGTCACTACAGTGTTTTAAAACAGGGAAAATGCATTTTCGCCCTTTCAAGGAAGCATAAGAAAGAATGGGAGACCAGAGTGCCAGGGCCGCCCCATTCAGCTTCGTCACCAAGTGCCAAGTTCAGAACTACCAGGTGAATTCAACTACACAGTGACCTGAGAGTTCTGAGAATGTGGATCAACCCGGTCCTGTGGAGCCACTTGAACTGAACACTTTACAATCGGCTCGTTTTCTTCCATCCAAGGAGAGCACTGAGGCTTTTTAAACATCCTAAAATAGAATGTTCTAGTGACTGCTTGGTTTTAAATGTACTAAGTCTGACCCGATTTAGCAGAGTCCAAAGTGGCCTGCACTTCCTGGCCTGCCTGGGTTCTTGTTGTCATCCTTCCAGTTATCACCTTCCTAATGAACCAGGTTGTGGGCTTAAAGAACATTTTAAATGAAGATGGAAAGAGCTGGACCCATGCCTACCTTCGCTCTGCGGAAGATGGTCCGTCCTATAATTTGTGTGCTCTCCAAGCTGTCTTGTCCGGGTCCCTTAGCTATGCACATGCTAGGCTAGGACAAAAAGAGATAAGATGCATCCTTAGTAAAATGAAAAGAATTTTAAGAGATGGAAAATTTCAGCTGGATCCAAGCCAAGATATTTACTAACACACACTGCTAGATTTTCTTTTCAGATATTTTCTCAATTTACTGACGAATGTAATGCATGTGATATTCCAACTTATGACACTGTGGCACAATATCCTGCTTGGGAATTTTAGAAAATAATCTTTAAAATGTTTTGTAAAGGAATAATGTGTAAAAATGTTGTAAATGAAGAAGACAAAAGATGTCTACACGTAAACAGTAATGGCTCTCAAAACTGTTAAACTATGTAGCTCATTCAGTGGGATCAATGAGAATAGAAACAGCTTGTAGCAAATGTAACAACACAGAAAAAATGCTTCATAATCCCAGAGAATAAGAACCCAGAAAGCATCTGCTGCCTGGTCAAAGTTGAAATTAAATCTAAATAAGTTTCTGGGAAAGTAGATAAGCACATAATGACAACATCTTATTTGCTGATTTTCAAAATTGCCACATAGATACACACAAGGAGAGATTTCTAAGAGAAATTACTGGAAAATTTAAGTCCTAGAAACCACAAATAAGTCTTTAATTTTGTTTACGAATATGTAGACAAACACAGAGCAAGAGTGGTAACCTCTGAGGGCAGAACTGCAAGAGGGAAGTGGGAATTTCCATTTTTACCACTCTCTGCAGACACATTATCTGAAGTTTATGGAAAGATTAGTCTTTAATTGTAAAACAAATAAAAAGAAAATTTGATATATAATCAATGAGAAATATCATAGCAGGGCAAACTTGAAAATTCAGATATTCCAATGCAATATATGCTAATATTATATATATCAATATAAATATATAAATTATGAAATGTTCCAAGCTGGGGAAATATACTTAATCTACATTTAATACAATAGTCGGTCAAGCAGAAAACTACAACTTAATCTCAAAAAAAATCTAGCATTGGATTAGGTTTGATTCAGAGACTAGAGACAAGTAGGCAGTATGTATTTGACAATTACATGCTTGGAAGCTATCAGTGAAGAGAACATGGCATGCCGAAATAAAGACTTCACATGCCATAATTACCTACCCCGCCAATGGGACACGTGCTGTTGGCATTCTCACAAGACTCTCCTGTGTTGATGCAATGGGGGCCCAGAACATTGGGAGACACATCTCCTAAGTTTGATGATGCAAAACCTGCTACAAACGGTCCCTGTCAAAATAAATATGCCATTAACTTTTATTATTTTCCATAATAATCTACATTAAAGCATAAACATTGAAGCCACTCTGGTTAACTTCTTCTCCCCTTACCTTGTGTGCATGTGTGTGTATGTGTGTGTGTATGTGTGTGTGTGTGTGTGTGTGTGTGTATCACTTAGGATACTATTCCTTAGAGGTTATTTACCTTATTTTTGTTTCTCTGGTTTTTGTTTGTTAATAGTTTTCCTTTCTCACTGGGACCTAGGGTTCCAGAATTAGACTACACTATCTGGCCAGTGCGTCCCAGAGATCCTGGGATTATACGTGTATACCACAAAAGCCGACTTTTTACATGAGTACGTGTGTGTGTGGCAAGTGCTTAACTGACTGAACTGTCTCCCCAGGCCTACGGTCATCTTTTCAAAATTATTTGCAGACAATAAAAATAAAGCGTATAATATTCTTAGAAAATTTTATTCCCTCAATAGACCACATGCAGTCACTGCACATATTATTAATGAAAACAGAATTGTTGAGAAAATCATTTCATGTTTCAAACGCCTGCTCAAAATGAGACATTTTTACAAGAAGCAGAGTGTGTACACTGGTTACTCTTCATGCTACTGTTATGAGACACCATTGAAGCTCAAACAACTTAAAAGCAGAAAGGGGAAGATTTATACAGCTTATGGTTCCAGGGGGGAGATACAGTCCTTTATGGCAGGAAAGGCCTGGCTGCTTGGAAGAGGCTGGAGGCGGCCTAAGTCACTACAGACATCATGGAGGTTCCAAGTTGCTGCTGCAAGCTCAAAAGCAGACTAATTCACTGAGGCTGGGCGGTGCTAACCAACCACAAGGCCCACCCCTGTCCCATGCCTTTCTCTGACAAGTCTCCACTTCCTAAAGACCACCCTGGCCTGAATAGAAAGATCTCCTATAAATGAATTGATAGATAGATAGATAGATAGATAGATAGATAGATAGATAGATAGATAGATAGATAGATAGAACAATACATAGGAAGAAAAAAAATCAAGTGCAAGTTGATAAAAAAGAGACAGAATAGCATTTTATCAACTAGAAGATCATACTAAACTATAATGGGGTTACTGTCTTCATAATGTCTTCATAATATACTGTATTTATAATGGAATATTCATTCTCACAAGGATCCCTTGGCCATTCTCCATTCTGCATTCCCCTGCTTGTATACAGGGGCTAAGAAAAGCCAGGGTTCCTTCCTTTGTCTAACTGTAGAATTTCTGCGGTCCATTGATTAGCTTCTGATTCTATTCTCTTCACTTGATGAGTTTCACAATCAAGTCTCTTAAAGTACTGTTGTCTCTGACTCAGGTTTTAATAGTTTTATAGGAAAACAAATCTAGAATAAGATCCTTGGAAGAAATGTTATTAGGAAAGTCTAGCCAGTGAAAAGGACTGATTTTCCTCAGAGTTCTATATCATTAAAAAGATGCTTAATAATTTTATGCCTCTGAAAACAAGTTAACACCAATATAATTTATAATATTTCCAATTTTATCGAGCACAATTACATATTACAAAAACCTCCCACTTGATCCTCTTTATGCAAATGGTTGTAAAGTTTATCAATCTAAGGAATATCTGATGCAGAATTTAATGACTTGAAATTTTCCTCTCCCTATTAGTGAGTGTATTGGTTTGAATGTGAGTTGTCCCCCACAGGCAGGTGATGGTGATGTTTGGGAAGGTCACAGCCCCTCTAGGAAATGGAGCCTTGCTGGAGGAAGGCATGTCCCAGGGAATGGATCTTAGTTAGCCCCACCCTGTTCTCTCAGCCTCCGTGATGGACATGACTTAAGTTGCCTTCAGCTTCCGCCATGTGCCACGCCTTTTGCACCCTGATGGACTGTATCTCCCTTCTGGAACCATAAATCAAGTATTTCCCCCTTTCTCTCTTATGCTGGTCGCATGAGTTGTCTCACAGCAGCAGAAGGAGTAACTGCAACAGAGAGGAGAGTTGAATCCTTGCTATACGAGCATGTTCAGCAAGTCCATGATAGCACTGTATCTCAGAAGCGAGAAGCCAGTCTAAACTCCATGAGGCGGGATGCAGATTTCAATGACACAAATTCTCACCTGCCCAGGTAAGTGTCCTTTGTTCTTCTCTTGCTCGAAAAGATAAGCTGCGTAGCCCATGTTGTCGCTGTTCACAAGGTGGTTGCTATTGTTCATGCTCACCGGGTGGATGGCAAACCAGCTGCAAAAGAGCGGGAAGCCCGAAGTCAACCAAAAGAGCCAGAGGACTGGAGCCAAGAGCCAAGACCAAGAGCTTACATCTTCACCAGTGGGAAAGGGTATTTTAAATTCCAGGCATTCTGCACTTAGACTCTGTCACTACTGATGGGTTAACATTGCAAATAATATACTCAAGAAATCTGATCTTCTTAAAATACAGAATTCCCATTTTCATGAATATTTCATCATCATTTTCTTCACATGAAAGTTTTTAGCAATGGCCAAGGCTGGTCAGTTACCAGATGATATACCTAAATAATTGGATTGTCAAAGCAGACACAAAGATAATAATTATTCATATCGATCCAATTCAGTAGACACATACTGAGAGCTAACTGCTGCATGCCAAAAACAGAATAAATGGAGGTTTTCTCTTAGAATCTCACAAGAGACGGAGATGTGAACAAAAGGCATAATGTGGTATGACAAATGATGTAAAGAAATAGGTGTCAAGTCTTTGCCAACCATAGTGATTGGCAATTAATTCTTAAGGGCATTCAGAGAGAAAGAACAGCACAGTAAGTACAGAAGGCATATCAGGGGATTGTATGCATAATCCAGTATGCCCTTATGCATAGTAATATTTTCCTTACATATAATTTATAAGCTAAATTTATAAGCTAATTGCACATCTTGTTGCTTTATTTCACAACCCTCATAGGTTGCTGTCCTCTGACTGTATAAGTGACTCAGAGAAGCAAAATGATCACCCACATATAATAGAAGACTAGAACATCAGGCAAGCCTTGGAACACCTTAGCTGGTAGCCTTCATTGGATCAAGATCTCACCATGCCTCCCCGAGAGACTATTAAGAGCTAATACCAGATGAGGAAAAGGAAATATACATAAACACACTGATATTCCATCTATGCTTCTGCAAATACTCAGACATATGCCAGTACAGGTAGCTCAGATGAAATTCAGTGAAAGAGAGAGAGAGAGAGGCAAAGAGAGAAAGACATAATGTAGAAGAAAGATGTTTGTTTGAGAAGAAGGTCTGTGACGGGAAAAGGATGGGGAATGGGGATGAGATAGTGTGAGGTGAATATAAAATCATTGCATTCATGGACGAATCTGTCATAGAATAAAAATAAATAAATAGTTTTAAAAAAAGATTGAACCTTTAATGTGAAATTTCTCCCATGGGCTCATGTGTTTGAGCACGTGGTCCTAACTGCTTGCTCTGTTTTGGATGCTGTAGAGCTGTTTGGAGAGATGTTGCTGGCAGATGCTGCTAGCAGATAGGGGACAATAAGCCAGCTGTGCTTCTGGCCCAAACCCACTGCCTCCTGGTCTTTTGAGATGGAAGGAGCTCCAGTAATGTGTTTGATTGTCTGAATTCTGCTGCATCATCCCCATGATGGTACCCTGTCACACTAGGAGCCAATATAAATACTTCCTCCCTTCTTTCTTTCAGGTATTTGTCACTGTGACCAAGAAAGTTAACTAACACAGATTAACAACAATGCTCAAGATAAGAAAGATGCCGATTTATGAAGTTTCAGGCTAATTTAGAAGTTTTTTAAAACTCTTAATGATTCAATCATATTTTAGTTCCAATACATGCTGCTGCAATAAAATACCTGAGCTACACAGCTTAGTGGGGAAAAGGGTTAACTGGATCGCATCACAGGTTACCCCCATTGTGGGAAAGTTACAGTGGCTGAAGCTTAAAGCAGCTGGTCACATCACACCCACTGCAAGAGTAGAAACCGTCCCTAGAAGTCCTATACATCTATCTACCTACCTACCTATCTATCTATCTATCTATCTATCTATCTATCTATCTACCTACCTATCTATCTATCTACCTACCTACCTACCTATCTATCTATCTATCTACCTATCTATCTATCTATCTATCTACCTATCTATCATCTATCTATCTATCTACCTACCTACCTATCTATCTATCTATCCATCTATCTACCTATCTATCTTCTACCTACCTACCTATCTATCCATCTATCTATCTATCTATCTATCCATCTATCTATCTATCCATCTGTCTATCTATGTATCCCATTCTGTGTGCATGTATGTGTGTGTGTATATCTTTGTCTGTCTCTCTGTCAATCTGTTTCTCTCTCTCTTCTCTCTCTTTCTCTTTTCCCCTTTCTCTTCTCTCTCTCTCTCCCCTCTCCCTCCTTTCCTCAAGTTAGAGGAAGGACTGTATATTTCTCTTAAAATTCAAAATAAATTTAAACCATCTTTTCCTAAGTGAGTGGATTTTGCTGTTTTGAAGTATTTTGTCTGTTTTGTCTTGGTTTGGTTTGGTTTTTATTTTGTTCTGAATTTAGGAAAGAAAACACTGTGGCCTTGGCTGACTGACTAACAGTTTCCCGCCCAAAGTATTTCTGACCACCCTGCTCAGCCAGATTCAACCACACTGCTGCCTCTCCATTGCAATCAAAAGAAGCCCAAGGAAAGTTCTCTCAATGTTAATTCTCATTTCTCACATACTAGGCAAAGGACTTTAAATGTAGGATCTTGTTGTTTTCTCACAAGAAACTTTGGGCAGACGTTATCTTTATCCTCATAGCAAAATAAGAAAACTAAACGTTCCAGTGACGGAGCCACTTGACCTAGGTCATCCTCACACACCGAGAAGTGGGGCTAGCAGTCCAGATTTGTCAGACCACAGGCACACACTTGCCCATGATAGGACACTGTGTCTATCTCTGCAACTGTTTCACTTTCTCATTCAGTACAAATTTAGTTCACTGTAACTCTGCAGCAGGCATTGGGAACATCAGAATGAATGAAGCATTGTCTCGCTCTCGAGAAATACTTCAGAAGCAATGTTGTGCCAAGACAGGATTTAAAGATTGAGTAGAAAACCAGTAAAATACTCACTACAGAAGAGACAAAGGATGCTGCACCAGCCAAGGCTGAGGATGTAAGAGGGTAAATTCAGAAAACAGAAAGACAGTTGGGGTTGAAGGCCAAGAAGATAACTCAGTTGGTAAGGTGTCTGCTAGCAAACCTGGAGACCTGAGTTCAATCCCTGGAAGTCCACAAGGTGGAAGGAGAGGACTGACTTCTGAAAGTTGTCCTCTGGCCTCCACCCATGCTCCATGGCATGTACGTCATACCTTCTCCTTCTCTTTGCCTCTCTCCCTCCCCCCTCACACATACACACACACAGAATAAATAAACTACTTTCAAAATTTTTAAAACTACTTCAAAGAAAGTACTTTAAAAATAGGGTGGCCAGAGCAGAGGGCAAAGGCAATGAACCGTAATCACTATACAGTTCAGTCAACCCACATAAATGCATTGAGAGCCAAAGGTGTGATTGTCCCTGTGTTAAACCCCAGGATGCACTGGGCCTGGTATATTCTCCACCTACCACACTGGTATCTGTGGAGAGAGCAAATGCTAGGAAATTTGATCTCCTGATTACAGTACATATTTGCTTTACTTATTACTTATTTCATATAAATTAAGACTTGGAAAGCAACTGAACTCTTTCTGTACTTAAAAATCTAAGTATTCCATATTGTCATTTGAATTGCAGAAAAAGAAGAGATTTTTCCCCTTCTCTGTCCTTTGAATGTATGCTATTAAAATGTTAGGTATATTATAGTATCTAAAGTGTTACGGTAATAGATGAACAAAGGTAAACACATACAGAGAGATGGTTATTTTAATTCAAAAGGTCAAATGTATAATTTATTTTATCTGATCAAAAAATTCTTCAAAGTAAAGTTCAAAAGACAGGAAATAGGTTCTATTCCAGTCAGTGTGACACAATCAAGAGAACAAGATCTTAACTCTTCTTCATGTAAAGTTAGTTAAAATTCATGAGCCTGAAAAATAGTAGATTTCAACTTAATTTATAAGTCAAAAATCTGCATTTTAGTATATAATGTAATTTTTCTTCCTCCTGTATAAATGGGGCACTCAAGGAAAATGATCTCTAGGTCCCTGTGCCATTCATGACTTGGGTGTTCCTCTCTGAGGTAGAAAAGAAGAGCTGTTTTATTGGTTATTCATTTGCACACACGTGCACAAGCATGATGCGTGAGTACCAGCACACACATGCCCTTTTCATGGACTCGGTCCCTTCCATCCACTGTTACATGGGTTCTGGATATCAAGCTCAAGTTGAGACCAAGCCTGAGCCTGATGTGCAGGAGACAGGCTGTGCTTGTGCAAAGGTTGACTGGTCAGGAGTAACTGGCGGTTTAAATCCAACCCCAGCTCACTTTTCTAAGTCAGGAGCTTCGGTCAACCCAAAAAAGAGAATGACACCGTGAGATGTAGCTCTTGCAGGGTAAACTACCCTCTGAGCTGGCTGCGGCCCCTACCAGCCCACAAGTCCACAAACAAGAAAACAGGACAACGTGGAGCATCTGTCCCAAGGTTCTGTCACTTAGTAGTGCTTTAAGTGAATCCAATTCAGGAAGCTGCGGTGAGTTCAACAACGTCCCTCAAAAACTCATGCCCACCCCAAATCCCAGAATGTGAGCTGTTTTAGAGAGAATGTTTAAAGATATGGATGTAAAGTTTGAGTAAGATGGTAATGGCTTCACAAAGACCCAAAGTCTGATGACTGACATACTGCTCAGAAACTCAAAACAACACCCAAAGAGAAAGGAGATATGAGGATGAAGGCAGAGACTAAACTACTGTGTCTTCAAGCCAAGAAAACTAAGTCTTGTTGGCATCCCCTAGAAACTAAGAGCAATATGGAATAGATTCTCCCTCAGAGCCTCTGGGAGGAATTAACCCTGTCAAGGCTTTGATTCGGGGACTTATGGTCCCCCCTCGATGATCTAAGTTTCTATTACTTGAACCTGCTGTATCTGTGAGAATGATTGACTCCCCTAGGAAAGTAACACAGCAGATATTTTCGTGGCTGAGAATATCAACGCTAGAGTCAGACACAAGCAGCTTAATCTATTTGAACCTCAGGATTAATAGATGTAACACAATGACGGTAGCCGACTCTGCCTCCCAAGCGCTTGGCAACTAAAAGAATTAACGTAAGTAAAGGACTTGAAATCCAGACTAGTCCCATGCTAATGAAAGGTAGTATGACATAGCTGATGAGAACAAGGAAAGCTTGCAAAGCTGTGACTATATCCACATATGTGTATATATATTACGTGTGAATATATATTTGCTATATAATATGCATATACACATTATAGTGTGTATATACATATATGCTTTGTGAAAATGCACGATGTGTGCATGTCACATGGGCCACATGTCCATTAAATGCACTTTCATGGGATGATTAAATGAGGAAACCCTGCCCTCTTGTGGCAGAGATTTAGATGCTCAATGAACACCCAGAGGCTCATAGAGTTCCCACTCCACCGGAAGGGGAGGGCAGCAAACAGTCGTGACTAATATCATGCTCACAGAAGGACCATCCAGTCTTCATTAGGCTTTAATAAGTCTTTAGTGTGCTGAGCCACTGGAATTTCATGCTCTGTCTGCTTTGGGGCTGTGTCACCTTCCCTACAATCCTTTTGTCCTGTTGGACCCATAATTCTACCCTAAGGGCAATCTGAACTTTAAACCAGGCAAGCATTCAGATTGATGAAAGTCAGTGAGCTGCAGCCAGAGGAGTCTTTCGGGCATTGCAGACGACTGGGATTTCACCATCACTCTGCCAGGGAAGAGATGGAAGGAGCCTTTTGCTGTCCTGCAAGAGCAAGGTCCTCGCCATACTGACATTAGGGAAGCACTTTATTCTGGTGGGTTCCCTCCATTTATAGCAGCCAAGACTCTATGCTCATGGTGAAACCAAACAATCAACAAAATGCAAACAGGAAAGAAGCAAGGAAGATATTCGTTTCCGCCATCTAGAAACCAAAGAAATTTAAAGAAAAACAATGGCGCTGTGACTTTTCTAGTTCTTGGCACGTACCACGAACCACGATGACACAGAGACTGGCAAGAAAATGGAAAACCGTGCTCTGTGTGTACTCCTGGCAGGGGCCTGGAGAGGGAACCCCGTGTAGCCAGCTCATGGGCAGCTATTAGCAAAGCTTGAAAAGGTCAGCGTTCTCTTGGCTCAGCAGTCGCCCTTCTGAGAGTTTAGCTAAGAAAATCACTGGCAAAGGCACAGCTTTTGAAGAATTCTTACCATGATGATAAGTCAAGTATATTCCTGGGCAAACGAGATATCTGCAATGGATGATAGATAGATAGATAGATAGATAGATAGATAGATAGATAGATAGATAGATAGATAGATAGACAGACAGACAGACAGACAGACAGACAGACAGACAGACAGATAGATAGATAGATAGATAGATAGATAGATAGATAGATAGATGGTAGATGGATGACTACTGTGAAGCCATTTCAAAGTGGTAATTAGAAAACATTGACTCGTATTAAAATACAGCTATAAAGTATTGATGGATTAAAAAAGCTAAACTTTGTGGTTAATAAAATCTCATTTTTCTGGGCTAGGGAGATGGCCCAGGACCTGAGTTTGGATTCCATGTAAAAAAGCTAAGCAGAGATAGTGGTGGTGGGCACGTCTTGGAAGGTGGAGTCGGGAAACATCAGCGAAAAGTCGTAAGGGAGTAGAGCAATCCAGGGTGGTTCCCAAAGGCACCCTTGGCCTTCCACAGGCCCACACTCAAGTGCCTTCTTCTATATACAGCCATACACATGCATGAGCAAAAATAAAATAAAACAAAATAAAATATGTTTCAAAATCAAGAATTGATAAGCATTTTTCAGAAAAATCTAGATGACTGTAACAAAATATAGACATAGAGCTTCAATATTAACATGATTTTCATTTAAAAAATTTTTTTCTTCAAAAAAAATTTAGTGAGATATGCAAAAAAAAAAAAAAGATTTTTTTTTTTTTTTTTTTGTAAAAGTCTTGATGAGAGAATATCAGTGTCAACTTTGGCTGCCAAGTCACCAGTGCAGCACCATCCGTTTCAGGGGAACCTGCTGGTGGAGGGTGTTGTCTGCAGAGGAAGCTGTGCAGATGTTGGTGCTGGGTATATATGGGAACTCTGTAATTGCTCTAGAAATAGTTTGTTAATTAACAATTAATATCTATTATGTAATAGAAATTATGCCTGGCACTGGGAAAACATGACTTCTACCATTTTCCATTGATCTGCACAGTCACAGGACAGGATTAGAGAAGTTTCCCCAGCTCTTGATTAGAGCTGGAGATCACTCCCACAGGTCCCATGGAATGAAAGGCTACCATGCTGCTGTGACATCACTGAAACCTACAAGCTGCCACGGAAAGATGGTTTTTAAATCTCTACCCATTCAAACATGAGAGATGAGAGAGGAAGAAAAAGAACCATTGAAGAAGACAGACGAAGAATACAGAGTGGGGGACACATGAAAGTCCCTATCATAACGATAATGATGATCAGTTTCTAAAGGCAGATTCAACCCACTCATAGGAAGATGAAGATAGTCAAGTCTAAAATAAAATCATACAATGTTTATATGCCACACCCTCAACTATCAGAACAAAGATAGAAAGTAACAAGACATATGTATCTTGTAAATTCTATCCAGGAAAGAACTGAGTTAACTATATTATCATGAACCTACATAGACTTCAAAACAAACAAACAAAACAAAAACATTTTAGGCCCAAAAGGGTTACCACACAAACAAGCAAGCAACCAAAATCCATTTGACCATCTCGGTATATGGCAATGTTTATATTTTTTCATAGTATTTTAAAGTTCTAGAAACCAGTGAATGAAAACAAATGAAGTACTGATCTTATAGAATGACCTTAACTCATGCTTACTCTTTAGAGGTTTCTTATTTTAACAGAATCAGTACTCAGGGGTCTGATCTTACATTGTTTTCTTTGACAAATTCATACATGGTTACAATATGTACACAGTGCATTCGAATTACTCTCCACTCTACCTTTTCATTGCCTCCCTTTTATGTAAGTCTTCCTCCCCTATGCAAATCTTGTTTGCCTTGCTTTGTGTCTCACTGCTTTTAACTAGAGCTTTTTGTATGATTCTGGGCTTGAGACGATCTCAGAAGTCTTCCCACTCCTGCTTATTTCTTTCAGTTGGGAAAGGAAGCAGAGCAAATGTCCCTGGCTATTTGGTGGACCTCGGGAAGTATAATTGTAAGGGTTTTTTTTTAATTTTTTATTATTATTTATTATTTATTCAATTGTGCGTGGTGTGTATGTATGTGTGTATATATGCATATGTATGTGTAGAACCACGGACGAATTCAGGAACCACCATGGACGCCTCCACCTCCTCCTTGTTTACTCTGCCCCGGGATTCACAGGCTCCGCCCTACCAGGACCAGAAATGCAAGCTGCCCCCGCTTCCGCCTGGAATCTATACGTGGGGTCTAGGATCCGAACTCAGGACCTTCCGCCTGCAAAACAGAGGCTTGACCCCTGAGCCACCTCTCCAGCCCCCTGTAAGGGGTTTTATTTCCATCAACCTTCAAGATTTTTTTCAAGATTTTTCTTATGGTGCACATCTTATTTACATACTGAAAAACAAAACTTGGGGGAAAAAAACAATAACCTCACGGATTTCTTTGCCTCAAGAACTTTCTAGACGTCCAACAATTTAATGGGTTCAAGGTCTTCTGCCAACTGGTTTTTATGGCTTTGTTTTGCAAACACGAGGTCCACCTCTGTTATCAGTCAGCTGTCTCACTCTGTCAGATGAAAGCCCTTATCCAGAGCCTCCCCTTTCCTTGCACTCCCTGGGTGCAGGGTGGAGCACACCACGCAGCCCTGTCAGCGCTCTGCAAGAGAAGAGCCGGGCGGCGCAGGGGGCAAGGACGAAACACAGACATAACCGAGAGCAAATGCTGGCCGAGGAGATGAAAATGAGGTGAAATGGAGTAAAAAGAGATCTTTGAGGTCACCTGCATGATGGCTCAGCAGGTAAAGGTGCCTGTGCACAAACCTGGCATCCAGAGGCTAATCCCCAGAGCCTACCTGGTGAAAGGCAAGAATCAACTTCCAAAAGTTATCCTCTGACCTCTCTTTCTGTCTCTCTCTCTCTCTCTCTTTCCATCTGTCTTTCTCTACACACACACACACACACACACACACACACACACACACACACACACCTTTTCTCCTAAAAAGAAATGTAATGGTTTAGTTAGCTAAACTAGGTTTGATACCACATGACCAGAATCCCAGAACAGAATCACAGGCAGGTGAATACCTATATTTTAAGGTCAGCCTGAACTACACAGTAAGACCCTGTCAAGAAAGAAATAGAAGAGGGAGAGAGGAGGGGAAGGGAACAAGGGAGAAAGAAAAGGAGAGGAGAGGGGAGAGGAGGGGAGGGGAAGAAATATGAAGGAGGAAAGAAGAAAGGAAGGAAGGAAGGAAAGGAGGGAGAGAGGGAAGGAGGGAGGGAAGGAAGGAAGGAACGATAATGAAGGGCAATCACAGAAATTTTAGCATCTGCTCTTGAGTATGTTCAAATGAACTGAAAGGAAAGAGCCAAAGGAAGCCACCAAGACCATAGGCTTTGTGATTCCAGAAGTCACAGTCTAAATACATGTGTGAAATTGTCAAAGAGCAAATTCAAGAAACAATTATTCTGAAAGAATCACAGTCATAGATGAAGTGTATGTATGCATAGATGCAGTTCTATAAATTGCTGCCATTTGTGTTATTTTCAAAAATTGGACTTTTCAAGGTTGATACACATAGGATTCCAACAGTAACCTGGTTGTCTTTAAAATGTTCCTTCAGGCTGGAGAAATGGCTCGAGGGCTAAAACCTTTGCCTCATAAGCAAAAGAAGCTGACCTTGTAATCCCAGGTCCACTTAAAAACTCTGGGCAGAACTAGAGGCAGCCTGAAATACTAGCAAAACAATAAGAAGGTAGAGCAATCCATGTCACCCTTGGGCTTCCACAGGTACACACTCAAGTGCCCTCTGGTACACACACACGCACACACACACACACACACACACTTAATTAATTAAATGTACTTTCAAGAGATCCCCTCCCCTTACGAGGCTGTTTTCTGTAAGAGTTCAAAGACTTATAATATATTCAATAGAAGGCAAGGAAGAAACACCTGTGTAGAGACAAGTTGGGGAAGGAGATACAGGAAGAAGAGAAGAAGGATTGAGGAAAGGGAGAGGGGTGGGGAGGGAGACGTCTATGACCCTCCTGTCAGTTCTTGGACAAGAACATGGCAGAAGCAGAGAGAAGAAGGAAGGCAAGACACTGCAATGTTCTGTTACAACACGCTCCAGGATACGCCCAAGTCTTGCCCGCTGCTGCATGCAGAGAAAGGGGTGGCTGTGCGGCAAATGGCATTTCCACGCCCGGCACTGCCGTGCACAGTAACTGCCCTCACGCTGTGTTCACGTCTGAAAACCCCATTTGGCTTTTTTTTTTTCTTCTCTTTGTCTTACACAGGAATCTCTTAACACTGCTTCCCTCTCTCCACTGGGTGACAGACCATCGCATCTAGAGACAATAACTGGATCTTACAGATGGTGCACAGCTTGGATGGTGCACAGTTTGGGAATCCCAACATCCTGAACATGTTCTCTGTGTCCAGAGCAAAAGCCTTGAGTGCTTTGACTCAAGAGGCTATAAACGGAAAAAGAGAGAAGTAAACTATCCTGACAGCTGGGCCAGAGTTGGAGAGTTACCCCTTTTAGAAAGTCTGGTGATTTCCAGAATAACCATGATTCACACCTAGAGTAACTACTCTCCTGAACCTCTGAAATATTTTAATAACTTTTCCATTTCTCTTCAAGAACTTTCATTTTGTTGTTTTGCTTTGTTTAAAAAGGGTCTTTGTCATGCAAAGTAAGTTAGCCTCAGACTTTCTGGGAAAGTTGGACCCTGCAGTCCCGTGCATCACCCTGCACCACAAGGTCAAAATCTTTCTGTTATCTGTTCTCTGTCTCACACACCCTGCCCTCTTGTCCTCTGAACCCTAGACCCACAGATAGCCTATCAGTTCTTCAGACCCAAGGGGACATCTGCATGTGTTCTCCATATATACCAACTGCTCTTTCAGCCGGTTGTGTTCATCAATTCTTCCATTTTCAGCTCAGTTTCCTCAGAGAAACATTTTCCAGTCTCTCTGGCAAGAGACTAAATTCCTTTAAGATAACCCAACATCCGTCCCTTTCTTAGCACCTAACCCTATTTTAACTTAATTATATGATTCCTAGCACTTAACCCAATTATAATTTTGTGTGTGCCTCATGACTATCTGAATGATTTCTGGTTCTATCAGTAGAGGGTAAATCCCAGGAGAACAGGGACTGTGTCCATTTTTGCTCATGTGTATCTCTAAGAGTAACTCAATTTTTGATGTGCAAATTCTAAAGACAACTCATAAAAGGATGAAAGAATAATAGAGTCTGGTTGAGAGCAGAAAAGCTGTCCATGTTTGAGAAAAATGAAAATTGACTTCAGAGAGTGCAGGTTTGTCCATGGAGCACAAGCTCTGTGATCGATTCCAAGGCATTTGATTCCTGACTTTAAGGACCGGGAGCGCATCACTCCCAGGACTGAAAGTACTTCATAGAGCATTACAGGTGCCTGCTGCAGAATTGCAGATGGAAGAAATGAAACCCTAGGAGTGAACGAATGATGAACTTCAGTCCAGTGCCCAGTGTGAGAAGAACAGCTTTGAATGTGACACTAGGCAGATTGCCTTTGCTTCTGCCACCGACAGCTGAGCTATGCCACCTCTGGGATTCTGGGATTCTGTACTTCTAGACCCTTCACACTTGGAGATTCTGTCTGATAGAGAGACCTACTTGTGATGGCTGCATTCCTTAGTAGCCCAGATGTGACTTCATGCCTTGAATCATTTTTTAATATATTCAAAGGACAATTATCGCTGTACAACAAGAGGCCATCACGGGACCCATTACATCAAGGGTAACATATGGCAGCCATAACAACAGAAAGTTCCTTCAGGACGCTAAAAACAGCAGGTGGAGAAGCTTTGCTATAACCTTCACAACTGACCTGGGACTTTCAGATATGGCCACAAAATTTGCATTTTGGGTCATCTGATCCCATTGTTAAGTTATTCAAAACTGACAAAAGGGAACTGTGAATAGCCTCAATCTTTCTACCAAATGTTAAGCAGAAGCCACAAGGGCAAGGCACCAGGGCCCTCCAGTCATGGGTTACCTGGCATCACAACTTAGAGTTGAATTTCTCTTAATGAGAGGTGATGCCAATGTGCTCTAGAAACCAACGCTTTGAAATCTTTCTAGTATATGCTCCCCGGCTCATTAGATCATAATCCAGACACATACTCCAGAATGACTTTTTTTTTTTTTTTTGGCTTTTCCTGTGCTCCTCTGAAATCTTTGCCTTCCTCAAAACCCAGCTCAACAAATGCTCTCAGAGCATTTATTCACACCCACAGGACAGTTCTGTTGGCCATCTGCCTTATAGGATGATTATGTTCTATTTATCTTAACTCCTGTCTCCATGACGCTACTATCCAAAAGACCCTTGAAGATGGGAAACATGTCCTTTTTTTAATTTTAGTGCATCCCAAGCACATTTGATATTAAAAATGTCATACCATCATTAAGAACAAATACTCAGCACATTAATTTATAAAAAAATAAAAGGAGGAAGAATGATTTTCATCTTGTCAGCTTTGGTAATAGCTTATCAGGGAGTTTCATCAATCTGATTTAAACCACATAAAAGCAATTCCAGTGCTGATCGTTTCAAGCACTGTTGGTTTGTTGCTTGTTTTGTGGGTGGTGGTTTATTTTTGATATATGGTCTATGTAAGCTGTTCAGGCTAATCTCCAACTCTAGGTGATTCCAGCTTTGTTTTGAAATTACAGGCACATGCCACCAGGCCCATCTTCAAGTACTTGCACATGCCAAGAATGGAACTACTTAGAAGAAGCAAAATCTCACTCCATTTGAGCCTTTTAGCTTTGCTTGCAGTATTTTATTTCATTTTCCAACTAGCAACCAAGGGACTACCATTTTCCCTTTGGAGTAGAATAGCTGAAATCTGTGGGGATATCATTTCCCCAGGGAGGTTACTACAGAGCGGACAGGGCTAGAACGTGAACCCTGGGCATCCTCACCCAGGAATCTGAACCTCTTCTCGTCATGACACCACGCTCTCCACCTAGGTTAAGGCTGACCTTGCCTCTGATGGACTGTGAGTCGCAGTCTTTATCTTTCCTCACTACTGATGTCTGTAGTGAAGGGATGGCGCTTGTGTGTAGAGTGTGCGGTGCTGGAGAAATCAAATGAGGATTTCACATGTGTAGTTTACATTTCAAATTTACTTTGTATTCACACAAAATCTTTCACTACTTCGTAATTCCACCAGGCTGACCTTTCATTCCCGCTTGTACTTATTATAGTATAGTTCAATATTTAAGGACTTGCTTCATTCCGTAGTATGTTCCAAATTGCTTTATGTTTCCCACTTAGCTAATTCCTTGATCAGTCTAATTGCAATGACAAAGTCGCATGTGAAAACAAATGGCTTCTTTTGAAAGAAAAACCAATCTGCCTATTTTCCTGTACACTGTCCTAATATAATAACCAGATAATAGCCCTAAAACTGAGCAAGCTACAATGTTATCTCTTTGAGTGTTGGGTGGCCAAGGGCTCAGTTTTCATTCTCTAATTGGTACTTCCCTGTATTAGACTTAATCCCTTTAAGAAAATACAGGGAAGTAATCTTAGCTTTACAATCATTTACCTGGTTGGTCAAGTTATTCTCTCATCTTATTAAGGAATATCTATTTGTCATCACAGATGACATCACGTTCACATATGAGATCATGATAAAGTAATATGCAAAGCACTTACAAGTATGGCAGTGCACCCAATACTCTGGAGGCCCAGGTAAGGAGGAGCTCAAGTTCTTGGCCACCCTGGGCTATGCAGTGAGTTCAAACCAGCCTAAGCTATGCAGTGAGAGCTTGTTTCAAAAAACATCAAAGGCTGGGGATGGGGTGCTGTGCAGCGGCAAAGAAGCGTATATAAGGCCCTGGGCTCCATGTTTAGCACCCCCAAAACAATGCTTACTTAGACTTTCTATCTCATGCAGATGTGCTTATGCTGAACTCACTGCTGATTTCTTTCACCTGGTTCATTCTTAGAAAGTTTCCCAGGGGAACCACTCAGACCCGAGAGGCTGAGAGCCACATGCAAGGTGTCAGGGCGGGATCCAGTTGCACGCGATGCCGGTCTGGACTGCTAACCACACTCAGCGTCTGACGCCACTACTCTAGTCCCTTTCATTGTTCCTATAGTTAAGGGAAGCAGACAAACAAAGGAAGGAAAGGGAGAGAGGAAGGAAGAGGGAGAGGGATTGAGGGAAGGAGAGAGAGATGGAAGGAGAGAGAAAGGAGGGAGGAAGCCAAGAAGGGAAGGAAGGAGAAAGGGAGGGGGCGCAAAGATACCTGATAAGGCCCAAGTCTTCTCCATCCAAATCCACCATTTTCAAGACTAGCATTTCCTTGTCTACATTTGAAGGATACCTAGTCGACACATCAAAGAAACTTGGTCAGCTTATGTTAGAGCCTAGTCCTTATGTATTGCAGACAATAAAAGCTGGCAGAAAAAATATATAACAAAAAGAACACGGAATGCCTCATAGTGCGAGTCCTTGGCAAGCAATAGCCATGAGCACTGCATTTAGTGTCCCATTCCTTAGGTTACAGCTGTGATCAACATCATGCTAACTAGATCAACTAATTCAAGCTCAGATACATTTCAATATAACATGTGTAATATGAAATCGATGTGTTTCATGCGAATAAGATTTGTTTGAAATTTCTACTCCTATCACCTTTTGAAAGAATCTCTTTGAAAGAACGCGGAGAACATAAAACCAAAATCATTTAAGGCTGACAGCTTAAAAGCTCTTTTGCATTCTTTCCAGGGGAATAAGATCATGGCTTCTAAAAATAAACAGCTTTGAAAACTATTGAAAAAAATATGCAAATGTAAGATGCCAGGCCATCCAGATGAAGTTAATGTCACTATAAGCTGATGTAGAACCCAAGTACAATTCTTCCTTCACAAACCTGGCTGATGGCTTTGAAAACCAAACCAAACGATCATCTGTTACTTATTCCATTTAGTTATGTTTCTATTATTTGCTCTTCTTCTCAGATCCTTTATTCTTTTATCATCCTCCTTTGCCCAGCTGTGGTAGACTAAAGTGATTTTTCCTAGATAATGTGTAATAAGAGATGTGACTTTTTTCATGAAAAAGGTGTATATTTAGAATTAGCAGCTGGATTCAAGTTTAGATGATTCCAATTTTGTTTGCAACATCTAAAGCAGGCTTTCTTCGCTCCATCAGGCCTGATTAGCATATTGGCTTTGGCCATGCCAGTGTTATAGAGCTTCTTTACAGCCTGTTTGATGTGGTGGTTCTTAGCCCTGACACCACAATGAATACAAGGTTGTTGTCTTCTATCTTCTTCATGGCTGACTTAGAGGTCAAGGGGAACTTGAAGGGATAGAGTCAAGCTTTTCTCTCCTGAGGGTATTTGGGCTGCCAGAAGGTGGGTGATGTGTGAATTTTCTTTTTGTGGCTGTGGTCGCCTTTCAACACTGCTTTCTTGGCTTTTGAATTCTTAGCTTTGGCTTCAGTTTTGGGAGGGTCAGGAGCTTCCTTATTCTCTTTTGGTGCCATCTTGGCAAAAAGGCAAGGTGTGACTATTTTTAATTACCATTTTGTAGATGAGAAGCTAAGACTCAACAAATTAAGATGAGTAACTCCCTAAAGGGCACACAACTAAAACTCAATAAAGCTAAGTTTAGGCCACAGTTTCACCCAGAGTCTTCCAAACATCCTCACTGATCTCCCAGAGCAAATTCAAAAAATGTGAAACACAAAACAAAACAAAACAAACAAACAAAAAAAACCTGGCATTTGTTTCTGTTCTGTTTGTTTTGGCTTGTGTGAGGCAAGTACATTTTTAAAGTGTTTTATCTTTAATGTTCTTCCAGGGTTCCACTACATCCTCAGATTCATGACTCTGAACTTAAGAGTTTATTGCTGTTCTCTAAAGAAACCATAACAATTCTATTTCATTGCTTCCCTCACCTTGCTCTCTCTGCCTGTGGATTCCGAAGGTAAGACGTAGGGCTTCGATTGATCTGCACACCAGCAACATCTCCTCTGTTGATAAAAATTTTGCCTGGTTTTGTATTTGTGTGTGCTATCTCAATGCTCTGAAAGTTTAGAAAAAAATATAGAAAGGAATTGTGAGCTTATGCATCTTTGTGGAGATTGTGAGTTAATCAGTACAAACACAAGAGCCCTGTGGACTTTTTCCATTGCTTCCAATGTGTCCCCTATTGTAGGATAAAAGCTGGAGAACTTTATAGCAGGTGTCATTCTGAAGGTTAACAGGAAATGGCTTTCAAGGTTGAAACATAGGAAGTACTGTGCATAAGGAGGCAAGGTGTTAAGGAACCACCTAAATTCCCAAGATCTCCATTCCATGACCTCTCAGGACTGCTTGTCAGTAAAACTTGTTACTTTGAAGAGCAGAAATGGAGGCTTGACTGCTACCACACAAGGACAAGATTCACTTGACATACAAGTATGCCCTTCTCTCCACCCCTTCTGTCCCATAAATGTCAACCTTAGTGTTTTTACAGTTTTGGGGCTGACAGCCACAGTGAGAAAGACACTTTTTATCACCATTATGCATCCTTAAACACAAGTTCACAAAAGAAACCATATGTTTGATAAGTGTATTATCTATTTTCAAGTCAATGTCATTAAGGTTATTTTATACTTAATATATCTTATAAGGTATAACATTTATTTCATGGACCTTTAACTCATTGCTGACCACAGTGTGGGAAAAAAACTATTGTTGTAAAGAAAATTCTGCCTTTATCAGCTGTATCCCTTACTTGGGGTATGAATTTATGAGGAAAAGATAGGTAAGGACTAAACCAAAAAGGCAAGGAAATGAAGAAAAGCATGAGCTAGAATTCTGCACAAGAAAATGATTAGATAGAAGACAGAGTGTAAGTCAGGAACAGAAGAGGAGCTTGGAGGTGTGGCTAGAATTCCACGAAGGTTTGAATTCATGTGTAAGTCTTGAGAAACGATACTCCAATTGGATCCTTTTTGCTCTTTGGGAAATACAGTGATATAATACAATTTGTTATAATCACCTTCAATTTGTTGTTGGGTTTCTTTTCTGTGACTGCACAGAGAACAAGCTATACGAGCCATCATAACGTGTAAGTTGCATACAAAATGCTTTCTGTCTCTTGGGCTGATGGTGTGGCATCTACTGAGCCCGCTTCTGCCAATCAATCAGAGCCTCAGACCCAATAAGCCCACAGCTCAGGACTAGAAGCAGAAGGAAGCCAGGCCTGGTGTGGTAGTTACTCCTGTAATTGCAAGGGCTGTGGATGAGGAAGAGAGAGTCTGAGGCCAGACCCAGCTGTGCAGTGAGACCCTGTATGAAAGAAGAGGGAAAGAGAAAGAAAAGGAGAGAGAGAAAGAAAGAGGGAGGGAGGGAGGAAGGAAGGAAGGAAGGGAGGAAGGAAGGAAGGAAGGAAGGAAGGAAGGAAGGAAGGAAGGAAGGAAGGAAGGAAGGAAGGAAGGAAGGAAGGAAGGAAAGAGGAGAGAAACAAAGAAGGAATTAAGTAACAAGTAAGTAAGGGAGTGACAGTAAAAGAAGGGAAAGAAAAGTAGACAAAAGGAAAAAATGGTGGGCCCATGGGTGCTCATTTGGAGGGAACCTTTACAGAGAAACTCTTGCTTCTCTTCCCTTTGCTGTCATTCTAATCTCTAAATAAAATCCACACTTAAGGGATTATACTGTTAACTGGTAAGCAATCTTTCACTTAAAAAACTGTGTATGTCCTGGGATCCATAGCAGACAGGCAGGATGGTGGGATTGATGGAAGGATGGGAGGGAGAGACAATGGAGGGGAGCAGAGATAAGTACTCAATATGCTTATAAAAGTAGAAAACTTTTAAAAAAGGAGTAGACAAGCTAAAGGGAACCCTAGGATCCATAGAAGTAGATGGACAGGAGGATGGGAGGGAGTGGGATGGATTGACTAAAGGGAGAGGAAGGGTGGGAGGGGGATGGAAGGAAGCAGGGATAAGTACTCAATATACTTGTAAAACTAGAAAAATAAAATAACTAAATATATATATATATATTTAAAAATTGTGTGTATGGATATGAGTGTGTATGTGTATATGTGATATATATGTGTGTATGTGGTATATATGTGTGCATGTGGTGCATGCATGTGATCTGGTGTGTGTGCATGTGGTATATGTGTGTGTGGTGTGTGTTTCTCACATGCAATGTGTGTGTGTGTGTTTATATGTGTGTGCTGTGTGTGAGTTGTATGTGTGTGTTGTATGTGTGTATATATATATGTGGTATGTGTGTGCATGTGATACGTGTGTGTCCTGTATGTATATGTGCGTGTGCATGTGGTATATATATGTGTGTGGTGTGTGTGCATATGGTGTGTATGTATGTGCATGTAGTTTACATATGGTGTGTGTGTGGTATGTACGTGTGTGTGCGCATGCGTGGCATGTGTGTGTATGTATGAAAGCAGTTGTGCAGGCCACACTATGCACATAGTGGTCAGAAGCAATTCACAAGAGTCAGTTCTTTCCACCTAGTTTTTAAACGAGATGTCCTTTGCTGTTTCCGCATACTACAGGCTTGCGGACTCATGAGCTTCCAAAGGAGTCACCTGTGCCCATCTCCCAAGTCACTGCAGATGCCAGACAGGAATCTGGCTCTTTGTAGATCGCAGGAAAAGAACTCAAGTCCTTAGACTTGTGTGGCCAGTGCTTTTACCCACTAAAATCCTTTAGATTTCTAGATTATATTGCAACCTCCAGATAGCATCAGAAAGTTATGAGACCCATGAGGCTCCTTCCTCTTTCTTTACTGCTAATATAAATCATGAATATTACTACAACATTTATTGTAACTTGCAAGAAATGCTTATAACTAGTCCTAGGTTAGTTAGGTCTACTGCAGATGCTCTGGCCATAGCCGAGCTCCTCCAATGTTACTGGGGGAAAGAGAGCAGTTCAGCATCCTCCATCCCAGTTGGCAGCATGACAGCTCTTGGATAAATCTCATCTCCTTCCCACCAACTGTCTTTCCCTAAGTATTAGCTTATAAGCAGTTGACAGACTTATTTCTGGTAACATCGCAAAGGAGGCCAACAGGTTGGTCCTAAGACCCAGACGCTGAAAGGACTTCCCTGTATCACACCAAAGCAACCCTGGAGCATCTGCAAGAACCAGAGACGACAGCTGCCTCCGGAGCTCTCCACCCACCTTCACAATACCTGAGACCATGTACTCAAAGGTTCGGTTGTTAAATCCTTCGCAGGCCAGTACAAATAAAGTGTACTGGAAATAGCCCCCTGGGCCCTGAGTGTGTGTGCGTGCCACTCAGGATAACATTGTCTCGCCGGTACAGGGAGCCGTATTTACTCTGCAGTCTTTTCAGGACCTTGAAGGAAGACACAACACAGAAGAAGGATCCTCAGGACTTCAGTAGGAGAATACAATTAGTATAATCACCAGTCCGTCCTCCCAACCTCCCTTTCAAGTGATCCTTATTTTGTGTGTGAGTTGATCATCATAATAACAAATAGGCAGAGTAATGATTGTAGAATCCTTCTATGTGAAAGCATGATGCTAGGTGTCTTAATTAATATATATTATATTAAATATATTTTATTTATTTTTCGTTATTTTAATTGATTATATATCATACACTTAAATTACTTATAACAATACTAAGAAATAGATATTGTTAACACAATTTTACTTTTAGCTGACACTACTGATATACAGAAGTTAATTTGTCTACTGATCTGAAGACAAGCAAAGCCAAACTCCAGATTCAGGTCTCTCTATAGAACTCTTGCCTATTCCTAATTTAATACATCATATTACTATCTAAACTTGACACAATAGCAAGAAAATGGAATCAGTCAGCATCCTACCAAACAGAGGAATGGGTAATGAAAGAAAATGTGGTACATATACGCAATGGAATACTATTCGGCCATCAGAAAGGATGAAATTATGGAATCTTCTGATAAATGGATGGAACTGGAAAATTTAATACTGAGTGAAGGATCCTAGACACAGAAGAATAAGCACCATATGTTGTCTCTTATATGCTGATGCTAGTGCCGATATCTTTGCCATGTATTTGGCTTAAAATTATTGTAAGAGCCAGAAAATTAAAACGGAACTAATGAAAGGGAAGGTGGAAAGGAGCTGTTAGGATGAAATTTTTTAAAAGGAGAGATTTAGGATACCACAGCAACCAGGGTAAGGGAGGGAATAATTGGGAGAAATACCTGGGGGGGGATGAGGGGATGGGATATAGGAAACACAGAGGGATTTTTAAAAACCCTGATTGTGGGAGATAACCCCATAGGAACCTCATATGATAATAATATGTCAAAAGTGTCAACCTCATGCAAAGGAGCAGAGTGAGGAAAACAGGGCAAAAAAAGCCTAAAGCTGATCCATTTAGAATCCAGTGACAATTAGAAATATACTAGAAGTAACAGGAATATGGCACTTCCTGATAAAATATTGGTCAGAAAGGTCTCAAAGGCTCCCAAACAATATCAGCTTTTGCCATTGCTCTTGCTTGCTCTCTAAAAAAAACCATCAATAAAACCCTATTATTTGAAGATGCAACACAAATGGATCATAGAACATGGGCAATATACACCAACTACAAGAGAGAAATAGTCATAGGCCTCATCAACTCATAAGATCTGCAAGTTGCAATAAAATCACTATGACAACAGGTGCCCACCAGTGTAATTGTATCGTGAGTATCGAGGAGACAACCAACAGCTTTCTGATTGAACTCAAAACCTGCTTGTCAGAATGGAACACATTCCTGTTATTGTTAACTAGAATAAGAACCTTTAAAAAAAAAGGAGAAAATGTATCAATAGGGAAAAACAGCCAATGAACCTATAAGTAGGAAGACAGTACACTAAACTGCTCTGTGAATAGCTGCTACTATACTCATAGATTTGAAGAGCACTTAGCACTCAGTCTAAAAGTCTTCTTCTACAAGAGAGGTAGAGAATCTCAATACCCTGACAGGATGGAGCCTATGCCAGTAGAAAAGCAGTGAAATGGATAATGATGAAAGAATACTGGCGGTCCAACAATGCTTAGCTAGAATCAGGCCAACCTAATCTCTTCCTATCCTAAGGCTTAAGGAACCTCAAGGAAGAAGAGGGGATGAGATTGTAGAACCTAAAGATGGGAAGATGTACCATTGGACAAGACATTCCACTCAAGGCAGAACTGCTGCATCCAGGAACTCACTACAGTGAGACTTGTACTTCCCAGACCTGCATAATGACTGACATATCAACATACCCCATAGTCTATCAAGAAATTCAAGAGATAAGAACACACAGTAGAAAAATTAGGGACTAGAGTAGAGTGAAGGAAAATGCCCCTATCAGTAGAGTAGCCTAAAGAGAGGCCACTTGGTATGCCACAGAGTCCTGAACCCCCACAAGAGTAGACAAGCCAGAGGGAATCCTGGGATCCATAGAAGTGGCCATGAAGGAGGATGGGAAAGAGTGAAATGGATTGATGAGGCGAAGGAGAGAATATGGGAGGAAAGGGCAATGGAGAGAAGCAGGGATTAGTATTCAATATGCTTGTAAAACTAAAAAAAAAAAAAGTGAGTAAGAAAGAAAAAATATCCAAGCTTGAGAATCATAACAAGTTCCTACTAAAGGTATTTTTATTCTAACGAAGAAGAAAGACAAAAAATGAAATACGTCCTGGTTTAACCATATAGTGACAGATATAATGAAGACAAACATCACAGACTAAGGATGGGCAGTTTTGAGGAAAGACCTTCCTAAAGAGGGATCTCTTTGGCAGAGGTTTAAGTGAAGGAAGAAACTAGCTGTATTACCCCTGTTGGAAAAGTATCCCAGGCACAGTGAACAGAATCTGCAAAGGATACTCCACTGTCCACTTTCCAAGATGAAGAGTTCACTCTTCTTCCACACGGACTATTACATCTATGGGCATAACAGAAGTTATCCACCATGTGCGATGGGCTCACGGGGAAGGCCCGTGTGGAGAGGAACTAGTCAGTACTAATTCTCTAGCCTTGTTAGGGAGAAGTAGATAAATCAGCCTTGGTCAAACCTCCAAACAACTGTAAACCCCGATGTACACCTACATGCTACCTTACGACACAGAAGTGATGCTGTGAGACTTTTGTTATAGGAGTTAGAATTGCCCAACCCAGCCACACAAGGTTTCCAACACACAGAGACCCTCCACAGGGACACAGGATCATGACTGCTTTGAACCACTGGGTTCTTGGAGGATTAGCTGTTCAGCAGGACATAACTAAAACAAGGTCTTCGGGTAACAGTCACACATTAGTCAATCAGTGGGCATGCAAATGCTTGATATCTGTGTTTGTATGACGCACACACCTCAAGAAAATCCAGAGAAAATTAGTGATGTTGCAGAGTGATATCACTTCTTCACCTTTTCTGGTAACAGCCCACCTGTACTCTGAACTTCGTTATTACTGTGGCTTCTATGTGACAGATCCAGAAAAATGCCAACACAAAGCAACTTTTAGCAGCGGTCACCTTTAGTGTGGCATAGACAGTCTGACAAATTGACTCTCTGGGAAACAAAGCAAGTGTACATTCGGATCGTTTGTCAGTTTCACTGGCATAAATATTCTCATCCTGGCCAGTTTCAAGCTAGCAGTTCAACTACGAGCTCACGACATCCAAGAAATACTTGACAGCTACCCCTTCTGAGCTCATGTAAGCGCGTGTGATGGACAGCGACAGCAGTTGACATGCTGTGTGTATTTAGCATCAGAGACATCCATTCGATCTCTCCTTTGACTTTGACTGAAGAGTATACCGCACTCACTCCAATTGTGAGGTCACTGAAGCAAAAAAGAAGTTATTATGTTGGGGCTGGAGAGCTGTCTCAGGTGACTCAGGGGTTGAGACTCTGCCTTACAAGCAGAAGGACCTGAGCTCAGATACCAGATCCCATGTAAAACGTGCCGTGCAAAAAAAGTGAAGGTGGCAGCTCTCACTTCCGGCTCTGAAAGGCAGAGCCTAGGAAATCCAGAGCAAAGCAAAAAGGAAGAAGTCCAGGGTGATTCCCCAAGTCACCCTTAGGCCTCCTCTGTGTTTGTATGATGCCTCCACAGGCATACACAGTGCCCTCTGATACACACACACACACACACACACACACACACACACTCATAAACAATGAATGAATGAATGAATGAATGAACGAACAAAAGCAGGCCTGTATAGAAATAGGTAGAAACAGGGTCCCCTGAGATTCTAGCCACTCACTCCATGACCCTCTCCCCCACTCCCAAATGAGGGCAATTCTTCCCCAAGTGTACATAGTGTGGGATGTAAGAGAAGAAAAGGTTAACTGAAGCCTGGACTCCTCCATTTCAACTCTGTTCATGTTGCTTCTTACCCGTCATCTCTCTCCCCTTCAGCTGACACCATGCTTTGCTAATCCTTATCTTCTGCATCTCCTCGTGACAGTCTTACAAGGCTACATGACCACAAATCTTTGCTATTCTCCCCCGGAAAAGGTTCAGCCCTGCAGAATGTGGTGGCATATGCTTTTAAGCCTAGTGCTTGGGAGGTTGGGTCAGGAAGATGATGAGTCTGAGGACAGCCTGGGCTACATGTTGAAACTATGTCTTAAAAAAAAAATAGTGGGGCTGGAGAGGTGGCTCAGGGGTTAAGCCTCCGCCTTGCAGGCGGAAGGTCCCGAGTTCGGATCCCAGATCCCACGTATAGACGCCAGACGGAAGCGGGGGCGGCCTGCGCTTCTGGTCCTGGTAGGGCGGAACCTGTGAATCCCAGGGCAGAAGGAGGTGGAGGCGTCCATGGTGGTTCGCGAATTCGTCCGTGGTTCTACACATACACAGACACACACATACACACACACAGACGCGTGCGCGCGCGCACACATACACACAGTTGAATAAATAATAATAATAATTAAAAAAAAATTAAAAAAAAAATAGTGTTAAAACTTCATTTCCCTGACTCTGAGTGCAGTAATTAATGAACAGAAGTGGGTAATGGAATGTAACGTCTGAAGGTGGGTCAGGAAAACACTGTGGCTTCCTTCTCTCTCTCTCTCTCTCTCTCTCTCTCTCTCTCTCTTTCTGTTTCTCTCTTTTCACTCCCTCTGAAGGAACCCATGAGAATATGGGGTGAGGAACTGAGGCTTTCTGCCAACAAGCACAGAAATGAAGCATCTTGGAAGAGGATCTTGCAGCCTGAGTTAAGCCTTCAGCTATCTGTAATCTTCGTCACCATCAAAATTGCGACAGAACCTAAGCCAGAACCATGCAGCCAAGCCAGTCCTGAATTCCAGGCTCATGGGATTGTGGGATAATAAACACTTGGTATTTTAAGCTATTATATCTTGAGTAAATTATTACACAGCAGTAGATAAATAATGCATGACTGTACTTCACTGCGGCGAATTGTGATGCGTTTCTGTTACAGTCCTTCCTTCTAGGCCTTGACAGTGGCCTCGAAGGACATGGATACTGAGTCCCTTAGCTGTGTCCTCTGTAAGCACTAGCAAAGTACTTCTAAGAAGGCAGATGGTCGGGACATTATTATCTCTAAAAGAACGCCTGGGGTTGGTGCCATAACTCGGCTGGCATTTGCCTAGCAAGGAATGAAGTCCTGGGCTCAGTGCCTTTGGCATAAACAGAGATGGTGGCACATGCCTGCCATCATGGTACTGGGGGGTCATGACCAGACGCTTATCAGAAATTCAAGGCCACCCTCAGCCAAACAGTGAGTTGGAAGCCAACCTGGACCATGTAGTTTCATAATCCAGCTCTATCATTTGCTAACCCTCCAAATTTTGGAAAGTGTTTTGCTTCCCTCAGACTCATTGTCTTTGTCTGCAATGGGAGATAACAGCAGAGCCGCCTTGGGCATTTATGTTGCACAGGAGGAACATACTTAAGTCTCTGCTCCTCCTGTCTGCAGTTGAGAGAGACTTCCACTATGCTCCCCCCGCCAAAGGGTGACAGCAGAGTAAAGCCCTCAGACCATCTCATCACTGATCCCTCGCACAGCACAGCAGGGAGATGCTGGCCAAACAAGACACCGTGCAAGGGACAGATGGCCTCTTCTCTGGTTGCCACTCCAGCTTCTCTTTCTCATGGTGACCATGTGAGCAGACATGACACAGTCACTGTATGTCTTGAGCCAGACAGAAGGCAGAACTGGAGGAGGTGGGCGGAGCTTCAGAACCAGTTTAGGAGGCAGACGGAAGAATTCCCTTGCATGTCACTGATTGACCTCTCTTTCTTCTGCCTCCCTTCCTGTCTGCTTTCTCACCTCTTTACAGTAACTCAAGATCCTTCGCATACCTTCCTGCTCACCTCAACTGTTCCCATGGACACAAGGTCTACATTTAGACAAGGTCACAGAAACACATGCCACTTTAATACGAGTTTCAGGCTTAAGAGAGTTTTACACTTTCAAGATCATAGAACAACAAGCAGACTAACAAAACAATGTTCCTGTCCCTGGTTTATCAGTTACCAATGCATGGCTAAGCTCTTCCCAATGCTATATTTCAATTCTCCCCTGAGTCCTTGTGTCTGTTCTCAATTGCCTGGAACTGTGAGGCAGAGGGTAGTGATTAATTAGCACTCCAGAGTATCTAAGAAGAATGATTAAATGAGCCTACACGTGAAGGTGATTGGGGACAATAAGTTTTCAAAAAACATTTGCATGCCTAACCATGCCAGCTGTCAGTCTAACTGAAGACATGTTTTGAAAAAGCTCACTTAGACTGCAATAATAAGGATCAATCTTCCTGTCCGTTGTCTGTTAATCAGCGAAGAGCTCACGTTGGAAGCTGAATGGACGAGAATCAGAGAGTGCTGAGTCCCTGGCTTTTGCGCTGGCAGACCCTTCCCCGCATCCCCTCATCACTCACCTCCAGCCTGAGTCTCTGGGAAATCATGCCTATTTCCACGCTGACAAAGGCCACGCGATTGGACCCATCGGGATCTATCATGATGAAAGCGCGACTGTACAGTCTTGTGAGGAGGCCCCGTGCATTCTGGCCACTTTTGCCGTAGCCCATCTGCAGAAAAAAAAAAAAAAACAGAGAGAGCGAGTGGGCATCAGATGTCGGATGCCCACACACAAGAATAGAGTCCTTGGAACACGAAGATAAAATCCACATGATGCTGCGGCTCACAATTATAATAGAGGCTTCAATATTCTGTGCAGAAAGATGCAAAGACCAGGTAGTGACTGGACTGGCAGAAGGCCATGGGTGACTGGCAAGGACTGGCACGGGTGGCTCAGGAACTGCTCTGCTGCCCTGGAGACCTCAGGGGACTTCTCAGTCTTTGCCATGGAAGCTTTCCTTCTGAGGAGCTACAAGGAAGTTAACAGTTCTCCCTCCTCCACCTACATTGCTTGAGACCCGCTCACATGGGTGTTTCGTGTGCCCTTTGGTGTCTCTCTGATGGGCCTTCACTGAGTAGTTCCTCACTTGGCTTTTAATCTCTAAACTAAGCTAAGCAAGATCACGTGCTCCTATCCCAGGACCTTTCTTGCACCACATCATAAATGTCACCCGGGCTTCAGCTTGTCCCTCTACTGCTTGTTTTGCCCTGGTGAGAGTATTCACTTGCATTTCACATTTCCAGGTTACTTTTCGGAACAAAGCTTGGAGTCATTTTGGAGTGTGAAGATTATTTGATAGTGGGGATCATATTCCAGCAGGTGACATCCCTCTCTGGTTCCCAAAGCAAGGCCTGACCACTTGTGGGTGTTCCCACCACTGCAGCCCAGAGGTCCACGGGATCAGTCAAGAGGCCAATTAGAACCATGGAGGTGTTTTATTTGACTGACATTGTATTGGCCCACACTAGGTTTTCAGTATTAACTCGAGTTGCCTACAGTGAGAGCTATCAAGTCTCAAATCTTTGATCCTGTTCTGGCTTTTCTTGACAAAACCATAAGAACAGGAAGCCCCAAATGAGTGGTTCCATCCATAGAAAGTGATCATCGAAGGCCAACGAGATGGCCCAGTCCGTAAAGATATTTGTCCTGCAAACTTGACCACTGGAGTCCAATCCTCACTATCCAAGTAAAAGTGGAACAGAAGAACAGACTCCACAAAGCTTCAACCTCCACAAGTGCACTGCTACATGTACACGCACACACACACACACACACACACACACACACACACACACACACACCATTTTTAAATAATCATTAACTTTAAGAGTTATAAATATATTAAAATTTTCCTTATTCCTTATAGGACAATATTCTTAGTATTTAATAGCAGCAAAGCCAATATAAACCTAGAAATAATGACCATGGAATAATCAGGAATGAAGCTGTAAACACTGAAATTCCTTTTTTGAGGTCTCCTTAAGGAGCCCACATTTACCTACCAAGTTGATGTCTGATACTTGTCCTGTGCAGTCAGCTCGCCCAACACCAATGTGGTAGCCACTGAAGTTCTGAAATAGAGGAGTGTCTGGCGTGTGAGTCATTGGAGAGGACTGGCTGGCCATGGAACCCACGGTGGTTGAAAACCCATGGTTCCCCGAATCTACAAATAGAAGAAGATGGTTGAGAAACACTTCATCCTGCTGACTTCTTGGCACCAATTAGAAGAAAAAGGCTCAATTACTAAGGATAACTCCTTACATTATCTAGCCTTTTTCATTTTGACTATTGCTGTTAAAATTGGTTAGTTAGTAACTGGTTATTTGGTTGGTTTTGCATTGGCTGTGTGACTGGTTGGTTTATTTTTAAAGACACTATATAGCTCAGTGTGGTCTTATACACTTAATCCTTTTGCCACTGCCTCCAAGGGCTAGGATTATAAATATATACCACTATACCTAGCTTTACATATTCTCCCATCATATATCTATATCTACTGATTAGATGGATGGTAGATAGATAGATGATAGATGATAAATAGATTAGATAAATAGAACATAGATAGATAGATAATAGAATAGATAGATAGATGATAGATAGATAGATAGATAGATAGATAGATAGATAGATAGATAGATAGATTGATTGCTAGATGATACATACATACATACATACATACATACTCTGGAACCTGTTTGAAATTCTACATATAGGCAGAATCTTGCTCTTGAACTAGAGATGCTTCAGACTAACACGCAAGGCCTCCAGGAAACATCCTGCATTTTCCCTGCATCAGCTTTTTCTTCTCACCTTCAGTTCACTTCCTACTTTTCTGTCCCAGTCAAACACAGCATAAGCCAGTTCCAGGCATTCAGCCTGCTAAATTCAACCCCTGGGAATTCGTTTTTTCCATCTTCTCCAGGTACTTCGCTGCTCAAATCTCCACAGAACATGCTCCATCATCCCCTTGGAAATGAATCCATCTCCATCACACCTTCGTCCATATCAATCCCTCATCCAGGATGTCCTCCACTGACACTGCCCCACTCTGGTCTTCAACATTCCAACTCCTTTTAACAATGCAACTTAAGCCATTGTATACTTAGTAACATAATTTTGCACTGCTTTGATTATTCTAGTATGTGTTTGTTGATGCACATACATTCCACACATTTATTTATAATGTGCAAACATGCATCAATATCTGAGGAGGTAGAATATAAAATGCCTAGGTCTAAAACTGAATCCACCAGTAACTCGCTAAACAAATTGCTTAGCCTATTTCTCATCTCTGCCATGGAGAGAATGATACTATGCTTTGAATGATGAATATTAATACATATTTAAAATTAGAGCAATAACCAGTATGTAGCTTTGATTTTCTTTAAGTATTAGATATTATGCATATGTATTTATTTGTTAGTTGTCCCCACCCCTGACAACAGCCAGAATTAGTCAAGGCAACTAACATCAGTGCCACAAACCTTTGGTGGTCAGAAAAATACTTTGGCAAGATAGTTACATCTGAATTCTGAGATTTCAGAATTTTGGAACTAACAATTTCATAGATGAGCTACTCAACTGTAATCGTCCTGGCAGGAATCAAGATATTCTAAAGAGAGTCGTGTGCACTTTCCTTTGGCTATCGGACCATTGAAACAATAGATTCAAAGAAACTGGAATTTACCCAGGAAACTTAGACTGAGAGGAAGAAAAGGCTTGAAAGCCTAGTGCTTTCCAGGGCTTGAGATTTACAACTTGTCAGAGCACTTTGCAGCGAGATGGGCACTGAGACAATGATGGTGGACAGGCCCACGCCTTGACCAGGACTGCTGGGTCACACATGCTTCTGACCCTATAATTAAGTCTAAACATCATGTTAGTACCCCAAAGGTGAACTTGGCAGGAGGAAAGGAGTCATTGAAATTTTTTGTGTCTCTTACCAATGTAGCTACATTGAATAAATATTTCTCTGCTCTTTTCATTACTACTTAGTCTCTTTAATTGGCCTATTAAGGACAGAAGGCCAAGTGTAGCTTCCAAGGCCCAGGCTCTGACCCTCACAATGCGGTTAATACAATGTCTCCAAGTTTATAGAGAAGAACACTGAAACTTGGAATGGTGATCTAACAAACACTAAATCAAAAAAGGATGATGAATCTCATGCCTGGAGTCTCAGACTCAGAATCCAAAGTGGGTTCAGGGTGGTTCTTCTAACTGCATTGCAGAAAGCGTTAGACCCACCTGTCTTTCCTTCAAGACATTAGGCAGGACAAGGAGGGGAACTTGACTTTCACTTTTGCGGTCCTGCTGCCAACACAGATGTGTGACACCAACTAAGCACGGTGGGTGGGCAAACTCTTTGACATCTTGGGTTTCAGTTTGCCCACATGTGAAATGGCTTCAAGACAAGAATTTACTTTGCAGGAATTTGATGAGAATTAAGTGAGATAATGGTGTAAAGTTATCTCTTTTTAATTTTCACATGTATGCATTGTGGAGGCTAAGTGTAGATGTGTATTCCCATACGTAGGTCTGTAGATGTGCATCATGTGGGGGCCCAAGGTGATTTTGGGAATCATTTTTAATTACTCTTATATGTTATTGAGATCAGTCTCTAAAACAAACAGAGCTTGCCAGTAGAACTGGTCTGGCTAGCCAACTTGCTCAGTGATTCTCAGTCTCCACCTGCTAGGGATGGAATTATAGATGGGTCACCACGCCCACTTGGCATTTATGTAGGATCTAGGGATCCAAACTCCCATTGCTGTGCTTGCTTGGCAAGCATTGTAACCACTGAGCCATGTCTCCAGCCTAAAGTAGAATTCTTAGTAGATGATTCTATATAAGAAAACCAATTTATAGTAGCTACAGAATGAGAATGTAGTAGTTCCTTATAACCTCTCTGAGTTTCCATCTCCTGGGTCTATAATTAATTAAGAGGCAAAACTAAACAAATCTTAAAGACTCTTTCCAGCACCCCAAGATCCAGTTCTACCACCGCTGCAACAATGGAACACTATTCCAGTGTTCACAGGGAACTCAAAGCATCCAGACATGACAGGGAAGATACTCTGAGAGAGAAGAAGCCACAGCAGAAGAAACTAAAGAGGAAAAAAAAAAAATCCATCTCCTTTTTAGAAATTCCAATTCTGTTTTGCCTGAGGCCAGTCCTCCCTTTAATTTGGTCAAAGCATTCAATCCTCACCTATCATCACTACTTAACACATAAACATGCCTCTTTGCTATGGTTCTACCTAAGGCCATGTTGCCTGGAAATGCAGCCTGCATTGCTTTCAGAGATGAAATTTTCTTCCAACATCACACAAAGACTGTCTGACAATATCTAAAAAATCCTGATTTCTAACTTCTCTTGAAAACTCAGGATCTGTAAGACTCTGTTCAGCATGACAGGGGACTGTCAGGAGAGGGCGTGAGTCTTTTCCACTCATGACTCATGTGCTCCACCCTGCTCCTCTTCCCACTCTACCTTATTCGCTGAACTTGATTGGCCCTTACAGAGATTAAGCGTCTGAGACCACTTTTTCCCCCTGGGCCTTTTCTTCTGGGTGATACCCCCAAGCAGGCAGACAAAAACTAAAGGCTTATTGGCAACAAGCAAAACTACTCATCTTTGAAAGAACCTTGAACTTTGAGTATATCAGTGAGAAATGTGCACATATGTCTGCTATCTGGCTATTGGTGGACAAAGGTAAGCATGATAAAAGCTGCTATCAATGAAAAAAGGCAATTGATGCACTGGAAGAGCCATTGCCCCGCTGTTCAGGTGCACTCTGAACCGGCAAGGAATGTCAGTTCTCACCTTGGGACTGCCCACTCATCAGGAAGTGACCTAAAGACCTAGGAATCACATCCACGAGCGCCTGTGACACTTGCCTTTGTGGTTTTCGATGGTCCCACTGGTAATAAACAAGAGGCTGAGAAGGGCCACTGTGATAGCTGTCATCATAACCAGAAGGAATATGAGAAATGCCTCCAAGGTGGAGAAGGTGCGCTTGGCCATGTTTCCTGAGGCAAAACAAAAAGGGATGAAGAAATGAGAGAGAAGAATAACAGAATGATAAACTCATGTCTCAGGCTGCCCAAGGCGGAGATCCCTTAGCTCTTTCACATTAGGAGACCCCAACTGCATCAAGAATGGAAAGTACAGAACACACTTATCAGTGCACTGTGTCCTGAATCTGTGGAAGACAAGACCAATAATTTACAATACTCTTCTTGAAAATCCCAGATGTGGTTTCTAAATCCTTCTCAGCACCATGATCTTCCTGACCACCACACAGAGAATTAAACACTAGCAACAGAGGTAAGATCCACTGGCATTCCTTAGTTGCATCGCACTGCTTTTGTTGATGGCAGTAGTTCTGTTTATGGGTGTGTATTGGGCCAGGACTGGGAGCGCTTTTTGTCCTTGGGATGACTGATACACACACACATTCTTATACTTGGGAGGAGTCTGACTAGCTAGAGCTCTACTATTTATTTATGCTGAAGTAAAATTATCTTGTCCAGATGGAAGTGAAACCCATTACTTTGAACTTGTAACTTTCAATTACTGCCTAGCATGAAGAAAGTGATAGGCAACTCTGCCCTGAAGCCAGGATTTGTAAAATGTGGCTTTCAGTAATCAGAACAGTACCACACATTTTACAAAGCATGTGTTCTACAGAAGCATTTCTTGACATTTTCCTTAAAATGTTTTAGAAGAATTATTTATCACTCAAAGTGACCTCAGAAGCTAAAATCACCTGTAATGTAATGAGAAGATCTATGATATAGTGGTTTAGAATTGGGTTCTGAAGTCTGACTAACAGAGTTGAAATTGCATCTCTTTCATTTACTGTGTGACCTTAGGAAATCTTCCTGTTATACTAAAGCCTGCGCCCATCCCCAAATAGAGATATGCTTGTAATTTAAGACCTATGTTACAACATTTCTATGAAATAAAATAAGTAGTTTCTATAAAATAAGATTATATACTGTGAGATGATATGCTTCTTTTGTTCCATGGAATTATAATTAAGTACTAAAATGTCATATTTATTATTAACAAGTAGCAAAACCTATGTTCCTCCATAGCTTTAAGAGATTTTAATGTGAAAGAATTATTGGAACCACTGGAGAAAACAAAGGAGCCCATTTCCTCAATTTAGGGAATCTGGGCAGTGATGTAGGATTGGAATCCCAGAATTTGTCCTCAAAATGAGTCATCTGTGACTAAGATGCTGCTAGCCTAAGAGTTGAAAAATGACAATAAGCTGATGTATTTATATCGCCTCTTGGCCTTTTGGCTAAGATCAAGTGCAATTATTAAGGCCAAGTATGCTTTTGCTTTAACTTAGGTGCTCAGATAAAAATGTACCATTTATAGCTTCTGTACAAAGACAGAATTCACATTTCCAAGTCTAAAAGGCGACGTCTTTCTTTTGATGCAGCTTATTAAAATACGACAGCCACTGCTCCCCTTTCAGGTGTACCGTAGATTCTCCATTCTGCCAATCCCTATCCACAGGCTTAATCCATCTAAATTGCTACCTGTTCTCAGTAAGATTTGGTTTTGAAATCCTTGAGCTACATTGAGAAAACCAGTCTAACAGCAGACTCTTCTGAGTTGGATGGAACTGGGAGTGAACAGACAGAAATGTTCTTCCCACATGAGCTCATTATTGGAAACTATCCTTACCCTTTCCTTGTGACCATAAACATCCTTGCCTGCAGCAGCAAGAACATCTTCAACTCTAGGGCAAAACTCCCTAAGTTTGTATCTTGATCCCAACTTCTATCCTCCATCTCAGGAATTGAGAAACATATCTAAAATATGTCTCTGGAGCTCTGAGACCTCAAGTTTTGTTTTTGTTTTTGTTTTTTGTTTTTGTTTTGTTTTTTGGCAGCAAACTTTGACTTCATTATACCTAGTTCTTGCTCAAAGCTTTGTTTTGTGGGAGTATTCCTCCAAGCCATGATGAAGAACAACTGGGTTTCCCTAGGACATTGGCATGAGCATCATGTATCTTAAAAACCTTCCTCACTGCCTTTCCAACTCGGCTAACCTTCCAAAAGTGCTACCAGTACTTATTACTTCTTAAACCACTTTACCTTACCTGACTTTACCATCACCATTTAGGGAAAACAAAGCTAGATTTATTTCTAACATGGATGACCAAACTCTGAATTGAAACAGTAAAGTAAGCTGCCTTCTCTGCCTTCAGAATGCCGACATCTTCTGAGAAAGTAAGCTCCTAATTACCTCTTAAATGATCCTAGATTTCACAGTGGTCCCCACTTAATCAGTCATAATCCAGGAAGCTCAGTGGTGACGTTCTAGTTAATTACTTAATGATAGATCATATGCCACATCTTTGCAACACTGAGTCCTTGATTTTTTTTTTCAAGAAGGAATAGTAAGGAAAATGTGATAAAATGGGTTTTGAAAATTAGGACAGTAAGGTAAAACTTTATGATTTTATCAAGGTCTCTGAGACAATAGAGTGATACATGATTTCTTCCTTTCTTTCCAAGAAAAAAACAAATAGTCATTCTTACCTGATTCTACTAATCAATACAGGTTTGCCTCCCAGAAAAGCAAGTGGCCATCCAGTAGTTTGTTCCTTTATCCCTTGCAGTTCACTGGGCTTTAGCTTCTCAACACTTTTTTGAACCTACTGGGAAAGGAATGACTTCCATAGTCAAGTCCAAGATGGTTAAAATTCTCACAAACAAACCTTCATGGCCTTAAAAGAAGGGCGGGACTAAAGTACTTTGATTAAAAAAAGCTTACTTGCAAAGTCTCCTAAGCCAACGCATTGTGGGAGGCAGATGCCGCCAAAGTCTGATGGTCTGAAGGTCATGTCAGCCTGGACACAACTCTTTTAGGGTGACAAGCTAGATGGGAGGCCTGCAGCCCAGTGCATTAAAAATATACCTGTTGTGTCCTGTCAGTCAACCAGTGATCAGGAGCAGAGATAAAGGGAGGACATTAGTGTGATCCGTGGACACAATTAGGTGATATTTATACCAATTTCAGACACAGAAAACTGACTTAAATTTTTTAGATTTGTAGGCACTTGTAGTAGAATATGAAGTTTAGATCAGCTAAGAATACAATAATAGATCGCAGTATAAGGATGCTATGGAGACGTTAAAGGTTATACTGGAAGCCCAATATAGCAGTGAGTATAGCCAGAGCATCACTTGGAGACCATGCTTCAAAAGAATGATAATATACCAGTAAAGATAATAAATAAGCAGAAAAAAATACTAAAAAGCATCAATAACATTAGAAATTGTCTAAGTTGTTAAATTTATTATACCAAGCAATTATACTTTGTAATACACATATGTAAGAAAGTACAGCAAGATATGAAGAAATGATTATCTGGTAATGATAGAGGGTTTGAGTTCATTTTTTTTACCTCAGTGTCTTTTGTGAACAACCATGCATCACTTTTTTGTAGTGGAAAAAATGATTTTCTTCTTCTTCTTGGATAACGTGTTTTTTAAAAGAATGCAGACTTTTGGCTGTAGTGGGAGGAGTCCTAAAGGGCTTGCCCCTGAGCTATTTGTCTAAGTACTTTATATAGGACTTATGCAAGAAATTCAAAGAAGACACAGGTAATGTCTGCTTAGATTATTTAGTTCTCTGATATATCATGAGCCAGTCAATTGACAAGGGGTGGAGCCTAATCATTGCATACTCCCCTGATCCAGCTGGGGAGACCGTCACTTACTGTCCACTACTCACCCAATTATGGGTTGAAGGCCCCTGTGTAGCACTGCCCTTGGCTCCTCTGTCGGCTGCCATCCCTGGCCAGCATTGCTGGTCTCGGATCTTGGAAGGGAACTGCTAGCCATTAATTAAACAAAGCTCTCTCTGCTTCTAGGTCCCGTGACCAGCTTGAAGTTTTACTATATGCCCTTTGTCTTTCACGGTCTCTGGAGAGCAAAGTCTTATCGCAGCAACCAAGTTGTAGCTGCAGTTTTTCTTAGTTATGTCATACTTAGCTCCTTGTCTCTGGGGCAGACTAAGCTAGTCTCCTTTCTAGAATAAGTGAGCGCTTTTAGAAGCCCTTCTTACTTACAATTTAGTCAGTTACAATTAGTTGCATTGCTAGCAAGAATCTGAGAAGGTGACCGTGCCTTGCAGCAGTCTTCTGGGGCCTCCCAGAAACGACTTTGTTTTTCCCAGAGTTCTGTCCTTCCTCTGGTCTAGTTAGTGGCTGTCTCATATCCAGCTGCAACAAGCCCTTCTGTTTACCTTCCTTGTATTCTTGAGGTTCCATCTTTAACCCTGTTAACCATAGTATCCATTTTCACCATAACAAAGCAACATGAAGTTAAACAAAGGCCAGTGAGAGGCTAAAAACACAAGGAAGAGATTCTTCCTCTAGGTCTGCATTTCTTCAATCCTAGAACACTCAAGGTCCAGGAAGCAGCTTACGTGTTTCTTTTCAGAGTTAGGAAAGACTATGGTCCCCAACATTCCAGTACTTTCTGATAGCATTAGTAATGTATTTTGTGTCTCTTTCTGCAACTGCAGAAGGAAACAGTTTGAATCAAGGTTGTTTGTTTGCTTGTTGTTTTTTGTTTTAATGTACTTACAATGGAATTCTTAGTTATAAATAATAGATCTGGCAATAGAGAGAGGAAAGAAAAAGAGAGAGAGAAAGAGAGACTAAATTCACTATTCACTGGAAGACAGCAGAAGACACGCTTAAAGGCAGGTACAGCAGGGACAGAACTTTGCAGCTGTGTTCAGGGAATACAGGGGCAGAGCCTCTTGGGCTATCACTTCAGAGTACCCCATTAAGATAGATGCTTTCTAGCTACTTTAGGAGTCTGCGTGGATCTCTCTGGATTTGAATCCTGAAAGATGACACCTCACTAGCCTAGTCTGGATCACATAGTGACCCTTTTCTTGGAGAAGACACTGGAAACCTTAACGAGACCATGATCAAAGAGGACAGGGTAGTTCCCTGACGTAAAACCAGGGCAGAAAAGAGTTTGAGCAGATAAAAACAGGGCCAGCAGCTAGGGGATTGCCAGTGTCTTTCCTTTTTTCTGATGCTCCCTTGTGGAGGGAGGCCTCCAAGCTCCCTCTCTGGTGTCTTTTAGATTTCTTCATCCTTCCTTCTCATAAAAGAATGCGTCATACCAAGGCCTATTTGCAGTCTGCTTAATCACATAAGATCATGATAACCAGGGCTTAGCAGATGACTGATATAACATACCACTCCCAGACATTTGAATGCATGCATACTAATCCAATGAAGAATGGGGAGATTCCAACTTAAGCAGAGGAGAAAAAATGTTGGCCCAGTAGATTCATGGCATTCATCAAAGCATCTAACGCCCAAACACAAGAACAAGATCACCCTGAAAGGAAGATGCAGTCAACCCAAATATTTTAACTTGTATATATATCTTATGTCTGCCTAAATGACTCTTACATAAATCTTGTTAGTGAGGTTATATTAACTGTTCCTCCTTAACCTCTACCTCAAACAAAGTCTGCCAATTTTATAGTTGAGAAAATTAATAAAGGAAGAACATTAGGACGATTACAAATGAACATGATTCAGAGATGGTTATTCCAGAGTGTCGTACAGCTATTTCCTACAAATTGAAATATTCCCTCCTGAATGGAGAAGAGAGGTTCCTAATACTCAGGAAGCTAAAGAAACTTACCGGGCTCAGAAGGCTGTGAATTTACCAGGCTCAGCAACCTCAGAAAGTTACAGGATTCACAAGAGCAAACAATTGCACAGAAGAGGAGATTCTCTAATGGAACTGGAGAACTCCCGTTGTTCAAGGAACTCAACGTGTGAAAGCTACAAGAGTCACCACTCACTCTAGGTTAGGTTTTTCAGTGATGTAGCTGCCTTTTAAGTTAGTCATTCTCCTGTAAGCGACCTTTCACACCTCTATAAGGAACTCCAGGAAATCCACTGGTTTATTAAGCTGGATTTGGGTAGAATAGTGTCTTCAATCTGTTATTGAATAAATATTTGTCCATGTCTGCCTGGGAAAAGTCTCCAGAGCCTTAGACAAGACCTCTTGCTTTTCACCAAACATCTGTTGTCTACATCACCTTGATCCAAGGTGGCCTCTAGGGATGTGGAAGTTCATGTTCATCACTTAATAGCAGTTGGTGTTGGGAATGCTTTGTCTCTTAATTTGTTTCATAAAACTGTTAACTATCCAGTACAAAGTAAAAGCGTAAAAATATTTGCCTAAATAACCCTTACATAAATCTTGGTACTGAGGATATACTAAACTGTTCTTCCCTAGCCTCTACCTCAAACATTAACTAATCATCACTACAATAGCATGCTATTTTTATTACATTACTTATACCCATCAGATCTAGACTTAAAAGACAGGTAATGATTTCCTATTTTCCTTTTTAATAGTCACATACCTCTATTCTTTAACTCTTAGAATTATTAAAGTTGAATTACATTTAGAAAGCATACATTTCATTTGGTATCCAGATTGTCATCTCTGTCATTTGTTTAAAGGATACAGAGATTCTCAGAGAGTGCTAGTTTTCAAGTCAGGAACAGAAATTCTGTGAATTAATCTATAATGTTTCTTTAACATCAGAACTCAAAAAAGTCATCAGAATTATCAGAAATGTGTCAAAAGACAAGTGGATAAGGAAAATGTATCCATTTATACAATGGAATACTACTCAGCCATCAAAAATGATGAATTGATGCAATTTTCTGGAAAATGAATTAGAAAAATTATATTGAGTGAAGTATCCCAGACACAGAAAATTAAGTGCTGTATGTACTGCCTAATAGGTGGATCCTAGTACCAAACCCACTTAGTGACACACTCAAAGATAAATCTCTCTAATACCTACAGTAATTGCAAAGATTATAAACAGGGAGGGAAGGGGAAGAAGGGCCCCGCCAGAAACAAGGAGAGAGGGGATCATGCTACAGCAAAGAAAATAGGCCACCATCATGGATTGTAACTAAGTAATGAGACATCTGGTTGGGCTTGCAGACTTTCCTTACTGGTCACTTGCATCTGATGGGGTATGATCTCACCAGAAAGGGAGCGCATAGAGTCTGGCAGATAGAAGGTAACCATCCTACAAATGGTCTCCTACTCTTATTCCATCTACCTTTGAATCTACTCTTATAATAAGACTCTATTTTAATAGCCTTTTATCTCTGATCAGGGGGTGATATCCAATACCCATCAGGATGGAGCCAAGGGCGGTGCAGGAGCAGCAAAACTGAAAAAAAAATCAACAAACCATAATTTGGAAAATCAGAGACTCTACATCAACCACCTGGAATCAGGCTAGCCTAATCTCTCCCCATCCTAAAGCTCAGGGAAATTTGCAGAAGAGGGGGCTGTAAGATTGTAAGAGCCTAAAGATGGGGAGGAGCAATGATATGCAAGATACTCCATACAAGTTACAGCCGAAGTAATCATAATAGGACTTTGCATGACCTGTGCAATGACCAACATATCATTGAACCCCCGGAGTCTAGCATGGATCACAGGCACTAGGATCCTTAGAGGCAAGGGATTAACAGCCACAATAGTGTTCCTATACTAAAGGGGAACAAAAAAAAAAAAAAAAGAGTTCTAGGCAATGCCACTGAGTCCTTACACCTCATCAGAGAGGAGGACCCAGAGGGAAGTTTGACATGCACACTATAGGATGCTCCAGGAATGGGGGTTTGAGAGGGGACTGGGAGAAAGGGAGGGAGGGGGGAAAGGAAAGGGAAAAGGTGGGAAGGGAGCAAGGGGATCCAGGGAGGGGTGGAGGCAGGGAGGGGAATGGGGTACTTATCAACTTTGTATGAGTGGAAGAAATAAAAAATAAAATTAAAAAAAAAGAAAATTACTGTAAAGCAAAAAGAGAATACACAATAAAATAAAATAAAAAAAGAAAGAAAGCAAAGCCCTGCGGCTAAGTGGACAAGTGTATATTTGCTATTCCATTAAAAAGTTAGGCAAGAAGGCTGGGACTATAAATGACTCATTGGTTAAAGTGCTTGCTTGGGCAAACAAAAGGACCAGAATTTGCATCTCCAGATCTCATGCAAAATTTGAGGTGTGTGTGGTGGTCTGACCTAATTCTAGCCTTGGAAGGCAAGAGACCCAGAATTCCCAGAACAAGTTGGCTAGTCACACTAGCCCTGTCTGTGAATTCTGAACTGAACTTGAGGAGAGGTCCTGTTTGAGAAAGAATAAGATGGAAGATCAATCAAGGATATCCTGATATCATACTCAAGCTTCTACATGCACATAAATACACATGTGCACTTACACGCACGCACACACACACACACACACTGAAATAAATAAAAATATATTAAAAAAAGAAATGTATCAAAAGAACTAAAAATGTTTCCACTAACAAGAAGTTGATTAATCAGAACATTACTTTAAAAAATAATTGCCATGGGTTAAAACAAATTAGATATGTTTAAATGTGTGATATAATTATATACTATTATTTTAGCCACATACTTATGGGTAAAGAGTGATAAATTCAATACATATGCCTTGCATAATGATGTAATCAGGGTAGTTAGCATTCCCATCTCATTAAAAATTTATAAGTATTTTAATTAACACAATAATTAGACATTTTGAGGTACAGTATATAATTTCAATTCATGCATATAAGCTATATTCATCAGATCAGGGTAACCAGTGTTTCCATTCTTCATCATTATTTTCTGTGTGGAGCCTTCAAACTTCTCTTTTCTGATCAGTCATATGTAAGAGATTACTGTGAACCAAAATCCCTCCCTTCCTCTTACCTAACTCTGTTACTTTTTAAAATATGCCAGGGAACCAATTCACGATTCTAAAAACCGTAACGGTCTATGGCCATGCCAATCTGGACACACCCAATCATGTCTAAGATTGGTAGAAGAAAAGGAAGGAGGCAGTTGTGGAGAATATGCTCTGCTTTTTAAAAGTATGCATGTATGCATGTATTTATTTATTTACAAGAGAAAGGCATGAATAGGCATGCCATGGCACATGGGGAGAAGTTCTAAAGATAACTTTCAAAAGCCAGTTTTTTCCTTCCATCTTGTTGGCTTCTGGGGATTAAATTTAAGGCTCTAGGTTTATGAGCAAGCACCTTACCCACAGACTTATCTGAACAGCTCATACTCAGTGTTTCCTATACAAATCTACCCTGGGAAAGTCCAACAGTGAATGAGAGACATTTTCTCACCGTCAAAATATTCAAGCTAAAGGACATGGAGGAAATGAAAGACTCAATCAAGTGATAAAATAACACACTGAGATTCAGAATGCTCAAGAATTCTCACCAGGGCAGTTTGGTGTACTGTCTTCTACAACAGAGGTGGAGGATCTCAACACTCTGACAGGATGCAGTCTAGGACAATAGAAGAGCAGTGAAGTGGATAGTAAATGACCAGCCAGAATGCAGAGTACCAGTGACTCAGCAAGGCTCACCCAGAATCAGGCCAACCTAATCTCTTTGTATCCTAAGGCTCGGAACCTTACAAAAGGGGGATGGTAAGATTGCATGAACCTACAGATGGGAAGGTTCACCTCTGGACAAGATATCTCACTCAAGGCAATGCTGGTACATCTAGGAGCTCACTATAGTGAAACTTGTCCTTGCCAGACATACATAATGACTGACATAATACAGCCTCCATAGACTATCGAGGAACTCAAGAGAGATAAGAAACCTTGGGGACTAAAGCTGGATGAATGAAAGGAAATACCCCTGTCAGTGGGGTGGCCCAAAGAAAGGCAACTTGATATGCCACAGAGTCCGGAACTTCCACAACAGTAGACAAGCCAGAGGCAACCCTTAGATCCTTGGAAACAGGCTGGCGGGTGGGATTGATGGAGGGACAGATGCTGGAGGGAAGCAGGGATAAGTACTCAATATGCTTGTAAAAGTAGAAAATTAAAAAAAAAAAGAGTAGACAAACCATAGGGAACCCTGGGGTCCATAGAAGCAGACAGGCAGGAGGGTAGGAGGGAGTGGAATGGATTGACAAAGGGAAAGGAGGGAGATGAGTGGGAGGGGAGAACGAAGGGAAGCAGGGATAAGTACTAATATGCTCATAAAACTAGAAAAATAAAACAATTTAAATTAAAAAAAGAATTCTCAGCAGAAAGTTAAACCTCAATTGGGTAAACCTCTAAATCTATGCGACTTTTATATTAAAAAACGACAAACAAGTGAATGTTTCCCAGGGCCAGTATAGCTTGCAAGAAACTCAAAAAGACAAATGAGTCAGTTTCTTTAACTAGTAAATCACAAGTGGGGAGCAACAGCAGGAATAGAAGGAAGGAGTGGAGTCATAAGAGTAAACTAAATAAATAGAAGGAAGGAGGGCAAGAAAAGCAAGAACAGGACTGGAGGAAGAAAGAGAAGTAGAAAGGTGAGAAAGAAGAGAGCTGTAGACTAAAAAAGAAGCACAAGAAACATTTCACGTCTTATGTTCTGAGCCATAAACCAACATTGTTCAAAACTTGATCCAGAGAAAGTGGTTTTCTTCCCCCAAAGTAAGAGATAATTGGGAATGTGAATACTCTTTCAGCATTTGATGATATTAATGAAGGATTATTTTTCAGTTGCTAGTTTGATGATGGTACTGTGATTATAGTTTTGAGGATTATTTTGGTTCTGAAACAGATTTTAAAAAGCTTGCGGGCCGCTTCTGTGTGATGTCCTGCATCCTCATTCCGTGACTGGGACGCAGATGAGGTGGTGATGCAGGCAGCCTGTCCTTGCAGTTCACCTAAACTGGAGGAAGCTCCGGGCTGCTCAACTCAACTCTTGGTCTTTAGCCTTCCCAATGATTCTAAGAATCATCTATATGCCTACTAAAGCCTTTTCTTTTTAGACTTCCTGGAGTGGGTCCAGTTCTCTCCCATAAAGAACGTATTCCATGGGCAATCTCACCAAAGTAAGTATCTCACTTTGAAAAATGTCTGCACTGTAAGCAGCAGATTCTGTGCGTGCCACACAGTCTCTGGGGAGAGCAGTTGTGCAGGAATATGTATTGGGTAGTGTACGTGAGTGTGCATACACATGTGCATATGCCCATGGGAATAGGTGCATGTGAGGTGCATGTAGAACCAAAGGTGAACTCTGGATGTTGCGGCAGTCAGCCTACATTGTTACTGAAATAATTATGACAAGACAGTTTAAGGGAACAAGGGACTTAAATTTTCTCTTACGACAATCTGGTTACAGTACCCTTGCCCAGATTGGCAAGAAAGCCCATACAAACACCATCAATCTGGGACCACTTTTAAGGTAAAAGTAATGAGCAGTCTGGCACAATATGATTTTCTACAAAAGAAATCAGTTTTAAGGATCTAGGGAGATGGCTCAGTAGATGGCACTTGTCTCATACGTGTAGGACCAGAACCCATATAAAGCCAGATACACACAGTGGCCACCTGTAATTCCAGCACTTGGAAATAAAGACAGAGGATCCCTGGGGCAAGCTGGCTAGTGAATGCAGATGATTGACAAGTTCTGCATTTAATTAAGAGATCCTGCCTTAATAATGAAAGTAGATAGGACTGGAGAGATGGCTCAGGGCTTAAGACTCTGCCTCACAGGCAGAAGGTCCTGAGTTCTGATCCCAAATCTCAGGTAAAAATAACAGACAGAAATGGCAGAGGCCTGCACTTCTGGCCCTAGGGGACAGAGCCTGAGAAATTCCAGAGTGAAGCAAGAAGCAGGTAGAAGCAATCCAGGATGATTCCCAAAGTCACCTTTGGTCCTCCACAGGAACACAAAGTGCTCTCTGATACACATAGTACCCTCTGAGACACACACACACACACACACACACACACACACACACACAAGTGCACACAAAGTAAAATAATAATAATAATGAAAGTAGACAACAAGTATAGACAGGCACACACACACACATTTAAACATCCATATGCACACATATGCACTCCCACATACATGCAACACACACACGTACACATAGAGGAAAAAGAAATTAGCTTTAAATACACAGCACCGACAGACTTATGGTAACCAACTCACATATGTTGTCCATAATTTTAAAAAAATCTCTTTGAACCCAAAAGCATCATCCATTAACTAGAGATTTACCTTTTTGCCTTGTTTAATATTTGTCTCCACCTACAAGTAACAAAAATTCCAGCCATTTTAATCCGGATGGAGTAATCTCACTTAAACCTTTTCATATCTATCCTCAGGTGAGTCTGAAGCCCCTGAGGGACATGCCACCATGCAGTGGGGAGTTGTAGCTCCTAAGAGAAGAACCAGGTGCAGCAGACACAGTATAGTCAAAGAGCAACCACTGTTCTGCCAGAATTCACAAAGCTCTTGTTCCCTTCCCAAGAGTATGAGTAGGCGCTGACCACTCTTCAGGTTTGCCCAGCTGGACACCTCTTGTTTCTCTCTTCAAACTGAATCTAGCTCTACCCTCCACACAAGACACTAAGATAAACAGGACCATTGAAGGCGGGAAAGACTGTGATTTGAATCTGAAGATCAAAGCTTATTTCCTTAACCTTTCTGGGCTTCATCCTTTTAGAAAAGCAAACCCACCAGCATCTTGTTGAAACATCGCCCAGCTACTGTATCTTTAAAAGTAAATTTGCTAACTTTACCAGAGGATGCCAGTTGGTTATTACACAACACAAATGCCTGAGAGTGCCTGCATTTTAAATCCTGTCTCAGAGTTATCTTTTCTTGACTTGTTCCTTATGTTAAGTTCCAAAGAACTCTCTATCAAAGTCTGATAAGCTGTGCCTAGAGAGCAAGTGTCTTTTGGTACATTCAACTCATCCAGATAAGACTGAAATTGCAAAATCTCCCCATTTCTACACTTTTGATAAATACTGTGGAGTTGCATAACCTTTTTCAGAGTATTTGGAAATTGTTCTCTGATGGTTTATCTTTTTTCCAAAGCTGCAGATAAGAGTTGGTTTCATTTGTCAATGAGACATGTGACTTGGGTGCCCTAGAAGATCAGATTGGCAGAAAACGAGCAGCAGTGGTATTTGTCATTTGGAGACAGGATGACAGTATCTTCTGATACAACTCTTCCACTGCATCAATCTCAAATGCTTGGCATCTCCTGCCTGTACTGTGGGCCTACCAGAAAAGTACCTTATTATCCTCCAACAGAACTTAAAAAAAAGAAAGACCAAGAGAGGTAGAAAACTATCCGATTGTATTAAAGTCCAGCCTGGCTCAAACAATGCTTTCACTGGAAGACACAGGAGGCAGTCAAGAAGCTGAGTGGGGTTTGCAGAGGTGTTTATTATGTGCTGGGGAGAAACAGACCTGAGAAGGAAACGGGCCCACTAGCAGTCATATGCAGAGAATTCTGCATTAGATCCCCCAGACAGAATCTATTATTAGATACCTCGTGTCACTGTGACCAAACACCCAAGAAGAAACAACTTAAAGAGGAAGGATCTATTTTGACTTCAGGTATGAGGGACAGTCCATCATTGGCCAGGAAGGCCTGGTAGCAGGAGTAGCTCCAAAGAGGAATACCAGAGAGATAAACGCCAATGCTCATTTGGCTTTTTTCTTTTGCACCATCTGCTCAGTTGGGCCCCAGCTCATACAATGATGCCTTCCACTTCAGGTTGGGTCTTTCCTCCTCAGTTTATCCTGTCTAGAAAGACCCTCACACATAAGCCCTAAAGTGCGCCTTCTATTCCCTGGCACTTCCTAATTCATTCAAGTTCAAATCAAAATGAACCACTGAAGTTCCTATGCCAGAGAGATCACACAGCATTTCTTACATTCTTGGTGTGACTGTTCACGTCCCACAGGCAGCCTATGTAAGATCCACAGACAAACAGGGGAACAGTTCTTACTCATACGTGTCTCCTGTGGAGATCATGCATGCAAGAGGATTTAAAATCCTAAATTCATCAATGATTTGGGACAGTGATAAGGGCCAGATGACATCTTAATTACCAAAGCTCAAAAGGTGAAGCCAGTGAAATTGGAGTATCTGACTGAGGCTTTCCACACTTACCAAGCCTCATTTAGGACTAGACACTGAGGCGGGGAGGAGACTTGAATTGGGAGGGATTGAGAGGAAAGTTGGAGTCTCCCGCCTGAGAAAGATGGACTCCTCAAGAGTCCACGGGGTTATTCAAGTCTATGAAAGGAAGTTGGGTCAGGGTGACAGGGGGAAGGAGAAGTTTGGAGAGGTGGAGTAGGGTGATAGAAGCAGCCAGGAGCTAGTTGAAGCTAAAACCAAGACCGGTTCCAGTTGTCTAAGTCAAGATGGGGCCAAGGAGGAGGAAGCTAAAGCCTTGGAGGCATCTGTCTGAAGGGGTTGAGGTCTCGTCCCAAGTCTCCTGCACATATTGTGCATGACTCCATTTTATGGGCCAGTAGATTAGAGACTCACATGGGTTGCCCTAGCTTATCTAGCCAAGATGAGAAGGCAGATAATTAAAGCAACTAATCGAGATCTTACGCGGAGTCACATAACAAGTCAGGAAAAGAAGAACCGTCATCTTTTTAAATGAGTTTAAAATAAAATTAGTGAACTCTTAGTACATTCTAGACTGTATTCCAAGAGTACTACATGAATTGCTTCATTTAGTAGTCATAGCAACTCTGTGAGGATGGTACCATTTCAAGCTTCACTTACATTTGATTTTTAAAAATGTCATAGAGGAGATTAGTAACCAAAGGACAGAGAGTCAGAATGAATTCAAAACTAGATCATCTTCCCTGAGTGCTCTAGCTGAGCTCTCAAACTCTGCTAAGACCTTTTTTCAGTATCAATATATCTGTAGATCTCAAAAAATAGTAAGATAATGCATGCAATGTAGTAGAACCACGAAGCTATTACAATAAGAAATTAAACATTTGGACTCAAAGATTGTGAGAAGAGGTAAGCATTCTGAAGTCATCTTAGGCACCCACCTTAACAAAGAGATAACAAAGTTACTTGCCCACGGTCATTGTGGTGGCTGGCAGCATTCATTCATATCTGGTTCTCCACTTGTTTGTGAACATAGAACAAGGTTATATGTTTTTTCCTCTGGTAATTACTGGCCAATGGGCTGTGGGTGGCAGTGACAGATGTTACTTGTGGACTGCACTGAGGCATTTGAGAAGCGTGTGGGTTCCACCTGGTCTGTCTTTCTTCGCCATGGTAACCCTGATTGCCATGTGCCCCAGATGTTGGGTTATAAGAATGCTGAGTCACCAGATGGAAGAGACCAGCCTCCGAGAACCATTAGATCAGGAATATGCTTTGCATAGTAAGAAGTACTTGTTTACATGTTAAGCAACCGAGGTCCGGAAGTGGAGGTATTTATTACCACGCAAACCTCCTGTCTATCCTGACTAATATAGTAACATCTTCAGGTAATCAAGATGAATCCTTCACTCAGTTCTAAATCTTTGTAAATTTCATTTCATCTAACAAACACCTCAGATCAAATGGATATTTATGCTTTTCAAAATATGTTACAAATCTCTCCAGCTTATTATTGAATTCTATGAAGCCTCAATTTTAAGACATAGTTAAAAATAGGAAGAAAAGATAAAAGGCTTCTAGATATAGCAATTCGTTGACCAAAAAAAAAAAAATATATATATATATATATATATATATATATATGAATGAAAGGCTATTGAGGTCATTTGGATTGGGTGATATTTAATTTATATAATGATGGCCAGCTGTTTTTATCCTGGTTATAGAAAATTAACAAATCAATGTTTTGGAAAATAGGTACAAGTAGCAAAAGTAAACCTTAAATGAGATTCAACTGAAAATGACTCAGACCATGACAATAATCAGTCACTGGAGTGACAACTCGAGTCATTTTTTTAAGCTCTAAGATGTGAAATACATTTGAAAACACTTTCCTCCAAGATAACCACCCCACCCACCAAGGCTGGCACTTTAAAAAAGAAAACTAGACATTTGGAAGCTATAAGACAAAGACATAGATAGCTACACTGATACATTTGAAAAATGCTGCCATATTTTGTTAGGGAGAAATTCAGAGAACTTTTAAAAAGTTGTTTGCTATTCTATTTTACTATATTTAAATTGTTTCTGTAATTATCATAGATTGCTTTTATGACACAAATCAAGATTTTCAAGAATGAATTCAGGTGTGTGCAAAAATATATAGGATAGATCTTTTCATCTCTCAACTAAATTAATAAAAGATATGAACTCTACTTATGAGTTAGACCACCACAGAAATAAGACTAAAAGGGGGCTGGAGAGGTGGCTCAGGGGTTAAGCCTCTGCCTTGCAGGCAGAAGGTCCTGAGTTCGGATCCTAGACCCCCACGTATAGATGCTGGGCGGAAGCGGGGGCGGCCTGCGTTTCTGGTCCTGGTAGGGCGGAGCCTGTGAATCCCGGGGTGGAGTAAACAAGGAGGAGGTGGAGGCGTCCATGGTGGTTCCCGAATTCGTCCGTGGTTCTACACACACATGCACACATACATGCACACACACACACACACACACACACACACGCACACAATTGAATAAATAATAAAAAAAATTTTAAAAAAAAGAAAGAAGACTAAAAGTATGGAAATAAAGCAGCTACCTAATACACTAGGGTGCACAGACCATCTTAGCACTGATAAAATCAGTTTCTGTTTCTTTCTTTGGGAGCATGAGGACTGGGCTCATTTCAGACTCTGGACTGGATAAACTGCTAAGTCAGTGGTTTGAGTACATTGGACTTTGGGAAGTAAATTTAGAGTTACAGTAAAGGAGTAAGTTCTACCTGCCTATTCACCCTCACTTCACAGACCAGGCTGAATTGCCTTCAGGGCAAGGTAAGCTACCACTTGGAAGTCCCATCTTGATAAAAGTTCTGAACTGGATAATTATATTGCTATTTGCATAGGGAATGTGATAACACTAGGTTTTTCTGGAGCTGCAGCCAAGTCGTTAAACTGGTCACCTTGCACACCGGTTGGGGGGTGATTAGAAATCATTCGATTTTCTGTTCCTGGGCTAATATATTCAAAATGTTTAGCTACTGGTTTAGCATGAGCTCTGCCCAGTCAGAATAGATGTCAAGATAGCAACAAGTAAAACTTCATTCCTTATAAATGTCAACCAGCTTGACTGAATTTCTCTTGGAGGACATCACTGACTGAAGAGAAGTTTCTTCAGAGGCCCCATCATTGAATGACAAGCCTTATAAACAGAATGAAGATTAAAGAAAAAAGCAAAAACAGTGCAATCTTGTTTCATAAGGCTGAGAAAAAAATCTTTAATCCATCAAGAGGGAGACAGACAGTAGTTATTTTAGGAAGAGTTTCAAGAGTGCCATGAAAGGAGAAAACGTTGGAGAATTATGCTCGATGGACCTACCCAGCCAAGCGACATCTGCCCTCCTGAGACTGAGCTAAGCCGAAGAAACAATACACCTTGTTTTTGTCTAGGTATGTGACCAGCCGAGTGATACCTGAAAATTCTTTGAAGAGAAAGAAGACAGAGCAGGAAAGTAGAAAAACAAGACTAGAAGCAATGCCCTAAAGGGCAGAGGTAAATAAGGGGCACAGTCACTACCGCTCTTCTGAGCTAAGTGCCTTTAAGCAGGGGAGCTATGTGAAGGAAAGTTCAGCTTCTGTCTGAGAGAACAGCCCTACATAGCAAAAGGCATTGGGGAGCCATGGGGATGCATAGCTGTCAGAGTCAAAAAATGTGTGCATTGTCCAAAGAGTACTGCCACCACGGGTGCTACAAGGAAACTCAGGTTCAGTGTTGATGATTTTACCATTTTTAATGAGAAAAATAATAGACACACATAGTAGAGATGTTAATGTTCAATTTTTTGATTTTTCAAAGTAGGCAAAGAACTCAGGGAGGAAAACCAAATACAACAAAGTAGGTTTTTCAACCTTTGGGTCAATTTTATGCAGGATAAATTGAAGGGATACAATCTGCAAGCTGTATTCTCTAATACACTCCCTTACTTTCTTCCTTTAACAGTGCTTTCTGAGCATCAATGGAATATCAGATACTGTGTTAAGACAAGAGGATGCGGTTCATCACACAAAGTTCCATCTCTCACACATCTTACAAGTTGACTGTGACGTGGCTTACTGGTAAAATGCTTGCCTAGCATGTGAAAGGCTCTGGGTTTCATCAACACTGTAAATTGAAAAAAGCAAAATTCCTCAAATCTGATGCACAACAAAGATGATGTCCAATTAGTTGTAATACTGGACTCTCAGTACTTCAGGGAAAGAAGGAACCTATGAAAAACAGACCATCAGAATGACTTTGCCAAAGAGATAATGTCTATGCTAAGATTGAAGAGCAGCTATGAAGCTACTGCATCAGTATCTTTAGCTGCATAACAAACCACTACCAAATTCGGCAGCTTAAAATAGCAATTTATTTTGATCACAGTTGTGATTTAGAACCAACTGCACAGCTCTGACCTCAGACTTGCTAATATATCCATAGGGTACTGGATTGGAAGAGGTTGGCTGGGTGTTGTAAAACTTTCCTTCTCCAAGCAAAACAGACACCCTTTTCATCAGAACAGTGCCTACTCGAAAGAGACATCATGATCCGCCTGTTGACGCTTGGTCTACATCCCCTCATAGAAGGAGGGGGTAGGAAGGGTCAATGGACACTTACCTGTGATTTCCTCTAACCCCCACTGCCACATCTCCTAGCCATTTGCATGCAATTCTGCCATAAATATTGCAAGTGGTCTCAGTCTCAGGAGGTGCTAGGTTAACTGAAAAAGGGGACTTTATCTATGCCGCTATGGGGAAGCTAACAACCATGCTTGGGGAGACCTTCTGGTTTGGTTACTCTGGAGTCACCCATGCCCCTGTAAGTAACCCCAGCTAATTAACGTCCTCCTAACAACATCCCATAACAACCTTCTGCAATGCCACTTCTATTCTAGAGGTGTTGGTTACCTCAACACCCCTTGAGTCTGTGCCGGCTCTGGAGCTGGCTTTGACCAATAGACTGCAGAAGTTAGACGTTAATTAGCAAAATAAATTCTTCGCTTCCCCAAGTTGAACTTCGGCAGAATCATTCTTTAATTTCTCGATGGAGTCCCATCAGAAAGGGAGTGGATGAAGTCTTAAAACACTGGTCTCAGGGGGTCTCCAATGGACAATTCATCCATGCTCACATAGTTTTGATTCTTTGGTAGACTGGCTGGAGTTTGCTCGATGACAGCTGGGGAAGCTCCCAAGAGAGTGGGCAGAAACAGACAAGGCTTTTCAATGCCTAGACTCAGAACTGGCATGGTCTAACTTCTGCAGTCTATTGGTCAAAGCCAGCTCCAGAGCGGCGCAGACTCAAGGGGTGTCGAGGTAATCAACACCTCCAGAATAGAGTGGCATTGCAGAAGGTTGTTATGGGATGTTGTTAGGAGGACGTTAAGAACGATGGCCATTTCATCAATCTTTTGTATCTGATTAGATATGGCATGTGGAAAGACCTGAAGGTAATTGCAAGAGAGAATTGAGTTTGGAAACTCCGAGTTATTTATGGTTACAGAGCAAAAAAGGCAAAGAATATTAGGAAACACATGGCAAGTGCAGTCAGAAGAAGCCTGAACAGAAAGCAGTGTGCAGCCCACTGAAACCAAGCGACTTCTTAAAGGACTTCCTCCCATTGGCCGGCCGGTCACAAAGTAAACACCATGCAAGTCAAACATAGACATCTTCTATGCTCTGAGGCTCATATCTAGCTTGAGAAATTAGAGAAGCTGGGATTTGACCTGAACTTTGAAGGACAAAAATCACTTTGCTTGGTGAGGAATTATAGAAATGAACCAAAAGGTAAACATTAGCCAATGTGCAGGAGCCAGAAAACTTAAAATACACAACTTATCAATGTGGTTTGCCTATGCTAAAAACAGCCGTTCTCAAGCTCTTTCTAGCTTATTACCCCGAGATGATGCTCACATGTAGCATTTTTTACAGGCGTATCCCGATTATTTCAAAGTGGAGTTATGTATGGAAGGCAGCTCTAGCACAGAAACCCCCCTGCTCTTATCTTTTGGTCTTTTGTGACATTCAGTAACCCACTGATGCAGTAGGCATTTTTAGGAAAGCAATGGAAGATGTAGCTGAAAAGTTCTATCACAGATGGAAGCCACTTAAGCAGAACTTAACACAGGTCAAAATAAAAGTAATTATAAAGCATTCTCATTTAAGAAATTCCACTTAAAATGTATTTCTCACTTAACCCTCACAACAATCGTAAGCAAATACTACGATCCCATTTTACAGCAATGCAGAAATTATAGGACCTCTTCACACGAGGCCCATGGTCTGATTTGGACTCTTAGTTAAAAGGACCTCCAAAACTCTTTGCACATTAAATAGGGATACACTTTGCAATAATCAACCTGAAAAAAGTAGGTAGAATAAATCAGGGAGAGGTAACGAGCACATTTCTGCCATGTATCCTTGCCATGGTAGGCATTGCTAATTCATCAAAGGGCATTATTCCCAGAAGCCCAAATCCTACAAAATCTTCCCAGCATAATGGTCTACTGGCAAAAAGAAAAGGAAAATTGGAGTCCAATGATAACCTTCAAACTGAAGACAGAGAATGTTCTTTAAGAGACACCGTTTAAGTAGAAATTAGAGCCACAGTAGGATGTAGAGGTGGGTAGAAAATGGAAGTACAGATGTGAGAAGATGGTCAAAGTGCCGGGAGCACTTGGGAAATGTTGGTAATAGTATAATAATAATTAATATATGGGGATTTCCCATGGCTCTCAGTGACCTCATTCCTTGGCAAAGTTCCAAGATACTCACGTTAGAATTTCTCCTTGCCTTCCCCCCCCCCCACACACCCATACCATTATCAGTACTGCCCTCTTGTGGCTTTGATAACTACCATCATCTGTGACCATCTGTTAGCATCTGACCTTAAAAGGATATGAGGAGCTGCCCCACTGAAACACTGGTACAGTTGATTTGGGACCTCATCTTTTGAGAGACATTTGAGATAAAGTCTCTCATGTCAAATGTCGTGGTGAGAAGTGACCCTTGCTGCAGGGAGCTGGGCTGTCAAAGCACCCATCTCTCCATAAGAGAGTCCACATTAGACTTGTCTAAATCTAGCAAGATAAGGTAATTCCAGTTTTTAATGTTAATCCTACAGGTTAATCCTATAGTTTTTAATGCTAATCCTACAGATAAATAGTTAGCTACCTCAAAGTATGCATTGTCATTTTTTTTCAGGGTTACCCATTCCCCCCCCCCCATCTATGAGATTCCTATTACCCAATGGATGGTGCAGATTAGCTTGGTTTTTTTCCACATTATAATGTCATTAGAGCTTTGATAATGTCCTTCATTTCCTTCACCTATTACTGACTTGACCTTGTCTCTTAGTAGAGAAATGGCTACTTCTTTCATGATAGTAAATGGAAAGGCTGAAAGCGTGTCACGGCAGAGGCTTCAGTGAACTTCCAGCGCCGTTTTCTAGAATCTTTGATCGACTAAGCAAAGTTTCCAGGTAGCACCTCACAGAAGAGTAGTTTTCCGAAGGCACTAATGATGGGAAAGGACCATGGCTCTCTGTGTCCTGCTACCAAGGAACCACTTCATAGAAGTAGGGGAAGGAGTGCAGAGAAAGTATGTGGCAGTGTTTCTTAAGTTATACAATGCCCAGAACACGTTTATTAGAATGCTGATTCCCCTGGCAGTTGATTGCTTAGCTCACATCTTCCTCCTCAGGTTTACACATCTCATCTGGCTGATTATTCAGTGAGTCTCTGTCCATGGTACATTTGTGTTGGAGTCGCAGCCTGTTTTATCTGTGATCAGCACCATCCCAGAGGTCGGTATGCAGGATCCCTGTCTTACAGATATTCAAGGATGTTCAAAGAGCTGAAAAGGTCTAGACTCCCATCTTTTGACTCTGCAGCAATCACAGCCCTCAATGCATATGACAGGAGCTCAATAGCAGTTTCTGGGTAGGACGGTGGCTTAGAAAGTTGCCTCTGACTGACCAGGTTAAGAAGAGTTAATGTGACAAAGAATACTTCCTATTCCAAGGATTGAAAGAAGAGGAGGTTTGAGAAAACAGTTGAGAGCAGGATGGACAATACACTGGAAAAAAGTTAAATGCCATTTTCTCTGATGAATATAGACACAGAATTTATCAATAAAATGCTTGTAGATTGAATTAAAGAAAACATTAAAATCACACATCAGGACTAAGTTGGTTTCCTCCCAGAGATTTAAGCTTGGTTTGACATATGTCCATCAATAAATATAATACAGAACATATATAGGCTTAAGGACAGAAATTGCACAATCATCTTAGTAGATGCAGGAAAGACCTTGACAAACTTCAACATCCCTTCATGATACAGTCCCTGAAGAAATCAGAAATGAAAGAAATATATCATAACATAAAAGCTACACATGGCAAACATACAGACAATTTAACTAAATGAAATAAAAACAACCCTGCATCTCTTCTACAGTGGGGAATAAGACAAGAGTGGTGAGTCTCTCTGCTCTTGTTTAATTCAATGTCCAATTCTTTGGGTAAAGCAAATAATTTTAAAAAACAGTTCAAATGGCAGTTGGGGGGTTGAAAGTGAACCCCTCAGATGTTGGCTGCTGAAGGTTTGCAACATCATCACCATTGCATTCAGAGCTCTAGCTGCATCTTTCCGTCCCAGCATCCTTCTTCCCCTTTGGGCCTCATGGACCACCATTAAGGCATTCATCCACGGTCTTCTTGCTCATCAACCGCTGACTTTTGGAGCCCAGGCTCCAAATCCCTTGCTCTCACCGCCTTCCTATCACCTTAGAAAAGATTCATGGGGAATCTGAAAGAGGCATTAAGGTGATTTATGTGATGTCCCCCCCCCACCCCCAAGTGACAGCCCACCCACATTTTAAAGTAGTATTTGCATTCTATAAAGAGAAACTTGGTTTTCCACAGACCCCAGTGATTAGAAATTCAAAGGCTCTATGAACATTGAGAAGGGAATATTCTAGATGATTCTGATAAATGCTAATGCCAATTTTGGTCACCATGCTGAGGAGCGATAACTTGCTTTAAATACACAGGCAATGCTAACTGAAGAAAAGTGATGGGTGTCCTGGAGTCCGCTGGTAGCCGATGCTGCAGTGCTGGGAACAAGGGAGAATGAGACCCAGATTCACTTGATTGCAACCTCTAGATCTTTCGAAATTCCATCATAGGAAACTCTTTGGAAGTATTTCTAATCAATTCTGAATTTCAGATTTTTTTCATGATAAAATAGAGACAACTTTCATCATGATGATACCCAAGAGAGAGAAACTTGGAGACTAACAGGGATTCCGAAGGTTACCTCAGGTCATGCTGCATGCATCTGAGATGAAAGTAGTCAGAGAAAAGAAGGGGGAAAAAAGCCTTACCCAGGATAATGAGCCTCTCACTCAAATATATAGTAAATTTAGAGAAGTTTACTCTCTAATTCTCAGCATTTGAATCTTGCCTCCCAAAATAGGTCAGGGAAATGAATTTTTGCTACTTGGCTCCACCAGTTCAATGAATAACTCTTCAAACCACATTTGTGTCTTTGAATGTAGATTTATAGAAAGGACAGCAGAACTACCTCTTTGGAATGCCATGGCAGTTTTGACATTCAAATGACCTGACTACATAGCACTGGAAATGAGATTGAATTAAAGAAAAGCCACGATTGCAGCCAGAAGTATAAATGAGAACTTACAACCTGCTCCCACAAACCCCCTTCTCCCCCCACCCTGCTTCTTATTTTCATGATAAACAGCATGCTAATACAATTGAAACCTCTGCTTTTTCTCTGAGTCCAAGGAACCTTGTTTGCAAACATCAACCACCATGGTTTTGTTCTTGTGGGAGAAAACATCACACTATCAATCAAAGCAAAGCTACGTACCCAGCCCTGCTGCAGCAGTTGCTTGTTCAAAGCTGCATGTCATTCCTCGGCCAGCCGTCTTGCGCCCGCCGGGACGCTGGTGTTTCCTCTGCCTCTGTGCCTCTGTGCAGGACTGCAGGTTAACTCTCTGAGGCTGGATGCTCTAACCCGGAAAACCAAGGCTCACACACTTAACCGCTTGCATGCTGACTCATAAGCAGGCAGGGCGCAACCTACCGAGCTGGCTGACAGGAACCATCCTGGGAAGGTCACACCTACAGGCTATTTTTACGGCGACTTTCAAGCCTGGCATTTGCTCACACAGCCTGCTCCTCCCCTGATTTGGAAAGTATTCCATTCATCCCCAATGTATCAATTACATTCTGCTGAGGAGAGTGTAGAACCAGTCAGTTCAGAGATTAAATTGGGACTGTCTTGGGTAAATGAGTGAGGTTCTGGGGCTGGGGATGCCCCCACTTTGCCAATACAGGATATTAGTCGCACGTAGTCACCCTGGCCATTTGGGCAAGCAAATAAAACAAATGTTTTTATTTTTTCCTGGTGTCATTCACAGAGGAATCTGAAAATCAGCTTCCTGCAGCCCTGTTTTAATCCACACTGAAGTCACTAGGGGTCCCGGGAGAAGTTCACCCTCCTGACCCTCATGGGCTTTGAATCTAAAGTATTGAGGCAAGAGGAAAAAAAGAAAGGCTTTAAAAGTGTTTATTTATTTGAGATATAGCTGACTTCAAACTCCTGGCTATCCTCCTGCCTCAGCCTGCGGACTGCAGAAATTGGCATGTTCACCAGTCACCATACCCCCCACTGGATCAAGTTTTAGTGATCTACTTCATGCCACCATGTCACCATGCAGAGGGTGACTCAGAAACCTAGAATCCCCCCCCCCAAAAAAAAGTTCGTTTCCTAATTGTAAATGGATCACTTTGCACAGTAGTTTAAGAGGCAAAAGCAAACCTAAGGCAAATCCACGGTGAGCCTCTCAAAGAAGTAAGACATTGAGTGCAAAGCAGACAGGTGTGGCATGAAAGTTTAGAAAAGCCTGAACTGCCACAGCTAATCAAAGGTATCACTTCTAAGAAGCAGATTTTATCCGGCAGCACCCGGGTTTGAGCCCTGGACCGCTCAGGTTCTTGAGCCGGAACTCAAGGGTATAATGAGTCTTAACAGTCACGTAGAGGCAAAGGGAAGGAAGCTAAGCTGTGCTTATGCTGCCAGATAAGCATTCTGGGGAAAAGGAGTAGCAAGAGTAAAGATTCTCCTCACAGGTTACCATAGAAGCGTTGAAATTAGAGAAGGTCGTGTTTGATCCAAGAACGAAAGGAACGGTAGGAGGAGGTGTCAAGGTGCGGAAGGTGGGTGCCCGAGCTGGTCAGCAAGGTCAGAATCATGGTGATACTGATGAGCACATGCATTTAAGTTCATTTCTCAACCTAATATGTCCATCTTTCCACAGAAATGAGGGTTCGTCAAAAGGTGTTGGAAAAAGACTCCGAAGACAGAAGATACAAGCAAGAATGAGATGCAGGTTTGACAGAGACGTAGAATAACCAGAGAACCAGAAGTAAATGCTAAGGGCTCTAATAAGAGATATGAGTCATTTAAGCAGAGGGCCAGATGATTTAAGAGCCCAGGGAGGAGTGCTGTGAGGAGACGAACACCCTGGGCGTGCTCACCAGTAGCAGACATGGCTGAAGAACAGGTAAGCTTGGATCTTGAATGAAATGAAAACAAAACAAAACTAAAAACAAGAAAAAACAGCATTCAAAGCTGGTGACGATTCCTAAAGGTTTATGAGATATCAGAAGGAGTAAAGAATATCAAAGTGATAATGACTGTCAACTTTCCAAAATTAATGATAGACACATCTAAAAAAATTAAAGAACACTAAAAACATTATTATTATTTTTTACCTGTGTGTCTGTGTGTCTCTCTGTGTGTCCCTGTGGAGACCCAAGAGTGACTGCAGGAATCACCCTGCATTGCTTCTACATCCTACTTGCTTCACTCTGGAGTTTCCCAGGCTCTGCCTTCCAGCACTGGAAGGCCACTGCCTGGCGTTTTTTTGTTTTTTTGTTTTTTGTTTTTTGTTTTTTAATTATTTATTATTTATTCAATTGTGTGTGTATGCATGTGCGCGTGTGTGTATGTATGTGTGTGTAGAACCACGGACAAATTCGGGAACCACCATGGACTGCCTCCACCTCCTCCTTGTTTACTCTGCCCCGGGATTCACAGGCTCCGCCCTACCAGGACCAGAAGCACAGGCCGCCCCTGCTTCCGCCTGGCATCTATATGTGGGGTCTAGGATCCGAACTTGGGACCTTCCGCCTACGAGGCAGAGGCTTAACCCCTGAGCCACCTCTCCAGCCCGGCCTGGCGTTTTTATGTGGGGTGCAGGATCTGAACTCGGGATATTCTACTTCTGAGGCAGAAGCTTAACCTCTGAGCCATCACCCTGGTCCCTAAAAACGAATTAAAGGGGGGGGGGGGAACCCTACCCTTGAGCATGTCACATTCAAATTGCAGAAACCAAAGACAAATAGTTTTGGAAGCCAGAGGAAAAGCTTACTGTTGACAGAACAAGACAAAGTTCTGGCAGATTTCACGTGAGGAACCATGGAAGAAGTTGAGTGACCCATTTGAAGCCCAGAAAAGAAAGACCCAGTAGCCTGGACTTATCATCCTTCAAAAGTCAAGAGGTGGGGGGTCCTTCCCGAGATAGAGCAATGCGCGTTGTTCTGCTTCGATGTGAAGAACAGCACAGAAGAAACAGCAAAGGGAATCTCTTCTGATTATTAAGCAAACTAAGAGGACTGCTTATTGAAAGCAGTAGCAGTGAAATGTTATCAGGTGGGTAGGATGCAAGGGTAAACAACATGAGTAATAGCAACGCTACAAAGGGGCAGGAGGGAGGGATTGGGAATATGCCGTAACCGTTGGCTGCATGCAAACCAGAGGCCCAAGAGGACATCGTGGCGCCGTACATGGAGGTTCTGGAAAACATGTTTGGGGCATGTAAACATTCCCTACTCCTGATAAAAGGCCATCTTCTTCTCTTGGGACTGACTCCACGTGCAGAGCAACAGAAGATAACATGGTGTCCTATCGGGACACGGGCTGCATGCTGCCAGCACGCCCCACCTTTTGTTTTCGAAGCAAAGCAAGCATAACCAATTTGCCTCTAGCCTCATGCTGCTATGTAATGAGCTAGACACCTATGCTAAACTTACAGGCTTAGGGTAGGTAAAAACACATTGTAAACTCCAGGGCAATCGGTAACACTCCTCCCCTCGACCCCCCACATTTGATTTTTGAGACAGGTCCTTGCTATGCTGTTACTTAGGGTAGTGTAGCAGTTACTCCTTCTGCTGCTGCGAGACAACACTCAGACTTAAGCTCGAGGAAGAGGAGGTTTATTCGGCCCATGGTTCCAGAGGGGAAATACAGCCTATTACAGCGGAGAAGGCATGGCAGGCACAGAAGCTAGAGGCAGTTTAAATCAAATCCATTGTGGAGGGTCAAAAAAGCCGAGCCATGCTGGTCACGGGATAGAAGAGAATCTCAGAGAGTTCTTCTGTCTTGTGATTCCTCTTATAGGGTCTGCTACTGAGAGGTTTCATCCAGGTTTAAGTCTTTGTGTTGCAAATTTATCAATTCAGGTAATCTCTTCAGGTGGTCTGGCAGCTAATCTGTTCATTAATCCCAGGTGTAGTCAAATTGACAACCAAAATTAACTATAACGGGCAGGAAGCCTGGTCCACAGCAGATCTTCCTGCCTTAGCCTGCAGAGTGGACACCCGGGGCTTCAGGAGCATACTACATGCCTGACACAACTCTTGTTTTTAAGAAAAGAGGGATAATTGACTTACTGAGATAAAACTGATTTATTAAGATGCCTGAATGTAGAAGAAAGCAAAAAAGGAGAGAGCAAATGTAAGAAATTAAATATGGTGACTAAGTATTGATTGAATTTCAAGAACTTTATCAACCATCGATTTGATTTTGAAAGGTATTTTAAAGTAGGAAACAGGTGTTGATACACAGAATACCAAGACTTTTCATTAGGGAGAAAAAGACAAAAGCTATTTAGTGATTTAAGCGGCATTTTGTTGCCAAGTTAATTCAAAACCTGACTTGCTGTATAATGGTGGTCACATTAGTCTGGCAAACAGCCTTACTTTACATAGTACCCATGGAATTCAAGAACAAGCTGATCAATTTTTGTATGTGCTTGGCATATAAATACAATGTGACAACTAGGTGGCAGGCAGAATTCTATCAACTGTACTGCGGAACCTTCTGCAGCTCAGGTCAAGGAACCTCAGCGCCTCTCAAGATTTCCACCTCTTGCCAGCTGTTACCTCTGGGAAAGGTATTTAATAGATCGGAGTGACTTTGGTGCTTGTAAAGTAGGGACAGTAACTCCATCTCCTGGTTGTGTTAGAGTTAATGCACTTAAAGTGTTTAACTGGTAAAATTAATAAAAACAAATGCAAGTTATTGTCCAGGGCTTACAGACAAAAGGACAGAGAAGTCATCTTATTCAGTCATTCCCAAGTTGGGTCTCACAACCTCCAGAATAAGGTGACATTTCTCTGTCCTTCATGGGACTTACTACTACAAGGGCCATTTCCATTATCAGTTCATATACTGGTGCGAGTAGGTATAAGCAAACCAAATCGGCCCAAAAAAGACACAAGCCTTATATTTCCTCTCATGTGTGGCTCCTGATCACATAACATCATGTATGTATGACTCCAATGAAATTGGAAGTACAACTGTTTGGAGGCAGGAAGGGTCAAGGAAGGTGGGAAAGGGAAGAGTAGGCAGGTGGATATGCTTCACACCGCTTTCTAAGGCTCAAGAAGCATAGTAGGAGTGGGGAGGGCTATGAAATTCTGCCCCCCTGGGCGTGGCAGCCAATCACGCAACTATGTGCTCTCATGGGTTGGTCCTGTCTCTAATGGGTCAGAGATGGCAGGAGTGGTTGGTTCAGAGGGCTCACTTCTTACTGATAAGCTATTGGCTAATGAGAGAACTCTGCACGAGGGCCAATCATCGTCTTTCATTGGGTACCTGCAGCTGAGTTCACCATGACATGGATGGATCCTGATTGAATTAAGGGGGCCACCAGAAGAGGAAAAAAAAAAACACCGAGAAAGTGATTTATAAGGCAGAAGTAAAGCAAGGTGGTAGGGAGAAGGGAAACCAGGTGGGTGTGGCCTGTACATTTTGTGCACATGTGAACTTGTCAAAGAACAAACTTGAAAAAAGATGGGCAAGCTAATTTCTGAGAACAAGCAGAATGCAGATTCACTGGCTCGGATCATTTTATATAATCATGTCAAGATTGGATAAGGTGTGGAGGCACAGACTTGTCTCTGATACTCAGGAGACTGAGGCAAAAGATCTCACGAGTTTAGGACCAGCCTAAGAAGCTTAAGTGGGACACTATCTCAAAGTGAACAAGTTAAAAAGGGCCAAGGAAGTTGGAGTGGGTGATACATGCCTAGAATCCTAGTACTTGAAAAGGAGGATCAGGAGTTCAAGACCAGACTGGGCTACGTGAGGCTCCATCTCAGAAACAAAGGCCAGCCTTGCAGCTCAGCGACACAGAACTTGATTAACTTGCCTGGGCCCTGGGTTCGATCCTCAGAACCACAGTAAGAACAAAGTACAAACATTCCTTCGGTTCTTAGGACAAAGGAAAAAAAGAACATATGTCTAACATGCGCTCACATTAAAATTCACTTACTCAGCTTGCTTCCCCATTTAACACACAGCATCTGGTTAACAGACAAGAGAACCGAAAGCCATGAGTTAATCATGGACCAATCTGGAAGTTTTGTGCAAGAACAGACCACAGAGTCTTCTGATGCGCAAGCTCTGATTCCATAGGCCTCAGGTCTCAGTCTCCCTGCTGTGTCCTTTATTGACGACAGACCTCCTCTCCTAACCCTTCTAACTTCAAATCAGAAATCATGATCATCACCACCACTACCACCACCATTCCCTTGTCTTTGTATAGAATTCTTTTTTTTTCCTCTACAGATTCTCACAGACCTGTCGCTATTCCTCACGATGTAAAATGAAAAGGTTACATCGGTTTAAATTGTACGGGCAAAAAGTTAAACTACTTGGTTGGGAACTAGATCACTCACAGCTGTTGATAAACAAGGGCTACATCTGGATTGAACTTATCTGTGATTTTTTTTTAAACATTTTTTATTATCTCCATTCATACAAACTTAATAGGTACATCGGTTCTCTCCCTCCCTCCTCCTCCCCCCACCCTTCTGCTCCCCTTCCCCTCACCCCTCCATCCCCACCCCCCCAGTGCCTCCCCTCCCCCAATCCCCGGAGAATCCTTTAATGTGCATCTGTGACTTTTCATACTGAAAAAAAAAAAAAACCTACTGAGGCTTTTTGAGGATTAAAAAAATACCTTTTAAGGATTCTCATAGAAAAATAAAGATGATTAATAAAATCCCAAGTCGAACAAACTCCTAAGAGATTCTGAAACGCTGAAATCCTGCTTGCTTCTTTTTAAAAATATTTTAGCAATTTTTTTTTTTATCTGAGAGAGACAGAGCTAGAGAGACGAGGAAAGAGAGGAAGAGAATGGGAATATGCATCATGTCGCACTAGTAACGGTCAGTCTCTCCTTCCACCAGGTGAGTTCCGGGGATGGAACCTTCAGGTCTGCAGCAGGTGACTTACCTGCCGAGCAATCACGCTGCCCTGAAGCTCGGTTTCCAGCCTGCATTGAACAACTTCATGCACGACTGCTGTGTAGATGAACACACGATGATAGCCATATATTTTCATTATCAGTTTTTATTAAAAAGTGCATTTTGATTAATTTATGATTTACGTAAGCTGTAAGATATCAGTATACTCTCTGGAATAATAACTTTACAAAGGTTTAAAACAAACAAAAATTTAAAAGCCTTTTTTTTATTTCCTTCACCATTATTGTTTTACAATACAAATATCACCTTGTGAATACACACACACACACACATACACGCACGCACACACAACAACAACAAAAAACCTACCGAAGGTAATTCTGCTGCACATAAAATACAGAATGGATATATATACTTCTTCATTCTTAAAAAACTATTTTGTTCTCCACGTTGGCAAGTATAGAATAGAATACTTCCCCAAACATACTTATGTTAGGAGTAAAACTTAGAGTTACATGCAGTTTCTGCACAAATATATTTTAAAGAAATAGATCTCTTTTTTGTTACTCATCAACAAAATTGTCATGAGAATATGGATAACTAAATTTGCAGCTTTCAAGTTTTAGGTAAGTGATCGTTTTCAAAACTCTCTTTTAAAAAAGATATTCATGGCTGTTTCCACTGAGTAGTTAGAATAGAACTACTAAGCGGACGATGAAATAATTTTAGTGGTGTTGTACATTGCCACCTGCTCACAATGTGTGAACAGACTGTCACTCTAATCGACATCCTCACCTTTTAATCCAAAGCAATTTTAAACCCATAAGCAGTCTTCTGATTTACTTGAGCTATAAATGCAAAATTTCGTAGTGTATACATACATTTATATTTTCATGGAATACTTTATTTTAAATAAAAACATTTAAGATTGCCTACTGACCATACACAATCAAGACAAGAAAGGCACTAGAAACAGACAGATTTCTCTCCCAAGAAGCTTTATATTTTAACTTTCTTCTCTGTGACATGTAAAAATCTTTAGATTTGGTTTTCATAACATCATTTTGAAAAATAAAGTTAGGAAATACTTAGAAAATCACTTTATAACAGAATCTCTTTTTTTTTTTTTTTGCACTTTTAGATACACTGTCTCTGCTGATTTTATAAAACTCAAATGTTACCAAACCTCTCTGTATCTATCTTTTTTTATTTTTATTTTTTTTTATATTTTGAGTATCGGTGCAACAAGTAGAAAGATTTCAGAATCAAACGCCATTCAGATACTTAGAAACCTTCATAGAGACATTTGCTAGAAAATGGCTTACAGCCCTATCTTTGGGGCAAGAGATATGAAAAGTATGTTTTCCCAAGAAAATAACACACTTTATTTCCAGATGTGACTGGAAAGACCAGAACTTATGATATAAAAAGCTAACATTTATGCTGTTGAATCATACACAAAGGAACATGGTAGTTGCAGGTTATATAAATCCCAACTGAAGAACAGGAAATGTGTACAGTGCATGATAGGTTCGGTTTTCTTTATTGTTGTCCAATGCAGTCCTTTGGAGAGAAAAATATCACAGTGCTGACCAGGTAACTCAATAGGTTAAGTCAAGGTAACTGTTGAAAGGTAACAGCAGTCGGGAGGTGGGTTTGTATGGCATCTTCTCTCATGAGTTCTTAGCACTTCGGGCAGTTCCTCGGTCCCCACTTTGCACAGCTGTTAGGTGTCACTCACCAAGCGGCTGTATTTAACTTGCCTACTGAGGTGGACCACCGGCCAGGGGAAGGGCCAATGGTAAGATCGAGGTACAATTCCTTGGACATTCTTCTCAAAGTACTGAAATGGCCGGTACCACCACACCCTGGCCAAAAGGTTCATCTGGGAAGCTTCCTTTAGCACCTGAGGAAACAAACAGAGTCTCTTATCTTGCATTTTTCTTACAATCTTTCCCACTCAAGTTCTACTACTTCCCAAGATAAAGTTCACAGAGGACTTCAGACCTACCCAACACTCTCTCGTACATCTCTACATCTCTACCGTTACTTGAGGAGTCCCACCCAGGGGAAGATCAAATAACCCTCATTCAGTCATGGCAAGCATTTAAGGCTCTCTCGTCTTTGCCTTTGTTAAAAATCTCAACTAGTCTCTTTTGTTGGTCCATAGGATTCAATCACATGTCAGGTATCGAGCAGGATAGGCCCTGTGTGGCAAGAGAGAGCAGGAATTCACAGCTGGAGAGTCAGCTCAGGGTTTAAGGCTCTGCCTAGCAATCAGAAGATCTTAATTTCGGATCCCAAGTCTGCATAAAAACACTAGGCCAAAATGGTGGTGACCTGTATTTCTGACCCTGGTGGGTGGAGTTTGGGAAATCCCACAGCAAAGCAAAAAGAAGCAATCCAGGATGATTCCTAAAGTCATCCTTGGTCCTCCACAGGGACACATAGTTCACACACTAAATGAGTAAATAAATAAAGTTTTAAAAGAGAGACAGAGTAGGGGTTCAAATTTAGCCAAGGGCAGATATGGGCTGGGAAAACATGTTCGCCCAGTGGTGACTCATGCATTTTGGAAGGAAGCAACCTGTGTCACTCCACTAACAGCTTGGCAAACCCATCCTGAAGGCTGTGTAATAAAAGGCAGTACAAAATCTTATGTTGATTATCTCTTAAGAGAAACCGAGGCAAATATCTGTAGATTCTCTGCACGAGGCAGCGGGCTGAGTCAGGGACGAGGGGTGGGAGGCAGACTCACTTGCTGATTGGCCATAGTGTGGTACCACCAGAAGAGCCGCGTGGTGATGTAGTACGCCACCACCACGTCCACAGTGTAGTGGTCGTGCGCTAGCAGAATGCAGAAGATTCCAGTGACGCTGAGAAGCCAGCAAATCCAATGGTACCACCAGAGTCGCCGAGGAGAATCTGCAAAGAGGAAAAAGCTTCAACAGTCTCATTCTCTGGCGCCACAAAGGGCGATCCACTGGACGGATGCTTCGTGGGTATCTACTGAGCAACCAAACACGGTGACTTCTACACATGGCTATTGGGAACTCATGGAGCTTGATCCAGCCCTTGGGCCAGGGAGTAAATAAGTGTGGAAGACCAGCACTTTAGGCGAGGGGATGTGATGGGGCGGTGTCTCCCGAGGCCTCCCACCTTGCTCTACGGAAAATGGGTTTCCCAAGGACTGAGGCCTGGGAAATGATAGTGGAAGACTATTTTAGACTTACACTCTTTGATAAATAAGTAGGTGAGTGTCAGCATGACCGTGTGGCCACTGTAGAGATAGTCCCCACACATGTTGTGAGCGCCGGTGATAGACAGGCCACCGCCAGCAATGAGCTTCATTATTCTCCGGACTTGGGCTTCCCAGTCTCCAAAAAGCTGGCAGGAAAGAAGAAAACAAGACTCATTATTAGCCCACCTGAATGCTTTCTAACATTCCTCCTAATACCAGAATTATGCCAGATTAAGACATGAAACCTTCATCATCATGTATGCCCACTCAATGTTTATCACTTCAGTGCCAACCCCTAAAAAATGCTTGGCACTACGAAAACAATGCATTTGGCTTCCTGACGTTTTAGCTTTTCAATAGCAAACTTCAGTAGATGTTTGGCATGTGTATTGTTAACCCAGGATCTCCTCATGATAGGTGAATGCTTTCCTATTAAACCACATGCCTCTACCCAATTTTTTTGAAATTGTTACAAAAGAGAAAGATTACCTAACTCCTTGATTTATCCCAACTGCCACTTTGGAAGAAGAAGAATTAAATCTTTGGGAAAGATTTATAGACGTTTTTCTGCCATGCTGGGTCTGCAGAGCAACAGTTCTACTAACTTGTTATCTAAAGTGAGTGGGGGCCATGCAGTTAAAAGCGGGAACCTAATTCAACATCCTCTGACATTTTGTGGCCAACACTGCGTGTTTTTTCTTTTAGTCAGAGCGCGAGACACATTTATAAAGCAATTTAGCTGTTTAAGGTGCAGGTCTGGGCTGGATAGTGGAGTAATAAACGGCTTGAAAAAAAACTCACTTGATGCAACTTACCTGCCCTCCATCAAGTAAGGTGCACAATTATTTTTATCTCAAGCTCGCTGCCTTCTGTTAAAATCTAGCTGACCAACTTAATCATCATTATCCCTTTTCGACATTTAATACCAACATTCCAGTTTTCGTTGTAATTTCCCTTTACATGAACCAATCAGAAGCACCACTTCAAGAGAGCCAGCTGCCAAGCCACATAGAGGGTGTGACCGTGCAGGGATCCCTGAACACTCAGCACAAGGGACCCATCCAGTAAGACGCTATGGTGTGGCATTTCAGAAACTAGGAACTAGGACCTGGAGGCTCCTGAGGTTAAAACCAATCGTTAGGTGAAGACTGTGAAATAGTTATCACATCGAGATTCTCTTCCAGGAATGACTGAGATCTATTCCATACAGCAAGCGAGTGAGGACAAAGAAAGGAAGAAGCACGTCCCTCTAGGATGAGGGAGGTGCCGAAGCGCAGTGTGGCAGTTTTCACACCAGCTGGGCAGGGACCAGCCAGATGCTCTGCAGAGAGGCCTTTGGGGACAGAAAACTGACGGGACAGGGAAACTTTCGACTCCAAGAGGGGCATATGCTGGGGTGAAGAAATACCCAGAAAAGCATTAAATGAAAAAGCAGGAAAATCACTAGCTCCAAAGGAAGAGATGGAAAGTCATTGTGGGAAACATGGCTTGGGTCTGACTGGTATCAACAGAGCTGATAAAATGTTGAGTCTTGAATACTGAGCCAAACAAAGAATTGCGGACTACAGAGGAAGACAGGACAGGAAATCAAAGGCACCATAGTACTAGGGGGAAGGGAGAGAAAGGGGCAGAGAACACTAAACCCTCACTTTCCACAGCAGGAAGTCAACCACAGAGAAAGTATCTATTAAAAATTACAGCTGGAGACCCAGGTATGGTAGCACATGATTGTAAATCACTCAAGAAGCAAAAAAGGAGAATCAGAAGTTGAAGGCCATCCTCAGCTTCTTTGAGGCCACCAGTGTGAAACCCTGTCTCAAAAGAGAATGAAAATTGTAACCAGATGTTACACTTGTGGTTACCTACAATCTGAGCACTTGGGAGGAAGAAAAAGGAGGATCATGAAGAACAAAATAAGAGAAAAAAGGAAATACATATATAAAGTCACTTAGAGACAAAATAAACAATGAAATATTGGAAAAGAAATCCACAAAAAGTTTTATCGTGAGATAGTAAAAGATGCTCCAGGAATTGGGGGGGGCCCCCACTGGGAGAAAGGGGGGGAAGGAAGAGGAAAAGGGGTGGGGGAGCAAGGGGATTCAGGAAGGGGTGGAGGGAGGGAGGGGAATGGGGTACCTATCAAGTTTGTGTGAGTGGAAAAAAAATACACTATAAATTAAAAAAAAAGTTTTATGGTGATAAACACTAGAAGATTCAGTCATGAGTTAAAAGGAAGGAGAATGGGCCAAAACAGGATCAGGGTAGTAGATAATCATTTCTTATAGCAAGTTTGGTAGAACTGTTTCGTTTATTGTCTACCTATAGAAACAACGGTTTTCTAAATGTAAAAGTTTGAGGTAATTCTGTCCTAACAGATAACATGTAGAAGAAACTTTAGGCACAAACCCTTGGGTACTTCTCCATTTTATAGTATTTCAAATGAACCTTCAGGGTCAGAAAGTGCAATGCGGTGGCATGTATAAGGGCCTACTTTCAATATATAGCACATTCTCACCCCCCCACTCCCACATTCATACTGCATTAAACGATCCCGCTAAATTCAGTATTTTGAAAATCACATTCCCAAGGCCACATCGCTTGATATTTTTATCCCTTGTTTTAGGACTGAAAGTCTTTGAGGGAAAACTCTGTGGGAAACAGGGAGAAAAAGTGATGCGAGTACAGCACTCAGGAAACCCTAACTCTAACCCTGGGGTGCTGTGCTTTTTATTTTTTTTTAAACATCTCCAATGTTTGTCAACTGCCTGCAAAAGGAGTCTCAAGTTTAGTGGGAAAGGAAACGAGGATGGAGAGTTACACTACAAATTTTAAATTATCTTTTAAATACCTGAAAAGTACGAGTCAAATTACAAAACAACTGTAGCAGAAACAGGTTGATATTTCTATCATGTAACAGCATGTAGAAATCAAGTAAAAGGAGACCAACTCTTTAAAAGGAGAGGAGGAAGATAATCCAGGGTCAATTTTCCAGGTGGCTCTTGGCAGACGAATGATCCCGGGCCCCGATGTCCTCACCTACCATTTGGGAAGGATATATTTGAAACCACTAACAAAATCCTGGGGGAGGGGATGACCATGACTGTTCAGTGGTTTAAGAAGCCATGAGCTCTGGCCCAGTCGCCCCAGTTTCTGGCAGTGTACCTCAAAGAAACAGCATCAAACGTGAAGCAAAGCTATGAACAAATAGCACCTCAAAGGTTTATTTATAAAAGCCACAGACTGGAGCGTGTTCAATAGCTACCCAGAGCTACAGGGTCAGCAGGGGTAAGATGGGGTCAGTGTAAATCCGTGTATAAATACACCTGATCAGCTAGCCTGGCCCGCGGCAATGCAAAGGAGCCTGAAAGCCCAATACCGAGTGACACTGCAACTGCAACTGCTAAAGTCACTAAAAATAACCACGAAGATTAAGTGGACTTTACACTGTTAACGTTGCTGATAAATACATGACCAAACAATTTAGGCAAACAAGGGGTTTATTTCAGGCTTCGATTCTGGTTACAGTTGATAGCCCAGCTTGGCAGGAGAGTCCACGTCCACACCCCACACCGGGAGCTAGAGGAGCTGGCCACACTATATCCGCAGGAATTGCTGAGAGGGGCAAGCTTTCTGACTTGTCAGCATGCCTGCAGGCCAATATGCCACAGAATTCACACTACTGAACCGGTTCTCTCCATTTTATCTACCTGCCCAGCGATCGGTCCTACCAACATCAGCGGGGTCTTTCTAGAGCCGTTCCAAGCTCTCCCATGGTCTGGCTTGGGGCCAGGCTTAACTACTAGTTACTCACGTACGTGTCCAGAGCCCAGGCTTCATTTGTGACACAATTGTATCAGGAAGGAAAACAGAAAAGAAAATCACTGTTACATTCTTAACTGTGTTCAAAATCCTGCATAGAAAAAGTCTGGGATATGGCATTCCAGATGCTCACAGGGTTGTAAGGACACGGGCCTCATCTGTCTGGGTCCTGTCCACTGTTCCTTGCTCTCCTGAGAGCAAAGGGAGGGATTCTTTGGAAGCTTTTCTTTGAGAAAGTGGTTTTGAGATACGAGTTGCCTTTGTGTGTGAGGAGGAGACAAGTATGTAAAAAAGAAACCTCAAACAGCATCTTCATGACATTTTGGTTTCCTTTGCGCATCTGTAGCTACCATTTACTTTCTGCACCCTCCAGCGGCTGACTGCCCAGTGTACCTGGCCCTCGCTCACGCGAAAGAAGACCTGGAGTGCATTCGTCATTCCTCTGAACTGGAATCTCCTTCTCAAGGTCCATTGAGAAAAACAGACCTAAGCTGGGGAAAGTCTTGTATCTGTGCTACTACATAAATTATGACTCAGGGTTCGCAAGAAATCAGTTTTCAGCAAAACAATGCAAGTTTCTCCACATTTTAATGAATGACTGAGAACTGAATTGGTCAGAATACATAAGCAATTGGCAAAACACAGAAACTGAGCACAGAAGGAAGAGAAGGTTGTGCCCGAGAGATGGCAGTGATCAAAGTACCTCTGCACAGACATCCTTGTATTAAAACTTGGGTTTCCAAAAATTTTTTTCAGTGCTGAATGTCCTGAGATCAGTCTGTTCATCCTCTGTCAGTCTGCAGAGGTTCAGAGTCTGGACTTTGTCTAACTTCACCCAAAAACTAGGGGCCTTCCTGGCTTTCAGCCCTGGAAGGAGGGGCAGACCCTGTCACTAGATCCCATCAAGCAATGCTGCACACACCAGAGATTCAGGAATTTATGTTTTCAAGAGCTGAAAACGAGTATAAAGGGAGTAGAAATGCCATTATAAAAAAAACCATGACTGTTGCTAATGCTTCATCTTTGAGCAGCCAGATCACTCAGCCCTAAGGCCGTCGCTGGTGGAGCTGGCTTGCATTCCGAGGCGTCTGCTCACTTAACCAAGTCAGTGGTTCCGTAAGACTGCAGTGGAGCTGAACACTTTCTATCGCCCATGGGGTGGGGGAGCCTGTCACCCATGTTCATGTGATGCTGATGTAAGCTTCCTACACTGCCAGCCACACAGAATTACAGCATGGGCAGAGGAGTGTCGACTACTGTAGCAGACTCATCATGAAGTTACTGACGGAACTAACAAGCTGGGCTGCAGATGTAACTCAGAGCTCTTGTCTATCACATGAGGCCCTGGGTCTGCTCTGTAGCATCACCCAGCAATGAAAAGCTCAGGCGGGTCCCTCAGGATGGAAGACACTGTCAGCACAGCAGGTCACAGCACCGCGTGCTACTGACCAAGACCTTAGTTTTAAAGAAATGTATCTATATTTTGTTTTATTTCAGTAGGGAAGCACACACCACAGCAGGCATGCAGAAACCCGAGGGCACCTGCAGGAACTGATTCTCTCCTTTCCCCGTGTAGATTCCAGGGATCAAACATGTCATCGGACTCACAGCAAGGCTTTACGTGCCGAGCCATCTCCCTAATTTGCTTTCAATAGCAATTTGAAAAAGGAAAATAAACAGTGTTGGGGACATGGCTCAGTGGGTAGAACCATTCCCACTCCCACGGGAGTTTGGATTTCCAGAACCATCAGAAAAAGCCGGGAGGGGCGCATGGAGGTGCACACAGGGGAGGCATGGAGGGGGGCTCAATCCCCAGACAAGCTGGCTAGCCACACGGCAAGATCTGGGTTCAGAGAGACACTGGACTTCAATACTGAAGGTGGAAGTGGTTGAGGAAGACACTCAATATCAACCTCAGGCTTCCACATACACGTACACGCACGTACGGCATACGGATATAGAAAAAAGGAAAATGAATTTAATAAGATAAAGCTTATAGAATAAAGAAATGAGTGAACAGTAACTGTAGTGTGGGGGCCGTGTGACGTGCACGTGCTGGTGCATGTGGCTCAGGGCACGTGTGGGGTCACTTCTCCCATTCCCTTTATGTGGCTTTGAGGAACGGGGCTCAGGCCATGGAGCTCACACAGTGTAACCACTGATCCCTCACCAGCCCTGTGCACTGTTTCACAAAAGAACAAAGAAACCGAAAAGCTTACAAGGTAAGAGAGTTAAGCAGGTGAAGTTAACATATATGATGCCGCGAGGACGAAGCATGCAGTGTTCTTAGGCTAAGCGGCACAGGCCCGTCCTAGGCCATCACACTCACCATTCATCTCCTGATTCATCCAGAGCGGATCCCAGCTCAGCGACTTCACTCATGGCTAGTGCCCTATGCAGGTGTCAACTGTAAATCCTTTTTTATATCATACCTTACCTTACCTTTGAACAGACGTATGAATAATTAATTGTTATAAGTGTCTATAGCACTCAGTGTAGTAGCATGCTAGGAGACTAGTTTTGCAGCCTACAAGCAGTAGGCTGCACTCTACAGAATTATGCAGTTTGCATAATGATGAAACAGACCAATGACACGTATCTCAGAATGTGTCCCTGTCATACACCTTGCACCATATTGCCAGCACCTCACGAGTCCCACAAAGAACGAGCTTTGGCTCAGCAGTTCAAGCACTTTCCTGAGGCGTGCACTATCAATGCTGGATTCCAACTTGCTGACTATACCCTGATACTCCAACAATCCCTCAAAAACCTCACTTGGTCATTCCATCAACCACTCGGCTCATGGCCTCTACTTGGGCAAGTGATAATGCGTTTCTTGTGAACAAAGGTCTTCCTCTAAAATAGAGAATCCATTATCATTGATCAAATGCTTTCAAATCTGCTTCTTAGACAACTCGATCAACCAGATCGGCTCGAGGAAATCAGGGAGCAGGGACAGAAAGGACTGGTGGGATCCTCATCAAACCCAGTGGTGAGCAGTGCATTGTAGACCTCACTCAACCAACACCAAAGGACTACTTCATAGACCAGCTAAAGGATGCCAGTCTCTGAATTTAACTGACGGTAGCCTTCTGAAAGCAAGGATGGGGAATTAAGAATTAACGCTAGCTATAAAAATGTTCTTTAGCCCCTCCTGGAAGAGAATGTGTTTGCAGGGATGATAAACACTTTAAATTTCTTAGCGGCAGGGAGAGATGAGACACTGATTTAAATAATTCTCTCCTTGCCTTATTTTACTGTTACCTAGTTGGGCAGAACATAAAAAGTGGTCAGATGACTCTGAAAAGACTCCTTTACCGATTCTAGCCTCAGATTTGTTCAAATATAAAGAGTTCTATAAATCTAGGACAGCATTACTATTACAAGTTAAGTTAACGAGGGAAGTCTTCACGGAGAAATCAATGCACCACAGTAAGAGACATCCAGACCTAGGGGATGCCCATCTGCTGATCATTCAAAGACTCTTCTGGGCTCCTCTATGACGGTTACTCGCTCCAGTCCTGCAAAGATGTGCTTTCCTCCACAAACAGTGCCCGCCACATCTGCCGAGCAGAGGAGAGCTTTAGTAGGCGGTCCTTCTACCACACGCCTCACAGACTTCCGTCAGCTGGGAGGAGTTGGCTCTCTGGACCTCTTAGTCCCATCAGTTCCTAAGTTGAGTAGGTTTTTTTTTTGGGGGGGGGGCAGGTGAGAGGTCTCTAATGAAACACATCCTCCACTAATCTTCTTTTCCCCTGTTCAAAAACTTCATAATTTTTCCTGGCCTCCAATAAAGAAATTTACCAAAAGGCTTCATAAAAACCTTAAGTAAAGGTCAGCTATGAGCTTGCATTATGCACAGTCTTGTTCATCATATTAACGCAATCCGGGGTTTAAATCCTTCTCTTAAACAACCTAACATTTACTTTTAAATCTGGGTAAGGAAGGGGGGATTCCTCCAGCTGCTCTGGCTTATACGCGGTACATGAAAGACAGTCACAGATTTGACAAGGAGCAATCCAGTCACTAACTAGTCTACTCAGACGACCCAGCAGACCTAGCAGCGAGTTCCGATTTCCCCCACTCAGAATCTACATTCTGACACCTGCCATGCTGATTTTTTTTTCAAGGCCTACTACGGTTTTTCAGGCTTGCATTTCTTCTCCCATGATATTTACACTTTGAAGTTCATCTGCTTCCTTGAGTCTTATCTGAATGCTGCCGTCTGCTTAAGATCAAGTTAAATGCTGTTGGCAGGAATCTTACCAACGCTGTTGTCGCTGTCTAAGAGCGCCACAAGGAAGCGCCTCGTGTTGCTTCTCTGGCTAGTGGCATGGCCTTTGTGGCCAGAGGAATGCCTGCCACACCTCTCCACAAAACACATACTTTTGCCCCTTTAAAACTAATAGCAATCTGTGATTTTTTAAAATTATGCAAATACTACTGGCCCCGACCTTTTATCCAATGGCTTCAATATCATCCATTCATTATTGTGACTTATAATTTTGGAATTATTTTGTAGTGATCACAAAATAGTCATTTTTCTGTTTCTTTTGCATTTATTGGTTTTTCTCAAGATAGCCCCCATTTATAAAGGTTCTGATTAATTTTACTACAATTCAATATTTTGTAATTATTTATTTATTCATGTTCAAATTGTCTCAGGCATTACTAGTGGGCACCAAGGATATAGCTCATTGGGGAGTCCTTACTAGCTTGGGCTAGGCCCTGTGTATGTGGATGGAAACCACTAGTAGCCACTAGTCTGGGCAGCTGCCAGTCCAACTAGCCACTACCTGCATCTGATACATGGATTAGGTCTCATAGGAGTCACACTGTTATCTCTGGTCAATGCTTTCTCAGCTCCAGTGTTGATGACTATCAGTGTTTGAAATTCTTTCCTTCCCAATGTCTCCTACAATACAGACACACTGGTCCTGCTCTAGGGATTCCTCAGCTCTAAAGTCACACAACCTGCAAAAGTATCACCTATCTCGCTCGTGTGAAGTACCAAGGACAGATGTGTGGCCAAACTTGCTTCCGTGACTTACCTTTGAGACTTTAGGTAAGTCACTTATTTCTGAACCCAACTTGTTGATTTCATGACTTGCTTCTGAGACTTTAGGCAGGTCATTTATCTCCGAACCAGCTGCTGCTATCTCCGAACCAGCTGCTGCTGAAAGGCCTACGCATAATTTGGCAGCAACCAAAGTCCATCTCCCTTTCTTCCAAATATCCTACTGTCTATCATATACTAGAGACATGCATTTCTAAAAGACAAATGTGGTCACACTGTAAGCTCTCCTAAGGCCTTTCCTGGCTTTTCCATGGTCCACAAAGTCCAAACTTTAAGTCCAAACCTTAAAATCTTCCTATGACCTACCTGGCTCACTGATCTGAATCCACTTGACATAGAGGAGCAGATGCAGGGCACACCCAACCCTGTATTCTAAAATTCTCTGACATCGCCCTCCTTGCAGTAAACTTTCTCCTTTTCTTTTCTGCTTGGCAATCTCCTACTTGGCCTACCAATGCTTGGCTCAGACACACTTCCACAGTGCAGCCAGCGCTCTCACCCCAAGAGCTGCTGCTTCTGCTCTGATTCCATGGCAACAAGGAGGGCCGAATGAATCAGAAAGCAACCTGTTGGGTTCATGTGGCTCACAGCTTTGGAGTCCGCCTGGGGAAAAGGTTGGGGGCACGTGCATTTACCCTGTATCAGACTCTACCACATCGTCCTGGGCAGATTCTCTAGAAACATCCAGCTCAGTAAATAACAACCTGTGTTTGTCAAGTGAAATCACATCAGCAGCCTGCCCTTCCTTACAAGCTAGAGCATAAAACTGTACAAAATGTGCACATCAAATATAAACCACAAGAAAGGACCAATAAGCACATTGATATAACAATCAGATTTCCATGTCAGACAAATAACCATAATGGACAAATGTTCTGAAGCATGAAATGCTAAAATTCTTCCCATGTTGCATTCTCTCAATATGTCTACAGTACTTTATTTATAATAAAAATAACATTTTTTATTTTTAAATTTTGCATGTGAGGGTGTACACATTCGTATGTGTAAAAATAACGTTTCTTTTTATTTTAAATTTTGTGTTCAAAGGTATCCAGATTTGTGAGTGTAGTGTATACGTAACTGTGTGCACTTGGGCATAGTGGAGGTCAGAGGAAGACATCAAATGTTCCCATCTCTCGGCCTTACTTTCTCGAAAAGGGCCCTCTCGGTGAACCAGAACTAGGCTAGCAGAACTAGGCTAGCAGAACTAGGCTAGCGGCAAGTCCCTGTGATCATGCTGGGTCCTCCCTCCCCCTGCATGTGGTCACAAGCATGCGTGACCACTCCCATCTTTTTTTATGGGTTCTGAGGATTTGAACTCAGGTATCATAAATGTACATCAAGTGCTCTTAGGCACAGAACCATCTCCACAGCCCCAAATAAATTTCAAAAAGAAAGAGATGACTTAGTATCTTGCTGTCTCTGCTAGTTCTAAAACAGCAACAGGGAGCAAAGGTGGTGGCCAAGAATATTTGAGATGCAACACACAATGAAAGTTACATGTGAGAAACAGAGACAATGAAAACAAACACAAAGAAAACACGGAGAAACACACATCCGATTCAGTGAAATCAAGCAACGAAAAGAATTTAAGCTGCACACAATTTCACAGCCTGGCATGAAATTAGTTTGGTCATGGTACCAGCTAAATTCCAAAGTCCTGGTAAGGTTGGAAATCTAATCAGATTATTGACATGTATCAGTGTGGAGGGCATGTGAAATACTCCAACTGCTGAGAGACAGTCGGAAAGTCGGGAATTGAGGAATCTGTGGTCTTGTAAGGCTGGAAAGAGATCCGGTAGGCTAGCGGCTCATTCAAGGGGAGCTGCGACGCCTCTGGAACAAGTAGCATGACAGGCTGCTCAGCCGCCTGACCATAAACCTTAACAGTGAGCTGTTTGCTAAAGGCTGAAATAAAAATTGCAATGAACCCCCTCGTAAAATCGTAAAATCAGGGCACAGGCCAGCAAAGGGTCCGGCCACAGAGTCATCCCTGTCTTCAAACTCAGGTCATTAGCAAAAAGATGCAGCTCACAGTCTTGTTCAGTCCCCATCCAGCCAAGTCCTCCAGTGCTGAAGGCTGCGTTGGAAACAGTGTCTGTTTCTTCTCTTCACTAGCACTAGCTGCTCCAAGACGGTTTTCTTTTTCTTTTCCTATTTCCTTTTCTTTAACCGAATCATGAACAGTTGCAGCAGGATACAAAGGGGCTGTGTGGGAAAGTGAACACATGCTCTTTGGAGAAAGGCAGCAGCAAGGTTACTACTGGCAAATGAAGTGTCAGCCCGCAGCCTATGCCTGGCACCTGGGTGCCCTCAGCGACCGGAAAAGCACTTCCCCAAACTGCATAAACACACCTGTGTCCCTTCCCACATTTTTAGCAGCTCAGCACTGGCAAGAACATGTGACAAGAGACCTGCTTTGTATCACTTCACGATTGTTTCAGATCAGTTACATTTTCTGAGGCTGTACTGCTATCAAATAAAAGACAGTAAGATGGAGTTTTATACTTACTATGTGTGCTTGTCAGAGCAATTTTCTTACAGGTTCCCCCCTCTTTTTCCCCCCAATTTTCATGTGTATGTGGAGGGGCAGGGGGTGAACATGTGTGTATGCATGCTATGTGTATGTATGCAGGTGCATGTGTGTGTACATGTGCAGACTTAAAGCTGATAACAGCAATCATCTTCCTTTGAGACAAGGTCTCTCATAGTTAGGCACAGGTGTCACCTTGATGGCCGAGGGTTTGCGCTCTGAGCACATTTGTAGAGAATTAGTAGCTGAGTTAAACCCAGAGCAATAGTGCAGGGGATTATCTAGTTTATGGAGACGGCCCAGCCCATGGTAGGTGGAACTAGGCCCTGGACAAGTGATTAAATACAGAGCACTGGTTGAGGAAGTGGACATCCCTGTGTATACTTGGCCAGATATGCTGGTCTAACAACAAAGGATTGTCTCTCTCAGCTGTTAGGTAGAAACGGTGAGGCCAATACCCTTAGCCCTGGTGTTGGTATGAGCTCTCCTGTCAAGCTGGACTAAGAATTGTAACTGGACTATCATAAGAGAATAAACCCCTTGTTTCCCTAAGACGTTTGATGGTGATTTTTATCAGCAACCACGTAGTTTAATTGCAACAATCACCAATCAAAACTTGAGCTCATGGATAGGCTGGTTTGGCTAGCTAGCCTGCTCTGGGAATTCTGGGTGGCATCTCGTAGTTTAGATACAGGTTGTCAACTTGATGGTTGAGAGTTTGAGCTCTGGGCACATTTGTGGAGAATTAGTCACTGAGTAAAGCCCAGAGAGAACCTGCAGAAGATTTTCTAGTAGATGGGGAAGGTCCAGCCCATGGTAGGTAGAACTAGGCCCTGGACAGGTGAATAAAATGCAGAGAGCTGGTTGAGAGAGTTGGCATCCTTGTGTACACTTGGCCAGACATGCGGATCTGGCAAATAAGGATCATGCCTCTCTCAGCTGTTACATGAAGATGGTAAAGCCAGTTCCGTCGGCCCTTTGGTGATGGTGCGTGCTCTCCTGCTAAGATGGAATAAGAACTGTACCCAGAAATCATAAGAGAAAATAAACCCCTTGTTCCCTTAAGCAGTTTTGTCATGATTTTACTAGCAACCACTCAGGTGAACTATATATAACATGGGTTACGACTAAACTGGGCAGAGCTGGTCTCCAAGATCTCCAGAGTCACCTCCTGTCTTCTCTGACATGGCCCCACAGGTCTGACTGACCGCTGAATTGCTCAAGCTTGACCTGCCATCCAAGGCCAACGTCAAACCTTAAAGGCCCTTGTCGCCTTTCTCTCTGGCTTCGGACATCTTTATTTTCTCCCTGGAAAGTGTGCTTGTCGAATAATTGAAAGTGAATCTAATCAAGTCTCCAGTTTCCTATTCAGAAAAGGTATGGAAAGGAGGAACAACTGACCACACAGATGAATTCAGACCATGAATGTGGGCGAGAGGAGGAGACCACCGACTCCGAGCTCAGAGGGTGCGAGTGGGGGAGGAAGTCACTACAGACAGAGTGACCTGGAAAGGACTGGATTCTAACTAATGCAGATGTCTAAGACAAATAAGATGTATTATGAACTGAGAGTTGCCAATACCAAAGATTATTGCCAAAATTGTTGAATACGAAACATACAATGCTTATGTAAGAAAACATCCAGAGTATTTAAATGTGTACTGTGTTGGGTAGTGATGAAAAGACACGGAGATTTGCTCAAAACTGCTTCAAAAACAAAGAAGAAAGACACATACGAATAAAATGTAACAAATCTTGTAACTAATAAAACTGGGAGTTGTAAACGTTTCCCTAGATTCACCTCTCTAAATTAGAATACTTTTGAAATATTTTTAGAACAAAAGGAAAGCTACTTCTCCAGGTTTACATGAGATCAAGTCTCAAAAACATAATACAACAAAAGTCGTGTTCTGAATTCTTTTTTTCTAAGTTTCTTATTCCACAAGAACTTCGACTGTGGGTTCTAACTACTGATGCTTCCTAAGGAGTGTTAGTATTTCGCCCTCTGCTGCTTGCTTTTAATTAGACTTCAGCTTTCAGAAGAAACCACAGAATCCTGGCACTGGTTGAATTTCTGGAAGCACAACAAACAGGTGACGTGTTTAAGCTGGTTTTGTGCAGTTCCTGCTCTTATCATTACCTTTATCACAAAGATCTGAGAGCTATTCTTGGTTATGGGGTTGTGGTTAGGGACAGTGCAGATTCTAACAGGATATAAGTAACCACAGCGCTCCAACCCTGGGTTTGGCGAACTGGGTGGGGCTGTGGGTATCTTCAGAAAGACACAAGGTTAGTGACAGCGATGGGAAAAGACTATACAGCATGCTTTCCAAGTGTGCTAGACCTACCATCTGCATGGACTCTTCAGAATTCAAATCGACCTGCCTCTTTGAAGTAAAATGTCCCAAGAAACAGACTCTTTTTTAAGAGTTGAACTACACTTAGGCATATAACTGCCAGTTTACTGTAGAGAATGTGTTGCTTATCGACCAGTCTTTCAGTAACAGTCCACATCTCAGCAAGACTTTAAGTGATAACAAGATACGTCAATCAGTCAACCAATCCATCCATCCTACAACCTGGGCCCTGCAAGCAGGTGCTGAGAGGCTTCCAAACAAAGCAACAGCTGTGAGGCCCACCTCCCTTAAGGGCTGAGCCCAGCGGGAAGGGTACAAGGAGTTGGATTGCTGACAGAGTGGATGCCAGGGACACTCGCTCTTTAGACCAGGTCACCTGGATTTCAGTAAACCATGGAAAAGGCAGGAATGAAACTAGTAGGTACATCCATTAGATCTTTGGAAAGGGACACGGTTAACAGGCAGAGTAAAAGGATCCTAAACTCACCATAGTGAAGATGCCATTTTAAAAATCCAGAGTGAATGTTGCAGACTTTTCCTGAATCTTCTCTGACAGGGTAAAAAAGGGAGGGGACCAAAAGCATCTGGCTGCCTCACCGCGCAGGTGCAATGCAAAGAAATGACCTTCAGTCCAGGAGTCCACATTTTCTTTCGAAAACATCAAGAACAGAAACTTGCCCCTCCTATTTCTTATTGTAAGGAACATAACACCTTAAAATAACAGCTTTTGCTTTTTTCATGAAATTCCAAACATCTTCCTAATTAGAATCTGAGAATTCTTGGGTAAATCTGGTAAAAAGGCAGAGACAGTAAAAGAGGAATAAAGAATTTTTTCTTCTCCAAAATCTTCTAGGCGACTAGAAGGTGATCCGTGGCCCTGTGTTCTTTCTGGGAACAATGATGTCGTACAGGGCTGCCAGGGACAGGAGGGCTTTGTCTGGCTTGCTCTGCTGTAGAGAAGAGGAAGAAGACGGAGCAGGAGGAAGGCCCGTGTGAAACAGCTTTGTGTCCCACAGTGGGAGCCAGCATGTGAAGGCTTCTGGACTTGTGTCAAGGGAGTGTATGATATTTCACCAGCCTGGCAGCAAAGCGAAGCGGCACACCCCGCCCAGAGCTTTCAACACTCGCCAGATCGTAAGAGCCTCCAGCCGGGAGACACAGGTGAGGCTTGAGAGCTTGAGAACTCTGTGAAGGGTGCGGCTGTCCATCCCTATCCCCCAGAGACATTCCCAGATGAGGGTGGAGGGACCGGACCTTAATTCAGAAGACATCTTCATCTTGGATTTGGTCAGAGGAACCCAGTACAAGACGAGAAACAAACGAAAAGGGAATGACAGTGAGCAATAGTTTACCTTCGGAGAACAGTTGAAATGCATGCCGGGTACTGGGAGTGTAGTTACATACATTGTAATACACCGATACAGGTACAGCGTGCCAACTATGCAGAAAAATCTTCTGCTAATAATAGACCTAGAAAAAGGGAAAAACAGGGCAGATTCTCAGTCAAGAAATTCTGCAGATTCATTAACTTCAAGTTTCCAGTGACCCAACAAAACAAACCCAAAAATCTGCTGGAAAGTTTGAAATGAGAAGGCTGTGATTCCCTAACGACAAGCTCAGCTGGGGGTTTGGGGAGTAAGGGTGGAGGTGCTTTTAAAGGGACCATTAACTGGCTAAAAAAAAAAGGTCCTCCTGATCCGCAATGCCATGAATTAGGCTTCGTGAGGCCTGAACGCTGATTTACCATTCTAGGGACGGACAAGGAGAGCCCATTACAGTGGCCGGGGCCCATCAGGACCCATGGGTTAGTACATTAGTGTCTACCTCCCAAAAAAGCAAAGGTGTCAAGAAAATCAGAGTGGGAATTTTAAAACTTGATCTCTTTAAGGAGGCAAAGACCTTGAGCAGCTGCACTTGTACGTGTTAGAAACGGGTCTGTGAGGCGATACAGTGCCAAGCAAAGAATGACCAGGGAAGACAACGTAACCAGTTACTCTGCTGCTTCTTCCAGTCTCATCTTCCTCATCACACATAGCTATTCAGGAATCATCGCTATTCAGAGAACTCCTACATATGATAGACAGACAGATAGCTACGTAGATGAGTAAGAAATAAACGAAAAGTAGGTCTAATGAAAGTCTTTGATGTACCTGTGTGAACACTTACATTGAGGAAGTAAATTCACCTACGACACACTCCCCATGTCTCTCTGACTTAACCTCACTAAAGGAATAGGTGCCTCTTCAGTCAAAGCCTTCATCTCTCCCTTCCTCCGGGATCACACCCTGCGGGACTCTTCTCTTTGAAGTTGGGAGAAGTTTCCTTGGCCTAGGAAAGCAGGAGTTAACTAAAAGGGAAAATGCGGAAGCACTGGACGGGTTTTCCTGTTGCTCTGCCATTGCTCAATGCAGCTCTGATGGATACCAAGCGTGGCAGCCAAAGGAGACTGTCCCATTCATTTTGTTTCGGTAAGAGGAATGGAGTAATGGAATGGCTAGAAATATTAAAAACAACTTGTGCAACAATAGCAGCATTTCTCCCACATATACATAGTCCATATATATTAGTCAATTTACATTAGTACAATTTGAACATATTATCTCTTTCCCTTATTATTAGAATTATTTGCTATGAAATCTCTCCTTGATTATTTTCTCTTAATGATCTGTGTACATCCCTTGCACTGACAAGAAGTTACTGTTCTGGAAAAGTATCTGCATCCAATTTCAAGTTTAGTGAAAAGCATAATACAACTGAAAATCAGAGTGTTTTAGTATCTCCAGGCCAAAATAAATGCTAGTCTATCAAGGTCACTGTCAAGAACACCACAATGAAGATACCAAAGTGAAACGCACAGTGGGAACACCAATGATCATCTTTCTGCTCAAACAGAAATGATCTACAGTTTCACCTGGATTACACAATACCTAAGAGAAAACTATCAAGAGTAAATCTGCTGAAGTCATTGGGAGAGAAAAACAGTCACGCTTTGGGCAACATCACTGTATCACATCTCTTTTCGGCACCCAAAGATAAACACATTTACAAACATCCCCTGTGACTACTCCGCACCTCCACCTGAGCTCACGACATCAGTGCTCATGAAATGATCTCAGCGACACCTGAGAATGAGGAGCTTGGAAAGCGATAATGCAAGGCAGGTCCTCCGTCTGTCTGCTTGCAGCTCATGCTGGTCTTCGACTCCCAATCCTCCTGCTTCAACCCCCTGAGTAAGCTACAATTACAGGCAGGAGCCACCACGCCTACTATGAGAATCCTTTATGGACTAATTTTAACTGGAGACACTGAATGCTCAAATTTACTATTTGATTGAAAGTGAAAAAGTCAAGTTCCTTCTTCATGTGAATGTGTCAGTGAGCAGCAAAGGGATGCTGAAAATAACTGCTCTGTGGTAAACTCCTGTTTGCTATTTACTTAGCCTTTCTGATTAAATATAGAGCGTCTTCCATGTATATCATTAAAACAAGGATCTCCTACCATAAAGTTAAAAAGCAGAGTACAAATGTCTCAGAGAATTGTATATACTTCTGGACATACAAAATCAAAGAATTTCACACATTTAGAATTCTGTGGAGCAGCCCTCGAGTTCATGTACAGCATAGTCTCTGCTCAGGAACCACCTATAGAGCCACGGATAACCTGCTCAGGGATTCTACTACACAAGCTACGGTACCTTATCACTGGGCCACGCCATCCACCTTTAGAAAGGCCTTAGTGGCCTTGCCATGCCAATTTCTTTAGAAATTTGCTTTCTCATCAGAAAGGAACTAAAGTTTCTCTGGTTATGACAGAGCTACTGTTCCCAAGAACTCACTACTGTGCTGTTCTTTCCCTAGACATGCACAATAGCTGGCCCATCACTATTTCACCATAGAAAAAGAAAGGTCTCAAGAAACACTCACTTCCCTGAGAGACTATGGGGATAATGCCAGACAAGCAAAGGGGAGCTCCAATGATTTACTCACTAATAAGTCATTGATGCTCCAACCAGTAGAGACATCCCAGATGAAATCCCATGGGTCACTCACGGACAAAGATGTGACATTAGATGGGAGACTGGCTGGAAAGCAGAAAGTGTGAAGAGGGACAGGAGGAAGTGAGACTGAGTAGTGATGGATTAAAATGCATAAATTGTATTTGTGTATGAAAGTGACAAAGAATAAAAAATTTGAAAACAAAAAACTTAAAGCTGCTTGGGAAAAATGGGAAATTTACCAATTTCTCCTGCATGCCTTTAAACTCTATACAATTTGCTTCTTAAAATAACCCAGCAACACAGAGCTGTTTCACAGATGGAGAAACTAAGGCTCAGAGAATCCAAACTGAAATACAATTATACAAGACAAAAATAACCAGACAAAAATTGCTTGACATTGTATAAATCTTGAGCACCTATAGATGAATTAAGATTTTATTGCATCTTAGTTACATTTTAAAAGATACTTAATTTGGATTTTCACTTAGTGTTTAAGTCATGTTCCATATGGACCATAAAACTGTGACTCTATAAAACTGCCTATAACTTCATTGGCACCATGTTAGTTACTAGAGCATCGACGACTCCTACTAGGACCACAGATCTCAACAATGAGTGTTCTCCATTGTCATTCTTGCTCAGTCTGGGGACAATGAGGTGAGCTCACTGGTACGCTTCAATCAACCACTGTGACATCGATTTTTCAACCCGCCACCTCGGCTGAACCTCCACAATTGACTTTCCTCATACCTGTCTGTCACTAATGTCACTCCTGACTCCTGCTACAGTCTGAATTTTCTCAGGCCTCTTAAATTCATGATGAGATGGACCGAGGCCTCAAAATGGGATTTGTGTCCTTTTCTAAAAGACACGAGCGAAAACTTGCTAGGTTCCACCATCATTCTAGGAAACTGTTAGGCTGAGAAGTGCCTAGGATCTAAGAAGAGGCCCTTGCTGCAGCCAATCAGCCTGTGGCTCCTGTGCCTCTGAGCTCATTCATAAGCCATGCAATCGATGTGTTTGGTTACAACAGCCTGAACAAGATACCTACCTAAAATGAAAATCTAGTCTCTAGAGCACAGCCAGAATCATCTCCACTGAAACTGTTAAACGGTTGTCAACTATATTTCGAATGATCTTCCAGATCTTCCCCCAAGTCCATGCGGCCTTAGGTCTTCTAGCTTCTGCCTACCCTCACCTCCTGCTTCCCTCCCCATCAGCCTGTAGGCTTCTCTGCTTTAGTGCTCGATGCTGAGGGACTGTTCCCTGAAAAGGCAGGACTCACATCTCTGCAAGCTACTCCCTGCTCACACTGCCTGCGCTCTGTCTTCAAGAACGTGCCGGCCACGCGCCTGCTAGCAGAGACTCCGTGCAGAGTTCACCCGCTCCACACAAGTCCCCTGTTCCTCTTTAAGCTTCCTAGCTCACACTCGCACAGCCCCAGGAAAATTAAAACAATGTGTGTCTGTACGGTGGGTGATTATCACCCCCTCAGCCACAATGGCAGTATCACATGGTTCTGGGTTTCATCTTCACCTCCCTCTGACAGTCCTTATCCATTTCTGTCCACTCATATTTGTGCTGTCAGGCCCTGTCTACGAGAACAGATCTGCCTCATTCTCACTGTCCCTCTAGCCTGCATCTTTTTTGCATTCATGCTTTAGTTCAAAACAGTTTGCTGAGATAACGCCATTCATCAACAGGACTGTAAATCCCTGGAGTTTGTGAGTCTCCCCTTCTTTCTCCCGATCACTCACACAGCTCGTGCTATGTGCCCATCACAGAATTGGGATTTTCTAGATTTCAGAAGGTGGATCAGAAAACCCAGGACACTAAATTCAGGACTTCGGCAGAGAAGACTGTCAAACAAATGGAAGGGTAAGAATGAATGCAGAACAGGTAAATGTACTTTTAAAGGAAGTTTAGAATTTATGTAGTACTTCTTGGGTAGTTACATGGGGCTGGGGGTAGCCTGAAGCAGGGTACCCTCCTCTTAGCCCCATTATATGCCTGTATATGCTCTTCGACTTTGCATATGTGCGTGTGTGCATGTGTGTGTGTGTTTGTATGTATGTGTACAAAGAGGACACTTGAGTGTGTGGCCCTGTGGAAGCCCAAATGTTGGGAATTATCCTGGATTGTTCTACCTATTTATTGCTCTGCTCTAGGGTTTCTGAGTCTCTGCCTTCCAAGGGCAGAGATGCAGGCCACCACCATTTTCACCTTCCTCTTGCTTGTGAGACAAAGGCTTTAACCATCTCTGCAACCTGTGCCTCTTCAATTTTTTTTTTTTTAAAAATCCAACTCTAAGAAATTCTGCAACTTTGGTATTAATTATTTGAACTGCATTTCAGCTTAGCATGTATCAACATCCTCACAGGAGACTTTAGGGTAAAGTGGTGCCAGTCAGAAAGTGAAAGAATCACCACAAAGCCCAGGACTTTGGACTGTCAATTAACTGTGCAAAAATAATAACAACGAAAAGTTGGCTTTGTTTGTCTTGGAGAGAAGCCAGTTTGTAAAAATATGTCAAATAAAACACAAGAGCTGACTAAATCTAGAAACTAGTCCAGGTCATTTGCAAAGAATATATCACAGTATAAAATTATGCCTGTTCATATTTATTCAAAAATATTATATCTAGTGCCATACATAGACTGTAAAATAATGAAAAATATGCTACAAAATCTGAAAGAAACCATCTACATGTGTACTTGAGATAATGAAACTGCTATGCTGTTATTTGGTTTATCAATTATACATATCTGTAGTCACATATGCTATGCACATGTATATACATGCACATATGCACATGTAAATTTATATACACAGATATATGCATATGTGTATCTATATACACATATGCATATATGCACATACATATATGCATATATCTGTGTCTGTAAATTTACATGTATTTATTCAGAATAAAAACATGGACATGATATACAAATAATGCAAATATATGTATTTAGGTGGTTTCTTACATATTGGAACTTATCCAACCTTGGCTATAATCCTAGCATATGGGAGGCAGAAGTAGGATCATTATAAGTTCAAGAAAACCCTGGGCTACATAGTTACAGGACAGACTGGGCTATAAAATAAAGCTTTGTCCCCAAATAAACAAATCATAAAACCCCAAGAAATCCCACAAAATACAAAAATAAAAATAAAAAAAGAAACACCCCCCTCCCCTTAAAAAAAGCCACCTTAACCCCAGAGTCACGTTCTTTTTGGCTTGTTCAGTCACAGCATTACTGCATAATGAACACTTGGTCTGGACTAATGAAATTCTTATCCTTACAAATAACATGTTCTCAGAAGTCTCCAGAACTAACATCCACACACATTGCCAGTCATGGCTAACGTTTACTGAAAGTCACTGGCCCAGGCACTAGCATAGTATAATAATGCCACTAGCCACTATCTATTCATTCACATCATGAATCACGCCAGGACTCCATCAGTGAAGAAAAGCAAAAAGTCTGGCCGTACATGTGCTAGTAGAGGAAGCAGGCAGTAAACAAGTTCATGAGTGAAAATGCACAGCACGTTACATACAAATAGGCTTCAATATGGGAGGGAGGCGCTAAGCTGGTCAGAGAACGTCTCCTCCTCTACTGGCTAGCCACGTGGAAGAAGAGATGATTTGCTGACTGACAAGGTCAGAGAGCAATGTGCATGGGAAGAAGTGGTCTGGGAAGACGCCACCACCCTTTTTTCTCCCTCTCCCACTCTGCTCTAGCAGATCTCCTAGGTCACCAGTGAGACAATGGCTTGGGCGATTCATGAGGCAGGAGAACAATGACCTGTGGTGACTTCCTCTCAGCGAGACACAATGAGAAGGGTCCAAATAAGGGACCAGAAAAGTCACGGTGTATGAGCTGAGAACCAGGAAGAGGAGGGAGGTTGCTTACGAAGAAGGGGTGGGAATGGCGCTGGCCAGAGGACTCAGAGGACACCAACCACTCAGGGAAAAACCATAAACCTGTTCCTCTTTGGCTCTCATGCCGATATTGGGATAGAAGCTATTGATGTCACCATCTATGAACAGACATCCATCATGGCTTGCTGAAAAGGAAGTCAGAGGAATCCTTGGCCCCACTCTAAAATAAAAGGCCAAACAGTCCAGTGAAAACCACATAGAAAACAACATCAAAATGGATATGAACTCAAATTTATCATTACTTTATCTGGGGCGAGATGATGAATGACTTATTATCTTGATTTCTGTTATGTTGCTAGAACACGGTGACGCAGATCAAGGGTGCCAATCGAGGACTCAAGACTGGAGCACCATCCTGCTGGCTACCCTGGAGACATCATCCAGTACTGATCACCTCCTAAAGACCCCAACTCCAAGTGCAATTAACACAGGAATTTGGGCTTAACATCCAACATGGGAACTTTCGGGAGACACATAAAACAGGACCATTTAGCATTATCTTCTAACCTGCCATCACAGTCTCAGCTGTCAATCTAACATGGTGGTAGGTGGACCTTTGGTCACACTCTAAGGAATTAGTTGGTTAAGGAAGTTTTCTGGGTGAGTCTGTAGGAAGATTGTCCCAATTGTTTTAACTGAAGAGGGAAGACCTGCCCATTGTGGGGAACACCATTCTCTAGGCAGTGTGTATAAAGGGGTGGCCTGTGTAAAGATAGCTGAATACTTTTCTTCCCCAAATGCTCCTGACTTTGGATATGGTGTAGCCAGTTCCCTAGGCTCCTGTTGGTAAGTCTCCTTGTTGTAACCTAGAGTTAAGCTAGAATAATATCCCTTGTTCCCCTCAGTTGCCCGTGTCAGGTATTTCTTGGAGCAATGAAATTATGAAATGAAATACCTATATAGCATTAATTTTGTTCTGTGTTATAAAAATTTGATCATGAAAACTATCATTTATTGCATCTTTGCAGTTTTAGTCTCCTATTAATTTGAATCTGTTAGAAGACTCTTAACATGCTTAAGAGAACAAGTTGCAACAGTCCAGTCACTGGGATTAGTACACTGAGTGGTTGTCCATGGTAACCCTACAGTTCCCACAGCCCAGTCTTGACTTTCGCCATGAAACCTAAAGTGGTGAAATCAGGAAAGATGGGCGCAGGCGATACCATGAGCCAGACAAGGCGAGGATGAGAACCAAGGAATAATCTGGGACTGAATGAGGCACAGACCTCCCATGCTACATGTGTCATTTCTTACCGTGCGTCCAGAAAGAAAGAGAGGACTGAAGGATCCTCTAGAAGATCCTGGGAGATGAGATGATTGGGGAAGAGGAAGGGCCAGGGAAGCAAGAAAGGACCTTCATCCAGGCCCTGAGTCCAGAGAGATGCCAGGCCACAATCAAAACAAGAGGAGAGTTTGGCTGAAGCAGAATGAGAAATAATAAACTTAAGATGCACATGGTTGGAAGCATCAGTGGAGAAGCAGGAGTGAAGTTGTTGGCAAAGACAATCACTGTCCACCTTGGAGGTTGCAAAGCGGGTTCAGTTCCAAGCTAAGTACATGTTCTGTAATGTTCGGGGCGTAGCAAGACACAGTAGCTATGACAGGTTGACGAGAACATCTTGGGGGCTCATCTAAGTATCTTCCAGATGAAAAATAATAAATAACCTTATTACAAAAAAGCAGAACTGATCTGTTTTTATTTGTCTTTGGCACCTGGAATCAATGACATGGTATCGGCTAAGAACTAACAGTTACAGAGGATAAGTGTCCGTTATAGAAAGCTCTAGACTGAGTTTTTCCCATAGAGCCTTTATTCTCCAATATATGATTTTGAGGCACTGAACAATTCAATGATGCTGTTTTAAGGGTTTACCATTAAAAGTGTAACTCAAACAATCATCTATTTCAGAACCTGTCTATTGAAGGGGATGAAATGATTTTGACATGGGAAGAAAGAAGCAGTATCAAAGACTTGGAATAAGCACAGGAAAGACACAGCTACTTGTAGAGGGAAGAGAAAGGAGAAGGGTGAGAAGCGATAATCCTGAGCTTATTTGAGGGAAAGAAATGACGGCTTATCAGACAGCTAACCAATGAGCAAAATGTTGAAAAAGCCTAAGTAAGAGGAGGGAATTTTGTGCTCATGACTTTATACTTGGATAAAGTGTGAATAGAAGTTTCAAAATCTGAGCGTTATCACTAAGAACAAACAAAAATTTTCCTCTGTGACCTGTACACAATTGCTCTGCTCCGCCCAGCACACAATATGCAATGACCTTTGGTAAATAACCAGAAAGATGCTCAGATTTCTCATTGGAAACTAGCCTTCTGGTCTGCCACAGCGTAAGGCCAGCTGACAGCTAAGTGAAGTGACCCTATGAAAAGGCTCTGCTGAAACTCAGAAAACAAACTGCTGCACAGGAACCCAGAACAAAATGCTTTCTACCACATGTTCTGGATCCAACGCTTTTAAGAACTCAACTGAAGCCACCCGAGACAAGAAAATAATGACAGAAGGGCTTACAGTATCTGTGCTCACAAAAATCATAATTTTCTCTTCCTTAAAAGAGGAATGCATACTCTGGTATAGTCAATGTAATGTGAAAATAAACAATGGTGGATTTGAAAGAGGGTGAAATGGAAGAGAAATGCTAGTGGACAGTCCTGTCTATTCAATAACATACAACCCTAAGCCATCAGATCAGCACCTGACAAGAACAGTTGCTAATCAGCCCAAAGATTCTGCCCCTACAAGTTAGATAGCAGTCACGGGAAGAGAGGAAGATGATATGTATAAAGTCTTATGTTGGCAAAACTCCTAGCATATAAGAGTCCCCGTACCACAGCTCTGAGCAGAGGTTAAAAGATGAACTAAGACTTTATGTGTAGCTCTGGGGTAGAATATATGTTTTAGCAAGTGCAAGGCTTTGGGTTCAATTGTCGGCATCAAAAATATAAATTAAATTTATAATCAAACCCAAGTCTTTCCCAAAGAGATCTCAGGTCATAAAATACACAATGAAGGCAAACACTAAACAATCCATCCCAGTATTGTAAGTAAAGTCCCAGAAGAACCAGCAAAACTCCAGTGAAAAGATTTAAAAACAGCAGTCACAAAGGGGTCACAACGAAGATCTGTGAAAAGCATTTCCCTTCTCTGCTTCCTTCCCTTTGGGCACAGGATCAATTTCAAAGAACCTATTCAGTGACATTTCCACTGCGACTCTGCAACCGTTTGGGATAGAATGCTCAACCCTACTCCCAAAATACCTCTACTACTAAGCTTTCTTGCTTCTACCCCATAACATTAGCTTTCCTTTGTCTTCAAATCTGCTCATCGACCGTGACCAATGTACACCGTGATATTCTCTTCCTAACTCAAACACCTTGCACTCTTGGGGCAAATATCTAATCCCAAAACCATGACAGATAAGATGTATCAGGACAGACACTATTTGACTTTGTTCCAAATAAAAACCTTTAAGTTGTGCGAGCCCTTAAACTAGTAAAATCTCCTCCTTTAAGTTACAAAAAAAAAATAAAAACCAGGTATTTACAAAACCAAAAGCAAAAACCAAAAACAAAACAATACTGAAGAGGTAATAGAAGCCATGTGCTAGAAAGAGTTCATTTCTTCTCACCACCTGGGCCTTGGAAATAGCATCCTAAATGATTCTCTGATTTCATGTTTTGCTCTTCTATCACATCCTCCTTGACACGTTGTGCTTTGAAAACACAGGCGTGTTTGCATCGTGATACTCCAGTGGTCTACCATGCTAGGAAGAAAGTCTAAACTCTTCTAGTTTCAACTGAGCCCCCACCCAGACCTTGCCGAACTCCCATGTCACAGCTTTGCCCTGGCTCACTGGGCACGACAGACCCTCGGGTGCTCCTCAAGTAGGCCACAGAACTATCCACACTTGCTATGTCTCCCACCTAGAACACATTTTCCCAAACACCTCCTTGAGATTTTCCTTCATTTGATTCAGGTGTCTGCTCAACTGTTCTCTCATTACTGGCCTTTACTAATCACTCAACCTAAAAATCCCACCTCTACCCTCCTGCCTCCAGAACTCCCTAGTCCTTTATACTGATTTATTTTCTAAATTACCTTACAAGCTGATGTCATATACTCGGTTGTTTATTGATTCTCTTGCCTTGCCCAGCACGAAGGCTTCACCAGGGCACCCTGGTTCCTGTTTAGGGTACTATCCTTAGAACCAGGAGTGCCACACAGTTAGCTGCTCAGTGAACTGGAGCTAAATGGACGAATTGTTAATAAACATCTCCTGTATGCTTTCTACATGCCAAGCTCTGTGCTGGGCATCATGAGACAAAGATGGGTGTCATAGTAGGCACAGGTGTCAATTTGACTGTTGAGGATTTGAGCTCTGGGCACATTGGTGGAGTGGTTGAGTTGGGCCCAGAGTAAGCCTACAGGAGATTGTCTAGTTGATGGGGAAGGCCCAGCCTATGGTGGGTAGGACTAGACCCTGGAATAAAATACAGAGAGCTGGTTGAGGGAGTTGGAATCTTTTAATACACTTGGCCAGACATGCTGGTCTAGCAAGTAAGGATCATCCCTCTCAGCTATTATGTAGAGATGGTGTGGCCAGTTCCCTTGGCCCTGGTGTTGGTGCGTGCTCTCTTGTCAAGCTGGACTATGAACTATAATCAGATTATCAGTAAGAAAATAAATCTCTTTTTCCCTTAAGCCCTTAGATGGTCATTTATCAGCAGCCACACAGGCTGACTGCAACAATGGGTGATGACAGACCCTGTTGTTTTCCTCTGAGGGATTTAAAAACAATAATGTGCAGTGAAGGAGGCATGCACACAACTGAACGAACGCAAAGTGATGCAAATTAGAGTGCTCCAAGGAAAGAGGATCAGCTGGAGTTAGAATAGGTCAAATGTGGAAACACAGCAAATTTGGACATATGTAGAAAGAACCTTGAGTCTGAACTAAGGAGCTGGTTCTTTATCTGTGGTCCCACTGTTGATCCCCAGTTAGAAATGGAAAAAAGATCCAGCAGAACCAGTTCTGACAGAACTCCCTATCTAGATAACAGGAAGTGAACTGTGCCACTGGTCAGAGAGGAAGAAGTTAGGGGTAAAAATACATAAGCTAGCAAATCTAGTTTTGGACAAGCTAGGTCTGGAGTTCCCTGATTACTACCCTCAGTCTTATCATCTTTCTGGTGGCTGAAGAGCCTTTGACTTGGAAACTGGAGTCCTGCTAGTTGACTTTCTCTGACAGAGTGAAGCCACACGTCACTGAGAGGCATCACCACGTTAGCTGAGCCCTAGCCACACACAACACGTTCAGAAGTCTCCAGCTTCCTCAGTCTCTGAGTGCAACGTATTCTTTATCATGCTTTCTTAAAGCAAGGGATACCTGTTTTGCAGAGAAGTCTGACACAAATGCAGAGATTTCCCAGGAATTTTTCCTAGTCAGTGGCTTGAAAGTCCAACTCTAAATGGGGAGACAACATTATTCACAATTTTAAAAACCAAAAAGTTCTCAAGGACAAGCATATTGTTGCTTTCCACTTCTTAATGTCATAGAAATCCCATGTAGATATGTGCACATATAAATGCATACACATTCAAACATAATGAGGAGATGTAAAAAATGAAATGGTGTTGGGGGAGGGGGCTAAGCATAAATCCTCAGTTTAACAGTATAGGACAATTCATCCAACAGGACAGACCCAAATGTCATGCAAAATCAGAACAAAAACCTAGTGGAAGGATTTGCTGTTAAGGGATCGTGGCTAAATTCTCAATTAGTCTAAAGTGTAAAAGATGCAAAAGAAATAGCTGATGTTCTTAAGGATCCATCACATCAGAGTTACTGGGAATTACCGGAGAACTGAGTAAAATGGGTGAGTGAGTGGTGAAGCCGGTGGAGACCGGAGAGAGAGGATAAAGCTCTGAAGGGTCAAACATAACAGAGTATTATGTAGATTGTTAGGCAGAATATTTCATAACCAGAAAGCTCCATGCTTTCAAAAATGGTAGACAACCCCCTCCTCTCCAAAAAAAGCTGCAGTGCTGCAGCAGCCAATTACCTAGAAACATAGGACTTTTAACCACTGAAAGTTTTTCATGCTTCTTGATGAAGCCAGGGGGAGGTGTTCAGCACATACTGCTTGCTGTGCCAATCTGTACCCTACAACTTCCTCTTCTGTGTCAGGTGACCACACAAACTGAAGAGAGGTCACAAGGAGTGAGAAGGGGAGGAAGGGGCAGAATAGGTGGCCCAGCAGGACCGGGTAGGACAACAGTTTGCTTCCATTTCCCAGTCCCACCAGAACGAGGACCTTCAAGAATCCTTATTTGGATGCATTCAGGATAAAGGCATGTGAAGCTAATGCGATTCCATCACAGAGACACAACCAACAATGTTAAGAACCAATTGATACACAGTTTTATAAACTAACAGAAACCTACCCTAGGAGGGCCTGTGATAGAAATAAAGTTTCCAAGCTACCATGGCTAGGGTTGGGACCCAGGCTGCCGACTTCCCTGCCCTAGATTCACCAATTAGCTTGTTGATTGCTTGAGAAAATTTCAACACCTAAATTACCACAGCATGGGCAGGAAATATCAGGACAACATGAAGTTTGAGAGTTCCAAGTTAAACAGATGTTGGGAAAATTCCCTGCCAAGAAAAGGGGATAGCATTTTAAAGAGATTGGTCCTCACTAGGAAATTTCCTTATAATAAGAATATAATTTAAAAAAAAAAAACTGGCTCTGTGATAGTCACAGTATGATGGGTTACATTCTGGGGCAGTATATTACTCCCCTGCACAGAACAGAAGAATTTTGATGGGAAAAAAATAATAACACAAAGTGGTGAACCCTCCAAAGCAAAGCAAAACAAAACAAAACAAAAAAAATCAAGAAAAAAAAACAGAAACTTAATTTGTGCTGACCTTCTCCTTGTAAAGGAAAAGTGTGGGCAATCAATTTCCAATAGCCTTTTAGAGGACAAAAAGATGAAAATTAAAAAGGTTATATACATATATAAGTTGGGCTGGAGAGATGGCTCAGGGATTAAGACTCTGTTTCACAAGCAGAAGAACCTGAGATTGGACTCCAGATAACCCAAGCAGAAAAGGTGGCAGAACCCTAGAGTAAAGAATGAAGGAGATAGAGCAATTCAGGATGACTCCTGAAACTACCTTGGGCCTCTACTGAAGTTGGGCAGTCTAAAGAATGTATTTAATCAATCCTGAGGGCCAATTATCTCTCAAGCCTATCTGTTTGGCCATTCAAAATATAAAAAATTAAAATAGGTCTTTCACCAAATTAAACATAGCCCAGAACACCAATTCCATTTCAAATTCTACTTAAACTGCAGGACTGTCCAACCAACCCCAAGTAACTTTTCTTTGTCAGAGTTAAGGCAGTTATTCTCTGACAAAAGTCAAGACTGATTTCATTTCCATTCACAGACAAATGATTGTGTGAGGCAAGAAAAAGCGCTAATGAAACACCAGAGAAAAAATTCAGCATGAACTGTCTGGTTTCTGGACTGAAGATGATCTTTAATATTTGGCTACACTCCGGCTCATGCAACACAGTCTAACCAGAGAGAAACTCTAGTTCCTACATGAGCTCTTTCTTACGCACGCAAGGAAAGTCATAAAGATGTTCCACTCAGAAGAAATCAGACACCAATGAATTCAAACCAAAGGCAAATGCTCACTTTACCTAGGGAAACAGCCTGCTTTAAGAGGACCTGTTTGTGCTCAGAGCCTGGGTCCTGAAAGTCACTCTGAATCCAACTAAAACAAAAGGGGTGTGCTGACACCCCTAGAAACTCAAATGAGATAACCTTATACTGCTTGACGGATCATCGTGTTCTAGAAGGTGGAATCATATAGGCTTTGCAACATGCCCCTGCCTAAATTCAGTCACACCTCAAAGTGTCTTTTCCTGAGCTCTGCAGATATGAGTATGTACTGGAAGGTTCCAAGTCTTCACAGTGCTTAGCCCAACCGCCAACAATTTGCTTCAGTGTCAACAACATCAACCAAGACTGGGTTGTTGTTTAACAGTCAGTGCTCTCTGCAGATAGCTGACCATTTCCTTCCCTAGCAAGTGCAAACACACCATCACACCCAGCCCAAGCCATCATTCTAAGGGATCTTTTCTAAAACAGCAATGCACAGGATGTCCTTCAAACTGGCAGGAGCTTCACTTAGTTCCAAACCCTGTGTGGGGGTTAGAAAAGTAAAGAGATGGGAATGAACGTTTGGATTTCCACTGCTTGCTAAGTTTCCTTTCCAACTAATCTTTAGGTATCTGGATGTACACACCATGATCATGGGATGGAAGGCAAGAGCTCGTTCTGTACTTACTTGTACTTTAAGAGCAGCCACTGAATTAACCAGAGTCCTACAAGGATCATGCCGTTAATTTCGCAAATAGAAAAGGCCCACTGCACCCGGTTGAAATGGTCAAAAAATGTGTCCGGTAGCGGAGGCTGCACCTCCTTAGGAGGTACTCGTTCGTGGACGACCGAGATCATCACTGTGGTAAGAACAAAACAGGAGAGTGCGTAGAGGAAGGCCAGAAAAGTCTTGCCCCATTCCATGGGGTACTGGCAGCGCTCCGGCTCCGGCATGGGGATCTTTATCATCTCTTTCCTGTAACCATTTGGCATCCCATTGGGTTTCATCTTGATGCTGAAGTTGCCGTCAGGGGTGGCCACATCGACGCCGATGTCGAGGTGCCCGTTGGCGTGGCCGTTCTTGTGTGCTTCCATGTGGTGCTCCATCTTCAGCGTCTCTATCATGTCCAGGAGCCGCTGCCCGTTGTCAGACGAGACTCGACACAGGGGGGGTTTTCTGAAGTCCTCTCGGGTTAAGTTGATCAAGTCCTGGCCTGTGAAATGTTCCAGAGGTTCACAGTATTCTGGCATAGCATTCTCCAGTAGCCAGTCTGCCACCTTCTTGGGTGACCAGTAGACCACTTCCTTCATGGTACTGGCAGGCAGCACGCAGTCTGCAGCGCCTCTCGGACGTCAGCAGTCACTGCTCCTGCGGGGCAGGACGCGGTCCCTCCTCGGCTGGCTCATCTTGTTGGGTCTCGTGAGCAGAGACTCGTTTGGCAAGATGGTCGGGGCAGTTTGACAACACCTCATGTAGCTGTGCCCAAACATTAATTCACCTCATTTTTTGAGCAGGATTCTTCCTTCTGTGGAAGCAAACAGAAAAGATCATAGAGCAGTGCTTTCAAATCAGTCGCTTCGAAACGCAAAGCCTTACTGAAAGACGAAAGTCAATTATTGGCAAACTCCATGGTTTTCAAATGCGTTTGTTTCAGGGACCGTGACTATTCTCTGACAGAGCACTGACGTGGATGTCCAAAGGCATGAGATAAGAGAGAGGTTCCGGGGCCTCCAGAGGGATGTGGACAAAGGGTAATTCCACGGTACTCTGAACACTGCTCAGCACTGACCAGACATTCTCTTTGTACTTAACAGATTTCTACATGTGAAAGAATCTGGTAACCCCACTCTTGCTGTGACGAATATAGAAAATGAACCTAATATGTCAACTTAGATGTCACAGAAAAAAAATCACAGAAATGCTGAACTCAAGATCATCTGCACCAATTGCTGCATAGTTCCATTTTTACCAAAAAGTGAGTGAATCACTCTTTTTCCCTGAGCCCTACTATATCAAAAGGGACCCTGGATCTGCTGAACTCGAGCACAGGTGAAGGGAGGGGCCGTACTCCAGACTGCCGGACTGATCTTTCTCATTCTAGACCCTAGACATTTGTGGGGAACTCCACAGTTTGAAAATCCAGGATCAGATCCATCTCTCCCATTTATAAATGAATATGAGTTTCATAAAAGTCAAAGAACTTACCAATACTTAGGTGTACAGAAGGGCTATATACTAATTTCAGAGTTCTAGTTTAGTGTATTTGTTCATTAAAATATTTAACTAGTGATGTGACCATAACAAAAGGCAAAATTCTATAGAAGATTCAAATAACTCATAAACTCATACATAATACAAGTACATATATAACAGGCATAATGACTATGGCTAATGAATATGACATTGCATAAAGCAATCATTTAATTGAAAAAAGAAAAGCATAAAACAGAAGGCCTTACTTTTCATACCAAAGCAACATAGCTATGAAACAGCTTTGGCAGAACCCAGAGCAGAATTTGACTCCCCAAGACCCTCTGCATAACCCTTTGTACGAGCTTCTGCGGATTCCCTTTGAAATGGGAAAACAGTACTCAAGTGTTTCCCTTTCAGGTCGGTGTCGGTGACTGAGGAAGAGTCCATAACTGAAAGCTGGTGAAACAAAGCCAAACTCTACAAGGAGTGATTTTCAGAGGACTTTGCTGAAGCGCGTGACTTTTCTTTAATCCATTCTCAAATCACCAAGCACACCCAACAGTCACCTTCACTTAACCTCACTATAAAGCAAACAAAACCAATCTCCACTAGTTGGACTAACTTTTCTTACATGATCGGTGTGCTACTTATTGGAAAAAAAAAAAAAAGGCACATCCACAGACTTGGAGATTTAAAAGCTGGACATTACTAATGATGTTGCTGCCCTAAGATTTTTTTCATGGAATAATAAGCTGGTAAAAGGTCTATTCTTTACATACCAAAAAAAAAAGGTTCTGCAGCCAAATAAGCCTAGGGAGTACATCTACGCTGTCCTCTTTCTCAGGACCAGCAGTACTCATTAGGATGCTAAATGCTTGACGCTCTCCAGCTTAAAAATAAAAGCGTCTACAGGGCATCTCGAACTGCCTGCGTCAAAGTCCCACTGCTCACCGTTTCTCTCCAACTAGTCTCCACCGAACCCTAATCCGAGTTATGACCATAAACAGCACATGTCCTTTCAATTTCCCAATAACAACAGTGGCACTACTAGCTTTAAGACATGAACTACCCCTGCAAAGAACTGGGCGTTCCTCTCAAGTGTCCCCTGAGCTATCCCACCTTCCCTGTCCACCCTTCTCCTGGGCCAGTATCTCCAGAGAGTCCCACCAGGAGCTGACGAATATTGTCCAAGGGCAGCAGTCTCGAGCAGCCATGAACCTCATGCCCCCAGGACTCAGAGCTGTTCAATCGATAATGGGTCAATATCTTTGAAAACATCCCTTGTACCTTGCGCTACACACACTGTTTAGTGGAAAACAAATGGGTAATGTCACTAATATCAAAAACTGCTTCAAAACACTCTGGAGAGTCAAGGAAAATATAAGCGTTTTCCAGAGAGAGATGGAAGGCCAAAGTGACTTTTGGAGGACCCTCAGTGGCTGGGAATGCAGCTCAGAGTAGTGAGAAGCCACACCCAGCAAATGCAATTCTGACACAGGCCATGCACGAAAGGGGGTCTCTCTGGCATTGGGCCCTGACTCAAACACTCCTCAGCAGGCCAGGGTCAGCCAGGGAAACCCTCAGTATCTACAAAAGGAGGCTAAAGAACAGAAACATCTCCATGTTGGATTCAGGCCTAAGGGAAAGGAACCCTGGCTTCTCCCTCTTTCTCGTTGGGCAGTGCAGAAGTGTGCCAGTACCCGAAACCTCCCCAGAGCCACCCAGACCATACCAAGCCCAGCTTGCTATTTCCTTTCTCACTGATGGAAAGAGCAGGCACATCATGTCCTGTTAGGAGAGATAATAAACTTCAAAATAGAAGCAAACGAAATAGTAGGAGACAATTAAACATAAGGCCAAACATCCGCAGGCACAGCAAGCACCACAAGTCATCTGCCAAACAGAGGAGCGCTAATCTTGCAAAGCCAAGTGCATTGGGCAGCTGCTGGTGGGGCCAGGGTAACTCTTCAGACACATCAGGATTTGCTAATGGTTGTCGTTCCATCATTAATGAGGACTACAAAACCATCTCACTCTAAAGAAAGAACCTGTGTTCATTTCTCCCCTGTTGGGCATTTCTCATTTTCTATTCAACTATCCCACAATCTTTCTTTATCTTCAGGGTCCCTTTTAATACAACCATGGCTGAGCACTTTACAGTGCTTTCCTCATTTCCCAAATTCTTTTATCACCAATATCTGTGCCACATAACAGAATCCAACTATCCAGTGTGTGTGTTCTTTGCATGTGTGTGTGACAGGAGATTCCACAGGTAGTGTCTACAATGATAAATGATCAGCAACCTACATTTCTGCCTCACTGAAGTCCTCTAACTGATCCTAGGGACATGTCCTCTGAAAAACAGGTTTAACAACTACTTCACCAGCCTTGATGTAGAGACTTGTACCAGCATAAGGATCTAGACATGTTAAAGGAGCAAAATTTATGAACTGCTCCAAAGATCAGACCTTATTCTTTGTGTAACATTCTACTTTCCTTTCCAATGCCCATCTGGGCCTAGAGGGACACTTCATAAATGCTTATAGAAGCTGCCATTTCCAGGTGACATTTCTATTTTTTTTTTTTATTCAATTGTGCACGTGTATGTGTGTGTGTGCGTGTGTGTGCGTGTGTATGTATGTATGTGTAGTGTGTGTGTAGAACCATGGACGAATTCGGGAACCACCATGGACGACGCCTCCTTATTTACTCTGCCCCGGGATTCACAGGCTCCGCCCTACCAGGACCACAAACGCAGGCTGCCCCTGCTTTCGCCTGGTGTCTATACGTGGGATCTGGGATCCAAACTCGGGACCTTCTGCCTGCAAGGCAGAGGCTTAACCCCTGAGCCACTTCTCCAGCCCCCAGGTGACATTTCTAAAGCACCATCATTCCAACAAGGAACGAAAAGAGTTTTCCAATTTCACAAGAAAATAAGTCTTCATTTTAAAGCAAGCTTTGAATCTTGGAAATAAATGCATGCCTGTAGTTTCTCTGGAGCTAGCACTAAAACTGGGCACTGGGAAAAGCTCCTTTCTATAGCTGTGACTTACTGGACGGCTGCTTGGTCCTTTCAAAGCCAGAGCTAACATCTGTTCAGATCAGAGACCCTGGAGGCTGGTTGTAGATGGAGAAGTAAGAAAACTACTCTTGCTTAGACTTCCCACTCATTGTAGCTGCAGTGTGGCATTTCTGAAAAGAAACAGTCAATGTGTCTTCACAACTGGATGCTTCGAAGTTCGTGGCCAGCAACTTCTATCACTTGGAAAAGTCCCATTGTACCTGTACATAACCCAAATTAGTAGACCTGGTCCACAGAACTAGAAAGAAGCCCAGAAGAAAGACAAGTCTGACTAAACACGGAGATGCACTTGCTCTCCACAGCATGTGATGCCCGCGGCATTGAACTGCTAAATCACGGACTCTGACCAAGCCAACTGTTCTGGACATTTATCTTCTAAATGCTGTGTTGAAAGTATTGATGACTGGCTTTCATTGAAAAAAGAAGAGACCAATACTAGCACCGCGGTAAAGCTTCTCATACTTAAGTTCCAGCTTTTTATCTGGTAAACAGTTACACTCACTCAGTTGTAACTGAAGATATGGTATGTTTCAATATTTACTATATGTCTTTCAGTTTGACTAAAAATGTGAAGTTCAATTTAGTAGGTGATCTTTACAGTTCCATACGTACAGTGTGCCAGGTAACGCATGACCCTTCACAGAGGAAATCTTGAAATACATAAACTGTACCTTTGATGTGCCTAATAGTTTCAAATGTCTTAGTTTTTTATAACTATAGTGGATTAGGACAGAAGGCATTCTTATTTATGCTGGCAAAAGTAGCAGGAATTCAGAAGGTGAAAAAAAATGATTTTGTGATAATCGTCTTTTGTTAGGGATGGAAAAGAACACGTGAATCTGATAATAAAGGACTGTGATCTGCGAAGATGGATGTTTCATAAGATCTGCAGAAATGCAGGAGATTAGGGTACTTTTAAAACTTTAGTTATATGGCAGTTTAGAAAGTGTTACAGCCAATTTTTATTTTTATAATATATAAACGTGACATCTAAAAACATTTTATTTTGATGTGACTGCAACCTTGAAATGTACTTTAAACAGCTCTAATAGACTAATCCAGCTAGGTTTTACCCTTCGTCCATTGAATCTGCAGAGTAGAGCTCAGGACTACATTTTACCCATCTCTGTTCTTAAGCATGCTGCTGTGTGAAAACTGAAGGAAGAATTAAAATGTAGGGATCACTGCCCTCTAGTCCATGTAGTTATGGAGACAACATAGATCCCTGAATGCAGAAATGACTGAGGAATAGGAAGAGGATCGAGACCTGGACACCGACAGCTCTATCATGTCTAGTGAAGTCAGTACAGGGCAGACCATCTGGGGAGGCTTTTGTTTCATTTGAGAGGATCTTGCTGTGTAACCTGAAGAGATCTTCCTGCCTCAGCCTCCGTGTACCACCAGGCACTCTGGGAAGTTCCTTTATTTTTTTCCCCCCTTTGCTTTTTATAAATACAGAACAAGCTGTTAACTGTTCAATATCAGCTGATTTTCTCATAGCACATTGAATTAATGTTAATGGTGTTAAGAACTAGCATTCTTTCTGATGTTGACATTCAGTGCAGACCATGTGTTTGATTTTACTATGAGATTTATGAGAATCACAATTACTTTGTCAACCAATTCTGTTCTGCTGCAGAAATGAGTCTAATAAAATTATACGAAGGACAAAAAAAAAAAAATTCCAAAAGAACAAGAATGATATAAACTCTTCCTCTCCAGTTCAGAACCCAGAAGAGCCATAGGAACTAACTCTTCATTCATTTGTGATTTTCAGGGATGACATCTAGTCAGACCTTGATTCGTCCAATCAAGGGAAATTTGTCTAATCACAGGGAAAAGTTGACTCTAGAGCAGACCATCTTCTAAGAGGCTTTGCAGAGCATTTCTGCTACAAAATATTCAACTTCCTTACAAGCCTGAACATGAGGACAGACAGTCTAAGAACCAAACATTGGTGGTGCTTTACAAGATCACAGCACATGTTCACCACGGGTTCTAAGTCCTGCATGAACTTTATATCTGGTCTTCATCAGGCTAGAGCAATTATGCTAAATTTGATTTGGTCCTGATTCTTAAAATAGATAAAAAGCATCTCAATAACATGATATACTACTATAAAATTATTTGTAGTTAATTATGAAAGTCAGGTCTTCAAGGCAGAAAAATAACTTAAAGCAATTATTCTGAGAATGCAAAAATGATTTGACCAAGCAAAATCATGTAGGATTATTTGATCATTATACTAGTTACTCTTTTCTGTTGCTGTGAGAGAGCACCCAAAGTCAAGCAACTTAAGGAGAAAGGGAGATTTATTCAGCTTACAGTTCCAGAGGGGAGATACAGTCTTTTCATGGCAGAAAAGGCACGGTGGGCTGAGAAGCTGGAGACAAGTTATGTCACTGCAGACATTTGAAGGCTGAGTTGCTAGAGCAGACCTCTCTAAGTAGGGTGGGACTAATCCACCTCAAGGCCCACCCCCTGTCATTGCCTCCTCCAGCAAGGTTCCACCTCCCAAAGTTGCCTTGACCTTCCCAAACACATGAGCCCTATGGGGGACACATTTTCAAACCATGGCAATCATAATTCTTCAAAAGAATTGATTATACTATCTTGTCATCCGGTATAGTCTAAAAATAAAAGTGTTATTCAAACAAAAAAATCTATCTTCAAAACTACCAAAGAAGCAGAAAAGTTTCAAGAATTAGAATAGTGTATCAGGGATCCCAATGCTCAGGAGTCTAAGGCAGAAGGATTATGGATTTGAGATCAGTATGGGCTGCACAGCAAGACCTTGTATCAACAAACTGATAACAATAACAATACAAACAAAATAAAACTTTAAAAAATAGAAATCATAAAATAAAAATTAAGAATTCATATATTTTCTATGAAAAAAGTGACTTAAAAAAAACCCTTCAAGTTAAGATAGAGGTTTTCAAATCTGTTATAACTTTCCACAAAAATCAATAACCCAGTTGACTTTTAAAGGCAATGCAGACTACTGAGATATTCATGAAGTAAGAGTATGATTCTTTCTTAACTCAACTTGGATAGATTCTGAATGTTTTCTTCTAAAGCGATTTAATGAGTTGGATATTTTCTTATTTAGCACTTGACAAAGTAATTTAAAGAAGCAAATTTTACAAAAATATATATGTGAAGAACAAAAATGGTTAGCATAATAATCAAAGAAGATTTGGCTGAAAGACCTACACATTTATTTCAACAGCTCTGGGAGTTTTAGAAAATTACTTTGAAGCTGTCCTTCCTACTGGTCTTTATCTTCAACTGCTACTACATGCAATGCTCATAATTCCACAATCCAGTTGTAGCTCGCAAATAAAACCATCCTTTAAGAATCAGACTCCTTCACCTACATATATGCCAACTGTTGCAGTTTGCCTGCGTGGTTGCTGATAAATCACCATCAAACGGCTTAAGGGAACAAGGGGTTTATTGTCTCTTACAATTCCTGGTTACAGTTCTCAGTCCAGCTTGATAGGAGAGCACACACCAACACCAGGACTGAGGGAACTGGCCACACAATCACCATAAAATGGCTGAGAGAGGGATGATCCTTACTTGCCAGACCAGCATATCTGGCCAACTTCCTCAACCAGTTCTCAGTATTTTATTCACCTGTTCAGGGCCTAGTCCCACCCACTATGGACTAGGTCTTCCCCATCAGTTAGACAATCTCCTGCAGGTTTGTTCTGGGCTTAACTCAACCATTAATTCTCTACAAATGTGCCCAGAGCTCAAACCCTCAACTGTCAAGTTGATACCCTTGCCTAACATACTGAGATGCGAGATGGGGTTGCTGTTGTAGACATAGCTGCTTTCTGGTCCACTGAGACCGTTAAGACTTTAGGTTCTGCGAAGAAATGTGTTTGATGACATCCTTTGACCTCTTGACATTGTTTCCTTAACCATTCTTAAAACTGAAATTTCATATGTATGCACTACATTCTTTCTCAGATTATCCCAATCCAGATTATCATCCCTTTTTTTTTTTTCTGTACCCCCCAAACGGTTGGAACTACACTGAAATGTAGTAGCACTCAATGTCTCAGAGGTGATGCCTCTGACTGACACACTTAATAGGATGTATTCTCTTCAAAGCAGCTGTGCCATGAATTACAGGTTCAGCTCCTGGATGGTCTGATCGACAGCTGTCCCATCCAGCGCAGTCCAATCACCAGTATAGTCCACCTCAAATACTGGATCTCACTGGAGTCATTTTGTAACAGGTGTACCTATAAATAATGAGTAACCACAAAACTCAAGGACTCATTTATAATAGCAAAAAAAAAACCCAAAACAAAACAAAACAAAAAAACACCCTGGAAAACATTTAAAGTTTCAAAAATAAAAACTGACAATCTTTGCATTAATATGACATAAGACTAAGTTGCTAGTACAGATTGTATAGCATTTCTGTAGTCATAGTGATATTCATGGTTTTTGTCAATAAGACAGACTATCAGAAGATAAAAGTCTAGAAGTCATTTATCAATTTCCTATTACTACAGGTAACAGAAATATGAAATAATTTTCTGATATCTGCACCCCAAATTTTTTAATTTTTCTGACACGTACATATTACTTCTGTCTAGAAGGAGAAAACAGTTTTCCTACACTAGCTTTCTTTTGAAATATGAAATGGGCTTGTAGGATTCTTTAAATTACAAGAACTTAACCCTCTGTGGATAATTACATTCCCAAATCCTACATACCCTCAAAGCATAAGGACTTAAAAAAACTATATTCATTTTTAACTATCTATAATAAAAAAAGAAAGGGTTAAAAAAAAGCATAAGAACTTGAGAGGAGAACCTAAACAATCAGCACAGATAAAACCGAAACCCAGACCCTTCTTGAGTATTACAAAAGGGAAAACTGAGCAGGTGGCTCTCCTGACAACTGATCACTACAGCTTCCATGGGAGTTCATTCTCAGAATTCAATTGCCAAAAACTCTTTAAGATAATCACTCCATCTCAACTGATCAGCTGCCTCTGTGCGGAGCTGGCGGGGCTACTTGGTTATTTCTCTAGTAATTCTGCTGCACGCGACGTCAGGACACAAGCAATGTTCCCAAATTCAACCACTCGCACAGGAGCTGACTGCAGTGTGGACCTCACCTACCTCACTACTGCTGCTACTCCTCACTCTGTGCTGTTGGTTCTTCCCATTCATCTGTTTAAAAGCGAGAGCTAAAATCCTAGCACAGTGCTGGCTTGCAAAATATACAGAGTATGTATAACTATCAATTTATCACAAAAGTAAATAAAAAAAAAACCCTTAGGTCTGTTTTTAGCAAACTTCAGAATCGTATATTTGAAGGCAAAGACCTATACTACTTGGTTCACTAGAACTGCTGCCAATTTACCCATCTCCCAAAGCAGAAGTAATCCTGAATTCTTACAGAGCTGCACAAAGATTAGAAAACTGGCAAGGAATTTAATAGGTCCTCATAACAGAAGTGTCTCAAGACAGCTAATGGAGATAATGGCGCAGAGCTTTCCTCTTCCTCCCAGAAAGGTCAGTCAAGATATGGTGGTGCGGACAGGGCCTGAGGACAGGAAGGAGGCTGCCTTGCAACCTTCTGTCCCTGTCTCCTCTTATTCCCAGGAGGGGCAGAACCAGGCTCCCAAGGGGGCTTCACAGCTCCCCCACAGAAGCCTCCAGAAACCAGCCCCGCAGCCAAACTGCAGACAGCTCAAACAGGGAGGCCTGGGACCCCAGGGCAGCTCCTCAGGTGAGCAGCAAAGACAAGCAATTACAGGAGGATGCACTCCTTGCTACTCACAGCCCCAGGCAATACAGTCCACCTCCGTGGCGGGTGTATATTCAGCTTCAAAATAAAGAAAAGGAACTTTCCATGTATCAAAAGAAGAAGAATCATCCAAAGGTCAGAGTGGAAAAAATGTATTAACTAACACTCGAGGGGCAAGAGATTCCAGACTTGACCCCGGAAACCAGAGGCTGCAGTCTTCAAGGTTCAGCTAGGGCAGGGGCCTTGGCCTGCAGCCGGATCCATGGAAAAGGCAAAGTTCCTGTAAAATACACAAGACTCGACCCAGGAATCTGGCCCGTAAGAACAGAGTATCCAAATTTAAACAACTACCACATGCATGGGGGTAAGTACCAAAGAAAATAAATATGCAGTGGCTCCTCAGAGACCCTCTACAAGCCAGGGTTCTCAAGACCCTTATGGAAAAGTAGCCATGGTAGAGAAGGAGAAAGGGCCGACAAGCTTTGAGGATACCAGGAAAGGACCTGCCACCCCTTCAGCGGGAAGGAACAGGTAGCAGAAGGGCAGAAGGAGGTCAGAAGAGGAAGGAAACCAGCAAAGATCACAACGACCTACCAGGTTTTTCCCAAACCTCAAAGATCTCATACCATCAGCAGTACCCAACCCTCTTTTGGGGAAGAGAAAGAATAGAAAACTGAATATAAGGTGAAATCAGATTTCAAATCTATATAAAATCAAAATAAACATATTCATTCTCCTTTACTGCCTTCCCAGACTCCTGTGAAATGACAGGGATTGAAAAAGTAACAACATGGGGCTGGAGAGATGGCTCAGGGGTTAAGCCTCTGCCTTGCAGGCGGAAGGTCCTGAGTTCGGATCCTAGACCCCACATATAGACGCCAGGGGGAGGGGGGGAGGGGGGGAGGGGGGGCGGCCTGCGTTTCTGATCCTGGTAGGGCGGAGCCTGTGAATCCTGGGGCAGAGAGAACAAGGAGGAGGTGGAGGCGGTCCATGGTGGTTCTGAATTCATCTGTGGTTCTACACACACACATACATACACACACGCACACAAACGCATACACACACAATTGAATAAATAAAAAAAATTAAAAAAAAAAGAAAAAGTAACAACAAAACAAAACCAGGAAAACAACAAAGAGAAAGACACAGGAAGGAGAAAACTGCAGCACCTGAGGTCGGAGGCAATGGACACAGTGGATCTCAGGAAACAGAGCGCAGAGGCAGCGCAGGGCAAAGGCAGGCACAAGGGGGGCTTATAAGGAAATGCAAGCACCAGGCCACTCAGAAGCAGTGGTAAAGGTGGAGCTAAAAATAGGAGGGAAGGTTGAAAGACCATTTAAGAAGTTGCCAGCAGAGTCTCATTTTGCACGAGAGCGCAAGTGCCTCCCCTTCACGGAAGACTGGACACAAGAGCAAGCAGGGCAAGCTGCCGTACTCCACGGAAAACGAGGGGCTGGCTGCGGGCAGACTCAAGTACCCGAAGAACTTTCCAGAAGATGATCAGATAAGTTGTTTTCTGGAAACCTCCAAAAAACTCGGAGAGAGAAGATTTAAGAACATCTGTGAGAGGCCAGAGAATTAGCTCAGCAGGTAAGGTGCCTGCTTGAAACCCCACAACGCGAGTGGAGAGAACCAACTGCTGGAAGTTGGTCTCTGATCTCCCTCTACCTGCGTGCCATGGCGTGCTCTCTCTTTCTCTCTCTCTCTCTCTCTCTCTCTCTCTCTCTCTCTCTCTCGCTCGCTCGCTCTTGTTCTGTCTTTATCTTCCATTCTCTCATTCTGCCTTTCCTTTCCTCCCTTCCATCTTTCTCCCTCCCTAATCTAAATAAATAAAAAGTACAATATTGGTGATCTTGCACTAGGTTCACGTAAACAAGATGCTCTCAACCTCAAAGGTCTTGCAGGTGGCTTTTTAGTATCTACTTTCAAAAGCAGATAACGCTTGTTTTCAACTCTAAAATAGTTTAAAGTTGTGAAGAAGTATAACAGGATACAGTTGGGTTATCCAGCATTTCTTTTTATCTAGCCTTTCTTATTGTTCCAAAAGTGAAAGTGTAAGTCTTCATTATACTGCCTATTAGATAACACTATTTTTTGGTGGAAAATCTGCATAGTGTATACTCAAGAAATGCCTGAAATTGATTTGTATTGATTCTTAAGTCCATATAATAAATGATATGTTTTCTGAAAAAAAAGCAGATAACAACCAAATGAAAAGCAAGCTACCATATCTTTGAAGAAAGAGAGAGAGAAAGAGAAAGAAAGAAAGAAAGAAAGAAAGAAAGAAAGAAAGAAAGAAAGAAAGAAAGAAAGAAGAGAAAGAGAGAAAGAGAGAAAGAGAGAAAGAGAAAGAGAAAGAAGGGGAGGGAGGAAGGAAGGGAGGGAGGGAGGAAGGAAGGAAGGAAGGAAGGAAGGAAGGAAGGAAGGAAGGAAGGAAGGAAGGAAGGAATTTGCAAGAAACAAAGGAAGGAAACAATATTAAGAAAAAACAGATCTCAAAGGAGTAAGGTATAAAATATAAACAAAACAGTACTAAAAAAGAGACAGAAAATTTTAAGAAGCTCCTTAGAAATATAAAAACTCAATGAAACAGTAGAAAATAAAGTAAATATCAGGAAGTAGAACAAGAAACATGGAAAATTGAGAGCAAATAATTTTTAAAAGACTTTCTTTTAAAGTTATCTAGTATCATCTGACTAGTAGGAGCTAAAGAAAATACCAAAAAGAAAAAGATTTTAAAAATATTTTAAACTGAAAAATAATCAAGACATCATTTGAGAAAACCTCTTTGAAGTAGAGAAGACATAATTTGTCAAACTGAGCATGTATATATATACACGGTATCCCCAAACGACAACTGAAATGTTAAAAACGCTTTAACATTCCACATCAAGTAATTATTTTAGGAGAACGGAAAGGTCAGAAAGAATCCTGACCCAGGCCCTAGCTTGCCTTCCACCACTGTGGCATGGTTTCCTTCCACGTCAAGCCAATCACACTGTTCAATTCCTCTCCTTGACCTTGGAAGCTCTGCGTTTCCTAACCAGAACAGCTCCAGACACGCAGCACACGATGACAGGGGTCTTGATATCTGCACGCAGCATTCTGAGTGTACTTTTCATCCTAATCTTGTAACAGGGAACTGAGCTTCTGCTATTATAACAATGAGAATACTACTCCCGATAATTAGCATACATATCACCCAAAAGCATTTCCTCTGGATTTTGTAAAGGTGTTCAAATTTCAAATGTATTTCTCCCTTGTTTCAACACCCTCAGATGTCATGTAAGACTTAATATTTCTGTCTATAAGTTGCTTTTCTCTCAGATTGTGCCTGTTATTTAGACATAGTTCTTATTTGAATATGTGTTTGTTTGTTTTTTTTTTTAACTCAGAAGTACGGCTACTGTTAAAAAAAAGTATCCACAAACTTTGAAAACCTGAGAGGGTACTCAATCGCCATACTTGACCTCAGAAATGGAAGCCACTATCTGAACCCTACTTTCAGGCTTCAAACTGAGGCCTGCCTAGATTGACAGCAGGCTGGAGGAAAACAGTTTGCTGGTTAATAATGAAAAACTTTACATCCTATTGACACGGGAAGTTTTTGTAATCTACTGAAGATTAGAAATATCCCTTAGTTGGCTAACTGAAAGGTTCTCATTTCACTGGGAAAAAGTCTCCCACACTGCTGCGCCTGTACCCTTGACTCACTGGAGTGAAAAAAGGAAGCTCATTAAAGACCATGACCCTGGGGACCAACACCACGCTTCACAATTAGCAACAGCCAGAGAAGAGAAATCAAGTTCAAGTCTCAATCCCAATTTCTAATATTTCCTTTGATAGCTAAGAGAGTTCAAACTCTTTTCAGACCCGAGAACATTTCAAGGGGTAAATTCTGAATTGATGGCACTTCCGTGTGCACGCTGCGAGGCATTTCTGGCCACAGAAAGCAATGCCCACGCCCCATCACGTTCAACTTTCCCCCTCTCTTTTTCCTGAGGTACAGCAGGGTCAAGAATTTCAAGGAAAGCAAGAGTGGGTCTCTTTATGTCCACACCCAATAAAGCATTTGCTGATATTTCTCCAGAAAGCAAGTAAGCCAGTTCTGAAAAATAAGCATCTACTATCTCACCGGCTTCTCTTAATTCTCCAAACTTCTGGGGTATGTCTCACTAAACTTCTTGATCAACTAATAGTTGAAAGAGCCAAAGCCCAGCTGCGCGAGGCTTACTCATGGTGCAAGTCAGTGCCACGGGATAGGAGAGGACCGGATAGGGGAGTCGCTAGGGCTCTCGCTTTGGTGAAGGACGCGCCACCAGGGGGCAGCATAGCAAGTGACATCCTCATCCTGGCCAGCTCCCTTCAGGTTACAAAGGGTCTTAAAGGCCCCCTTGTAAGAGAGGCCTAGTCGGTACTGAAACCACAGAAATTACAATCCACCAGCTGATGCTTCTTCCACAGAACCCTCATGGTTCAGTGCTCAAAGTGATTTCTAAAACATGGCTCTCTGTATATCTGAGCTATCCTGCAAACTCACAAGACCGCTCCTAGCACCTCAAAGAAATCTACAAGCCTAAATAGTAAAGAGCTCAGTCTACCAAAGGGCCTAGTCCTAACGACTTCTACAGAAATATTTCTGTTTTATAGAAAAATGTTAATAAGCTTTCTTCTCAGGCTTCTATAATCCAATGCAATAAAATTAGAACTCTACTCAATGGTAGTCACTGAGTTATAATTAAGTTATAAATATTATAGAAGCTGTAAAACTAGTTATCAAAGGCACAATAAAATAATTTTTAAGTGGATAAGATCTGAAAAAAAACAGCTCGGCTTTTTTTCATTGAGTGACATAAGCTCTGTGCCAAGTGCACACACTGTAGCGTGTAACACTTTAAGAACTGGAGTTCAAGATGAGAATATATGTTTTCTCAAGTTCGGGAACAGTTAAAAAGCATTGTTATTAACACAGTGACAGGGTACAGCCCATTACAAAGCATGTCAGACTCTTGTCAAATGACCTAAAGTTGTAGCTGGGAATCAAAACAATTAGCTTTCAAAACACCACAGGTTATTTCAGTATGAATGAGGAATGATCAAGGGAAAAGATGAATTTAATTTGTAGAAGAACAAAATCTATTTCAAAGCTGGAAGTGACTAAGACTAGCAATTATGTATAACCTATGACTCTTGGTAACAGAAGACAGAACTGAGCACCCTAAGATGCCAAACAATGGCTTCTCAAGTTATGCCTGGAAACTATTTTCTCAGCATAAAGTACGAGTGACAGTCCCACAGGTGTCTGTTCTGTGCCTCAACCATGGGCCACTTCCGCCACAGAGAAATCCCACCATATAACTAATGAGTCTCATGACCCCAAAGAAGACCTGGCTCTTTAGAGGCCAGTACACACCACACAGATCCTACTTGTTAAAAGAACTCGATGATCTCAACTCAGAGAACAGATTACCTAAGGCTCTGGCAGGCCCAGCGCGACATGCATTTCACTAAGACACAGTTCAAATTTATCTTCTATTTATAAACCCAATGAGCTTTTCTCTTCGAGGGAGCCAAACCAAAGAGCAAAGAGTGAAAATGACACACGTGGTGTGCAAGAGGCAAGTCACTACATCAAAACAAAACCAAACATTAACTGAGCACCCACTCAAGGCCAAGCGCTGCCCCCCACAGTCACAGAACGGGTTGACTGACCAGCAACACGGCCCAACCAAACTCTTGCTTTTCTCCAAACTTGTTCTTCCCACACACCTTCTTCAGTTTAATAACCCGAGATCTTACCTGCCCTTTCCTTTGGCAAAAACAGTCAGCTGTACGTACAAGTGCTGCATCTCTCCTTCCTTCCATCCTTTCCCATCTAATAGAGCACACCCCTCAGTTTTAATACAAACTTCTAAATACAAGCATCCCACATCCCAGGAGGTAGTCTTCCCACCTCCACATTTAGCCCCTGCCACTGACACTCTGACAGTCAGAACCGCTCAGGTTTACAACTCATTTCTAGGAACACCCTAAGCTGTTATTTACAAAGCTGCCCTGCGCCCCACCTGATCTGGCTTCTGCAGCCCCCCTTCTGCTCCTCCCTCCCTCAGCCCATGTCTCCTCCTCCTTCTGCTCCTCCCTCTCTCAGTCCATGTCTCCTCCTCCTTCTGCTCCTCCCTCCCTCAGCCCATGTCTCCTCCTCCTTCTGCTCCTCCCTCCCTCAGCCCATGTCTCCTCCTCCTTCTGCTCCTCCCTCCCTCAGCCCATGTCTCCTCCTCCTTCTGCTCCTCCCTCCCTCAGTCCATGTCTCCTCTTCCTTCTGCTCCTCCCTCCCTCGGCCCATGTCTCCTCCACCCTTGTTCACGTCCAGTAACCACTGGCCATCTTACCCTTATAATTCGGTTCACAACCTTGACTCAGAATTTCAGTTTGAATATCTCTTTACCTCTGCTGAACCTCCCTCCATCGTACCACCTTTCACATTAATTTCCTCTTACATTGTTTTGCACTTTGAGTTACTGAGTGTGTATAGCCTGAGGCAGGTAAAAAAAAAAAAAACTCTTTGGGTTAAAGGATTGCGGACACAAAATTTGGTGAAAGTGGGAAAAGAGACAAGAAGTTCTGACATTTGGGATCCAGACAGTATTTAAAAACACCACTGCCCGGCACAGGGACACATGCTTAAGGCAGTCGGTTTTAAGTCAAAAACAAAAACAAAAATTAAACCAGAGCCTCTGCAACCATAGTGGGTTAGGAGGCCGGAAGGACCAAAGGAGAAGTGGGGAAGTGATACAAGGTAACTCCCTGGGGCTTGGGTGGTTGTCCTGAGGGAGGGACAGGGATGTGTGTAATAGAAGAGGCTTGGGAGTGCAACAAGGTAGCAATTACCTTGTCAGGGCAATCTATGAGATAAAGATTTAAGGGTGTGCCTGGTGCTTTGCAGTCTAGTCACAGACCACCCAGAAAGGCAGCATCTAAGACTACCGTCCTTCCTTACAAGGGCAAGTCCAGGAGGGCTTATCAGGACAGGACATCCCAGGAAGACAGAGGACAGGAGGTGTCACTGACCATGGGACTACAGCACGCTTTGAGAAGGATGCCCCGCTTCTTCCCAGATAGAGAGGAAAGGGCAAGCTGGGCTTGGCGGTGCAGACCTACAATTCTAGAACATGTGGAGGCTGAAGCCGGAGAGTAATGAGTTTGGGTGGGGTCCGCCTGGGCTGCAGGGCCAGACACTACCTGACACAAAGAAGGGGTGGGGGGGGGAGAAGAGGAGGAGAAGAAAAGGCAAAGCCATTATTGGAGAAGGGACCTATGGTGAGCTGTTTTGCAGAGTGGGCTATGTTTCTCTCAAGATGGAATAGAAGAAAGGCTGTTATTTGATGGAGAAAATGCTGTGGCACAGAAGGGCAGAAGGGAGAAAAGGGAACAGTGTGAGAGGGCAGAAGGCAGGCACCGGCTTGCCCGACTGGCGCAAGCTGAGCCTCTGAAGTATGCACACTGCAGAACAGCACAGTGCAAGTGTAGAATTGTCACGGAGCATTGAGCCAGCGCGCGGAAGGTTTTGGACTTGGGTGCGCTTAGGATCTCAGATTTTGGGGTTATGGATAGTCACTTGGCACTGTATGAGAAATCAAAAGGTTTGCCTCATGCTTTTATTTCCTCCGTTCAAAAGAAAATTGACTTGGCAAACTCCAAGAAATAATTTTGTTTCTGAAATGAAATCACTTTGATACAAGAGGTAACAATGTGTCAAACATCCCATTTCCTAGGAGGGGATGTCTGGAAATACCAGAGAAGAAGATATATTTACTAAAATATGCATGAGAAGTTGGTATGAGACCACAGACAAAAACAACACCGAATAGTGTTTTAAAGCAACTTGCTTATGGCAAACTCCTAAGGCTGTGCCTTGCCTTGCGTTTGCTCCCCTTGGTTCTCCACCTGCTCTCCTGCACTATCAAACAACAAGTCCCTAACCTGGTCCAAGCTGAGCGAATAACTGGTTCTCAAAAGAGTTTTCTCAATAAGTTCCTAGACGGGCTGTGATGGCGTATAGTGATTGTCAACTTGACAGGATCTAGAATCATCTAGCAGACAGGTCTCAGGGCTTGTCTGTCAGGGAGTTTCTAGATGAGGCCATTTGGGTGGGTGGAACCATTCCATGAGCCGAGGTCCTGCGACAAATAAGGAAAAAACAGCTGAACATGAGCATCCATCAGTCTCTGCTTCCTGACTGTGAACACGTGTAAGGAGCTGCATCAGGTTCTTGCTATCAAGACTTAACATGGAGATGAACTGCACCCTTGAACTGTGAGCCGAAATAAATCCTTTCTTCTTAAGTTGCTTTTGTCTTGTATTTTGTCACAGCATTGAAAACATCAACACAGGGGTATTCATTAAGATGGACAGCTCTGCAGAAAGTGTCCATGAAAAAAAAAAAATCCCCTTGGAAGGTTCTGACACATACTGTTTGGTGATAGACAACGCTTCTCCTCCTGCCCTCTAGGGCTTTTGTTGTTTGTTTGCTTGTTTCTTATCTGTTTCTGGAGAGTCTCATTCTGTAGCCTGAGGTGATTTGGAACTGTTATGTGGTCCCAGCTTGTGTTGACACTTCTCCAACTCACCAAGTATTACTTAAGTCTCCAGGCCAAGTACCCTCTGGGCTTTAGGTGTGTACCTCTGCAACAAGGGTCACCTCCTTGTGTGATTCAGAGTTGAAATACAACAGGCTGAAGCTCCAGAACACAGGTTTCCTTGGTTGCTAGAACAAATAACCACAAACTGGATGGCTTTTAAGTAGATACATTTACTTAGAGGCTGAAGACCAGAGGTCCGTAGTGAAGTTGGTGCAGGCATCTTCCCTCTGGAAGCTTGGAGGGGAATCCAATCCCATCTCCAGCATCTGGGGTCTTCTCACTCTCTGCCTTTGCCTTATTACCTTTCCCCTGGGAGTCTCCCTCTGCCTCTTTCCCACAAGGACACTGGTGAGTGCATTTAGGGCTTACTTGGATAATCCAGAATAAACTGGCTTCTCAGGAGCTTTAATCCTATATTTTGCTTGAAAATGCTTACTCTTCTGCTAAGAGATCAAAATATCAGTTCTTGAACTACTTTCAGTGGTCCTGTTTTATTTGGCAATTTTTGGCCATAATTTCAAGATCCTCATAATTCTTTATATTTGTGTTTACACATTTGCCTTGAAGCTTGTATACTAGCCGCTCTCCTGGGGAAGTCTTACATATGATTAATGGAGTCATTTCCCTCTTTCTACTGATGATTCTCGTCACAATTTTTCTGTAATAAAACAACCCAAGCAAAGGAACTCTTTTCAACCAAGGACATGAGAGAGACGAGAGGATGGAAACAAATGAAAAATCTACAGTTCATTCATATTTTCTCGAATTTTAGGATGTGAAACTAAGAATTTAAATCTAGTTATGGCGTATAAGGAATTTGGCCTGAACAAACATGTTCTTCCACATAAGCAGAGAGACTGACACTAATATTTTAGAAAAACTGATATACACAAATTTTAATTCATTCACAGCCAATCAAAGAGGTAAAGAGTGGTGTGCATTCATACAGTATGTGCATATTCCCTTATTAATTTGAAAACTTGATTCTGAAGTCCTCCATATTAGCTCAAAACATTCAGCACAATGGTACAGCACTGAACCCAGGAACAGTTTCAACGTTTGTTGAACAAATGAACATGTGCAAACATGACTAGTTCCTAGTAACTCTGAGCACATCCTTGCAAAACATCAGCTCCCACCCAATGGCTATCACACGTTAAGGAAACATCAAACAAGTGTCCTCAAAAATAATAAGGTCACACATTGCACATGGAGTTAATGCATTATTCCCATGTGATTAGAAGTTTTTGCATCTACAATCCCTATTTTAATGTACTATTGCATAAAGCACTATGTGCTAGTTACAAAAGCAAGAAGAGCGGAAATGGGAGATGGCTCAGTGAGTGAAATGGTTTGCTGAGCAAGCCCGACTACCTGAGTGCAAAACTCCAGAACCTATGTGAAAGCCAGACTCACTAGACTAAGCATCTACAGTCCCAGAGTGCCTAGGGGGAAGGCGATGCAGACAGAAGAAATCTCCAGACATTCCACTGTAGGTAAATCTGGCTTACTCAAGGGCAAAAACTGTCCTCCAACAAGGCAGAAATGGAAGGACCAATACCCGATTGTTCTGAGCTTCATACGTGCCCTATGGAACACGTACGCCTATACACGCACATACACACAGGGAGAACACAAGCAGTGAAGGATACCTGGGATGGAATGTCCCAGTGTGTCGAACAATAGGTAAGAATTCAGTTTCAACAAAGCATGAGTTGCTTCAGGCTGCCATCCATCATGCAAGGGAGGCAGTGGAGCACTGTTCAGCAAAGTCTTCTCTTTTCTCCTCTTCTAGCCCTATGGTCTGTCCTACAATTCCCATTTCTTGCTTACGGACAGTATCAAGAAGTGAGTGAAGATATACGCTGAGAAGTGCTCACTGGCACAGGTCACATGACCCACACTTGTAACCCCAGAACTTGGAAGACTGAGGAGAGTGGAGGTCAGCCTGGCCCATCGCAAGACTGCCTCAAAGAACAAACCCAGCAACAGATCAAAACCCAATGTCATGGCAACTCTATTTACATGACAGAATTTCCCAACGCTCTTAAAGGTCTTTCACTGTGGTTGGACCTGCAGACTAGGTGCCTGTTCACCACTAAACACCAGTCGCTCTAACAGGGGAGGAGGTGTATCATACGTAGCACCATGTCTGTGATACAGAAATACAGGACATGTCTTTCCGCACTTACATTTATAAATGTGCATATGCATATATGGGCATAAAAAGTCTAGAAACATATAGACGCTATGAAGCAATGAGGATAGAAAGAGAATAAGGGGATTTCACTTGTTTATACATGATTCACATAGGATTGACTATCATTCTTTGGAAAAATAAGGGTCAAAGCGCACAGGAGAAAAGGAAAAAGGAAAAGAGCCACCCTGAGCTTAAGAGCGCCCACGCCCAGGGTGGCCTGTGAATACCACGTCCCTGGGAACAGTTGCCAAGGCTGCACGGGCATGGATTCTCCTGCAGCCTATCTTCTAGAGACTTCCTCTCCCCTCCCCCTCTTTGGAGTCCACATTGCTGGGGACGGGTCTCACCCCTGCTGGCACTGGCAATCCTAACGAGACCACCAGAAAGGGAAGCAGAAAGAAGGCAGGCTCTGGCCAGCAACTTCTCATTCCCAGGAACCTCTACAGGAACCTCTGTTCCGGGTCTGCTTGGCTGTTCATTTGCATCCCTGAGCCCTGGGGCGTCCCAAAGTGAAGACACTGCTGGAGAGCTGCATCTCTGTAGACAGACTCACCCTTGAGACTTCCCAGAGTCCCCTAGGGACCTTTCTGACTCCGCTCTAGATAGGAATTCAGTCAGTTTCTAGACCATAGACTTCTCTCCTTGCTGACACTACGAACAGTGAAGTGGGCACAATTGCATGAATGGTCTGCCCGAGGGCGGAGTGTGTCCCTGGCATCCAGACTAGAAAGGGACTACAGTTCTTGGCTTGTCTCTAGCTGCGCTCTAGCCCACCACCACCTACCCGCAGCCAGGAAAATGAGGAGACACGGCCAGCCCATGCCCTTCAGTCTGGGGCTGCGATGCATGGGGGGGGGGGTTTGAGCTGTTCACAGACTGTCCAGAGCCTGGTGCCTGAACGTTGCCATGGCACCCAATGGACCACCACTACTGTGGTTCTTCTAGTTGATTCCCTCTCCCACTTTCCAAAAAGAGGACTGACTGAAGGTGCTGCATGTACTGGATTTTTTTTAAATGAGTGAACATTAAAACAAATATATAACTGAGCTTTTAAAAACTGCCTGAGCCTGTAGCTATGAGGCGCTGACTGAGAACAGTGTTTGGAAGAAAAGAAAGAAAGAAAGAGAAAGAAAGAAAAAGAAAGAGAGAGACGGAGGGAGGGAGGGATGGTGTGAAGGGAGGAAGGGAGGAAAAAAACTCCAGGAAAATGCTCTGAAATGCAAGTAACTGCAAAAGTGATGACCACCAAATATCCTCTGTTTCGCCAAGAGAGAAATCCTAAGTGGAGATGTCCTTTTAGGAACAAGGAGGTGTTCCTTGTGTTTTTAGCATTACTATTCTCAGGGTACTTCAGATTTAAAGTACAGGGACTCATTTTCTTTGGGATTTCAGTGTGAGATGATGTGAAGGTCAAATGGACGGTTGTTGTCACTGTACAAAGTAACGTTCCCAATGCCGCTTGCTATGGTATGGTGTGTGTCCCCTTTACGTATCTGAGAACTTGGTCCCTGGCGGGTGGCCTTCTTTGGGAAGGCTACACAAATGCTAGGAAATGGGGCCTGGCTGGAGATGAGTTGAGGGGGTTCCCGCCTTCTCCCCTCAGGTGGTTTCAGTCAGCCAGTCTGCCTCAGAGGAGAGGAAGTCTGTGACAGGCAGCTCGGCCTGACCGGAGCCGGATCCTGGAGTCTACAGTATGGAAGGACAGACCCGACGCCACAAAGCTGCCCTCTGACTGCCACACGTACCACGGGGCACATGGACGCGGATGCACACAAGGCCAACGTATGTAAAAAAATGAAAGGTACATTTATATTTCATTACACAACAAAATCGCCATCTTCTTGTCTGTAAAATGAACACAAGAGAACAAGCACAGAGCTCCATGGTGAACTGGGCAGGTTGGAGGGGGCACGCAGCCCTCGTGTGCTCTCCTGCCTTCTCCCTTGAACTCGCTATCTCCACCTTCTGGGGTTCGAGGCCGGTGTAAAAGGGGGAACAGACAGTTCTGGAGACAATGAAAGCAGTGAATTTAGAACCCCTCCTCCCCATAGGGGACTTACAATAGGGAAGGAGGGTGATTTTTCTTGGTTTCTTTCTTTCTCAAAAACTTTCCTGAGTCAATGAAAGTTGCAAGCACTCACATACACATGTTCCCCTAGGTAGAACCATGTAAATGATGAGCTAGGATTGCATTTAATTGAATTCTGACCTGTGCCTCTTGGCATCAGTCAGTGGGGGGGGGGAGTCCACTTTTAGAACAGGAAAGGAATCAGCACTCTCAAAAGGAATTCCACACAAATGCAAGAAGAAATGTTTAAGATATGGAAAGAGCATGCAATATTCTGCACTGATAATTGTAGGCAATTGTTACATTCAGTAAATATGTGGTATGATCAGGCTTTTGTGATTACAACACATACATACAATAAATATGTCTACTGATGACATACAATAAATAAGAATTTATCTCTATAGTCAAATTGATGGTATTTTGGTGACTTTGTACATACTTTCACAGTTCAAAATTTATTATAATAAATGTAGCTTAAATCCAATAAAATTGATGAAAATAATAAATATCCTAAAGGTGGATGTTTCACTGACACTCCTATACAAGCCCACCATCTCCTTTGTCCATCCCCCCAAAACCCTCTACATACATGCTGACACTCTATTACAAACAGAAACTGAGAGGAAAGACCCAGTAGGCTGCACACTAAAGTTAGAATGCAGATCTGAGTTACAGACATTTCCAAACCACCCTGAAAAAGCTCTGGTCTTATGAAACCAACTTCACAGGGCCATTCCTCTGGGCTTCCCAAGTGTCCAGTCTTATTGAATGCTCACGGGAATCGTAGGCTACTCAAAAGACTGCCAGGGGATGCTACTTAGCAACATCCTGGCAGACTGTACCTTGTTTTCTATGTGCCTATCAAACACCGAATGTGCACAGAAATCAGTAACCAAGGTCAACCTTGCTTTTCCTTTTCCTTCTCTCTTCTCTTTCTCCTTTTCTTTCACTTTCTCTTTCTCTCTTTCTGAGACAGTGTCTTGCTATGACGCCCAGATGGGGCTTGAACTGGAGGCCTTCCTTCTGCAACAGACTCCCAGGGGCTGGAATCACAAGCATGCACCACTGTGACCAGCTGAAGGTCCAAGTCTTGAAAAGCATGTTACTAACCTCAGGAATCAATAACACCTGTACTGCAGACTCACGATAAATAGAAAAATACACACAATATTTTATATTAATCAGCTAATTTTCTCAGCAAAAATTTGATAGGTGTATCGTATGGTTATACAAATAAAAACATGAAGGCTCAGAAAATGGATGAGGTGGGCTTAGAGCTCCACACTGTAATTCTAATCCTAGTATATCAAAATATCCAGAATTTATTAGGCTGAGATAAAAAAGCAAAAAAAAATGTATTTCTTCTAATTTCCAAATACTTTTATTGTGATTGTATTTTGTCAAAACTTGACAATTTATCTGGGATTTTTTTTTTCCCTAAACATCCCATCCATCTTTTTAGCCTAAAGTCTCAAAACAATATAACCCCCTGACACACACACACCAGCTATCAATCCTTTCAGAAAACAGAAAAGCAAATGGCTCCTTCATGTAGATTTTTAATTAATAGCATTCATTTTGAAAAATAATCAGCTTTACTTGCGTAACTGTACCAACTACATCCAGTGAGAAGAGCACAGACTCGGGATATAGACATTACCTGGCGAACTTACCAGTTTATATGACTAGTGTTCATTTTCCTGGGTTAAAGTATACTTAGGCTTGGTTACACTTGGTAACTGCGGAGCACCTAGGCAGAGCACGCTGCTGTATGTGCCCATACAAGACACCGAGTACCTATGGACTGACGTCCCAAGACACAGCCTTGCTTTGTTTTCAGTAGCCCTTTGGCCAGCATAAAATAAAACCTGTGTAACTAACGCTCAAGGGTTTGGTGGCCAGCGCTAATGATTTCTAACACACGCATCTAGAGATGTGGCAGCTTGAAGCACAGTGGCAACACGGTGCTCAAGAACAACCATGGTACATGGTACTCACTGCCCAGACTGCCAGGTCCCCAGCCCAGACCACAGGATGGTGTCCACGGACTTGATGCAAGTGCGCGTGCATGACCAGGTTCATTTTGCACTCTCTCCTGTTTTTCCTGTGTGAGTGTGTGTGTGCATAAGAGGGCACTGTGTGTGCCTATGGAGGTCCAGGGATGATTTGAGGAGTCATTCTGGATTGCTTTACCTCCTTATTGCTTTGCTCTGGGGTTTTCCACGCTCTGCCCTCCAGAGTTCAAAGTGCAAGCCACTGCCATTTTCCACGCTGGCATTTTTAATGTGAGCTTTGTGATCCCAACTCCTGTCCTCTGGCTTGTGAAACAAAGGCTTTAACAACCCCTGAGCCATCTCTCCAGTTCCATACCTTCTTAAAAGACTTCCTCTCATTATCATAAAAGAAACATTTTAAAAATTAGATTTAAACAATGTAAGTACATAAAATTCTACAGATACACAGACAAGTAGACATAGCAGTCTCTTAAATCTTGTTCTTCAGAGGTAACCAGTTTAATATACAACTGATACACAATCCAGGATAGATCTAATTGCTGAACAAGAACAAGGAGACGTTCACAGGTATTTCATGGTAAGACAGCATTTATGTAAAAGAAAAGGAAGGCACACCCATTTACATGTGTGTATATGTGTGTTTCTGTATGTTTCAAAGGCTTCAAAAGCAGCAGCTACACTACTTCCTTCACAGAATGGACTTGGAAGCATATTTGCTAGGTCCACTTCTTACTGATGATCTCAAGCAGTTTGAAGTTTGAACCATGCGACTATATTACTATTCCATATATTAACTATTTAAGTTAAATATTAAAATAAAAAATGTATTTGATAGAACCCCAAACGAGGGTTTAGCTAAAGCAAGTGCTAAATAAATACTGCTAAGTAGTGAGGAAAAGTACCTACATATTCCAACAGAATTGAAATTACACTAAGCAGGGGCACATATTATTTTAAATACCACACAAAAAGAACAAAGCAAAACTACCTGACTACTGATATGCAAAAGCATCTGTGATCAGTTTCCACAGAGAAAAGATATAAACTAATAGAAAGACAATTTTAGATATTGCTAGTAGCTGGCAAAAATATCAACTATCATCCTAAACGTTTTTTCCCCAAGACAAACTTGGGGAAAGGGCAAACTTATCCACTGTCAAGTCTGAGCACATTGTCCCAAGAGTCTCTATCTACTGCAAAAGAGGAATTCTTCACATTTCTAGTTAAAACTACATGCAGTTTTAGTTTTGCTCTGCAATATGGCCAGTGCCTTTGCCCAAATCTTTCAAAAGCATGTTCTGTATGGCCCGCTACTTCCTACCTCTTGGTCACCACCTCCTAGCTAGGAGATTTCAAGAGTCCAGTTTCAAAGTCAGTCCTCAAATGTGATACGAACTGGGTTTGCGGAGCAACAGAGCTTTTCTGGACGTCACGAGGCAAACTTGGACCAACTGTCAAAGCACAACTTCTCCCTTTCCCACACAGACACAACCAGCCCGATGAGGAACGCTGCAGTCTCACACTGATGCCCCAGAAACCATTCTCTGGTAGAATGTCCAGGCCCAGGTAGTCAAAACAATAAATACATAAAAACAAAACTTTTGAGTTGGAATTTCTTTGAAAAGAATCATACAATTTGGTGATGGCATCAATACGTCCGAGTGCCTAAGGAAACTCAAAACTATTTCTCTACTGAAATCAAAGTATCTCTAGTCTTCAGAGAAAAAAATCCAGACATTTTGGCTCAAATTTCATTCTGTCACAATAATAATGAGCAAACCCGGGTAGGTCCCTAGGCATGGTCCCAGGAGGTCGATGAACAGCCAAGTGTGGCAGAGACCACTGCCGCAGGAGAGTCATTCATGGACCTCTAATGAAACTGGCCGATAGGGCTAGTCCACCTAGTCAGGTGCTCTGAGGATCCCAGTGTCTGCTTTCTGCGGCTGGCATTGTAGTTGGCCGCCACACGCAGCCTTTATGTGGGATGCGAATACCCAAACGCTGGTCCTTTTGCTTGTAACAGGAGAACTTTAACTGCTGACTCATCTCCCCAGACTACGATGACTTGGACCCAAGCTTTCCATTTTTACATTCTCATTTACTTGTATGTAGGTGACCATGAACGTGTGCGCACACTACCACAAGGTGTCTGAGGACAACTAGGATATCAGTTCTCTCCTTCCATCTTCTGGTTTCTGGGCCTCAACCTCAGGTTGTCAGGCTTGCGTGGTGCATCCTCACTTACTTCTTATAAATGCAGCAACATATGACAGATGCCCAGCTCGCCACCTCTCTCCAAAGCAGCCATCCCTCTAGGTGCTGTAAGAATCAAGTGCCACAGGAGGACGGCCCTCCTCGGCATCCCCAAGGACCAGTCCACGCAGCACTGGCAGGGGACAGGCACAAAAGCTTCACTGCACAAAAGCTCCACTACCATGACGTGTCAGACACAGTCCAGATGTGGTTTCTGACACAAGCAAAAGAAAGGACAACAGACAAAAAGGTAAATAATTCAACAACAAACACGAGAACAAAGTATCGGAATGAAACAGTATGATGCTGAAGATCTGCTTTAAAATACTGACTGCCTCGTTCCAGATAGAAGAAGGGGAATGAACAGTGAGAGAGAGGACAGAGCCACAGGAGGCCGAGTGTCAACACTGAACGACGATGCTATGGAGTCATTTACTATTTGTGCCAAGTGCTTACATAATCACAACGAATGTTTCTAATCTAGAATTCAATGCATCACGTACTTCATTCATTCAAAAATAAACATACACACAAGCATAAAACATCAGAAAAAAAGTTAAGGAATTGAATGGAAGAGGTGGAGTTGGTGGCAGATGAGTTCAATGAACATGCCAGCTTCTTAGAGTGCCACTAATAGAAGGGCCACCATTCACAATCCGGAAAGCCTTGGGAACTGGGTGACATCTTGGAGACCACCACTTGTCACTAACCTAGTCGTTCACACAGTACCCCCCCCCCGGGACCTGACCCCAGAAGGTTCCCATGTACCACCCTCCTGAATCTCTGTGGTCAGTGCTTTTACCTCTCACCCATGTCCCAGATTTTTATACCAACGAGACCAAGTCAAGGCAGGGGGCAGAAGGGAAGGGAAAGGAGAGAAGATCAAACCCTGACACGCGAGGATCAAGCTCTGACTCATGAAAACACAAACAGCACAAGTCCCCACGTGCTTTAACCAGAAGGTACACTCGATCCTGTTTGCCTTTTCTTATTCTGTATTTTTCTCACCGCATATTTCTGTTCCAGCTCCAAAGGGAGATGAGACAGCCAGGGAAGGAAAATCTGAGTCATCCCATAGTGGCAGATAAGAAGCCGGGTCAGGAAAGACGGCTCTGCTTTCGGAAATTTCATTTCGTTAAAATGTTGATCTATCACCCTGCTGGGCACGAGGGCTGATAATGGCACTGACTCCTGAGACCAACTACTAGGGACCTGAGCAGAGACTGTGAACCCTCTCTGACACCTACCTCTCAAAAAAAGATAACAGATCGTGTGGCCAAAGTGTCTTTGCCTTGGCAAAGAGAACCAAGATTCCACTAGTAAAACTCTGTCTAGCAGGCAGGCAGCTAGCGCCTAGTGTTCAGTCCCCAAACTAGTCTTATCTCTTCAGGACATCTGTTGGGACAAGGTACTCATTATCCAAATGTTTGAACTCCTAACTTTAGCCACGTGGGCCACACAGCCCACCTCTATGGACACTACACAGGGAGGGAGAAGAGTGTTACGTGACCCAGAACTCTTGGCTGATGGACAAAGTTATTGCCACCCCATTCGGAAATCTTTCCTCTCTTCTTTCAGTTTTGAAGGAGTTAAGTCTTTTCATAAAGACCAGTCAGCTCCCATCTCATCAATCATGTGGGTCTTGTAATGTTTCACATTTTGCTTTGACCACCGGAAAGCCCTGAGCCAACTATCAGCCCAAATGTAGTGGACAGACTGAGCCTACAGGTCCAATGAGGGCTTGAATACTGATTACAAGTAGCCTAAGATGCCATCATCAGCCACAAGAATCCCTGCTTTGGGCAACTCACGGATGAAATACGCGTGATGGCCCAAATGATGGCTTTAGCCTGAACCCCAGGAGAACTCCTGTGCATTTCATGCATGTAAAGGGTAGCCACATAGCTGAAACCCCATTTACCTTTCACCTAGTCACAGCTGTCAATATTGTTGACTGTCTCAATATCATGTGATCTTTAAACAAGTTTGGACAAATTCTGGAGCTAAGCACAAAATGGAAATCAAAATAAACTTGAGGTTGTGCTAAATAAATATGCATTACAGAAAAAAAGACTTCAAAACAAGTCTGCCTATCACTTTTGTTTTAGCCCAGCTCTTAGACCCCCTCCATGGAGATCTTTGCCCCACACTTTTTGCTTTTCACTCAGCACTGAATTGTTTAGTAAATAACTAATTGGGTATGAATGCCCAATGTAAAAGAAAAATATGGAAATTACCGACTCTGACTGCCTGCCGCTCAAAGTCGTTCCAGTACAGATGAGCTCTTTCTCATATAGAGCAGCTCCCATTCACCTGCAGATGACCATGAGCTGTTCTCTCTGCTGTCACTTACTAGACCGATAATAAGGTTGTTCTCTTTTATCTAGAGGCACTCAGCTCTGGGCTAAGTGTAAGTTCTTTCCTCTGCTCCCTTCACCTACCAACCCTTCACCCACCTAGATTCTTGGGACTAGAGTCCTTCCCGCCCCCAAACACAAATCTGGGTGCTACAGTTTGATGTGTTCCACAGGCTCCCTGGTAAAAACTCAGTCCCTGGTCTGCTGCTCAAGGATGGTAAGGGCCTTTACCCGACGCAACACAGAGTTCTGGGGTCACTGAGGATACTGGGCTGGAAAGGGTTAAGATGATCTCCCCCAATAAAGTTCTCCAGGGACTAAGAGTTTTAAGACACAGCCCAGATGAGTCCCGCCCATGGTCCTGCTTAGCCATGGAACTTCTTCCACTTGCACAGGATCCTAACTTCCCATCTACTGTCATGTCTTCAGCAGGGGCTTAAGTGACAGGACTGCTCCAAAACTGTGATTCAAATGAAGCCTTTTTCTTTACAAAGAAGTTGGCCCCAGGTACTTCGTTATAGTAACAAATCCCACATGAATCAACAGGTCACTGCTATAACCAACATGCTGCATGCTTAGTCCAATAATTGGGTTCAGAGTCGATCTCAAGTATAGTTGGTGGGGTCTCTGCGATGCCTTTAATAAATAATTTAAGTAATTGGGGAGCAGTTGATAAAACTATACAAAACTGTTCAAACTGTCCGAACCAACCAGCTTCAACCTACAATGCAACCGGGATTAATTCTTTCCGCTCTGACACATACTGTGGGGGCAAGTATGACCAGGAGATTGCTCACTGGCTGGACCATTCCCTTCCCACTGGCCGATGAGTCATGCTTATCAAAGCGCAGTTGCATTTACTTCCAAACCTGTGCAGACAGGTTGAACCTGCTTCTGTTCTTACATTATTTAATTAAGTAGTTAATTCATAAAATTGAAATGGAGAAGAAAATGAACGGTTAGTCCTATAAAATTCAAATGAATGCTTTAGCAGAACTTGGTAAAGATAAACAGGTAAGATTGTTATGAAATTAATAATTAAGATAGCTTAGATATTCGGACAGGAAGTGATTTAAAATCCCAGAAGAGGCAGGGGAGACGGCCCAGTGGACATAAAAACTGGCCACAGCCACCTGTAATCACAGCACTTGGGAGGCAGAGAAGGAATCCCAGGAGCAAGCTGGTTGGCTACACTAACCAATCGGCAAGTTCTGGGCCCAACTGATTTAGAGATCGTGCCTCAGTGAATAAAGTGTAAAATGATTGCTTCAGTCATCTGTGTCAACTTCAGGCCTTCACACATACACATACATGGATATGCATGTACATACATAGAAACAGGTACATACCCACACATGTATACCTTCCCACAAAAAAGAGTTATAAACCCTAAAAGAGTTAGGCTGTTTTGAAGGTTTTGATGCTCTGGCGGTGCTTTAAGAAAGGGACAGGACACTGTTGGTAGACACAGTGGGCGTGGTTACAGGAAGAGGGCGAAGCACAAACTGGAGAAACGGGAGCAAATTAAATCTCCTTGATACTCCACAGAAGATGCATGATGAGTCAAAGGGTTTTGTTTCTAATATTTTCAGGGAGTACAATTTTTTTTATTTCTATCCTTAACTGATTGGTCATCCAAGTACAGTTCTTCATCATACCGTAAGGAAGGAAACCAAGGGCTGGAGTCCTTTCCACTGTCCACTCTTTTTTTTCTTGATTAAAAAACAACCACCACCAAAATGACAAGGTCTTAAGAAAAACAGAAGGGGAAGCTGGTCCCAGGTGAATCTCTCCTTTCTCGCCAGGCCGTCTCCTCGGAGTCTGCAGGTTGCTGAAGTCCCTCAGGACAGGACTCCAGCTCTCAGTCCTCTCAAGGGGGCGGCTGAAGCGCTGCCCCGTCCTCTGTTTTCCCTTTCTGTGTGAACTCGGGGTCTCCTCAGCCACAAGTGGGACAGAGAAGGCAAAGACTGATTGGCATCATCAAGCACCTTTCTCTTCCCGGAGACCCCTGTCCTGAAGAAGGTCTGTGTCCACAGCCTGGAGCTAGAGCAAATCCCACAGTGGACACAGGGGAGCAAAAACTCATAGGACGGCGGGAGGGGAGAAATGCAGAGGTGGCGACGTCCCACGTCCGACCCAGCCCCCTGCCCAGCTGCACTGTTGTTCACTTCTCCCTTCTCCAACAATTATTACTCAAAAGACTTTGAAAAAGAGAACGAAAGTCACTTAATGGAATTGGATGCCACTCCTCCATGCTTCCCTAAAACACTGGTCTGAAGGAGTGCCATGAAGGTGGCTGCGTGACACAAGGTCATTATGGCTTAAGAGCTGAGCGCTCCTCATGCCATGCTCTGGGGAGATCGCAAACCACGAGGCTCAAAGGATGAACATCAGCTGATTTGCTTTTTCATCTTGATATTATCAAAACAGGAAGGCTTGTTTGGCTTTTCATCTATAGTCCATGAGCTTCTTAAAAAGCAGAGGTCTCTGGGGCTGGCCCTGGTAGGGCGGAGCCTGTGAATCCCGGGGCAGAGTAAACAAGGAGGAGGCGGTCCATGGTGGTTCCTGAATTTGCCTGTGGTTCTACACATACACGTGCACACAGCTCAATTGAATAAATAATATAAAAAAGTAGAGGTTTCTGGATAATAATAGCAAGGGTTCACTTGACATGACAATTAAAAATAAATATCATTTGAAATGGAAACCTTAAAGCAAAGAAAATTCGATTACAAGCAGAACTGTATGTGTAGGCAACATCTAAATATGTACAAGAGCCACCAGAAGAATGAGACCTGGTCATAGCACCTCACATTAGAATGTTAAACACTAGAAGTATGTGTGCATGTGTATATGTATGCATGATTTGTAGTAGTAATAAAATAGTTTAATACTTTAAATCACTTTTTAGGGGCTGGAGAGGTGGCTCAGGGGTTAAGCCTCTGCCTTGCAGGCGGAAGGTTCTGAGTTCCGATCCTAGACCCCACGTATAGACGCCGGCGGAAGCGGGGAGGGGGGGGCAGCCTGCGTTTCCAGTCCTGGTAGGGCAGAGCCTGTGAATCCCGGGGCAGAGTAAACGAGGAGGAAATGGAGGCGTCTATGGTGGTTCCCGAATTCGTCCATGGTTCTACACACACACACACACACACACACACACACACACCATACATACACACACGTGCATACACACATACACGCACAATTGAATAAATAATAAAAAATTATTTTAAAAAATCACTTTTTATACTGCAGAGTTACTTATCCAAATGAGTTGTGCAAATTTACTAAGTCATTTGAAACAAATGTTTCCCATCAAACACAAATTTGGGGTGTTTTAATGACCAGGAAAGTTTTAGTATTACTTCTCACCAGGCACATTCCAGCAAGTTCTTGCTATTTGGGAAGCATGTTATCCATGCAACTAATTCCTATTCCGCTCCCAATCAAAGAAAGGGAAGAGAGGAGAAAAAAGAAAATAAAATGTTCATCCTTGCACTTTCTAGTAATTTGAATTTCAAAAGAGGTTATCATTAAATTTTTGCTTTCACAAAATAAAGCAAGGAAAGTGGCATATTGAAATAACTGATGGTGCAGTCATTCTATAAAGTCCACACGAAGTAGTCAAATAAAAAAAAAGAAACCTGTGCTAGAGCATATTCAATCACACACACAGACATGTGTCCAGGAAGCACCCAGTGAAAATAATGCCTAGAAGAACAATGAGAAATGTGTGTGGCTACAGACACAGGTGCAAAGCATGTAATTACAGGCCTATCTGGAATGATAACTGTCAGACTTAGATACAGGTGTCAACTTGACGGTTGAGGGGTCGAACTTTGAGTACATTTGTAGAGAATTAATAGCTGAGTAAAGTGAGCCTGTGGATGGAGAAGGCCCAGTTCCCGGTGGGTGCAACTAGTTCTCTGCAGGTGGATGAGAAAGTTGGCATCTTTCTATATATCTGGCCAGACGTAGTAGCTGGCAAGTAACTGCCCTTTCTCTCCTTGGAGGGTATGGTGGGGGCGTGGGCTGGGGCTCTTCCTGCCCAATGGGACAAGGAACTGTAACTGGATTATCATGAGAGAATAAAATCCGTTGTTCCCTTAAGCCACTTTGTTCTTAATTTATCAGCAACAATGCAGGCTAACTGCCACAGTGACTGTTAAATCATTCATTGTTCTTAGTCTTTGAAGGAGAAATGACAGAAGAGAATTTTCTATCAAAGTCCAAACATGCGACATAGAAGTGTGGACACCAAGACGTTATGATGCTGTTACTTACCATGTGTCACTTAACATGGCCATGTATGTTCCTTTCACTTATATTCCAGTAGAGCTGTGTATACTACAGGAAGGCTGGAGAGGGAGATTCAGGAGCCAGGGGATTTGTGATGCTCTAATCTCAACTGTAAGACCTGGACCAAATCATGCGACCTCTCTGAGCTGCAGCTTCAGGCTCTGCAAGTAGAAGGTAACTGCACTTACTGCAGCTGGTGGAGATTAAGCGTACTGTGTACACAAGGCACCCAGTAAGGACCTGACACAGTGTGTCTCTGCTAGTTTTCAGCAGTACTATCTTATTAGTTCTTCACTGCAAGCGCGAGGGTGAGTATGGAAGCAGTGTACTCTGGGCAGTAAAAAGTGTCTAGACAGTCCTCAGATTCTGTCTTTGGTCAACATTGATGCAACCACGCTCCCTACAGACCATGCCAAGGCCAGAGGGTGCCTGGGCAAGAAGCTCCCCCGAGGCTCGGCTCCATGTGTTATGACCAATTTCCAGTGCTGCTGCCCAGCAACTGCACTGCCTCAGGACGGCAATAATTAGCACGTGCGACCCAACCAATGGCGAGGACTCCTGAAAGAGAAATGCTGTGCCATAAACACTTATAACTAATAATTGACCTCTGTGGGACTTATGGCCTCACTTGAAACACAACCCAAACCAGCGTCAGTTATCAGGCATCCAAAGCAGCAATGGGGCTGGTGACACCGGGGTGGTCAGGGACCGTGAACCAGCAGAGTCCGTCTTGCTAAACAAAACGATGTGCACTAAACAGACCCTTCTCCAGCTACTCTACTGAAAGTGCATGCCATCTGACCACACGTGCTTCGCAGAACCTCCCGAAGTGTTCTTAATGTATATGTTTCATGTTTGTCACAGTTCATACAAAGACTCTATTTTGATGCGCTCTGCTTCCTCAAGGCCATCTGGTTTCCCACAAAGCCCCCGGGTCTCACTGTCAGATCTGTCCTAAGTAGAACAAATCACAAAAACTCTTATTTCCAGAAACTCAGTTTTTAAAAGATTCCACTGTCTTACTTATTTATCCTCCTGTACAAAATGCCCAAAATATCCTCCTAAACAAAACACTACTCAGAAGAAAATAGATTCTACTGTCTTACTTATTTATCCTCCTGCATGAATGAATTTCCATCAGTCTTATTTAGTCAATGTGATGAAAAAGTTAAAGCTCAGATGCAAGCTGGACCAAACCTATCCCAAACCTTGACGGAACCAAGAAATGACTTGAGAGCTTTTCTTGGCAGCTAGATGTTTTAAATATCTCTACTGATCTTTCAGTATTCTGTCTGGAAGAGAAAACTGCATTACCAAACTACAATAAACTTGTCTGGTCAAAAGCTTAATTCATGGCATCGTGCATCACTGACGTCCCTAGTCTGTGGTAAAGTGGGTGTTTAATAAGCACCATGATCATTACGGCAACAGTGACTGTTCGAGTATCCAATTATGCTATGCTGAATGCCACTGAATGGGAGCATTAATTAGACTTTAGCATTAGCTTTCTGAAAATTCAATCTATTTTTCCTAATGTGGGTTCTTAGTTCAGTAAATACATTAAATGAGCCAATTGTCTTCTTAAAAGCAGGAAAGGTAAACATAGCTGTTAGGCAGCTCATTGGAGGTTAAAAAGGAAGAAGCCATAATTCTACTTCATTGTGTAACTGACATTTTCAAGGAATATCAATACCTAATATTATCAAATTATCAATATCAAACCTAACAACTGTATCACAGTATGGTTTCCTTTTATAAATTACTTCTGAAGGAGTTCCATATGTAGCCATAATATAAGATTATGGATTTTTGAATTGTCAGGAAATATTTAAATTTTCCTCTAAAGAGATTTAGTTAATAAAGAGTTAATCTACTCTTTTCCTGAGATTTAGGTTATATCCTAATTTATATAGAACATAACAAGACATCTGTATGTTCTTCTTTGTTGTTGCTAATCAGAATGCTTAAGTTTGCTTTCTGAAGAAATTTTCAGGAAAAATCCATTCTTAACCAAGTATTTTAAAGTCAGATTTATTTTGAAATAGGAGACACAGGCTTTTTGATACTACTCACAAGAAAATAGAGACATGATTATCTTTTACTAGCAGTTTAGATTGATAATTGTGGGGGCACAGAGAGAAGTTGTTCAAAGAAACATTTGTATGAGTGCACTGTTCACATGCTCAATGTTAGGTACATAACATGTGTGAGATAAACAATTATCCCAGAGCACCCAAATGTCAAGAACTAATCAAGTGGGAGTTATGAAGACAAGAAATGGGAGGCTTGCAGATCCTGGGGGTACATTTGAGACATACACATATATCCCGCGGACTTGAAGTGCTCATCAAATTCTTTACTCTCGCTCATTCTCTGCTCTTCTTGGTCATCACGCAGCCATTCAATGCATTTGGGGAGCCATATACTAGTCTGAGTGCTCAGGATGCAAAAGCGAGCATTTCCTACAATCGGTGATTACAGAAATGATCTTACCATGTGTATAGGGTCACCTGTCTTTAAAGGGCCAATGAAACACAGGCAAAGGCCACCAGTGACTTGGACTCCTTACTAGCAGGTTTGATGTACATAAGATGACGGAGGGTCTCTATGGGGAGAGGACACACTAGGATGGACACCCTGTGTCACCCAAACAGAAACATTCAGTGCCCCGAACAGATGACGAATTGACCAACTTTCTCAACTAGCATTCTTCTTACTTACATTCTACTTGCATTTTCATGCAACGTTCCTTACACAAAAATAAAAGTAATATTATTAAGAAAAATCAAAAGCTTGAAGATAGGAGAAATACTTAACAATGCACATGAACTAACTTCTCATAGTCAGAATATGCTCAAATAAGTCAATCAACAGAAATTAGTACATATGGGGAAGTAATAAGGAAAAGGAAGGGGGAGGAAGAAAATGAAAGCTCAAAGCAATGCACACAAGTTTACAGAAAGAAACTCACATGAACCGGAACCTTGAAAAGACCTTAACCTTTAACCAAAATTAAATGAGAAAGCAGCAAGACAATGCTTCCAAAGCCTGTTGATTACAGTGCTAGTGGGATGAGGAAAGCTACATAACACCATACTGAGTATCTCCAGATAGCTAGGAAGAAGTTTAAGTGCTCTTTGAAATACAATGATAAGTATGAAAAGTTATAGATATTCTAAATACTTTGATTTGATTATTACAAATACAGAACATCCATACATATTCAATCTCACTGAACCTAATGAACATATAACATGTTATATGTTATATAACAACAATTATTAGTAGTAAATTATAAACAAAAAAATGTGGATTTGGTTTAAAATAAACTTGATGACTACTCTGGAGTGTAACTTGGCAATGTTTATCCAGAAAGCTTAACATGTGTTTACCCTCTGCTCCAGAAACCCTGCTAGGAATTTAATCTACAGACATGTAAGCAAGAGTCACACATCAGCACCATTACATAGGACAGAACGTAATCAATATCATAGCTAAGTATACATACAACCATAATCTGATGACTGTTCAAGTTATCTAGGAAAAAAGTCATTGTGTATTTATTTATTCAGTGAAACAGAATACCATGATTAAAATGGAAAGGCAAGATTTATATGTATGGGTTAGAAAAATCTCCAAAATATTAGAAGTACAAAAATATATACAGCATAGAAAAACACATAGAATTTGATCTTTTTGTTAAAAGCATAAAAAGCAAAGAGTCAGAAAAAAAATGAAATAGCAACATGTCCCAAATACTCTTCCCCCCCAAAAAAAAATCACAAGAAATTCAATAACAGCTGGAGTCGAGCAGTAGCATATTCACCTTTTCTACATCTTTAGATATCACTTGTATACTAGCCACGTACATGTATTGCTTTTATTTGTTTTCTGTTATCATGGTTCCTGGAATGTAAGATTATGGACAACTATCCTCTCTGTTTAATAATGTTTTTCTCACTAAAAGCTAATTTTAAAATATATGCAGACAATTTAGATTTATAAGCCTTCACGCATGAACCTCCCTGAACATATCTGATGAGATGAAGGCTTTTCGGAGAGCAAAGGCAGGCACGGGAAAGAGAGAAAGATAGCAAAGCAGAGGAAGACAACTCAGACTCCAGTCAGGGCTCAGTATGTCTCCCTCCTAAACATGATCAAACAACACGATAAGTTACACAGCATGTGGTGTCAAGAAGCAAGAAGCCACCAAGAAACCCAGTAGCTTGAAGCTGAGCAATGAGGAACACTCTGACGGAGTCTTCAGATGCCCTTCAGAAGTATGCCCGCTGCATATCGTCTCCAGCCGTATATGCCCGCTGCCATATCATCCCCAGCGGTATATGCCCGCTGCATATCATCTCCAGTGGTATATGCCCGCTGCCATATGGTCCCCAGCAGTATGCCCGCTGCCATATCGTCCTTGCTCCAGTAAGTGCCCAGACACATGTCATTAACAGTAACCCATTTAAGCCACATGCAAAGATGGTCTTGAGAACAGGAAGGAGACTGGTGGGAGAGAAGCTTTTAATGGGAGGAAGTAGATGATTAGATAATTAACAGTGAAAAGTTATAAAATTCATGTGTAAAATCTTAAAAGGATATAAATAAAAGAGAAAAATGATTAGCCATTACAAGAGGTCAGAGCACTAACTGTCCAGTAAGTAAACAGAACCGTAGAAATAGCCAACATAGGGGATGACCGTCGCCCCTGAGACTGGGAGAGCATGCCCAAGGAGGAGCCTGCACCCCTTTCTCAGCTGAGAACCAGATCTCGAGTGTGCCTCTTTGGGGAAGACAGAGCCTTGGCACAGGGTATAGCCATAAAATTACTGTGGTGCCATGCCAACGGGACTTGCCCAAAGCTTTACCTTTAAGAACTTACCAAAAATCATGGAATTATGCTTCGGAGGGGCCAAGGCAAGCTACGCACCTGGAGACGTTCTGCCTCAGAGCTGACATCAGGTGACCGCAGAAGTGAAACTCCTGCACCACGTTTTCTACTCACAACCATGACAGTGTTAGCAGCTTGCAGACTACCTAGAGTACCACAAATCTGTTTTGCCAAGCAGGCAGCAAAGGGTGAATTTGTATCTAAGAGTAGTAAGTTAGTAACTGCATAGGAATAGAAAGAGATCTATCTTTTCAGTATACTGGTTTTTACCTCCAGATTGCCTCCTCTCTCTCTCTCTACCTGCCAGTGTTCCGGATGCAGGTCCTGTGTCAATGTGCGCAAATGTGGAAGAGTTCTGTTCCTTCTAACTATGTGACCTTAAGTTATCTAACTTCACAACGTCCTGAGATACGACTCTGAACAGTAGGATCGAGAAGTGCTTAACTGTGTGTGTGCCTGAAGGAAAACGGTGAGGTGGCACTGGGGGCATCTCTGGCCTTGCTTTTCACTGACATCCTGGGGCTTCTCAGCAGCCAGCTTCAACTGCTGTACGCCTCTGAGCTCAACATCAGCCGCCTCCATCCGGCCCTCCAGCCATGGGAAGGGACTTCCTACCGTGGCTACTCCCTGGGCTTCTTCAGTCTCCTGATGGTCAACACATCTCATCTGGCTTCCTGACACACCACCTGAGGGAAGTAACACCGAATCCCTTCTATTCGGACCAGCTTTGCTTTTCCTTGCTTAGGCCCTTGCTGACTAGTTATCACGGAATTGGCTATGCTGGGATTCAGGCGTCTATTCTGAAAAGACATGCAGGGATGCTGGGATTCAAAGTATAAATTTGAAGGAAACTTGAGTGGAGCCTTGCTGTGTTTTGACTTGTACAGAAACACCTTGATTAAAGACTGAATGAACCTGATGTCTGAGTTGGTTGTCCTTTCTGTCGCTGCGGCAAAAACCCCAAGAGAAATAGCAACTTAAAGGGTGGCAGGGTACCAAGATGGTTTTGTTCACACGTACACAAGTCACTCATAAAACAGAACCCCAAATTTCCAGTGTGAAAAAGCACTAGATGACATTCCTTTTTCTTGTCAATGTCTAAACTGTAACAAAAGATGTACTGGTGCTCATCAATTCAGCTCAAAGGGGCAGGACCTTTGGAGAGCCAATGAAGTGTAATCTCCTTCACAGATGATATAATAGATCCTATTCCATACAACTCTTCTTTACTGGGAAGACTAATACAACTACAAAACATCCCCTTTTAACACTACAGACAGAAGATAGATTATGAAACACTGTGGAATTTCTCACTTAACCCTCAATCTACATGAATCACACCCTTGAGTCAAAGACATAACACTCTTGGTCAAACACTCTTTGGGGTAAGCCACATGCCCCTATGGGATGTCCGCAAAGGGGACTTCAGAACACGACACACAGGGAAGGTGTCAAGAACACTGACCACACATAGATCTGCTTACTTTGGGGCCGAAGGGAAGACTGAGACAGATGAAAAAACTGACCCTCCTTTACACAGGTGTTAGCTGTGGGTATAGTTTACATTTAAAGCACTGGAACTACCTTAAGATATAATAATACCAAGAGAAGGAAAAAAAAAAAAAAACAGAATTTCAATGCTTTTCCCAAACACTAGACATTGTTATAGAGGAACAATTCCTAACACAAAAGTTGCCTCCTTAGTGAGTTCCAGACTCAAATAAATAAATGACTTTTGTTTCCCACACAACTTAAGCCAACTCCCTGGCTCTCATAAACACCCCTGCCACCCTGCTTATTCAGACCCTTCCCCAAAAGGTCAAAGTCACACCTCTCAAAGCATTTGTCTCCTTAAAGATTTTTATCCCTTCTTTCTGAAAAGACAAGACCTTTTGCCTGCCATCTGTGAACTACTAAAGTTTCCAAGTCTCATTTTCTACGGACTTATTATATTTTAACTTATTTATTTGAGAAAGAAGGAAGGAGGAAGGGATGGAAGAAGGCAGGTAGGTATGGAGTGATAGAGGAAGAGAAAGAAATCACATGCATGCATGGTTCATACGTGGAGGTCAAAGGACAACTTTCAGAAGCCAGTTCTCTTTCCATCTTATGAGCTTGCAAGGATAGAAAAACTCAGGTTACCAGATTTCCATGAAGACACCTTACCTACTGACGTATTTCAATGCCCCCGAATCTCACATTTTAATAAGTATCATTTAATTCCATCACCCTGCCATGCATAGAAGAAAATTACTCCTGTACTCGAGAATTATGACATGAAATAGGGATTTATTTGGCTTTCACAGGTAAGCAGACTAGAGAAGATTCAAGTGCAGGTTTATAATCTGTTTCCAAATCCCTACAGTGTGGTCCTCTAGGAGGTAGAACTGTGGTGTCTTACCATGCTACTGAGGACAAAGCATATCCGTTGTCCTTCATATCTGCAGATGTCATAATACGCGGACCCTCAAGGCTCTTTCATAAGCACTCTTGTGGCTAGTTGGCGGACTGCTAAAGCAAAGATGGCTATTTGAGATTTACTGGACACCAGGTTCCTTCCACCTCAGCACTCCTGAGGTCTCAGAGAGGGGAAGGTCTTGTCCTGGAACTTTTCTGTGTAGTGAAACATGCCCCACAGCACCTCTCCCTCCCCCAACCTACAGTCACAACCGTAAAAAAAAATGCCACATGTCCCCTACAGGGTAAACTGCAGAGGGAGCAACCGGGTTAAGACAGCACAGTCACAGCAGGAAGAACTGTACTGTGCTAGGAGCGAGCTGCTCCTGAGTTCTCCCCGGCCTTGGTTCAGTGGATAGAGTCCTCTTAAAGGCAAGCTGCAGTTTCCTGAGATTAAAGCACCGTATCAGACTGCAAGGAGTCCACAGAGTTCCGTATGTGGCATTGCCGCTGCCCACCCTGCTCCCAGTAAGCAAGCACTGTCTCAGCGTCCCTAAGCCCAGCAGGCCTGGTGACTTTGACCACTGGTTGACAGGGTCCCTATCCAAAGTCTCACTGCTGTTCTGAATTTAAACACAAAACCACAGCCAGCGTGCTCAGAGCTGATTCCAGTGATACGGTAAAAGCCGCATGGCCACATCAGGGCAAATACCAGTTAAGGGTGCGATTTACCAGTCTACACTGAAGGGCTCCCTATGCACGTTCACCCTTCGTCCTAGGACGTCATCACACTATGAGGTATTTCTATATGTATGCACCTCATGAATAAACAATCCAAGACACACAGAACTCCAATCTGCTGTCCACGTCTGGCTCCGGAATCCCTGCACCAGAACGGTGAGATCACCTCCTAGGCTCTCAGGAATGTGAGTTTCCCCCCAACTTCATCAAGCACCCTCACCAAAACACACTACTGGCACCTTCCGTAAGTCTAACGTACCATGGGTCAACTTTCCTTGGATATAAGACACAAACTCACTCACCTCTACTTCTGGTCTTCCCGCATTTCCCACCTTGACTAGACCATGAACATGAGCGGCACTTTGCCGAGCGCATCACCGACACTGGTGCCAGGCCTACTGCAATGGCCTGGAACAGCTGCCTTAACACCTCCATCTCCAAAGAAACACAGGCGACCGGACCCTTAACAACACCAGACCCGAACAAGTTTAGGGGAGAAGAGTTTTTAGTTGGTTCTCAATTCCAGAGTCCATTGTTATTGAGAAATTGCAGCAGCAGGAGGGAACTGAACACAACACATCCGCAGTCGAGAGCAGAAGGCAAAATTAACAGCGGCAAACTTGCTAACACTCAGTTCTCCTCATCCTCATAGTTCTGGTTCCTCTGCCTGGTGGACTGGTCCCACCCACACTGGATTAGGTTTCCTGGAATCAGTTATGCAATAAAGACAAACCTTACACGTATGTTCAGAGACCAAACTTCACCTAAAGAATCTCTCTATCCAGTGGGCCTGGAAACCTGCCTCCTTGGTGTGGGCCTGACAGTTACTACTAACCATCATAAGACTATGTTAGACGTCATCATAAGAATATGATACATGCTGAGCCACCTTTTTTTTTTTTTTTACATAAGGTCTTGGGCTCCGGACTCTTCTCTCCCTAAGCCGCAAAGGGCTGGACAGCTGGCGACACCTCCCTGTCCTCACAACATGTTCTGTGCATTTCAAAACTGCATCCAAAAGTTCTGCTACCCACCACCCCACACTGTGGATCTAAAGCTTTCAGAATTTACTATCTCCCTTGTTTGGGAAAACTACTTTTAGGCATATTTCTTCCTCTCTGTAACTGCTCCAAGCACATATATTGTTGCACCAGCTTATTTTTTTGCTAGTTTTTTTTTTTTTTTTCAATTTGTTTTGCAGTATGAAGGAACGAATGCAGGGCCTTGCACATGCGAGATAAACCCTCTGACTCGGCTCAGTCCCCCCCTCCCTGCCATGATCTCCACATTCTCAAGCATTTAAAGCAGCTAGGACAAAGAGACCTGGGGAGGCGCCAGGTCACCCTCAGTGGCAGAGGCGGGTGGGAATCCTGTGGCAAACAGGGAAGGTGAGCAGGTGTGAGGGAGCAGTGCCCTGCCCTGGGTCCTCTGGTATCAGGGTTTGCTAACATGTGCTCCTCCCGGGCAAGACCTGAAATGGTGAGCCGCATCAACTTTTTCCCACACGTTTTAGCATGCTCAGGAGTGTGCCTTTTAACCCACAATGTTTAACAAGCAAGCTTAACACTAACCTAGGTGCTAACACAACTTGGAAACACTCTTCACACAGCACATGAAACACTAGGTGTGTCCTTCGCCAGCAGAGAGCCCTCGGATTCAGCTCTTGCTGTCACACAAGTCTGAGCTGTGCTTTGTAAGGCAAGGAAGGACACATTCAGAACCAAAGGGGCTCCGGGATAGAAAGAGTTCAACAAGACCTGCCCTAAAGCTCAGGAGCTGTGAGCTCATCACTGACCACAGGGTTGGCTCATTAATATCAGAGAATCCTAAGTGTTCAGAATCAACACGATGTCCTAGAACTTTGAGATTTTGCCACACAGGCCCCATGGAAGTTTCAACTCACTTAAAGCTCTTCTTGGAAGCCAGGAATGTCCCCGGGATCATTTCAGGCAGAAAGATCAACACAACTTTAGGAGCAATTGGAGCCACATGGGAAAAATAACAAACTTGAAACACAAACTTCTAACATAAACCAAACTAACAGGCTGTGAAACCTGATGCAAGTTATGTAACTTCCTTAACTGCAAAGCAGAGATCACCATTCCGCCATGTCCTAGCTACTGTGAAAATAACGATAAAGACAGGACACAAAACCTGTCTGTGCCTTTCAAGAGCAGACCCTTAAATACCAGTTCTCCAGAGGCTATTAGGTGATCCCAACACAATCCAGATTAAACTATCCCTTCAGATTTTTGGATGGTTAAAATTTTTAATGAAACATTTCCCCCTTCTGGCCACCTGAGGGGGCTTTCCCATCTGCCCGCCATACCTTAGGGCCGTTTCCCTCTGAACATCTGAGGTTGTTTTTCTCTGAGAGGCTTTACAGGTTGTTAACCTTTACACAGGCACTTGATCAGTTAAAGGCCAAGTAGCTGTGTTTAACAATTAGCCCATGATCTTCAAAGTGGTGCTGGGAGCCCACTTGCAAGCTCTAGTCCTCAACAGGTCATTTTAACTATTCCTTAAGAAGTGATTTCTTTCTAGAGAAGTTTCCTTTATAGACCTAAAAAATTTTAAAGTCAGCTGCACAAGATTTGTCTTCTATTCTCCCTTCTGTCTGTCTGCCAGATATACCAGCCTCTACTTCCATAAATGTACTGACAACATAATTCACATTTATATAAATTGAGCATAAAATTTTCTCTGCTGTTCTCTATGCTACTGAAACAACCTCAGCCTGCCTTTTTATAGAGTCAATGATTCTAACCATGATAATATCTGTGTTGTACCGCATATTTCCTTAGTTATCGAAGATTCGCCAGCCCCATAAGCTATTAAAGAAAACCCAGTTACATGGGAGTTAGGAAACATAGGTTAGTGTTTCAGAGAGCTAGGGTGCAATACCCAGCACCTCTCCCCAGTCAAAAAAGTTATCTGCACGATACAAATGTGCTTCCTGATTAACCTCTTTGTTCAAAAGTAGACTTTTTTTTAAAAAAAGAAGTGTGCCAAGTTTATTTTTATGTACCTTTAACAGTGAAAACCAAATGGGCTGGGAATTTACCTCAAGTGACAGAAGACCTGGAGACTCTGGATTGGATATCCAGTACTAGGCAGACAGACAACAGACAGACAGACAGACAGACACACACACACACACACACACACACACACACACACACAAAGAGGAGTGATAATTCAATTAGATTACAAGTAAAATTAAAATTATTTGCATTCATCAAAAAAGGACTTCAGACATCTCTTTGGGACAATTTAAATAATGCACATAACAGAAGGGAAAGAAAGAAAAAGAGAAAGAAAGAGAGAGAGAGAAACAGAAAGAGAAAGAAAGAAAGAAAGAAAGAAAGAAAGAAAGAAAGAAAGAAAGAAAGAAAGAAAGAAAGAAAGAAAGAAAGAAAAAGAGAAAGAGTGAGAAAGAAAGAAAACAAACCACCATGCCTTCTCCACTATTTTCTCAAGAGCAACTAGAAAGGTCCCAGCAACATGCCCACCTCAAAACACCAGCACACGTGCTCCCTTCTGACTCTCACAGCCAGCTTCCAGAAGGCTCAAGGAGTTGGCTAAAAGAGCGGTTTGTACAGGGACCGAAGTTCAAGAAAGCCTGAACTTTGCAGCAATCCCCACCTGAAACCATTTCTGTTCTGGACCGAGCCCCCGGGCGAGCATCTCACCGCGACTCTGTGACTTCAGCTTCCCGCTTCTAGACCAGGTTCAGCAGCTGCGGGTCTCCGCCTGAGCACCAGGGCGAACCCGGGAAGGGGGCATGTTCTGGAAGCCGCTGGAGGTTTGCTTCTTACTTTGCTCGGATCACAGCGATCTTTCCGGGAGTCGCGCTTTCCTCCTCCAGGCTGCGCTGGGGCTCCGGAGGACCAGGTCGGAGCCTGCGATCCTGCCTGCCCCCTGCCCTCCTGCCCGCCCGCCTGCCCCCTGCCCTCCTGCCCGCCCGCCTGCCCGTCTGCTCTCCTGCCTGCGTCCTGCCCGTCTGCTCTCCTGCCTGCGTCCTGCCCGTCTGCTCTCCTGCCTGCGTCCTGCCCGTCTGCTCTCCTGCCTGCGTCCTGCCCGTCTGCTCTCCTGCCTGCGTCCTGCCCGCCCGTCCACTCACCGCGGGCCGCACAAGTCCGCTCCCAGCGGGCTCCCAGGCTCCAGCAGGAGGCGGCGGGGCCGCCCCACAGCACTGGGGTTTTGGAATGCTGGGTGTGGCCCTCTGCCACAGCTAAAAAGAAATGAGTCACCCTCTCCAATCTAAACCAATAAGCATGTTCACTGTCAGTTGGGGCGGAACTTTTCTTTCTTGAGTTACACCAGTCTTAGCGCTTCGCAGCCCGGCTTTTCTGGCTTCAGTACAACTTCTACAAAGTGGTGGATTTCCCTTTCCGAACTTTCACGCAGCAAGGATTAATCGTGCTGTGATAACCAGCGCTTAGGCCATGTCTGCTAGTACAAGTTCCCCAAGTGTCTCTGTGACAGGCTCTAACACTGTGATCTTAAGCAAATCAATGTTCTGCGGTACAGGATCAGCGTCACCTAACAGTTTGCCAGACCGTGTGCCTGGACTGCTCATGGTGCTTGGCTGCATAGCGCTCAGAAAACGTCCCTATGAGAAACTCCAAAATACTTTCAGACTCTCCCGCTGCTTCCATAATCTCAGTTAATCCATAGGCTAAAACCCGTGGAATTGCAAATCCAGGACCTGCCCCATGGAAGGAGGGAGGGCGGCAGGGAGGGAGGGAGGGAGGGAGAGGAGAGAAGACAGTTGAAGACAAGAAGGAAGGAAGGAAGGAAGGAAGGAAGGAAGGAAGGAAGGAAGGAAGGAAGGAAGGAAGGAAGGAAGGAAGGAAGGAAGGAAGGAAGGAAGGAGGAAGGAAGGAAGGAAAGAAGGAAGGGAGGGGGGGAGGGAGGGGAGGGAGGGGAGGGAGGGGAGGGAAGGGGGAGCTGGGAATGTAGTTAGGTGGCAGAGAACACACCCCAGGTGCCAGATCCCCAAAACTGCAACAGAAAAAAAGTTCAAAAGTCCATAAACTGGCCTATAACTTTTAAAATTATTTTTATGCTAAAGCATAAAGAAATTAGAGCTGAAATAATTTTGGTTTTTGTTTTGTTTTGGAATTGCCAAACCTAAGTGTCTTATTCGAGTCATGAGAAATTTAAGAAGTCTTTGGTTTAGGATTCTTGGATATGGAATCATTAGCAAAAAAAAGAAAGTCTCAGTAGGAAAAAAAGTCCTTTTACTTAGGACATAATTACATATTTTGTCAAAGCAAAAATAATTTCAGAGCTGAGGATGGCTCAGTTGTAAAGCACTTGCTGTAGGAGCAGGAGGACCAGAATTAGGATTCCCAGAACCCCAGTAAAGGCCAAGTGGGTGGGGCAGCCTATCTGAATTCCAGACTCATAGAGAGGGGTTAGGAATCCCCAGAGCAAAACTGGCCAGCAAGATTAGTTCTTATCAGCAGAGCAGCTGAGCTCTGGGTTTGACCCTAACCTGGAAGATCAAGTGAGGATGATTCAGTCTCAGCCCTCCAACAAGCCTCATGGAAATGCGGGGGGGAGACAGTAATTTCAGAAACATTCATTTAGGGAGGACTCTGTGCCTTCAATACTTTTGAGAAAAAAAAATTATAAGAAATTCCAAATAATTGAGAATTAATTGGTAATTTATAAAAGACTGCAGAATTGTTCATTCTGAGATCCTATTAAAAATTAGGTGACTATAAGGCAGGATTAGAGCAGCCATGCTGGAATGGGTCTTTCAAGGTCTTTGGAATTCCTGAAGGTCATCCCCCACTGCTGTTATCACTCTGAAGGAACTCTCCTGCTGAGGAACTGACTCCAGTCCTCCCAGAGATAAGATGGCCAACTTCCCTAGGAAGTGATTATGGAAATGAGCCTACATATCAAACAATTTGACCACTAGCCCACCTGGGCTCAAGAACAACTGGGTTGGGCCCCAATGGAAGTTAGCCAATGAGAAAAAGCCAGTTTCCCGGGCTTGTTGTCTAAGTGTATAAATATGCCTGGCCCTGGCAGTCATCTTTAGCACCCTAGCCTCTCATGGCATTTGTGTCAGGAGTTCTTTCTAGCTCCTTGCCTCGCTCCTCATGGATCCATGCCTAGGCTCCATGAGTTCTCCGGCACCCTAGCCCCTCATGGCATTAGTGCCATGAGTTCTGTTTCTTGACTGCTTCTCGTGGAGATGCCCTAGCCCTTCATGGTACTCAAGGTGCCATGAGTTCTTTTCCAGCTGCCCACTTCTCATGAGTTCTCCAGGGCACCTGCCCTTCGTGGCACTCAAGTGCCATGAGTCCATTTCTAGCTCCATGAGTTCCAGCCTATCTCTCCTCTAATAAACTCTACTTTAATCCTCTACACGTGTTCTTGTTTCAATCTTCGACTCCGGAACACAAGAACCCTGCACCACTGGGATGGTGGTTTCCTGTGCTGCATCATTTGGCGACCCAGATGGGACAGTCCCAGTTGTCCTGCATCAACTACACTGACAGTTTCTGATGGGAAGAAAGAGTTTTTTTCTTTTCAAGTTACAGATTAAGCTGTCTTGGTTTTAGATAAGACCCTTTAAGGGTCTTTGTTTCTATCTGTGAGAGAAGGAAAGAGAGAGACAGAGACAAAGAAAGGAAGAGCTTATTTTTTGTGTGTGAAAGCGGCGCACAAGACATCTCAGCTGTCATCCCCCAAGTACTATATACCTCTTTTATTTTTTAAGACAAGGTCTCCCATTGGCCTGGAAGTCACCAAGCAGCCTAGGCTGGGTGGCCGGCGAACCCCAAGGATCTGCTTGTTCTCTGTCCTCCAAGGTGCTGGGCTTGCATGTACGGTTATGATTGACACTTTCCATGTGGGTTCCTGGAATCCCTCAGGTCCCTGGGCTGGCATGGCAAGCACTTTACAGACTGGGCCACCACCCAGTCCGCCCTGGATTTCTGTAGAGCCAGTCATCCCGTAAGAGTTCGTCAAATACTCTTTAGCGAAAGAAAAGGTCTAAAACTAGAGCAGAGGCCTTCCTAAAATGTAGAACATTTCTCTGAGGCAGTGTGGAATCAAGGGAAAAATGTTACACCAGGAGTCAAGCGTTCCCTTCTCAGTTCAGATGAACTGCTTCGACTCTTGCAGGTCCTCTACTCACTATGAGAGTCGAGAGTCAAAACTATGGGCAAAAGAGATGCAAGTAAGATAAGCCTACAGCCTAACATTTGTACTTAACAAGTATCCTATGGAGGTGGACTAGTGGCCCCAGTGAAGAAGCTAATACACCTCCAGTGTGCTTGTATTCCTCACAATACTATCCTGTCAGACACATGAAGCTAAACTGGAAGCCCCATGCCCTCCCTCTCACGGGGATGACAGGACGGATGGCTTCATCTGCACCTTTACCGTGTGGTTCACTGTCTGTTCAGCATCCAGCCCCTTGTGGGAGGACCGCTGAGGGTGGGTGTGGCTTCCCTGCTGTTCTGGCCCACAGCCCCTCCCTCTGCACCTTCAGACACATCTCACCATCACATGACAAATGTTAAAGTTCAGCATGCTAGCGTTCATAAACCTTTCCTCTCCCCATGACATCATTGTAGCTTTATAGACCTTCCTCTATGTTCAGCAAGTTAATGTGCACTTGTAAGAGCACGGAGTTTTCTATTTACAAAACTGCAATTAATCGCACTGGGTGAACGGGTAATATGATGGTTGCTATATGGAGCTTGAAATCCTGAGCAGGCGTTCTAACAGGAAAAAGGAAACTTGGCTAAATGCCATCAGCTACAATCAGAACTCAAATCACTTCAGAGACCTTTCACATAAAGTATGCATCAGAAACAAAGCCATCCTCTCCAATGTAGTTACAACATTCTCCTATGAGGAAAGAGCCACTGTTTCTAGATGCCTCTTACCTACAATTAAAATGTAAAGCATAAAGAGACTCTCAATAGACTGTTATGAGGAAGAAAAAATAATACATTAACTGTGATACAGCGTTCAGAGCTGGCCTGTGTGTCTGCAGACCCTGATGTTTAAATCTCTCATGTCTCCACACTGCACCCTTCACTGGTGACCATCTCCACTCAATCTACCATTTCTCCCCTTCGGACCACTCGGCCTTTCCTTCTTCTTCATTACGACTTCTTCTTATTCATTATAACTCATGCTTTCCTTCTCCCTCGGGTCCCTAACCTTTCTCCCAGTAGATAAGAGAGTAGATCTGGGGATGTTTATAGAGTCTGAAGTGTTACTGCTGTTGATTGAGTGTTGCACGTTATATAACAGCCACCACGCAGCCCAGAACACTCTGCTGACACATCACGAATAAACAAATACTATGGTTGCTGGAATCAGTCGGCAGGCGGACACCACGCGGCAGATGTGTTCCTTGCTCTTCTCAACAGGCTCCAAGGCACAGAACACTGCTGGGGAAGCAAATCCAGTGTTTTCCAAAAGGAGGGGAAATTGATAAAACTGTGTGTGGCATCAGATCGCACTTCCTCAAACACTAGCCAGCTGGGCAGATAGGCAGCAAATCCCTCCATCTTGGTCTCAGTAAGGACACATGTATTGATCATCTGACAATAGACCAATGCTATTGTTCTCATGAACGTCTCTCAATGGCATGCCACAGATAGCTAACTGTGTGTACCTAGCAGAAAAATAATAATAAAAATAATAAGTTAATAATAAGTTAAAGGTAACGAAGGACAGCTCCTCAAGACAATTCATAGACAACTTCTAGAACTGTGCAGAATGTGCACTTGTTTGGGGTAATCTCATGTCAGAAATTATGTGACATTTGCATCAGCGCAAGCGTGCATTAAGTCATGAGCACCCATCTACCTACCACCCCCATCCCAATGAGTAGTTCCCTTTGATGAGTGTTAATACATTTCTGCTTTTATGATGGGGGAGGGACACACACCAATACGCTTCTCAAAAAGCTACATTATAAATCAGCTGTCTGGTTACCCAATGAAATACTACATTATCACTCTTATCTACTGGGAGAAAGGCTAGAGACCTGAGACAGAAGGAAGTCGTGCATTATAATGAATAAGAAGGCAAAGGCACTGGTAAGAAATTCAAACACAAGCAAAGCGTTCGGCTCTAGCATGCAGGTAACAGAGAGACACCTGAAATAGCACAGGCACAGCAAGGTGGGACGGGCCGACTGGAAGCCACGGCATACCAGCGGCAGCTGCTCGGGCTCTGGCATCGATCTAAATGAGCTTCTCTAGGACAAGGGGGCCTGAATCTTGCCACTGCAAGGGTGAGACTTACACCTCCAGCTTGGGACCACGTATCTGTGAGAGGCTGGTCTACACGAGGCCTATCACTTACAATCCTAGGAGAAACCGAAAATCCCCCGGAAGAAAAGGGGGATGACTTCCTACAAGTGAGGCCAAGAACTGTGTGGGGTTTTTTGTTTTGTTTTGTTTTGTTTCTCCCAGAAAATTACCACCTCCTTCAAAGAAACTCCATTTTATACCTGGTGCGAAGGCCTATCAAAGCAGCCCTTAACCTGGTTCTGAACTCCATTCTGAAAGTTCATTCAAGGTCTGAAGTCAGTGAACTTCTGCCTAGCACTTGGAGTAACATCACTGGAGACAGCGTGTCTGGCTGTAAATGCTGGCTCTCTGGGATGTCCTTAAAAGCCTATTTAACTCATGACTGATCTCAAACATGTCAATAATACTTCAATACTGTACACACTCCATTCAAAACATTGCTCCTTAAAGAAATTCTATCTAAAACAATAACAACAGAAACAGTCTCATATAATTCACTTTCTCACTACCTGGTAATGACAACAGCTTCCATTTTACACACACGATTACATTTAACCCATAAGCAACACTGCAAGACAGACTGCAGCATCTGAAAAATCCAGAACTTACAAATAGAACCTTCATGAAAAATTCCACTTGCCATGTTTGAAAAGGAAAACACTCTTGAATTACCTCAAGTATTTTTTTTTTTTCATTTTTATGTGTATATATGTGGGGGGTTACGAGAATGCGTGTGTGTACAAGTATGCAGGTATACGTGTGTGCACATGAATGTAGAGGCCCATGGTGACATTGGAAATCACACTTAATCACTCTTCTACTTTGTTCTTTTGAGACTGGGTCTCTAATCAGGTCCAGAGCTTGCTGATAGGGCAAATCTGGTTAACCAACTTCCCCTGGGGATTCCCAATCTCTGTTTTTTTGAGCAGACTGAGAGTGCATTTATTAAAAATGGGGGGGGGGAGACAGAGAGAGATAGAGACAGAGACAGACAAAGAGAGCAGTGAGTGGAAGACAGTATTACACTAGCTGAATCTAATTTTTGTTGTTGTAGAGACAATCACAAGGTCACCGAGGTTTCTTTCTGAGTCCTGTCTTGGCCTCTGCAGGCTCTCTGTCCTCTGCACACAGAGCAAGTCCGGATGTGCCCCTAACTGAACAACAACAAAGTCAGAGATGGCAGAACCAGGCCATGGCTACTAAAGGTTCGGATCAGAAATGACGCACGGTCCTGTCACTCAAATAACACTGGCCAAGCCAGCATCAGGAGAGTTGGAAAGAGAAAATCCTCTGGTACGGTGGAGGGAGGCTAGAACGAATGGAGATGTTTTGATGATAGTAAGAACTACCACACAGGGAATGGGGCATAGCTCAAGCCAAGCCCTCTTTCCTCCAGCAACCATGAAAGAAGTCACCCTGTTTTAGGAAGCTGGACTATTATTTCTATACCACATGATGCAGCTCTGGCAACCGGATGTCATGGAGAACCTTACAGCCACCATGCGAGGTCCCAAAGCTCGCCAAGGCCTCAGCAGTGCTTGAACTAGTCTCTCAAAGCTGGTGAGTATTTTACTTAATAACATTCGTTTTTACAGTTCTTTCCAATCTGCAATGCTAACTCACATACTGAGGAAAAGGTGTTAATCATCGAATACCAAATTCAAATGTTTTCTGCTGTGGAACCCCTCCCTGATCCAGTTCACTCCTCTCTGCCACAGGTCCTCTCTCTTTCCCCTCTGGGCCTTGCATATAGATACTTCATCCTTCTGGGCCCTGTGTTATCCCCCTGTGCTGAGCATATACATTTTTTTCATAACATTTACAGCATGCCAGTTAACATTTTCTTTTCTTTGTTTAGGTTTGAGTACCGACCCCTAACGTGGAGTAAGTGTGTTTACTTGTGTTAAAAGGGTACCCTCAAAGTCTATGGGTCCCAATATCCAGCAAATGACATATCCAACAGATTTCATTTGACCATAATGCCTGGTCGTAAGGCGATCACCCCCACAGGATGCACACCTAACGGTTCTCAGGAAGTCCCTGTACTTGGGAGATTCAGAGATAACAGAAGATCCATCCTTAGAGGGCGATGCTATCAATTAGAATGTTCTATCTGTGTAATTGCCTCTCCTATGTTCTGTTTCCAAAGACATACACAATCCATCGGTTGAGGTCACAGGGCAAGATATCACAGTGCAGGCAAATCACTCTGATTTTAACCATGAGATGAACGAGAAATTACATTATACAAATGCAATAATCCCTGGACTCGGTATAAACCATAAATACCTTTTAAGAGGAAATAAGAAAGCAATGGATATTTAAAGATTATGTAATTCAAGGAATTGACACAAAGGACTGTTTTGAATATCCAAGTTTTTTTCCCCTAAGGTTTAATAATAAAGTGTTTTGAGAACTAGGTGGGTAAGACTTAGAATAAAAACAACTGCCACAATCTTGGCTGTTACCAAGCAATTTCAGGCTTCAGTTGTTCCCTTCTAAAGGGCAAGTTAGAGAAACTGAAAAAGAAAGTGCTTCTAGAAGGAACATTGATACCTGATCCAGATTCCTGACTTGCCTCCACTTTCCGCCCAATGATTCAAACAAGCTGAGGTCAACTTGAAGCTGAACAAGTTTGCTTTGCCTTGGTCTCTTTCCCTCTCTCTTCTCTTTCTCCCTCTCAGCAGTCTGTGTTCATTAAAACTTAATTTTTTGAATCAAAAGCGCAGTTGCATGCATGGCTCAGTTAACAGGTGCCCAGGACGGCTGGGTCCTGAAGGCATTCAAATTTAGAAATGATGAGGAAGGAGAGAAGGAAGTAGAAAAAATAGTGAGCAGCGGTGGGGGGAGGGGGTGCTGTCTCCAAATATTATCACTGAGCAGCCAGATAGGCAAGGGATCAGCTACAAAGCTGAGCTCACAGCCCCAGAACACCCTGGCACTGGTAAAGACAGGGGCTTAGGAAAGTGGCCTTGGCGTTCACCTTCAATTGCAGAAACCATGAGGGTTGCTAGAGACAAGTAACTAAAGAACGTGGCTTGGAAAGGTCTCAGGACAGGAAGCCTAACCTCAGAGGTGCTAGCCAGCAGTTCGCACCTTGCCACTTAGAATTCATCAGGACTATTGGTGAGCTGTTTGTTAAAATAGCAGTTAATAAAAGTTAACTGGTACCAGCTTAAACTGTAACAAATTACACCAAAATAAACATAATAATCTTCCAAACTCACCAGCTCCTATTGTGGCTAGAGTACATGTTCCTGATGCTGTCTAGGACTAGCCTGGTGCAAAGAGAAGCACGTCATAAGGGCTTGCTACGATGCATCACTTTCCAATGCCGCTCCTGGTGATGTCTATGGGGAAGTCTGAAATAACTAGAGTAGGAGACTTACACTCCACAAGTGCTGGACACAGTGAACCCTCCGGAAGAGGCACATGCTGGCTCTCACCTGCCCAGTCATCTGCTACCTGAAGTGCTTCATGGCACCGCTTCGCCACAGCTGTAGTGCTCGGGCCCGCCCATCATCTAAGTCAGACTAAATGCTTGTACTCAAAGTATAAAGACAGAGGACCTCAGTCGTAGCACACTGTGCGCCATGGGCAGTCCTGCCCATCCTAAGAGGCATTATCAAATCCACGAGGCAGGTGACTCAAGTGTGTGTCAACAACCTGAGTAAACACTGCCTGGTTCGAGAGAGAGAGCAAGGCCCCAATGTCCTGCAACCACATGTTCTACCAGTGTGGTTATCACCCTGCAATGAAAACCGGCCACATGCAACTCACCAGTGGTTAACTAACATTAACGGCAACCGGACAGAGCTACAGAAAATTAATCAAATTTTACACATTCACCAATTCTGTTCTTATTTACTTTATAAGATGCACCCAGAAAAGCAATGTGAAAAATTAGATCCCAGAAGCCTGTGGAACCAATAACATCTGTGCTTCAGATGTGCCATTCCACATTTACTCTACATGGCATCCTGATATGCAAATCCTCTTGGAATGTCTCACTTTGGTTCTACCACCAAACAAATACACCCAACTAAAAATGATACACCCTGCAAGAAAGACTTCATGAAAACACAACTTTTCCAAATGGTGTCATCAGTTTTCTGAAACATTTGGATATTTACTTTTACAGAAACATTTTCTCTTTCTGGGCTATCTGGTTACAACCATGGTGTCTTTGTTTGCCCAATCACTCACAAATCCAAAGGGCTAACTGAAGTTTACTTACGGATTCCTTTTAAAAACAGCTCCTGTCATCTTGGCTTCCAATAAGCTACCAGCTTTTCCTGGTGTCCTGGTACATTCCCATCACCTGTCATGAGAAGGAAGAATTTGGTCAGTTGCATGTATCACAAAGACCACTTCTTCATTGCTACAATTAGTCTTTCCTGTCTCTGTACTCAAAATACAGGGAAAAAAATATTTTTGCCTCTTTTTTCCTTTAAAGCAAAAATTAAACATAGAATAACAGCACATAAGGATCATAAAAACTTCAAAAGTGTATCTTCCATTGCTGGAGTTGGGGTGGAGAACCCCAAGATGCCCCCACAGTGTTTCCTGAGGGGTTTCAGTCAGTTACCTAGAAAGAGAGAGCATTAGAATAACCTGCCTCCTCTCCCTTCCCTTGTCTTCCTCTTCCTCGATTCTCAAAAATGACTGACTAATGGACCCAGAAGCACCAGTGGCTACAGGCTGAGACCTGGGCTCCTGCTGCGCCAGGCGACCTTGCTTGCCCACAGGGAGCCTGACACTTGGTGAGCGGGTGGAGGGCCACCAGCTCTCTGGTTTTCCCCCCAGCTATCTTGAGGACTTTAAGTTTGTTTAATTTACATGATGGGACAGATGAGTAATCACACCATACAGATTAGAAAAAAAAAGCAACCCTTGGTTCAAAATTTTCCCATTTACTAGTCATGAGACCTTGGGAAAATCCAATCCTTTTCTTCAGCGTCCACGTTGTTATTTCTAAAAAAGCATCCAATGTCCCCTGCTGCCTTGTGTGGTGGTATGGAGGGTTACATAAGGTGAAAGATGTATTCACCATACTCTGATCCTACGAAGACAGTAACCCAACAGCAGGGACACCCAATGCTCAGCTATCAGAGCTGCTTTACTGCCTGTAAGTGGAATTCACCAAATACTGGCGATGCATGCTGATTCATGCCACGGAATTCATGCAATGGAAGATGCCCAGCAAGAGATATTTTTCCTCCTATGAGGAAGTCATCCAGAACAGTACTTTTTTCAAATTGTGCAACATTTCAGGGTTAGAAAACCAGAACTTTCTACTTTCTTCCCTTCACACAGGGCCATGAATAGAAAGGCGCCACTTGAACTAGCAGAAGCAACTACTGGCCACTTTCTGTAAGGAACATGGGGCTCCCAAGTACACAATGCTGACAAAATTGGAATCTAACTTATTTTTCATCACCTGAAACACTAATGCTACTTCAGAGCAGAGATTGATCACCGCTGCAATAAGTTCTATCCACGTAGTCACCACAGTCGCCTGGCAGAAAGATAGAAGTTTTAAGTCGTCCACACCATAAAGCAAGCGCAGGGTGGAATTATAGGAGAGGCAATGGGAGAAAAGAGCACATAAATCCAGTGTGCTTCCCTAGCGGGAAAGCACTTGCCAACATCAAACAAAACCAGAGCGAAGCTCCCTGGAGTGAAGAACAGGAAAGTCCAAACCTTGTGACTCTCCCGATACTGAGAAAAGTCTGCTCATTAGCTAGCTATGGCTTTATGCACCTGGCCACTTCCCAGGAAGCATTTTAAAAGCGTAAGAAATGCTGTAAGATTTGATATAGGTGTAAAATAAATAGGTTTGAAACATGTTTGCAATTTAACAACAGTATAATCTTTGTCAAATAATTTATTCCATTTAGGCTCCATTTCAAGTCTATAAAATAAGAACAATGATACCTACATGTCAGGGTGGTTACGTAAGCTAAAGACAATGTGTTGTGTTCTCCAAAGAAAGTCACAACTGTCATGTTATTAGTGTAATTGTGGCAGTCTATTAAATTCACTGTTACAAAGGCAGTTAATTACAGGATGCAGCCCATTAAATGCATAGACTCCTCATGTGAACAATCTGGAGAGAAATCATGTGTGCATGCAACAAAAACACAAAAACTTTCTTGGTATTTCTCTTGTAATGGAGCGTTAAATGCGGATCTCCACTTTCACCTGAGAGGAACGAACAACAACAAGCTGTAGCTATGCATCTGGTAGCATTCCCTGTATTAGCGCTGTCTTTTTTGGCCGATGAGTTCTGGACCAGAGGGAATGAATCATCTGTACCTTCTCATGGCCCCGCTGTGCGCTCCACAGGCATGTGTGGGACAGAAAGGCCATGCTGAGACTGGCGGCTGCCCATCTCCAAAGCTACCTGCAGCAACATATTGTGGCCTCACTCACGATGGTATAGGTTTTTTTTTTTTTTTTTTTCTGCTATGTTTAAAAGAAAAAAAAAATACACTAGGGCAGACCAGACTGACTTCTAAACAGAAGTAGCAGAACTTTATATCTAAGGTACTCTTCCAAGCTTTCCCCTTTGAAACCTGTCCCAATTGGGCTGACTGTTCAGAATAAGGTGAGTCCTTATCCTTCCATCTTAAGAACCAATATAGACACTGTACACAAAGAATCTGTCCACTTACATACTGTGGTCAGCCCTGATGCACTGAGGAAAAACTACCTTGTGCAATACCACAGAAAACATTTTTCATTAGTTCAAAGAACTGAAATCATCCTAAAAATGGAAACGTGCCCTTTATTGTGTGGCAACTTGAAACTTCCATCTTTCTGCCAGGCAACTAGGATGATTGCGTAAATGTTACTAATCTCTGCTCTGAACTGGCATTAGGGTTTCAGGTGATGAAAACCAATTGAGATCTCTATTTCGCCAGTGCTGTCTACCTGGAATCCCACGTTCTTTGGTTAGTAATTCCAAAGAACTAAACGTGACTTCATCAGCTATTGTTAATGAATTAGCCATTCATAGGGCCAAGCACTGGGTATAGAGAAGAGGTTATGAGGGTATAGAGAAGAGGTGACTGAGGCTAAGTTCACACAAAAGAACGCAGAGCTGTGGAAGTACTACCAGAGCCTTGGCAGTGAGGTTTGGGGACCACTTTTAAAGGGCAACCTGAAGGTATATGAGTCCTATCACCAGCCTACTAACGACCAATCACACTCCATACACGATGCTGAAAGCCTCCAATAGTCATGCAAAAACCTGGCCCGAAACAATATACTCCTCTTTGTGGTCTCTCTCTCTCTCTCTCTCTCTCTCTCTCTCTCTCTCTCACTCTGTGTGTGTGTGTGTGTGTGTGTGTGTGTGTGTGTGTGTGAACATCAAACCCAGGGCATCACATAAACTAGACAAATGTAATACGTAGTACCTGAGCTATGACCTTTAAACACTCTATGTTGAATTATACCCTATCCTTTAAGCCAGGCCTTCCTATCATCCCCAAGGTAGAAGGAAACTGGCTGGATCCAAAAGTGTTCCAAGGCTAAACAGTACCTCCCTAAGGCTAAACAGGAGAGAAAAGCACGCTTCAAGTCGCAAGATGGGATTTTTTTTCTGGATTCTCTGTCTCTTCCTCCCAAGAAGCTAAATTACTAAGAAAAGTTGGGGCTTCCTCTATGGGAGTCAGTTTCATGAGTCATTCAAGGCACATGCTTTGGCTACCAGAACTGGATTCCCCAAATGAGACCCAAAATCTTGAGTTTGTCATTCAAGTTCTTACCTTAGCTCCTTCATCTACCGAAGGGGAGTGATTTCAGTAGTTTAGCCGGCCATTGCTGTCAACTAGAAGACGCAGGCCATACAGAAAAAGCACATGGCAAACAGCAAGTGTTCTTGCTGCTTGAAAAAATAAACTATGTTCACCCTCAGAAGCAAAATAAGTCCCAGAAGGAGGACACCACAATTAGGGATCTGCGTGCATTCAGATATCATTCAGCTCATCTTCAGGAGAGCAGAAATGGCTTGGGATAGAGTTGCTCTTAGTAGTAAAGCGCAAACTGTTCTGCACCTGTACCTGTGTGCTAGCAGCAGCAGCAGCAGCAGCAGCAGCAGCAGCAGCAGCAGCAGCAGCAGCAGCAGCAGGAGCTGCTGGCAAAGGGGAAAATTTGACAAGGCAACAAAAGCCACAGAGACGTGAAACTGAAAGATCTGGTCATGATTACTCAGCTCAAGGTAAAATGCGGCATTCAAGCCCAGGAAGCTTCAAACAAACCGCACTGTCTCCTCAGCAACCAGTGTAGAAAGAAATAAGTAAACACAAGATGCAGGCTGAGAACAGAGGGGTGGAAACAGCATAAGCAAACTCAGAGGAACAGACAACAGTTAGCGGGGCCCAGTGATTGAAGGGTCAAAGCTGCTAGCAGTGTAAAAACATCAACACAGACCTCACAGGAGTTCTAGAAAGGATGCACTGTGAACTCAAGTAGTTCTGGAGCTCAGAGCTTACATGAAAAGTACCCATCATCGAGGTCTTTTTTACATATATGTGCATACATGCTTCATTATGATACAAACACCCGCTTAGGGATAAGTGACTTCAGATGTTCCCTTGAAGGATAGATTTCCCCGCAACATTACAGTTACAGTCTAACTCTTACCTGTTCATTGCAATGCTTTTAACAGGAAAGAGGAAAACGGAGAGAAGACAGAATCACTCAAAACTATTCAGTTCTCTGTAGGTCAGAAAGTCAGGGAACAGAGGAGGAAAGGAAGCATGCTCCTGATTAAGAAGAACATGCACAGAGGGGGGAAAAAAAAATGATGATCCTGGCCAGTCTCAGGTAGTGCAGACTCTTCTGCAGCCCCCTTGACCTCTGTCCCCCATGATTCATCCCTTGGGTATCACCCCTCCCTTCAATATGAGCAAGTGCAGTGACTTTTGATCTAGAAATGACAGGATGTTGTGTGCACCATTACAGGAGCTGATAACAGTCAGCTTGCTTCAGGCTCCTCTCCCTTGCTGGTTTTGTAACACAGAGCGGCTGCCCAATGAGTGCCACACAAGAAACCCAGAGGTGTGGTCCAAGAGCGCACGAGAAGCTCAACTCTGCCAAACACGTGAGCTTCTAGAAAACTCTTCTCCAACTGTGTCTCAGATCGGACAGGAGCTGTACTGGCAGCCTGTCCGCAAACCCAGTCAATACCTAAGTCACAGGGGACTCCTGTCCCACAGCAGCTGTGCGTACTCAGGAAAGGGCCGACCTGCAAAGAGTATGCTCCACTGCACACAATCAATACGGAGAAGGGAAGTACAGATCCGTAATGCCTTCTCAAGTCCTTCTGGCAAGGAAGAAGATTGGCAAAGGAAGGTCTGCGAGTCCTTAGGGCCTAGAAGAGAGACCTTGCTTTGGCATGGTGCCCTTCTCTTCCACCATCTCCAAAGTCCCCTGCTCTTAGCCTATTCTTGCTATTTGGAAGACATAATCAATATAATTTACCAGAAGAATAATCATGTAAATGGTAATTAGACTCATGGCTAGATTTCAAAAGTCATTCAGCATGCCAAACCTTGATTCACTAAGAACAGTATGTTAGCTGTCCTATAACCTACATATAATAAAAATATCTTTTTTAAAAGTTTTTTTTAACTTTATTGTGTGTATCAGAGGGCACTGTGTGTCTTGTGGAGAATCAAGGGTGACTTCGGAAATCATCCTGGATTGCTTCTACCTTCTTTTTGCTTCATACTGAGATTTCCCAGGCTCTGTCCAGCAGGGCAGAAAGTTCAGGCTACAGCATTTTCTGCCTGGGCGTTTTTACATAGGACCTAGGATTCAAACTCAGGACCTTCTGCTTGTGAGGCAGAGTCTTAACCCCTGAGCCATCTCTCCAGCCCTGATGAAATCATCTTAATAAGAGCATGTCATAGGTGATATACTTATACAGTTTAAAGTGTGTGTTTGAGGAGATGAGCTGGAGACTTTCTCTAGTGATTTTAAGAACTCAATTCAACTGAAGAACTGAGTTGCATCCATAATTTTCTACTAGGAATGCTTTAAAAGCCAAACACGCATATTTTTAAACTTTCTGAACAAATACTGAGCGCTTCTACAAATCAACTCAGGAAACTCAATTCATAACTATAGCGAGCTGGGCTACAGTTGTCACCCGACAAAGGTTCTCCCTGCACAGCTGACCCGCTGCAAGCAGGCTGCAACGACACTGCATCCTGTGACAGTGGAAACACTTCATTACTTCTCCAGCCCTGCGATCCGGCCTCTCAGCCGACAGGTGGAAACTAATAACACACGCGTCCAAACACTGACTGGCCCATCTGGGCTTACTCAGTCACATCTGTAAGTCTTCTCTTTCCCAAGCCTGTTTCCTGAGGTCTACCAAATGCTACTGCAATGTGAAAAAAAAAAAAATGCTATCAGGGATACTATATATTCTCTGTGGGAGAAACACAGAGACTAAGTTTTCATGACATTAGAAAGCTGCCACTTTTAAAAATTTAAGTGAGGAGGGATAGCGCTGCATAAGGCATTCACATTAAATGTTCCATCCATTCTCAAAAGCAATGTACAGTGCTCTCCAAGCGAGCTGAGATGCACCTAAAATAGGCTGCCTCTCTCATGAATGATTTGCTTCTCTCTGAAGTGCATCATGTAGGGAAGAAAAATCAGAAAAGGGCTGGCACAGATACTTTGCAAGCAGGTCTGTTCATCTGTTTCCTGCATCGGTGCCAGTTAGATGCAGATGTCAACCTGACAACTGAAGAGTGAGGCCTAGGCAGCCCTAAGCCAGCCTCCAGGGGATTACTAATTGATGGGGAGGACCCAGCCATGGTGGACAGGACCATTACCTGGCAGATGGGTAAGATGGAGAAAACTGAGTCAGTACTTTGGCACACTATGGCCTGCAGGCACTCTGGCAAGCTCTTTCTGTGAATATGATATGTCTGGTTCTTTCAACTCCTGATGGTATAAACTCTCCTGCCATGCTGACAGAAGTAGCCAAGAATTGTAAGAATACGTACCTTGATCTTCCATGTTGCTTGAATCCTGTAGGCATAACAGCAACAAAAAGGAAAACTGAACAGCATCCCTATTCTTTACTAAAGTCACTGATTCACTCAATAGACATGGGGGGGAGTGATCTATAGACTCCAGAGCAATGACTGGACACTGTGTAGAAGGAACCTGCCTGACATTAAGTAAACAATGCTTGCTGGTGTTTTCAACAGAAGTAACCGCATCTCAACAAATAGTTGATGCTAAAAGAAATATTTCCAGCCTACATCTTAGGAGGCTACTGAGAATTCAGATTAGAACTTTCTTTTCTGCTGAAAACTTCATATTTAAAATGAATTACAACTTGTTTTTCTCTGTAATGATATTCTCAGTAAGACAGTCAGGGGACTTATCCAAACAAAGAGGTTTTATCCCTCCAGAACCCCAATGTGGAACTTTATCAATAGCATAAAAGCAATCATTCACACACAAATACAAACAAATAAATAAGCACAGTCTTTCACTCAACACTCCTTCCTTTTGCCAGCACTATGAATAAACTGAAACTAATGAGGGAGGGCCTACTCCCAGGAGGCCGGTCACTGCCTCTCAACACGAACTTAACTGCTAGGGACCATGTATTACCTTCGTGAGCATTACTGGACCCTTCGTATTTTACATGCTTTGGTATAAGATTCTTAGGTGATGCTATGATTTCTAAAGGTAAAAAGCAGCACGGACTATAAATAATAAGCCAATACTAGTCTTCTTTCTCAATGTTTTATGTGGATTAATTCACTTAATCTTAATAGACCTTTGAGGAGACATGTTACTAAGACTCTCCTAGCTTTACAAGTGACAAAGCTAAATGGAGTTGCTAACCAAAGGGGCACAGTGATTTGGCAAGCATTCCTGCAAGGCATGCACGCAGTGTTAAATGGAGGCTTGTCTATGATTGGCGGGAGAACACCATCTGCCAGGCCTCTTGCTTGCCTCTGTGGGACCTCCCCAGAGGCTGAGGGGCTCGTGTTCTCCCTGTGAGCTGAAAGGTGCCCATCAGAGGGCTTGCTCCCTTCCTCACAGTGAGGAAAACACAGTCCTCATTCAAACATGAAATGCCAAAATTCACCAAGCCTTATATGTCTCCTCCCTCCCACAGGCTCAGCCCTCGAATTCCAGCACAATGAAGTGATAACATGCAACGGGGTGCTAAGGTCTTTATGGAAGAGGTTAGATGCTTCTTTTACCAAAGAAGAAGCCAAACCTTAGAGAGATGTGGAAATATAACCTACTCAGTCCAGAAATCCAGCCAGGGGATCTTGAATAGATCCCTCTAATTCTGCTATGGGGTACACTAGATGAATGTGGGGAGTGTGAAAAAGCTGGCAACACTAAAAAATTTCTGAATGCCCAGTGACCAGAACTATTCAAAATCCAATGAGTACTAAGCCTGAGAGTTGTTTTGGCAGCACTCAACCATGGTGCACCATGGGATGCCCTGCAGTTTTGGTTCTGTGCACACAATATGTGCACTTGTGCTGACCACACTAACCCCAAGGCAGTGCCAAAGACTCCACCCAAAATGCCTTGCCTCTGATCTGAGAAAATTGCATGTTATGAATTGTTCTGTTTTGTAATACGTACAAAGCTTCCGGCTGTTATGGAAGCATGATGGCTTCATTACAGAAAACAAAGACTTCTGATATTTCCCTACCACCATTCCTCAGCATGCAAAGAGCAAGCCTGAGAACTTCCAGTTGTTCCATGTTCAAATGTTTCATTTCAAAAATCTCTGCTTGAGTTGTTGACTTACCTTTCATTAAGGAAAAAAATCACTAAATGAATTTTAGCTAGTGATTAAAGAAATTTCCAATGATTTCTGAGATGGTCCTAAACATATTTCTGCCATTTTGTGGTGTGAATTTATGCAAAGTGCCATCCTAGCACTCATGATTAGAAAAATCAAAATATCAGTGAACTCTGAAAGACACTGAAGATATGCTAAATCCTGCCAAATCAAACATTGAGCCACGATTTAATAAACAGGCATATCCATTTCAATTAGTATGCAGATATGTCAGCTTTTAAAAGTGGCAAAATTATATACACACCAAATAACTGTTTTTACATAGAGTTCCTTATGATACACTGTCTGAAAAAGCTTGCTTTATGTACCTATTCGATATACCTATGCACCCAGGGTTCTTATGAAAATTTGTTCTGCAAAAAGCGGTCAGGATTAGGAAAAGTGTAAGAAGTCCTGCTTTAGCTTCCCACCAATTTTTATCTGTAAACACTTTTTTCTCGAGTGACTTTCTCTTTCCCAAAGAAATAAAGTTCACAGCACAGCAACCTTTTCTACTATAACACCCTACTTTAAACTGGTGGGGATTCCACAGCAGTGGTCTCATTGTTTGCACAAAGCAGGCAAGAGCGTACTGTTTAAAGTCTGGTGGGCGCCTATACATTACTATCTACATAGCACTTGCACTGTGGAAAGTGTGAGGACAAAAATATAACCAAAACTCAGTCATCTAGGAATTAAAAAAAAGTTGGTAATTTCTAATGTATCATTCGATCACTTGTATGGCCCTCAAAATACAGTGTTCTTAGGTTTAAAAATACACTCTAAAAGCTTTCATTCAATACTATTGATTTTTTTTTCATTTGGTGTAGAGACACTTTAACTCAAAATATTTGGGCTTCATGATTTCCGAGTCAAACTGTATTCAATAAAAATACTCTTTACTCTTAGCAGGGCAAACTTTTCAAAACAACAATAAAAGGTCAGTTGTTTTTTTTTACAGTAAATTTATACATAAAATTTGTTTTCTCGAAGAGACATAGAGGTGAAAGAAACAGTCATGTCTCTCGCTCAGCCATGCAGAAAAGATCAAAGGACACAGATTAGCTAGCACTCAGGTGCTTTGATTCTGGTAGCACCCGAGGCAGGGAGGGCACCCATCCCTACTTTCAGAAGATGAGGCTGGTTGTGAAGGGCACAGACCTGACCTACTTCCAACAGCTCAACTCTGAAACAGTTCTTTCATCAGAACCAAAATGAACCGAGAAGTCATAGGGAAAACCATTCAACTGGGCAATGATCAAACTTTCAGTGAAAAAAAAAAAAAAAGCCAAACAGAGACTGATGAAGACGTCCTGTGATGTGACCCAAGAGAGTCTGGAGTAGCTGCTAGAAAAGGAGAGAAGGGGCAGAGGAGTCCAATAAGAGAGATGACGTGACAGACAGGTGTGTGGCTGTGGATAAGGGGAAAACAACAGAAGACAGAAGAGAGAGAACAGAATCCAGAAATGACGGGCTGAGGCCAGTGGCAGAGAGTTTTCATCTGTTAGGAGCAGAGTGGAGCATTTTAACTGACAAGGTGGACAGTACTTTGCAAACACTTAACTTTGCCACATGTTATGAAAATAGCTAGAGAGAATACCCACATGAAGGGGGCATATTGTGCTGCAAATGGTATTAGCAAAAACTGGCAGTGGGCTCCACACAGCCAGCACTGAGCTGTGGTTTGCTGACCCCTGACCTCCAGAGAAAACCTGAGGCTGAGACGACCAGACTGCACCGGAAGGATGAGGGACATCAGTCACCCATTCCGCTGGCAGCAAATACTCCAAGGACCCTATATGCCCACAAGCTCTTAGGTTCTGGGGACTTCAGTACCACCTGGAGATGATGTATTTCGTTGATCCAAAGTATTATCACTCAAACAACCTGTGAAACATGTCACTGCCTATGACTCACCATTGTCAAACTGTCCTGTTACGTATTTTACATTCAAGATCTGGACACATTTTACATTCACAATCTGGACACACAAAAAAAATCACCTATGTTTCAAAGTAACAAAAAAAAAGAAACTTAACATGAACAGAAGCAACTGAACGAATCCCACTTCCTGTCTGTGCCTTCACGACCCTTGTTGGCCTTTCGTGCCTCATTCTCTCGCAACTGCTCTTTCAGGTATCAGTCCCTTCCTCCAAACATCCCAGGTGAGGGGGAGGCACGGGAACCTTACTATTCTTGGCATCCCCGTGATTTTCTTGGCAGTGTCTGCCCCCCTCCAGCAAGGTGGCCCACTGAACACCCAGGTACAGACCTGGCAAGCAGGCTCTGGTGAAACAGGAAGTGCTGGTGCTCAGAGCGGTGGACATCGGCAGAGCGAGACCTCACAGAGCATCCTAAGGGCGCACTGTCTGCATCGTGGGCAATGCAACAGACCCAGCAGAGGAAGAAAACAGCCCTAGATTTGAACGGGAAGAGCAGGTCACGGAGTCTGGGTTGTTGCATGTAGAAATACAAAGATATTTCTCCTATGCTTTGTCATTTGAAAAAATATGGTTTTAATTACTGGCAAAACTTACATTTTTTTAAAGGACATACACTCTAACTATGAAAAATGCTTAAAAAAAAAAAAAACCCTACTAGAAATTCTCAATACTGGGCCCAAAGAGAGCAAGCACTAACTAAGCAGGAAGCTCAGTTAACCACAAGAAAACTTCACCTGAATGAAGACCGAAAGCAACAACAATAAAAATCTTAAAAATGGCCTGAGAAAAGGAAAGAGGAAGGATCCTCAACCTAGAATTACCTGAAACCCTTGCATTTCTTGGCTCTAAAACAATGACTCTCCTTTCTTTCTGCGACTTCCTTCCCACTCTGCTAGGGTTTCTTCCTTGTATTCCCAAGTGATCTCATGTGCTACTATAACATGGCTCGAAGGTAAGTCATGAGCTTGGGATGATGAAGCCATGTCCCCACAGGCGCACTGACTTGATGCTGATAACGGGGAAGGGTGAAAGAGAAACTTTGAACTTTCTCTTCTGTTTTGCTATGTGTCTGAAACTAGCTCTAAAAAATTGAAATCCTTTAAAAAGAAAGGCTGTGACTGAAGGATAAAAATTCCTCTTGTGCCACTACAAAGGTCAGAGAACTGGTCAGAGGTGGTGGTGCACGCCTGTAATACAGACTCTGAAGCTGCAGCTGTAGCAAGAGAGGTAAAAAGATTGAGGCCATCCTGAGCAGAGGGGAACCCCCTCCTCACACACACAGTCAGAGAATGAAATGTTTATTTACTTTTAATTCCAATATCTTAAATTCACCCAAAATTATCTCTAGCACAACCATGTTCCCAAAAAGTCAATTAAGCACAGTCCTATGTGCTTATACACTTGTGACCTGAATCTTTTCTAACACAAGCCAGAAGGAACAGTTCACACAAAGAATGACTTGAGGGCTGGAGAGATGGCTCAGGGGTTAAGACTCTGATTCACAAGCAGAAGGTCCTGAGTTAGATCCCAGGTCCTACATACAAATGCCAGGTGGAAATGGCAGCGGCCTGCACTTCTGGCTCTGGTGGGCAGAGCCTAGGAAATCCCAGAGCAAAGCAAGAAGGAGGTAGAAGCAATCCAGGATGATTTTTGAAGTCACCTTTGGTCCTCCACAGGGACATACAATGCCCTCTGATACACACACACACACACACACACACACACACACACACACACACACACACACGATAAAATTAAAAAAAAAAAAAAAACAATGACTTGACTTAGGCTAAACTTCCAGGCTTTACACTAGCTATCCTCATAAACCAGTTCCTAAAGAGAAATAATACAAAGATATGTATGCTGAACTAGGTCCTTAAGGCCGGAATTCAATGAAAATGGTTGAGAGACCTCCAAACAGCAAAGCTTTCTGGTCAAAATTCTAGGGCGGGTATGAGGGTGATCGCCTGAGAGAGTTAACATCAAACCACAATACCACACAGAGCACTTTCTTTGACAATTGTTTTGTGCGGAACTAATTTTAAACGTTTCTTCCCTTTAACTTGCCCAAGGAAGCAGAGCAGCACATACGGACTTAATGTGCTCCAAACACACTGCATTGATACCCTGAGAAGCAGAAGCAGCCACCAGTCCATGAATGGCCAGCAGAGCGGGAAGAGGTGTGCAGCACTGGGCCCATCAGAGAAGTCGTTGGGTTCACAGTCAGTGTGACACCGTCCCTTAATCACTGCTGACTTGATGTTCTATCACTCACACTTGAACATAATGTCCTAGAAGATCCTGGTGAACTAACTTCCTTCTTCAGGCCCCGCCTCTTCAACACAAGGGGCCCACGGCTGATCCAAACAGGAAAAGGAGGCCCATCCCTGTCTGTCACATGAGCTCCCTTCCAAGCTGCCTCTTGGTCTCTTCTCACACAGTAAGGAGCTTAGATTTTTGCCATTTCATGTGCAAATCAAGACTAGGAGATATTTCATGGCAAAATAATAACAACTGATTAAAAAGGAAAAGAAAACTAAAAGGGGGAGGGTCGTAAAAGTGACGTCGAACTTTTTGGAGAAGGCAGTTATCACTCTGAAGTACCACTACTGTTGGCTTAGCCCAACCTAACAACCTAGCTATTATCGATTACTTTTGCTTGAGAGCCAGGGCAGTTAAGACCACCTTGCTCATGATGTACAACATATTTTTCCAGGTGCTAGAAGCTTTCTAAGAGGAGGAAAGATTTCTGAGTACCTGGGTAGTTGAGTGTTATGCACCTGGGGTGGTCCCCTGCACAATAAGGAAGGTCTCAAAGCTCTGCGCTCACCGAATGCTTACCTGGGACATGGCCGCCCTCCTCATCAACGCTCAGAAATAGATGTTTCCTTTCCACCAAAGGCTTCTCTGACCTCCCGCGCACTTAGGTGAGAATATTAGACCACAACTCAAACATTCTCCCTCCTCTCTTCCTCCCCCCTCTGCATTTCCACCTGCCTCTCTCGCTAGACCTTGCTCACCATACACATGCATTCGCCTATTTATCTAGTTTATCACCTTTCTTCCACCAGACCAAAGTACTGTTGTAGAGAGTATGTGTGTGTGTGTGTGTGTGTGTGTGTGTGTGTGTGTGTGTTCCATCCTTCCTGGCAACTTCATTCTGGCTCACTATGCCTAGAGCATGCTAGTGTCACCGAAAAGTAGTTGAAAGCAGGAAGGTGAACGTTCCCAGGACGCCCCAGGGACTGTGCAAATACAGATCTCAGGAGACAAAGGCACTTAGTGAAGAGTGAACATTAGCTTTAGAGACGAGACTATGTAAGATGGTTCATAGGATACTTTAAAAAAGTTAAGTGGTAAGACTGTTGGAAATGGCACAAGACAGCAGATTAGAAAAAAAAAATGAAAATTGCCTTGAATCCTAGGGACCAAGGACATTCTAAGTAAATCTACATGAGGAAAGAGAAATGCACACTTTCTGTCATAGGAAAAACAAAGTTTGAGAAAGGAGTGAGAATGAAAACAGACCCTGCCTTCAAGTGTTGGGTGTGTATGTTCTTCACCTTCTAATCGCATCCCCCAACCAAGCCTGAAACCTGTACCTGAGCTACAATGGAGAAACTGGCTTTGTTGAATTCATCGACTTTAACACAGGGAAAAGCAGCAACTTGCTGATATCAAGACAATATCACTTCTTCAAAAAAATGTCAACAACTGCTTATCTGACTATATGGGTGTAAGTGAGTGCATTAATAAATAACACCTTTCCACCAGACATTTTAGAAGAAAAATTTATAAATAAAATATTACTTATCCAATCTTTGTTTTTGTTACAATTTCTTCCTGAATTAGTGTATATATATATAAATATGTATCATACAATATATAATATATATTCAAAATAAATAAAAACACCTAGCATATTTTTAAAGTAACACAAAAACAAAAAAAGCCCCCAGACTAAATTTTCCCACATAGAGGCTGAGGAGGTAACTCAGCGGGAGAGCAGTTACCTGGCACGTGCCCTCGGGATTCCACATTCAAACACTAAGAGCAAGAGTGGGTTGACTTCATTCTTTAAAAACTTATCCATATCTCCTTTGGATTAATGAGTTCCTTTTGTCAACTTAAGTCTATCCAACTTATTATTAAAGATATCATCAAGAATATATTGTAGGGCCAGGTGCTTCAAACCTGCTGATGTGACCGTGACCTGCAAACCCCACATGGCAAGAGGGAAGAAGCGATTCCCAAGTTGTCCTTTGCCCTTCACTGTTCACCACAACACATGCGCACCTGGGCTCTCTCTCTTCCCCCTTTCTCAGAAATTAAATATTTAATATATATCAACGTAATTTTCAGAACTACACTCATTACACAAAAACTTGAACTAAGGCAAAAGAAAATTCTGGGAAAAGTTTGTGCCATCAAATTTTTAATGAAGACATTTATAACATGGGGTGCATACCATTTTTCTCTAATGTCAATTTGAATTAAACAAGGAAAATGAAACATTTAGCCGGGTACAATGATACAAATGCCTGTAATCTAAACACCATGGATGAAACTGAAGCAAAACTTCTAGTCCAGCTTGGTCAACACAGAGAGACACAGTCTCAAAGAAAACAGAAACACTTTTTCATGATTAACTGTGGAAAATTGTCATGTTGATACACTGCACAAAATTTAAAATTCCAAACACATGTACTCGAAAGTTAATCACACTAAAGTTTCTCTAACCACCAATTATTAATTAAATTAAACATATCAAGTCATGCTATATAAGCCTAATGATATATTATGTCTGGTTTCTTTCATGACAAACACTGAAAACATACTATTAATTTTTGAAATTTCAAAATCCGTAATTTTGCCAAGCAACCATTATCCCTACTCAAATCATTTTAATTTGAGCATTCATTTTGTCCATTTAAATTCAATTTATAAGGGCGAAAGAGGAAAACACTCAGTGGTAACATGCATAGCATCCAGGATTTGATCTTTGCTGCGCTCCTATCCAACTAATCTGGTAGAATATGTCTCAGTTTGGAAAAGGTGGATTCAAAGTAACATGTTTTGGGATAAGGACATGGCTTTATTTTAGAGAAATAAGGAAAAATATGGGAATTGTCAGGTCTTGGTGTTTCTTCCCAGTTCAGGCCTAAAGCCTGTTCCCTGGGAAGGTCACAGTAACCCCATGGGCAAGTGCTAGGAATTTCTCGGTATGCCTCAATAAAGTCCATGGACAGGTGCTAAGCATTTTTACCTAGGTTTTGTTTGGGATAATTCAAGTTTTGCCTCTGGCAGGAAGAATTCTTCTGGGATTTAGAAGTGCCCTTTCTTAGGGTTTTTTGGAACTAGCTTCCTGCTCTCTGTTCTAGAGAAGAAGCCTGCTTTTTAAGTTTCAGTCAAATACTAAATAGAAATTTCATGTCTAGTCATTTACAATAAGTAGACTTGTTAATCAGAATGTATGCACTGATTTTAAGGAAATTAGAGAATAACTTCTAGAGTCTTAAAACATAGGTGGGTAAAATTCCCACCTACGTACTAACTCACAAATTCCAGAAGTACAAGACTATGCTCTCAGTCCACCAGAACCTTAAAAGAAACTGTGATACCCTCTTACCCTGGCTGAAGGCCAAGGAAGAGACCATCATGCCAGAAAGTCTAGATGCCAAGACTGCCCCTGGAGATGGTATTTGCAATCCAAACTGGGAGAATCCATGTCAGAAGCAAAGGGGGGCCGTGTCTTTCCTACCCCAAACATCACTCTTATGAGAAATCACAGAGATGGACCATCTGAGTGCACTCCCACCAATGATCGCCTCCGCCCCGAAAGAGACACCCTCGAAAGAGACACCCTCGGCATATGGGGCCTGACTGGACCCCAGGTTTGGAGTATGCATGGTTCACAGATGGGTCATCTAACTGATGGCAATACACTTCTGGAATTCCTCAAAGGAAGACATAAGCAACCTTACTATTAAAGGAATAGAAGGATGCTATTATAGAAGTTATTCTTTTAATAATTATATTGCTTAAGTGTTTTTCTTCAGTGCATACCTCAGTGCTCCATCGACAGAACCAGCTATAGCTTATGGGCCTTGAGTATCCAAGTCAAGGCCTCCTTAGAGATGTAGTTTAAGCTTGGATAGTAGAGACTACATGAGCTGCATACATCTTCCCAAGTTAGAACCTGCTGCCATGCCTGGTGCCTATGTCGACCTGCCTGACTGAGAGTATCAACCTGGAGAGGACAACAGCAAAAGCTCATGCTGGGACTTAAGAGGTGTTGGGGACTCCTATAGTTAATTGTAAAATATGTTCCTTGCTAAAATCAATAGGAGATCATTCTGCCTCTGTATTTTAAAAAAAGCAGTTAAAATGTGGGCTCAGCCCCATAGCTATCCGGTGAAGCATTATAGATTAGATAAGTTTGGAAATACTGAGAGAATGTTTCTGTTAAGTGCCTTTGCCCTGAAGCAATGGGTTAGGTTCTTGAAAAAATGTCCACCCTGAAGGTGATTTTTGCTGACTAAAAAATTATATGTCTGTTGTAGGTGCAACATTCTTTACCCCAAAATTTTCTGTATAAAAGTTGTCATGAAAGTTTCAATAAACGGGTTCAGGATATACTCGGACAAGAGGGAGCCACGTGTGTTCTGTTCTCCACCCGGTCCTGGGGAGCCCTGGTCTCGAGGCCGCGACTCTGGTCTGCGGCAGATCTTCAGTAGTGTGTGTGTGTGTGTGTGTGTGTGTGCGCGCACATGCGCGTGTGTGTGTGTGTGTGATCCCAGCACTCAGTAGGCTAAGGCAGGAGAATAAGCAACTCAAAACCAGTCTGTACTTGCATAGCAAGAATCTATATATATATATATATAGTGACCATAATGCATGTTAAAAATACTCATTAGCAGGAAAAATAGCTCAGGGTTAAAACTTTTGCCTCACAATCAAAAAGACCTGAGTTTGGATGCCCAAATCACACCTAAAAAATGCCAGGCAGAAATAGTGGTGCCGATATGTCCAGCAGAGCCTGGGAAAGCCTAGAACAAAGCAGTAGGGAGGTGGAGCAATCCAGGGGGATTCTCAAAGTCACCCTTGAGCCTCCACAGGTACACATACTCAAGTGCCCTCTTCTGTGCACAGTCACACCCACACAAAAAATATTCCTTAGCAAAAGTCACAAAACACACTGTTTCTTAGCAATCAGGTGCTACCATCACAATACTAACTGACATGTGGACCAGAGAGGTGTCCACAGCAGTAAATCAGTTCCAGGAGCGGCTGACCTGCTAAAAATTAATGTAGAATGGGATCTGGGATCACAATTCAGTTCCTTTTGCTTTCGAGGCAAAGTCTTTAACCCCTGAGCCATCTCTCCAGCCTCTGCTTCTAATGCAGGCTTGCCTCAGTTGCTATCGACATCTCCATTCAGTAGCTGTGCCTAGAAGCACAGGCCTCTGCTTTGGGAGAAGCCATGTGAGTGCAGCTCTGTAGATCAGGAAAAGGGTTAACTAACCAGCATAGCTAGAAGACTAAGCCACTCAAAAATCAAGATTTCAGAGGTTTTACCTAACTATGTAAAAGCTGGATTTATCTGTCACCAATAGGTCAGCTATCTCAAAGAAAGAAAATAGGAGGTTCCAAAATCTCCTAATTAAATATATATTTATTCAATATTAATATATATCTATCATTAATAATATAATTAATATAAATATATTTAATATGACATAATGCATATATAAATATTAATATAAACATTATATACATATTAGAGCTATATATTAAACTGGGATATTTACAACTCAGACTTATAGTGTGATGTAACAGAGAATGTGCCTGGAGTAGGATTTTTCTGTGCATCATCAATAACCACTGCAAGCTGTTTTAAAGATGTGGGAAAATCACAGCACTTGTACGGCTCTTCCTTAGGACATCTCCTACCAGCATGGCTAACAACACGAGGAATCATGCTACCTAACATCAGCATGAGCGCTACCGTCCACAAGGAACATCCTGTGTCATTAAAAGCATGCAATAAAGTATGTTTAAGTGCATGGGAGAAATGCAGAAGTTACTCTGGGTAGAAAAACACACAAGACTTCTGATGTTAATTTTGTCTTATTTTAAAAGAAATACATATTCCCAGTAGCAAAAAAAGGAAGCATCGGCACTGAAATATTACCAGTGGACATCTCTGAGTGGTACATCTCATTTTCTTTAATATTTTCAACACATCAAATTTCCTAGGGAGAAGCAGTTTTTAAAATACATCTAAAAACAAAGAGCTGGACATGTTATACAGCTAGAGTCACAGTGCTCGGGAGACAGAGGCCTCAGCTGGAAGCCAGCCTGGAAGACATATGAGAATCTGCCAAAAAAAAAAAAAAAAAAAACCAGTAATAATGACAAAAGGAAGAGGAAGAAGAGGTGAAAAAGGAGGAGGAGGAAGAAGAAAAAGAGGAGGGGAGGGAAGCACAAAGAGGGGGAGACACTTTACTTACTAAAATTGCACGGTATAGAATTAAAATTCTAAAATTTGTATGGAGGTGGCAGAACTTTCTGTGCGTGATCCCACGGTTGAATTCTAGCCCCGACCCGCTTCGGACAGAATAGCTATTTGGCTCTGCTGCTAAAGCAAGCTGACCTCATCGCCCCTGGAAGTCGGGAAGCCCCAGTCTGGCAACTACATGCGGCCCAAGCAGACACACCTTCCAGTTCTCAAGAGCCGCCTGGAGCCCCTGCCGTGAGCGAGCCCGGCCCTCGCTTCCCTGAGGACGAGACAAAGACTCTGCTTTGAGAGCCTCTGCGGGACACTGAAAGTTCACAGGTGCAGCCGGCCTTCTGGATGTCCCTGGGGTGTGCAGTCAGCTAGGCGCATGATCATGGCAAAGCCCCACAACCTCAGATCAGGCATCGTTCAGCGAGCTGCCCGTGCTCGTTTCCAGATTTCAAGGGAGATTTACAACATGCATCAGTGATGTAGAATCCACTTCAATGACACCCCAGGATCCTAAATATTCAGGACATTTAAATCACAGCCCCTCGTTTGAAAATAAAAACAAAAAAGTAAACAACACCCAGAAACAGGAAAAAGAATGCTGAACATTCTTAAACTACAAGTCTCATAGCTTGCATTTCACAACCTCCCCAACCAGACACTTCTGTACATCTCCAGAAACTTAATGTGTCCCTACAACACAGGAATGATTTAAACCGAACAACTTGGAAACAGCATCATAAAAATCAAAGACTAAAAAAACTTTACAGGGGTGGTGAGTTGACAGAGTGGGTAAAGACGCCTGCCGTCAAGTAGGCCTCAGTACCCCCAGAACCCACCCAGAAAAGAGCCCCACAAGTTGTTTTCCTACATTTCACACTTAGGTCCCCACACACATATGCACACATATAAACACACACACAGATGAAATAAAATAACCTTAGAAATTTAGGACTGTTCCTTAACAAAAGCATTAAAGTGTTAAATAACTTGAAAACAAAACAAAAAAAACTCACAATAAGCCTCCACTTCCTACCCATCTTTTTAATATTTTAATATAAAATAGGCATTAATGGGGCTGGAGAGGTGGCTCAAGGGTTAAGCCTCCGCCTTGCAGGCGGAAGATCCTGAGTTCGGATCCCAGATCCCACGTATAGACGCCGGCGGAAGCGGGGGCAGCCTGCGCTTCTGGTAGGGCGGAGCCTGTGAATCCCGGGGCAGAAGGAGGTGGAGGCGTCCATGGTGGTTCACGAATTCGTCCGTGGTTCTACACATACATAGACACACACACACACACACCCCGCGCGCGCGCACATACACACGCATATGCACACAGTTGAATAAATAATAATTAAAAAAAAAGATTTAAAAAAATAGGCATTAATACTCTATTATATTTTCTTAAAACCTTCACTCTTAACTTTCCGTATTAGTTACTTTTCTCACTGCTATGACCACCTACCTAGAAAGAATCGACTGAAGAAAAGAAGGGTTTATTTGCTCCCACAGTTCCAGAAGGACAAGTCTTTTCCAGGTTCTGTCTTTCCAGATACTATCCAGGTTCTGTCTTTCCAGATACCATCCTTGACATCTCATGAAACTTAAGGCTGTTTCAAGCCCAAACCTCAGATTTCAAGTGGCTTCTTAAGGCTGTTCCTGGACCCTGAACCATCTATCTTGATCTATCTTGAGGATGCTCCCAGACTTTTTTTTTTTTTACTTTTGAAGTGCTTGGAGTTGAGACTAGGGCCTTGAAGATGTAGACAATGGCTCTACCACTGAATTCTATCTTTAGTGCACTAACAACTTAATTCTGTAAACACTCACAAGACAGAAGAAGCCAGCCCTTCGTGTGCTTCAGAACCAAGTTCTCTCAAGCTGCCCTCTTTACTGTCTCAGCAACGAATCATGTTCGGCCTCTAAACAGTCCAACACTGTCACCAAAAAGCAGCTGTCAAAATTGATATAAAACAAAAACTATTTAAAATATAGGGGGTTTTGCCATTTTAAAAGTATTCAATCAAAGCTTCAGGATAATATATGTTTACCTATCACATAAAGAACACTACCTTAAGAAAACCAACATAGGTTTATAAGCCTAAAGCAAAAAGTCCAAAGTTTATCCCACTAAAAATAAGTAAAATAAGACCTTAACTTCAAATCTGTAACCAAGTTTCACAGTTTCACATGACGATAATCTCAGTTTGTCTTGAGTGGTAAGATAACATTTAGAAAGTCATCTCGCTGATGGGGGGCGCCCTGCGTTTCTGGTCCTGGTAGGGCGGAGCCTGTGAATCCCGGGGCAGAGTAAAAACAAAGAGGTGGAGGAGGCGGTCCATGGTGGTTCTACACACACACACACACACACACACACACACACACACACACACACACATGCACGCACGCACACGCACAATTGAATAAAAAAAAAAAGAAAGTCATCTCGCTGGTGGTGGTTCTCAATAGTGCAAGGTCACATGTCAAACTAGTTATCAAAAGGGAGGCAAATAAATTTGGGGTGTATCTCAATGGTACAGGGCTTGCCCAGCATGCCCTGAGTTCAGTTCCCAGGACCACAAGATAAACCAACAAGGGGAAAAGAACTGGGTATGTGAATTATTTCTGGAGGTGAAGTTAACAAGAAATAAAAGAAATATGAGGTAGCTTTTAAAAGTAATACTTTGGGGTTGTGGATGGCCATTCAAAGTGGCTTGTTTATGTCAGTTTCTCTCTAAGTCCCATTAAAATGAGAGTACAGTAAGAAAAGGCTAGAACTCATAGGACAAAAGGAACAGCTGATGGAAGAAACAGCCAAGAGGCCTCGTGGGCTGAGAAGACAAGCTGCAGGTTTCTTCAGGCAGAGAATAGAAAGGCTCTGGGCCCTCAGGTCAGCAGGAGTAAAGTAGCCTGCCTACAAGTCTGTACCACTCATGAAAATTCAGCCAAGTGGATTAAAGGTGCATGAAGTTAAAATTCCTAGAAGAAAACATAAGGCAAAGCTTCAGGCCAAGCGAGCAGCCCAGGGGTTCTTCGGTGTGACGCCAAAGCCAGGCAACCAAAGCGAAGCGAGCAACCGGGACTGAATGGAACATCAAACCTCTGCACAGTCTGGAGCGTGTGCAACCACGTGGAAAGCACCCTGCCTGCCCAACAGGCGACTGTAACTGTGAGCCACCTACTAACCAGCTATGAGTAACGGAACGTGTAAACTGCTCTCATCACTCGACAGCAAAAATCTCAAATCACCCAGTTTTTAAAATGGACGGAGGCCTTGCACGAACATTTCCCCCGGGGACATGCACAGGTGAAAAGATGTTCAGCATCAGTGTGAGCGCACACGGGCCTCTCACGTGGCAGAAAGGGACTATCAAAAACTCAGCAAATAGCACAGGCTGGCACTGGCGAGACAACTTGGTGCACGAGGTACCTGCTTGCACACCTGGTGACCTGAGTTGATTCCTCAGAAGCCTACCTGGTGGAGAGAGAGAACCAGCTTCCAAAGCTGTCCTCTGACCGCCACCCAGTCAATGGAATAGGATTTAACGCTTACAAGGGAAACTCCCATTTGCTACCATGTGGAGGAAGTCACAGAAAGATACGGCAAGTTCCACTCGAGACTGACGGGGAGGGGAATGGTGACCAGGAGCAGGAGACAAGAACTTCATGGGTAGAATTACGACTATGCAAGAGAGAAAGTGTCAGAGCGCTTTCAAAAAACAAGATGCATGTTAACACAACCACACTACATCTTGCAATATTAAAAAGGTAAAGGATATGTGGTGCATTCTTCTCACAACAAAGGAAAGTAGGGGGTTTATCCTACATTATCAAGGTGAACCTGGCATAATAATAGAGGTCTCAGAAAGAAAAAAGTATAGATAGAAGGCGAGGTCAAAACATGCAATATAAGAAATAAGTGATCTACTATTACTAACCTTAATTGAAACAGAAACATCAGAGAGAGAAAAAGAGAGATGAGAGAGAGAGAGAGACAGAGAGAGAGACAGAGAGAGAGAGAGAGAGCAGCATGGAAATTCAGAATTTTGAAGATAAAAGAAAAATGTTAACCATCTAGAGACGTAAATCATTTCCCATTGAACGGCTGCAAAGCCAAATGGCTTGAGGCATGACAACATACATCACAGAGCTCGGCCACAGCAAAGTATGGTCACTGAAGCATCAGCATTAGTACTTGAACCTAGTGTGTGGCGTCGCTGTGTGGAGAAAAGTGGAACAATAAATGCGGTGACACACAGCACTTGTCCCAGCACTAGGGAAGCGCATGTCGGCCTAGGATACAAGGGAAGAACTTATCTCACCAACAACAATTTAAAAAATGAGGAAAGTGGGGGCTGGAGAGGTGGCTCAGGGGTTAAGCCTCCGCCTTGCAGGCGGAAGGTCCCGAGTTCGGATCCCAGTATCCCACGTATAGACGCCAGGCGGAAGCGGGAGTGGCCTGCGCTTCTGGTCCTGGTAGGGCGGAGCCTGTGAATCCCGGGACAGAAGGAGGTGGAGGCGTCCATGGTGGTTCGAGAATTCGTCCGTGGTTCTACATATACAAAAGACACACACACAACACACACAGACACACACGCGCGCGCACATACACACGCACATGTGCACAGTTGAATAATAAAAAAAAAAAAACTTAAAAAATGAGGAAAGTGAGGACAGAAATATGGAAGACAGGAAGGGGAGGTGTCTGTTAGCAGTAAAGAGTTGTCTCTAACACATAAATCCTCAGCAGAAATCAGTATGTAAGCCTGAATATTTGAAGAAAACCCGAAAATGACACTTAAGGCATATTCTACGTTGCTTAGAAACAGGCAGGTGGATACCAGTGAATACAACTAAAAGATCTGGAAGAGGTCATCTTTGGTCTTGGGTAACAGGAGAGGTCGCTATTTGAATGATTGCACAATGCCCATGCAATTATCAAAATAAACAAGGAGAAAAGAGAAGGACAGTGGATTTCACAAAGCAGTTGCACAAACTGTCACACTGTGGACATCTTCAAGGTTCATCTACCCAGAAAGGATGAAAACAGCAGCTGTCCCAATATTCTACAAATAGATACTTACAACCTGGAAGAGTTCCAAACCATAGCTCCATACAAAAATTCCAAAAGGGCTGATGGCAAACAACCTGCTGTGGAAAGAGGTGTTCACTGTTCCAGAACGTGACTCACGGTGAAGACGCCAACGCCAGAAATTACATACAGTTAGAAAAAGCTGATTCCAGAGTAGGACAAAGCAGGATTTGTAACTTTGAACAGGATTGCTTACTACACATACCGTTCCAGTTACCCTGCGTGACTGTCAATATATTCATGACCAAAGGAACAACAGGTCTTATTCTGGTTTATCATTCTTGGTTATACTTCCTTATTCAGCTTGGGAGCTGAGGGAACTAGCCACATCGTAGCCACAGGACCACAGAGAAAAGTACAGTCCTTACTTGTCAAACCAACATGTCAGACCAACTTCCTTAATTAACTCCCTCCGTCTTATTCACCTGTCCGGGAACTCGTCCACCTCAACGTGGGCTGGGCTTTCCCCATCGATTAGACAATCTCCTGCAGACTTCCTGGGGGCTTAACTCAACTAGCAATTCTTTACAAATGTGCCCAGCATGCAAACCTTCAATTGTCAAGAGAACACCATTATCTAATTATGACATGTATATAATCAAATGAATTAATGGAATGCATAGATTAGATGGAGGTATACCCTCCAAATAGACGTCATATATTTGAACATGCCATGATCCTTTGTTTAAATCTTCTCATTGGCAATGTGCGGAAAATAGACACTACTAACTATAAAGAAATTAGAAATCCATTTACCTGAATCATGTTGCTATTTTTCTTCATCAGCCTTCCTTTCAATCTAGGAGAAAATAAGTAAATTAAAATTGTTCATATTATATTATTCATATAATGAGCTTCATATAAAGAAAAACAACAGTAAAATCCAAAGTATTTATTCACTTCTTATTGCCTGTCCATTCGAACATGATCTTTCCTACTTTCCATTTCAGTTCTGGCTATCCTGAGATTCAGCCTAAGTCATCACTAGACAAAATCAAGGTAGAACAAGCCTGAAACTATGGCTAATAAACATCAACACCAAGTGCATCTAATGGCATAGGTGAGTTTTCAATCACGTACACTATAAATTATCCCCTCTCTACTTAGATGAGTAACTGCTAATTTACTATATAGAAAATGGTAAAGTAAGCAAACACATTTTCAAACTGTAAGAATTACACCTCTGGTGTGAAAATGAGTAACGAGGTTGTTTAGTTTTGATTTTTTTACACCATAGAATCAATAGCAACCCAGAGAGTGACAGAAAGGTGTGTGACAAAGGACTGTGAACAAGACCTGGACCCACTGCAGAAAACGCTCACGAGTTCTTCCCAGTTCATTTCATGAGAGGCTGTCTCAACTAAATAAACTATGACTCTTTCAACAGACACGTGAGAATTCTGAAGTACAATATGTACAAGTGGGAACTACTGTAGTGCAAGGAAAGAGGAAAAGAGATTTAAAAATTCTAGCCAGGCAGAGTGGTGTACACGTATTTATAATCCAGCACTCGGAAAAATGAGCGTGCAGCCAGCCTGGACCACAGTGAATTCAAGGGCAACCTGGTCTACCAAATAAACAAATTATACTTACACCTGTATATAAATAGCATAAGGAATGTTCCCAAAGTGAACACAGGGACCTGCCCTGTCCTGAAAAGTCACTTACAACCTGACTGACAGCTGGAGGCACAGTCACTCAGGGATGTGCATCCCTGTATCTGAACTTCAAGGACAGAAGAGCAAGTTGCAACTACCTGCACATTGATGCAATTTCAGAAAGAAGCCGTCGTGCTAAAGAGGTAGCTTTGGCTGGTGGGTTGTTAGTGAGGCCAACATGGCAAGGGTCCCAAAGGCTGAAAGGTGAGACCTTGTTTATGGCAGGCACAAAAGGGAAAACGTTCTTCCTATTATCCAGCAAGAAACTACTATTGGGGCTAACATGGAAAGAGGGAAGAAAAGGGAAGAAAGGAGAACCCCAAAAGAAAAGTTAGCTTCCTTTTTTATAAGTACAAAAACACTTGCGAACAAAAATAACCATATGTGCCCGTAGCAAAGGCTGGACCAAGCTACTAATAATGCATTACCACAGATACCAGGTCTGACTTAGCGAGGCAAGGCTAGTCTCTTTAATGTGTGGCTGCAAAACTGATGATGCTAGAAACACGGACAGGAATGTTTGCAGAACAGAGCCACATGATTACACTGAGTGTGATGTGTTCCCCCTGCCCATGTATCATTCAAAGACCCCAATTAGGATTCACCAAGTATTTTGAATAGCCAACAAAGCAAAAGTGTCTCTGTAAAGTGAGTGCACTTACACCTTTCTGTATCTAAAAGGAGGTGTCTTAAAAGAAACCTCCTACTTCCTGACATGTACTTTTGTGAGACCGTCACTGTGTTGTATCACACCCTTACTTTTCCTCTGCAACAGGAGACGCCAGAAGAATACAGCATCCCTCAGGGAGACAACTGAGAATGCAGGGAGGCAAATTATCAGTCAGGTGACTGAGGAATCCACAAAAATGTCACTTGCTGACGACATGCCAAGCCTCCAGGAGTATTTAACTTCTATAATAAGTAATCTCAAAGAGCAGGGTCAAACTGGGAACAAAATTCAAAAAGGGAAACTTCCATTCTGCCATGAGAGAGAAAATGCCTGCTTTTTAAAGACAGTATGTGAGATGCCAAACACATGTCTCTAAAAAGGCCTTCCCACAGTCTCAGTGACAAATGCAAAATTGTGTCACCATGACAATGACTCATTGTCAGATGTAGAATGCCTTATATTCATTCCCTGTAAGCACCAGAGATGGGGGGTGCATCTCAGAGGCTGTAGAACTCCTCCAAGGTGACACTTCGAGAAAGGTGGGAAGGCTCCAACTCAAGTCTGTTGGGCCCCTTAGCATACAGCCTTGAACGTGACAGTTCTGGCTTCATGATAAAGGTACTGAGCCTGCTCCTTTTCAAACCATTCAAGACTCCTGTCATATTTTAGCTCCCAACTGTTTGTGCTGTGATCCTGAGGGAAGAGTACAGACCACCCTTCCTCCTGAGAGGGAACAAGGGTCTTGTTATCAGAGAGCTTGAGGACGGAAAGCCAAATAGGCCTGGATGGAGCCTCTATAGACTAGATAAGCAGTGAGGACCACAGGAGCACTCAGGCAAGGTTCCTTATATGGGTTGTGGCGTGGGGAACTCAGAGTGAAAGCCGCAGTTTCCTCTGCAGGAGAGGCATTCTGCAAAGATGCAAGCTCTTTCTGGGTCTACACGAGTCAGCCAGCCAGCCCTTCACACTGTGCAGAAGACCAGCATCTAGAGGTAAAAACAGCTAAGTTATCTTATGGCTTCGATTTTTAACATTCTATTAGGGTCGCGCAAAAAAAGGCACACGGAAATCTCTGGAGACAATGGTACAGGGAAGAATCCCAAGTGGGGGTACCCTTCTCCCATTCCTCAAAATTCTAGTACAGCAATATCAAAACTGTGCATTTACAGCTAGGGATCTGCTCCTAAGAAAAAACACACTGGAATGAGAGAAGGTTCCCAGAGGAAAAAAGCAATTGGTTTAAGAGTCACAGCTAAGGAAGGAAAAAAGACCCAGAGGTCATGGGATTTTCTGACGGCGCTGGTAGGCTTCACACTCCTAGGACGATCCCTTCCCATCAGATGAATCACTTCCTCTTTCATCAGGAAGTGCCAAGGTCTCATTTCGGGACAGCAACCTGATTGGGTGGTTGTCGAGACAACAGCAATGGTGTGCGGAGCACGCGTGACAGGGACAGTGTGGCAAGCATGCTTCGCTTCTGACAGCCCTCATTCGGGCTGCGTTATTAGAGCCTGTTACTTCTTTTGGGGGGGAAATGCTGTGCAATTAAATGTAAATTAGACACTGAGACCAGTAATAAGGTAAAGCCATTTAATTACTACATTCCCCACTAAACCTGAACTTTATGAGAATATTAAAAAAAAAAAAAAAGGCGTGTTACACAAATGAGATCTTGGTTTAAAAAAATTCAAAGTCAAAAACACAAAGTGTTTCCTGCTTTTGACACTTGACGCCAGGAAAGAGTTTAACCGAGCTATTTTGTCCTTTCCTCTGCCTGGTGAACTGCCTTGAAGACCTCGGCTGGCTGCCCGGCCTCCGCCTTTGGGGCTGAAATACACGACCCTTCTCTGGGGACACCCAGGGTCCTTCTCTGGAGTCACCCAGGGTCCTCTCATCCACCTGCCACTGGCGCCGGCTCATCTCAGGGGAGAACTTGCCCCAATCCTCCCTCACTCAGTGCTTTTTCAGGGCATCGTTCCTTGCTCAAGATCAAAAGTGCAACATGCAGGGAGTAGACAGGCTACCTATCGCCTCCCCTCCTTACACACGCCAGGAATTCAGACAGTGGATTCCCCTGGGAATGTTGGGATGCTCCTTCCTCTGCGAGGGCTGAGCTGAGAGCGAAAAGAAGATACAAAGCTACTGACTGCCTTCTGAGTTGAGCAACTGCATGACTTGCCTCTGAGATTAGTTTTTCTTTTCTTTTCCTCCGCAGAGGACATTTGAATAGAAGCATTTAGGTGAAGAGATTCCTGGTGAGGAAAGACAGCCTCACACACAGGAAGTGGCCACAAATGGGGGAAAACTTCCAGTGAAATATGCCACGTACTTTCAAAGACAGTTACTCCAAAGGGTGTAAAATAGTAAGAGCGACCGACCGTGTGCCAGGAAATAGTGAGATAAAGTTACTAAACATAGCAAAACAGGAAAAAAAAAAACCAGAAATGAATCCGGTTTTGAGTGTCATCTCAAGTAAACAATGGGTCCTCTCATCGGGAGTGACAAGTTCCAGGAAAGAAAAGGTACTTAATTGCCTCACTACGCAAAGTTCAAGCAAGCAGGTAACATGGACAAACTCAGACTTTCCTTCCTGTGAAGTCACACCCCAAGCCCAGAAGCAGAGGTAAACCCTGATGCAGTTCCCTGACAAAAGCTCATGGAACTTTACACAAAGTAGGATCTTGATGGCTCTCATCCCAAAGGCAGTGTGAGATAGTTTACTCTACGAATGGCCATGCAAGATGGATTCAAGTTACCTCAAATATCACATTACATTGGAATTTCATGAAGCATTTTTTAAAGTTAAAAAATCGAAAATGAAGCTGGTGACCTGTTAGAACACTTTCAAAAGGATGTGCCTGAGGGTCACAAGGATGGTAGCACGGAGATGGCCAATGAGTAGCTGTCAAAGGGGCTAAAGACAGTGCAAGATAATGTGTCTCTGGACCTACAACATTCCAGCTCTTCATAGCTACTGATGATCTAGTCAGTCAATCACACATGTAGAATCTTTAACAACAGAGATGGCTCCTCCCACCCCCATGTACATTCATAATCTTTAAAAGGGTTTTTAAATTCATATCAAATCTCTGAACTTTGCCCCTTCCCAAAAACACATTCTAGTTCCTACTTTATCTGTCTGTAGGCTACCCAAATGTGTCTTAGGTTCCTAGAACTCTTACTGAGAAATCCACAAGACAGAAAAATATTTTTTTCAACAACCTTGTCTTGTGGGAGTGACCTTGGTAATGCCCTGCCTCCAACACCATGGGGGATTTTGGGTTGCTTTTAAATCTCTACACATAGGTGTGTCAAAATGACCTTCCTCATGTCATTGATTCACAGACTCTTTTTTTATTAATTAATTAATTTATTTTTTCCACTCATACAAACTTCCCTCCCTCCACCCCTCCCTGAATCCCCTTGCTCCCTCCCCCCTTTTTCCCTTTCTTCCCCTCCTCCCTCTCATTCTCCCATTGTCCCCCCACCCCCATTCCTGGAGCATCCTTTAGTGTGCATGTCAAACTTTCCTCTGGATCCTCCTCTCTGATGAGGCATAAGGACTCAGTAGCATTACCTAGAGCTCTTTTTTATGTTCCCCTTCAGTATAGGAATACTATTGTGGCTGTTAATCCCTTGACTCTAAGGATCCTGGTGCCTGGATTCACAGACTCCTAATGGCAAGAGTCACACCTCTGTGTGTTTCCATGATAATGTAAGAGACCATGGCCAGCACCCAGTAAAAGACTACTTAGTTTTTTGCTACCAATCACATATGAAACCAAGTTTCTCCACTCATGGACAAAAACCACCTTTATTCCAAGAAACATTTCACTGCCTGTTGTCCGCTCTACAAGACCCCTGCAATGCCCTCCTCTCCTGTCGCCCACAGTGTTCATCCAGGCCCATCACTTGGCATAGAAAGAGAGATAAGGGGACACTGACTATGATGGAAAAATTGACCATCTGGTCTTATTTGACCTTAAAGATTTTTATCACAGTATTATGTGTGTATTAAACAAGTTTTAGACTGGTAATCACCTCCATATTAGTATGTCTTCCATTTTATAACCTACTTTAACCAAAATAAGATTAAATGATCTTAATCCTTTACCCCCCCAAAAATCTCAAATATTCCATATGTTCACAGTCCAACATTTTAATAACTATCTTAAAAACTACTCTAAGTGTCTTGGCCTTTTGAAACTGGTTTCCTATCCGGTATGGAAAAGAACAGGCATTACCGAAATTAAAAGAACAATGAGAACTTTGTGATTTAAAATACTCTGAAGTAACATATCTTCAAAAGAAAATTCAACAGGAATCATCAAACCAAGCTACCATAATAAACTTTGCCAGTCACAAAACAAAGGTCTCTTTTGTGTTTTTAAAAGAGACAAAATTTAGTAAGCAAATAAGAATGTATGATGTGCTGAAAGGAATTCCCAAGTTTACCCCTGTATCAATATAAAATAAAGAGATTAAAATCTAAGCGCTCTGCGTGGAGCCGAGAGCTGGAGCACATGCTGACAGGCTTGATCCCCAGCAGTGACCTTGACATACACAGATGCACCCCAAACAGAAAAGTGCATGTGCGCGTGTATAAAATCCATTCCCAAGGCAGATTAATAAAAATGTTTTAAACCAAGCACCAGCTGATTTCCTCTAAGTGACATTCAGGATACCTCGTTGCCTACTCCTGTTTCTGAGGCTTTCTGAATACCCTCAGGCCTAGCCGCCTTCCAAGCTGCCACGACTGCACCACCTGATACAACTCCACACACAGACATCACCGGCTGCACATGAAAAACCTCTCCAAGAGCTCTTCATAAGCTGCCCATGGCTTGGTAATCCTCACATACTATTAAAAGATGGGTTTAGCCAATGAGTTGCTTTGCCTAAAGACCAATATCAAGATAGTCTAAAAGAAGCTAGAGCTACATTCCTGTACAAAAGATGAAGAGCACCAGACATTGACTGTACAGTCGGAAAGCCAGAACTGGTCCCTGGCCAGGGTCTAAGATTCTAAGACCTACAGCCTGTCTTTTCTCCAGTGAAATGCTCATGGCTTTCATAATCCAGAAATACCACAAGTACAGGGCCCATGGGAACAACTCAAGTTAAGCTTTTATGGAAAGACTTACTACTGACTGGTTACTAATAGCTCTTGTCTTTTAAACGTATTAAAAAAACAGCTTTTATCACTTTGTCATATAAGAAATCTAAGTTCAAGTTCTTGGAGAAATACAATTTTATACTTTCAACCTCTCTCCCTGGGCTTCAAGTTTCTCACCTATTAGATGAAGTTGATTTCTGAGGTCTCTAAGCTCTCTTCTACAGTTATAATTTCAGGTCTCTCATATATCAATAGTGTTATCAAAAAAAGAGGCATGAACAGCTCTTAGTGTTGAAAAGTTCTTTATTACATGGGCTGTCACATGACAAATTCTCATTTTGCTAAATTTACAATTAGAACTAACAAATTTCCCTATAAAAACTCTTAAGTGAGGGCTGACTTGACAGCTCACCACCTAGCCTGATCACTTGAGTTTGATTTCCAGAATCCTCATGGTAGTAGAAAAGAACCAATTCCTGAAAGCTATCCTCTGGCCTCCACACATGCACCATGGCATGTGTTGCAGTCTGCCTACATGGCTGCTGATAACTGATCATCAAACGGCTTAAAGGGATTTATTTTCTTATGCCAGTCCAGCTACAGTTCATAGCCCAGCTTGACGGGAGAGCATGCCCCAACACCAGGGCCGAGGGACCTGGCCACGCCATCACCACATAACAGCTGAGAGAGGGACAATCCTTACTTGCCAGACCAGCATATCTGGCCAAGTGTACACAAGGATGCCAACTCTCTCAACCAGCTCTTCGTGATTTATTCCAGGACCTAATCCCACCCACGTAGGTCTTCCCCACTTAGAGTTGGACTTTCAAGCCACTGACTAGGAAAAATTCCTGGGAAATCTCTGCATTTGTGTCAGACTTCTCTGCAAAACGGGTATCCCTTGCTTTAAGAAAGCATGATAAAGAATACGTTGCACTCAGAGACTGAGGAAGCTAGAGACTTCTGAACGTGTTGTGCGTGGCTAGGGCTCAGCTAACGTGGTGATGCCTCTCAGTGACATGTGTGGCTTCACTCTGTCAGAGAAAGTCAACTAGCAGGACTCCAGTTTCCAAGTCAAAGGCTCTTCAGCCACCAGAAAGATGATAAGACTGAGGGTAGTAATCAGGGGACTCCAGACCTAGCTTGTCCAAAACTAGATTTGCTAGCTTATGTATTTTTACCCCTAACTTCTTCCTCTCTGACCAGTGGCACAGTTCACTTCCTGTTATCTAGATAGGGAGTTCTGTCAGAACTGGTTCTGCTGGATCTTTTTTCCATTTCTAACTGGGGATCAACAGTAGGACCACAGATAAAGAACCAGCTCCTTAGTTCAGATTCAAGGTTCTTCCTACGTATGTCCAAATTTACTGTGTTTCCACATTTGACCTGTTCTAACTTCAGCTGATCCTTTTTCCTTGGAGCACTCTAATTTGCATCACTTTGCGTTCCTTCAGTTGTGTGGGTGCCTCCTTCACTGCACATTATTGTTTTTAAATCCCTCAGAGGAAAACAACAGGGTCTGTCATCACCCATTGTTGCAGTCAGCCTGTGTGGCTGCTGATAAATGACCATCAAAGGGCTTAAGGGAAAAGGGATTTATTTTCTTACTGATACTCTGATTACAGTTCATAGTCCATCTTGACAAGAGAGCACGCACCAACACCAGGGCGGAGGGAACTGGCCACACCATCTCTACATAATGGCTGAGAGAGGGACGATCCTTACTTGCCAGACTAGCATGTTTGGGCAAGTCTAACTAAAGGATGCCAACTCCCTCAACCAGCTCTCTGTATTTTATTTCAGGGCCTAGTCCCACCCACCATGGGCTGGGCCTTTCCCATCAACTAGACAATCTCCTGCAGGCTTGCTTTGGGCCCAACTCAACCACTAATTTTCTCCACAAATGTGCCCAGAGCTCAAACCCTCAACAGTAAAGTTGACACCTATGCCTAACTATGACAGCATGCATGTATGTGCCCATAAATACACACACCCACACACATTAAACATGATTTTTTTAATTCTTCAGCTGAGTAAGTTCCAAGGCCATCTCATTTTAGTTACTTTTTATAGATAGAACTTCTCACACTAATAGTTAAATTGTTTTCCATTAAAAATGTTTATTGCATTCTATACATTCAAAAAAACAAAGAATTTCAGACAGTATTGTTTGATTAGTAATCAGAGGAAATACTAAAATCAGAAGTGGTACCCAGTCTCAACCTTAGTTTCCATACTCTACTTTGGCGGGTTAAGGGGTGGGGGTGTAACATGTTGAGAGTGAGGGAGAGTTGTGAAGGACGTAGCCACATGCAACACACTAGAATTCTACACACCTACCCTAAAGACTCTTGCTGTTTAGGCTTTAATACACAGAGAAAGCAGTTATCTCTGATTCTAAAGTGACAATCATTCAATGACTGTAACTGCCCAAAATATTTTTAAAATGACATCAGGAAAAACTGTAACAGTTACTCTTAACTACTGCTATGAAAGAGCACCCAAAGTCAAGCAACTTAAGGGAGAAAGGGAAATTTATTCAGCTTATGGTTCCAGAGGGGGAGATATAGTCTTTCAAAACGGAGGTGACATGGCTGGCTAGCCAAAGCTGTAGGAGGCTAAGTTACTGCAGACATCTTGGAGGCTGAGAACTTCAAGTCTGCTTGCTGCAGACTTCTCCTGGGGGTAGGATGAGACTAATCCATCTCAAGGTCCACCCCTTGTGACTGCCTTTTTCCAACAAGGCTCCACCTCTCAAGGCGCGATGACCTTCCCAAACACGAGACTGTGAGGGACACATTTCAACCATGACATTGTCCAAGCTTGAGGATGGACCGAGAAACTCTGAGGTGTACTTTCAATATTTGCTAGACATTATCCAGAGGGACCTCTGGGAATATTACAATCAATAAGGTGCCTATGACTTGCTTTCTAATTGTCCACAGCAAGAGACACATGAAAGAAAAGGTAACATTAAACATTATTCTATAGATATTAACAAATTATTCTATAGATACTAATATTTGCCCAGGGAATGACCCCACTAAATAGGGGCTGGGTCTTCCCACATCAATTAGAGTAATCTCCCACGAGTTTGCTCAGGATTTGCCTTAGCTACTAGTTCTTTTTTTTTTTACTTTACATGATATTTTATTTATTTATTTATTTATTTATTTATTTATTTGTTTGTTTGTTTGTTTGTTATTATTTCCGCTCATACAAACTTAACAGTTACACCTGTCCCGTCCCTCCCTCCACCTCCCCCAGACCCCCCTGTTCCCCCTTCCCCTCTCCCTTCCCTCCCCATCCCCCAGTGCCTCCCCTCCCCAATCCCCAGAGCATGCCAAACTCTCCTCCGGATCCTCCTCTCCGATGAGGTGCAAGGACCCAGGGGCATTTCTTAACTACTAATTCTTTACAGATACACCCAAAACTTAGACTTTCAATGGTCAAGCTATAACAAATGATTCAGTATCATAAACACTGAACTAAGTTACATTACCATCTCCTACACACATCCGTAGATAACACAGAGATGTAGCCTTAAATTCCAACTGCACAGAGGTATATAAGTATGTTTTTTTTGAATAAGCAAAAAAAATTTATTATGTCAGTTTCTATAAATCAAGATTTTGTGTGCACAAAATGCTGAGGTTACAGACATGCACTGTATGCTGACTTTCACATAGGTGCTGGAGATCCAAATTCAGGATATCATGCTTGTGCAGCAAGTGCTTCGTACACTACCAACTCCCCAACCCCTACATGTGCTTCTTAATGTATATAATGTAAATAACACTCTAATTAGTACATATAGAAGACAGTGTGTACATGCTTCTTTTTCCTATATTAAACCACAGCTTTAAAAAGTCAGATGTGTGTGTGCAATAAATACATCTAGAATGCATAACTAGGAGTGAAACATTAATACAGTCTGATGTATTTATATCTACTTTTTTCTAATTAACTACAAATCTAAAGTTGCAAAGCACATACTTGTGTGCAAACATTTTTGAATACTACAGAAATTCAACCCTCTCAAAATATGGTTTTGTGAGTCTCTATCCTACTTTGACAAACTTTTTAAAGGAAATACCATAGTCATGAAAAGAAAATGAAGCTAAATCATTCCACTTTGCATAGATAGTGTGTAGGAGGTTAACTGTATTATTCTTTTTCTAAATAAGAAAATGCATCATCTGAAAAAAAAAAAAACAAGACTGTCTTCATGTAAGTAAATATAATCATGAAATCATACATTTACACAAAGGATTCATATAACAGAAATCAAAAACTCCTGCGAGTAATAAGTCCCCTCTGAGATTTAAAGGAAGGATTTATTTATGTAATTTATAAAAAACATAATGCAAGAATAAGCTTTCCAAGGTGCAGCAGTCTGTAAAATGAGGAACAACTACAAGCTTCGTGCATAGTGACTGCTCCAGCTGCCTGTGCTTAGGTTTGGGGAAGGAAGGGTTCTGTGTTCCTCCTGAATATGTATGAGAACTACCTTGATCACTGGGATTCCCTCCTGTTACCCCATCCCTTTCCACTTGTAGGTCTCTAGGGTCAATCACCTTCCACTGAAATCCCTTCCTCCACTCCAATTTCCTTTGCTCTAACATTTCTCAGAGCCTTGGATAATGGACACTATGAATCTCCATTTCTCAGAATTATGATGAATTATTGTCCTAGAAAAAAAAATTCACTAAACTAAACTAAATTCCTATTTGTTGCAGCCAAAAGACAAGCTCCCATCCAGACCAGCCATGATCAACTACAAAGAGAGCCTCGCTAGCAAGGAATATATGAGAATATAAAGAATGGACCGAAAGAGACTGAGGATTAAAACCCAGGGCCTTGTGCTTGCTGGGCAAGTACTCTGACACTGTGCTAAATCCCCAGCCCCAAGAAGCATTCAACCAATCATTTACTGCCATGAAGTCATATATTTGCATGACTAAAGCAGCAGCAATCATGGGCCACAAAGCATTAGGCCCTTTAGGAGACTCGCATTAAAATGAAATTCCAAAATGACTTGGTTATAAAACAATTTATTGGACACAAACTGGGTAACAGAGAGTAACTTTCTGGGCTGAATTTTTTCTTTTTTAGTAATCTTTCTGAAATGTATTATTATATTTTGTTAGATTTCTTCTGTTTACAAGAGTGCTTTGAAGACTCTTCAGAAAATAAAAATACTCTAAAGTAAAGAAAAATCATAAATAACCTTAGCTCTCCATAGCAAGTGTCTGCCTTTCAGGAAGATTTCACTCTAAATTTTAAATATATTCCCCAATAGAGTATCTTTCATTTATGATGTGTGTCTTAAGAACCAAGTACTGTTTCTGGTATGTAAGAATAAATAAATATTCATTACTTTCTGTATATTTGATTGCATATTTTTGTAGTTTTTAATACTTATCTTTTATACATATACTTTGTATACTGCTTATAAATCCATAGAATTTGCAACTTTAGAACTACATATTCATCTTTTTCATATCACAACATATGGACATATTTCCAAGCTATTAAGCCATCAACTATTCTTTTACATTTTAATCCCTGCCTCCCCCCCTTGTCTTGAGGAATTACCTAGTGCACTGATTTCTGGAAGTTCACTGTAAAACTGGTAGAAGCATGCTGGGTTTTACCAAATAAAAGGTATATATACATAGTCTTCATGAGTAAAGATCATTAAAACCTTAGTTACAAAAGAAAATTTAAAAATAATATTAAAAAATTCAAGGCCTGTATGTGTAGCTCAGTGGGAACAGCATCTATCTAACATGCGCATAGCCCTAGACTTGTTCTCAGCACTACACACAATACAATATATACTGTAGTACACTACAGCTGTAAATATAGATGACATTTACACCGATCAGAATAAGTAATTCCAGGAAACATCCTAAATGCATTCTATTTCTGTATTTTTAAAAATCCCCTACACAAGGCTCAAAATAAAAGTCTCCCCTTCATGACCGTGGAAAGGTATCAAATGAATCTAGAATATCTACAAAGTGAGCTGACAGATCAAACAAACTTTTCCCAAGCACATTCCCCTTCTCCATGTAAGAAATTTTATTTTCTTATTACTTCAATTTAGGTTCTTTCAGAAACAATCGCTATGGTTTTGAATCTCTGAAATCACTAAGTAAAGGTCAAGTCCAGCAGCACTATCTTCTCCTTTTCATAGTCAGTAAGAAACAGACCACTTCCATTCCTCTAAATCTGTATAAAGTATCTGGAAGTGGTTTACTGTAATGCCTGCAAATTCTCTCCCATTATTTATCAAAAAAACATTCTGTACTGTACAGTTCCCTATAGCTCTGTGGTTTAACTGATTAAGTATGACCCAAATTCAAGGCCTCACCAACTCCAGGAAATTAAAGATAGAATTGTGTGGTGACAGCCTGCATAATAAATCAACTTCATTAAATCTGTCCCCAAACAGTTGATACTCCACAGGCACTTTATTAATATATATGGCAAAGAGAAGGTGTATTTACCTGAAGTGACCTATAACCTTGTTCCTATAAAGCAGTCACGACAGTTTATTTATGTGGATATAGACAGGTAATCTTTGAACATTATCATTCACTGAAGATACAGATGGATATGGGAACATAGATTCTGTAACCAAGACGTAAAACCTGCAGCAATTATCTGTAGACATCCAAAGCATGCTGAAGTCCTACCGAGAGCAGGCCTCCACATACAGACAGACCACACATGCCCTGCAGAAGGTGAAAATTCTCATGATTTACATCCCCCACAATTTTTCCCCTCTGTGGGAGTCTTCAGGGTTAGAATATAAAAGATTAGTCAATGCACTTTACTTAAAATCTGAGAAAGCCAAACTCTCAAACACCCGCTGGGGGAAAAAAAGATGAATCTTGTAAAGGGTAAATAGTTCTGTCACCATTATGAAATTTTATGAATTTTAAGGAAAAGACTGTATTCCAAATATTTTCTCCAAAATATCTAATTGTTCTGAGGTTCCATCATGTGCTGTTTTGAGTCACTCAATCTATCTGTCCTGGCAGGCAGGAAGAGACATCTGTGCCCCTACCTTTGGTTGTCAGAGTATTGAAACAAATGAGGCCAAGAAATTAAAATTAAAATTTCTACAGGAATCTCATGAAACACATCTCACACAATGCTGACACTCTGTCAGACCACCCTGCAGGAACAGGGCTGGACAAAAGTGATGGTCAGAACCACACGTCACACGAACCGACGTGCACTGCTCAGCAAAATGCCACCTGCAGACCTAAACTTCACGTAAGACCCTGAAGACGGCCTTGGGGAGGGTCCTTTACTCCTCTTCCAACATGATCATAATCATTAACTCTTCTGCTTTCCACAGTTTTCTGCTTTCCACAGTTCGTTATATGTCTTTAATTGACTTCTTGAGGTTGGTTATCCAAGTCTGACTTATTAGAGAAGCTGCTGGGACCAACTCTGACTCTACCAATGGTAACAAACCCTCCAAATGTTTCACTTTGGAAGGTCAAAACCACTCATTAGGAAATAGAGCTCAAATGCATTTGCCTGAAGCAGGCTGGTAATGGGGAAAAATGGCTCCAGCCTTGAGTTCAGAGGTAGGAGCTGGGTTATTCAGCTGCTAAATTGTTTTGACCGAGGCTTTTGTCCTCTCTGGGCCTTGGCGTGAGCAAGTGCTCAATTTAGAGGACTGCATAAGAAGCTCCCATGCATGATGCTGGATCAAAATGACTTATAGTTACAATTATTCTAACTCCATCCTAAGTCATGAGCAGGACTGATGCTTGATTACTGCTGGCTTAAAAAGGGCTGTAAAGGCAGTGGAAGTATCAAGTACCGAGACAAGCTTTGAAGTTAGAAATGTAACTGTGACACCCAACAGGGCATGAGAAATACGACAGGGGGTGAGGAGACATTCCTCATGGGCACCATCATTACTCTCCCCACCACAAGTCAGCAGGTGAGGACAGGGACGCCAATCACCTTGAGTGGTGTGGGACGGGCACATAGTGAGGGCCAAGGAGGAATCGTCATCATTAGATGTGCAAACTTTTGCAGTCCATGATTAAGTCGTTTAATTCTGAATCTCAAGTTCCCCAAGGCAAAATGGAATGGTTACTGACCTAAAAAAAAAGGTCATCTTATGGTTTTGACTGTATGATGACATAGTAACAGCAGAGGTAGGCACTGGAAAGGACAAGACCAAGATTAACATGTCAAACAGAACAACTGGCAGGAAACCACTGGAAGTCTTTCTCACCAGGCCCTGAGAAACAGACAAGAAATACCCAAGAGATACACACAGAAGAGGAGGATACCGTGGAAATATCTTGGAAAGGGCTAATTATCTCCAGGTACATGGATATTTGGGGTTTTTCTCCTCAGCTCATTAATCCACTCCCATTCACGGGACAGCTTTCCCTTTCTTGATAGACTGTCTCGATTTTTACTTCCACATCACCAGCAGATTTATTTAAAGGAATGGATTAAGGGGGGAAAATAGGGCGCAGAAGTGTGGAATAGAAAATAACTACAAATGTAAGTTGTTTTACTAATTATTTTATAACCACACTAAACAAGTACAGAGGCTTCCCTGTATAAAACAATAAAGACTCCCCACGAGATGTTCCCTTAGCAAGGCTAAAGATTCCAGTCTCTAGTATTTGGAATTTGTTCTGCAGTCCTTGTTTTTGGATGATCACTGTGTGTTTGGCACAATCCATGTTTTTAACCAGATCTGAACGGAAGAGTGGCCCCCTGGCCTAGGTGGAAGTAGATGAACTGTTTGGGTTCATGTGTCACTTAACCACCGAAGTTCTGTCCTACAGTGCAGTGCCTGGTGGGGTTGCTGTACTTCTTGTCCAACTCCTTCTTGCTATGGGCAGCAACATCCTCTTCTATCCTGCATTTCTCCAAAGCCTGAGTCCTGCGCTCCACCGAGTCCTGTTGCATCTCCTCCGACACGTCGGCATGTTTGATCACTGTCTTCCTGTCGCACATGGTTACCGTGGAGCAGGGGCTGCTGCAGTCTCCTGGGGGAGGTGCTGGCAAGACTCAGGCCTGGAGACAGACGCTGTCGCTACAGAAGCCAAGGCGCATCTTCGATTTTTATTTCTAACCATGTGTCCCCAGTGCCAGAGCCTGGAATCAGCTGGCACTCTGAGCTTTCTCACTTTCTCTGAAAACACCCACTTTCCACAGTTGCTTGAGAACCTTCATGACTAACTCAAAAGACACAGTTAATCCCTCTTCTCTATCTCCCTCTTCCCTCAGCTGCAGAAACTACTTACAGCTTTCCTACCGTATTGTTTTGTTTTCTTGTTTGTTTGTTTTTAATTCTAATCAAATGGTCTTCCATTCCTTCTAAGCTCATTTTTAATTATTTTCTCAATGAGACTAAGAACACAAAAGGGAACTTACCCTCCCCCTCCTACCACCCTATACCACTGTGGCTTTGGCGCAAATTCTTAGTCTCCCAATCTATTTGCTGTGGTCCTTTGTAGACTTGGCTTAATCTTTCTAGGTTCTGAGCTCAAGTTTCTAGTCTCTGGGCTCAAAACACGCTGGCTAACAGGATCAGTGCAAGCACAACTATTGGTTCACACATCCAGTCCACATACAAGAGCCCAGACACGCTCAAGTAACTGCATCCAGCTCAGATCATTTCTGGCAAGAACAGTTGGTAAAATGAGGATGGAGTTTATCTAGTAATGATATTGACATTCTAACCCACTGTCTTTCAAAACAAATCTGCAAGCTGGGGGGATGGAAGGTGGGTACCACGTACTAATAGCACTAACTAATGAAGAGCAGTGTATTGCATAGGTTTCAAAGCATATCACATAATATAGTTTATACTCCAAAGGAATCAATGACAAAACTCAAGTTCTAAACTCAAAGTTAAATGCTGAAATATCTAAGCCAAGAACAGTAATAACAACAACAAAATCCAGTTCCAGTTTTAAACATTCTTGAATTCTCTTTTTAGATAAAACTTTGAAAAGATGAGGAAAACTAACAAATAACCTTTTCAGAAACTGCAGGACGTTAAGACGCCCTCCCCCCCAGCAAGGTTGTTTAAATGCAAGAAGTTGGGGATGGAAGTCACTCAAACTAGTGATGGACAGTGAAGGCAAAATACCAGAGCAACTGAGTCAGTCTACACAGCCACACAGCCTTCAGCTACAAAGCCAGCTGAGATCTGTGAAGCTCATGACGGACAACCAATGGAGTCCTCGTCCCTCCTGCTTACCATGCTTCCATAGCAGGTCTTTAATGTCAATGGGGGTGGTGAGGGCCCAGAAGGAAGACTGTATCGTATGGGGGTGAGGTAGTAATAATGACTAAACTATATCACTTTGCAGCGGAATTTGTGAAAAGCACCTTGATTTTAGGAGAAAATGGTGAAATAATTGATTTAGTCAGCACTCTTACAAATCCGAGCAGAATGCAGATCATGCTAACTAAGCTGAGTTACATCAGGTCATTCACACACAGTCCATGTTCAGATTCCAGCTACACCAAGCACAACAACCAGCCTCGCAAGATTCTAAATATACGTATACTGTCCTGTGCTTTGCACAGATACACTGGGGCATGTGGGAGAGAACGGGATGTGTGGCTACTCCTCTCACTGCTGCTTACAAAAGCTTTCTGCACATCCTCATCAATATCTGCTGTTTTCTGATTTTTTAAAAGACAGTAAGCATTCTGACCTTTAAAGCCAGCTAACTGAATTAAGCTTTTATATCATCTGTGCAGCTGACTAACAAAACCTGATCTTTATAAGAAATCGGAGTATTCACTTTAAGCAACTGAGATGAGGTAAAACAGAGACAGAAGAGAACAATTCTTGGGAAATAAGTCCTATATGCAGATCTGATATCACCGCTTCTAAAGTGGTACCACTTTGCTTTCTATAAGCTTTGATTTTTTCATTTGTGAAACAAACCTTTGAGTATTTATATTTTAAATGCTTTTGAACTCTTGGGAGAAGCTAGAAAAGTGCATAGAGCACTTAGCATTGTGACCAATGCCTAAGATGCACTAAAACAAAGATAGATAAAAATAGGAAAAAGACTTTTATGTATTACTAAAATACCATCAGAAGTCACAAAAGATCTCTTCTTAGCATTTACATTTCATCATATCTTCTATTCAGATGATATTGCTTTACTGCAACTGGACAGACATCTCCAAACATTAAAGACGTTGTTGTAACCAACAGCATTTTTTCACATGGATTTTTAAAATATACAAATGTGTTCTCTTCCAGAGTAGACAGGGTGTCAGAAGATAAGCGGTCACAAAATTACACTTTTTTTTTCACAGTTTGAGAAAGTGGTAGTGTTTGTCACTTACCTTAAATTATGTTTCACATAGTTACACAGCAAACACTGTGAGACAATTGTTTTTCCCCTTTTTCTTAATTACAAAGTCAATGCTAAGTTTTACCCTTTTAAACCTCTAGATTAACCTAAATTCATGTAGAATATGCAAGAAGAGAGAAATGTGGTATGCTGAATCTTGCATTGGCATCTCCTCCTTGGGATCTTACCTGGCTTTTCAGCATATTCAGAGAATTTGGATCAACTTTCATTAAGTCCTTTAACCCAAATTCCCAGAAAATAAATGCTGTTAGTTCTGTTTCTAGAAATTACAAATAAATTACAGCAAAATGTAAATGTAGAATACTTGATAAGCTCAAGTGGTTAAAAAAATACTACTTCATATTCAAACAAGTCAAATCAATGGAACTGGATCTTAAAATGCAAGCTAAGTGGGAAGCATGCTAATCAAAACCCCACCAACCCTTCACGCATGTTCTAATCATTTCACATCTGTTAACACTTCTAAGTTGCACGGCCTTCTGATTTGGATTCCATCTTTTGGGTACAATGCATTTAAAATTATCCCTTAAAAACTGACACATTATTTACAGACTCTGCTGAAAAAGGTTCATATAATGCTCCAAACACTTCACTATGGTGCTGCTCTGGTCTCTGGCATTCTTTTCACATTGACCCCTGTAAGTCCACCTTAACCTCTGTCTTCTACCCACTCCAAAGAAACGGTCTGAAACATCAGGTTGTCTTGATAATGGCATAAGTGTAAGTTCTTAGTCTGAGCTTAATTAGGAATCTCTGCTTCAATAATTGTTCTTTTAAAATGCTTTAAAATTACTTCCCAATTTCCCTAATTAAGGTATATGAGCATGTAATTTTAAATATTTCTCTGGTGGCTCAAGATTTAATGAAGAATTGAGCTGATTTTTCAAAGAAACTCTTTATTCAGCCCTTGGAACGCTCAGGGTCACATTATGAAGATCTGTGGTCACAGGGCTCAGTGATTACTTGAGCCAACGAGGAGAAACTGAGCTGAAGTATTATTGGCCACAAGCTACATTCCTGAAGCTAGATTCATTACTTTAGAAAGCAAAAAAAAAAAAAAAAAAAAAAAACTACAGTAATCAGACCTAAACTGTGTGGTGTGTGTGTGTGTGTGTGTGTGTGTGTGTGTCTGTATGTGTGCAAGAGGGCACTTAAGTACATGTACCTGTGGAGGACCGGAGGCCCAGGGGTGAGATCAGCAATCATCTTGGATTGCTCTGCTTCCTTCTTGTTTTGCTCTGGGGTTTCCCAGGCTCTGCCTTCCAGGCTGAAGTTGCAGGCCGCTGCCATAACTTCCTGGATTTTTTTTTTAATGGGGGTCTGGAGATCTAAATCCAGGTCCTTTACCTTGAGAGGCAAACGCTTTAATTCATGAGCACTTCACGTCTGTTCTCTAGCCTCTAAACTGTGTATTTTGAGTATTTGGTATTCATTCATGTCCTTCTAACCTCTGAAGCTTCACTAAAAACTGATTAGCAAAAGGAAACCAATGTGGTGAGTGTAAACAGGGGACCTTTCTGGTCACTGTCTTTACCTCTAATCCTACCCCAGTGACAGATCTTCTAGATTCTGAGCACCAGCTCCCAGAAGCAGTCTGTGTGTTGACATCATTCTGACTAGGACAGCAACAACCTTTGACAAGGAACCTGGTGACAGCTCTTGGACAGGAAGTCAGATCTGAGTCCTCCTGTGGCGATTTCACCTGCAGATTTCTCAACTGCTCTCCTGCATCCTTGGAGCATGGCGCCAAGACAACTGAGGAAGCTGATGAACCTTAACAATTCATTCAGAGCAGCTGTATTAACAGAACGGCCTTCTAAAACACACGAGCATGCATGCAGATGCGCACTCCGCTCCATCCGCTGTCTTCAGTCCTGTTCACAATTCCCTCTTTCCAGCGTGGGACCCAGCACAGGATCAGAATGTCTCCAGCATCTCCATTAAACTACAGCACTTCTCAGCTTTTATCTCTCATATGATGGGTACTTAGGAGTACTAGCCGTTGTTTAAGGGAATAATGCCCTTATTGTGTTTTAATTTGTTTCCTCACAACTAAACTCAAGTGACTCACTTTTAAAAAGAGTATATTGCTAACTGTCCCTTGCTGGTGATGCCCATTTCAATTCCTTATTTAAGGTGTCAGTTCCTAATTTTCCTTTGTAAGCAACTATTTTGTTTCATTTGTGGGGAGAAAAACGACTCTTTTTGCTCTTAGAATCTGACCTATTCGTTTGTTTGGTTAATCAAGTACCTGTTTCTTGGCACTGGAGACACAGAAGTGGTAAAGACCAGATCACTGCCCTACAGTTATGAAAGGCAGACAATAAACAAGTAAATGAATAAAGTACACACTGTGTGCTCTGGTAACAGTACTTTCAAGTAAACTAAACAGCACTGGAGCATGTGGACAGAGGGGTGAAAAAATGATCAGTAACTACTCTTGTAGTCTTCAAGTGTAAAGAAATAGTGCAAGAGAGGGTTTCCTAAAGCACAAATTGTTTCATATGACTGTCTTTAAGTTCAAAGAGCGAGTCTAAACTCCTCGAGGACACCCAAGGTCTTCATGCAGCACCCCGACTCCTCCACACTCTTCTCAGATCATGTTTTACTACTTAACACTTTGGCAATAACACCTCTCCTTCACCAATGTACCCAGCAGTGGCCCCCTTACATTTGCGCCCCTCAACCCACTTTCAATAATAGCTCCCCTCTCTCATCCGTTCTCAATGCCACCCTTGGGAAGTCCTTAAAGACTGAAGGGAACAAAGAGAGACAAGTTCACAAACGGTATCATTTGTAACAACAAACAAAAAACAAGTTTGCAAACTCATTATCTAATGCAGCTATTTATGATGAAATCTTTTAATTAGGTAGGTAACTCACATTCTTGAGTTTTCCATCCTCTGTAGTTCACTAAGAAAACCAGTTTGCAGAGAAAATTGTGTAATTTATAGAGTGATCAAGAAAAATTAAAAAGCAATTGTTGAGCCAAAGCACCTTGTAAATCAACGCCAGGAATCCGGGTGAAGCGCAGACACCCACAGGGCCGCAGTGGCACTACATGGACACCAAACTCCTGAGTGCTGCTTAACTCACTTCAACAAGTGCTTCTCAAGTTCTTACCAGTGCCCGTCCTGCTTTGTGCCACAGAAACTTCCAGAAAATACAATCCCACTTTAAAGGAGATTCTAAAAATGTAATGATGTTAATATACATGATATTATGAAAACCCTCTGGAAAAAATGTTTTAGGATTATGTTCTAGATAATTGGACATAATTACATAAATGATTACAGTTTTAAGTGTGGGTATTTAACAAAACTGGTCATCTTGTTCACTGTGTTTATGCTTTTTATATATACATATAATTTTTTTTTGGAGGTAGGAAGGAGTCGGGATTTTCCACTTGTTCTTTCAGCCAGAGGGTTTGCTTTGTGACTGTTCACTATGTCTTCACTAGATGAGATCACTGCAACCTGGAAATGTCTGGCGTAGGTTTTGCCTCCTTGCTGTCAATAGGCCCCGGTCCATTCGCCATCAACTCTGTCCTCCCTCTCGCTGGACGTGCTATCAGTCTGCTTCCTAACGATCAAAGCCTCTTACCTAGAAAATCCTCACGACTGTCCATAGAGAGGTGACCTGATTTTCCATCTCCAGCCTTTCCCCACATGAAGAAGATTTACACAGGGGGAAGGAAAAGCGAATGACAGGAGCGAGGGAAGTCAGTAAAAGAGAAGCTGCAGGTTTGGGCTTTCGGAGCCTCAGCTCGCGAGGAGCCTAAGGGAAGGGCAGGTCCCACTGAGAACATGACGCTTTCCATCCATCCCAGGGCAGAAGCAAAGCACAGCGCACATCAGTCTTCCCTCCTTCCTGAGAAGTTGAATCAGCAGTGACCACAGAGCAACGCACACTGGCCTCATTCCGCACTATGCTAATCTGCTGTTCACAAATTTTCCAAGACTTAAGGACTATCCTTTTGTCACAGGAGAAAACTACGGGTAGGGGAGGAAGCGTGCTCCCTTTCCGTCTTGTTGCCGGCTGCCTCACGGGACACCCTGACAGCTCAGCAGCATGTCCACGAGGAGCAGAACTGTGCCTCCGCTTACACATGCACGGCACTCTGCGTCTTTAGCAACAGCCCCCCCCCAGGAGATTGGTCTGTCACGGTCACAAACTGTACCTGGCACCCAAATAAGATTGTCAGCACACATGGACATGTCTCAGGATTGTGTGAACACCTAAGGGTGCCTGCAGTGAGATGCGGTCATGAAATAACAACACAGAACCACGGCCCAAAGTGGGGAGAGGAAAAAAACTCTTCCACAGAAACATACTCGGGAGTTAGGTAGAGGCATGTGAAGCACGGCCTCGCTGCAAATGAGAGCCCCGTTTGGAATGTCAACCAGAACCTCAATCTTGCAAGTAAAATTTCCCATGTTCACCTTCCTCAGCCACAGCTAGGAGAACTGCTTCAGGCCCAGGGAAAGTGAACGTGCAGAGTTGTGTGAAAACCCACCAAATGCTGTTTTTCCAGAAAAGCTGATTAAGAACATGGCATCTTCAATGCTATGGATAAAGACATGGCTTTCTGGTTCCAGCACTCAGCAAAGAACAGCAAAATTCTGCAGCCCATCCACACATGCATTCAGGGGAGAGTCACCGACAGGCACAGACCACGGCTCCAGCAGATGGAACCTCTGCCGCTCAGCCTTGGCAGAACGAAGCACTGTCAAGCGGGTTTACACATCGCTGTGCATACTCACATAATCAAGGAAGGAGAAGAAGGAGGCCGGGCCAGCCACGTAACTTGCACTAACACCATGCTGTCTGTAGCTATAAATCCTTTTGTGTTCCTAGGAGCATATGAACATGTTACAGCTGCTCAGAGAAGAAAGAAGATTCTGAGCTAGACGGCCTGCAAAAACCCAGACAGTAATTCTCGCCCAAAGATTGGAACGTGTGCTGGGAAGGTAGCTCCAAGGTTAAAAAGCCTAGCAAACAAAAGGATCTGAATTTGAATTCCCAGATTCCATGTAAAAATGCAGGCAGTAGCCTGCAATTCTAGTCCTCGAAGATAGCGTGCAGGAAACCCCAGAGTAAAACGATAAACAGGAAGAGTAATCTAGTGCCCTCTAGTACATATACACACACAAGATTGGAACACACATCAACTAATACAGACATGCATCTGAAGTCAATATGCAAAGTTGCTGAAACCAGGGTGTGCGTGCCTTCCCACCTCCCTAGCCCTAGTTCCCACCGGGGCTCACCCCTGGGGAGCTGATGGAGCAAGTCTAGGTATCTGGGTGGTGCCTGAGAATGTTTGCTATAACAAGCACCTGAGGAGTTAGTTCTTAAACTCAAGCAAGTCTGGGGAACCCTGGAGTGAACGGCTAAGCTGCACTCTATAGAAATTAGTAATAGCATCAATTATGTTAGCTTTTAAATGGCAGCGAGAATGAGTATTTGTATTCTTATTTAATCCCCCCATATAATACCACCGTTCTGACAAATATCCATTTTAAAAAAGAGAAAGGCTTGGAAGTTGTGCAACATTACAATGCCAATAAGTGGTGGAAGGAGATTCCAGCAGAATTAGCCACTGTACTTCCATGACATGCGCAACCTAGTCACAAGTACAACTCCTGATTGCTTTTTTTTTTTTTAAGTAATAGTGGTGGTTTATTCCCCATAATGAGAAATATTTCTGAGCTAAAATTCTTTCAAATACTGCCTGTGCTGAGCAGATGGTTTGAGCTATGCTGTGCCATGACATTTCTCCTCCAAGGAATTTTTGATCCTGATCTCCAAACCTTTCCCTGGGTGAAACCAAAGGCCGTGGGTTCCCCCCATAAAAACATTTGGCTTAAAGGAAGGAATTATAGGTGCTATGATTTAGTCCCCAAATGGTGAACCCCAGATGTTGGAAAGGATTTTTTGCTTGTTTTAAGTTTGTGTGTGCAGATGCGTGCAAGAGTGTGAATGCAGTGTGCACACATGTGGATACCAGAGGAAAATCATAGATGTCGGGTTTTGCCTTCTGTCTCGGTTAACATAAGGTCCCTTGTGTTGCTGTTGTGTATGTCAGTCCAGCAGGCCTGCAAGTTTCTGGAGATCCTCTTGTCTTGGCGTCAATCCTCTCTGCAAGGGTTCCAGGATTATAGAGCTACCACGCCCAGCTTTACATGAGTTCTGGACAGTCAAGTCCTCAACTTGCCTCCCTCCTAAGCCATCTTCAGCCCACTGCTGTGTTGTGTTGTGTCTGTTTTCAGTCAAGTTCAGTGAAAAGAGGAAAGAGGTTTAAATATTTATAATGATCTCTAAAGAACACACACAAAAAAAGAATGTAAATGACCCCAACTGACAATGATTCAACTTAAAAATTTTTAACTGTACAATGGTGCCCAGGCATGAGTATTTGGCGGGAAGTGGCGTTCAGACTTTGGACTTCTATCTTCCATGGCTAGTGACAGCAATCTGATGCTCTGGCAATCACGAGAGGATGAAGGACATTGGGTTGCTAAGCTAGGATGTGAGGTAGACTGATTAGGTATAGTAAACTCGTTATGTCCCTAATGGTTCCTTCTATTTATGAGTTTCAGGACATAATGCCACCATAAATCGAGCATTTATATTCAAATATTTTTTCTTTTGGCTATCTTTCATCACAACTAACATTAAAATTTTTTCAAGAAAAGAGTTCATCTTTTCTACTTGTCCTCAATTAAAGTTAAAATAGACTCAACCTATCACATGAACAGTACTCTACACACAGTCCCTCTCGGACTCGGGTGAACTGAAAAACTCATGCTTAAAAAGGAAACAAAACCAAAACTGAAGGCAGACTCGTGATTCAGGTAGCAAGTACTTACTGCACCTGCCCTGTGGACAGCCGGGGAGAGAGCAGAGGTCCTACCCACTTGTCAGGCTGTGGCAAGTGCTACAGAATGAAGGAGGTGGAATGCAGAGGTAACTTAAGAAGCCAGGGAAGGTCTCTCTAAGGAAAGGCCCACCGAGGTGTGAAGGAAATGTGGGGCAGTCCCCACAGGAAAGACTGTCGCGCCTTCCCTCCTGCCCAAAGCACAATCCTCCAAGATTGTCACCCACAGAGATGTGTCCCTGTTCCTCTCCTTCCCCTCCCTTCCCTAACAGGGGACATTCTCCCTTTCTTCCCACAAACCCTCTAGTCATCTCCCTGGGGTGGATTTCATTTCTACCACTCATCTTCAGATCCTACAATGCACACTTACTGAAATTTAATTGGTGGCGGCCATGATGGTCAATATTGGTCATCAACTTGACAGGATCTAGAATCACCTAGGAGACAAGCCTCCACGCACACGTGGGAAGGATAGTCGACATTAGGCCTGTCTGAGCATGCCTGTGAGGGCTGGGCTTTGTTAGGTGAGCTGAGGTGGGAAGACCCACCCTAATGGCGCGCAGCAGCATTCCTTGGCTTTGGGCCTGGAGTACATTACAAGGAGAGGTCGAGCTGAGCTCTGGAATTCATATCACCTCTTTGACTGTGACCGCAATCTGGCCAGCTGCTTCAAGTTCCCGCATCCTCGAACTGCCAGTCAGTAAGACTTCCTCCCTTGAGTTGCTTTTGCCATGGTATTTTATGACAGTAACAGGAAAAATAACTGAGAGGGTGGCCCCACCCCAACAGATTAATCTCCGTGAGGGCAAAGTTCCTATTGATTGAATTCTCTTCCAGTGTATCGGTGCCTGAAAAGCAGCCAAGCTCAATTAAGGAAGAAATGCAACTTGCCTCCTTGTGCCTCTGTGTTTTCGTTCAAGAACAGCGCGAGGCCTCTTCGCACTTCACCGCACTATGCGCATCACACTGATTCCCTTCTTCATAACAGGCATTAAAAACTAGGACAGAGCTGGAGAGGTGGCTCAGGGGTTAAGCCTCTGCCTTGCAGGTGGAAGGTCCTGAGTTCAGATCCTAGACCTCACGTATAGACCCCACGCTGGGCGGAAGTGGGGGCGGCCTGCGTTTTTGGTCCTGGTAGGGCGGAGCCTGTGAATCCTGGGGCAGAGTAAAAAAGGAGGAGGTGGAGGCGTCCATGGTGGTTCCCGAATTCGTCCGAGGTTCTACACACACACACACACACACACACACACACACACACAATTGAATAAACAATAAAAAAAATAAAACTAGGACAAAGTCTTATAGAAAGAACAAAGGCACAACTGAGTGGTGGAGAGTGGGTTTGTGTGCAGTGTCATGGAATCTCATGGGGCTCTGAACAAAAACCTCAGCCCCTCACTAGCGGCACATTACAGGGACACACTGCATGTCTACAATGCGTAGAAGTAAAGACACATGAAGATGATGGACACCACATTACTTCACAGAATGAGCCGACCTACAAGAGTTCTGATGGTCAGGAACAGAAAAGTAGTTTGTGAGAAATTCCACAATTCTGCACAGCCTGTCGCTTAGGACCCTGCAGGTGAGCACCAAGTGTTCCTACTTCAAGAGTTCTGACACAGACACAAGCTCACAGGTCCAGCAAGGAAAGTGGCTATTACAAGAAGACACAGCCTGCATCTCCAGCAGCTCCGGCCCTGTCAGCTTATCCATCCTTCTGACTGACTGACCTGCCACTCACAGAAGGCCCTTAACACACTCCCAATGTATACCTCAAGTCAAGCTGTCCAAAGGAACACTACATTGTGATCAAAAAATCTGATCTTCTTAAAGCTGAGCAAAGCAAAGCACCAGGACTCTATCCTTATTTCTCCTCACAGCTGCCACAGCTCAGCTTACAACAGCCCCTTGTCTGTGCTCCCACGAAGCTCTCCTAAGCAACAGAAGCCCAGGAACACCAAGACCCTGGGCCCCGGCCAGCAAGGCCTGAGCTACCCAGGGTAAAAGGCAGACGGTTGTGGCACTCCTTTATCTAACGCTCTGGAAGGACAACACAATTCTGCATGCATGATCACCCTTCTGTGCAAGAGCAGAAATGTGGAAGGAGGCCCGAGCCACGGAATCTAGCCCCGTGCACCAAACAGCACCCAGCTCCAGGGTCTCCGCAGCCTGACGCGTGGAAATGCATTCTGCGTCATCTCGACCACCTCACTCCTTCCCCGAGCAGACGGTTCACATCCCACGGCTGCTCCCCTCATACCTCACAGCAGCCACCACTGGACCAGGCTGCGCTGGGCCAGCACCCGAACACGGAAGGCGAATGGAACCTTGGAGGAAGTCGTCCTGACTGGCTTCGTGCTGTCACGAGCTCAGCAGCAGGGCGAAACCTCCTCGGTCCCTACCTGAATTCTCTAGGGGCCACTAAAGGAGGGACTGCTTCAGGCATCCACAGCCAACTCAGGCACCCAGGGCGTGTGTGACAGAAAAGCTCTGTTCTTTGTTCTTAAAAAGAAGCAGTCGGAAGACTATCACTTAGAATGTATACAGGAGTTCTTCGGACATCTGAAAGCCGAACACTCTAAGAGGATCACCTGGGATGCTAACCACCCCTGAGCATCGAGATGGAAGGCTATAAGGTTACTCTGCACTTTATACTTGATGTCCCCTACAGGTGGGTAAAAGGAGGTTTGCTAAGACCGTGCTGAACCTCTGTATGCAGGGTTCCACATTCCTGGATCTGACCAAACTGGGACAATAAGTATTTAAAGGTAAAAGCATTGTTTCTGGACAGGACCTGTACAGACTTTTTTTTTTCTTGTCATTATTCCCTAGAAACAGACTTTAGCACGTCTTTACATAGAATTTATGTTATTTTAGACAGTATGAACAATCTGGAGATGACTTATAGTACAAGAGGATATGTGCAGAGCCTATGAAACTACTACTTTTTTTTTTAAACATGAAACTTGAACATCCTCAGATTTTGGCATCATTAGAGGTTTCTGGAAATAACTTCCCTGGATACTGCATCTCTAATGAAGATCATTCCGGCACTGCTTGTGACCTTCACTATAAAAATCGACTGAGACAAACTATACTACTACTACAGTGCTTGGAACTGAAAGGGTTTGGAGGCTGGGGACAGAAGAAGGATGATGAAGGACAGACAAATAATTCATATACGCATACATGATAGACACAAGAACACCATACATACAGATATGTATGTACTAGGTTATCTGCCCAAATAATTTTGTCAGTCAGAGGAAAAAAAGTCAAACAAGTATGCAAGGATATGGTAAGCAAGTAATCCTCCACATCTGGATCTAGCTATCATTTATGTTACAGATCTTGGCTTGGAGAATATTATAGATCCCAGTGGGCCCAATCTAATCACATGAGTCCTTAACAATCGTAAAGCCTTTTCCAGATGTAGCTACAGAACAGAAAGGACGAGTCAATGGCAGGTTTGTTTTAGCCCATGTGACCCAAGTTGAGCTTGTGATCCACACAGCTAGAAGCTTTGTCCCACACTGCTACCTCTCCATGTATTAGTTACAGCAACAACAAAAACTAATCAGAAGAGAAAGCGAAACAGAACACTTGCAATTTTAAAACATTCTGTATCTGTATCTGTATCAAGCTCTGCCTCTTCTGTAGGTTAGGGAGGGGGAAAGTCTTGCCCTTCCTTCTATGCCATGACTTCTCAAAGATGAGTACTTCAATATAACATTCACTCTCTCAGCTCGCTCTTCCCCACCAGACAAAAACTACTGATACATCCAGGCCTGACTCAGGCTTGTTCTGTGAAATGGTTTTCTGCTCAGCGCTCTGCCCTGTACAGGATTAAGCGACTTTTCATGGTCTGGTCCGCTTCATCAGGTGCTTGTGTAACCCCGATGCTTCACAACAGGCATACGGTTAATAATTACCAAGAGTTTACTCAACCAAGCAGATCACTGGAGAGCAGTAAATGCAAACCAATCTGGTAAATCCTACTTTTAATAAGGACCGTCCTGTTGGAGAACAACTGTTACAATCTTTTTAAAAATTTTATAATCTACTCTAGGGAAGGAGGCAGAAATCTCAGCACAGCTATTACATAAGGTTGAGACTTAAAACAATCTGAAGCGTTAGCACCAAAACTTATAACTCTTCCAAAGGCAAAGAAATGGGAAAAGAAAGATGAAAAGCAGGCAAATATTCACACGGTGAACTATATTCTGAGTGAGAGGCAGCAACTTCTACTACAAGCTCCGAGGAGCTTTTCGTTAACAGAGATCATGAGAATGAAGCAAAAGTTCCCTCCATGTTGAGAGACCACAGTCCCTAAAGAACTGCAACCCTGAGCCTGAACTAGGCACCTTGTGTTCACTTCTAACTTAAAGCTTTATCCAACCACAAACAAGTGGAGGACATATTGGATTCTTCATGGTTATTCAAGCCAACGGACAGCATCATTTTTGTTGTGGGTAATGTTGATGGTGTTGATGATAATGGTGGTGATAATAAGGGTGGTGATATAGTGGTGGTGATGATGGTGGTGGTGATGATGGTGGTGGTGATATAGTGGTGGTGATGATGATGGTGGTGATGATGGTGGTGGTGATGATGGTGGTGGTGATATAGTGGTGGTGATGATGGTGGTGGTGATGATGGTGGTGGTGATGATGATGGTGCTGATGCTGATGGTGGTGCTGATGATGGTGCTGATGATAATCGTGGTGCTGGTGGTGATGCTGGTGGTGGTGTGGCGACGGAACCGCCATTTTAAAGCCAATTTCTGAGGTCTACTTCGTATGTAGTAATCCATCTTTTGTGCAGTTTATGCATCTTGCCTTACATGCAGCTACCACTACAGTGGAGATAAGGAACATTTCACCTATCCCCAGAAGTTCTCTACATCCTTTTAGTCCTTCCCCATTGTCTGCTGCCAATCATGACCACTTTTCTGATTCTATACTCCACCTTTGCCACAGAACCGCTTGCGTCGCATCTTACTGCTCGGATTCTTGAGTTTAGCGGTCATGTAACATAATGAATCTGAGATCACGCACACAGCCGTGCTGCTCTACTTCACTGACGGGCTGCATTCCATTGACGGAGACACCACTTTGTCCATTCATTCAGGACATTTGGAGTGTTTTTAGTTTCATGGAAAAGGTATTGGGAATATTAGCCTGGAGGTTTTTGAACAAACAGGCTTTGCTTTTATTTCTCATGGGCATATCCTGCCAGTGAAGGTACTGCCTTACATGGTAGGTGTATGCTTAGCTTCGTAAGCAGCTACCTGACTCTTTCAAATGGACTGTGCCACTTCACACGCTTTCAGAGAGCCCAAATTACACTGCCTTTCTTCTAGGACTTGGCATTAACCATTTTTCTCCTTTTTATTTTTTCCTGACTTTGGGGAATTTAAGTCCAGGATACAGTGTTTCATTGTGTTTCACTTTCAAACTCTTGATTTTGAAACAGTTAGTGTAGCAGTTGCAAAAGTGGCATAGTTCTAGTATACTCTTCATCCATCTTTCCCTGTCTGACTTGATCACAATACAATAATAAAAAAATCAGAACTTGACATTATACAACATCAATTAAATGATAGACTGGTTTAAATTTCAGTCTTCTGCTTTTTTGCATACAGTACTATAAAATTTTATAGATTTGTAAAAGCATACCTACAATCAGGATATAAATCGGATCCTCAAGTCACATTATATATACTGAAAGAACCTTTTGACATAAACCTCTTCTACAAGAACTTAAGTAAATAATGATCTTCTTTTGCCCTGAACTTTTCCCCAAACACATTAAAAGACAATTATCCTGCAAGGCATAGTGGCATGTGCGGGTAATATCCAGCACTCAGAAGACAGAGGCAAGAGGATCAGACTGAAGGTCAACACGGGCTATATAACAAGCCTGGGTACCTGGGCTATACAGCAAGATCCAAAAAATATTAAATAAACTATATATTCTCCAGTTGCTATGTGCAAACCACAACTGGCAAACTGGTTTGATTTGCAGCCTTGCTAATTAGCTCAGTATAGGGCAGTATAGTTAGTAAGCAATGGAAGAGAGGTCCCTGGCTTTAAAACGCAAAATAGGAAGAAACAGCTCCACTACCTATAACTCTTCCAAAGGCAAGCAAGCGTGCATGCATGCACACGTGAACACACACACACACACACACACACACACACACACACAATTGCAAACAACTATACTGTTCACAAATAAAAAGTAACAAGCACAATTTGCTTAAGACTAACCAGTTTTAAGGGCCTTGTACAGGGCTGGAGAGGTGGCTCAGGGGTTAAGCCTCTGCCTTGCAGGCGGAAGGTCCTGAGTTCGGATCCCAGATCCCACGTATAGACGCCAGGCGGAGGCGAGGGCAGCCTGCGCTTCTGGTCCTGGTAGGGCGGAGCCTGTGAATCCCGGGGCAGAAGGAGGTGGAGGAGTCCATGGTGGTTCGCAAATTCGTCCGTGGTTCTGCGCATACACACACACACACACACACACACACAGAGACTCGCACGCGCACGTACACACGCATATGCACACAGTTGAATAAATAATAATAATAATAAAAAATTTAAAAAAAAAAAAAAAGGGGCCTTGTACATGAACTCCATTCTCAGACTCAGTGTCCCAGGTCCTCCCTAGGAAGAGAGCATCCAAGTGTCGGAGCCGCTAACTATTAAGTGCATAAGCAGCATATTCTCCAAATGAAAGGCTCTACCAAAGAACTCCAGGGCTTGACAGCTTCACCGTGGATCACTCATCTCTTCAGAATAAAGTTTAATCCAAAAGATATCAGCACTAGCTGTTTCCCAAGTGATATCGCCCAAGGTACAACTCAGGTGCCCAACAGTCCTTTCCCACGAGGACTGTTCCCACAACCTGCCAGTGAGCCCAACTCCTGTAGTTGCAGGTGCCATCGGAGAGAGGAGACATAGAAGCTGTGTCCATGGCTTTTAAGTCATATCCACCATGACCTTCTCTCCATCTGTGGGACCCGTACTCACTGCCTCTTTCTAGGAAGAGCTTATGCGTTCAGTCCTGTACATATTTCCGCTGCTAATCTCCAATACTAGCTGCTGCCACATCTCCTCCCTCACTAGCTAACAGCAGTCCCAATTGTTTGAGTCATCTCTCTCCTGGCATCTGCACCCAAGCTTCCAGACACGAGGTAGATGAATCAATGAGTGCTCTGTGAATATCGAAGTGCGACTATCAGATTGCAGGGCTAGCAGTAGGGCTTTGGGGGAGTGGATTGAGAAACAGATGGGTCTTGACAGGAAATACATCCATCAGAAACACGGCTTAAGAAGCATATCAAAAAGCTGCTAAAGAGTAACAGGAAGGTGTCTGGGGATTTGATAAGGGGTAGGCAGGACCAAAGGAAGTGTAAAGAAGGAGGAAATGAGACATGCCCACATATAATAAAGCTCAGGCCCAGACCATCCTGGCATTGCTGCGGGGGACAAAAGCTGATACACGCTGCTAGCAGAGAGGCAGGATGGAGGCAGAGGACGAACGGTGTCTCTGTGACTTCATTTCTCAGGACATCTGCCAAGAGTTTGGTTGGAAGAGACCCAGAGCTCAAACAGCCGCAAGCAAGAATTTTCACCAGCTGCTATGGGAATAGCTAGGAAATAAGTACGCGATGGGGAAGGGGATGCTTGTAGAAAATTGCCGGTCAGTGTCTTTCCAGAAAGACTGTAATCTTTCAACTGTCACGTCCAACTTCCAAAACCCCCAGGAGTGCTCTGTACATGAGATGACGATCTGGATTTGGCAGCCTGCAAGGCTGGCTCCCATCCTGCAGGGTCTCCTGAGGCAGCTCTGGGGAAGTTCACGGGCCAAGGAACTGATGGGAAAATCAGACACTGCTCTGGGCCTTGAACTACAGTCGAGCTTACACATTTAGAGTTTCATCAGTGTAAGAACTTCCCAAACCAAAATGGTCAGTTTTACAACCTAAACTTTACCAACAGGCCCACCACAAGCTGTTGCAATCAGTCCTATGCCTTTTCATAGAGAACTTCCTCTTAGCTAGCCATGGTCACTTCAACCTTTACAAAGGTCAAGAGAAGGTACCACAAGCTAGCCACACTTCTCTGTTCCTGAAATGTCTAGCAAACTAGGGAACAGCCAGCCTTGGGAGCACTCAGGAAATAAGCTAAAACACATGCAAAAATGCCACAGGGATCCCACCAGTTTCTGGATTATGACTACGTGTCATAATAATTGCTCCCATTATGATGACACTGTTTGCTAAAAGCACCAAGCTGCTTGGATGCAAAGCATTACGCATCTTGGACCACAACCTGCATAAGTTCAAACTACACCGACTGCTTCATAACTATCATAACTACCTCCACTGACAACCTGCTTCCTGGTTACAGAGAAATCTAAGCAGTAAAAGAGAAACTGACAGCCATAGATGGTCGTCTGGCCTCTGGACATGTCACCAAAACAAGCATGACTGTGACCCAGTGTCATTCATTCACATTCATCCTGGCAAGCAAGATGGAAGTGTCATTCATTCACTCAAATTGTGGGTCCCAGACAAGGACTCATTCCCACTAAGAACTAAGGTCTCCAAAACTAACTTCTCTGCTCCCTCGCCCATCCTATCCCAAGCCAGAAGTACCTTTGCAACCAGTTTAGTTAAGAATGGACAGAATAAAGCGTGAGTGACATAGACTTCTCCTATCAGGAAGCTGAAATAACAGTTCAAAGTCATACACTGGGTGAGCACTGACATATACCCCATCTACAATCATATTCAATACATATTTATCAATTAATAAAACCGGTATTATTTACATTAAGCTCAAAATTCAGCCATTTGAGCACAAAAGGTTTTGTTGCATGAGTATAAGGCATTCTAACACAGAGCTCCTAAGAACCGTTTCACATCCGAAACTGGAACTGAGTTATTCTTAACTTAAACTGCTAGGGAATAACAGGGACTGTTTACAAAATGACCCCAGCAGAAAGGTCATGTATTTTTCCAAACCACCAACAATAACTATGAATCAAAACTGAGTCTTAAAACATATTGCAATTTCCCCCTGACCAAAAGCAAGGAAGCACATTGTTAACTTCAAACAAGTTGTCACAAAGCTGCCTGTGAATGCCAAACAAAGGATATTTTGTACAATTTATCTACAAATGCTAAGCATGCAACCAACTGGGATTATGCCTCTGCCCACATGCCACTGTGTTTTGTCACAGGTAATTTGTAAACGATGCACTCATTTTTTCCTGGCTAACGTAGAGACAAGGAGAAGGGAAACTAACATTTTGGCGACTATCTCCTGATATAGTGTGAACATGTCCCAAATTGAGTATGTGGAAACCATCTCCATTACTTTGGAAATCTATGAGAAGCCTTTAGATCGGATGAGGTCATGAGGGTAGGACTTTACAGAAGAGGAAGGGAGACCAGAGGGGGCACGCTTATTCTATCTTGCTATGTGATATTCTCCCTTATATTATATGATGGAGCAAGAAGGCCCCCAATAAATACTGGCCCCTTGCTTTTGGACTTTCTAGACTCCAAAACTGTGACCTTAGTCAACTTGTATTTCTTCATAAATTACCTGTGTCAGGTATTTTGCTATAGCAACAAAAACAAATGAAAACTTCTTCCTCCTTAGCTATCAAACCTTAATATGACACACCTTTGAGTCTGTTCTCAGATTCTTGATCGCCATTTTTCCTAAACAACATGAGCTTTCATTTCCTAGCTGATGCCCAGAATAAAAAATGCAGTTCCCACTCACTTGTAGCAAAGTGTGCTACTGAGGCTACACTCCGGCCTAGTAGTTCTCAAGGTATGAGCCGTGGATCTCTTCGGTTCCCCAACCCTTGTAGGTAACTCCATGAGGCCAACATTATTTTCAAAATACGAAGATTCTGTGTTTTTTAATGTTTATTCTCTGCATGTTAACTGTGGCACTCGGGGGCTACAAGACACATGGAATGTCAGGCTGTCTGCAGGACAGACTTGAAAACCCAGCCACTCCTCTGTTCTGCCTGATATGAAACATTTACAGAAATATAAATAAACAATGGCAGTCTTCTCTCTAATGGTTGGAAAAATCATTCTTTTCAATAAAAGGTGACTCAAGAGCTACAGAAATACTTCAGTGGTTGTATGCCTGCCTAGCATGCACAAAGCCCTGGATTCGATCCCAGCACCTTAAGGAGAAAAAAAAAGCAATTAATGCTAATCTGTAATGATGTGATGGGCTTATTATGTTTAACTGAATTCATGTTTTTTTAAGCTTCTCACTTCTATTTTCTAATTAGGAAGACATGTACGCCACTTGCAGAAGATAATGTGGCAAACGACAACCAGTTGGTGGCTTTAAAGCAATGCACACTTCTCTGACCTCCTGCCTCCTTCGTGCAAGAACTCAAGTGGTAAGTCTGGACCCAGCTCTAAACTCTTGTTTAGAAACACATCCTCTTCTCACCCTCAACTTCACCCCAGTTATAGTCCCTTCTGCTGCATAAGGCCACACAGTCCCATGGCTAGAACACAGGCATCACAGAGTGGCATTACTCGACTCTCATTATATGTGGAACACAACACGTGTCAGCTAAGCTGTAATCTCCCTTCTCACCTAAGCTGCTTTTGAGAACTTTTGACAGAGTATTTTGTCACAGTAATAGAAAGGAAACAAAGATGCTGACCAAGGATTAAGACTTGAGAACACATAAAAAAGCAGCAGTAATCCCAGCACTTGGGAGGCAGAGACACGAAGATCCCAGGTCAGCCAGTCCAGCTGGATCAGTGGGCTCTAGGCTCAGAGACCGTACCTGTCTCAAAAATGTAAGGTGCAGAGCAATCAGTGAAGACACCGACATTCGACCTCTGTCCCCCATATGTGCATGAGCACACATCAGGTGCTTGAGAACCACCACTGTGACTATGAACACATCAAAGTGGGAAAACGAACTTTGAATGGGACTGGTACTTGGGTCATCAATGAACCTGGTGTGTTTCCCCACACCATGCTCCCAACCTGACTGTACAATAGGCAAACAAAAACTTCTGTGGGCTTTTCTGCAGCCATACACGTTGGGCAGATGTGGGGCCTCTGTCATCCCAACAATCACGAGACAAAGAAAAGGAATGCTCAGAGCAAGCTGGTCAGTCAGTCCAGCTGATTGGTCATCTCTGGGCTTAACTGAGAGATTCTGTCTTAATAATGAAAGTGGATGAAAAACAATCTAAATGCACAGACATGCACATATGTCCACACACATGAGAACGAACATAAACAAAGCAAAGCAAAGGTGAATTTGGTGAATAGAGCAGGGGACAAATTGGAGAAAAGGGTGCTTTAATAATCTTAACTTTAGGGGGCTGGAGAAGTGGCTCATGGGTTAAGCCTCTTCCTTGCAGGCAGAAGGTCCTGAGATCGAATCCTAGACCCCACGTATAGATGCCGGGCAGAAGCGGGGGCGGCCTGCGTTTCTGGTCCTGGTAGGGCGAAGCCTGTGAATCCCGGGGCAGAGTAAACAAGGAGGAGGTGGAGGCATCCATGGTGGTTCCTGAATTCGTCCGTGATTGTACATGTGTACACACACACACACACTATGCACGCACACACACACACGTATGCACGCACACACACACACGCGCGCACAATTGAATAAAAATTTTTTTTAATTAAAAAAAATCTTAACTTTAGGAATCATTATTTAGAACTACACTGATTTATCAAACCAGAGAGAGAGAGGAGGATCAGTACAAAGGCTGGGACTCTGGAACCAAGGCAAGACAGATGAGTGGCCTGTGTCACTGCAGAGGACATGACTGGATCGCTGAAGCCCAAGAGACCCACCCAGCAGAGACGTGTCCTAAGCTCCTTGACGGAGCCTGGTCACCAAAAGCATAGTCGTGAGTCTGGACCAGACCACACAGTTCCGATCCTGCTCTCTTAACAGACTTGGACATCTGAAATTCCCCATTTGTGAGCTGACCAAAATCACAGTGGGCAATAAACTGCACTCAGGTGAGCTGTGTTGGAAATCATCCTGCATAATTTATACACAATAAGAAAAAATGCTTGAAAGCAGACTATTGATCCACACTAACCCGCCCTTCAAAAAGACATGGTAAAAGAGGAGAGATGGACGGTTTGGAGCAGCAGCTCCTCCTCTGCCAAGCGAGCCACCTGGCAACGCAGTGGCAAGCAGCATGCAGCCGAGCAGGATGCAGTAAGGAGTAAACCATTACCTCCTACCCAGACCGTCAGTGCCTGCCTTTCTAAGCACTATAAGCGCCATACCTGCAACCTACCCAAGCATGAAGGTATTTTAGCCTAGGGCATGCCTAATGTTTCACTTTCATCACAAATTACACACATACCAATCAGAGCTGTGGGGCATCTGAAAAGAGAATTAATAAGAGACTATGAAACCAACAATCTCACCTCGGGAGCCATTTTGAATGTTTTTTTTTTTAATATGCCAAAGCCCAAGGCAACTTAACATTCTGTGAACTACAACTTTGATTCTGCCTGCTATGCCTATTAAAAAGATGCTGAATGTGAGGGTCTGGTGCTTACAGAGATAATGCCTCTGACTCACTACAACAAACATTTATTTTCTGTACTCCATGTGAAGATAAAAGGCATCGTGGGCAGAGAGCCACAGTTCAGTCATCTCTGTCCAGGATTCAGGTAGAAAGAAAAATGACAGCTGTACAGAAAACCGATTAAGAGGGATAGTAAGTTGGCGAGGAGTAAGAGCTCGGTCGCAATGAGTTATTCCACTTCCCTAGGAAGCAGAGTGCCCATAGACTGAGGAGAAAGAGAAAACCCAGGCAGAAGGGTGGGGCGCTTGACAGGAGCACAGATGTTGTCCAGCTTCCAAAGGAAACTGCTAGTCCACCGTTTCCTATCCCTAGGTGAAATGAAGAAAAGAAATCTACTATTGAAAATGGAAGCATTTATGAAAGTTGGCTGAGGACATATAGAAAAGACTTTTTAATCACTTGGGAGCTCCTGATTCAGGAATTAGACTTCATTAAGCTCTTCTATAATTTTGAATCAAATTTTGAAAAATGTTTTTAGTGCAATTGTTACCTTCAGGTTTTTATAACAAAGGCACGAGAATGTGGCAGGCGCAATGCATGATGCCTGGGCGGAGCTCTGAATGAAGCCTGTTCTGGGTGGGAAGGCGGCAAAGCTCTGGAAACACTTCTGGCCGTCCTGGCACGGGGCAGTTGGACCTCCAGCCTTGCCGTACCAGGAGAAACAGCAGTGGTATGGTCTGCAGACTGTGAGAGTTACATCTCAGGATTCTGAGATGGAATTATCAAGTGAATCTGGGGAGGAGCAGAGTTGAGACAGGCCCGCACTCTGTGGCCCCAGCTGACCTGGAATTCATAACTCACTGTATAGCATAGGACTCTAACATATGGCGAACCTCAAAATTCTGGGATCACAGACATCGATACTATGCTTGATTTTTTTTTTTTTTTTTTTTTTTTTTTTTTGCGAGGGTTTTGCCCAGGTTAGACTGGAACTCATGGGCTGAAAGCAATGTTCCTGCCTCATTTTCCCAAGTAGCCAGGATCTAATCCATTCTTGTTAGCTGTAAATACACAAGATATAGGCCCCAAGTGGACTATTTGCAAATAATCTAAAGTCAGAGCGCATACTAGGAAAACAGCACATATATACACATTAATTTTAGAATACCAGGGATTTCAGATCCTGGTATTACTATATAAAAGAAATAATTTAAAGAGATGAAAAATGAAATATAAAATGAGTAAGCAGAAAGAAACCATCAAAAATATTCTGACAGATTCAAAGCAGAAATACAGTTTCTGGAAAAGAAAATAAATGTGCCATTACATTTTAAAACTCAATGGACAAGTTACACAGAAGATTGATTACAGCAGAACTGAACAACTGAATAAGAAGTAAAAATCTTTTTTTTTTAGTAAAATCTGATTCAAGGAATTACCCAGAATAAAGCAGAACAAAGCAAGAAAGAAAATGCCAAGGATGTTTTAAAACTCATAGAGAGTTGAAAGACATTTCTAACATGCAATTAGTCAAAACAGAAGGAGAAGCCACAAAGGAGCACAAGCAGTATCCAAAGCACTGAGAGCTGACAGTTTTCAGAGTTACAAACAGACCAAAAGAAAAAAAAACCAGGGGCTACAAGATAACTCAGTGTTGCAGTAACAGAGCCCACTCACAAACCTGCCAATATGAGTTTAATCCTAGAGCCCACATGGTGGAAGAAGAGAAGCAACTTCCGAAAACTTGCCCTGGAATCTCCATACACTGTGTCTATGTTCTCTCTCTCGTGCTCTCTCTCTCTCTTTCTCTCGCTCTCTCCCCCCCCCATCTTTCAGAAGAACAGGTGGAAGAATGATCAACGATGATTGCCAACCTCAGCCTTCAGCTCCAGACACACAAGTGCACGTACACATTAACATACAGGCACACACATACAAACCGAGGGGGGTTAAGAGAGAGATAAAAATGGGGGAGGGAAGATCAGAGGAAAAGACAACAGAATGACAATACAAATAACCAGACACTAGGACCTAGAGAATGGAGATTTACAATGAAAATAAACCATGCACAGAAACCGTTAGACTACACCTCAATAAATGGAAGAGAAGCACACTGCTTTTAAATCACACAAGGAAAGAATGAAAGAAGCCAATACGGTCCATGCCCATCATCCTTGCATTTGAGGCAGGAGGACCACAAGTTCACGACAGCCTGGACTACACAACAAGATGCTGATTCAAGAAAATCTCAAAGAAAAAGGAGAAAGAAGCTTGCAAGATGGCTGGACAGATAAAGACACTTAGTACAAACCTCGAGACCTGCATTTGATCCCTGGATCCCACATGGTGAAAGAGAGAAGGAACTTCAGTAAGTCGTCCTCTGACTTCCATATATGCGCACGCGCATGCACGCACACACGCACACACACATACACACACTTGAAACTTCTTTCCTGTCTCTCTCAAATAAAAAAATATTTTTTAAAGAGAGAACAGAAAGAAAAAAAGAAAAGAAAGCGGAGAAAGACTAAACAATTTGTGTGCACTAAAACTGGGAAAGCTATCCTGATAAGATTACTAAAAGAAAACTATTCATTCTCTCAATTAATCAAAAGCAAGTTAAAATGTACTATTTCCCACACACCAGGATGGCGACCAAAATACCAAATGTTGGAGGAGAGTGTACAATAGACAAGCTGTGATAGATTCTCACTGTAGGAATTTTGACCTAACAATAAAAATAAAGTTACCATGATTCTATGCCACCAGTGCTCTTTTGACATAACCAATACAAAATGCAAGTTGCAAAATACTGCATGCAGTTATCATCGTCACTGAGTTTACAAACAAGCAAAACTTGGAGATGTTACTTGGATTATGCACACTCACGGGAACTGTGCTAGTCGGGCAATCGACAGTGACATAAAAACCTATCTGGGATGTTCGGTTGGCTTTTCTAGGTCAAGGTCTTCACTCCATCTTACCAGCACTCTGAGCAGCACTGACCTAGACTGTCCAACTGCAAAGAAGGGGACATACTTGCTAACTGTAATCTTCTAAAGTAAGGGCAATGCAAGCAAGCCGGATTAAAGGAAGAGAGATTAAAGGAGGAAACCTGGGGGAGACTAGGTCCTGTTCCCTTTGTTTTACCACCTGGTCCTCTTGCTTCCTCCCAAAATCGGATCTGGCCTCTTCAACGCTTCCTAACCTTCCCCAAACCATACTGGCCCTTCCTTAGCTGATTTTTCCTGGGAACAGCACCAAAGCCTTAGAGTTCTCTATCCACCACAAGTGTTGACTGCACCATGTCAGAACGCAGGAAGAAATACAATTAAATATGAATTCTTCCAGAATGAGCGAAACTCACAATTTTGCTTACCTGTGTTTTCTTTTGCACACCCTCCGCTGGGTTCCTAATTCCCCGATCTTGAAAGGCCACAGCTCCTCCAGGCACTGAAACTTGGCCTAGAACAATAAAGACAGAAAATGAGAACGAAATCAGCCAACAGGAACCAAAGTGTCCATGGGGAAAGAACTCATTTAATCAAGTAAACACTTAACCATTTGGAGGAGAAAAGACCACCAAATGAAAGAAAATCCTTAGCTTAGTCCAAGTCATTTTTCATCTACAAGCAAAACTTTGCACAGCAAGTTAATGCTTTCGGGGGAAAAAAAAAAACACATTCCTTTTTACAAAGATCATTCACACGCCTTTTCTCATTGGAGTTTTATAATCTCAAAGATAGACAACTATTATTTTAAAATGCAGCAGCAGCTGTAATATTCTAGAGTTAGGGAACTTTGCCCAAACTATTTGGCTCACAAGTATCAAAAGGTGAAATCAGAGGGTCTGGAAATACAGTTTATTTGGTAGAATGCTTGCCTGCTTCTTGCGTAATCACAAGTGCAAATCCAATTAACCAAATAATGATGTCGATGACATTTCTTTTCCTCTACATCAGGATCTAGTCCAGGTCAGACATGACGTGTAGCCAGCATAGCTCCTCAGCTTCCTTTAAAGGTACACAAGGCACTCCTGTCGTTACAACATTAAACTTGAGAAGGCAGCTCCTTCCCTTTTTATATTAATAGACATTACCATTTTGACTTGGCTGACGTTTTCTCAGGTGATTCCTGATGACTCAGCTCAGTGAAATATATTCTCAGCCAAAAAATTCCATGAGGTAGTCCTCTGAGTATCACATCCCAAGGTACTATACAATCTCATCCCCAAGAAATGTCCAATTTCTCTAATAAAAGAGAATCATATTTTCCTTTGGAACTAAACATCCATCTGGGAAAGACACTTTAAGATCACCCATGCTGATGTCTTGTCCTGCCTCAAAATTCTCCCTCCATCATCTGTAACTCAGGAAACTGAAGCAGGAGGACCATGAATGCAAGGCTGGGCTAAGCAACACAGCAAATCCTTGACTACAATGAAGAAAAGAGAAGGGAGGAGTGTGGAGGAGAGAGAAGGAGCAAGCGAGGATGGACGACTTCTCCACTAGATATCACAAGACATAGAGATGCTTGCCTGATATAGATGTCACACTATGACAGGTGCCAACATGCTGCAGCATGCAACATTCCCGCAACATCGCTATTCAAGGCTCGGCACTCGGATCATCTGTCCTCCTATCTGTCTATTGCATCTAGTGCAAATACACTGTTTTTCTGACGATATGTGCTTATTCTTGTACTTATCTCTGCTGCTATTCGGATAGCACCAGCCAGAGCCCCTTCAAGATGTCTTCTGTATCTTTGTCCACACTTTTTACATTTTTGCTGTCTTTAGTTCTTTACTGTCTCACAGTAAAAAGTTTCAGGGGCTCATCTTGTCCCTACCTTGGATGAAGTCACCGCTCCAAAAAGCCCTGGGCCCTTTCAGGGAAAAATGGCAGAGACCCAAGTCTATACCAAAACTGATTCCCAGTCACGGTCATATATAATCGGTGACTTATTGTTTTAAATATGGGTCTCATGCTCCCACTTCTCTGTGATACAACAGACAATTCCAGGGGCTTGATTACTAGACTCTGTTGGGTCTGGGTCCAGCTTTGGCTAAAATGGGTCCATCTATTACATCCCTAGTGGACTTCCGTTCGGTTACAGCCCTTTCATCAAACATGTGACTGTCCCGATTGATGGGAATGGCTGCGGTGCCTAGGACTCCAAACCCACCCGGGCACCTAGGACTTGTGGCATCGCCATTCTGCTCACTCGGGCGGCCACTGCTTTTTTCAGAGCTCTGCCCTGTGGAAGTCTCAGCCCTTGCTAGTTCTTTGCATTATCCTGCTGTACTCACTGCAGCCTCGGCAGCCCTCAATGACGCATTCACCCATGCCACGCTGAGACCGCCTAGCAGGGTCTCTGTCTCCTATGGAATTCTGCTGTGCCAAGGAGGCCCACACACCACACCTTGGTGGGGATGGCACAGACCAAACGGGGTAAGCCAGGGCCTCTTGTGCAAGTAAGTGTCTTCTCTCCTGGATCACGGTCCCAGCTGCCTGTGCCCACTATCGCTGACAGCCCAGATGGACAGCTATCTAGTTGGAGGAAGCAACATGACCCCTCTCCTCCTTTCTCTCATCCCTTTCTCCTCCCCAGACCGTCAGCATTAAGGCTGTCCTGGGAAGGGGAAGGGTCACATTCCTGAGGCGCATTCTAATACACACTCTGGAGGCATCCGGAAGAGAACCACTTGCTCACAGTCCCCTGGAATGACCCATTTCCTTGCACTGCACCCCTGTAGTATCAGAAATGCTCAAGGATTCCAAATGTCATGGCAGAGAAATACCTGTCTTCAGTCCAAAAGAGTGACACTGGCGTCACGTGGCTGTGAGTTATAGCTCTGTGACATCCAAACAGCACAGCAAGGCCCGCTAAGAAGAAAACAGTAACTTTCACTGCTCATTCCGTTGTTCGCATGCACAAGGAGCCTGAAAAGCAGGCTCCTTTTCAAAGTAATCGTTATTGCGTATATTTTCATATACAAATGAAAAACAAAGTGACCAACCAGAAGTTTTTTTTAAAAAGTAGCAAACTTACAAGTTCAGACTCAAAGTTAATTGAAAGAAAACTGGTTTAATTTTTGTTACATATTTTAAGTAATTTTCTTCTCACTTATTTTAAGAAAGGGATTTTGCAGTGATAGGAAACAGAAAACAGGTCTTCGCCTGCCCCGGCAAGGCACACGCTGCATATACGTGCACACGCAGCGCCAAGCCGCGTACAGCCTCTTGCTGCTTCTGGACTGGATTTTCCTCTGTGTGAGACCTGCAGCCTGCAGCCCAACGGCCACTTTCTGAATAGCAGTGGACGCTTTGGTTTTGCTTCAGACGCATCTGGAGAAAAGCAGGGTGCTGTCCTTCAGGAATTCCTACAACAGTCTTCTCACAGGTTCCTCCATGACTCCTGTGGAAAACTTGTGTGCTTCCTGGGAGCCACCACACAACCCTCATTCTACCCCACACAGGAGTTCCACAACAGATCAAAGTAATGAACACACCAAGACCCAGCGAGATGAACCAGTGAGTTCATTGGGGTTGTTCACAGGAGTAGGGATGAGGGTTGTTCACAGAGGCAGAACAATTCAGAGGCAAAAAGCCCACCCCAGGCTGGCTGATGGTTTCCCCATGGCTGCATTGATGGAATCCCCTTCAATTAACCTTCCTGGCCTATAAACCCTAGTGTCCCTCCCAGATCTTAAGACCCCATAGGGCATGTGTAAGGGCACACGTGGTAAGTAGGGCAGCATCATGTACTAATGATTGGTGGCACTCCAAGTGGCCCTCTCCACCTCTTCTGACTCTGGGGGAGCAAATGTCAAGGGATAACATGTGCACTCTCGAAAGTCTCAAAGAGGGCAGCTGTTTGTTCTGAGGAAAATGGCAGACAACAACCCCGTTTCCACAAGTTAGCATGGGTCCAGCTCCACACAGGTTCCTCTGTGAGTCCCTAATCCCCAGAAGTCAATGGGAGCAAAGCGAGGCAGGGTTGATCTGTTTCCCTGCTCTTCTATCTCTCTCCCCAGCCCTCGGGAAACCCCGCACCTCTCTCATGAAACACCCTTCTCCCCCAACAAACCCTTTATTCTCTTTGACTAATTAGGACTAACAAGGACCCCGGGAAGGTTTTAGGATCATGCGAAACTGAGTTGGTGCTCCACTGTAGCGTTCTCCCAGAACATGAGCACCTTTATAATAAATACAGTGATAACTGTGCCGACTGTTCTCAATGCACTAGGCATTTCAATGCAGTCGGTCTCCCACAAATTCACAAAGTGGGTGCAATTAACATCAGCCCACTTCCCAAACAAGCACACGGGCAAGGGGCAAAGACATGTTATGGCATGCCAATGCCACACCACAAGAAAGCAGCACAGCCAAAGGGCTGCCTGAAGCTTCATTGCCAGCAGCATGAAATACACTTAGCTGAAAAAAATCAACAGCATTCAGGGGGTATAAGATCACCCAGAATGTCAGTGGTGACCCTGCAACAACACTGAAAGGTAAGGATAAGATCCAGCTCACCTACAAACTAAACCCAAAGGTAATTCCTGTAATACAGGCCAAACTATGTTACTAGGACCAAGTGATTAGCAATTTCTAAAAATCCAGTAATGCCCACATGGATCGAACAAGATAAACAAACAATAGAAATGCAAACACCACTGTCTTCAGAGGAGGAAATTCAAAAGAAAAATCTAACCTAGGAGAAAAAGAAAAAAAAAGAACAAAAACTCCACAATTGAACATCACTTTAAGCACTACTCTTCACTATAGTGAATGGAAGAATCTCCTTTCCCATCAAAAATAGAAGAAAACCAAATAATTGAAAATAGCTTTAACTAAAAATGGGAGGATTTTAAATTGATGCAAGGACTGTCCCAAAACAAAATTTTTCACTAAGGAATGTATATAATCTTTATATCCACAACAAACTTGCAATGTTAATTACCATCTTGATGTTTCATATTGATGTCCAAAAAGAAAACATGATTATGCCTTGTGGAAGCAGCAATGATACTAGAGGATACAACCAGTTACTGAAAGGTTCAAACCACAGGCCACTCAGAGACCTGACAGAAAACCCAGCTTTGAAGGTGCTATATATAAAAACCTTCTGTTTCAGGGACTGGAGAGGTGGCTCAAGGGTTAAGCCTCAGACTTGCAAGCGAAAGGTCCTGAATTCGGATCCTAGACCCCACGTATAGACGCCAGGCGGAAGCGGGGGCGGCCTGCTCTTCTGGTCCTGGTAGGGCGGAGCCTGTGATCTTATACCCCCAGGGGGCAGAGTAAACAAGGAGGAGGTGGAGGTGGTCCATGGTGGTTCCCGAATTCTCCTGTGGTTCTACACACACACAAACACACGTATACACACATACACACACACATGCGCGCACACACACAATTGAATAAATAATGATAACAATAAAAAATTTTTAAAAAAACCTTCTGTTTCAAAGAGTAACACTCATGAGATTCACCAACTGTGAAACAGAATAATACCTATCTTGTGAGGCTCAAGGAAGAGTTGAGTGTATTAACCAGAAATATTTAGTTTATACCTATTACACAGTGAGCACTTAATAAATCTTAACTACCATTATTGATAAATATTTTTAACATTGCTCCAGTCAACTTCAAGTTATTTAATCCTGGATTCTATTAAAACCAATAGATAATAAGGCAACTATAACTTCAAGATGGAAAATGACCAGACGATATTTTCAACCATTCAAATAGTCCACATCTATCCACTGTTGCAATAGACTTTCACAAAGTCTCCACTACTGGCAAAAATAGGCCAGCTTAGAGGTGTGTTGAGAGAACACCAACATTGTTGTATGGTTAATGAGCATTTGCTGAATACTGTCTACAGTGGAGCGTAACTGTATGCATTCTTGTATATGTTTCCTCCTTTAATCCTCACCAACATCACTACTGACCATCCTAATTTACAGGTGAGAACGTGAGGTGGGGTTGTAACTTGCTCTGGGTTAGCTACTCGTAACTGGCAAGGCTGGGATTCATTTAACTTCAGGCTGTCCAGGTCTGGATACAGTTCCTCCATCCAGACTGGTTCACTACAAAAGAGCATAGGCCAGACTAGGAAAGAGCTCAGCAGGAATGCGAATGAACCGCACCACTCCTAGGCCAGCTGTGGTAGCGTGACACATACTAGGGATAGCTGAGCCTTTCAACTGCAGTATGTGCTTAAGCGCACTGTACCAACCCAGGCTGAAAGCCATCCAAGGCACACTTGTGTCTGAGCCATCTTCTCTACCACATGCTAAAGGGGAAGAGACGGGCCAAGAAGCTCAGCTGAAGAATAAATATTGTAAAAAGGACTATCTTGCAAAAGCAAGCTACAGGTTCAATACAGGTCCCATCAAAATTCCTATGCTGTTATTCACAGAAATAGGAAAAACTAGTCTTAAAATTCATATGAAAGTACAAAAGATGAAAACAGGCAAAGCAATCCTGAACAAAGGGAATAATGCTGGCGGGCTAGGGAGCCACTAAAGTGCTTGTCTGACAAGCAAAAGAGCAGAGTTCGGATCCCATGTAAAAAGTCAGGTAGGCATGGTCATTCCATAAGACCAGGCTCAGAAGCCAGGGACCGAGTCTCTAGAACAAGCTGGCGAGCCAAGCTGTCATAGTTAAGCACAGGTGTCAACTTGACTGTTGAAGGTTTGAGCTCTGGGCACAGTTGTAGAGAGTTGATGGTTAAGCCCAGAGCAAACCTGAAGGAGATTGTCCAGCTGGTGGGGAAGATCCAACCCATGGTGGGTGGGATTAGGCCCTGGAGAAATCACAAAGAGCTGGTTGAGAGAGTTGGCATCCTTCTGTATACTTGCCCAGACATGCTGGTCTGGCAAGTAAGGATTGTCCATCTCTCAGCCGTTATGGTGGCCAGTTCCCTCAGCCCTGGTGTTGGTGTGTGCTCTCCTGTCAAACTGGACTATGAACTGTAACCGGACTGTCCTAAGTAAACTCCTTGTTCCCTTAAGCTGTGTAATGGTCATTTATCAGCAACCATGCAGGCGGACTGCAATACAAGCCAATCCTGTTAGCAAACTCGAGGACTGACTAGAGACCCAGTCTCACGAAAACAAAGTGAAGAGTGATAAAGGATAATTGTTGATATCAGCCTGAGACTTTACCACACACTTCTGCACATATGTATATGAACACACACAAATAAAATGGAAAAGAAAGAATAATGCCAGAGGTAGCATCACATCTGATTCCAAATTATATTCTACAGAGCTTAAGTGACAAAAATGATATGGTACTGTCACAAAAAGACACACAGGTCTATGCAATAGATCAGATACAAACCACAAAGCTACAATCACCTGATCTTTTAACAAAGATGCCAAAAAAGACACCCTCATGTACAGCATACCACCTGAACACATCCACTCTTATCTTATCTGAGAAGCTAAGCAATCAGGGCCTGGTTAACACTTGCGTAGGAGGAAACAGCCTCTTCAACAAAAGTTGCTGGCAAAACTGGATATGCAAATGTAAACGAAACAAGTCAGGTTCTTATCTCTCACCCGGTACAAAAACCAACTCCAAAGGCCTGAAACTCTGAAACCATTAGCACAGAAAGCAAGGACGGCACTTGCGCAGGCATGAACAAGGACTTCCTGAAGGGGACTTCCAGGCTCTCAGGAGATAAGACCAACCGCCAACAAATGGGGCTTCATGAAATTAAAAGGAAACTGCCAATCGGGAAAGATACAGCATTCAGAATGGGAGAAAACGTTTGCCAGTTATACATCTGACAAAAGATCAATATGTAGAATATGCAAACACTCAAAAAAACTAAACAAGAGCTCAAACAGCCCAGAGGCTGCTGTGCAGATGGCCTACCAGCCAAACCTGAAGACCTGTAGGTTATGGTAAGAGAACTCGCTGTGTCTGAAAGCCTCCTCTGTCTTCAGTCCTGCAGCAGGCGCTTCACAGATGCTATTCAATCTCCAAAGCCACTCAGGGATCAAGTGATCCAATTTTACAGATGAGGATTCTGAGCCTCTCAAGACGTAAGCAACTTACTTCAGATTACGCAACCAGTAAGCAGCAGACATTGCTACCCACAGCTGGTCAAGGTACCCACAAGGCCATCAAGACAAGACCATGGCGGGGAGGGGTGAACTGTTGTTACATAAAGCATTTCCTTGGCACCAAACCGAAATTCATTGGGCATCATTCAAATGTCACTCATCTCTACATTCCCATGGTGTGTGCTTTGGCTCAAATCACAGAGAGCTCATGATATATGACCCATCAAAGTGCTGCTACTGCAAATCACAATCCAGAGCATCCTTAACACAAGTGACCACATCAAAAAAGAAAAATACTTTCATGGTTTTCTGTTTCTGAAGGCCACGACAAAGCTCGCTGTGTACATTCCAGTGAATGTACTACCGCTCTCACTTCCAGGACATAATGACACAAATGTCACCCTGAGTGTGCAGTCCATGTCTTAATCACCATCCTTAGCACATTATATTATCTGCGTCCCTGCAGGAAAACAAAACCCCAGCCATAAAACAAAAAGGTCAACCTATTTCGTCATGGTTCGAATGTGAGTCGTCTTCCATGCTAATGTATTTGAATATTCAGGCGATGCTGGTGTTTGGGAAAATAGGTGTTTGGGAGGTGGAGCCTTACTGGAAGGGGGAACATCACAGGAGGCAGGCCTTGAGTCTGGATAGCCCCGCCCTGCTTCCCCTAGTAGTCAGCTCTAGCAAACTGCAGCTTGTTCTCAGCCTTTGTAGGGACTTGGCCTAGGCCACCTCCAGCTTCCCCCAGCCAGTCATACCTTTGTAGCCATAATGGACACATTCCCCTCCGAACTGCAAGCCAAGTAAATCTGGCTGTGTGGTTGTTGTCTCACTGCGGCAGAAAGAACAACTGTGACACTATTGCGGAAGACGCTACCCTTGAGGGTCGCAGCACATGGGGAAAACAATCTGGAAAGGATACGGAAGCGTTTTCCTTGCCAGTCAGCTTGAGTAGTACCAGCAGGTACGGTACGGGATGTCGGGAGAGAAAAGCCGTCAGCATACACACCCAGTTCTGAACACTGCAAGCTACAGTAATAATCGCTCTGGCAAGGATGACTGTTGGTGAAAGAGCGGCATGTATGCTACAGAAGTAACCAACTGTTTCTGCTTGCATTTAAGGCCCTTTTTCTGGCAGGGAACACATGCCTGGTACTGTACACAAGTCAAGTACCTGTGGAAGGGGAGACCGGAGGCCACGGGTGGAGCATATTAATGCATTTTAACTGTATGTACTTGATAGTAAACTGTCCCTAGATTAGAGAAGCTATCAGCATTCCACCAAAAAGCTTCTTTTTTGCAGTTAAAGGCATGTAATGCATAAGACCAACACTGGCTAAAGTGGAAAGAATGTCTACCGGGTTCTCAGTTCTGAATAGGACATCAAAATCACCCCCATTCAAAGTGCAGGGAACCTACAGAAGGGGGGATGGTAAGAATGTAAGATCGTGGGCTGGGGACATGTTGTCACTTTTTAGCTGCTGTGCGCCAACACTCACACAATTAAGGGATATTTACTTGGCTTACTGTTCCGGAGGGTATCATCAAATATGCCAGAAAGGACATGGTGGGTAGCAAGAGCAGGTTGGTTCAGGTCCCCACCTGAGAGCAAGAGTAAGCTGGAAGTTGAAGCAGGGCTGGGCCATCCAACTTCAAGGCCTGCCCCGTGGCATGCACTCTACCAGCAAGGCTCTACCTCTTAAAGTTCCCACAACTGCCCCAAACATTAGCAACAGGTAGGATTCAAACACTTGAGTCTGTGGGAATTACTCACATTCAATTTATGACAGGATCTGAGTTCAGATCCCCAGTTGAATGTAAAAAAAAAAAAAAAATGCAGGCAGATATGGCAGTCGCCTGTAATTCTCACCCCAGGAGGCAGATTCTGGGAAACCCCAGGGTCAAGCAGTAAAACAATAAGGAGATAGAGCAATTCTGGAAGATTCCTGATATCACCCTTGGACTCTCACAGGTAGACACACTCAAATGCCCTCTTGCACACATGCCCACATCCACACACATACACCCACCTATGTGCAACGCATGCGCATGAAAAAAAAATGTAAGAGCCTAAGGATAGGGAAGGGTGTTCTGTATCCTAGATGATCGGACAGTCTCCTCTAGACATGACAGGGCTCCTGCACCCAAAAACTCACTGCAGTAAGAAATCACTGCAGTGGTGATGTCCACTTCCACAAGATCTCCACAATAGCTGGCTGATCTCATTCACCATGGATGAAGGAAGACGTGAAGAAACACTGCACATCCCTGAGTTTAATGAGTTTAATGCCAGACAGGAGAGGGGGAGCTTCTTCACTCAAGTATTTACCTACTGACAATCATCCATGCCCTCGTGTGTTCAGGACCTTACCAGTACGGGCATCCCAATGACATCCAGTGTGCCACACATGCAAAGACATGAGAGTAGGAGGGAGACGGGCTGGAAAGGGGAGGGGGAACGGAAATAGGCAGTAAGGGATAAAAACATAAAGTCATTGCATTTATCTATGAGAGTATCAAAGAATAAAAATTAATTTTTAAAAATTAAATGAACAAGTTAAAATAAAAGGGTCCAGAGAAAAGGTGAGAGAGCTGCCTGAGTAGAGACAAGACATCCCCTTCAGAGAAGCCTCAGACCTGGCTCCTCTCTGGAACTTAACAGTCATGAAAATGTGAATTCTCAGAAGCTACACTTCCTGAATTATCACTGTATTTTAAAACGAGCACATTTTAAACCCTAGGGTAAAAATGCCTCCCAATCTCCTCTGGATACTCAAAATATTTGACAATATTTTGAAATACCTACTAGCCTGAAAAATGGTTTCTAATCTACTCTTCCCGAAGGATGAATCATATGTGTAAAAACAACAACCTACTATAACCATTGTGTTTGTTGTAGCAGGCAACAGAAGACTGAGACTGGGCCAAGCCAGTTTACTTGCAGAGAATGCAAACAAATAATTACAACAGCATACAATTAGTGCAAAGGAGAACCAAGTGGGGAGGATGCGGAGGAGGGAATGACTAATCTGCTTGCAGTTCAACCCCACTAGTGAAGAAAGAGGGCTTCTCCCCTAATGACCGTCCTGATTTACTTGTCCAATGCTTATCTCGGGAAAACAAGCATCAGCAGCCACCTGCTCACTGTGCTGCTCAACCACACCCACAACCACACAACCATACACGCTGGCCACGGAAGCTTGGGAATTAGTGATCAGCCAAAAGCCACGCCTCACCCGACTAGTCAGCCAGACGTTCATCACGTTTTTCTGTCTGTCTGTTTATTTTGGGAGGGGGATTGCTGTTGTCTGTTTTCATAGGATTTTTCTCTTTTTTTACCCCTAGATTAAAAATCTTACCTTCCTACTGTGAGCTAATACCGTATATGATTGTCTACTTGAAAAATCTCAAGAATAAATGGTCTACCTGAAGTTAGCACACTATTATTTAAAAGTTCATGGTGTTATTTTCATTTAACAAATTATACCTGCAAGAAAACTGTTAGACAACTTAGAAGAAATGACATACAGGTACCTGGGAATGGTCAAAAATAGTTAAGTCACAAAGTGAGGAAATAAATTAATTTCCCAATCATCGGATAATGCTACTCCAGTGACCTAGCATTTCTAAATTTGTGATTAGATATAAAGGTCCAAAGTTAAACTAGTAAAGAGTTCCCAGCCCCCCAGTACTGATAATATCCCCCTTTTGTAGTGCTATTCTTGCGTGAGTGGGAGGCAGTGCCACTCTGTGGCATGAATTCTCTCCTCCAGCGTGACCCGGGTTCTGGGAGTTGCGCTTGGATCATCAGGCACTTTCACCCGCTCACCGAGCCATCTCGCCTGTCCATGTCCCTTGTTGACAGTGTACTGTAGGATATGTGGAAAATCAGATGCCGTGATTATCCTTTTACTTTACACTGTTTGGAAAGCTAACATCCCACATGTTGCAAACAACTAGCTACAAGTGACCTACTGGCTATGGGATTAGTGAGGTTGGCGCATCTCTCCCACAACGGCGGCCTGCAGCAAATTATTGGCAGACTCGGGGGTTTCATGCTTTCAAATGAGCACAAGCAGGCTACCTTTCTGTACTTTATTCTCTTGGATCAATTTTATTTTTTCTTTCTAGTACAGCTATCTTATTGGAGTGGGCACCATCACACTTTGTAGATGTTTTCTATCATCAGTCCCCTTATTTTTAAACCCCAAGTAGATCTTCTTCATTTTAAAGTGTCTTTAAGCAAACGTCTCAATAAAAACGATGTAAAAGCTGGAGGAGCAGCTCAGAGGTAGAGCCCAGCACTTGAGAGGCCTCACCAAAAAGGGATGGGGGGGAGAGTGAAAAAAAATGAAGGGAAATGGCTCAGGCATTTGGCAGGCTCATCCACACGGCTAGCTCCACAGGCCCTTTGGCATAGCCAACTCTGACCCAGACTAAAAGCTAGCTGATCGCTACAGAAGTGAAAAAGTTCCCTGGCATCCCCACGATGTCACTCAAAGTAGGGCTTCCTGCAACCCAAATTCTTTTTTTAAAAATTTTTTTTAATTTATTCAACTGTGCGCATGTGCACATGTATGTGCGGCGCGCGCGCGTGTGTGTGTGTGTGTGTGGAACCACGGACGAATTCGCGAACCACCATGGACGCCTCCACCTCCTCCTGCCGCGGGATTCACAGGCTCCGCCCTACCAGGACCAGAAGCGCAGGCCGCCCCCGCTCCGCCTGGTGTCTATACGTGGGATCTGGGATCCGAACTCAGGACCTTCCGCCTGCAAGGCAGAGGCTTAACCCCTGAGCCACCTCTCCAGCCCTGCAACCTGTTCCCCACACAACCTTGCCAGTACCACCACTTGTACCACCACCATTGGGGGGTAGTAGAATCCGCTCATCTTCCTGAAAGTTCTCACACATTTTCCATGATTCTGCCTGTCAGAGTGCACACATTTTAGGTTGTCACACTTATAATAATCTCACCGAGCTCTTGGGACATGTCAAATAGGCTTAATCCTGGTGACAGTAGACAAGTAGGCAGTATTCTCTTCTCTTAAAGAAAGACACTGAGCTGGGCATGCCCAAATCCCAGCGCTCAGAGAGGCTAAGGCAGAAGGGTCAGTTCTCAGGCAACATTGTAAACCAGTGTAAGGAAAGAGAAAGGGGCAGGGACGTGTAAAAAGAAACCCAACCAAATGGAAACAAATTCAGAGAAGCAAATTCCAAGACAAAATTCTAGCTTCCTGACTATGGACTTCAGTTATTCTTTGACACATGAAACAGCTAGAGTTTTCTTTACAGTTGCCTCTATAATCTCTGAAGCCCATGTGTCTATCCCCAGGGAAGTAGTCCACCTTTACTTTTATCTACATGAGTCAAGTTTGGAGGTCCTGGACTTCTCATGGCAAGAGTGTAGACCGATGGCTGACTTCCTTGTCTATCATTTTGATTCACTCAAACACTGAGTGCAGAAACCAGGTACCAATACTAGGTGACAGACCACATGCACATCTATGATGAACACACTGAGGTTGAATAGAAATTCAAATCGAACAATGCAATGTTTTTCCATTAAGTCAATGCTTCAAAAACATTCAAAGCTAATGTAAAGAAAAGGATGCTTCTTTATGCACACATGTATTAGGAGCCTTAAAAATAGTCTCAGCGTTTGATCTTGCTCTAGTTTAAATCTAACTCACAGAAATAATCAGAAATGAAGGCAAATATCTTCAACTATTAAAATATAACAAGACAAAATGACAGTCTTGCTGGAATTGTGGACATTCTTGGCGTCTCACTCTTTGCTCAGATGAAAGCATTAGGACCCTGTGCATAATGACATATGAGTTCAAAAGGATGTCCCCCTCTCTAGGTCTTGTTTTCTCAACAATTGCAAAAAATAAACACTTTTTTATTTTTACTTCAAAGGTTCACCTCAGTTATGAAACTAACTGAGTCCATTATCTAAGTATTCTCAGCAGACAAAGACAACAAAGGTTTCTGACCACCTGTGTTTGTTGATCCTACACATGACATTTGTGGGGAGAAAGATATCAGAGTACAATTATCAAAAGCGTGCAGTGGTGTCTTAATACTTAGTGTCTTATTTGGCATTTTACCTTCTGAGGGAAGGTTCAGCTTTGTCCTACACTAAGGTCCTAGGAGGGGAGGAGGGGGCGAGGTTAAACATTACTTTTCTTTTTCTTGTTTGCTTGGCTGTCTTTGTATTTCCCAGGCTGGCCTCATCCTCACTGGCTAGCCAAAAAACTGAACGACAGAGCCTCCTTCCCGTGCCTCCCAAAAGCTGGGATCTTAGGCCACCTAGAGCTCTAGGAGATGCCTGGGAGGCAAGCATTCTACCAGCTGAACTCCATCCCTGACCCTCCTCGTCATTTTATTTTAACGCTGCGATGAGCAGGGTCTCATCAGATAAGCACAAGACAATTTCTCTGCAACTTCATTTTTCACCCCTGGGCCATAGTCGATTCAGCTCATTTGCAGGTATGAGGAGCCCAGGGAATACAGCTGAACTTCAGGGCATGAAAGCAGCATCTGCAGAGTGGGAGGGACCTGCAGTCTCAGGACGAGCCTTGAGAAGGGCAACACGCTGCCCACCTTTCAGGACCTGGTTTCCTGTGAGCTGCATTGCCAATGCCACCGCTGAAGCCAACAACGGCTGAATCATCTTCCGAGTCTCCCTCATGTCACACTTAAAATGCACGCTCCACAATTCTCACAGGCCAGCCACACATGTACAAGACTGTCATTCATGTACTTCAGGGCTCTATTTTATTTTGGTCTCCCTCCCAATCAGATCAATGTTCAGTGAAAAGAATGTTTTCCAATATTATCTTAGTATATGTCTGGTCTCCAAGTTTGAGATCTTACAATGGAGTCTAAGAAAACAAATCTTTCAGAATTCTCTCTCCACACTTGAAAAGTCACTTCTAGGTCACAGCTAGCGCAGAATCACACCAACCACAAGAGCTGACCCTGTAAACCTGGACTCCAAGCTTTTCTTTTCTTCTTTCTTTTTTTGACATAGCAAGGAAACTTTATTCAAAGCAAGGGATTGGAAAGATGAGAGAGGACCACACAAGGCTGACAGAAAACTGCATGAGTGGAGATGTATAGATATCTAATCATTGCTCCCCCCTTTCATGGCGTTCAGGAGAAAGGTGTTTGGGTTACTATGGGAGTACTTTATCTTGATTGGCAAGTTAGATTACATAGATCTTTGTACACTGAGTATGCCCCTTTCCATAATGCATCTGCTTTAATCACCCAATTAAACACAGACATAACACTGTAAATAGGGGATTTCCCCCAAAGGTTCAGTTTTTGGACACGGTTTGCCTAGCCATACATGTGCCTCAAAGCAATCTTGTCTGGATCGGTCCCTTGCCCATAGTTCCCAGATATGTTTGAATAGAAATGGGGCACTGTCAAGGAGTTGCTAAGGAGAAGAACATTTCCATTGTATAAAGCAGATATTGCATACAGCTTGGTGCACGTGAAGGTCCTCGGTTGCCTTCATGCACCCTAAGAAAAAGAGTGTATTTATATCCTGAGTCAAATGCAGTCCCAGGGAGCTAAGCATTCTCTATACTTGCCTGTGGCACATAGAAAGACAGATACACATTTTAAAAATAGATTTATTTGGCTTTTCTTTAGCGACACAATCTTTTTGGTCAGATCCTTATTCCCACCATAATATAGCAGTGTTCTTAGTTTTTTTAAAAAAATGTGTTCTTAGTACACACTTTAGGAATAGTGCAGGACCACATTTTATATACTGCATATAATCCTGCACATGATTCTTTTCCTAACCAAACTCCAGCTAGGCTCGTCTGAACCTTTCTTGAGTGAACCTTAAGAGTGGCCCATAAAGATTTTTAAAAAATCACCGACACAGTTTTTATTAGCTCAGGGCTACATCCCCAGGATCACCCCAATCTAACTTAGAGTTCCTCACAGAGAAAACTCAAAAGTGCCTGTCTCAGGAGCACCTACAACAGGAGGAGGAGCCTGGCTCAGTGAGCCCACCTAGCAAACCCAGACGGGTTTTACCAGAACCAAACCCTCATCCTGCATTTCTTTCTTTTTTTCTTTTCTTTCTCTTTTTAAGTCCAGTTTTCCTTTATTTATTTATTTATTTATTTTACATCATTTTAATTAATGTTCAGTCTTCCTAATTACAAACATAACAGGTGGGTGTCCCTGACTACCTCCCTCTCCATCCCGCTTCTTCGTTTATTTTTTTAAATTTTTTTTTTTTTTTTTTGTGGGAGCTGGAGAGGTAGCTCAGAGGTTAAGCCTCTGCCTTGCAGGTGGAGGATCCTGAGTTCGGATCCTAGACCCCACGTATAGACGCCGGGCGGAAGCGGAGGTGGCCTGCATTTCTGGTTCTGGTAGGGCGGAGCCTGTGAATCCCGGGGCAGAGTAAACAAGGAGGAGGTGGAGGAGGTCCATGGTGGTTCCCGAATTCATCCAGGATTCTACACACACACATATACATACACACACACACACATACACACATGCACATATGCACAATTGAATAAATAAAAATTTTTTTTAATTTTTTGTGTGTATGTATATATATGTATCATAGGGCACTGTGTGCCCTGGATTGCTTCTACCTCTTTCTTGCTTCACTATGGGATTTCCCAGGCTCCACCCACCAAGGCTGAAAGTGCAGGCCAAAGCAATTTCTGCCTGGTACTTTTACATGGGACCTGGGATCCGAACTCAGGACTTTCTGCTTGCAAGACAGAATCTTAACCCCTGAGCCATTTCACCAGCCCTATATCACTCTTTTACAATCTCATACATGTAGACAATGCATTTTTAACATAGTTACCCCTTTCTCCTTCCTGCTTCCTATGGACGACTTCCTAGGATGTCGACCTCCTACCTTTATGTCTAATTTTTTAAATTGAACAATATAAGATGATATGTAAGCAATAAAAGATAATACATAAGAATGTAGATAGTTATGATTTGAGTTCCCAGTTCCACATGGTTAAGAACACGTGATAAAGCTGAAGAAGACCAGCTTTGTCCATCTTCTATGAGACTAAGTTCCTGGTGTGAGCACATGTAGACCCGGCCCACAGGAGCCCACCCCATGAGAGGCCTTCATATTGTGAGTATACAGGTATGGAATTCAGGGTTTGACAGGCAGTGTGGTATGTCAGGCTAATCATTCAGCTGTCCACAGGTGAGAACACCGAATGTAGAAAGTCTCTTCTCTCTGCCACCATCTGACACACATGGGACACAGCAGTCTCATGTGCAGAGCCTCTAGGGACAGGGGTCCAAGTTTTTCTCATTGTCTGGCAGGGCCAGGAACACTGATAACCTCACGTCCCCAGACCCAAAGGTACGGGGGCAGGAAAGCAGTGCTGGCTCACAGGTCCCCCACCCCAACCCCTCCTCTGGCGTGTGAGAGGACACAGGCCAAGCCAGGGGCCCTTCCTGTACAGACTGCAATACAGCCTGCCGCGCCCTGTTCTTCCTAAAAGGAAATGAGCCAGAAATCCTGTACACGCATTGTTTTATTAATAAAACTTTTGAAGGAATAATGTTTCATAAGGTGACACATAGTCACTGAAGGAACCTTAGAAGGGAGGCCAAGGAGCTAACTTTCTGTTTGTCTTTTTCAATCTGCAAAAGATTTCTTACAATTAATTTTTTCTATCTTTTTAAATGTTATATACACGAATATAGTGACTTCATAATGTTTTCAACCCTTAGTCCCAAATCCCATCCCTTCCTTTTCCCCTTACAACCTTCGTCTCCCTGCCTGACTCCCCCCTTTTTTCAAATCTTCTCACTTGTGCACCCCACTGTGTTTCATCTAGTCTGTGATGACTTATGCCTGACCTGATTCATGAGAAACTAACGCTTTTATGTATTTCTCTGGTCATTTCAGATTTTTTGGAAACAAAAACAGAATCTTAGACCATACCAGCCTCCCCAGATGCTGATAACTGAGAACACAGACCCAGGCCCACACTCAGTGTTCCCGGCTGGCAAGTGCACCCCCTGGGGGTGGGAAAGCTCTAGAACGTCCCACGTGCCCCTCTGGCACAACGCCAGTCAGAAGGCGGTACATGAACAGACACCCACCCTCTACTCACACAGGGGAGTAGCCGTGGCCGCCTAAATAAAGAGCCTTGTGTGGATTCTGTTTTCCATAGCTAACCAATTTTTCCAGGCTTGGGGCAAACCTGAATACCAAAGACATCTTTCATCCCCAGCGATAAGAGGCTGAGTCAGCCACGAGTTCACTATCAACCTGAGTTACACAGTGATGTCACAACAAATGAACAAACAAAAGAATTGTTAAAGTATGTGTGTATGTAAGTAAAGTAGATACGCAAGGCAAGACTTCCAGAGCCTTCACACAGCAAGCGAGGGATGGGAAGGAGGTGTGAAACAGAACCACAGGTCTGTCAGGGATCCGCTTTATCCCCTACTGGCTGCTGCAGTTTCTCTTCATGTCACTGACAAATATAGAGGACCAAACTCCTAAGAGAACAGGGGGCTTCATGCTTGCTCATGCTGCTGGTCCCAGGACACTGTCCACCACAGCGTCATATCACCATGGAAAGAACTGAGAGGGACACACTTTCTTTCTCTCTTGCCACAATGCCTGCATGCCAATATGCCAGAGTATGCCAAACTGTAAAGCCTGCGCTCTCTACTTCATCCACCTGTCCAGAAATAGAACCACCCACCGTGGGCTGGGTCTCCTCACATCAAATAGCGACCCTTGCCCTAACTACTAACACCTCACAGACGTACCTAAAGTCTTAGCCTTCAATCGTGGAGTTGGCACTTGTTATCTAAGTAGCGCACCAGCTTTCCCCATGGAGATGTCACATAATATCCTCCTGAGTATATTCTGAGACAATTATTTCCATACAGCAAAGTCTACAGTCTTCAATATTTTATTTATTTTTGAGAGAGACAGAGAGAATGCACATGTGTGCATCGTGTCAAGGTCGAAAGATGAATTCCTGGAATTGTTCTCTTCCCTTCTACCAGGTGGGCTCCAAAGATCACCTGGCACCTCCAGGCACCTTTATCCTCTGAGCCATCTCGTCGGCTCTAGGTCTAAGTTGGTTGCACATCTGTGGTTTCACAGACCAGACCACAAGCTGGAAACTGATTCTAAAAGTCAATTTTATCCATTGATGTCTCTCACATCTCTGATTCAACCTTTTTGGGGACAAGGAAGCCAAGTCTAGACATACTGCAGGTTCCAGCCACATACCAACACATGGGTAAATGATCTCTCAGTCTGAAATTTCCTGGGCAGACTTTCAAGCAATTAATGTTACTGTGTTTGGACCACTTGTATAGTTTGTTTAAACTGCACTGATACCTCTTCTTTCCTTCTTCCCTTATTCCTGACATTCAAACACCTATCTCTCCTGCTCAAAATAGGGTTCAATAGACAAGTAACTCTTTGGAACTAGTAAGAAATGTTTAGATTTAGATGACAGAATATTTATTTTTAATTAAAAAGATTCAATTCATCAGATTCTTTGTGTAGTAAAAGGTTGCCAAAGTACCCATGTAGAAGAATGTTTTTACTTACTGGATTGCAGTGTTTTAATTATAAAAAATAACTTTACATGCTCCTGGAAAACTATGTAAGTGATAAATCCCCACGGAGAACGCGACTTGGAATTTCACTGAACATAGTCCAAGTGAACGCTTTGATCAAGGGCTTCAAAGCCTCTCGTGTACACAAGGCTTCCTTAGAAATGCCATCTCGTTGGTTTTATTACAGCCAGTTTTCATCCCTTCACTGGTGTTGACTCTTCAGTACAACACCCCCGTCAAGAACACACGATATTCACACAACAAGTGAATTATAGCACATTCCAGAAATCGTCTGTATGGCTTCTCGTGTTGAGTTCAAGCAATCATTACTCTGCATCCTCAGAGCCGGTGGTTTCCATAGAAATTTACCCCTAGCAATGGACTCCATAGAGCGGAGGGACCAACAAGTATTACGCCCTCATGGGAAGAAGGCCACCTGGGTCATTTCGGCATCTGTGTTTGCATCTTCTCAACCGACCTTCACTCAATTTTCTCAGTCTGTTTCTGTTTCTTGATTGTTAGCCAGATTATTACCTAGTTTTCGAGTCACTCAAGCCCTTCGCTTAGTTCAAGTAAACAAGCTGAATGGCCAAAAGTAACACTCATGGTCACCTGTCTGCTCACTGTTCATTCTCCTCTCTTTTCCTTTTTTGAGATAAGGCTTCCAGCTCTTTCTGTCTCCACCTCCCGAGTGTTGGGATTACAGATGTGCCACCATGCTCAACATGTCCATCTGTCCTGTTGCTACATTTTAATCTGTATTTCTAACTGGTATGAATCCACCAACATCCCAGAACCCTTGCTGACCTTATTTAAAACCTTAGGTCAAATCTGTTTTGCTTCCCACATTAGTTTCATTTACAACACAAGCTGCAGAATTTCAAACCCTCCCACAGCTAACAGTAATCACTGAGATGAATCTGCACCATCATCCTGGGGTTCTTTGGCCCCCACTCTCTTTCACGATGCTAGCACTTAACTTCCCTACTATGACCCCTTTATTTTTAGAGAACTAACATACCAGTGCAAGAACATGTTGCAATTTTTGAAGGACTATTTCCTGAGTGGGACACAAACAGCTCAGGATTATTTCCTGCCTACATGTTACCATCGGGAAGTTAAATCTGAAACAGCATAAAAAAGAGGTGATACCATCGCTACCTGTTCAACAGCCTCCCAAGAAGGGCTTCACCGTGAACCCTACGAGCTCTACTACATCCTAACATAAGCCTCATCTATATGAAGGAGCCACAGTAGAGCTACAGAAACAAAACTCAGTGTCTTGTTGGAGGTGCCGTGACTGGATAACATAATCCTGCATTATGCAAGGCTGTCCCCAGCACTGACTACCCCACCCTTCAGAACATCAAATGCTAACACACATTCAATCACTGTCATGTCTACCATGAACTTCCAAACACAGGGAAAAGAGGTGGCACCGCGTCTCATCTGGAACCCCTGTTTCTACATGGTGGGTGGGACTAGCACCCGGGATATGACAGGAAGCAGCACAGATCCAGACACGGCATTGATAGGGTTCGAGGCAAAGAGAGATGTTACTAGCAAGTTCTGCTAGTAACAGCAGTCAGAGACTTGTAAGCTTCTTTGGGAGTCTAGTCCAGGATCGAATCTCTTAGGAAATGGTTTCTCAATGTCTTGCATCCCCCCCCCCATTTAACTTGATTTCATGAGCTCATAAAAGCAAAACTGAATTCAAGAGCAGCATCCCTGCATCCTTAGTAAGGCCAGCCTGCAGAAACACTGCTAAAGGTCCTCCTGGAACTTCAGTCTGTACCCAGGGGAGGCAGGACAGTGCAAGTCCTGGCGAAGGGAGGCGAAGGGCACTACTAGTGAGCTCCAGAGATTCTCCAAATGGATGGAGGAGATCAGACCCTCTCCGCCTCCGTCAACCCTCGCAGGGTTGCAGTTCCGGGAAGGCCCGTGTGCTCAGGCCTCTGAGAAAAGGGTCCCTGTTGCTCTCCTGGGTTCTAACTGGAAAGCTCACCAACTTCTCAGCCACTTTATTGTGCGGTGTTGGCAGTAGTAAATTTTGAGGTGATATCTTCATGCTCAAGTAAGAGTGTAGAGGTCAGTAAGGGAAGGTGAATGAACCACCTCGCCCAGGTCTGGTTCAAAATCTGCTAGTGATGCCACGTACTCAACTTCTGAATTTATCTAAAATGCAAAAATCCTAGTTTCTACATCTTTGACAGTCTGTTCACTAAGCTGCCGAGGGCAGGACCTGGAGCTGAACCGCTGCCCTGACACAGTTGGCCCTGTGAGAACAGGATGGCACAAGCCACGTTCAAAGCTGCAGTCTTCTCACGGTGTACGTTCCAGCTCCCAGAAGTCAAGGAAACTCAAATGGAACGACAATGAAAAAGTCATATTAACTCCAGAAAAAACTTACAGAGCCCCTGCTGTGGGCCCTGCTAGATATATCGCAACTATTAAAGTGCATATTTACCTATGTGATTAAAAACCTGTAACTGAAGTTTACAATTCAGCTAATCATAAGATAATTTCTGTCAAAACATGCACTTCTATGCTTTGCAGTCTTATATTTGAATAACCTTGACATTTTCCAGTATTTCTTTATCCGTATGAAAGGACATCTTATCTGCCATCTTCTGACTTTCGCCACACTGGCATGAATCCCAAGGACTAAGGAGGTGATACCAAGTCTAATGGTCAATACAAGAGCCTAAAGGTCCAGAAGGCTATGTCTTAATCTGCTAGATTAGAAAGAGCAAATACATCCCCACCATGTGTCAGTTCAGATAATCCTGTCACCCAGAAATAGCTCCGAGAGGACAACATTGAGAAAAAGCCCAGGGGAACGGTGTGCGCTGGTGGACGGGCCGCGGCATCTGGGCAACGCATGTGACAGATATGCCACCTCTCAGAGTACTGCACGGCACTAAAAATATTCACAAACACCACTGCTTTTATTCCCTGGCTCAAGAAATAAAATTAAACATCTACTTCATGCCAAAAACTCAGTGCATACCAACGAAGGGGGTGAGGTACAATAATGGGGTAACTTCTGACCTAAGACTTTAAAAGTGGGACTTAATGGGGGAACCAAAGGAGTATTGCTAAATAAAAATTTTTTCAAAAAGGGAGGAAAGGGGAAGTGAAGGCTTTTTTGAAGGAACTGAATCAAGTGAATAATGCTGATCAAAGAGAAAGGGGGGATTGTGGGGTAGACAACCGACAGATCACATGACAGTCTAAAGCTATGAAATGAGGATTTCAGTTCAACACCATGGAAAATTGGGTATCCACAAGGACAGGTTGGGTGTTAAGAGATTTGTTTTCTGTTGAGTTGGGGTGAAGTGAGGGTAAACTACCAGATAATGCATTTCCTAAATAGGATAGGAAGGGGGTTCAACAAATTTGGAAAGCATCTGAGTTCTGGTCACCCAGATAAGTAGCTGAAAGATATTGGGGGGGTCACAAGTGAGTTGATGTGAGGTACTATGAGGAGGCAGAATCAAAAGAACTCTCGTCCAGAAAGGATACTGCGAATATCAAAATGGAAAGAAATCACAGTGAAGCTCTGATTTAAGCGCTACGACACACCCAACTGGAAGTGCCATGAGGCAAGGGGACCAAGCAGGACTGGAGGATTCAGGAAAGGACTAGATTGGAAAGCCTGGTGTCCCTCAACATGATGAGCAGCAAAAGCCCAGTGTACCCTGTGACTCCTACATCACCCCTCCCCTCTAGAACATGAGCAGCGGGGTGGGGTCTCAAGGGAGGGTCTCATACCCCTCCACCTAGCTCTTGCTGACCTCTTGGTTTTGTGGGCATCTGCTTCAATTTCTAGGTTCTTATGTCCCCGAACAAGGAACTGCACACAAATAGTGACAGTTTACAAGAAAAAGCTAGGGGAAAAGCGGGAAGTGGTTTAGGAGGTCAGAGGAACCCATGCACAGAGGGTTCCCCCACAGATCATTTTCTTAGTCATTTGCAATTATGTGAGTGTCAGAAGATGGCATAATGGGGTAAGACAGTCCGTCTTTCCTTTTTGCCTTCCAGACCTTGTGCACTATCCTACACATCTTCCTCACTTCCATGCGGGACTGTTAAGAGGTTTGGTCCTGTAAGGGAAAGTTTCCAGTGGGTGATCGCAACTGCCCTGAACATTCAAGAAGGGAATGGCCATATAGAACTAGAGGACAGGTCTGGAGAGATGGCTCAGGGATTAAGTTCAGATCCCAGATCCCACATAAAAATGTGAGGCAGAAACCACAGTAGCTTATACTTCCCCCTGGTGGGCGGAGCTTGGGAAATCCCAGGGTGCAGCAAAAAAGAGGTAGAAGCAATCCAGGATGATTCCAGAAGTCACCCCTGGTCCTCCACAGGGACACACAGTATCCTCTGATATACAGCTCACATGTGCACGCGTGCGCGCGCACATACACACACACGCACGCACACACGCAAAAGAAAAAAAAGAAGAACTAGAGGGCAGATCCACCACAAACAAAAACTCCTGTAGATGAGAAGGTTCTGAAACACAAATTTCTTAAACATGTGCTGTACTCACACATACTGAAATAACTTGTTGAAAATGTAACACATCAGGTAATAGCCACAAATGTCAGAAATGTCAGGTGCTTATTGAATTAACCCATTTAGTCTCTCAACAGTTCTGACCTACTTTCATTACCCCAGTCTCCAGATTAAGGAAGTGGAGTTCGGTGGGTAGTAAATGCTGACTTGCAGGCCATGGAGGATGGTCCTCTCCCTCATACACAGCTCTGGGCCCCACTTCTTGTGGTGTCGCCAGTAACACAAGGATGTGGCAAGTGAAAAACTAGTGATGGGTAAAGGAAGAAAAAGAAGCACCAAGTATCAGGAAGGATCTGAAATGCCGAGGAGAGCAGGGGGAAGCATCACACTTGCCCCGGCTTAAGTTTTAGAATGCACAGGGAGGACGGTAGTGAGACAGCCTATTTCCTCTGATAAAGCACAGAAACCTTACACATGCTTTTCTTCTCCTCTTTAATCTGCTGTGTTGCATGATTTGGGGGAGGTTTTAAAAAATCTAGTTGCTACCTGTTGAGTGGAGATTGTAAAATTAGTGTCCAGCAGAAGGCTTTCTCAAAAAGAATAAAGACTCACTCCAAATATTCCTGTCAATCATCTGAGCAAGGAAACTTCTCCTTCCACCAGGAAAACTGTCACAGAAACAGCATAAAGAGCACTTCCCGTGACCATGAAGATCCACACCATGTTCTCTCTGGTCACTGGCCACTCTCACACCATGAGGCTGTTGCCTCTGCTTTGGTTTCCCTGCGCGAGTGGATCATATTCCTCTGGGGTAAACTACGAATGCTTGTCTCAGAATGAATTCCACGGAAAACACAAGGACCAGGAGTCCAGGGTCAGCCAAAGAGAGATCCTAGTGGTAAGAACAGGAGACAGAAATGGTTAAGGCAGAGCAGCAGAGATATCTGAGAGGGCCAAGCAAACCCTCACTTGAGTTCAATCCCTGAGCCTACGGGTGGAAGGAGAGTTAGTTCTCCAAAGCTGTTTTCTGACCCCCCACAAATATGCCATAGCTCACATGTGCCCTCACCTGCACACACATGATAAACAAATTTTAAAAATCTGAACTGGTCAGGCCATTTAGGGACAAGCCGACTGGAGGCCACAAATGCCAGAGGGAGAAGTTGCCTCTTGCTCCATCTTCTTCTTATCTTTCTTCTGTCACATTCAAACTCCTGCCCGGAAGCTATGCATGAAGGTGTGAAGCTGAGAAGCACAGGACGCTTCCTGGGGGATCATCCGCCCCTACGCAGGGATCCTGGCTTGCACCCCACAGTGAGGGTCCACTCCTGCACACAGGAGCTCTGCCTGCCTTCTTCTTCTTAAGCATCCGCCTAGAATCCTACGATAAACTTCTCTCTGAAACCCACTCTTTTGTAGTCTGTGAATTTCGTTTTTTGAATTCAGCAGATGAGAACCCTGAGAGTGGCTTTGGGGATGGTTGATTTTCAGAACCCTAGTCCCCTGAGTCCTGCCCAGCCAAGGTGAAAGAGAAAAGCTTCATGACTCTCAGGGATCCCCCCCCCCTTTTCCCCTCTCATCAGTAGCACTGGGTCCATAAACAAAGTACTGGACACGATACCCAGGGAATGAAGGGCTACACTCAGACACGATACCCAGGGAATGAAGAGCTATGCTCAGAAGCTGTTGCTGCAGACACCAGAAGAAGCCAGCGCGCCACGCGAGGTCTGATACATCTCCACCCGCAGGGCCGACGTGGCTTCACACAACCCAGCTTCCAGGTGCATGCGGTCCCACCTCCATGCAAGTCTTGGCTGTGGCTAACGGTTCAAATTTGTCCACATTCCACTTTTCCTCAATGGAAAATTTACATGAAAAGCTCTCAGTAAAAGCAATGACAATGTATTAAAGTCTGACTAAGTCAATTCCAAGAAAAGCAAACATGACATAGGTCCTTTGTACCAGAGCAGACTAAAATGCCAACCTGCAGTCTGAAGGAGTGAAAGATTTTGAAAAGAGGAGGGGAAGACGGAAGAGCAAGGGCAAGGAGACTGAGAGAGCTTGTGGGTCGAGGCACTGATCCTGTGATCTTGGCCAGCACATTCCAGGATCCTGGGGTGGCTGTTCCTTTCAACCCTTTTCATCCACCCCCAGAAGGACCTCGAGCCATCAGGGCCATGTAAGTGCTCAATCCACATAAGCTATCTTCATTTTTAACTTGTAGCATGTATGCAGTTTTGTTTCTATAGTTTCTTTTTTTTTTTTTTCCACAAATGAGAAATAAGAAAAGTAAAAACACAGCCTTGGTGGCACTGTGGATTTAGAGGGAAAATGACCTGTATGCAATATCAGTAAAATCAACGGGAGGGATTCAGGTGAGGGGGGGGGGCACACCTGTAGACCCAGCACTCAGGTGAGATAGGAAGATGGTGACTTAAAGACCAGCATAGGCCCACAGAATCAAGGACAATGAAGAAGCAAACAGAAGGACCAGCTTTAAGTCTTTAAGTCTAACGAGGCAGCACCTGTCTTCTTGGAAACACACAGGGAGCATCACCCCCCTTCCTCGCCAGCAACAGCTTAGTGACATTCAAGGGAGCCCGAGTGGGTGTCCCTAGGGCCACAGGAGCTTGGGCAAACCACCTTCTCACAGTCCCCTCCCCACTCTGCATATGCGCTTCTTCTCCTTCCCGATTGCCTAAGGCTGGAAATTCAAGAAGTCCACAGTTTAGCAATTCTGGCGAGGCCACGCTGAGGAGCCCACAGGACCTCCTTTCTCTGAGCTCTGCTCCAGATCTCCTTGCTACACACATACCAACCAGCGGGTCGAGGCTGCCCTACTACGCTGCAACAGGAGACTCCGCTTGGAATGCATGCCGCTTACATCTGCGAAGAACTTCATGAAGTGGGGGTTTTCGCTCTTTCACCAATTAAAATATGGACTTAGAATTTCTGTTAATTTAATGAAATCTTTACACCCCCAAATGGGCATTGCTGTTCAGAAAGGAGCCCAGCAGATGGGACGCGCCAGTAGGCACACAAACAGGACTTCACTGTTTTACAAAATGAATTCACCCTCACTTAGAAGGCTGACATAGAAGCAAGGCTCTGAATGCTGCGCTGCTTCTACCAAAGGCACAAATTCACACTTGAGACTGGCTAACTTGAACCAAGAGAATATATTCCAGCATCACTGGTTTGGTCTCCCCTTCAATTTCTTTTTATTATTATTATTATTATTATTTATTCAATTGTGCGTGTATGCGTGTGCGCATGTGTATGTATGTGTGTGTGTGTGTGTAGAACCACGGATGAATTCGGGAACCACCAAGGACCGCCTCCACCTCCTCGTTTACTCTGCCCTGGGATTCACAGGCTCCGCCCTACCAGGACAAGAAACTCAGGCCACCCCCACTTCTGCCCAGCATCTATATGTGGGGTCTAGGATCCGAACTCAGGACCTTCCGCCTGCAAGGCAGAGGCTTAACCCCTGAGCCACCTCTCCAGCCCCCTCCCCGTCAATTTCTAGAAAGCATGTAGATGAACTTCAGTAACATGTATGTATCTTCCCAGTCACACGGAACCAGTACAAAGACCAGCAACCAATGAGGGATGTGTTTCCAAGATTACCACTCTACTCCATTATAATCATTAATTTGTGGGAGCTTCTTATCTATTTGCTAATGATCTTAGCAATAAAAGTAGTTTGTCTTAAAGTATCTTCTCTGTTATAATCATTAATGTGTTGTAGTTTCTTGGAGAATACTCACAGAAAGGTGAGCTTGAACTTTCCCCAGCTTAATAAGTCACATGATTCAAATTAATGGCATCTAATTTTTTAATTTATTATTTTTTATTTGCTTGCCTATGTCGTATTATTTGTTTTTATTTATTTTTAAGTAAGGACTCAACTCATGTTGCATCTATTGGCCTTGAAATCACTGTGTAGATAGATGACCTTGGACTCCTTCACTTTTGTTTTCCCTTCCTGAATCTAATTTTATTTTCATAGAGTGCTTCCAATTGATGTTAGAAATATATTCCATCGGTGTTTTTCTTTCTCCTCTTCCAGTGGTGGCTTCATGGAGCTCTTACTAGTCATAGTGCTACTGAGATCCTAACAGCAGAGGGGGATTCTCGCTGGGTCTGGTTTTACAGAGTGAATAATCTTAGGAGTTACAACTGTTGGAGAGGACGCACGGTTGTGAGACTGAGTTTCGGGCGTCATGTTGACTGTGAGTTTTCCCCCACAGGCTCATGCGTTCAAATCTTTAGACGTCTGGGAACGTCAGGGCATCTTTAGCAGATGGAGCCTAGCTGGAGGAAGCAGTCACAGGGGTGGAGCCTGAGGTGGATTAGCCCCACCCTGCTTCCTGCAGAGCTCAGCTCTTAGGCTTGCAACAGCTCTCCCATCCCAGGGTGAACATGACTAAAAGAGGCCTCTAGTATCTGCCAGGCAGCCATTCCTTTTTCACCATGTCCTCTGGACCATAAGCTGAATAAATCTCCTTTTCTCCCTTAAGTTGTGTGACCTGAGTGGTGTCTCACAGCAGCAGAGAGAATAACTAGTATAACAAGAAACCCGCTTAGCTGCCGGAAAACCCAGGAAGCTCAGTCCTTCCTTGGCACACCGGGACTATGATGCTGCACTCTGCACTCCGGTGACAAGATATAAATATTTGTCCCCTCTTGGCTAAGGCACCTGAGTCCTGGTAGGTGGTGCCTGCCACTGCAATGCTGACGGAGCTCAGATCACAAGAGAACCAGACGTGGAGCTGAGATGAAAAAAACCACGTGTCTTAAAACTGAACTCCTGTAACACTCAAACGACTATGAGGAAAAAGTCCCAAAGAGACAAAGAACTCAGATGTTGCTGCTGCAGGTTCTGAATGCTTTATAAACATGATAAGGTAGCTTTGTCCAAAAGGAGTGTTTTATAATCTAAGTCTAGAGAATTTGAGACTCAACAAAGTTAAGCAGCTTTCTCTGCGTAGGAATTCTCAAAGCCGACATTGTGCTCTGTGAAGTCCTCAAGGACAGATATATTACCCAATAATTCTCAGATTTGTTTGGCCTCGGAAATTTTCACATTTTTATCCTCTGTGACTTGCAAAACAGTTAGGGAATTTTTGAAACTAGGTGTATTTCTACAAGACAGATGGGCCATCACGGAAGCCTAAATGATGACCCGTTAAGCGGCGTGCCTCATTTAAACTCTGAAATCTATGACGAGGAGAACTTCACAAATGGGATTAAGCAAGAGGGCCTGAGGTGGAGAGCCTACAAACACTCACACTTGTCCTTCAAAGGCACAGAGTGGCCCAACAGTAAATACAGAATGAGAAAGAATGTGACCCCAAGACATAGGACTGGGGTGGCCACAACAAACTGCAAAAGGAATAAACAAATTACTTCTAGAACTTGTAAGGGAAGGAGGGCTTTGCCAACATCTCCAGGTCAGACTAGTGAAACTAACATTGGACTTTAGGCCAGCAGAATTGTCAGAAAAGAGATTTATGATGTTGAGATTGTCAAGACTGTGATACTCTGTTACAGCAGCCACGCTATAGAAACACAGCACAGTGCCAATTACAGCCACTGATCTGTGACTTATGCCAACACTTTTTAATTGTAGCTTACAGGTAGTTTATTTTTTAAAAAGTTGGTACTTATACCAAAACTAATATGAACTTATAATTCATCCCATATTAACTTCATTTTTTTACCTTGACCTTCTAGTAAATCTAGCTTATTGATTTTGGGTGTTATATGAGATTTTCCTTTGAATGCTTTAAGAGCATAATTCATCAAAAAGCAACTGTTGTCCTTTATTGGTAATGTGATTTATACTTAGCGTTTGGTTTTAACACTAGGCCTAAGGCTGCTTTGACATTTGGGGTTCAGACTCGTATCTGGAAGAGCCACTACAAAGGCAGGCACTGAAGAACTTTGGACTCCATGTACTTCAAAGCTCATGAAACTCAATGGCCTGCAAGTCCTACCGCAGCAGTGATCACTCCATCTGCTACCCCGTGCTCACCACAGCTGGGGCTGGGCGGTCCTGCACCCCTGGAGTGCAGTTCATCCAGCCCAGGGGCCACGGCCAGAAAGTGACATGACCACAAGCCAGCCAGCACCCGAACGCTCGTTAAAGATTCCTAAATGAACTCAAATTAGCCTTGCCCACAACAAGGTCATAATTAGCCCTGGTTAGTGGGTTTCATCACACATTTAAGGGAAACAGCATTAAGCAGTGACTAATACCCTGGACCGTGGTTGAACTGGCTGTACTCAAGTCCTAGCCGTCACAGTTACTGTTAGTTACACAGCTTCGGTCAAGGTGTTTGTCCTCTGGTGACGGGAGCCTGAGATGTGCATGGAGTGACGGTTCTATAGTTAACTACTCGTCAATTAAATGAGACCGTGTGTACCACTGAGAAGAGTTCCTACCATATAGTATATAAAAATTCAATACACGAAAATTCAAATTTGAATATCACTGCTAGAAGGTGGACCTACTTTCACCCCACACTAACCTCATGTTCTTTTACCTTCAGTGTCACAGACTACACAAGGACATTGCAGCCAAAAGAAAAAAAAGGAGGTAGAGATTGAAGCAAAGTGTAACAAGTCCCATCATCTTCACTATAAGCTACTGACTCTACGGAATACTATTTATCTTAATGTTCAGATACACTCAGAGCAGCAGATTCAACTATTCTTTTATAAGCCCCATACAGCAGCAGCCAGGGACCCGAAAGCATCGAGAGGGACAGGGGGTAACAGAAGAACATGTACGACTCTCCACACAGCACCGGTAGCTGTCACTCACAAACCCCACCTACGGTCCCATCCAGCACCACAGGCAGCTCAGGCGGGTGCGGCTAATTAAAATCAGACATGTCCGGAAGTGCGGACACTCATCTCTAACTCCTCAAACTGCTGGAGCTCAGCATAAAAGGAATCCCTTGCCAGGAGTGGTGGTGCATGCCTGTATTCCCTGGACCGGAGAGACGGAAGGAAGAAGATGGAACATTCAAAACGAGATGGACTCCACAGCAAGACTGTCTCAAGAGCACCACAGACTGGAGATGCAGTACAATGGTCCAGTATCCCAGAGGTAGACATGTGAGAGCTGCAGGAACACAAGTCACACCGCCAAGTGACTGCAGAATCAAGACCAATTAAGGGCTCTTCAAGAAAACTAAAATAACTCAATGTTAGCCACATTAAAAAATAGAGAGGGAACAACACTCCCTCGTCAGTGACAGAGAGATGGAGACCCAAATAGCGCAAGTGTCAGAAACTTCCCACAGAAAGCCGACCTGGTCTGTTAGGAGCATCCTGAGACAATGAAATCTCATTAGCACTTCCCAGTTCAGAAAAAGCAAAAGCTAATGAAGAGTTTAAATAGGAATGCTTTTTAAGAGCACCTCGTTCTTAATGTTATTATTTTAAAATAGCAGTTATAATGTGAAACACTAGTAGGCCAGCCACCAAAAACCACTGGCTGCAGCTGGCAGAGGCAAAGCCAAAAGGGACAGAGCTGGTCAGGGGGCAGCCTCCTTGCACTCTATGCCAGCTGCTGCCACGACAAGCGCAGGCACAGAACCAAACTGCCCCTGGCATGGCTCATCTAGAGAATCATACAGCCTTTGAAAATCATAAATACTATGAGCTGAGGAAATGGTGTCCAAGTGATAAATGTTCCGCTGTGAACTCTCTTCCATCCACTCCTTCCGTTTCACAGAGATTACTGGGCATTCTTCTAGATGCGCAAAATGTAAACTGTTCTTTACACTCAACGAGGTGGCATGCACATCCTTCCACATCAGTCTGCTCAAATCTACTGCTTTTTTTTTTTCTAAATGCAGAGTCAGAACATGGATTTTTATGCTGACTATCACGAGAATCTGGACCAACCCCTTCCGCTTCACAGATGGGATCTCTTGGCCACCTCTAGTCACACAAAGAGAAATCACAGCCTCTCAATATGGGACATGCCATCACATGCCACCAACATCACATGAGCACCTTTGCTTTCCAAAGGAACCAGAGTCTTCCGACATGGCTGGTAAAAAGCAAGAAGAGAAAGAAAATGACCTTGGAGTAAAGTAGACAATTTAAACTAATGAGGAATCTCACATATTTTTAGTTTGTTTCTTTTTTTTTAACTCTTTGGAATGAAAATAATTCTAGGTATTTGCTAAAATCATCACTAAATTAGAATTCAATGGCTCATACTTTGTCTATTTCTAGAACATGTGAAACACAGTCAGCTCAGCACCTAGTGAAGTTCACCATCCTCCTGGCTTCAAAGACAGGGCAGAATCTGCATCACAAACATGCAGTTTATCAGAGTATCCAGAAGCCATCCATGACAGGAGCCTCATGGGTCAATCCAGAGCAGCAGGAAGGACACAGAGAGACCTTTCTTCCAAGCCTACCCCTTATGAGGAAACGCTTATTAAGCAGAATTGTTGACATATTATCTCCACGTTTAATATTAACTCAGTCAGTGACTCGAGATACTCAAAAGCTAATTAAGTACTCGGATCTTTCAGTACTTCTAGTTTGGTTCCTAGAGAAAGAAAAATCTGTCTGTCCAAAGATAAAAACTCCCTGGCAGCCAAAATCAGCCTGCATGACTGGCTTTTGGAAGAGTTTAAGAAATGTGACTGCAAAGTAAAATCAGTGTTTCAATGAGGGTTACATAGAGCCTCTGACAAACCATGCTATAGACCAATACATGCTTCAGAGGAAAGTTGCTCTACAGAACTGGTTACCTTAGTGGAAGGGATGGAAAATCTATTTCATGCCAAGCTAGAAAGAATGAACATTCCAGACTCCTTTTTCTTCTTCTATTCCCAAACAAGATCCACACCAAGCCACCTGTGTCTTGATTCTCTCTTTTCTAATAGCTTGGTTTTGGTATCTACCGTATCTCATCTCTCGGCAGTAGCCTCCTAATGATTCCTCAGTCACCAACGTGAGCCCTTTCCTACCTGCTCCCTGCAAAACTGCCTAAGTAGCCTCATTCATTCATTCATTCATTCATTCATTCATTCATTCAGCAAATGCTGACAAAATCATGGTTAGGCACAGGTGTCAACTTGACTGTTGAGGGTTTGAGTTCTGGGCACATTTGTAGAGAATTAGTTGAGTTAAGCCCAGAATGAACCTGAAGGAGACTGTCTAGCTGATGGGGAAGGCCCATGGTGGGTGAGACTAGGCCCTGAACAGGTGAATAAAATACTGAGAGCTGGACGAGGAAGGTGGCATCCTCCTGTACTGTCCATCTCCCAGCTGTTATGTGGTGACGGTGTGGCCAGTTCCCTGACCCTAGTGTTGGTGCGTGTTCTCCCCTCAAGCTAGACTGAGAACAGTAACCAGTAATCGTACGAGAGAATAAACCCTTGTTTCCTTAAGCCGTTTGATGGTCGTTTATCAGCAACCATGGGGGCGGATTGCAACACCTCCTAGGTAACAGGCGCTGCTCTAAGCAAGAAGATAAAGCAGTGTACGCACTCAAGCATATCAGAACTGCCCCATGGCGTGGTCAGGCAAGTGGCTAGGGCCATGGAGAAAAAGCAAGCAGGTAGGAATCAGAGAGCACTTGCAAGCTGGGCTCTATCTTGAATAGTCAGCAAAGGCCTCATTCCAGCAAGGATATGAAAGGGTATGGAAGGGGGTCCTGAAAGAGAAGGAGCATACACACATGTGTGTTCTAGGTGGACAGGGCACAGGTGCCCCAAAGGAACGCAAGCCTTTGTGTCCTAGAACAGCTAGGGACCCCAGACTAGCCAACAGGAGACCACCTAAAGCCACACAAACACAGTCACACAGCCAGCTGACTGGGGGGAAACCAGGACAGGGTTTCTCCTCTGGTAACTCCTTCCAGAAACTTTTCAAGAAATCCATAGACTTTCCAGAATACTAAGAGAAGCAAGTCAAGAAACACAGACATGAGTATTAGAATTCATTGCTCTGTTGCTTAGCAGAAAAATGCTGGCATGCTAAGGTGAAGGTTAAGGCCAATATTCCTGAAGGCTGGGGCAAGAGCGTGAAGGAGAGGGTGCAGCCCTGACCCCTGCAGCCTGCCAGCAGCAATGCCCAGCTCTCATATGTGTGGGCCTGTCTGCTGCCAACCACAAGTCCAGACCTTCCAAGCATAGTTAGTATTAATAAGCTATGCACAGTATATGAGGCAATGAATGCTGTTAATCTTGCTAGATTACTTGAATATGAACATCATTCAAATACTCCTGGGTAAAACTGAGGGGTATTTTCTGTGCTCGAATATTCAATAGAGAATACACTCTGTAAATATTTTGCACTTAGCCTTTAATTATTAAAGATGTTTTTAGATATGTATAAAGAGGATATGAGTAAGAAGAATACTGAAAACATTTTAAAGAAAGGTAAAGTTAGCTTTTGTGAGGTTCATTTTAACTCAGGCATTGTCAGTGGTCATTTGGGAAGACAATTCTTTGGTTTGTTTTCTGATTTAAAATAATGGTAAATTGTTTAGAAACAAGAGCAAAGCTCTAGCACTCTTAATTAAATATTAAGCAATGGTGGCTGTGATAGCTACATACAGGTATCAGCTTAAAAATTGAAGCTCCAGCTGTGGGCACATTTCTAAAACATTAGTAATTGAGTTAAACTCTGAGCAAGCCTGAAAGAGATCGTCTAATGGATGGAGAAAAACCAGATCACGGTAGGTGGGACTCGTCCCTGGGGACGTGGTTAAAATAGAGGAAGCTGGTTAAGTCAGTTGGCATTCTCTGGCACACTTGGAAAGACTCTCCCAGCAGTCCTGTAGATATGGTGTGGCCAGTTCTTTTGGCCCCTGGTGGTGGTAAGGGACTCTCCTGCCCCGATAGATTAAGAACTGTAACCACACAATCGTAGGAGAAAATGAAATCTCTTGTTCTCTTAAGCCATTTTGTCTTGATTTTATTGGCAACACGCAGAGAAACTAGAACAAGGGTAAATGTCCATGAAGTGAATAATAGGAAAGACCATGTAACTATGCAAACGGGAACAGCACAATAACTAAGTATTTTAGTGAAAGATTCATTTAAACTTCACTATAGAAATCAGAACATGATCTAAACTCCAAGCTAACAAAAATGAACAAATTTCAACAGCAAAGTCAGAGCACAGCACTTAGAAAGGTTTCTATGGACACAGAAGGGACCAGATACGAGCTTGAGGAGCCCAGGTCCTTTCGAACAAGCAGCATGCAGGCCTGCCCCAAGCACCTCCACCGCGCTCCATCTCCTGAGAGGCGCATACTAGCAACTGGCCCCCAAGTGCGGGTGGAAAGAGATGCCCGGTGGGTTTTAAGATTGTATCAGTAACTTACATGAGACAGTACGACACGAACAGATACAATTCCAATAAACACCATCACAGGAACCCCAAGAAACATACTGCTTAAGACCTCCCCTTACCTTAAACATGAAGCAACTGAGGCACAGGGAAGCTAAGATGCTCGTCACACGTTCTAAGGGATGGAGCCAGTGGCAGAACCAGCCTCTGACTCTAGATTCCCCCTCTCCTGCCTTTATGCATCTGGATCCTGGGATTTGAGAATGGCTGGCAAATAATTATGTGCTGGTGGTTCAATGAACTCTCTCACTGCTTATTACTGTCTCATCTTATTTTTAAAACTACATTTATTGTATTATATTATATATATTGTATATTATTACAATGTATATATTTAAATTATAAAGGTGATTTATTTAAAGACATCACCCCAGCATTCACCCTGTTTGCTACATCAAATTCCATTCACCACTACCATGAAAAGTAAATACATTACTTCTGGCTGCTTAAATGTCATGACCAAAATGCCCCAGATAAGCACCTTGGAATTACCCCAAACACTGCCATATGAAATGGCACCTAGCATCTTCTCCTGATTAATGAGCAACATGATTCTATCAGTGTTTGATGGAGGAAATTTCAAAAGACTTGAGCCTAATAGTCACTACATTGGTCTAGAAGGTGGCCCTGGAGATCCACTCCAACAAACATGGAAAAGAGATTGCAATGCTAAAGAAAACATAGATATGCCCCAGGATCACATAGCATGCCAAACACCTGCTACTCACATGGTAAGATCTTGTCAAGGAAGACCTGTGGGTTTCATAACCTTTCACTTCAATTTACTCCTGATTTCTAAAAGCAGCATCAGTATCTACCACTCAAGTCCACCTCCAAGCAGCTGAGCTATCATTCCACAGCCTTTCACTGTCTTCATGTGCTTCTGCGGACAAACAGGCCACCCTAGATAACAGATACCCAGGAGGAAGAAGCAATAATAACTACAGTTACCTTCGGTCCTAAACCGAAGGAGATCATCAGATATATATACTAACACTGACAAAGAAATTCAACAATAAAAAAATTAAATACCTCGTGAAACATCACACTTGATCAGTCTCATAGTTAGGCACATATGTCAACTTGACAGTTGAGGGTTTGGGCAATGGGCACATTTATAGAGAATTAGTGGTTAAGTCTAGAGCAAACCTGCAAGAGATTGTCTAGCTGATGGGGAAGGCCCAGTCCATGGTGGGTGAGACTAGGCCCTGGAATAAAATACCGAGAGCTGATTGAGAACGTGGGCATCCTTGTGTACACTTGGATAGACATGCTGGTCTGGCAAGTAAGAATCGTCCCTCTCTCAGCCATTATGTAGAGATGGTGTGGCCAGTTCCCTCGATCCTGGTGTTGGTGCGTACTCTCCTGTCAAGCCGGACTGAGAACTGTAACCAGTAATCATAAGAGAAAATAAACTCCTTGTTCCCTTAAGCCGTTGGATGGTCATTTATCAGCAACCACGCAGGCGAACTGCAACAATCTGCTTGAGTTGCCTCAGTGCGAACTGATAATCTGAACTCACAACCTATTGCCAACAGGATCTTAGCAAGTTTTCTCAATGGTATAGTGAGCCAACCACAGAGTACAGGAAATACTTTCCCCAATAGATAGAAATTAAGGGCATCACACAGTGACCTCCAAGTAGATACCCACAACGTGGTTGGTTGAAGTCCCGTTGTAAGTTTCCAAAAACAAAATCCATTCTCTCCTACGTAAAATTCTAAGGAATTTCAATTCAATTATGTAAAACAGCAGAAAACATCTGACAGGACTTCCTAGCTCTGCTTCCATTCTTTCCTGTGTTTTCAATTGTGACCATGATCAGCATGGCTTCTACTAACTTTCCTAAGAGTCTTTTTTTTTTAATTTATTAGTTTTACAAGCATATTGAGTACTACTCCCTGCTTCCCTCCAGCCCCTCTCTGCCATCTTTCTCCTTTCCCCTCATCAATCCTTTCCATTCCCTCCCACCCTCCTGCCTGACCATTTCTATGGACCCCAGGGTTCTCTCTGGCTTGTCTACTCTTATGGGGGTTCACACTTCTGTGGAATACCAAGTTGCCCCTCCTCGGGCCACCCCACTGACAGAGGTGTTTCACTTCACTCAGCCCAGCCGGCTCTAGTCCCTAAGGTTTCCACTGAATGTTCTTATCTCTCTTCAGTTCCTCATAGTCTGCGGGGGCTTGTTGGTATTTCAGTCATTATCTAGATCTGGTAAGGACAAGTCTCACTGCAGTGAGATCCTGGATGCAGCAATCTTGTACAATCTTAGGTTCTTACACTCTTACTGCCCCGTCTTCCATAAATCCCCTAAGCCTTAGGGTGGGGAGAGATTAGGATGGCCTGATTCTGGGTGAGCACTGCCAAGGTTACAGTAATCTGCATTATGGCGGCCATTGTTATCCACGTCACTGCTCTTCTACTGGCCTAGGCTCCATCCTGTCGAGGCGTTGAGACCCTCTTATAGAAGATGTCGAGGCTGAGTGCAAAATGCTAAGAGTTGTTGCTACAGCTATATTACTAGACAATGGTCCACGACTGCTTCTGTTCCCCTGCTAACCACACCTCCTATTCAACAGCAGTCACTGAGAAGTCAGACTGAACAGGTTCAAAGGGGTTAGTCCTTCCAATGAGCAGGTGAAGTAATTGAACTTTCTCTGATCTGTTTCTTCGTTTATTACATGAGACGTGCATGTGCTGTATTCAAGGCACTAGAGCGCAAGCACAGTCATCTGCCAACTGGACAGAGAGTGAGTCAGGTGGTATGAGCTGGCCAGGCATGAAGAACACAGGCCATGGGGTCCAGAGCCCTCACTTGACTGGCATTGCTGGATTAGTCTCTAAGCTTCCTGCCAACTCAAACTTTCTATGGAAGCTCAAGAGTGAGCGGTGCTTAGCTGATCACATTTATGCCAACTTCAACTTGATCAATAACTCATCTTAACAAGTCTGTAGTCTTTCAATGATAAAATATTTAAAGCAGCTAAGGAGACCCCTTACCATAAATGCTTAATTTTCATGACTGGCCAACCTAAAATGAACTAGAAATCCACGTGGTGCTTCAAAGGCCTTTTGTTGACCAACTCTCATCTACAGCAGGAAGACCTGCGTTAACTGTCATAAAAGGCAGAAGGCTGTTCTGTAATAACCGAGCCTGGAAATCAACCACAACCCAATTTCAAGCCTCATATTTTTAAGGCAGACCTCTTGTTAATGAGGACTCCATCCATGCCCACCACCCCACACCCTGGCGAGGACAGGGAGGCCATAGTGATATCTGAAAATCACATCTCATCTGGATTCAGAACATTCATAATAAAAAGGTGTGCTAAAATGTGGAACTCAAAAAAGACTGTGAAAAATCCATCCAAGTTCATATGCGCTTCTCTTTTTCAAATCTACAAGTCTGAAGTTCCCATCCTTTCATATGTCTCAGCTTTCCCAGTCTCTCCCAAGTCTAATTCAACCCTTACCCAGACAGATGGCCGAGACTACTACTTTCCATATTAGAGATTCTGGTTCTTTTTTATGTATAAAAAAATCTAACAGATTCCAAGTCCTTGAGCTCATATTTATGTTATGGTATGATATAGGTCTAATGTAAACTCCAGCAAATCTGCAATACAGATATTCTCTTACAGGCATGTGGATATCGCACACAACAACAACCTCCCACAACAATATCCCTGGTTGACAGAGACGACTGGGGACTATGCTTTGAAAATACTGTTGGAAACGCTGCAATACATATGCTTTGCAATGGCAGCTTCACGCGCCTGGCCGGCCCCAGGAATGAAAGACTGTCCTCCTGTCTTCCCTGTGCCTCCCTCCGCTCAGCGTTCCAGCAGCACCATCTTTGAAGTGGACAGCAAATCTGAGTTGATCACTGCCTTGACCCCTTCTAGGCCAGCTCTTCCTATAAATGCAAAACCTCAGTGGCAAAGTTCCTGGCAGCTTCGGGAATTCGTTCCCAGTACCGATAGTCTGGCTTGAGAGCCTCGGCAGTCACTCCCTCCATGAATAAATAAACACCCACCAGATACTGACTTTCTGTCAGGCATTCTGTCAGTACTCATCCCAGGTGAGCCTGGACTCACAGCCGACCCCCGGGATCACGGCTGCTTTGAACCCCCCATGCTCTGCAGACCGTGCCCAGGGAGAGGCATTTGTACACAGGGCAGGCAGTCCAAGCACACCATATTGTGCTTACTACTTCCATTGAGGACTGCATTACACCCATGAGAAGGAACTCTCTCAAACCCTGCGATACTGTCAAATCCTCTACATAAGGAGCTCTTCTCAGGAAGCTCGTTGCCTATGGAATCAGTCCCATCGAGGCTGGGGTTAACTTTCAGGAATCCACAGGCCCCGCGTTTCAGGTTACACTCATGTACACTTTGGAATGCAGCCACTGACAATATACTTAGAATGCCACAGGCAGCCAGGATGCTGCCTTCGTACCAGATCCGGCCAGGGAAAGGACTCCTGAGCCACAAAGCTGGCACCCCCAGGCCTGTAAGACACCAAGCCATGAGCCAAACTCAATAATCTCTCCTCCAGTACAACACTAATATGCAGACCACAAAACCCTGTGTCCACGTCTGCCCCTGTTCTGGCCACTAAGTACAAACTTTAACTCTGCGGTGACCACACCAGGGGTCTGGCATGTCAGGCCAGAATCCACCACACAGAGCTCAGAGAGGCTTCAGCGTGGTGAGCAAAGATCTGCTGCAAGGAAGTGATCGGGACAGGCTGGCCCTACGGCCGCCTTTGCCAAGTCTGGGAAAGGCAGCGGGCAGCAAGCTCTTCCACATGGGGCTTCTAAACAGGCCAGGGGAGTGTGACTTGTGCTCACTGAGTACCTCTAATAAAAAATGCAGCATCTTTCCCAGGCACCCGCAGCAGGATGTCGCTATGGGGGCTGCACCCAAACCTGTGCCCTGGAGATGAGGTGTCCCTAACCGCCACCGGAGCAGGCAGAACAAAAACAAAGCTGCAGCAACCAGAACTCAGCAACATCCTCACTCCGTGCGCACGCGCGCGCACACACACACGTACACACGTTCACAGAGTGCTCTCCACATTCTGCAGCTCCAATGGAGCAGTGGTACCCAACTGGCACTTGATGAGCAAGAGCAAACATCAGATAACGAGACTTGTCCCCACTAGTAGCCGTGATGAGACAATTTCTAACACATTACAAAAACGTGAAGTCACAGAATACCAGTGATTTTTTTAAATAGGCTCCTGATGCCTTTGTGGCCACTGTGTCTCTCCCCATGCTTGGGGGGCTACAGTACCCACCGTTTACTTGACTTTCCCACCCTTTACTACAAACAATGTGCAAGGTGGGGAAAGATTAGTTTCTAAACTTTCCATTTTAACCAAAGCAGGATATTTATTGATACATAGATAAAATTAAAATACATATATATTATATATATATAAGATATATGTCATGGTTATATGCAGGTGTTAACTTCATGATTGAGGGTTTGAGCTCTGGGCACATTTGTAGAGAATTGGTAGTTGAGTTGAGCCCAGAGTGGAGATGATGTGTCCCTAGGAGATTGTCTAGTTGATGGGGCAGACCCAGCCCTATAGTGGGTGGGACTAGGCCCTGAACAGATGAATAAAATACAGAGAGCTGGTTGAGGAAGTTGGCATCCTTGGCCAGACATGCTGGTCTGGTAAATAAGGATCAGCCATATACGGTGATGGTGTGGCCAGTTCCCTTGGCCCTAGTGTTGGTGCATGCTCTCCTATCAAGCTGGACTAAGAACTGTAACCAGTGATCATAAGAGACAATAAACCCCTTGTTCCCTTAAGCCGTTTGACAGTGACTTATCAGAAATCATGCAGGCGAACTGCAATAATATATAAGAAGTATAATATATAAATATATAAGATATATATATAAGACATATATATCTTTATCTGTGTGTATATATATATACACACACAGATAGAGAGATCTTGCATTCTGTTTCTTTTCCCCAAAGCAAATATCAAAGGAAGAGAAACTGACTTGCTCAACACAGTACCCCAAGCTTATAAGTGTCTGACACATAGCAGACAATACCAGGTATTTAGAGAATGTACCCTGAAAAAAAATCATGTCTAAGAACTGTGCTATAAGAGAATGTTTAAGAAAAGGGAAGGGAAGAGGAAGGGAGGGAAGAAGAAGGAACGGGAGGGGAAAGGAGAAGGGAAGAGAGGGGGAAAAGAGGAAGGGGGAAAGTAGAAGGGGAAGGGAGAGACGTGATGGGGGATGGAGGAAGGAAAAGGAAGAGAAGGGGATGGAGGAAGGGAAGGGGAGAAAAGACACCATATGAGGTGTACACCTATAATCCTAAGCAGAAAAAAACACACTAGTTCAAGGACAGCCTGAACTACAGAGCAAAATATAAACAAAAGATGCCTGCTGAAACACGTATGTGAAAACCATCTCTGCCAGCAAGGCCTAGAACTGCAGGCATGGAATCCTGGCTGAGCAGGAGGCTGAGGAAGGAAGGTAATAAGTTCAAGACTAGCCTGGGCAACTTAGTGAGTCCTCGTCTCCAATACACAGCAATGAAGGCTGGTGAATGCGCATCAGTAACCCAGCATTCACCTGGACTGCACCAAACCTCAGGGCCAATCCGCAGTGCTACAAACACACACACGAAGCCACCAACACTGAAACTCTGGAATTTCCTGCTGCTGCTGCCAGGCAGCTGGCAACCTAATAGGCATCAGGGCAGCAGTAACTCCACTACACTGCTTGAACTGAAAAGTAGGCAGACTGAGGGCAGAAGAACTGGGAAAGAGCTTATGAAGCCCCCATGTATGTTACAGGGAAGCCACAGCCACATAAGAAATGGTTAAGGGCTGAAGTTTGGGAGCCGGGCACAGAATTCCAGGTCCCTCACCCAAGGCCGGGGGACAGGTGACTTACATTCTGGGTCCTTCATTAATTCCTTGAACTACCAAGTCCAGGATTAGCACACACCCTGCTCCTTCACACATATCTGGCTTCGGATAAACAAAAGTTAACAAGATGGTGTCTGTTCATGACTTGAGTTACCGGGACTGAGGATGACAACTTGGGGGGGGGGGGTACCCCATTGTCTCTCCCACCCTGACACCAAGCGCACACCCAGGACAGCTAGAACGTCCCACGCAGGAGTCTGGAGCAAGCAGCACAGAGGCACAACGGAAGAGAACACCTTGCGTGCTGTGGAGATAGTACACATTCAGGGCTTGGGATGGCCAGAGACATCCCAAGGGGGCCCGACACAGTGGGGGCTCACTTTTCCCATGGTCCAGCTTTCCCACAGTTCTTGGCAACCTAGTTTTCTTTGGCGGCTATTCTTGAAATGGTTCCGTTAGTTTTTGTTTTGATATTTTTTTCAGGTTGGGGGTTATGGTCTCATCTGCAACCAAAAGCACACAAAAAGAGTTTAACAAAAAAATTGGCCACCTTAGGCTGTCAGGAATGCAAGAATATAACCAAGACAAAAACATCAGAACTCAAGACAAAAAAAAAAAAAAAAAAAAAAAACAAAACTCAGAAATCAAGGCTGTGCCAAAACTCACACCTCAAAAGTTACCCCCTCTTTACCTTAACTTCCTATTAGTCCTTTATTTATAAAAGCAGGTACTTTCTCCCCTTGCTTGACCCAGAGAAGGACACTGCAGCCAGAGGACACATTGCTGGGCTGCTCAGTCCTGTTCAGCTCTGATTCTTGCACAAAGTTCCAGCATTCTCTGCCATTTGAGGACTTCTCATTAATAATCCACCAAACGGCTCTGTGTACGTGCTTAAAGCCAAATTCATAACAAGTGGAAACCCTGCAATTCAACTTCAAGAAGTTCTGTAAGGAAGGCTTAGAAATTTTTACTTTAAATATAGAGCAGTGGTTGCTTTCTGAGCACTCTGGGTCATATATAATGCAATGTAGTAGTGAAAATGTAGAAGGTTCCAAATGGTGATCCGTAAACCAAAAGCAAATGTTAGACAAGGCTTATTCAACCCACGTGGCACTGGTGTTAAGGGTTTTACTAAGTTACTTAGGAATCTGATTTGGACAGCCTTCCACAGATGCCCCTCCACCCGGCAATGAGAAGAAAGCTCAGCTGCTCCTGTTATGAGGGGTGCTGGGCACCCCACTGTGTCCATGCCCAACCTCCACTGTTATCTAGCTTCCCACACACATTGCCAGTTCACCTACCAGCCCTGAGAGATTCCTCATGAGGACTCTTGTTTTAGACGCACTGTAAAAATATTAACAGAGATAGCCATATGCACGTGCGCGTGCACACACACACACACACACACACACACACACATACACCATACACATATGTGTATACATATTTAAAATGCTTCAAATTTTCCTTTTCTATGTGGGTAGGGGAAGAAAATATCTCTTGCCATTTCAATTAGATATTCCCTGAATTTTAGTTTACAACAATTATGGAATTTCTAAACCACTGTATCTCTCATTTAATTGAGGTATTTGCTATTTAAGTGTTTTCAAGATTGGACAAAAGGCTCTGCTTCTCTCTTTTAATCACGCTGCTGTCTTTCACAAGCGTGTGATGGTCTCAGGACACGTACCTGCTTCACGAGAAAAGACTCTGAGGCCAGAATCCCAAGATTTTACAACTATTTTTATCTCAACCTTCACATCTCTTTAATGTTTGAACATCCTGCTTTTCTAAGAAGCATCTAGTACAGTAAAAGCACTATATTTTAAAGTGTCACACACACATGAACATGCTCCTTTTAGGCTTCCAGTCCTAGAAAACAGCTCCTCAATACTGCTTGGTAACCATATGGACACTTACAGGAGGGAAGGTGGGAATGAAGGAATAAACACATGGAAGGGCGGGAGGAATCCTCCTTCTGAGCCGAGGAAAGCCATCAGGCTTCCTGGCCATCCGCTCTCCAGTTCCTCCGTGGTGTGAATCTCCTCCCTTCCCACCAGCCCACACCATCAGCAACCTGTCACTCACGCCGCGGTTCTGGGATTCATCTTCCTAAAACTTTACTGACAGCGAAGACAGGCTTCAAAAAATAGCACCTCCTTCTAGTAAAAAACAGAAGCATTGTAATGGGAAATGGAGGGGATGGAATCGGGATTAAGGTGTGAAAATATCATAAATTCACCATATTCATGAATTAAACACTAAAAGAATAAAAAATTAAAAATAGCATACCCTAACCTACATTTACACGCCAAGATCACTTTTCCCAGCATAAGTAAGGGATAGCCATCTAAAATGAAGTAAGGGCGAATTCCTCTGTCTAAAGGCACTGAAGGGCATCATGCTGCTTGAAACGCCATACAGACAGCTAATGACATGTGAGGAAGTGAAGAACACAGATTTTTAGTCAGTAGGGTTTTTTGTTTGTTTGCTTTTCTACAGCAGAACAAAAGCACACAATCATGAAAAAACATGGACTTTGGGAACAAATGGAACTAGAACCACAGCTGAACTCCGCCATGATTATGCACACTGCACAGGACATTTCTGCCATCTTAGGCAGCTGTGACAAGCCCCCTAGCACAGCCTGGCAGCCAATCTGCCACAACAGCAACAACAGTTACCTGTCCCCTGCCTGCTGACCACCAGGAATCTACCTTTAAATTGCTTAAAACAGCTGCATGATGCCAAACCACTGTGGTGTGGAACTTCCGGGGAACCAAAGGTGTTCCTTGGTCCTGACCCCAGGGGGAAGCTCTGGAAACAAGAAGACAGATCCACATACTCCAGCCAGGTTTATTGCTTGCAGGAAATGTCGCATAGCAAACAACTTCAAGTCCTGGTCCCTCAAAGCCAATTACGGTAACTGATTAGATCTCAATGATGTAAGATCACTGGGCACAGCAAAGCCATTTTCCAGGAAATGCATTACTAAAATCCTTGGATCTCTTCTTTTTTTTTAATTTTTTTATTATTTATTAAATTGTGTGTGTATGCATGTATACGCATGTGTACGTATGTGTGTGTAGAATCATGGGCGACTTCGGGAACCACCATGGACGCCTCCACCTCCTCCTTGTTTACTCTGCCCTCGAATTCACAGGCTCCACCCCACCAGGACCAGAAATGCAGGCTGTCCCCGCTTCCGCCCAGCGTCTATATGTGGGGTCTAGGATCTGAACTCAGGACCTTCCGCCTGCAAGGCAGAGGCTTAACCCCTGAGCCACCTCTCCAGCCCCGTTGGATCTCTTCTTATAGAGTCAATAAGTCAAAGAAAATGAACATTGGCGGGAGGAAATTCAATAATTCTGGGCATTTTTTAAAACAGTCCAAAAAAAAAACCCAAAAAAACCCGCAAACACAAGGTAGGTCTTTAGCAACCTAACTAGTGCCACAGTATGGGATGTAAAGTTCTTTTAAAAGTGAAAACAAAGACTTAATTGAGCACTGGATACAGAAGCCACATTGACATTCTAGCCCAGCTGGAAGCTGGAGGAGTCAGAGTTGAAGGTCAGCCTAGGTAGACTGCAAGCTCACAATCAGCCAGGGCTACATCGTGGATCGTCTTGAGAGGAAAAAGCAGGAGTGAAAAGAGCTGAACCCAATCATGATCCACGTGTGAGTGATCCAAACCACACGGTCTCAAAGAGAAAGAGAAACTGATCACAGGTTCTGATCCAATTATTGACAACAACAGAAAACTTAATGGCTGCCTGGCAAATTCAACTTGCTTTGTAAAGAAATGCTTTCCACCATGCTTCAGAGATGGGGGTAGGGGGCACTGGGAGACAGGGAGGGAGGGGGGAAAGGAAGGGACAAAATGGGGAGGGAATAGGGAGGTCAAGGGAGGGGTGGAGGGAGGGAGGGGACAGGGGTTCCTATTATGTTTGTATGAGCAGAAAAAAATTTAAAAATTTAAAAAAAAATGCTTTCCATGAAAGTAAGTAAATGTAAAAGGGGTTAAAGCCTTTGTCTCAAAATCAGAAGGACCTGAGTTCAGAACCCCAGATCCCACATAAAAATGGCAGATTGGTATAGTGGTCGAGAATTCCTATCCTCCCAAGGTGGAGCCCAGAACCCTGTACAACAAAGCAATATGGAAGAAGAGCAACCCAGGATAATTCCCAGTATCATCCTTGGCCCTCCACAGGCACAAACTCGGGGTCTTCTTGTATACACCCACATGTGCACATACACACACACACACACACACACACACACACACACACACACACAGAGAGAGGGAGGTTAAAGATTAAAGATGAAAAATACATCTTTATGAGACTACCTTGCTAATGTCCTGGAAGCTCCCTTTCTAGTTCCAGGAAAGCATCATGAAGCAAAGATATCACTTTAAATAGATTTGAAGAGAACACAGTGGACATCAAGAAAACAAGGCTTAGAATCCAAAGAATGAGAACTAAGAAAAGCACACTGGCATCTGGGCGTAATTCAAGAAAGCCTGGCTTTCTCTCCATTCTCCTACAGCAAGCACCGTTGCTTCTGGAGGGTCATTGGCAGAGAATGGTACCACGTGGCACTAGCACGGAGCGACCATGTAATTATAGCATGCTGATCCATGGCAGCATGACAGCCTCTGCTGTGTTAGCACTACCACGTGTCCAGCACCACGCTAAGCACTGTATGCATACAGTGTGCACGTGCAGGGCCTGGAGACATATATAGCACAGATGTAAAACCGGTAAATGTATATGGATATTAGTGGTACATTTACATGTAGAAGGCTTGCAAAGACAAATGCATGCACTCACACACATGTAATCTCAATCTTCAAAATAACCCTGAGGCAAATGATACACCCATTTGCAGATGGAAAGTTTAGAAGTTAAGCGCCTTTTCCAAAGTCGTAGTCAGGGAGTCTAGGATTTGCAGCAAAATTTGTCTTGTCTGCACTTTTACATCTGCCATCAGCAAAGAAAGCTGTAAGGACAACCGACCAGCCACACAGGATAGTGACACATGCGCTACCACCATGTATCTTACCAACACTCTGGCCACAAAGTCAGCTACTATCTCTTTACCCAGAAGGAGAATTGTGTCTGGTATCCCTGTGACCTGACCACTCTACATTATACAAATGCAGAATCCAGGACAAACACGGCCTTCCAAGGCTCACAGCCTTTCTTCTGGGAATAAAACAGGGTGGTCAACCCTTCATGAGCCACCCCCCAAGACTGTGCTTTGGGACTTTTCAAGAATCAAATAAATGCCGCCGTTAACATTTCTAAAAATAGTGGGTAGCAAATCTGCAGGTATTTCAGCTTAGCATTTAATGCTTACTGTGCCCTAAAATTACTATTTAAATGGTTTGGGGGAGGTGTGAGTGTGCATGTATTCTAAATGACTGTTAAGCTTGTAGTTGGTTATAACACGAATGTATAGAGGCTGGTGCCTCTCTCTCTCTGTCTCTCTCTGTGTCTCTGTCTCTGTCTCTCTGTCTCTCTCTGTCTCTGTCTCTCTGTCTGTCTCTCTCTGTCTGTCTCTCTCTCTCTCTTTCTCGACAGGTCTAGCTATTTGGATTGGAGAAATAGCTCAGTGGGCAAAGTATTTGTTGGGCCAGCAAGAGGTTCTGGATTCCACCCCCAGAAACCATACTTAAAAAGCCAGACATGATGGATTGTGCTCAGAATTAGCTAATGAGCTCCGGGTCACTGAGAATGTGTCTCAAAAAAATAAGGCTGATGGCTCCTGAAGAACAACTCAGGGTTCCTCTATGCCCACCCACAGCATACACCAGAACATGCACATGCTACACACAAACAAAAATAAAAACAGGTGATCTTAATCTGTTTCCATTCCTTATATGTGCAGATTCAACTCTTGTTTATGAATGTGTTTTCATAAATTCCTAACGTATAAATAGCTGAAGATTTCTTCCTTCCCTGGGTTCTTGTTAAGAATAAGGGTCAATAGATAGGACATCCACGTCACCCCATCTCAATGCTCAGGGGCCCTGGCGAAGAGGAAGCAGCAAGAACATAAGAGCTGCAAGACAGGGAGAGGAAATGTCAGCCAGTAGTCTCTGCACATATCAGGTCTGCGGTATCCAAGAACGCAATGCAGTGGCGTGTACTTCCACTAGACTTCCACAGAAGCTGGCTGAGCAACATGATGCTATGGAGACAGAAAGATCCAATGAGCTATGACGCCGTCCTGAGAGACTGTATGGGCCTGCGACAGGACAGGAGTGAGGAGGAATCTCTCCACTCTACAGTTCACCCACTAATGGGCCATTTGTGCCCTAGTGGATGCCCGGGCATTAGCTAGTATGGACATCCTAGATGGGACCCAAGGGATCACGCATGCAGGGAAAAGTCAGGATAAGGGGGGGAGGGGAGGATACTCCAGAGAAAGAGAAACAGTCAGAATCCGCAAAAGAAAGGAAAGAATACCTGAAAAAAAGACAAATTCATAAAATAAATATTAACAGCATATAATATCTGAAAGGCCCTGATATAGTAGCAACAGCAGGCTTCGACATTCCACTCTCACCTTTACGAACTCCCAACAAAGAAACTCAAGAATTAACCTACACCAGAGTCAAAGGACTTAACAAATATATACAAATGCAGAACCAACAGATACAGAATATATGTTCTTTTCAGCAGCCTAAGAAACATTCTTTAAAATAGACCACATTCTAGACCACAAGCCAAGTCTTACCAAAAACAAAAAAAATGAAATAATTTCTTGGGTCTTACCAGGTTACACTGCAATAAAACCAGAAGTAGTGAAGAAATACTACAAAAAACAGACACATGGAGACTACATAGATACCTATCAATGACCAGTGATTCATTAAAGAAATAAGTGAAGACATTGTTTAAAGTCCTAGAATCAAATGAATATAAAAACACAACTCACCAAAACTTTGAAACAGAACAGAGTCAAAGCAAAGTTGAGATGAATGAGTGCTTACACTCAACAGAGGATAGTAACAGTTCCCCAACCATGAACAAGATGAAAGCAATAATAAACTTACAAACAGAGAAAAACCCAGGACTATAAACTCACCAAGAAGTCTACCAAACCTTTAAGAGCCAGCACCAATGCTTTTCAAACTGATGCAAAAAAACAGAAGGGGAAAAACATTTCTAAGATTATTCTATAAAGCCAGCATTATCCAGCTATCAAAACAGGATAAGAACACACACACACATAAAAACACACATGTGCATGCATACACACACACACACAGAGGACAGGGGAGAATCACAGGACAAATTCCCTGATAAATATCAATGCAAAAAGTTTCAATAAAACCTTCACAAACTAGATTCATGAGCACATTAAGAAGATCACACATCATCATTCAATTGGTCTCATTCCAAGGTTGCAAGGTTCAGTCAACATGCACAAATCAATGTATATTATACAACACATAAATGAGTGTAACAATAGAAGTCACATGATCGTCTCAATATATGCACAAAGGTCTTTGACAAACGTTAGCATCCTTCAAGATAAAGTTCTGAGGAAAGTAGGATTAGAAGGAATACGTCTCAACATAATGCTATATGTGACAAATAGTCAATATTATACTACACACGGAAAACTGAAAGAAGTTCCTCTAAAATCTGAATGATAGGAGGAGGTCCACTCTACCCACTCTTGTACAGTACAGCACCTGAAATCTTAGCTAGAGCAATAAGACCAAAGGAAAAAATGCAAGGGATGCAAGAGGAAAGGAAGAGATCCAATTATTCCAGGCTGCAGATGACATACTCCTGTACTTGGAAGACTCCACAGAACAATCACAGAAGTGAGAAAAACTTTCAGTGGAGAAGCAGGAAATGAAATCAACATTTACAAAAGTCAGTAGATTTTCAGAATTCTCCTAGAAGCCTGTTCCTCCTCTTCCTGCGAGCGGCCCGAGTTGACCTGTGAAAATGGTTCCCTACTCTCTTGACCGAGAGAACCCTACAAAATCATGCAAATCAAGAGGTTCAAATCTATGTGTTCATTTTAAGAACACCCGTGAAATTGCCCAGGCCATCAAGGGCACACATATCCGAAAAGCCACCAAGTACCTGAAAGATGTCACTTTAAAGAAGCAATGTGTGCCATTCTGACGGTATAATGGTGGAGATGGTCGGCGGCTCAAAAAGAGTGCTGAGTTTCTGCTGCACATGCTTAAAGATGCAGAGTGATGCTGAACTCAAGAGTTGGATGTAGATTCTCTGGTCATCGAACATATGCAGGTGAACAAGTCACCCAAGATACGCCACAGAACTTACAGAGTTCATGGTCAGATTAACTCACACATGAGCTCTCCCTGACACATTAAGATGATCCTCATGGAAAAGGAACAAATTGTTCCTGAGCCAGAAGAAGAGGTGCACAGAAGAAAAAATATCCCAGAGAGAACTGAAGAAACAAAAACTTATGACCCAGGAATAAATTCAACATAAAATAAATGCAAAACACAGGGAAAAAAATCAGTAGATTTTCTATGTACCAGTAACAAACATAGTGAGAAGGAAATCTGAAAACAAAACAGCATTTGCAATGGCTAAAAAAAAAGGATGCCTAAGAATAAATCTAACCCAGGATGTGAAAGACCTCTATAATGGAAATGTTATGACATTAAAGAAACTGACACTGGAAGAAGATAATAATACCTTCCACGCTCACCACTTACCAGATCAGTATCTGATGGTGATATTATCAAAAACGATCTATAGATTCAATGCAATCCCCGTTCTAAACTCCAGAGATATACTTCAAATACATAAAATAATCCTAAAATTCATATGGAAATACAAGATGTAATAAGTGACCGATGATCAATTCTTAGCAGAAAAATGAATGCTGGAAGTATTGATTATCATCAAAAAGGTGCAAATTAAACTACTTTGGGATTGTATCTTGTCCCAGTCAGAATAACTATCATCAAGAGAACAAATGACAGCAAATGTTAATGATGACACTGGGAAGAGGAACCCTTATTCATTGCTGCAGGACCCTTATTCACCGCTGCAGGACGTAAACTCCTTATTCATCGCTGCAGGGCGTGTAAACTTGAGCCACCACTGAGGAAATCAATATGGAGGTTCCTCAATAAAATTAAAACTAAAACTACCATATGGCCCAACTATGCCACTCTTGGATATATACCTAAAGGACTCCAAGCTGACATTGCACAGAGATATTTGTACATCCATGTTCATGGCTACACTATGCACAACAGCCGAGGTTGGAACAGCCTGAACGTTCATCAGCAGATTAGTGGATAAAGAAACACAATGGAATCTTATTCAGTCATAAAGAAAATCATGAGATTTTTAGGAAAATGGATACAACTGGAAATCATTATGCTAGCTGAAATAGAAGGACATGGAAAAACAAATACCACATGTTTTCTCTCATTTGCAGAATCTAGATTTAAAATTACATTGTGTGTGTACATGAGTCTGTGTGTGAGGGTCATAAAGCTAGAAAGGGGGTCCTGAGAGGGGAATATGGATTTAGAGGAGGGGGAAAGAGTAATGGGACTCAAGAAACATGAAGGCCGAAAGGTGACTCCCCAAGGACAGGGAAGGAAAGGCCGGTGAGGAAAGAGAACAAAGCATAATGACACTCATAAGATGCCCTAAGGGACCCCAGTATTTTGTTTGCTAAACTGAAAAAACAACCTCAAGGCTAGGGTGATGGCTCAGCAGACTAAGAACTTACAGTGCAAGTGTGAGAACCAGGTTCAGATTCCCAGCACCCATACAATGTAGGCCAGATGTGGGAGCTGGGCTGTAATTCCAGTGCTAGGAACGAGGAGGGGGGATCCCCAGGGTAAGCTGGCTCCCAGACTAGCCCAGTGAACAAGCTGTGGCTCCAGCTGAGAAGCCGTGCTGCAGTGAGTAAGGTGGAGAGTAGTCAAAGAGCACATCTGCATCGACCTTGGAGCTCCGCACACGCACACATATGAACATACATACCACACGCACATATACAAAACAGGTCCACTCAAAACAAAGGAAAAATAAATAAAATCATTAAGTCAAAATTTCATAAAGATGCTTCAGAATGTCGAGTCAGCTAAAGGATTTCCTAAAGTCAAAACTGACACACACCTAACGCTGTGTCTAAAGCAAAGGGCTTCTTTAAAGTACTATTCTGTTGTTCTGGGCCCTCAAGGTGTCTGCCTTCGTTCTGTGTCCACCAGCTTTCTGCTGGGTCAGCCTTCTGCTTGACCGAACCTAGACACGGTGATCACAATGGAGGATCTTTTCCTGAGGCTCAAGTCGCAAGATATGTCATTATCCTGATTTCGTAGTCATCTTCTCTTCCAAGAACAGCAAACCCTGTAGTTCAGAGAGAACAATTAATTACCTAGGATGGCTAATTAGTCCATCCTAGGTCCATGCCAGGCATGACAGTGACCAGCAGACTTAGCGATGTCTTGACCCCCTCGCAGTGCCTGAGCAAGACAAACACATCGTGACTGGGCTGCTCGGGGATGCTGCTTCTTCCCTCCTCCCCCAAGTCCTCTAGTTAAACTTAATGCTCTGATCAGTACCCCAAGACACACTTAAGATCCAGACAGCTCTTTACTTCTTCCTCTTTCCAATGTGCTGATTAAATCTTTCTCTGTTTTTCAAATAAAAAAAAAGACAGATGATAAGAAATGGTAATGAGATTCTTCTTATTGAAGTTCTTAGTTATACAAAATGAGTACATTTTACCGATGTGCTATACAGCAGAATACCTGTGGTTCATAATAAGACCTAAATTTTAAAATCTCTATCTCTACTTCTCTCTGAGACAGGGTCTTGCTATATATCCTTGCTTTGAAGTCCAGACTGGCCTCAAATTTGTAACATCCTCTTATCTCTGTTCCCCAATTACTAGGGATAGAGATGGGGGTTACCATGCCCAGCAAGGGGGTATACCTCGTATTATGTGTTCTTATTCATTGTGCTGCCAAACCCTAACCCTAAGGGGAGGAGCACATGAAAATTTTTGGAGGCTGAGGAGATGGTTCAGTGGGTAAAAGCGCTTGTCACACAAGGCTAAGGACTTACTTCCATCCATCTCTGATGTCAACACTTCTACAGTAAATGGGAAGCAGAGACAAGAACAGGCCAGAAGTGTGCAGGTCAGCCAGCGTGCAAGCATACTACAAGCTGCAGAAGCACGAGAGACCCCACGTCAGCCAACGGAAGGGGGAGCACAACCCCCAAAAGTTGTTCTCTCTTATATCCCCCCTCCCTGTACACAGTGGCATATGTGTGCCTACAAACACACACAAGGTAAATAAATTAAAATTCAAAAACAACTTATGGAGGCAATATAAATGCTTATTACCGGGACTGTGATAGTCCTCTAATACAAGTATATCCACATGCTTTAAATCACCGAAGGGCGTGCGTTCATTTATAGGTGGCCTTTCGTATACAAACTGCACCTCAATAAGACAGGGAAATGGGGAAATGTGACCCACGCATAAATAAGAACAATTCTAACCCCTTCTGAAAGACTTTGTTTACTTCTTCAGAAAAATGAAATGCAACTATAACCACATAAAAGCATGCTTCTGGTGGCTTGGCAGGTAAAGGCACTTGCTGCCAAGCCTGGAAAATCTGAATTCATACCCAGAACCCAGATGGTTAAAAGTAGCAAGCTCACTTCTGACCTCTATACATGTACTGTGCATGAACACACACGCACACACATGCACATATGTGATAAGTAAATAAATGCAATTTTAAAAATAGTTTCTGATCTCCAAGTTCTGTTGTTCCGCGGTCACTGAGACATCCTGCTAACCTGCCCCTCTCCACTAGCACACTCCCACGGGCACCCCATTCTCTTTTCCAACCAAAGCCAAGGGAGAGATGGCAACCCTACCACTGTCTAACAGTAAGGGCCAGCTTCTCACTCAAGGGATCCCCCACGGAGGTGCGTGCTGGCATTCTGGGGTATGCTGTGGACCATACCAAGACCAACCTCTTCACACAATGGCCAGTCTGCCCTCACTATGGACACAGGAATAGAACTCCCAAGTGGCGCTCACACTGTGGCCTCCACATAAGGCATCTCCTACAGAGGTTCCCGTATCAAATACCAGCAATTTCTGGAAGCTCTCACACCCCAGCATGGATTCTGAAGAACCACGCTTGTCCCAGCTCTCCTGCCAGCCGTACCACAGCTGCTGAACAGCACGCCCCTATTGGCAGAAGGGTCAAATTCCACAAATGCCACCCTCTCTTCTCCTCTCTCTGCAGTCTGGAGGAGTCTGCACAATGGACAGAATATTTCATTCACACTCTGCTGAAGAACAATTTTTCCCAGAGAGAAACAGGGCGGTTAAATTCTCAGCCAGATGAGGAGCCTATTCATAACAATCCTGAGTGACAAATGACAGAGCCATTATCTTCTCATAATACTTCACATATTTTCTGAATCACAAAGTCATCTAGGTCACGAAGTTAACCCTTCATTTCCTGAGAGTACTTTTGATGTCACCTGCTGATATACATGTAAGTGTGCATACATGTATGTACACACACATATGTGTGTGTTCATATGCATATATATTACCAATAAAAGTTTATTAAAGAATGCAAACTATACCATACACGAGTGTCAATACAACATTGGCAAAAAAAAAAAAAAAGGAATTTTAATAATGCTGTCCCTCAAGCAGATCATCTGAACCCACTTGGAAGCTGTACTTGGTTTTTCCTGCGCTCTTTTATCCCAGAATCTATAAATACTGCACAGAGCTGGGACTTTAAGCTCTGGGAGTGAACTAGTTCTAGCGAGATCAGAAAGTAGTAGCTCTGCAAAGAACAGTTACAGTTCTCCTTTTGAGAGATGGGGGCTGTTTTCTTTTGCTGGCTTAGGAATCTAGATGTCTGTTGACAGCCTCAGGCTGCTTCAGTCCAGCTGCGGACAGCCAAGGGCCCTTTCTTGGGCCAGAGCTTTCAAAGTAGATCACAGCTGTGATACTCGCCAGGGATGATGAAATGCAGGAAAGCCACGCCAAGCGTGGGTCGGGTCGGCTAGCCTGTCTTCAGCCAGACTCTAGTGCTGTGTGCTAAGGAAGGAGCTGAACCCACACAGTTCACTTTGCCGCCATGTAAAGCAGTACGGAGGGCTGGCAAGGTGGCTCGGCCTGTAAAAGTGCTTGCAGCTAAGCCTAGTGACCGGAGTTTGATCCCCAGAATGCATATTAGGGGAACAGATACCACACTCTTAAAAGTTACCTTCTGACCTTCACACATGAGCCCAGGAATGGATGAACACACACTCAGATAAATGTAGATAAATGTAAAAGGAAAAGTCTTCCAATGAAGCAAGGAAACAGGTTCACAAGACAAGGAGAAGAGAAAGAAGTACAAGGATGTAAGGATCTGGTCACTAAAGAATTTATCATTTATTTCTACTTAACTCAGCCACAACTACTGCTGGATTGCTGGTGGCTTCAAAAGACAGGGTGACTTTCTGCACATAAGAAGCCCATGAGCTGATTTATGGATAACTTGTCAGTTTTTCCAAAGGCTGGTATATCAGTATTTGGAAACATCAAGTGTTCATTTTGAGTGGGCAGAGGTAACCTCACCCAACTGCCTTTCAATAAAATTAATGAAATGCAAAAAAAAAAAAAAAAAAAAAAAGAAGCCCATGAGCCTGATCCCCACGGAAGCTCGATGGGTAGCACCACGCCGCCACCAAATGGAAGTGCTATCTCGGTTCTGCACTCAGCCCTGCAGATCCAAGGGGGAAGTGTCTTGCTTGGGCAAGCTTCCATAGCAATCCGCATGGAAACAGGATTTCCTGTCCCTTCTCAGTGGCGAATTCAGTCACGGAGCTTTACATGTTACAAGGCTTCCAAAGAGAACTTCTGCCAGGTAACCAACACCAAGGCCAGGAACAACCACTTTGCTTGTTGCACAATGACCAAAGCATTCTTCCAAATGGCCAGATGTCGACCAAAGGTGCATCCCACATTCAGAGAGACAACCAAACTGACCAGCACAGGGAGTGAACCATGAAATGATCTCAGGTCAGTTAATCTGCACTCAGAGATGCTAGATGGCTCAGTAGATGAAGATGCTCGCTTGCCAAGCCTGTTGACGCGCGTTATAGCCCCCACATGGTAAGAGAGAACAGACTCCCAAAAGTTGTCCTCTGACCTCCACACTTGCACTGTGGCACACATGTGCACATATACACACACATGCATGCAAGCACACCCAATATATAATGCATATTATTTTAAAAAGAGCCACTCTGCACACCTAAAGCAGCTTGATGCTTGCGACTATCTGCTATCAGAATTAAAGCTAGCAAATTCTTTAGCCTACTCACAGCCAATCTGAGAAGCAGGCTTTGTTGAAGCATTTACTGAGGATAAAAATCACCAATTTCACCCAGCTCCCCACGCTGTGCTTATATCCAGCCTTGTTGGCCCAGGAATGCCCTTGTGGTAGTCAAGGGCAAATAGAATTAAAATCTATTATTGGGCTTTTTATGTGAGAAGGCTTAATGTCTCTGCTGCATTTTAATCTAAGGATTATGTGTTCAGTCCTTGGAAAATTCCTTTCAGAAACACTGAGGAGGACTTTGAAAGCATTCCTCATCATAAGGCCTAATTATCATTTATAACTTTATTGGAACTTTAGCACCTAAAATGAAAGCCGTTGGCTGAGAAGAAAGGTAGCTGCCACAGCATTAACAAGAAAAGCCAAGATCTCTGCTGAGACCATCTAAATATACCCCATGCCTTAAAAATAACAGCCTCCAAGCTAATGCTCACGGCTGCAGGTGTGTGTCTGGGTGTCTGACCAGAGCTGATGATGTGAATCCTGACCTCAGCTTTCTGTCGTTTTAGAGACTTCCATGTGCAAGTCAAGTTAAACAAATATGCACATTTAGCCCCTCTCCCTCTGTAGATCCCATAGTAAGCAACCATTTCTTTTAAACAGGCATAAATCTCTAAGGACAAAGGGATCAGTAACACATGGTCATTTTTTTTTTAGTGTGGAAATCAGAGAGATGAGGGTAACTGATTTAACGGCCTGCACAAGCCAGATATGCTAATGTCATTCAAGAACCATTTGATACATAAATAATCCGTCATGAAAGACCAAACAAGGGGAAAATGCAATTTGAAACAAACAGAAGTTGTGCAGAAAAAGTTTCAAAAAGAAAAAAAGTATATTAATCTCCCAGTACTGAGAAAAATACTGTCACTAAATAACAATTGTAGAAGATAAAAGCATTCAAAAAATAGTAACAAAAACTATCAGAAAATGAAAAACTTGGAATCTAGCATAAAAGTTTACAAAAGTGTTACAGGATAAGCTTAAGAAGTACAGGGTGACTTAAGAGGTAGAAACCAGGCCAAAAAGAGACAGCTAAGTGATCATCTAACAAAATTTTGGGGAAAAAAAATGGGTAGAATCAAGAATGAGATACCATAATGCGAGGAATTTGAAAACAATGAATGAGATTTTCAGACTAAAAGTGCTTGTTAGGATCTCAGTACAGAAATGAAAGTGAACCCCTACACCAAGGCATAGTATGTTGAAATTGTATGACACTGATGATAAAGAAGGCCCTAGAGTGTTCTCTCATCAAGACAGGATGCTGGGAAACTGAGCAATGCCTTCCCTATCCGCTTTCCCTTATCAGCAGCTCAGTGATTTCCAGCCTGCAATTCTACACCAACCAGGCAACACATTAAACATGAATGCGACATTCCCAGGTGTGTTAACAGTTCCAAAGTCTTACCTCTCATTTGCAAATTGTTAAGGAGCTGGTAAAGGTGTGCTTTGTCCAAACAAGGAAGCAAGATAAGAAAAATGAGAATAGGGGCTAGAGAGGTGGCTCAGGGGTTAAGCCTCTGCCTTGTTGGCAGAGGTCCTGAGTTCGGATCCTAGACCTCACGTATAGACACCGGGCAGAAGCAGGGACGGCCTGCCTTTCTGGTCCTGGTAGGGCGGAGCCTGTGAATCCCGGGCAGAGTAAACAAGGAGGTGGTGGAGGCGTCCATGGTGGTTCCCGAATTCGTCCGTGGTTCTACACACACACACACACACACACACACACACACAAGCACACACGCAAAATTGAATAAAAAAAAAAAGGAAAACAAAAATGAGAATAGGGGATAGGGGAGAGAAAAGAAAAAAACTGCCCCTCTGGGCAACAGAGCAAGCAAAGAGCAGAAGTCCTCAAGCTCCGGGCTCAAGTCCTTCAAGGTGAAACTGATGTGCCCTAAGGGACTGCCAGATGACTCCTGTGGAAGGTTACATTAGTGCCACAAGGATCAAAAATGTTACTTTTTAAAAAGATAAAAGGTAATAAAACCACATACAGCAAACACCAGGTAAGAAGGGAAGGGAGAAGGGGTGGGGGTAGTTCTCATGCACAACAAGCGCATTGTATGTCACAGTCTACACTTGGTTAATTCGCAGGCATCCTGTCTGACTACTCGATCTCAACATCACTGAAAACCCAGCCCAAGTCTCCCCCTTAGAGTAACTCCTTTATGACGAGGAAGGGAGTTCGGGGAAATCAGGCTAGTTGAGACACCAAACACAAGACAACAGAGTGTCAGACGTAGGACCAGAGCATGCTAGGTTTCTTACCAGCTGATACTCAGGCTAGTGAGAGCCCCGAAGAAATGAGCCTACCTAGGCTTGGAGTTGGAGGATTCTCTAACTTGGAATATGCATCCAAATCACTGGTGCTCACTCATACGACATGTCTGACGTAGAAACACAGAGTAAATGGATGCCACCACATTTAGGGGCTGGGGAAAAGTGGGGGCTGTTTGATGGGTTGAGCTTTCCACATTAGTAGGAAAACACACTGGAAATCTGCTGTTCATCATTGTGAAAACACTTCAGGTGACTAATGGTAAACTTTATGGGCTTTTTAAACCATAACTTTTAAAAAATTCAGCTAAAGGACTCAATAGAATGCAGACTGCTAGACCCATGTCCGGTTTCAATTCCAGACACCTGGGTAAGGTCTAAGACGCTCTCTCTTAACAAGCATCTAGTGATAATGGTGAACCTCTCCTCTATGGTTCAATGGTCTTGTCCAAGAAAGCACAGTAGTGTCCCTAAGGGACCGAGCAGAGCAGGTAAAAGGACTCAGAGGATTCTGAAACATCCCAGGTGATCCAAATGGCCAGCACTTTGAATGCACCGTGAACATGAACATCCTAACTGTCAGTTCAGTGTGGGGGTGGCAGGGGCTGCTAAGGTCTGAGCTAGCTGCACCTCCTTTTCCTCATCTGTGCAGTGATAGCCACAGAAGTACTGAAAATATGAAACAGCATCTTTCACAAACAGCTAACTTTACAAAAAATAAGACTGGTCCTGCTTCCTTGGCTGTAAAATGGGGTCAGGTTACAGGCAATAAAGAAACTATGAATACTCGATTCCAGACTACTGAGCAAGCAAAAAGGTGGAGGCGCTGAGAATTAAGTAAGAAGGATTAAATCTAAGAATCTATTAGGATTCCCAGGAGTATCTGGGAGTTAATTCCTCCCCTTCTCAGTAGCTGTTGTTGCTGGAAGTGTAATTATTATTGTAAAACCAGGTGTTGGAATCGGTACTCTAACACCACCCTTCACCCCAATCTACTAGAGAGACAAAAACAAAGGAGTCTGTTGAAGGGAGGTGTAAGGTTCTACCTGAAGCTCTTTTGGGCATCCTTGCTGTATCATGCAACAATTATTTCTTGTCAAAAGAAATTGAGAAGGAAGGCTAAGGCAGAGTTCATGTCGATCTGTTTATTCTAAACATATCTGAACACCTCCCACATGCCAAGCAATATGCAGTGGGGGTCAGTGGGGGACAGTACTGTAAGGCAGTCTGTCGTGAAGGGAGGTGAGTTGGTCTGGCCATGAAGTAAGCTTGAGGAATACTGAATAGCATCCTTTTTCTACAAAAGCAGAGCAGGAAGAAGCAAAGCTGTGTTTTCTGCCAAGTTTATCCTTGCTTTACTAGCGGCATATTTGGGAGATGCTTCATAGATTAACCACAGTAGTATCGGATGCCTCCAATGTCCTGAGTCTACAGTAAATACAAAGAAGTCATTGTCCTTGCTCCTTTGATGTCTGGGTCATGTCAACAGCTGAGGGCCAAGAGCAAGCCTCCTTCATTAAGAAGGACCAAATATTCTCGGCAAATATGAGGAAAAGAGTGTTGAAGGGAAAATGGTGCCTATATCTAGGCAGGACTGGCCAAGGCCTTGGAAGCAGTAAGATGGTCAGAACCTCGGTCAGTAATCTCATATCATGCCACAGTGACAGACAAACAGCCTCATCTGCAGCACATGAACCTTCGGGAGACAAATCATAGCTGAATCAGAGCACCCATGAGTCCTAAGCAACATCAACTACACCTAATACTGTTGATCAAATTTGGCAACCGAACAGACATGTGGCGACTTAATCACAACCACCGAACTATTCTTTGCACTAGCTAATGACCGTGTGTGGTTCTTCCAAGAGTAAAGTTCTGTTGTTCGCCCATGCCCTTGCCTAACAAGGGGGCAAAGAGCATTTCACTCAAAGCCCGAAGGACATCATCTTACTGATGTACCGAGTTTCATACATTCCCACACCTTTGACTTGCTGCACACAGTTAAATAATTACAATCACAATATTCAAATAAGCATCCAATCCCACTTCTTAAGAAATTGAGAGACAGCAGGACAGCCAAGTGGCTTATGTTGGTTTATGCAATATGGTCTGAACTGGTTTTCACCATCTTCTAGTGATGCGGGGGTAAGTGATGGAAGCCCAAGTGTCTGTCCATAAAGCAGGTATGAACACTTATGAGAAATGCCAATGATGTTAAAATGTTTAAAACCCTGGGAGACATGCATAAAAGTGTTACTTTGTAGTCATGGCTACAAGGTAACTTCTACAAACTCCTGTTAAGCATAAATACTCTCTTAAACCTTGAGCAAGCGAACAGATAAGTAACCAACACAGACTGATTTGTTCCCCTGCATTCCAAGCTGTATTATCTTGACTGACTGTTCTTTCTGCTGAGGTTTATTACTACAGTAGTGTACAATTAGAGGCTTATTTGACGGTGATGAGCGTTTCAGAAGCTCTTCAGCCTGTCTCCACACATGGCTGCCTCACAGAGCACACTAGGATCTTCAAAGTGTAAGAGTCTATACTCTCTTCTTCACCAAAGTAATCACTACACCATGTACAGGAAGTGCCTATCAAATTTACAAAACTAATAAGAGAGCCCATGGATTAGCTATAAATTGAAGAATTGGAAATTCTACCCCCCTACCATGCTTCTGCTATGAATTATAGAAAACACAATCCTAGAATGGAGTTTGAAATTCATAGGTACCTCTTAAAAATATGCCACCAAATGCTTATCAGAATGACAGTGTAAGAAGCACCAACTATGTAAAAAGCTCACTTGAATATACTTTTTTAATAAACATGAAATGAGCAAATTTAGTTCAAAGATGTCTACACAAATGAGCCTAGAAATATGGGGCTACACAAGAGAGACCCTAAATGGATAACTTGAGCCTGGAAGTTGACTGTTTCTTTGTAAGAACTTCAGATAGCAGTTCAGGCGGTTCAAGTAATTAGCATCAAGTACAGTGATTACATTGTCTAAGACAACTGTTATGTCTTATGTAAAACTTCAGGGCAGGAGACCATTCTCAATCTCTCCATTGTTAATTTTAAACTCAATTTATGCATATTTTCCTACAAGTTTACAGTTTTAAAAAAAATCAAGACTGCTGATCACCTCAGAACAGAGACTGGTTTACTTATGAATGTTAATCAGGGTAAGAATTTCATCTGATTCCCCTCACCGGACCACCAAACATTAGCCATTGCATTCCACGGGCAGATTCCAGGGAGAAAAGTACAGTAAATGATCCTTCTATATCCAGTTGCCTCTGTTGATTAAACTGATTCATATTGCTTATCTGCTCACTAACTAAATTTTACCTAAAAAATTTGTTAATCCATGTGTATTTCTGTAAACTATGAGGTAAGATTATCTTAAAACCATACCCTTTCACAAAATAGTGAGCTTATTTAAATTATTTGCTGTTACGTAATTTATGAATATTCTAAACTGCCACTCATCAAAGAATGATTATTTTTGGACCCTTCTAAGGGTTTAGGAGAAAATGATGGCTGCAACTTATTATTTTCAAGAGTTTCAGAAAAAAAATACAGACCCACCCAAACAGAAAAAAAAATAGAGTAAAATGATACCATTTTTCAAGTGCAGAGAGTAGTCATATACAAAATCATCGCACAATCTTTCATAATAACTCTTAGATCTGAAAATCTTTTTTACGGTAAAAAGTTGCGTCCTTACTCACCTTTCAAGCGGTGGCTTGTCCTTCTAATCAAAACCCAATGGCTTGAGCCTGCCCACAGGCACTTTCAGGGATCACACATGCTGCCTTCACCCTGCAAGAAGCAGCAAAGGAACCAATTATCAGCAAGGATTTTTGCTAAGTTAATTTTACCAATTAAACATCTTAGATATAGCAAGTATCTAGATTAAAATACCCTATAATTTAAAAAAAAAGAAGGAAAATGGGTAGATGGATAATATGACTTAGCAGTTAAAGGGGTTACCACAAAAATCTGACAACCTGGGTGCAAACCCCCAAAACCACATAAAAGAAGCTGGATGCAGTGGCGTGCATATCTGCAGGGCCGGCACTCCTGAGGTGCAATGTACAGAGGGGGTGATAAAAAAAAATCACCCAGAATTCTCAAGCCACCTCACCTGGAGCATGCAGCACAGCAAAGCAAGGGAAACTGCCTCAAAGCAAGGTAGAAAGAGAAAACTTGACTCCCAAAGGTTGTTTTCTAACTTCCATTCATGCGATGGGTGCCTGTGCACCTGCATGCACTTGAGGAGATAAAAAACAAATCCTTTAAAAAAAAAAGGAAAATGAAAAGGTATAAAGAAAAAATAATCACATATTGACTGTAGAAAACACCATCAGCCTCTAGAAATTCTGCAAATTTCTGGAACAAAATAACCCTTCATAGGTTTCTTTCTTTTTTTTTTTTTTTCATGCTCAGATAAAACTACAGATACAAAGTGATGTTGTATATGTATCCACTGAGAAAATGACTACTACAATCAAGCTAACATATCTACCCCCTTATATATAATTAGCTGACTTTTTAATTGTTCATATTTTTTGAGGAGAGACCTGGTTATATAACAGAGGTTGACTTTGAACTCTGGATTTGCCCAGCCTGTGTACCCAGAGTGCTGTGATTACGGGTATGGGCCGCCCACTCTTGACTAGTAGTTACCTTCTTGTTTGTGAGAAGAACTCTTGAGATCAGCTTGCTTAAGGTTCCAATTCATAATTCATGTTATTCATTAGAACCATCACGCTGTACTTTTGCTCTTCCACGCCTTAGCACTTTGGGAGTTCCTTTTAATTCACAATTTCAAGGCAATGACTGCTCTTGGATTTCTGAGACTATACTCATAAGATATCCATAAGATATCCATAGGTAATCACTAAATCATATTGAAATGGCTAGACTTCTTCAAATCTTTCAAGCAAAGGCCTGTACTATGCTCAACCCACAACTCAACACAGCGAGGCAGCACATGCACACCTTGACCACGCAGACCTGCAGTTTTGGTGTTATATAGTAAAGTCAATCCTTCCCATAGTCCTGTGGGTGAGTCTATTGATCCCTTATTTCCTTATCCTAGGAATCATATAACATGTCAAAGAAGATTATGACAAGGACATCCAACTAGAAAACAACAGGAATCTAATTCTTCCTTCAGTCTTGTAACAGTTACGCTTAACTATTGCTGTGAGAGAGCACCCAAAGTCAAGCAACTTAAGAGAGAAAGGGAGATTTATTCAGCTTACAGTTCCAGAAGGAAGCACAGTTTCTCATGGCAGCAACAGCATGGCTGGCTGGCCAAAGCTGGAGGAAGGTAGGTCACTGCAGACGTCTTGGAGGCTGAGAGCTGCTAGACTGCTTGCTGAAAAGTCAGACTTCTCCTGGAGGTAGGGTGGGGCTAATCCACCTAAGGTCCACCCCTTGCGACCGCCTTCCTCCAGCAAGGCTCCACCTCTCAAGGTGCCATGACCTTGCCAAATACATGAAACTCTGTGGGGGACACATCTCAAACCATGACAAGTCTCTGAACCACAGGATCAGAATTTGTCTCACTGAACATGATGAAACCACCTGCAAGTGGTGCTTTCTGAAAATCAATCCTCCGCCCAAAGGGGCAAAGGATACTTTCACCTGAGGGATGGGGTGTATGTTCCCCAAAAAAAGACATGTTCCGTAAGAGGAGACACTCACCATCATTCCTAATAGTACCATTAATACTATAATCATTACAATTACTATAATTACTGGTAGTAATTACACATCCCTTGTAGACACAATAACCCTTCCTATACGTTCAGCATTTTCTCTCTTTCTCAAAAGAGCACAAGCATCACATTATACAGCCAGTGATTTTATCTTTGCCATATCCAAAGGAAGGCATCCCTTTTTATAAAATGAAAAAAAAATGTAGTACAATATAATGGCTCAAATAATGTCCACATAATGTCCACAAATAAATACAAAAACAGAAACGGGGAGAGACTTTCTCCACATAATGGTTGAAAGGGAATCCCTGTCTGCTAAGCACCAAATTTCTACACACAGGGATTTAGATGCACAGAAGCTTCAGGCACGTGCAAAAGCCTGAGGAGGACCGGCTGACTTTCGTCCTGCCTCCTCCGCTTGCTAGCTTTACGAAGAGACGCCCTCTCCTAACTGTTTCCTTAACAGAGGTCAGAACGCCTTTCCCAAGTCTGATGGAATCCAAAAGAAGATTCCTGCCACTCTGCTTCAAAAACTAGGACACCTGGACCCTCGGAAATACTCACCACACAGTTATCTCTACAGCTATGCAAAACTAAGAGAAAAATACATATTGTGTTTTCTAGAAACATCAATTTTACTCAGAGATTTTGGCGAGCAAATAAATTAATAATTGAAAAGCTGCCAATATCAAAGAGAGTATGTGGAGCAGCATCATTACTGCATGATTTTTTTTTAGTAGAAATGGTCTCACTTGCCTAGGTCGTGTCCAGCTTTGCTCTCAAATGTGGGGGTGGGGTGAGAAGGATGGGCTACCTCTCCATGTTATGCCTTGAAGAAGGCATAAGGCCGGCAGAGATTTTAACATCACATGGCCCTTGTTCAGAGGACTCTGCCTCTGAACCCACCTACTGTTTCTAGATGCAGGAACAGAGGACATCTAGGCATCTAGAACCCCATCTCTACATCTCAAGGCCTAGAGCAGTGAGGCTACACACACACACACACACACACACACACACACACACACACACACACACACACACTGAGCCTCCTATCACCGACATTTCTTCTGTCCTGCTGACTGGTGAAGCATTATTTGCAGCAATTTTCCTTTCAAGGGATGGCTGCATCGTTATTACAGTAAACAAGCTTAGGTATTCCTAAACGTATTCAAAGAGGCAGGACGGAGATCTCCAGCCTTCAAACTGGCCCCACCTCCCCACTGGCCCCACTGCTCCACCTCCCAGCACTCCAGGACCTGCCATCAGTCCCCTTGCTCAGGACCCAGGCTGGTGTGTCCGCAACAACGTGGCTCTACGACCAAGTCATGCTGCAAGGTGTCTCTGGAGGACAGCTGGCTACCATCACATGGACATACTCCAGAAGCTCTGCAGAGACTACACTGGCCGTACCCACCGACCGGTGAGGAATAGAGGCCTCCAACAGCCCCGCACGGGGTCACAGAGGACCAGATCCTAGCCCTAGTCAATCCCCACTACGACGACCTCGTAACCAACCCCAACTCAACAACCACCCAGCTAAAGTGGTCCCAAATTCCTGAGCCACAAACAGAAAAGACTTACCGCTGTTTAATGTAGAGGTTTTGAGGAACTTGTCCTCAGTGACAAGTAGTAGAATAATACATGTTGTTTAAAGAAAATAAAGTCAATCCCGGTACCTACTTGGTGTCTGGTGTGGCTTTTGCTTAGGCCTCTGCCTGGATCTTCTTCACCCACCCCCCACCCCCACCATCGAAATGCAGCACTATCCTGAATTCTGAATCAATCATTCACTTTTTCCTCTTGATGATCTATCACGTAAGTATTTTCAATATGTTTTTACATTTTTCCTAATTTCAGCCCCATGCAAATGAAGTCATGATAACTGCACTCTTGTGAGGCCTGCCTCCTCCCTGGTCATCTTCACCTTGACCCATCTCTGTGGACTGTGGCTGTGGTTCATTACGTGAGTTGCTATTATACAGTTCTTGTTGTGTGAATGGACTCAGAAACCCTAGTCTATCCTGAGGCTGAGGAATTCTGAAGGGATTTTTCCAACTGTTCGCTGCTTTGAATAATGCTGCTGTTTCAATTCCAGTACTAGGTCCTTGTTGCACACAGGCTAGTTTCTGCAGGACATACAGCTAGGGTGGGCGGGCTGGGCTCTGGGCTGCACACGGTCCCTCCGAGTAATGCCAAGTGGTTTTCCAAAGTGACTGTGTAAAACTGACTCTTTAGCTGCCTTTCCCCCGCCTCTCTCCAAGTAAGAGGCTTGTTTTGCTAAGCACAAGGAAAGCTTTCAGCCAACAAAAGGGAAAGCTTTTCCTCTTCCAGCATCACTACTGCAAATAAACAGCACTCCAAAGCCATGACCCAGACAGCTGGAACACATTAGTCACACGGCGCCCGTATAGACTTCACAACAGCAATGTGGTCACTGCCAGCCCCTTGCGCTGCCCATGGGCATAAGTCAGATTCCACCCTTAAGGACTCACATCATACGCCTCCTTGATGCTGTTATCTTAGGAACGGAAATAGGAATTTCCATGCAACCCAGCCACATTCGAATTAAAATAGAAGAGACTATCACCTCTATGAAATAACATTTCTGTTAACAGAGAGCAGGCTATGCTTTTCATATTTTTACCTGTGAAATGAAATTGTTATTTACTATAACTGATTTTTGCTTTTATCACCTCTCAAAAAAAATCCTCTAAAAGTATTTTCTGTGCAAAAATAAAGGTTCTCTATCAAGTCAGTTAATTTCTTAGTATTTCTGGTAAAAATATGACAATGAATGTTTTTTCTATTTTATTTATTAGTTTTACAAGCATATTAAGTACTTATCCTTCCTTCCCTCCATTCCCCCTCCCTCCTATTCCCCGCTCTTCCCTTATCAATCCATTCTACTCCCTCCCACCCTCCTACTTGGCCACTTCTGGCTTGTTTACTCTTATGAGGGTTCAGGCCTCTGTGGCATACCAAGTTGCCCCTCCTCAGGGCACTCCACTGATGTGGGCATTTCCCTTCACTCATCCAGCTCTAGTCCCTAAGGTTTCCACTGTATGTTCTTATCTCTCTTCAGTTCCTCAGAGTCTATGGGGGCATGCCAAGGAATGTTTTATTGACACTAAATACAAATAACAAGCAATTCTTTAAACTTGGTCAAGAAAACAGAAGGAGGGATGGACAGACGGCTCAGGGGTTAAGTCTGTGCCTCACAAGCAGAAGACTGGGATTCCAGGTCCCCTGTTAAGATACCAGGCAGAAATGATGGTGGCCTGTACTTCCAGCCCTGGAAGGTGGAGCCTGGGAAACTCCAGAACAAAGCAAAGAGGACGTAGCACAATCTAAGGTGATTTCCGAAGTCACCCTTATGCCTCCATGGACACAAAATAGTATCCTCTGATATACACACACAGAGACAGACAGACAGGCAGGCAGACACGCGTGCACGCACACACACACACACACACACAAATAAAAAATAAATAAAAATTTAAAAAAGAAAACAGGAACTTGAATAATGTCAAGGAGGCCCATCATGTCATAGAAAGAATTAAAACATCACCCGCAGGGTCAATTTCAACTTAATCTCTTAACAGTTTGTATTTGTCGCTTTGAATCTTTTATCCTTGTGAGGTGGGAGCTGTTAGTAATGCCCATTCTGCAGATGGAGAACATCAAGGAAAAGGAGGTAGTGAGAACACAGCTGAAAAATTACAGGACCAGGACTGGACGTAAATGAAGTTCGCTCCATAGTCCCCATTCCATTGTTTACTTGAAAACAGGGTCTCACACCACAGCTCAGGCTGACCTCAAACTCTCAGTACCCTCCTGACTCCGTCTCTCACAATGCTAGGATTACACGCATGTACTACGATATTCAGCCTAGAACCACAACCTGAACCACAACTCTGGGCAACCTGTCAGTCCCCAAGACCAGTCAGAAGGCCCCGCTAAAACTGCACAATAGCAGCCGCCCTCTGCTAAGCACCTAACAGGCTCACTAAGCATTGGCCAAATGTCCAACCACATTACTTCTAATTTTTCCCTCAGAGTTGCCCGAATATTCCTCTTTTGTCCTGTGAAGACATGCGAAGACCTGAGCCACTTCCTGAAACTCCCTCCAACTCTGACGCACATGTTCTCTGCTCAACAGACACTGCAAATGACAGTGTCATCTTGGGGTTTGGTAGGCATTGAGCCTAGATCCTCAAAACAGTCCCCGTAGAGAAAAAAGAGTCCAAGTGGAGGGAAGATGAGCTGCCTTCTGACAGGCAGCAGGCAGTAGTGCCAGGCGTCCATGACCAGCAGACCGGGACAAGGCGGCACTGATGGGCACACCTCTGTGTTACCTTCTGGCCTGACTCGGGCAGGTCACACGCTTCCTGAAACACAGACTCCCTCTGGAGAGTGGTGACGCCTCATTGCAAAGGGCTGCTGGAGACCGAGACCAACAAAGAAAATGTGTCTTGCACACAGGAGGCGTGGGATGTACACTTGCCAGTGACGAGGTTAAGTAGAACATTCTCTAGCCACTTAGCAGGAAAAGCAGAAAGCACCTTTGAAAATGTCATTTCCAAATATTAATACCAAGCCTTACACACTTCATACTGAAGGACTTGGTAATTTTTTAAAGGCCATGCTTGTAACATCATTTTTTTTATTAATATTATGACTTCCTAGCCCACTAGATCAACCCTTTTCAACATTGGTAGAAGTTAGGTATTTTCATATAAACATCGGAGCTGGAATGGATTCAAAGTAAAACATTTAGCTCATTTTAACTTTTCTTTTTCTGATCAGAAAACTTAATCGCACCTTTAAAATAGCAACATCTTTTCAAAGTTTCCAGTTTCTTGGAAATCATCCCAAATCTGACCATTAATGAAAGAAATTTGATTAAATGACTAGTAAATGACAAAATTATTCGATCAACACTCTATAAGCACTGCAATAAGAGAAAAGGCTCCTCAATAGAACCTTCTGCCACACCGAAGAGCAGGCATTCCACATGAGATATGTGAATTGAGGAACGCAGCGCCCACCCATGTTAGTGACTACGATCTCCATGGTAACTGGTCCTTTTTGCATTTAGAGGAAGAACGATCAAGCAGCAGCAACTGGAAGCTTGTAGTTCTGCTTTGCAATCCTCATGCAATCCCATCTTTCTGATCAACTGTAAGGTATCAGTGAGCTCTGCACAAATATAGAAAGCCTGAACTGTGTTTCTTCTGATATCTGATCCACAGTACAGTGAAGGCCACCGGCAGGCAATTTTCCAGAGCAGGTAATTGTATACGGCAGAAACCACCTCTGAACAACAGCGGTGCGCGGAGAGCGCAGAAGCGGCCACTGAACATTTTCTTGTGCGTACTATAGGCAAGGTATTACGGTCAATACACACCTTCACTCTTCCTTGAAGATGGCCCTCTACACCACTGAAACACAGATCCCTGTCACAGATAAGAAACAACCTCAGAGGTTAATGATTTGCCCAAAGCCACAGAACTAGCACATGGGTGAAACAACTGCTCACAGCATACGGGAAGTGTTGGGCATCTTTTAAACATGGCCTCTTCATTTCCTTTTTATAAAAAAGGCCACTACTAATCCCTAAGAATTTTATGAGGCTAAAAGAAGATTGTACATATATACTGCCTACTTCCACACTTGATCTTTGGAATAAGCTACAGTAGGTGGGCACAATGTAAATATAAAAGCATGACATGATAACCACCTGCAATAGGGTCACAGTAATGACAGTGATACAGGAACACAATGACCAGATTATGAACAGCAAATGAGCACAGAAAGAGATGCATGACCACACTAATTAGTATAGAAATATAAATCACACTGCAATGACACGCCAGTACATACTTATCAGAATGAAAATAGTAGTCACTTTTCTCATTGCTGTGACCGAATACCTGACTAGAAGCAACGTAAGGGAGGAACAGTTTGTTTTGGCTCACGGTTCGGCTCATGGCAGAGAAGGCGTGGTGGTCGTCGCTAGAGGCCGTGGTAGCACGAGTGGGGAACTGTTTGCTTACCTGTCCACGGACCAGGAAGCAGAGATTCACTTCCTCCAGCTGCGCCCCACCTCTCCAAGGTTCTACAACCTTCCAGAACTATCCGGGGTCCAAGTGTTCAAGCGCATGAGTCTGGGGATGGGGGGGGGCGACATTTGACATCCACACCAAAACATTACAACCCTGGTGTCCAGGGGCTGCTACCCATGTCATAATGACTAAGACATTCGGTCCAGTCTCAGTCTAACAGTTTGAGGATGTCCTGAAAGCTAGGAACACACTTCCTTACCGGACCTTTCCCAGCATGGTACCTGGAATCCTCTGTTCACTAGCCTTTCAAATGAATCTGTAGTGTTCACTCTGAAGCACTGGGCAATGAGGTCCTGGCTTCAAGCCCCCCCCCTTGCTATGACCACAGTGAAATGTTCAAAGCTCTCTCTTCATAGCACTAATCACTTGCACAACTACAGCCACTTTGTCAGCACCTCTCCTGCTCTCAACTTTAACCTGAAACACACTCCTCCCCCCCATTTTCTCATTTTTCATATTTCTGCTCACTCTCTACTCACTTACACTGTCAATCTCAGTAAATGTAATATGTGATAACCATGCCAAAGTCTACTGTTCTGCCTTGAAATTTCCCCTGCCAAATAAATTAGCTCATTACTTTCAAATGCAACCTGACTCAAGTTTGCAGGACATTGGCTGAATGCAGCCATAGTCTTTGCCAGAATGTATCATGAAATGGCCTCTATCCCAATTTCTAGAGTCCTTGTTCCTCTCTGAACCTTGCAGCGCGCAGAGGCCTATTAAACTGCCTACAGAACTCTAGTGCTTCTCCAGTCCACAACTATAAACTCTTCCATTCCTCCTGCAAGCTAAGGCCAAACGCATATCGAAGCAACAGCTGCGTGGTGCAGCGTTCTGAATTGGTTTCACAGTTTGGGCTGTAACAAGATACTTGGTAGAAGCAACTTAAAGAGGGAAGGATTCGTTTGGCTGGGTTGGAGGAGTATATAGTCAGTCCTCATAGAAAAGGAACGGTGGAGCTCACAGCAGCAGGAGCATGTGGCCAGGACGTCCCGCGTCTCCACAGACTGCAAAGCAAAGAAGATGGCAGTGCTCATCTGACTTTCTCTCCCCCACACCTTTTATTCCGTCTGGGACTCCACTCCATGGAATGCTGCTGCCCAATTCAAGGGTCTCCCCTCCTCAGTGAAGCCTGTCTGGAAAAGCCCTCATCACAGACATGATTAGGTGTTCTTCTAGGGGGTCCTAGATACAGTCAAGTTGACAGTGAAGATTACCATTGCAATCAAAATGCTGACAAAACCGGACGTTGACTAGGTGTCTCACAATCGCTGGCAGGTATGCTCCAAGGAATAAGGAGGCAAATTGTCATACATGAAACTGTCATACAGTGGGATTCTCATTTAGCAATATGGAAGGAATCATTGATACTCATAACCACATGGACGAATCTGCTAAGTGAAAGAAGTTAAGCCTAAAAATGTTCAGTTCCTATTACAGCACTTACATGAGACTTTGGAAAAGATGGAACTGTACAGACAAAGAATAGATCAATATTTCCAGGAGGTTACAGGAAAATAGGGTTTTACTATAAAGGCAAAAGATCATAAAAACTGAAAGGCAGGAACCAGAAATCCAAATTAGAGAACCGTTCACATGTTGTTTTGTTTCTGTATGGCATTTACAGAAATCGATGTACACACTGAAATTCACAGAAACTGCTATGAACTGAATTTTTGCTTCTTGTAAGTTATTGCCAGTGAGGATGGTAAATCATTTTCTTGTCCCACACAATGACTCCAGAATTCTAGAATGGAAAAGACCGTGTCATCTCTACAGGAAATAATACAACAGAAAGTATCAAGTACTTCTTAGAAAGCACTAAGATTTTGTTTTCTGGCTACTTTATTGCCTGGTGAAGCAGGAAAGTCGACCAACTGACATGAGACAAATCCTTCGCCCTCCTTGCCTAGCGTGAGCCTCAGGCACTGTGTCACAGGCTCAGTGAGATACTCCACTTAACCAGAAAGGACCAGACTGGAAAATTAAGATCACAGGATTACAGAGTAATGGTTAATGCTGAGTCTCAATGAGGCTGAGTCTCAATAGAATCACCTAGGAGACGGGCCTCTGGTCACGTCTGTGGGGCACTATCCTGGTTAGGTTAAATGACGAGGGAAGACCCATTCTGAGTGGCACCATTCCCTGGCGGACCCTGGGCTGTAAAATGAGCAAACCGAGAACAAGCACTCATCACTCTACTTCCTGACTATAGACGCAAAATGACCAAAGTTCCTGTCACCTTGACTTGTGCACCGTGGCAAATTGTATGGTATCCTGGGACTGCGAGCCAGAATAACATCTTTCTCCCTTAGCTTCCTTTGTCAGAGTATTTTATCAGAGCAACAGAAAGAGAAACTCACAGAAAACTCAGTTCTAACACAACCACTTTTACCAGCTTTCCCTTGGGCGATGGTACAGGAAAACCTCAAGATGTACCGCTTGATTCTGCTGGTTATGAAAAAGGGACAGAACAGGAAACTGGAGGCCAGGTTCTTCCATCTCTGACAACTCCCTGTCTGCATCTATAAAATGCAGAAGCACATCCTGGTCGGGCTGCAGGTTAGATGGTAACAGGAACCCCATGAGATCACATCCACCGAAGCACTTAAGGAGAACACCAACCAACACAAGAGAGGATGCCACCACTGCTCTTGGGTGAGGAAGAGGGGGCGGTGCTGCCGCCCCTCCCTGCTGCATCTAGATGCCTCTCTACTGTACCTGGGCTGCTGAGCAGGTGCTGACCTGAAGGAATGGTCAAGGGGCCTCAATGGTCCGGCTTTGGTCCCCTGGCCTACAGGAAGATGAAGTCACTATACATATTTAAACTCTACTCGTCCCTTTGAGACCCCTCTCTGTGTCAGACATCATGCTAGGCATGAAGGAGATTTTTTTAAACAAAATAGAACATGTTCTCAGATGCACCGTCTCTGGAAACTGCTTAGCAGCCAACCAGCTACGGAGAAACGGCGAAGAGATGAATCTTGAGGGAGAGCATAAGCTACCTGGGTAAAGCAGGCGCGAGAACCCCGGGGAAGGAGGGTAGACGAGGGTCGTGTCCAGGGTCAACGCACGGAACTGAGATGCCCAGGCTTTCTTTGTGTGAGGACCACATCACCTGCACAGCTGGGAGGACAGTAGTGAAGGGACGATGAATGGCGAGGGGCAGATACAGTAAGAAGTGAGGAAGGCTTGAAAAACAGCAGGAACACAAGAGATAATAAGGAGTAAAACGAGCTTGCTGTGGAGCCTGGTAGGATGCAGGCGCTCTGCAATCACTGTCATACATTGCTGGGGGGGGGGATATATTTTAATCTAGGATGGTGTGTATAGAGATGAGAGAGAAGGGGACAGAGCTTCCTACTCTCACATACCACGCCTTAGTTCTGTCTGGAATGACTGAAGAGATGGCTGACTTTGCAAGATCCAGGAAACTGTGGGGTTGACAGTGAGGTAGGTTTATTTGGTTCCTGTGACGCTTAGTCCATGATCTCGTAAACACGAAGTCACCTTGCACCGATGTGACTAACGTGTCTGAAGCTTACAGCATGCAAGCTGCCTGTTCCAAGTTTCCACAGGCAAGAGGACCTCTTACAGATGAATGGAAAACCTAGTCGAATCCATGAGAGACGGCACAAGAACTGTTAGCTGTAATAAGGTTGTTCAGTTGGAAAAGGAAACTAGGCACAAGGTTTCAAAACAAAAAAAAAAATCAGCTTTCTTGGGATAGAGGGTCTTGTAACCATGGGGACTGTGAACAGCCCTTGAGGTGGGAGTGTCAGGATTGGGAAAGACAGAGGTCAGGAATATCGTGTGAGATGGGGAGGCCCATCAGAGACGTGTCTCCAAAGTCGTAAGATCTGGAAAGCCCAGAAAGAAGGGTGCTTTTAACTTCACAGGTTTCCAGGATGTAATGGGAAATTTCGCTCAACTACAGCCTTCCAGTCTGGGGGCAAAGAGAAGAGACAACCTTTGTTTACAAGTTGCGGCTACAGAGACCAGAGCTGTAGCAGATCTAGCTTGCAGGCAGCAAAGAAAGAAGGGGGAGGCGACAGCAGGGGCTTGTTAGTTCTTCTGTCACTGAAGTGGGTGACTGCAAGGTCTGGTCTTATAGTGCAGCCCCCTGATCTAATGAACTGCAGCTCGGAGAGACTGAAATGGCTACCCTAACCCACACTGTTAGGAAAAAAAGAACTGTACTTTAATTTAGAATCGTCTTTATAGATAGGGAAAGAAAAAAGGTAGCGGGTTGGGGACAAGGGGATTCTACTCTCATATATAACTAAAAATAATCCCCCTGACCCCAGATGTGTGGCAACCAATTCTCCAGCATCAATGGTAGCTATAGGGATAGTACGCTCCCACAGCTTAAAGGCTTAATCCTACAAGCCTGGCCCTGTTTCCGACATGATCACAAGCTATGAGTTTATGTTGCCTGTGTTTCTAACCAATTAGCTCTAGATCTGCGGCTGTTAGTGTCCCCTACTCAAGTACTCTTAATAGGCTAGGCTGATTCCCAGACCTGGGGAAACATCAGAGAGGATATGACTGAGACATGGAAGATAAGCACAAGCTAAGGCAGGGGGACACTGTGCAACGTGACCCTGCAAGCGCATCCACGGCCAGCCTACCCAGGAGCTGCCCTGGGGGGTTTCACTGAAGCTCCAGGATACACTATGGCTGGATGAAGCCATCCCATTAGCAATCGTCCCATTAGCGATTGGCTCATCTCCAGCCCCTCACCCCTCTGAGAAGTCAGCAGGGAGGCCTGGAGATCACATCACATCCCGTCCTGTCCTCTTGAGGACCAGCTCTCACCCTCCCCTACCTCGGCCATCGTCACCTCATCAGCACGCAGAAGGAAGACCCCCCTCACTGGAGATCCCTCTCACTGGGTGCTGAAGGTCAAAATACGTATTTCTTACTGTAACACAATATGACCGTTTAGTTCTAAAATAATCACTTTTTCTGCTATATGTCAACAAGCTGCTGAGGAAGGACCTCAAATTACCTGGCAGATGTAAGGAAGGTTCATCGGTCCTGTTCTTTGGCCAGTGTTCCTGACATTCCCACTCTGCATCCAGAGACCAGGTCCTCGGCTACCTTGACGAACCTCTACAAGTCCCGCCAGCTTGGAAAACCCGTGCCAGCTCTACTCCTTAAATTTCATTTCAGTGGCTACTTCAGATTCCCAGCCTCCCTGTGACTTTGCAGACGTAGGGAGAATATTCTGGTTTCTGAAAGAGCTAAGTTGCTTTCCTTTGTTGCTTGTTTTTCCTTTTTGTTTTGTCCTGAGGCGCCATCTCGTGCAGCCTGGAATGGCCTCACATAACTAAGGCCTTGAACCCATGATCCTCCTGCCTCTGCCTTCCAAGCACTGGGGTCACAGGTGGCAACCTACTGGAGCCCTTTCTGAAGTCAGTTGTCCCACCTTGTATCAGAACACTGAACTTTCCTTCCAGGAAACCCTTCTAAAGAGACATTTGTAGTCCTGGCTGAACCTAGCACACTGCTTCTCCCTGTTTAATGGCTCTTTGACTCAGAATTAAAATTGGAAAAGGGAGGAAAACATTACTGGAGAAGAAGATTCATGGTGTTACTTGGAGCCTGCTGCTGTCCTAGGCACGATAGAGAAATGACTAACCAGAAGCACACACAAAATATAAATATCCACGTTATGTGCCCATGAATGCATATTAAAAATACATACACATGCTAATATCTGATAAAACGGGGGCTGAACATATGTCCAAAACATTCCTGCCCTGTTTTTCTGAAGATTTAAAATGGCTCAATGAGGAAAAGTTTCCAATGAGAAAAAAAAAAAATCAGTGTCAGGTGTCTGCTTTCCGGGAACACAGCTCACCAATCTAACTCATTTCTAGGAATTCTGGACAGGGAAATTTTTATCACAATCTATTTTTTTATTATCATGCTCTAAAGCTTCAAAAGAAAAAAGAAATTAAAGGGGGGGGGGAAGATGGAAATGAATGAGTCCAGACAATTGAATTCAACTGAACAATAAAAAGACAGTCAGACTAGACTCATTTCTGGCTCCACATCCTCTAGAATGGGAAGTGATAAAGTAACATAAAATCCTAACTACTTCCTAATACAGTTTTGCCTGAGCAGAAGAGGATTTGACAAATCCACTGTGTTTGCTCAAGATGCACAGCATGCTGGGAACTGACTGACACGATCTACTAACAAACCTTAGGGCCGGGCCAGTTACTCACACTTTACACATGAGGAACTAACACTGGATAAAGCCGAGTGATTTGCTCAACATCCACTTGCCTCTGCGGGAGCTTCACATACATACAACAAGCAAGCACTGTATTGCTGAACTACATCCCCAGTTCATAATTCTCTTTGAAATTTAATAGCCATTAACACCTGAAGGGACCGTAAAGACATAAACAACAACAAACGTGAGGAAAAAATATTAATGATTCTGGTTTGGTTTGGTTTGCTTCTAAGAGACAAAGCTGCACTGTACAGAGACCAGGCTGGGCTCAAATCTGTGATTTCCTCTGCCTCAGCCTCCAAAGTGCTGGGATTGCCAGCACGTGCAACCACGCCCAGTCAGACATGCGTGAGCAGCGGAGTTTCTTACTGACCACATTTTCAGATATCCAGAAGGTCATAACGCTTAGAAAGAGCTGCACTAACTATTCTGGAAACGAAATAAGGTCAGAACAATGTGGGCACATCACTAGCTCTGACTTCATCATTTCCTGCTAAAGAGTCTTAAATTTTGCAGCTAAACTGCTCTGACCATTGCTCCTATACAGTGAGGAAAATTCTTAGTCAAAAGAAAATACGGCTGCATATTCACTGTAAATGTCATTTTGCTCCAGAGGCAGCCTACTTTCAAATTCAGAACTTTCCACACACAAAAAAAAGAAGTTAAAAAAAAAAAAAAAGTATTGAGCTCTACAAATCTGAAAACATTCATTCATAAGGAAAAAGACCCAGACCCAGGGCTGAAGCTATGAATTTGTGATTAAGTCCAAGCTTAGAATCCATAAAGCTCTGGGCTCAGTATCCAGCACCAAGTAAATAATAAATAAACACAACACGTCATAGAGCAAGAAATAGACCTTTAATATAAAAATATCCACTTGCTTGTCAGGAAACTAAGGAAGTGCCTCTCCTCCTTCAATAAACTCATGTGTCTTTAGAAATAAAAGGCAGAAAAAAAGGAATAAAATGTAGTCAGCATAAACAGACTTGGCATTTTTTTTGTGATGACAATTAACTATGCTTGATTCTGATCAGGCCTGTACAGAACATTGTCCTTCTTTCCCCACCAAAGGGGAAGTTAATGTCCATTTCCTACATTTCCACAAAAGTATGAGCTCACCACATGTGCACACCACAGAATCACAAGGCACCCCAAACCACTACACCCCGAGTGGAGACGGGTGAATCTGCCCCTCTACATTCTCCATCCGCGTCCCTTACCACAACTCAGATGTGGGGGTGAGGCACAAATTAAAATCAAGATGCCTGCTGTCCAAACAGAGCTTGGAGCCCCACACCTCAGCCGGGCCTGAAGATTATCACCCCTGAGCAGAGAGCTGCTGCAGCCAGCACCAGCCGCTGCTGCGGTATCTGCAGACCCACAAAGGGAGGGAGCGTAGCCAGCTAAGACGGGACAGGGAAGCAACAATGCTGCCAGATTTTTCCTCTAGAGGTCCTGACAGGCCAGCGCTATCAAGAGAAAGATAAGAAAGCACCAGGCTGTCTTCCAAGAACCCTGACTCGCCTCCCTCGAAGCGGCTGCCAAGTCTGCCATAGACTGTTCTGCGGAGCTATAAATTGATCTGTGGATCTCAGAAAGCGCCACCACCTTCAACCAAACATTGCTGAACAGCCTTGGGTATCCTGATGACCAGGACCCAACTGGGGGGAAAAATGACTGATCATAAAAGGACAACTATTTTTAAAATGCACTTGTCAAAAAAATAGTAAGTTTTAGAGCGCCTACTAGAAGAGGTTCAGCTCAGTCATGTTGACACCCTGTTCCCAACACATTCATCCATACTCATTCAACACATGCATGAATCGACTATGGTATAGACATATGTGGTATATACACAAAATGAAATACTATTCAGCCTTGCAAAAGGACATTGAAAACCCCAGACTATGTTACACATTAATTGTGAAAACATTAAGTATAACAAGTAGGACCCAAAGGGCAAATACTATAGGATTCACTCATGTGAGTGAACCGAATGTAGAGCAGTGGTGTCTGGGGACTACAGAGAAAGAAGAATAGGAACTGTTTACGGGTCAGACTTCCAGAACAAATGATGGCTGCAGTGTAGCCGTATGAATGGTTCAACACACGGACAGTGCACCTAAAATGACAAAAATGGCAAGCATCCCTTACAGTAAAATTTTCAAAGACAAATTATATAGATCTGAGGTATCTTTTAGAAGCATTGCATTTGAAACTACATAAATTAATTTGTAGTTTGTTTATTGAGATTTCGATTATGAGACAAGGTCTTGTAGTATAGCCCAGGCTGGCTTCGAACTTGAAATTCTCTTGCCTCGGCTTCCCATCCTTGGCTCAACACCAGGTAAAACAAAAATCTACCAAAGCTGTCTTCAGAGTTCACACCTGGCCAAATTTCATCTTCAATTCTCATCTAAAAGCAAAGAGCAGACTGCTTTCTTCAAATGTCAGTCCCTGACACACAGGCCACGACATCAGCCAGACAAGAGCGCCATGAACAAAATATATGTGCTGGGAACACCCAAAGACTCGCTTTAGAATGTTGGTGGGCACTGGTAGGCATTCCAGATGCATCTTCGTATAAAAACCTATTCTTAGGTATTTTAAAAATCTGCAAACAAGCATGCACTCCAACGTCACCAGAGAGCTCACAACAGCAGCTGTGCACAGGAAAAGCGCCAAGTGTGGACGCCACGCCTGCAGAGCCCTGAGGCTCCTCACTGCTACCTTGTAAGCCTCACCCTGATGCTCCATTGGAAGCCCAGGCTGCGAGGACGCGTGTTTCTCTTAGCTGTCGTGGGAAGCGGTGAATGTGCTCAAAAAATTATATATATCAGGGAAAACACGCACTCCAGAGGCCTCTGACTTTCAGTTCAGGTTATGCAGAGACAGTCTCCCTGGAGCAGCGCCCAAAACTAGGGACAAGGCTCCCTAAAACAAAACCGCATCCTCACCACCTGGATCTCCAGCGGTAGCAAAGCAAAACTTTACTAAGTTGGAGGCAAACTCACACTCACACTCCGGTGTAGTGGCAGAGCTTCCTAAAACCATCTACAAACAAAGCAAAGAAAATCTTGCACTCCTTCCTCCAGCTCAGCTCACATCCACCCTTACCTAGTAGGGCAATCATCCCCCTCTGCTATGAAACCAGGTTCCTATACCACAAACCCTATCATAGTCTTAACAATAAAACTGTCAATAAAATGTCAGGCTCGCATATCAGAAATCCACTCAGGAGCAACAGGATCTGGCTTTACTAATATTATTCTGAGCAATCTTCTTTCAGCACTATTAAAAATGTTCATTAGATCAGGCTGGGTGATAGCTCAGGGGTTAAAGGCTTTTGCCTGACAAGTAAAAGGACCTGAGTTCAGATCCCCAGACCCCATGACAAAAAAAAAAAATGCTGGCGAATAAGATGGCAATCTGTAATTCTGACCCTGGAAGGAGCAGTAAGAGTAATAAGCAATCCAGATGATCCCCTTGAGCCTTGATAGGCACACATACTTTGATGCCCTCTTCACACACACACACACATTCATTTGGTGTACTCCTAATATTTATAGAAAATATTTCATGGAGTATGTGTACCAAAATGTGACTGTAGTTATCTGGAGGTGACCAAGTTGTAAATACGAATAGTTCTTCTCACAGATTCTGTAAATAGAGGGGGAGAACAATGGGAAGAGAATAAAAAAAAAAAGAAGAGAGAGAAGAAAAAAGTTTAAGTTTAGGTTAAAAAGCCAAGAAGGAGCAGCCCTCAGTGGTGGGCACAAGCTCCAAGGTGCCAGGAGCACCGGCCACAGACTAGGGGTCCGTGCCATACTGTGGCTGCAACACCTTACGTTCTCTGAGCCTGGCGCAAGTGTTAAGGAAAAGACAGCAATAGCAGACAAACATTTATAGCTGAGCACAACATTGTTACCACGCCAGACTTCAGAACATCAGCAATTCCAGGGCAGGACGTGCTGCTAAGAGGTGCAGAGACACCTGGGATAAGTGCGCGGGAGAGTATAACTACTAGTGAAGAAGTCATTCCTCCCTGTCTTCTTCCTGTGCATGTAGGGGAGTGCGTGCGTACATGCGTACGTGTGTGCGCGTGCGTGTGCATGCATGTGTGTGTGTGTGTGTGTGTGTGTGCATGTGTGTGTTCTCATGTGTGGGGCCACATGTGTAGGGAGGTACATATGTGTGGGGGACCCCAGGTTGGTATCTGGAATCATCCTCAATCCCTTCTCCACCTTTTTCTTCTGGAGACGGGGTCTCTAATCAAACCCCGAGCTCACCAACAAGGCTAGTCTGGCTAGGCAGCTTGCCCTAAGAAGTCCCAGTCTCCCCCACCCCATCTAGAATTCCAGTGGGCTGCCGCAGCCACCTTCTCAGCCTTTCACACGGGACATGGGATCCAAACTCTGGTCCTCTTGCTTACGTGGCATTTGCTTCACACGCTGCGCCATCTCCCCAACACCAGGGAGCCATGTCTGCGGTCCCGTGAGTATTCACAAAAGGTCAGTGTGACGAAAGTCAATGTGGCCAGACGCAAGCAGACTATGAAGTTCTCCGAGTGAAGGAACCATGGCTGTCTGGCTCATCTCTGGGTCATCAGAGCCCAGAGGGGACCTGTCCTACAGCAGGCAGCCAGCCAGCGCCTTCTCGATTGCTTTTTGTTTTTTTTTTGTTTGTTTGTTTTGTTTTTCGTTGTGTTTGTTTGTTTTTAACAAAAGGGGCATATACTTTTTTCCAGCTTTATGAATATTCTTTTTTATGTATGTGTGTACATTTGTGTGTAAGAATGTGTACAAGGGCGTCCTAGCCCCTCATGGCACTCCACGTCTGGAGCCCATGAGTTCCAACCTTTCTCTCCTCTAATAAACTCTACCTTAATCCTCTGCACGTGTTCTGGTTTCAGTCTTTGATTCCGGAACACAAGAACCCTACCTACAACACTGGGACTGTCGAGACCGTTTCCCCACAATACTTGAACCCTAATGTGGCCTTGTTAACTCCTTTGGATCCATCCACTGAGCTAAAGATATATGTACTGTGTGCTGTGTAATGTCTGGGGTGAAAGTTGGCATTTGTAAAGGTTGGCATAAAGAACCCGTGCTGCCCTTGGCTGGGACGGTCAAGGAAAGTGGGGCTACTATGCAAACCTCCGATCAAACCACCAAGCCATGTGAATTCATTGTCACTGAATAAATTCTCCTGTTGAAAAAAGCTGCAAATATGGCTGTTAAAAAAAAAAAGAATGTGTACAAGATGGTACTGGAGAGCATGTGCCTGTGCAGGTGTAAGAGTGACATCGGAACTCATCCTGAATTCCTCTTCCACCTTATTACTTTGCTCTGGGGTTTCCCGGGTTCTGCCTCCCGGACCAGAGTAGATATTTATATGGAATCTGGATCTTGTTGCTTATGAGGCAAAGGCCTTAACCCCTTTAATCCCTCCAGCCCCTAGGTATCACTTTGCAAGGGGTACCCGGGCAGCTACACGTAATACGTAATTTGTTTAGCCAATCTCCAATTGGGCTTCCAATTTCTCATCGTGGACAGAGAGCTCTGGGATGACTATTGGCTTGTTGCTTTTGTTGTGTGTACATGATATGTTCGAGCACACTCGTGACACAGCACATGTATGGAGGTCAGCGGACAACTTCATGGAGTCAGCTTTCGCCTTCCACATTTACATGAGTTCTGGGCTCAAACTCAGGTCATCATGTTCCACCACAGAACATTCACCCTCTTGGCCATCTGGCCGGCCCTTGATTATTTCTTCAATCAAAGGCCTAAAAGCAGAATGGCTGAGTCAGAATATGCATCCACACCATCACTCTTTTCTAAAATTTTTATTTTTTTCAGGTGTGTGAGAGAGTGCAGGTGTATGTGTTTCACAGCGTGCATATGGAACTCAGAGAACTTTTCGGGAGTTGACTCTCTCCTTCCATCGTGAGCTCCGGGGATCAAACTCCGGTGGCCAGTGTTACGCCGCAAGCGCTTCTGCCTACTGGCCCCATGCCATCATTCTTAAAAGCTTCACAGCAGAGACTTATCTGAGGGCCACAGTCATGAACTTTCCACCATTAGCACAGTTACAATATCAATTACATCCCAAACTGCCCTCCAGACCTGCCTCCAGTCCCCGGCACACACACACAGGCTGAGAAGGCACATCTTCCAGATGCGACCCTCTTCTTGCTCCGTGCACAACAAACCGTAGCGTAGCTGGGCACACGCCTCCCTACCATCCCCTCCAGCAATGCCAGAGACACCACCTGGCTTCTCATATTGCCTGTGAAGAAGGTCGACCTGTGCAGTCTGTGTGATAGAACTATCAAGTCACACATCCCCTCCATGCCACCTTGTGGATCTGCCTCCTGCCTGCAGGGCCCCCACATCACAAGGGTTCCTCTGATGGCAACCTCTCAACATCACAATCTGAACCTGTCACTCACATTCACAATAATGGGCCTTTGGGGGCTAGAGAGATGACTTCTGGATCTGAATTCTACCCCCAGGATGGAAGGAGAGAACCAACTCCTGCAAGCTGTCCTCTAAACTCCATGGCATATGACATACACACACTCAAGAATAGACAGATGAAAGATAGATGGATGGACGGATGCATGGATGGATAGATAGATAGATAGATAGATAGATAGATAGATAGATAGATAGATAGATAGATAGATAGAGTATTTTAAAAATCAATGGACCTTTCAGACCTTCCAGATGAGATCAAGGAACACTTTAGATACATCCAAAATGATGCATCTCATTTGGTAACTTCCCCAAGCTCTCTCCAGACCTCCATACACACCCTGGTTACTACCATGCCCCTCGAACAATTGACCAATATGCGACTGTCCTGGATGTTCTGACGGTTCCATCTGTGTTTTTAAAAGCACAAGAAGAGGAAAGCCAGGAGGTCGAAGGCCCCCCAGAAACTTGGGCACTGCCCAGTCCGCAGCTGGTGAGGCTGCAGAGCTTCTAAAGTAACTCAGGTGTCTCCCAGAGCAGCAGTAAAGCAAATGTAAAATTACAGACCTTGAGAATGGGTGGCAGAGCCGTTCCCAGGCCTGGCAGAGACGCTGCTCTTGACCGCCAGATGGGCCTATTTGTTCACTCAATTATCTCCTGTTGCCCGTGACCTAGAAAACTCCGTATGACCTAGGCTTGGCTTTGCCCACACCCACATCCTTAACCCATCTGAAATGTTAGAGACTCAAGCTGTGCACCAAAGAGACAGCCAGGACATGTGCTAGATGGACTTCTAGATGCACCTGTCACCATATGGTGGGCAGAAAGAAGGGGCAGCCAACTGAATACCTGGAAGAATGCCAGGTAGAAACCACTGGAATACCAGAATACTAGAATACCACTGGAACAATACCAGGTAGACACGTGGGGACTGGACCTCAAGTATTTCCAAAGAGCTGCCAGCAACTCAGGGTCTCACTCTCAGTCACTGCCCCAGACCATCTTGACAATAGGGGAATGCCTGTCCCCCACGAACTACAGTAATTACCCTTACATTTCACGCAAGAATAGTCCCATGACCAAAAAAGGTGTTAAGGGCTGAGGGGTTAAAGCCTTTGTTTCCCAAGCAAGAGGACCTGAGTTCAGATCCCCGGATACCACATTAAAAAAAAAAAAAAAAAAAAAAAACCTACCGGAAGATATAGAGGCATGCTGCAATTCTGACCCTGGAGAGCAGAGCCCTAGAAACCCCAAGGCAAAGCAATAAGGAGGCAGAGTAATCCAGGATAATTCCCAATGCCACCCACCCTTGGGCCTTGCCAGGCACACCTGCTCACCTGCCGTCTGGTACATGCCACACACACAGACAACAATAAATTTAAATTAAAAAATTGAAAGGGTGTTAAGCCAAGCCCATAGCTCTTTCCATCACTCCCCTCTGGCTGTCCGGACTGGAGGGGTCCTTGCTCTCCCAATTCCTGCTACCCAAAGTATTCGCTCTCCTACCCCTCATGAACTTCCAAGTCCAGCACTACTTTGCCAGCGCCCTCCACAGGTCTTCCCCTGTCTCAAGTGACCAGAGCAGCCTGGCTTTGGCTGACAGCCATGCGTGTCCCCTGCAGAGTGCTTCTTTTATAACTGCATTACAAGACACAAGCCTACAATGCCGAAGAATCACCCGTAACTACTGTGTCTGTCAAGCTATTGACCGTGGACAAAGCAAAACAAGGCCAAGGAAGACCAGCAGACACAAGCAGCTCTGCTGCTAAACAGCTGCAAACGTGGGACCCACGAGCCACTCTTTGCAAGCAAGTCCCTCAGCAGCAGCTCGGACACTGGAGACTAGAGGGCTGGCATTCGGCTGACCCACATTCTCCCTTGCATGCACAGAACTGAGACCCATGGTTCTCCTGCCACTCTGCCAGCCTTTAACTGACAGCATTTGGGGAAAAAAGGAGGGAAAAGAAAGGGAGAAGGCCGAGCCGCAGAGAGAAATTAGCACAAAAAGAAAAATGAAAGAATAAAAGTTAGTCATCTTCTCCAGGTTTTACATTCTTAGGAAAGGGATATGACCCAGACACATTTGTTTAAGACAACGGCATAAACTGGGAGGAGCTTCGAAGCCCCCCCCCATTCTCCCCCCCCCCATTCTCCCCAGTGGATTACAACCAGGTCTTGATCCCCAATGCCCCCTGCCGATGACCCACTCCCACTCTGTCACTAATGGAAACCTCACATGAGTTTCCAACCTAGAACAAAAGACAAGACAAGATAAGACCCCTCCGTAGCCCGCTTCTGTTTCTGACCAAATGTGCGGGGTCACCTGTGCCATCGGCGACCTTCTGGGCTCCATGTCCACGAGGGGAAGCTGCGGCGGGAGACCCCTGTGCCAGGCTGCACAGCTGCCAGCCTCACTGGTGACCACGGCACCTGTGGACATATCTCTCCCAAAGCTTTTCTATCCTGAAACCTTTTTCTATTCTATTCTCCATGATCCACAGTTCTGAACGCAGCATAGCTCACGTTGGAGCGTGCGCTCTGGAGCGAGACCTGCTATTGTAACCACAGCGGGTATCACTTCTAGAGGACTCGGCGAGCCGCGGTTGCATGGGGGGATGTTTGGCAGGTGGGTTGTGGCTCTCTTACCTCCCAGCAGCTGAGCTATCAAACCAGACTTCCTTCTGCCTCTCCATTGTCCAGCTACCTGCTTTTAGTTATCTGTGCCTGAGATTCCCATGGGGATAAAGAGTGGCCAGAAAGCCGTCCGCAGAACCCAGGGACAGAAAATAGTGTACGGAAGATTCATGAACCATTTCCTCAGATGGATGCTGGTGGCCCTTCACTCTTGAGCCACATCGTCGCCCCCTGCTCAGCCTCTGCTTCCTCATCCTACATTAACACTCTTACTTCATGGGGTAACAATCACTTCTATTTATCAATGAGAATTTTCCACGGATGACAGTGAGGGGGGAGCCATTGGTTCCCAGAGGCCCCCAGCATCAACTCAGGCACTGCTTCTCAGAACATTTCCCCCAGATCAGCAGCACCTGGGACTTGGGGAGCACAAAAGCCCACCACAAAAGCCACTTGCCCCAAGCTACGGGCCACAGAAACTCTGACACTGGGTTACAAACAGGTTTCCAGGTGACGCTGATAGACCTGAAACCTGAGAACAACCAGACAGGCTGATAAACATCCCAGGTCACGGGAACACCCGGCCCAGGCCATCCCGTGTATCACCACTGCAAGAACCTGTGCTGGTTCCTCACCAACAGAGTCTCCTCTTTGTCACCAACTGGCAAAGGGGCCCCAAAGGTGGGCCTCCTTCAGGTCACTCCTCCCCCTTCCACTCTCTGGGGACAATCTCTTGTGTTTCATTCCCTCTTCTGTCTCCATCAGGGGAAGCTGACATCCGGGTCAGACAGTAGCTGCTGTGAACTCAGCCCTTTTCACAAGGCGACTCTTGCGCAGGGCTACTGGAGGGTAGAGGGAGAGCCAAGTACGCTTCCAGCACACTCCTGGCTTCATGTCCAGAGCTCCACGGGAAGACATTCAGAACAACACACTACACCTGGCTCAACAGGACCTCAAGCACTTACTTGTTCGGTGTACAAACCCGAGCATGCCCTGCACTCCTACCAATGTGCAGAGAAAACCCATGCCAGGTCTCTCTGGACAAAAGGCGACCAACTCTGGGGTGTAAGGGCCTCACATACCCCAAGACAAGTTATAGAAAGAATGTGGAAAAATCCAACCAAAGTGGACATAAAGCCACAGACATTTACATGGTTCTTTATTGCTACGATACACTGGATCTTGAATGTCTCCCCTCCCCAAATGCCCACGTTTAAAGGCTTTAGGAGGTGTGGCCTACTGGAAGGGAATTAAGTGATTGGGGGTATGCCCTTAGGAAGGATACTGGGACCTGTTCCCCCAACACACAACTGCGCACGCGCGCGCACACACACACACACACACACACACACACACACACACACACACAGGCTTCCTGGCTACTGCGAGGTGAGTCACTTCCTCTACTCTACTTCCCCCTGTTTGGCTTCTCATTAGATACCAGCATCTTGAGGCCATCAGGGCGGACCCTTCCTTCCTCATCAACAGCCTGTGAACCCAAGACCTAGAGCTGCACGACTAAGACAAGAAAGGGCCCGAGCCATATCTCTGTCTTGGGAAGAGACTTCACATCCTGACCAGAAGTCAGGAGCTGCTGAGTGCCTCAGCTGGCCCTGGAGTCCTAAACGCCATGACATTACTACCTGGCTGCAAGAGAGTTTGGACAGGGACAATATATCCATCACGCACTCTTCCAAATGGGCCCGTCAACTGCACAGACAGAGAAATTCCCTAAGGAAAGCTGCATGTCCTAGATGCTCGAGAAGCAGATTAAAGCCTGCCTAGTGTGCATTGTCCTCACAGAGGTCAGCTGCCCACTGTCCAGCCCCCTTCCTGACATTGCTACTTCACTCTGCCCCTCTTTTACACTCCGTGGGTCTCATCTCCTCTTTCTACAGAGATGACAAGTACCAGGAGAGAGATCAGGGAAAGACAAGACCCAAGTCCTAGTGATACCACCAGCTTTGCCTTGGACCAAGTCACACAACCTGAGACCTCGGAAACCATAAGCCAAAGTAAGTCACGTCTCCTTGAACGCTCATTACCATTGAGAGGGGGAGAGAGAGACAGAGACAGAGACAGGGACAGACAAACAGAGACAGACAGAGAGGGACAGAGAGACAAAGAGAGACAGGGACAGACAGACAGAGAGGGACAGAGAGACAAAGAGAGACAGAGACAGACAGACAGAGACAGAAAGAAAGGGAGAGAGAGACAGATGGAGACAGAGACACAGACACAAAGAGAGACAGAGAGGGACAGAGACAGAGAGACAGCAAGAGAGAGGGAGAGAAAGACAGAGACAAAGACAGAGAGACAGAGAGGGAGAGAGGGAGAGAGATAGGGAGAGAGAACAGAGAGAGACAGAGAGAGACAGAGAGAGAGAACGCCCATCTCTGGAAGAAAAAAAGATGGCATAGTTTAGCACCAGGTTATGTTGTCACAATGACAGGAAGCTGACTGGAGCATTTTGTACTAGACAACTCCTTACTGATGTTACCTTCCAGTTCTCACAACCACCCTGGAAGGGAGCTGCTGTTCTCACACCCACCAAAGACTACAGGGATTAGGACACAGATAGTCTACATAATCTGCCTGCAGCTGCAATTCCTACATGGTGAGGCCAAGAGCCAAACCCAGGCACTCCGGCTCCCCCGTCTGTGCTCCTAGCCACCGTACCAAAGTCAACCAGTGGCATCACTAGGCACCTAGCACTGATTCCCAGAGTTCCGCTCTTCAGCCCATCAAAACCCACTGCAACACCCATCGCTGCCATAGGATTCCTCAGAATCCCCAACAAAATGCTAAGGAAAGTGGGGTTCTCTGGCCTGCTCTTCTCTCCCCACTAATCCTGTCCAAATCAAATGAAAACACACAGAGCCGGATTGCTGTCTTCTTGCAACTCCATGGGCACTGTGCCATTTAACCCTAATTATATGCCATCTGTCACACAGAGTTCTCTCATTGTTTCTCGTATAGTAGTTGGATATTCCTCGCCCCCAGCTGTAAAATTCCTTGGAAGCATCCATACTTTCTGGGAGAGCAGGCTGAAGCGCAGGCTTGTTCATGGAGATCTGAGTGTGACACTTGGTTACCTGGCTCCTTCTCTTCGTTTTCCTGACACCTCTTGGCCATAACTCCTTAGAAGCAAATGCAAGTATGAAGTTTACTATTTAAAGCCATGTGAGCGGGGCTATGACTTCAGAGTTCCCTGAGCGGACTATACTGTTTCAAGATCTGCTCTGCCTCTTTCAAAGCATTTCATGGCCAGCTGGGGAGATGCAGCTATCGTGCTTGAAGGAGGAAGAGCTTGGGGCAGTGACGGAGGACGGAGTGACCTGATCAGCAGGAGTTTGTCAAAGCACTGTCCCCAAAGCCCTGACTCTGTCTGCACTGTAAGGTACAGAATGAGATGCCTGTCGACAGCTTAAATGTAAATGTCCCCATGGGCTCGTGTGTTCAATATCTGGTCCCTAACTAAGCAACTAATATAACATCCAAACTCAAATTCTCCTCAAAAATAACACATTACCCTTGTTTCAAAAGAAAAAAAATTTACCATAAGCTGAGAATATAGTTCAGTGATAGAGGGACATGCTCAACACTCAGGAGCCCTGAGTTCAAGTGGAGAGAGAGAGAGAGAGAGAGAGAGAGAGAGAGAAAGAGAGAGATTACTATAACAGAGAAAATTGCAAACTCTATTTAAAAGTTATTTTTAAAAGATGGAATGACCAGGAGGAAATTACATTAAAACAGAATATGATTCCACATAATCCAATTTCCTAGACTTTGTTGAGGACCAAAGAAGCATTCCATTTCACTCTTACAGAAAAGCAAAAAGCCAAACATAACCGAGTCAGCTTCTAAGAGCGAAGCACGGCCTTGTCCTATCACACAAGGCATAGTGTGAAGTTATAATAGCAAGAATTCGGTACAGTCGTAGGCAGAAAACTAAAAGAGAACAGAGAATGGAAAAATAGTTATCTGTGAAAAATCTCAAAAATCATTGGGCTGAATTTAAGGAGAACTATTATTTTGAGGTGATAAAAATAATGCTTGCACACAATGTCAATGCACATAATTGTCACTGAATTTCACATGAAGATGAAATGATAAATTTTATGTTCTATATATTGTATCACAATTCAAAAGAAAACCATCTTAAATATATCATGACTAAAGGAAAAATATTTCTAAACCAGTCAGTAAAAGGATACACACACACACACACACACACACACACACACACACACACACACACGTACCATATTGTATAATCTATTTACATGAAATTCTAGGAATGCAAACCACAGGGGTGACCCGAGACTGGGGTTCAACTACAAAAGGGTCAACAAAAAATTTGGAATTGATAGAAACATTCTGTATCGTGATAATTGTGAAATCAAAGATATGTTCTGCTGTCAAAAGTAAACAGATTGTACATTTTAAAGTGATTTCACTTACGTACATACAACATAACTCAATACAATTGAAAAATAGTCCCATCGGTGTGTACAGGAAAAGTAACACATGATAAAAATTGCTTCACAAATGAACGAAAGTAAGAATACACTGCTTAATAATAAAAACTGAAAAAAAATAAACCAGGACAGAAAAGAGAGGGAGGAAAAAAGAGAAAGTGAGAGAAGACTGACTATGAAATTGTAGAGCTAACAAATGCATTCAGAGAGCTCCAGGTCGCTAAGACTCATGTGAAGTCACGCTAAAACAATGAAAGCCTACTATCTAACCACAAAACATTGATAAAATAACTGGTTAATGTCGGATACTAACGACTGGGATCCAGAGCCCTCTAGCATGGATATGGCCGTGGATGCCAGTTCAACTGCTCTGGAGAGTCATTGGCAGTATTTGGTAACTCGGGGTGCTGGCAATCTACTTCCCAACCACTAGCATTGGGTGGTTGGTTCTCCCATGTTCCTGTGCATCAGAATTTCCAAGGTAAGCATGTCATAATACAGACGAACAGGGTCTGGCCTCTGGAGTTTCTGGTTCAGGTCTAGAGCTTGCATTGCTACACAGTTCCTAGGTGATGCCAATGTGGCTGGGGGTGCAACACACTTCCAACACCGCTACCCTGGGGATCCTCTCACAGAGCCCTGACGAGATGCACTTGGCGGCTCACGCAGCTTTGCTCGCTGCAACATCCATCACCAGGAAAATGGGGAGGAGCAAGTAGGCATCAGACCAACCCTGCAGAAAGGGCACCTCGTCTACTGGATAAACCCACGTTAACACTGTTCTCGCAAAGGAAATGTGGGAAGAAATCCTCTTAACTCTCAAAATGTCAGAAAATTCCCATGATGAAAGTCCGCTTGGGTGCTTTTTCTTTTTGCAGTACAAGGAATGCAAGCCTGTGCCTAGAAAGCAAACACTCGACCACGAAGCTACATTTAGACAAATTTAAAGCACACACCGGGCAGCTCTTTAGCGAAGACACAAGTACAGCCAAGAAATCACCCAATGTGTGAGAGATGGCTCCTCTGGTACTGAAGACAACGGAACTGCAATGAACACAAGAAGACAGGAAAGGTACTTGGCAAAGTAAGAGGCTCTGGTGCCAAAAACTGGTCGCATCTAAAAGGAGAGAGCCACCCAAGCTAAGTGCCACTCACCCGCCCGCACATGAAACAGCTGCCTTACTTTAAGCCCTCCAAGAGCTCCGCATCTTCAAAAGGCGGTCTGAGAGTAGAGGGCATTTTTTCTGAGTGGGGTAACTTCAAATCCCTAGAATCCAACCTGCCAATGAGCCCTGGTTTTCCCAGGGTTCTTGGCTATACCGGTCTCCCTTCTTCACCTGTGTGTGACTCTGTGGCGCTATGGACTTGCATGTCTCTCTCAACATGTGTCTCTACACGCGCATGGCCCATCTGGGTGTCCAGACAAGACCCTGAGGGGCACAATGCAGCTACCGGCACGGTTGCTGATAAATTCACAACTGACTTACGGGAACAAGGGGCTTTATTCTGGCTTACGATTCTTGGTTACAGTAACTTGTCACACTAACACCACAGGTCAAGCGAACTGGCCACAGCGTATCCACAGGATCATCAAGAGAGGGACAATCCTTACTTGCTAGACCAGCATGTCAGGCCAAATGTACAGAAGGATGCCAACTTCCTCAACCAGCTCCCTCCATAAACTAGACAATCACCTGCAAGCTTGTTCAGGTCTTAACTCAATCACTGACTCTTTACAAATGTGCCCAGAGCTTAAACTCTCAACCTTCAAGCTGACACTTGCATCTAACTGTAACAAGCAGAGACTGGTTTTATTGAAACCAGAAGTCACAGCCACAGTACTAAACCAAACCATCTTCCTGCCCACAGAACTTGCCCTCTCTTCTCTTTTATTTGATCCCTCCTCCCTTGCACCCAACTGGACTGATCCAAAATAAGATGTTCTCTAGATCAGGTACCTTGATTGAGGTAACAAACTTTACTGAGGAGCTCTTAGAATGAATGAATGAATGAATGAAATAATAAATATTTATTTTCCCTAATCAAAAGCCTTTAATAGAAAAATCCAAACTATGGACTGGAGAGATGGGATAGAGGTTAAAGACTTTTGTCTTGAAAGCAAAAAGACCGGGTTCAGGTGCCAGAACCCATGTAAAAATGCTGAAGAGCGATACTGGTGGCCTAACATTCCCATCCTAGACTGTGGGCCTGGGAAGCCCTAGACAGAGAGATGGACCAACGTAGGGAGCTCCAAATAAAGAGGAAGAGCAATAATCTGGGATGATTACCAAAGTCATCTTTTGACCTCCACATGCACACACTTCAATGCCTTCTTGCACACACACACACACACACACACACACACACACACACACACACACACAATGGGAAGGAAGGAAGGAACGAAGGAATGAAGGAACGAAGGAACGAAGGAATGAAGGAAAACCCAATTCCTCAAAGACCAGGCATACCATAACAATTCTAAAAGAAGTTACTGTTGTTGCTACAGCTACCATCCAAAGCAGGCAAAGACAAAGCCATCTATAATCAGTCATGCCCCAAACAGGAAGATACAGGTCGCTGTGTTTTCTAGTCACTGAACAATTAACTTCATAAAGCAGGAGGAAATGAGGGGAGGGGGCATCAGAAAATGAAAATTACCACTCACAGAATATTTTTAGTTTTTAATATATATTTATTTATAAGAGAAAGAGGTGCACACATGCATGCCACGCACAGCAGAGGGGGGTTCATAAAACAACTTTTGGAAGTCAGTTCCTTCCACCTTATAGGCTTCCAGGTTTGTGGGCAGGCACCTTCCCCGTTAAGCTATCTCCCTGGTCCCCAGTCATCAGATTTATGTGAACATATATAAAACAAATCCCTCTGACCACACAGCTTTAAGTAAGCAAGTACATGCCGGAAAATAGATCTGGAGAGGAGAACTAGACCCAGGGAGGGAGGGGTGGTAAGGAAATAAGCAGACCGTAAGGGAGGAAGAGGGACAGCTACAGCCACTGCTCCCTCAACAGAGTGAGGTTTGTCCTTGTGGGCGAAGGATGAACAACTGTTAAGTCCCAGGGCAGTTTCCTCTTTGCTATAGCACAGCTTCCCACTGGACCATAGAAGCCAGGCAGCCTGCAGTGCTCCCAAGATGCCTCACAGGAAATGACGTTTATCAGGGAAAGCATAAACGATCTGTGCCAGGAGCACTTTTTATTATATTATATATTACACATATGCATAAATATACAGAGAGAGAGAGAGAGAGAGAGAGAGAGAGCCACTAACATACGTACTGACATAAAAGTCCTTTAAGTAGAAGGGAAACCAGTACAGAATAAAGTTTCCAAGACAAGAAGGAACAGCAGAGAAGAGAAGATCAGGTAATAAGGGGTGAAATAACCTAAGCTGAATTGTGCAGTATGAAGCTGCCAAAGCATAACAGAGTCCTTTCCATTTTACTAGTTAGTTACTAACACCCTCTTGTCTAGCTCAATGCATACGAGACAAGGGGAAAGCAAGAGGTTTAACAAGAAAAGCAAAAGCAACTCAGTTTTCAAGATAAATTGATGCTTGTGGTCAACCCAAGGCAAGATGTCTCATGACAACCTACAAAGTTCTTTAAGGCCCAACAGACATAGACACGACAATCCTGACTCAAAAAGTTGTTAAAGGAAGAACCAACCCCCTTTCAGGTGAGACATGTGGTGAATGCTGGTACTCTTCCATTAGGAAGATTTTTTTAAAATTTCATTTGAATAAACATTTACTGAGCCTAACACATCACACACCATACACGGTGCAAGAGATTCTCCAATGATAAAACACTGTCATCAAACCTATACCTTTAAGACCAATTTAATCCATATCCTGAATTAATACTTGCCCCCCAAAAGTTTGCAGATATTTACAGAAATTTATCTTGCTGTTTTACTAAAAAGGTAAATTTCTGATCTTTGAAACAAAGGGAAAAAGGGAAAAAAATCTCTCCTTCTGTAGAATAATTACACTGCACGGTAACAGCTAACCCCTCCTGCCACCCAGGTCTGAGATGGTGAGACTGAAAAAAAAAAAATGTGCTGTACAGTTTGAGAGACGAATAGAATAAGGAAACTCAAAGGAGCCTGGCGTCCAGAAGAAAACAGGAAGCAAGATAGGGCAGGTGAGTGGCTGCCGGCAGCTCGCGGAGGTTCCCCCAGCTAGCAATGACAGCCACGGACCTGGGCTCTGCAGCTGGCTCGCCTGCAGGCTTCGCCAAGGCACGGCTTGGGAGCTGGAAAGCTGCCACCTGCTGAATCACCAAACATCCCTGGGTTTCCCTTAAAGCACTGACCAGACAGGCACCCATCCCCCGCGGGAAGACACCTGACACACCTGACCGATGAGACGCCCAGGCCCCTCCTCTACCTCACAGACTCAGCTGCCAAACCCACTCCACCTGGGCAGCCCCAAGCCAACCCCCTCCTCGGTCCCACAACCTCAATCTTGCCCTTTGGACTGCTCACGAGGACCCACTTCCGTCCCCCGGCCAAGACTCAAACCCCGGTGCCAGATAGGCGTGGGGAGTTCACAGCACACCAAGACCAGCAGCAATCGCCACTTCCAACAACCAGGCAGCCAACCAGAAACAGCCCCACTCTAAACGCAAAATAACCTGCCCAGACAGCTTCCAGGTCCCAGCAGGTAAATTTCAGCGGAAGCTAAGGCAGAAACCAGGCCTCAGAACGTAGGAATAAACTTCCCGTCGGCAGGCAGCCTTCTGTTTTGGTTTTATAAGTGTGCACCAATGAACGCCGTCCTGTCTGAAGGTGAAAAAAACATCTGAGAAGCACCTGCCCGGATCCTCTTGGCTCTCTCCGCCCACCGCAACCTTCACCCCGATTTGCACTTGGGAACGATCATCAACCAGAGAGCGTCAGGGCGAATCCGTTATCTAGACCACGGCACCCGGCCCACCAGAGCTAGATACAGCCCGAGTTTGGCGAAGAAGGTGGGAGAGACAGACGCTGCTGTGGCTGATTTGCCCTTGACAAGTCGCCTACGATCGCGCAGATTCCCGGTTCGCCCCGAGAACCGCGTCCAGCACAGACTAGGCGCTGGCCCCCGCAGGCCTTACCCTTTAACACCCCCACGCGGCGAGAGCAGCGCCGCCGGGTCGCCGAGCAGCCGCGAGCCGCGCGGGCTGTTACGCGGCCTGGAGAGGTGGAGCTCGCTCCTGCGGGAAGGGGGTCCCACCTGTTATGTCGTTGGGGGGCATCGAGGGGCCGTGGCGAGGGGGATCTCGAAGCCGCCGACGCCTGGCCCGCTGCGATCCGGCCTGGAGGTACCAACTGTCACGCCGCCGCCCGGGCTGTGGGGGGTGGGGCTGTGATTTGGGGGGTCCGCCCCTGAACGTCTCGGGACCTCCCGCTGGCCGCCGCCTGAAAGGTCCTCGCCTCAGGCTCTCCGACCCCGCCACCGTCCGCGCGTCCCGATGTGACACCAGGCAACCTTCCAGCCCGCACGCAGCACTTTCAAAGGTGCCCAATGACGCCTCCGCCTTCCTCCCCGCCCCAACGTGGCGGGGGAGCCCCGCCGGCGGCCCGCCCCCTCCGATCCTGGATCCCGGCCGCCAGCGCGCTCCCCCGCGCCCCCCCGCGCCCACCCACCCCCCACGAGCGGCAGTGCTAGGGGACAGCCTGCCAGGTACCCGCGCGACACCGCGCGCGCTGTGCTCACGCCCCCTCTCCGGGGGTGCCTGTGCGCCGCCCCCCGAGGTCCGGCGGGGCCCGCGAGACCTGGGTCCGGCCGGCCCCCTGCGATCCCCAGGCCGGCTCTTTTGCCCCCGCCCCGCCACTCACTTGCACAGGAGTCGTGGCAGCCGCCGGAATTCCTTCCACTCGCTGAGCCCCCCGCCGCGGAACGAAATCCGGGGCAAGGCTGCGTCCCGGCTCCAAACCCGGATCGCGCTCTCCCGCTGACTTGCCTGGCGCCAGCGGCGAGCAGCCTGCTCCCACCGACCCCCGGCGCTCGCGTCCAGCCCGCAGTCCACAGTCCGCGGCCGCTGCCAAGCTGCTGGGAACGCTTCCGACTTGCCTCCGCCAGCCTCCCGGGTGCGGAGCATGCCCAGTCCGCGGCCCAGCCGGCCGGGCTTCCCGCGCGCAGCACAGTCCGCTCCTCCGGGTGTTCGTGGCGGCCGGGGGGTGGGCCGGGCCGGCCGGGCGGGGTACGCGGGGGCTCTTCCCGGGACCCTGATGGACCACGCGCGGGACCCCGCTCCTCGGTGTCGAGGTTGGGGCTTGGGTCCTTTCCGTTTTACTCTCAAACAATGGGGAGATGGAGCGGTGGGCTCTTCCCCCATAGCCGGGAAGGGCCCAGGTGGCACATTCTTTAGGAGGCCGGACCGAAGCCAGGTTTATCATCGGGGATCGTAAGCCCATTAGGGTGCAGGCGGAGAGTGCAGCTGCGGGAGCCAGCCAGAGAGCAGAGGACACACCCGGCCTGCGAGAAGCGACGCTTAGGGACTGTGGTTGAAGAGAGACCCTCGGATTCTCTTCCCCACCAAGCCCAAGAGCTCTGACCCTGGCGAGTGACTCGAGACTGATCGTTTAAAACGCGTCTATCAAACTCTCCGGCCCATCTTTCAGAGCTCCGATCCAAGACTCCCGGCGACGTGAATCCCGCAGCGCCAGAGCCCTACCCGCCCCCCAAGAGCTGTAAGCCGTGCCGCAAAGTCTCGGAGCGCAGCGGGGCCGCCCAGCCCCGGCCGGGCCCCACCTCCCGCCACGACTTTGGAGCTGCGGTGAAAACCCGGAGAGCGCCGCGCGCGGGCCGGAGCAGCGCGCATGCCCACTGGTCCGAGGGGTGCGGGTCGCCCTGAGGTTTCTTCCCGCGGGCGGAGCGGAACCCCGGCGCGGGGCTGGGAATCCGCGGCGCGGACAGCCGGCCTTCCGCGACGGCGGCGGGCCGCTCGGGCCTCGCGGCCCACGGGGTCCGGACTCCGCGATCGGGTGGGAGTCGGAGGTTGGGGGGGGTGGTCTGTGCGGCACGTGACTGTCCGCGGACCGGGCAGCCATCTTCCGGCCGGCCGAGCCGCGGGCGTGGACGCGTCCCGGAGCCCGCGGAGCCTCCGACCCGCCCCACCCCGCCCCGCAGCGTGGGAGCCGCGTGCGCCGGCCCGCGGCCGCCCAAAGGACAGCTGCCCGGGGCCGGAACCTAACGGCTTCGTCATCGGGCGGCCGATCGCGGGCTGGACACCGCGCTTCCCCCGGGGCGGAAGTCGGGCTGCGGAGCGCCGGCTCGGTAGGCCGGGCTCGGCCCCGCGGCAGCCTCCCCGCGCGCACGGCGGGACCCCCGGACCCCGGCCGGCGCTCTCCTGCGCCCCGCGGCGCCCCGGGGCCCCTGCTGGTGGGGAGCGAGACGATGTTCGTGGTCACTCGGGGTACCACTTGTCTTGAGACCTGCCGCCTCCCCATCACCCGAGAATGCGCTAGAAATGCATCTTCAGGACCCCACCGAGACCTTCGGAATCAGAAGCGCTAATAGTGGGCGCACGACGACCCACATACCTAGAATCTGAACAGCGAATCGCGACGGTGCTTCCAGATGGACGCTTTTCTGTGAGGGACCGAAAACTTAACGGTGCTCGGCCCCCAAAACAGCGGAGAATCGAGTACAAATGCAGCTGCCCCTGTGCAAGTGCAGATCGCCCCTTGCCCTCCGGCGTCTCGCGTCTCTTGACCCTGAGGACACCAGGCTTCCCTTTTCGGGGAAATTAAGAAAGCCCATTTGGCACCTATTGCTTTAAAAAGAGTGGCATTCCATTTAGCTATGTGTTCTGTGTCTACTGAGAGCAAGTACCGGTCTTTGAGTCATAATAGCCCTCCTGGGCATTTTCATCTAAAAGGTGAGAGAGGAAGAAGGCTCGCTATCTTGTGGGGCCTTTTCAGTGCTACTGTGAAGATTGTGCCCAAAGCTTTGCATTTCTTGTAAATAAGGGCCAAGTAAGTATTGAAGTAGACTCCACAAGGAACTGGACTTTAAACCTCGTCCCTCCCACATGTGCAAAAATGAATTAAAGTCTGTTTCTTAAAAGTGATGTGTCTAAGATGCTATAGGAGGTCGCTTTTTTTCTGTTATGTTTAAAAAGTTTCATAGTTAAAAAAAAAAAAAAGCTTTGTAAATGGTTCCCCATTTGTAACTTTAGGATGATACATAATGTGTAAAAAAACAGTATAGAAGCACCTGTACTCGAGTTTCAATTTCAGAGCTTAAAAAGTCTCACAGTTAAAAAAAAAAAACGCTTTGTAAATGGTTCCCCATTTGTAATTTTAGGATGATGCATAACGAGGAAAAAACAGTATAGAAGCACCTCTAACTTGAATTTCAATTTCAGAAAATAATTCTGAGGGAAAAAAAATACACCTGCATAAAAACATAGTCTTAAATAAATGGGAGATAACATCTGAAGGGAGACAACATCTGAAGCGAAAGCACAGAAGCAATACAAGTAGATTTTGAATGAAGTTGTTCTGAAAACACAGGAGTTGACTGTTCTTACATCCCTTAAGTCACTGTGACCAAAACAGATTATTTAATGAAGATAATCCTCCCTTTCCAGGCCACTGAGCTGAAAAGAGTTTTACCAGTCCATTTCTTACCGAGGTTGTGAAAAACTAACATTGCTTAATGGAAATTTTAGAATTTTTGAGTACATGATGCAGGATGGACTATGTTGCTATGAGAACAACTAAGAAAGAAAATGAATCACCTCCAAGTCATAATCTGTCATTAAAATATCATGTGAAAAATAACACTAAGGCAAACATCACTTAACCAAGAAGGCTATTCAGAGGTTGGGGTCTGGTTCCCAAAGTTAGCAACCTGCCTGATTAAAGACATGGTTTCAGCCAACTCATCTGTGAGTAGCAGCAGTCACTTACCCAACCACAGGCAAAGTTCACAGGCACTCCGGGATTAAGGGGATGACGGCGTGGATCTGTGGAGATGTGTCTCAGGTAGAAGGTCCACATCCACACACCCTGAGAAACAGAAGCCAGACTTGGCAAGACCCCTCAGCCCTTTAAATACATCTGGCCAAACTGCATCTTGCAAGTCAACCAGAAAGGCAGCAAAAGGCAGCTGCAGATGATGAGGCTATTTCTAAATATTTGACAAGAAACAGATCTGTGACCATCCCGCCCTCTGTGTCCATTGCTATGCCTCCCCGTCCTGGCCTCATTAGAAGTTGGACTTCTACTGGCCCAAAAGAAAAAAAGCAACCGCAGCACTGGAATTTGACCATGTGGGATAAAGGAGGATGCAATCGGGCTCAGAAAAGATGGAGAAACCGGAACACATGAGGACCCCTTCTGGCACCCCTGTGCTTTCATTTTCTGCCCCCCCTTTTCTGCCTTCAGTTGCCACCACCTTCAAGTATGTATCTCTTCCAGAATGTAGCAAGAACACTATCCACATCCATCAAACCTTCTGTCCAGTTGACTCCATGCTCCAGGGGCCCCTTGTCCATTTGAATGCCCACTCCTGCTACCTCCACCTTCTCCCGATGCACAGGAAGGACTCCCCTGCACGGTAAGTGCCATTAGACGGCTGTGTGTTCACCTTTGGTCTGTGGAGCACCTGCTATGGCAAGCAGCCCAAGTTGCTCAACTGTCGTTGAATTCTTTCCTCTTTTTCACTTCTATGCGCTTTATTTTGTTTTTAAAAAGGTAAACACTGAGGAATGGGAAAAGCTGCTAGCCTTCTCTTAACAACCACCCTTCACGAATCTGTAAAGGGGTTTTCAAATTACACAGTTACAACAGGTCTAATAAGCAGATGACTTTGACAGAATACTGCAATGACTAGCAGACATGCACCACCATCAAAACTGCCATTTAACTCCTGTCTTTTCAAATAATCAGCATGTAACTCCAGGCACATTCAATTATTGCTTTTTAAAATGAGAATATTGCAACCCACCTCCTCCTTCCCATGGGTATCATGAGAATTAATTAGATCTTTAATATAAACGTATGACTATAAATTTTAATAGACCATTGAGATAAGCATTATAAAAAGAACTATTGTTCAATATGTTATGAATATTTATCTTATTTAGCAATCCACCTCCTTCTAGTACATGGGTTATAGCAATACTGGTAGTACACAGCATAATGAATACATGTTATCTCCTCTACCATTTACATTTACAAACAAGTTCTGGGCATCCAGAGCTAATTGGAAGGTTTCCCCCACTGGAAAGGATAGTCACACCGAGTGATCAACCTTCATTTCATAACACCAGCACTAACTCTTCAAAGGCACCGAATCTAGGCCATGCTGCAGCCAGAGCAGCAATAATTGAGGGCTGATGCTCTTTCTCCTTTGTAAGATTTTAAAGAAGCTTATCAAAATTCTCCTACCCTGTTCTCTACAGGATAACAAGCAACCGACATTCTCTCCTCTTTGGGAGAGAGACAAATAAGAGATCAACACAGTATTTTAGGACATGGCTGCAATAATTTGATGAAACACTGGCTAAATCCCACATACTCCAGTCTAGACCCAAGTCTCTCAATCTCAGCTCTGGGGGAGTCTGGACCATACAGCTTTGTTGTGAGGCATCAAAGGAAATTTAGGAAAGCCCTGGAACTGACCAGTTAGAAGCCAATAACCTTCCTCCCTCACTTATAATAGTCAAAACATCACCAGACATGACCATGTCTCCCCCGGACGGTGGTGAGTGTATTAGTCAAGAACCATTGATCTAGACCATTAGCAAAATGAAGTAACTGAAGCAAAAGAGACTGAAATTGATCATCACCCTTCTTTGAACTCAACCAGCACTGTTAAGTACTATGTTGATATCTAAACTGTCCACATGGCATCCATTCAGCCAATGATTGTTGGGTCATATCAGGCAAAACATAAGATCAAATACTGTGTGTTTGCATGTAGCAGAATGGCCCAGTGATACACTACAGATTCATATTTTCATGCCATATGCATCCTTTGAACAGGACTGTCACTTCATGCTTCATGCTTATACTAAATTTCATTATTTATTTCAAATTCAAATTTAACTGAGTGCCCTGTATTGTTGTTTGCTAAATCTGACTTTATTCTGATAAAGTTTTAGCCTTAATGGTCACTCCATGAGGCCATAACTGGACTTCATTAAAAAATAATACAGAAAAAGAGCTAGAGAAATGGCTCAGGAATTAAAACCTTTGCCTCAAAAACAAAGGGACTTGAGTTAGGATCCCAAGATCCAACAGGGTCAGAAGACAGAGTCTGAGAAACCCCAAAGCAAAGCAATAGGGAGGTAAAGCAATCTAAGGTGATTCCTGATGTCACCTTGGGTCTGCATAGGTGCACACATTCAAATACTCTCTTGGAACATATCCGTGTGTGCTCACAGGTGCACATACACACACATGCATGCAAAAAATAATAATATAGAAATAATACAAACATAACGATGCTCACCTATAATTCCAGCACTAGTCTAACATCAAAATGTCATGAATTCTAGACCCAGGCTTGAATCCACAGCAGACCCCTGACCTTTTCCTTGGGGATGGAAGGTAAGTAGGAATAATCATAAAGATTTTTTTAATGCTGATAGAATGAGTAGAATAAATAAGCTCAATAAATTTCATTCAGAAATGTTTCAAAAGTTGTGGGAAATCATCTGTTTGTCACAGCTTACTTTAAATATGCCTCGAATATGCTCAGAACACTTAGGTTAGCCTACAGCTGGGGAAACTCATAACACAAGACGTTCCTTAGCGCTAGGGGAGGAAGCCAGAGCTTTGCACTCCCTAGGAAAGGGCTCTGCTGCTAAGCTGTATCCTCAGCTCACACTTTGCAATGAAGTTTTCAATGAAGGAAAACTGTTGCAGGTGTACTTTGATACCACCTGTGTGTGCTTCCGACTCAGTGAAGATTCACCTCCAGAAACTTTGACAGGGACTTGGAACCATTCTCACACCAACAATGGATTGGATAAAATAAAAAGGATGCCTCTTACCATATACATAAACTAGGTAGAGTTAGTAATGCCAAGATGCAAAAAACAGGACCAGCAAGATGGCTCCCGTACAAAGTGCTTGCCAGACAAGGGTGTTGACCTGAGTTCAACCGCCAGAACCCACATTTTGAAATAACAGATTCAGAGCGGCAGAAACAAGAGAGACCCTGCCTCAACTCGGTAGAAGAAATGAACCAACTCCTGAAAATCATCCTCTGACCTCCACGCACAGCATGTGTGTACACATGTAATAATGAGCAAATTAATTAGGGTTGTGAAACCAGTTATGGTGCACATAGAGCAGAGTTTAGGGGTTCGAGGCCTGATATTCTTATAAAATATCAGAACATGAAGTGTCTCAGTAATTGTTTAAAACATGAGTTACTGGGGCTGGAGAGGCTCAGGGGTTAAGCCTCTGCCTTGCAGATGGAAGGTCCTGAGTTCAGATCCTAGAACCCACGTATAGATACAGGGTGGAAGCGGGGGCGGCCTGCGTTTCTGGTCCTGGTAGGGCAGAGCCTATGAATCCCGGGCAGAGTAAACAAGGAGGAAAGTGGAGGCGTCCATGGTAGTTCCCGAATTCACCCGTGGTTCTACACACACGCACACACACACACACACACATACACGCGCGCGCACACACACACACACACGTACACACGCACAATTGAATAAATAATAAAAAAATTAAAAAATAAAAACGAGTTACTGTGCACACATTGCAAATGTTGCTGCAGGTGGGAAGGACTAGCAGGATCCAGGGAAGGAAGAGAGATTAACAGAAGCCTAGGAATGCCAGGAATTTATTAAATTCAATGTCTTCTTCACATCAGTTTACTTGTTCATTAACATTCAGGGACACAAGCTCACAGAAAGAGAGTTTATTAGATCAAAAGCTGAGAAGTCCAGCTTCTTTATTCTCTGAAATCTTTTTTCATTTCTTTGTCAGTGCCTTTAATTTTTCAAACTGCTTTTCAAGCAGCTTCTATTATTTCTGCATGAGTAAGAATATGTATCGTTCCACCTGCACTGTCAGTTTCTGTTTCACTCAAGTTTGTTGACTGAAGGTGAAGACAGAGACCCTATCATCATTTCCGGATTTAATATTTATGAGTTAGAACTGGCTTAGATCCTTGCCGTGTTCCCTACCGCAGCTTAGCCATGGAGATCTGGGGCAAGGAGGGTGGACTAACGGGAGGGGGTCCAGGACGCAAGAAGACAAAGAAGATAGACTTCGACCTCCCTACATCGCTTTGTGTGGGTGGGGATGGTTTCTTGGTTGGCTGGTTTTCTTGAAACAGGGTCTCAAGTAGCCTAGGCTGGCCTCGATGACCTTCTGTTGATCCTTCCGCCTTCACCTCTGGAGTGCTGGGGTTACAGGCATTTGTCAGCCCCACATCCAAGCCATTTGCTTCATTGAACACTTGCTCAATACTTCTGGGGTGTAAGTTAGTGACTTCAGCACTAGAGAAAGTGCTGGAAAGACCTGGTTCTTGCCTTTACAGAGCCTATCATCTGGTGGCAAAACAGACTTTAGTCAAACCAGCACACTAGTGGCCCCTGGAGATCCGCTTAAATTGAGTTGGAGTAGGACCCAACGTCAGTACTTTTTATAATCTCCATAGGTAATTCAAGCAGACTGCCAGAGCTGAGCTCACATGCTGAAATTTAATCCCCGTTATGAGACCTTAAGACGGTGGAAACTTAATCTGACCATGACATTTAAAAAGAGAGCCTCTAGGGGTGACAGGGATTTACAGCCACTAGGGAATGGCTCTCTGGTCTAGACCACACACATTCTCATCACACAAATTCTAGACAAGACCTACAAAACACTGTGATTTTTATCTTAAAGCAATGGTAATAAAAGTCGCTGAAGAAAAACATAGCAGATTTGTTATATATGAGGCCAAATCCTGATTGCTTCCTTTCTGGTCTTTTGGTTTGAGATTGAGTTTTTTGTTTTTTTTTTTTTTTTATTTGGTGGAGGGAGACTTACTCTGTTGGGACCCACTGTTATTTTTAGTTTCCCAGCTTTGTCATGTCCAGGTCTGTTATATACGAGCCAGAAATGTAAACCCTTTTGTCCCTGCAGTTCCAAGGTTCATGAAAGGTCCTTGCTTTCTTCTTTCTACCTTTCAGAATCTTCAACTGCTTGTCTTATGTTCCTAATGTCCATGGTTTCTACCTGTGCTCAGGCAACATTAGGGAGAAGTCTCCATCTTTCCAAACCTGAAGCTCAGTTTTGTGCTTTTAACAGGCAGGCAAGAGAAGAGCAGAACGACTCCAGGAGATAAAAGGCCAGGGTCAGGTGGAGAACCCCTGTAATTCCAGCACTCAAGAGGCTGAAGCAAGAGGGGTAAAAATTCAAGGTCAGCCTGGACTACATAGCAACATAACCTTAAAACAACAACAACAAAAAGGGTTATTGCAGTGGTCCAGGCAAGAGGAAGCAGTTTGATGGGAAACCGTCTTATCCCTTATGATGAACCTCAGCACAGGATCATAGTAATGGGCCAACTGAGCATGAACTGATACTCTTAAAATTGTGAGCCAAAACCTACATTTCCTCTTCTTAAATTTGTTATCTCAGCTATTCAACCCTCACATTCTAGTCACTCCACTTGCATGGAACGTGGGGTCTCTGGTACCAGTACAAAGAAAAGGCACAGGCCCTGTCCTAGAAGGGGCATCAACGACTTCCACATAATAGCTGTTTCTTTCCAAAGCTGGTGTCATAGTTAGCATAGGTGTCAACTTGACAGTTGAGGGTTTGAGCACTGGGCACATTTGTATAGAATTAGTGGTTGAGTTAGGTCCAGAGCAAACCTGCAGGAGATTGTCTAGCTGATGGGGAAGGACCCAGCCCATGGTGGGTGGGACTAGGCCCTGGAATAAAATACAGAGAGCTAGTTGAGAAAGTGGGCATCCTTGTGTATACTTGGTGAGACATGCTGGTCTGGCAAGTAGGGATCGTCCCTCTCTTAGCCATTATGTAGAGATGGTGTGGCCAGTTCCCTTGGCCCTGATGTTAGTGTGAGCTCTCGTGCTAAGATGGACAAACAACTGTAACCAGGAATCGTAAGAGAAAATAAACCCCTTGTTCCCTTAAGCTGTGTGCTGGTGATTTTTTCAGCCACTATGCAGGCAAACTGCAGCAGCTGGTAATCATTCTCTTCTTCAGAGGAACGAAGCATCCCCCTGATGTGCATGCCCTATTGATTTCCTCCAACACTGAATTTACCAGATGTGAATATACAAAGGAGCCACGACTTACGTTGTGGAACTTTAATGATGGCGGCAGTTGCTTAGGTTCGGGCTTTGTGCCTGTCTCCCACGATGTCAGGACTCGTCTTTATCGTGAGTTACTGTTACGGCTGAATCGAGCATGTCCCCTAGCCCAGTGTTATTGGAAAGTGTCAGAATCTTTGGAGAGGTGTGACCTGGTGGGAGGTTATGTCGCAGGGGGCTTGCCTGGGGGGGGTGAGATCGCAGATCCCCCTCACCTTGCTCCCTGACTGCATGAGGTGAGCAGCTTCTCCACCTCCTGCCATGGTGTGTGTGCTGCTGTGGGATGGACCCAGAGTAAAGGGTCAACTAAGCATGTGCCGATACAACCAAAATTGTGAGCCGAAGTAGACATTTCTGCTTTTTAAGTTGATTGTCTCAGATTTTTTTTCTTACAATAACACAAAGATGACACATGACCCACCCATGCTGCTTAACTGTGGAACATTTGGGACGTGATTTGGACCAGACAAGGTCAGTAAGGTAGAACTACCATGATTGAATACGGGTGAATGTGAAAGAAGAAGCGTGGGGGAAGAAGAGGAGGAAGAAGCCAGAGGAGATACACAAGAAGCCTTTCTCTTGCCACATAATGTCCTGCATCACTTCAGGACTTTGCCAACTAGAAAGACATTGTCAGATATGGCCTCTTGGCCTTGACAGCCAGACTTGAAACAAGATGGATTCCTTTCCTCTGTAATTCTGCTGATCTATGATGTCTATGATAGATAGACAATAATAAATGTATGCATGTATCAAATACTACATGACATTTTATTTACAATGATAAGTAGACTAATACATTAAACATTGAAATAGTATTGCCTGCTGGGTTTATGTAACTGTAAAGAAGGGCTTGCATGTTAGAACCATCAGGAGAGATATGAAAAGTACTTATACTCAGAGTCCACTGGGAACTTCTCACTCCATAGAGTCCAAGGGAAATCCAGATTTGGTCATTTACTGTCTAGAGAGGCCTCGGTGTTCACTGGCTACCTAAAATGGAATCATCCAGCTTCAAAGAAAATTACCAGAGGCCCTGACGGTGCTGCCAAATCTATAAAGTTATACACGTAAAAGGTCACAACCGTGGCTTGTTCTTTCCACCATCCGGGAACTTGTAAAACACCAAGATCCAGGCTGCATCCCAGACCAATAAATCAAAACCTTAGGGTGAAGATTCTAGACACCGGCTCTAAAGTCTTTGTGATTGAGGTTGAGGAGCACCCCTTGAAGCAGCTACTATTAGGGGTGCCACAGGAATCACGGTTGATGAGGTCTATTGCATTAGTTGTTATGGAAACTGCTCAGTCAAAATTCCTTAAGTTTCTGCTGAACCTCGTGGATTTGCCTCTCCTATCTGTTGTTTACCATCTACAGTTTGTCAGCAGACACAGGTTGCCTAAGGGAATGTGTCATTTCATTAGAACTAGTTGTTCCCCCGTGCATGAAGTGTCTGCTACTAACTCAGCAAGAGTCTGTTGTGGTTAACTTGTGAAGCACTGGCATATTGACACTGACCTGCATAGATCTCTGGCCAGGAATTCAAGACTACAATTTGCTGCATGCTTGTGCAAGTAAAGAAGAGAACTGTCTAGCTTCTGAAATTGATGAAAGGTCTCATTTTAAACTTACATGACGCTGGTTAACGAACTTGCTAGCTGTTCATTATTTCTAGTGGTAGCTGCACAGAGCTACATTAGATTCTAATTTTAAAAAGAAACATTTCGTTGTAAATGAGTGATTTTAATAGCGCCAAGCAATTTCCCACCAGTATTGTTCTGAGTTTCATTTCTTCTTTTCAAAGTAGTCAACTCACTTTATAATTACCTTAAAAATAATTATAACCCCCATTTATATGATTCACTAACCAGCCATGAATATAGCTTTGTCCATATACAATAATGAAAGCAAAAGGCATGCCAGTTGCTAAGATATCCAGGGATAAATTGGACTGCAGACTGACGGGAAAGGAAAATAGAGGAAAAAAAGCTCATTTCATTTTTAACATGAATGACAAAATGGAAGTTGAACATAGATGTGTGGCGTCTACATTCTCAGAAAACCTGCTAAGGTACATTAAACATCTTTCTAACCATTGCCTTGAAATCATATCTTTAAAAGGGGATGTATCGGATAGGTGTACTTAATTAGAATCTCCTATAACAGCCATAAACTAGAAAGAAACATGAGCTGGGGGAAGTAAAAGGAACAGAGGGGAGGTAAAAGAACACAAGGAGTAAGAAGGTGGAATAACTGAGAAGGAAGTTTTAAGGGAAGGGAATAAGGGGATGGGTAGAGAAGGAGGTGGGGGAGTAATTACTAGCACCAAGAATGTAAGACACAGCCAAACAAAAACTTTCCACATTACAAGTTCATCAAAAAATATTATTTTAAAAAAACGTTAAGCAATATAACTTACACAAGGAAGCATAGACAAAAGGAAAGAGAAAATGGAAACTGCCCTGAGATGCTGCTAACAGAAGGCATGAGCGATTAAATGAATTTCCCAGTGATGTGAGGCTTCCTAATAAGCTGTTGGTGAAAGAGGCCCAAAGGCTCCCAATGCAATCTAGGAATCTGACACTGCTCTTGGCTATCTCCCCCCCCCCCCCGGAATTGACAGTAAGGCCTTATTGCTGAAGATACTACATATGAAGACCATAGGACATGGAGAAAACAAGCTGGAATGAATATGGAAGCTTTCTCCTTGCAAACCAACTTTCATGATGCCAGAAAGTATGAGGCAGGCTGCCAGGAGAGAAAAGCAATAAACGATCTCACCCAGATGTGAACGCTACATACTACAATAACAATCACTCTGGCAAGATTGATTATTGGTGCAATAGTGGCATATATGGTATAGGGGTAACCAACTTGCTTGCTGATTGAACTTAAGGCCCATTTTTTTGACAGGGACAAACTAGAATCATTTGGAAAAAACAGCACCACCATATTAATCCATTTTATTTTATTAATTTTCTCAAAACTTTTAATATCATTTTATATTTCTGTCCATACAATAAAGGTTAAATGCTCTGATACAAATTCTATCATGCATTAGTAAAATACAAAGCAGTAAAGCAACATCCTATGTATTTATTGGAGAGATACTCAGCACATATTGTTAAATTTAAAAAGCTGCAAGAATTTTTATTTTTACTTTAAGCTTGTAAGCTAGAGGAGAGAGAGAGAGAAAGAGAGAGAAAGGAGAGAGAGAGAGCTCAGCCCAACCTTTGAAATGAAGGATTTGCAGTCACCTAATGCTGCTCACCAGAACAGTCTGGACTGTGGGAAGGAGAGGGCGCATGCTGAATTGACAGGGTGGAAAACTCCAGTTAGAAATATGTGTTCACGTGGACTGCAGGTCTTGATTGACTATCCCTTCTTGATAAGGGATTTCATGTTTTGGTTGTGTATGTGTATGTGTGCATTTGCATGTGTATGAATGTCCATGTGCATACAAGCCACATACCACAGGGCACTGACTGTTCTGTGGAGGCCCAAGGGTGACATTGGGAATATTCTGGATTGCTCTTCTACTTTATTGCTTTGTTCAAGTGGTTTCCCAGGCTCTGCCTTCCAGGGCCAAAAGCTACCATATCTGCCACCAGTATCATGATGATACTCTTCTCTTGAAGAGAATGTTGAGGCACGAACTCAGAACTCAGAACCGTTACCTAAAATCAAAAGGTGAAAAGACCTAGTCAGTGAAGGAGGCTGAGGGGGGAGGTGAGAAGACCCCCTCCCCACAAACAGCATTGGCAGATGTTGTAGTCCCTCTTTCTGCTACTGTGAGACAACATTCATGCACAACCTAAGGGAGAAAGGGCGATTCATTGGCCTTTGGTTCCATGGGGCAGGCATAGACCATTAAGGCAGAAAAGACATGGTGGGCAGTAGAAGTTGGAGGCAGAGCGAACAAGAGGAAAACTCCAAGAGGAAGCCCAAAACCTTCAGGTCTGCCCCCGGTCAAGTGTTTTCCTCTAGCAAGGCTCCACTTCCTAAAGCTGCCAAGACTTTTCCAAACATTAACATCAAGCTAAGATGCAAACACATGCACCTGTGTTGGACAACACACATTAAAACCGTGACAGCAGATGACTGAAGACTCCCCCTTATCCTCAAGGTAAAGGCCAAGAACCACAGTGGATGCACACTTCTGTCCCACGTCCCCTGCAGAATTGCTGTGTAGGAATCTTCCCTTTCGCATTTTAGATCCACTTCCTCCTTCGTGTGAGAATTCTTGTGCTGCGAAGCCATTGTTAAGTAAAATAAGGACTTCATGAACACAGGTAGAGGATCCACACAGCACCTGATAACTCAGAGGGCAGGCAGCCGATACGTGGATTCACATGCCAAGGTGGGGGATTCTGTCACTCTTCCCAGGACAGTCCACCACCAAAAGTGTGTAAATTGCTTATTTCTGGAATTTTCCTTCCAAAATTGCAGACTGTGGTTGACCACAGGTAACTGAAACCACAGAAAGTGAAACCACAGACAAAGGGGAAGTACAGTATTGTTATAGCAGACAAGGAAGGAACGAGCACTGAATTCTGTCTGTCCTCCACCCCTAAGTTTAGAGTTTCACTGGGCTTCTTTCTCCCACACTTCCCTGGATCATGGTGGTTTACTCTGGAGCCCTGGTGCTAGAATTCAGCAGGAATGGTTTTACATAAATGATCTTATGCCCCTCCTTTGTTTTAATCACTGTCCTTCCTTTTTCTGACTTTCTGGCTGAAGTCCTCCACACTCCAGCGATCACACCATCCTTTCCCATCTTTGGGTATCTACTCGCTAATGACTCCACGTCTGTGCCAGTTAAATACAAGTGTCAGCTTGACAATTGAGGGTGGAGCCTTTTAGGCACACCTGTGAAAAATTGTCTAATTAAACCAGGCCTTGATAAGCCTGTGAGAGATTATCTAATTGACATGTGAAGACTCCGTCCGTGAGGGGTGCGACTGTTCCCTAGGCGAGGGGAGAAGATGGAGGGAGCGGTTCAGTACTTGGGCATACTGACATACGTGAATGCTGGCAAGCAAGAAGGGATGTCCCTCTCTCAGCAGTTCCTGTGGGAGTAGCGTGGGAGTTCCCTTGAGTCGTGACAGTATGCACTCTCTGCCATGCTGATGGCTATAACTGAGGCTCAAAATCAAGAATCAACCCCTTGCTCCTATGAGTTGATTTGGCCATTTATTCATTTAGAAATTGCAACAACCTCTAATGCCCAGCCCCACAGTCACTTCTGCCTCCCACAATCATTCCAATAACCAAGAAAAGAAAAGAATCAGGACCTATAGTCTCAGCACACAAAGGTTGAGGGCCAGGAGGATTTTGAGTTCAAGGCCAGCCTGAACTACACAGTGAGGCTGACCAGAAGAGAAGATAAAAAAGAGGGTGGATAAGGAAGGGAGGATGAGACAGGGATGAGAGAGGGGTCTGGGAGGGGAAGGGAAAAGAAGCAGAAAGAAGGGAGGTCAAGAAGAAGCCCTCTTCGTTCTTCAAATATAGCTCATCTGGTTACAAATAAATTCATTACGTCTTGGTCATAGTCACACAGCCGAGATTCTTTGCTCTCCTTTGAGCACACTGGCCTCACATAAATTCCTGTAATGTCAACAACAAAATGTCTAAAGGAAAATATGTTCTGAGTTCCAACACCCAGACTATAAATTTTCCTTTGCTCAAGTCAGTTATTCAAATCTCCCAATGCCCCAAGACTTTCCCCCTGAACTACAATGTTGGTGTCCCATCTTGACCTGAGCTCTATGCCCACTCCTGTCATCTATTGATTTTAGTACCTTTCTTGCTTTGGCTTATATGACATAATCCTATAGGGAGCCAAGTAGATGTTTCCAATTAGATTCATTACAAGTTCCCTTAAGAAGTGATTAGGAAGGCAAAGTCTCTAGTGACTGGTTCCCTCAGTAATACTAGCAGAGTTTTTGGGGTGCCTGCCAACACCAGCTAGGGTTTTAAATACCACATTTACTGTTCTGTCACCAAGGGAACCTAGGAAGCTTCAGCTAATGATAAAGCCATGTTTCATTGAATGTCTTTGTATAGCTAAGGAGAAAGAAGTGCGAATCCCTTGCTGAAAGACAACTTAGGATGATGGTTGACTAGTGCATGGATTCTACTTAGATCGTGTTTAAATTCCAGTGTCAGCTGGTGGACTTAAAGGAAATGACTTCCCAGGGCCTTAGTTTCTGTCTGTGAAGGAGGCGCAATGATAGCACATAAAGAGAGAAATAAACAAGATGAATACGATACACCACAGCTGTAGTTCAAATTCATGGCTGTTCCTCGCAGCCATTTGGAAACTGACATTCCAGTGAGTCATGAACTACTGAACATTTTGAAAACCCTGACCTTAGAGTTGCACTACAGAACACTACAGACTATCGGAAAGATGGTGGGAGAGTTAATAGTCAACTTAATTAGAGAAGTGCCTGATAGCTAGCAAAAGCACATCTCTGAGTGTCTGTGACGCAGTGTCCATAAAGAATTAACTAAGGGGTGAAGCCCTGGATATGAACTGGACAGCACTCATTGGTTATCAATCTAGATGGAATGAAAAAGGTAAAAGAAAAAGCTCATGAGCATATCTCTCTCTCTCTCTCTCTCTCTCTCTCTCTCTCTTTCTCTCTTTCCCCCTCAAACAAGTTAAAATACTTTTAAAAAACATTTTTCTCCCTCTTTTATGAGTGGAATTTCCTTCAGTAGCCTAGCAGAACTTCTCTGTGAAGACAGAAGGAAATCTGAGGAGATGGATTCCCTCCTTTCTGGGCTGGTAGTTTGGGAAGCGCAAGATGGAGCAGCCTGGGAAAAACAGAAGACAGCCACCTCTGTCCCATCATGCCCCTTCCAGGTCACACTCTGGAAAAGGCAGAAGAGGAGGTGGGGCGTAAACTTTGGGAGAGCCAGAGGAGGACATCAGGGAGACTGATGCCCCCTTTGTCCAGAGCTCTGAGACAGCTGTGTACAGCAGCTTCCACCAGCCTGGCCCTGCCATGAAACAATGCGGGCTGGCGGGGAGGGGCAGATCAATCGAGGGAGCCTGTGCCCTGCACATCTTCGCTCTGAAGAAACGTGGACGAGGTCTACAAGTTCCCCTATGGGAGAGAGAGATGTAAAAGGATTTGTAGCTTCAGGACCTGGTCTAACAGGGGCAACTCTAAGACTGAAGGGTCCATGCTGATGATTGGAACTGGAGGAGGCCTGCGGGACCTACAGTCCCCATGTAAAGCAAGATGAATCTAACTGACCCAAGGAACTGCTCGGTACACGGGAAGCACCGCCGCAAGGATCACTCCACACCAGGCACAGGACACAGGGCAGGACCTCACTCCATCCAGGCCCAGTGTCCCTCCCGCGTGATAGTCACATGCCAGACATTGGTAGAGAAGTAGGAAGGGAACAGGGAAGGAATGAAAGCTGACTCACCTGTCCTGTTTGAGCAGCATCAATATTGCCGACAGAACTTCGTCATCACCTCCTTCCCTGAGACATTGACTTATAAGGTCTTGCAGTGACTTATCTGATCAGGATGTCCAGGATTCCTGAGGACAGGCCAGAACAGGTTGCTAACAATGTGATCGCTGTGGCTTTGGGCGATACCATTCAGCTTGGCTTGGAAACGATGCCAGCTGCGCAGGGAGTCAGCCCCAGCCACTGGTGGTCAGCTGTGCCTAGGTGATCAAGTCCCGTAAAGTCTCTGGATGCCAGGGCTCAGACGGAGTTCAGAGGTAGTGTCACACACTCTTACTGAGAAGAATGAGCACGGTTTACCACCACCCTGGAAGACGACAAGCAAAAGCTAGTCACTTGGAACTCTCCCAGACTCTGCTCCCTGCCCATCTTCCCTGTGGTGACTTTAAACTTCATTTATTTATTCAATCATTTAGAGAGAGAGAGAGAGAGAGTGTGTGTGTGTGTGTGTGTGTGTGTGTGTGTGCGCGCGCGTGTGTGTGTCAGAGAACACATGCGTTCCTGTGGAGGACCAAAGTGACTTCAGGAATCATCCTGGATTGCTCCTATCTCCTTGCTTCGCTCTGGAATTACCCAGGTTCCATCTACTAGGGCCGGAAGTGCAGGCCACCATTTCTGTCTGGCGTTTTTACGTGGGATCTGGGATCCAAACTCAGGACCTTCTGCTTGTGAGGCACAGTCTTAACACCCGAGCCATCTCTCCAGCTCCCCGTGCTGATTTTAATCTGTACTCTTTCCCATTTATGTTAAGGATGATGTCTAAGACACAGCCTAAATTTGATTTCAAGGGCTAAAAGAAGGAAGGGAGTGCTGTATGGTGCTTTTCTCCAGGAGGGAAAAAAAAGCAACCAGTCACCATCCTTGTCTGAGAGCATTAAGATAGCACTTGACTCTTGACATTTCCTCAGAGACAGAGGGAATGGGGGGGGGCTAGAATGCATGTGCCTTTGCATAAACACACACACACACACACACACACGCACACACACACACACACACACACTCCTAGAGATCTCGGCAGGGCACTAGGGTATATAGGCTGAAGAAGGTTAATTGAAGACAAATTCCATCTATGTAGTCATGGGGAAGCCATCAGTTATGCTGTGTGGTAGGCTGTCTTGTGATACAGCTACCTCTAAATTGACCCTATTCCTGTAAGTAACCCTAATAAACTCATCAGTTTGTCAAGTCGCACTTTGGTGTAACTGTTACTGTAGTCTGATGATGAACTGCTAACTAGGGTGGAAATTCAGTTGTGTGGTATCTCCCCAAGAAAAGTATTCACACAACAGGGAGGAGAAATAAGGATAGTTAATTGCCTGTATCTCCCCAAGAAAAGTATTCACACAACAGGGAGGAGAAATAAGGATAGTTAATTGCCTAACGGCTGTGGGCTGATCCTCAAACCCCCACCAGCAGCTAAGCCTGCTCTGGATTCCTGAAGGAACATTGAAATCTTGACTCATGAGCCAAGCAATCGACCACTAGCTTTTGCTGTGTCTCCGGCTGTCCCTTTGGACTATTAACCCCACTCAATCCATAGTGCCAAGTGATTGTCCACGTGGGCTGCCCTCCTACCCTGAAACATGCCTTGTTTCACGCTGTCCTTTGCTCTTCTTCTCTGTAGCCAAGGATGAGCTTAATATGAGCAACTTTCACTTTCCTTTCCCCAGTCTCTTTGTTGCGTTGTGTGTCATCTAGGTGACATCCTGGTCATTGCCACTCAAGTCCTGCTGTTGCAGGCCTTGGGACCTGCTGTAGGACCTGGGCCCTTTCTGGATAGCATTCCCACCGTTCCATTGCAGGGAGAGCTTGGTCTCAAAAGTTTGGGCTTAAAACCCATAACTGCAAATAGCACAGCTTGTTGTACAAGCTCTAAATCTTGCAATGAATTTTTAAGGATAAGAGTGGTCTTGGAGACCTCTGACATCTGTGCCTCCCAAAGGGATAAACTGGGAGGCGGGGGGTCTGGTAAGGAAGGCTGACTGAATCCATTAGTACAAGTCATTATTTTCCTAAATGAAGTTTGGTGGTAATTTCTAATCTATGCCCCTGTTACTCTGGCAAGTACCTCTCCCCACTCCAAATAAGACACAGACAGGGGGGATCAGGGCTGACAAGTCTTTTTCCCTCAAAGTAAAAAAAGTGGGGAGGCATAAGTACAGCTCTGAACACTGTAAAGCCGTCATGTGACAAAGGAAGACAAGTCAATGGTGTTCTAGCTGGGGGTTATACAAACACTAATTGGTAGTGTATACAAATTTCAAACCCAAGATGACTCTAAGAGTAAACAGGGCTGACCAAAGACAGTTCTGTACCCATCTCCTGAGGTCTTGAAATAGAGGTGGGCGCTTGAGTGCTGTGTGTGTGCATGAGAAGACATTCAAGTTACAAGCCAGGCTGAGGGCCACGAGGGGGCAGGAAGAGAAAGTGACAGTATGCCAATCACAGGTGGTGACTCGATCCATGAATATGTTGTTCTTCCAATTTCTCAGTGGGTTTGATTTTTTTTAATTAGGAAAGACAAATTTATAAACAAAGGACAAGGACAACAAAGCAGGGGTTGCTACGTGACCCAGCAAGTCAAGGTTCCTCTGTGCAAACCTGGTAACATGAATTTATCCCCAGAGTCTACATGACTGAAGGACCGGAACAGCTTCTGAAAGTTGTCTGACTGCACACACATGCTTCCCACGGGTACCAACCCAGAATAAAGAACTTTACTATTCATATTTCCCTCTGTCTAACAAAGGAATTCCTCAGGCTATAGTAGTTGAAGACCAGAAGGAACTAGATTTATAAAGGAAAAAGAAAAACATCTTTGAGCATGGCAAATGTGTGTGTGTGTGTGTGTGTGTGTGTGTGTGTGTGTGTGTGTGTGTGTGTATCTTATATGTGGGTGCATATATATGTGTATAGGCATGTGTGCAATTAAATGTTGTGCCTATAGAGACCCACAGGTGACATCAGGAATCGCCCTGAATTACTTGACCTCTTTATTTCTTTGTACTGGTATTTCCCAGACTCCACCTTCCAGGGCCAGAATTAAAAGTCACCACCATATCCACCTGGCATTTTTAGATAGGCTCCTTTTGCTTGTGAGGCAAAAGCATCTCCCCAGCCACTAGAAGATTTTGAGAGTATAAAGAAAGGACAGGCAATGCAAATCAAGTGCTTGCCTGCTCCCGTAAATCACATGTTTCCTTTGAGAACCAAAGAACCTGTGAAACTAGTCTCTAGAGCTCAGAAAAACTTCACTTGCTTACAAAGCCGTGTCTACGAATCAATTGTATGTATGCATAGGTAAATTCTCTAATATAAATCTTTTCATTGTAAAGTATATAGGTCAACAACATTACATTAAACAAATTTGCTATATGGCCATGACCACTATCTCTTTCCAGAATGTTCACATGATTTCAAACAAGTGGTGTCCATATTCTTTATTCTTGGCTCCCTAAGCCCCTGGTGCCCACCAATCTGCTTTCCATGTCTATTCCTGAGCTGATCAGGACCCTGTGACCTTCCCACCACTTTGATTACAACTGCAAAAGTTGTTTCCTTGGCTCTTGGGCATCATGGCGGGCATGGAGGAGGCAGCATCCTCCAGAAGCCACCGGAATGGTGAAGTGGACTTAGAACCCAGGGAGGAGGGAGCCTCCAGCAAGGCCGAGGAAATCGCCAAGAAAAAAAGAAGAAGAGGCTCTCTCAGCAGCAGAATGAAAGGAACCTAAGAATCAGTGGATGAGATAGCACAAAAACTGGAAAGACAAGCATTGGAAGAGAACAAAGAGATGATGATGATGATGAAGGTGGAGATGGTGATGGAGATGGAGCAACTGGAAAGAGGAAGAAAAAGAAGAGAGGACAAAAGTACCTCCCTCAATTCCGATATGTGACCTATAACCTAACTGTGTATTTTCTTCCCAAAGGACAGGAGTGTGAACACCCATCCACACAAGATGGGAAAACAGCTGCTTGGAGAGCTACAAGGGAAGAAAAGAAAGCCTTAGATCAGGCCAGGGGAGGAATCTGGAGTGATTTTCGAGAAGCTGGAGAGACACATGGACAAGTCAGAACATATGAGCTGGATCAAACCTTGGATGATGATTATAGAAATCCGTGTAAAGATGGAAGACTGTGCACGTAAGATAATAAGAGAAAGTGGATTAAATGCAGGTCTGGTACTTCCTACTGGGGGTTCTCTTAATGCCTGTGCTGCTCATTACACTCCCAATGCTGGTGATGTGACAGTATTACAGTATGATGACATCTTAAAGATAGACTTTGGAATGCATGTAAGTGGTAGAATAATTGATTGTGTTTTTACTGTTACTTTTAATTCCAAATATGATACATTATTAAAAGCTGTAAAAGATGCCACTAATGCTGGAATAAAGGGTGTTGAGATTGATATTCGTCTTTGTGATGTTGGTGAGGCCATTCAAGAATTTATGGAATCCTATGAAGTGGAAATACATGGGAAGACATCTCAAGTGAAACCAATTCATAATCTATAGACATTCAATTGGGTCATATAAAATACACACTGGAAAAACAGTGCCGAGTGAAAGGAGGGGAGGCAACAAGAATGGAGGAAGAAGTGTATGCCATTGAAACCTTTGGTAGTACAGAAAAACGTGTTGTTCATGATGATATGGAGTGTTCATACTATATAAAAAATGTTGATGTTGGACATGTACCAATAAAGCTTCCAAGACAAAACACTTGTTAAATGTAATCAGTGAAAACTTTGGCACTCTCGTCTTCTGCTGCAGATTGCTGGATCACCTGGGAGAAAGTAAATACTTAATGGCTCTGAATAATCTGTATGATTTGGGCATTGTAGAGCCATACCCACCACTATGTGACATTAAAGGATCATACACAACACAGTTTGAACATACCATACTGTTGTGTCCAACTTATAAAGAAGTTGTCAGCAGAGGAGATGACTATTAAACTTAGTCCAAAGCCACCTCAACATCTTTTGAAAGCTTTTTTTTAAGCTTTGTTGGAATACATTACACCAGAATTAATTTGCAACATACTGTTTAACAGTGGACTATGTAATATTGTTATCTGTGTAAAAAGCAAACTGTCTAAATGTAATTAACCAAGGGAAAAGCTTTCAGGACTTTTAAAGGTTAACTGTTTCTCCCTTGTCTAGGAAATACTTTAAAGCTCAAGTTAGTTAGGAATGAGTAGCACATTTTGTTTTGAAGACCTAAGAGATGCTTTTGGATATTTATATTACCATGTTCTTACTTAATGCTTTGAACATCAGTTCTGCACTATACCCTCTGGTATTGCTTTTTGACCTTCCTGGAATCCATTTTCTAAAAAATAAAGACATTTTCGGATCAGAAAAAAGTTGTTTCCATGGAAACAGATACACCCAACAACATGACATCTTCAAAACTGTTGGTGTTTCTATGTCCGATGTGATTTTTTTGCCCCATTTCATTCTTTTTAAAGAAAAATGATACTTTCAATGATTGAAGAATTTTGATGGCAAGTCATGGAATCAACCCAAATGCCCAACAGTTGACGAGTGGATTAAGAAAATGTGGTAGGTGCATTTATACAATGGAATACTACTCAGCCATCAAAAATGATGAATTAATGAAATTTGCCAGGAAATGTATGGAATTAGAAAAAATTATATTGAGTGAAGTATCCCAGACACAGAAAATTAAGCGCCGTGTGTACTCCCTAATAGGTGGAGCCTAGTAGCAAACCCACTTAGTGACACACTCAAAGATAAATCTCTGTAATACCTACGGTAATTGCAAAAATTATAAGCAGAGAGGGAAGGGGAAGGAGGGCCCCACCAGAAGCAAGGAGAGAGGGTATCATGCTACAGCAAAGAAAATAGGTCACCATCAAGGACTGCAAGTAAGTAATGAGACATCTGGTTGGGCTCACAGACTCTTCCTACTGGTCACTTGCGTCTGATGGGGTATGATCTCATCAGAAAGGGAGGGCATAGAGTCTGGCAGATAGAAGGTAACCATCCTGCAAATGGGAGACTGACCCTTCCCCCCCTTACAGCGATCTCCTACTCTTATTCCATCTACCTTTGAATCTACTCTTGTAATAAGACTTTATTTTAACAGCATTTTATCTCTGACCAGGGGGCGATATCCAATACCCATCAGGATGGAGCCAAGGGCAGAGCAGGAACAGCAAATCTGAAAAAAAAAATCAACAAACCATAATTCAGAAAATCAGAGATTAGACATCAACCACCTGGAACCAGGCCAGTCTAATTTCTCCCCATCCTAAAGCTCAAGGAAATTTGTAGAAGAGGGGGAGGTAAGATTGTAAGAGCCCAAAGATGGGGCGGAGCAACAATATGCCAGATACTCCATACAAGTTAGGGCCGAAGTAATCATAATAGGACTTTGCATGACCTGCACAATGACCAACATATCATTGAACCCCCGGAGTCTAGCATGGATCACAGGCACTAGGATCCTTAGAGGCAAGGGATTAACAGCCACAATAGTGTTTCTATACTAAAGGGGAACAAAAAAAAGAGCTCTAGGCAATGCCACTGAGTCCTTACACCTCATCAGAGAGGAGGACCCAGAGGGAAATTTGACATGCACACTTAAAGGATGCTCCAGGAAGGAGGGGGGGCGCACTGGGAGAAAGGGAGGGGGGAAAGGAAAGGGAAAAGGGAGGAGGAAGCAAGGGGATCCAGGGAGGGGTGGAGGAGGGAGAGGAATGGGGTACTTATCAACTTTGTATGAGTGTAAGAAATAAATCAATAAAAAAAAAAGAATTTTGATGCAAGTGAACAGCACGTCTCTCACCATGATAAAGCCCACTGTGTGGGCCACAAAGCACTTGGTCTCCAAAAGCCAGTTCCCCATAGTCCTCAAGAGTTGATGAAGACAGTCACGTGAGATCCACAGAGGCTGAGACTAATGTTGAACTGTCCAGCACACATCCATTAGGCCGATCAACTGCAGTCTCTGGAAGATACAATAATCAACACATGATCGATTGTGTTTGCTATGTATATTTACTGTGTTTAAGATAATCTCATAGCTTTATGAAGCAGACACCACTCCCACCTTACAGATGAAGAAGCATGTAAATGGTTGTGTCAGGAAGACTTTTTATTGTGGTGACCAAAAATACCCTAGGGAATAACCTGAGGAGGAACGGCTTATTTTAGCTTGCGGTTTCAGTCTGTGATGGTAAGAAGAGCTGAGTAAAGGTGACCAGTTCCCGCCAGAGCCATCAGAAGGCAGAGCAAGAAGGGACAAGGGAGCAGGCGGTGGTACCTCCGAGGGCTGTGCCTCCAGTGGCCTCCTAAGTCACTACCTTCCCACCAGCTGGAGACGAAGCATTCAACACAGGGCACCTGCAGGGCACAGACGAAGCATTCAACACAGGGCACCTGCAGGGCACAACTCCCGTTGAACCTCATGTGTGTCTGTTGTGAGTATCAAATTTCAAGAACATTCCACCCAGGCTGGCAGCAGACACAAGAAGAGTGTCTGTTACACATTAGAGCTGGAGCGGCCAAGTGCTTTTGACTCCTGGCTCCTGCCGGATGCCAGGGAGAACTGTCTCAAGAGCGAGCACATTTATGTTGTTCCCAGGAAGTGGGTGCTTGTTCTGTACTGGAGAGAGAGGAGAATCCAGTCATCTTTGCTCTTCCCCCTGCTTCATTTGCACCAACTATGATACCTCTGGGTTTGGCATAGCCAGCTTCTAAATTCCTCCAGCCAATGTGGTCCTATTTGTTTACAATACCCTGTGTGTGTGTGCGTGATTGCGTGTGCGCATGCGTGTGTGTGTGTGTGCGTGTGTGTGTGTGTGTACAAGAAGACACTAGTGTGGGTGCACCTGTGTAGGTCCAAGGGTGACATCAAGAATCACTGAATGCTTTACCTCCTTATTGCTTTGTTCTGGAGTTTTCTAGTATCTGCCTTCTAGGCCAGGTCCAAAATTGTAGGTCACCCCCGCCCCCATAGTTGCCCAAAATTTTTACATAGGATCTGGGGATCCAAACTTAGGTCCTTTTGCTTTTGAGGCAAGGGTTTTAACCATTGAGCTCTCTCCAACCCAGGAAGGCCTCTTTTAAAAGTAACCCAGGGCGGGTCTCTGGAGAGATGGCTCAGGGGTTAAGATTCTGCCTTACAAGCAGAAGGTCCTAAGTTCAGCTCCTAGGTCCCATATGAAAACGCCAGTCAGAAATGTTGGCAGCCTGCACTTCTGGTGCTGGCAGAGCCTGGGAAATCCTAGAGCAAAACAAAAAGGAGGTAGAAACAATCCAGGATGATTCCCTAAGTCACTCTTGGCCCTCCACAGGGACATACAGTGCCCTCTGATACACACACACACACACACACACACACACACACACACACGTAAATAATAAAGTTATTAAAAAAAAAAGAACTGGGCTGGAGGGAGAGATAGAGGACTTTCCCATTTACCAGATGTTACATTGTAAAAGTCCAATGTAAAACCCCATCAAGTATGTTTATTTGGCATATTCACTCTTTATTTCTTGCTAGGAATGTCCATTGGTGGAGGAGAGGAAAAATGTATTTTATTTCCATTATAACAATAGCATACTTCTAAATCTTATGGGCCACCACACAATTCTGTTTATCATTTGCCATCAGTTCTACCCTTCCAGGAGACAAAATAAATAACTTTTGAGACTTCATTCTTCAATCTGGAGAGTTTTTGCAAATAAAATGACACATGTGTTGAGACAAATTACATGCTTTTCAATCTGTTGCCAATGTCAGTTTTACATAAAGAAGCAGTCAGCAACTCTTATGGTGGCATTTCTTTTGTTGGTGACAGAAATAATGTGTGAATGGCTCTGCTAACTTAGAGGCAATTTTTGAGTTTCATGAGTACATACAAAATTAAGAACAGCTCAATAGGTAAGGCTTGAGGGAGGCAGTTGTTGGTAGACGTTTCTTGTCAATTTATAGTATCATGGCAGACTGGTAAGACTGCAATGAATTCATTACCACCATCCTTCATATTTTATATGTTCCATGTCATCATAACAGCGAAGCACCAGCCACAGTACTGACTGCCTTTGGATTCAAGAGTAAGGATCGCTCTTTAGAGACATAGCATTTCCTCGTTCACCACCTTGCCTTGCAATTGCTATCCTCATCCCCTCTTTGAAGCGCAATCGTCATGAAAAGTTGGAGTTTGTCACAGAATCAAAAGAAATCTATGTTATAGGTAAGTTGCAGCACAAAGATGGTCACCGGTGGTCAGAGGCTCATGGAGATCCCAAGCCTCGCCGACATGCGAGCACGAGTGCTAGGACCATTCCCAGATTCCGCCTGTGCTTCGTGATTTACCTTACCCCATGCTTCTGTGGTGCTCAAGATGTTGTGTGTATAGGAAGAAGGATCTATGAGCCAAGAAGAAGAAGTATCTATTAGCCAAGTGCAGTAGTGCCTTTCTATAATATAATGTCTATGTGTAGCAACCCTCAGTATAGGTGACAGTGTCAGTATAGGTCCCAGTGTCAGCCTAGAGGTCTGAGGGAAAAGTGTTTGCTTTTGCCTCTTTGCCTCGCATCCCATTGGGCAGCCCCGTTGCTTCTGCCGCCGCTGCCCTTGCTTCAGATGTTGTGACATTTCTTGTTGACGTCAGAGCACAGCTTCTTCACTGGACTGAAGACCAGTGGCTCCGCAGGGTACTCTAGGTTTGCCCAGCCAGACTGGGATGGCTGGGACAACCAGCCTTACAGACTGAGCAGTACTGGACGTCAGCTGCTCCAGTGTGGAAACGTCCACTGTGGGACTGCTGGGGCTGCATCACATTAACTCATGTAGTAAAGTCCCTTGAAAACTGCTCTGAGGACTCATTATTGTTATTGTGTGTGTGCACGTGCAAATGTGTGCATGTCATGGCAGTATGTGGACGTCAAAGGACAACTCTGTGGAGTCATTTCTCTACCTTTGTGTAGTTTGAGAGGAAGAAGGAAGAGGAGAGGAAGGGAGGAAGGGAGGAAGGAAGGAAGGAAGGAAGGAAGGGAGGGAGGGAGGGAGGGAGGGAGGGAGGGAGGGAGGGAGGGAGGGAGGAGGGAGGGAGGTAGAGAGTCATCAATAGTGATTTTTAAAAGACTGACTCGTTATGGATAATCCATACCCAAAGACACTCTTTCCATTACATGAGATCTCTCCTTATTGTACTCAGGAACTAGAACTTGAAAAATGCCTTCGTTTTGGCCCTCTAAAAAATATTTTTTGGGGCGCTGGAGAGGTGGCTCAGGGGTTAAGCCTCTGCCTTGCAGGCGGAAGGTCCTGAGTTCGGATCCTAGACCCCACGTATAGACGCCAGGTGGAAACAGGGGTGGCCTGCGTTTCTGATCCCGGTAGGGCAGCGGAGCCTATGAATACTGGGGCAGTGTAAACAAGGAGGAGGTGGAGGCATCCTTGGTGGTTCCCGAATTGGCCCGTGGTTCTACACACACACACACACACACACACACATACATACACACACGCACACATGCACAATTGAATAAAAAATAAAAAAATTAAAAAAAATTTTTTTTCTGAAAAATGTTTTGCAAGGCGTGGTTCTTTTTTTTTTTTCAGCTCATACAAACTTATTAGGTACACCAGTTCCCTCCCTCCCTCCTCCTCCCCCCGTACCCCCTGCTCCCCCTCCCCACCCCTCTCCCTCCCCATCCCCCAGTGCCTCCCACCCCAATTCCTAGAGAGTCCTTTCTTGTGCATGACTGATTTTCCTCTGGGCCCTCCTCTCCGATGACGTACAAGGACCCAGTGGCCTTTGCCGAACCCTTTCCCGTGTTCCCCTTAGGTATAGGAACACTGCTGTGGCTGCCAATTCTTTGCCTCCAAGGATCTTGGTGCCTTTAGCAGATGCTAGACTTTGTGAGGTCAACAGTGTGTTGGACAATGCGCAGGGCATGCAAAGTCCAATTATGATTGCTTCAGCCCTAACTAGTATAGAGTATCTTACATATCATTGCTCCTCCCATCCTTATGCTCTTACACTCTTACCGCCCCCTCTTCCGCAAATTTCCCTGAGCTTCAAGATGGGGAGAGACTAAGCTGGCCTAGTTCTAGGTGATTGATATAGAGTCTCTGAGGTTCTGGATTGTGGTTTGTTGATTTTCTTTTGCAGTTTTGCTGCTCCTGCAATGCCCTTCACTCCATCCTGGTGGGCATTGTATGTTACCCCCTGGCCAGAGACAAAAAGTTGTTAGAGTCTTGTGATAAAAGCACATTCAAAGGTAGATGTAATAAAAGTGGGAAACCACAGTGAGGGAGGGGTCTATCACCCATTTGCAAAATTGTTACTTTTTATCTTGCAAGGCGTGGTTTCACACACACACACACACACACACACACACACACACACATACATACACATACGCACACATGCACAATTGAATAAATAATAAAAAAATTTTTTAAATATTTTTTTCTGAAAAATGTTTTTCAAGGAGTTGAAGTCATAGATAAGAAATTTGTGGATCTTTCCTGGAAAGCTTATGAATCTTGACCCAGAAATCTGTCTCTAAGGCAGTCAACATGCATACTCACTCCCATTACCACTAAGCACTGAGAGCTCAGGATCTATTTCACCGGAACGAACCCCTTGCTTTAGACCACGAGCCAGAAATAGTGTTATAAGCCCAGAGTCTACTGCAGTATGTACAAATAGAATTAGCCATTCGTGGCTCTATTTGTGGTAGCTACAATGTGATGGATTACAGGAACTCAGCCAGAGTACATTTAGACTACGGTTTAGGAAAGTGGCTAAAAGGAGCACATTTCTTCATGTTTTGTGATAACGTTTTTATTAGAAAAATGATATATGCTCTTTGTTGAAAGCTGGGAAATGCAAAAATATAAGGAGGAGAATGGAAATTGATGGTAGTTTCACCACCAGGAAAAATTCACCAGTAATAGTTTAGCATATTTGCTTTCTGATTTATTTCCATTATGAAATTACTGATATTTGATTATTTTGACATAAAATGTTAATTTCATATGATTTAATCTAATATATATAAACAGTGCCCAATATGTCATTTTATATGGTAGACAACATACTTGATTATTTTACAGCAGCTTTCTAATGTAAAACTATAATATAAACATTGCTGTGAATGACTATTATATTCAAATGTAATAAAATACTACAATTTCCTAGTAATCTCCTAAATACTGGACAGCTGTTTCCACTTTGTCATTATTGCAAGAACCCCTAAGTTTCCATGCTGATTTTGGGTACCTCACATTATATTAATCTAGAAATGAACCTCATGCTTATAGGTTATAAATATTTTTACTTCTATGGATATGTAGTGTAGTGTGCTGGTTAGAAATATAGGTATGGACTTAACAACTCAGCTGAACTCTGAACACATTTATAAAGAGTTAGTGGTTAAAGTAAACCCTTGAGCAAGCCTCAGGAAATTATCTGATTGATGCAGGAAAATTCAGCCCATAGTGGGTGAGACCATTCTCTGGGGAGGCGGATAGATGGGGGAAGCTGGTTCAATAAATTGGCTTCCTCCAGCACACATTGGCAGTCTTGAGGTGTGGAAAGTGAGGTTTTTCCCTCCGTTGGCAAATCCTTGTGGATATGGTGTGGCCCAGTTCCCTTCATTCTCCTGCCAAGTTAGACTAAGAACTGTAACCAAGAATTGTAAGAAAGAATAAAGACTTCTTTGTTCTCCTAAGATCTTCGGCTGTGAATTTATCAGCAACATGCAGAGAAACCACAACACATAGTATCTGGAGCTTGACTTCCAGAGGTGGTGATACATGTTATGTGAAGATGAGGTTTATTTTTGCTTTTTGCTTACCTCTTGTTCCACAGTGGGCAAACTACTTTTTGACACAATGGAGTCACTCAATAAAGCATTTGCTTAATATAATACCATATGGCACCAGGAAACATTCCTTCTGGGCTCTCACTGGCAATTCTACTCACTTATTCTAAGGCACTAGCAAGCATTTGGGAGGTTTGACATTGACCTTGCTGAAATATTGCAAGGATTACACAAGATCATTCATACAGAGGTGCATTTTGGTGCTAAGCACCTGGTGGTAATGGCTCAGTAAGAGACTTCTGTTTTTTGCTTTATGTAACTAAGGGATTCAAAGGACAACCATTATCATTTGATTTATTGTGTAGCAGAAGTCTGTTAGAGGTCCAGAGGAATCAGCAGTGAATGAATGAAAAAGTCCCACCCTTTGGGAGGACAGACAATGGCTATAATACATATGAAAGCTATATGTGCTAGAAGGTGGCAAAAAAAAAACTATGAAAAGAGAGTTGGACTGTGGGCATGGCAGGTGTGTGTGGTGAGTAGGGAAATATGTAATGGTCAGTGGTCTCAGGAAGAGTAGATCTTCTCAAAAGTGGCTGTAAAGTCAAGGAAGTAAGGGAATCAGCTGCAGAGATCTAGCAAAAAGATGTGTCAAGCAGATGATCTGAAAATGTGAAGTCCACAAGGCAGCAGGGTAGTGGAGAGAGAGAGAGAGAGAGAGAGAGAGAGAGAGAGAGAGAGAGAGAGAGAGAGATTGATGGGAAATGTGAGCAGAGACATTAACAGGGAGCGCATTCTGCAGAGTACGAAAGCCAGGATAATGTTGGATAGTCTTGGGTCAGTTTCTCGTGTGGTGTCTACAATATGCATTCTGCTAGAGGGCATTCCTTGTCCCACGCCCGATGCTATTCATCTGGAATATAGGCACAAAGAATGTACTCTTGAATCCTGCCACTCAGTCAGTCCCCTAGAGGGGAACCCTAGAGGGGTACCTCTGGAGGAATAAATAATAAATGGAGGTGATACTCACAGAGGTCCTTGAAGGAATACTGTAGAAGCTACTGGGGGAGAGAAATAATCACAGGCCTCATCAACTCATGAGATCTGCAAGTTGCAATAAAAATCACCATGACAATAGGTGACCTAGTGTAATAGGGGATGAGTATCAAGGAGACAGTCAATAGCTTTCTGATTTAACTCAAGACCCTTGTCAGAATGGGACATATTCTTGTTACTGTTAACTAGAACAAGAACCTTAGAAAAGGAAGGAAATAGATCAATAGGGAAAAATAGCAAATGAACCTATAGGTGGTAAGAAGATAGTTCACCAAACTGCTCTGAAAATAGCTGCTATTATACTCATAGACTTGAAGAGCACTTAACACTCAGTCTGAAGTCTTCTTCTACAACAGAATACCAGCTACCCAACAATGTTCACCCAGAATTAGGCCATCCTAATCTCTCTGCATCCTAAGGCTTAAGGGATTTCATGGAAGAGAGATTTCATGGTGAGATTGTAAGAGCCTAAAGATGGGAAGGTTCACCATTGGACAAGATATTTCATTCAAGGCAGGACTGCTGCATCTAGGAACTCACTGCAGTGAGACTTGTCCTTATCAGACTCACACAAGGATTGACATACCAACATGCCCCCATAAATTATTGAAGAACTCAAGAGAGATAAGAACATATAGTGGAAACATTAGGGACTAGAACTGGATGAGTGAAGAGAAATGTCCCTATCAATGGGGCGGCCTGAAGAGAAGCAACTTGGTATGCCTCACAAGATTAGACAAGTCAGGGGGTAGAGAGGTGGCTCAGGGGTTAAGCCTCTGCCTTGCAGGCGGAAGGTCCTAAATTCGGATCCTAGACCCCATGTATGGATGATGGGTGGAAGTGGGGGCGGCCTGCGTTTCTGGTCCTGGTAGGGCGGAGCCTGTGAATCCCCAGGCAGAGTAAACAAGGAGGAGGTAGAGGTGGTCCATGGTGGTTCCCGAATTCTCCAGTGGTTCTACACACACACACATACACACATACACACACACGCACAATTGAATAAATAATAAAATAAATAAATAAATAAAATTAGAGAAGCCAGAGGGAACCCTGGGGTCCATAGAAGTGGCCAGTCAGGAGGGCAGGAAGGAATGGAATAGATTGATGAAAGGACGGAAGAATGTTGGGAGGGAGGAAGAATGGAGGGAATGAGGGATTAATATTCAATATGCTTGTAATACTAAAAAGTAAAAAAAAATAATAACAATAACCAATGGTCCTTGGAGTTTGCCTTGGAAGACTTGGGGGCAATATCACACACACACACACACACACACACACACACATGCATACACATCATCCATGAACACACACACACAGCATTTATTTATATCTTACATTCTGAGGACTGAAAATATTATGCTTTTAAGAAACATCTATATCTTTGCTGTGTGTGTGTGTGTATACCTGTGGAGACCCAAAGGTGACTTTGGAAATCATCCTGGGATTTCTCTACCTCTTATTGCTTTGCTCTGGGGTTTCCAAGTGTCTGTTTCCAGAACTGAAAGTACAGGCAGCTGCCATTTCCACCCAACATTTTTGTGTGGGATATGGGGATTTGAACTCACGTCCTTTTGTTTGTGAGGCAAAGGCTTTAACCCTTTAGCTGTCTGTCCAACCCTTATTTGCCATTTTTAACCTTCTTCTTTAACACTTCTATTATAAAGCTATGTGCTCTCATTATGAAAACCCAAAGTTTTATTTTCAGTTTCAAAGATTCTGAAGCATTAAAATGGATATTTAGAATCTTTATCCTGTATTTATGAATATATATATATAGAGAGAGAGAATTATACTACATATAGTATACTTTTATAGTCAAAGAAAATATCACAGACCTCTGCCAAGAATTTGGAGGCAACCAAGCTACATTGAGCCACTTTGAGAAATTGCTGTTGTCTGTCATGTTGTTAACAGATTGTTGGCTGCAGACCCTAAAGCCAACTCTGGTCTCTCTTCCAGATAGCTGGGCTCCAGAGCAGGCCCACTTGCTTAGGGATAGTGCCTGTTGGTCTAACCATATCCTCCCAACAGCACGAAGGGACAAGCCTGAAGTCACACACATTCTTGCTAAGAGCTTCACTTGATGAATATCAACCCCCACCCAGAATGTGAACGCCTTGCTGTTAGTCACTCAGAGTAAAAAGCTAAGGAGTCACCCTGTGATCCATTGCCAGTGCCACGTACAGCCAATAAAGCCGTCAGTGCCACAGCTCCATCTCTGCAAGATGTCACGACTCTGCCCTCCTTCCCAGACCCTGCCGCATCTGGCTTCATTATCTGCCTTCATCTGGTCACTGGGATGTCATATGCTCACTCTCCTAAAGGCCATCACCATGACTTGCAAAATCATGTGTGGACATTTTGTTCCATTCTCAGAAATCCAAGCTCTTTGATATTTCCATACATGTACACAACAAATTTAAGCCATTTTCACCCCCATATTAACCAAATCCACCCACCCATGGCTTTCTCCCATTGAGAACCTTCTTCCCAAACAATCTCTCTCTTATGTGTGTGTGTATATTTGTGTGCATGTTTATGTACGTGTTGATGTTGAGTGTGTGCATGTGCATGTGTTTGTGTGTGTACATGTGCTTTGTGTGTATTTGTGCATGTATGCATGCGCATGTGTGCACACGTGTATGTGTTGATGTGTGTCTGTGTGCGTGCATGCTTGTGTGTGTGTGTGTGTGTGTGTGTGTGTGTGTGTGTGTGTGTGTGCCTCGTGTGACCCGCTAGTTTCACTTGCATCAGTTTGCTCCTGGGCACTTGCTGGAACATGTGACTTTGGCCTTCATCTTCCTCCCAAGCTGCTTCAGTCACTCGGAGCCTTCCTGCTGTCTCCTGATCTCATTCTGTTCTTTCCAGAATTCTGTGTCTTCCTTCGCCTCGCCTCCCGAGCTCCTTATCACTGGGATCTCAAGCGCTCCCTCCTCACACAAGCCTCGCAACCCCAGATCTAGGTCAGCCTCAATCAGCCCCCTTCCTATTTTAACTCTTACCTCATTCTATTGTGCGTGCACATGTGCATGTGTGTGTGTGTGTGTGTGTGTGTACACATGAGCACAGGTACATACATGCCATGGCACATAAGAGGAGGTCAGAGGACAACTTTGGGGAGTTTTCTCTTCCCTTCCTCTTTAGAGGTTCTGCGGACTGAACTTGGGTCATCAGGATTACACAGCAAGCACTTTACTAGTTGAGCTATCTTACCAATCCTTATTTTAATTCTAAAGATTTAAAATGCCTTTATTTGTATTGATTTGTTTATTTACTTCGATATTTGTGTACTTTAATAATTTTTACATACATATATAGTGTACACACATATTCACATGTGTTGGGCGCATATACATGCAGGCACATGTTCATATGAAGGCCAGAGGTTGGCGTCGGGTGTCTTTTGAGATCACTCTCCACCTTGTACATTGGAGCAAGTCCTTCACTTGAACCCAGAGTTAGCCAAGTCAACTAGTTAAGCTAACCAGCTCGCTCCAGGGATCCCCCGTCTCTGCTTTCATTGGGCTGGGATTAGAATTAGGTTGCCACACACACACACACACACACACACACACACACACACACACACACGACATTTACACGGGTACTGGAGATGCGAAATTCAGGCCTCAGGAAACATGCCGCCCACTCAGCACCTCCCTAGTCCCTTACCTCTTTACTTTGAGATGAGGCCTAGCTGTACTGACTAAGCTACAACTGAACTAGTGAGGCTTAAGTAGTGCTTCTGCCTTAGTCTCCCAAACAGACATGTACCACTGCACCAGTCTATTTTTATTTTCTTATGCAGCTAATCCTTATCCCATCCAGCATGTGAACCTTATGGGATGAAGAATTTTGACCATGCATTTTCCGTTCACATTACCAGAACCTAAAAGCATGCTTATTAAGTACAGTGTTCTTGCTCAGAAATACTTGATGAATGAATACCGTGTTCTCCTGGTGGCCTGCTTCCTATCACAGAATCGGGCATGAGTTGGTTATCTGCACATCTCTGGACAATCTGACTTGACCTAACCATTTGCATGATAGATCTGTATGCCCTTTCTCTACCAGGAAGCCGGGCACAGGAAGGAAGTGAGTGAACTAACATAAATGAAGTAGTCCACTTGAAAAGACTCAAAGCATATACTTACTGCAGCCAAATCACTAGCATTGTCTTTTCATTTATCAGAATATTTCCCATGTATATAGTCTCGTAAAAGAATATCTGTCTCTTTAGGGATGGCTATTTCTCTGCAATAAAGGCAAGAGGATTTCTTTCCATTTTTACTCAGAAGCTTAGAGAATATTTTTAGAAATGCTTCTAGGGCTTTAAGAAAAATCAGTGGTCTGTGCTATGCTAAGCATTAAAAAATAATATCTAGAGCCATAATAGCACCAAGCAAAAGAACACATAACTTAGGCTTCCAATCTGAAGAAAATTTAACGAATAATCTAGAAATATAAGGGCTCAGCAGGTTCAGGTGCTTGTTGACAACTGCAGCTCGATCCCCAGAAACCAAAAGATAGAAAGAGAGAATGAACTCTGCAAATGCTCTGACCTCTACACATGTTCCATGGCGCATACACACATACACACACAAATTGTAGAAACTAGACTATAACTAGAGGCTTTTTTTATATTTTAGGATAGTCACTTCACGCATATTTTTATTTTATCTCCCACAATTTTTCCCTGTATAAGATAATATATTGTTTTATGTAATGTTAGAAGAGACTTAATGCAAATGTTTTGGAAACTACAATGGTTCATGAGCTCATAAGCTAAAACACTAGTAAAGACCAGCATGAGGTATGGGGCAACATCGCCCCCTTCAGGTGTTTTGTATGTCGCGGGCGGACTGTCAGAAGATCTGCAATTCTGTGGCCACAAGGGGCGGTGCTATGATTTCAGGGGGCAGTGAAGCGCAGTCGTGACAATGAATTTGGTCCCAGTCCACGGCGACCATCGCTCACAACCCTGATTGTTTCGAAGGACTCGAAGAGGGTAAAGGGAGAGAGAAAGAGATCGGTGTTGAGAAAAAACACTGAGCAAAGAGCAAAGCTTGTGTGCAACGGCAAGAGCAGTGGTGAGAGGCAGCGGTGTCCGCGATCCCCTCACTCATCACCGCGTCTGGACGACAGAAGGACCAGTGTCTGCAGGCCGGGCCGCTAGAGGCGCCGCGGGAGCGCTCCCGGGCCATGGGCTGCAGCATCTGTGACTCAAGAAGGAAGCTGAGTCATGTCTAGTCCCACAGAACATCAAGCAAATGGACTAAGAGATGGCTGTGTGGACGAGCCTAAACACGGGCATCGATACAGGAAGCAGGGCCTCCAAACACCAAGATTCATGTAACTGCTGTAAATTTGATGGTCTTTAGTCATTGCTCCGGGTTGGAAGGAGATAGTTTCTGGGAGTTGTTGCAATTACTCTGTGTGCTTCCGATAAATGCACACACAGTCAAGGGCTTAAGGGAGCAAGGGGTTTCATTCTGGCTTACCATAGTCTGGTCACAGTTTCTTGTCCAGCTTGGCAGGAGAGTCCAGACCGACAACAAGGGCTGAGAAAACTGGCCATAACCACATAACTGAGAGAGAGAGAGAGAGAGAGAGAGAGAGAGAGAGAGAGAGAGAGAGAGAGAGAGAATCCTTACTTGCCAGACCAGTATGTCTGGTCAAGTATACAGAAGGATGCCGACTTCCCCAACTAGTTCCCTCTATCTTATTCATCTGCCCAGGAATTAGTCCCACCCACCATGGGTTGGACTTTCCTCCTTAGCTAGACAATCTCCTGTAGGCTTGTTCAGGACTCAACTCAACTATTAATTCTCCATAAATGTGCCCAGAGATTGAGTCTTCAACCATCAAAAATTGATGCCTGCATCTAACTATGACAGGAGTGATTTTTTCTTTACTATTACTAATGAATGTCTTAGCTGCATTTGAAAACTTTATTTCCTCGTTGTATTGTATCCTTTGCTAGCACATCAATCCCTCGTGTTTTCTAGCAGACTTAGCACCTGGCATTGAAGAAAGAGGGAGTGTTGCTTCGAGCGCTAGGATTGAGAAGGGTGGTGTGGTCTTATGTTAAAACTTTGAGATAGGATACTCATGTTTGGGATTATAAACTCTAGCTACAAAAACCTTTGACTGGAACAAAGGGTTGAATTAAGTTCTGGCCTCAATCCATTTCACTTGTAATCCCAGTATCCCAGGAGGGTGAGCACATGTGGGATGATTGCATATGTGATTTTGCTGTGGTCGTACTGGAGAGGCAAGGGTGTCCCCTCAGTGCACGATGACTGGCGATTCTTTCAAGCAGGCAAGCCTGTGAAGAAGATACACATTCCAAGGGGAACGGTATTGGTGATGAAGGCAGAAGGTGAAGTTCTGGATCAACACATGGAGTTAGCTACTCTTGTCACGTGGGGCTACGTATCAAAGACTGGGCTCCCTAGGAGTGAGGAAGACAGGAACAGTTCCCACAGATTTCCAAGGGTAACACACTGCTGCCGTTGTGATTTGGGCTGTACCATGTCTAGTTGCTACTGTTTTTTCAGGTAACTGTAGGAAACGGGCCCTAGGAGGACGCTCTAATCTCTGATGTGGAAGTAGGGTCTTTAGAGGCAGTTAAGGCTAAAGGACTGATCTGAGTGAAGCCCTAATTCTATAGGTTTCTCAGGAAGAAGATACACTGGCCTCCGTGGCATGCTCCAAGAAAAGGATCTGACTGTACATATGCCTCCAGCATTCTCATCCTCAACTTCAATGCCTCCAAAACTGTAAGAAAATATTTTCTTTGATGTCATTGAGTCTATAGAATTCATATTGGCAGCCGACCTGAACAACGAATAGGTCTAACACTCAAAGGTTAGGTAGATAGGTAGGTAGGTAGATAGATAAGATAGATAGATAGATAAAGAGAGAGAGAGAGAGAGAGAGAGAGAGAGAGATAAATATATATATATATATTATCTGAGACCTGGTTATGTGACTGTCCTCCTTTTGCTAGACCTCCAGATTTGAGTTGTGCACACATCTACATCCTTTCCCTGGGACAGCTCTCCGGTTTTGCCCAAGACTTTACATTCTATGTGCTATGGTTTCGAAATGGGAAAAACTGATTAGGAGCTGAAGAGGACATAGGAAGGGAAAATCTCCTTTACTCCCCTGGTTCTAATTTCCATCCATCAGTGACCAAGGAGCTTCTAACACAGCTGACCCCATGGTATTACAAATAGACTGTGAGCGATGCTCTATGTATCAGCAAACATACCCTTGATGAATGTTTTATCTGCCCGGTGTCCCTAGAAAGAAAAACAATGATAAAGCCGGGCTCTGGAAGACAGCTTTCAATCTATGACGTTAAAGAGATGAGAAGTGTGGAAAGGCTATTCGAGGCTCGACAACATAAGGAAGTGGTGAACATGACAATTCCCATGTACATTTACACATCAACGATGATGTTGTTTGCACAGTCTGTTCTAACAAACACAAGTGTTCTAGGGCCCTGGACAAAAGCAGAAGAGAAGGGAGCAAATCCCCATTCCCTACTCTTTGGCATTCTTAAAAGAGGAAAGGAAACTTTCTTGATGCAAAGACAGAAAAAAAAAAAAAAAAAACAGTTGTTTTGTCTGACAGAGCAGCAAGTAGCAAAATCCAATGTCAGGAAACTATCCAGGACCGTTGTCTGGTGCCATGAACTGAGCAAGGAGCTAGCAGACCCCAAGGAGAACTGGGCTTAAGCCACACAACAGTGAGACAGGAAATACTACACTCTTAACTTTGCTGTGAGAGAGCACCCAAAGTCAAGCAACTTAAAGGAAAAAGGGAGGTTTATTCAGCTTACAGTTCCAGAGGGGAGAAACAGTCTCTCACGGTGAAGGTGGCATGGCTGGCTGGCCAAAGGTGGAGGAGGCTGTCACTGCAGACATCTTGGAGGCTGAGAGCTGCAGACTGCTTGCTGCAAAGGCAGACTTCTCCTGGAGGTGGGTGGGACTAATCCACCTCAAGGCCCACCCCTTGTGACTGCCTTCCTCCAGCAAGCCCTCACCTCTCAAGGTGCCATGACCTTGCCAAACCCATGAGACTGAGGAGGCGGGGGGGGGGGGCACATTTCAAACCATGACAATGATGTCACCAGAATTGGAGATCCAAAAGATCTGGTAGTCTCTATATCTCCCTTCCTTTAGCATAAGCCCCCTGAGAAGATTTTGATTTGAGGTCTGTTTCTTTTTCTATCATTATTTTTCTAGTTTTACAAGCATTTTGAGTACTTATCCTTGCCTCCCTCTATCTCATCGCTTCATCAATCCATTCCACTCCCTCCCACCCTCCTGCCTGTCATGATTCCCTCTGGCTTGTCTACTCTTGTGGGAGTTCAGGCTTCTTGCAGCATACCAAATTGCCTCTCTTTGGGTATTTCCCTTCACTCATCCAGCTTTAGTGCCCAAGGTTTTCACTATATGTTCTTGTCTCTCTTGAGTTCCTCGATAGTCTATGGGGGCATGTTGTTATGTCAGTCATTATACAGATGTGGTAAGAACAAGTCTCATTAAGTTCCTGCATGCAGCAGCCCTGCCTTGAATGGACTGTCTTGTCCAGCAGTGGACCTTCCCATTTCTAGGTTCTTACATTCTCACAACCCCTTCTTCTGTGAGGTTCCCAGAGCCTTAGGATGGAGAGAGATTAGGTTGGCCTGATTCTGGGTAAATCTTGCTGGGTCTCTGGTACACTACATTATTACTGGCTGTTGCCGTACACTTCTCTGCTTTTCCACTGCCTTAGACTGCATCCTGTCAGGCATTGAGATCCTTTACCTCTGTTGTCAAAGAAGACTTCTAGGCTGAGTGTTAAGTATTCTTTAAATCTATGGATATAATAGCAGCTATTTACAGAGCAGTTTAATGTACTGTCTTCTTACCTATAGGTTCATTGGCTGTTTTTCTCTGTTGATCTATTTCCTTCCCTTTTTTTTTTTTTTTGTTCTAGTTAACAGTAATAAGAATGTGTTCCATTCTGACAAGTGGGTCTTGAGTTGAATCAGAAAGGTGTTGGTTGTCTCCTTGATGCCACTATTACACTGGTGGTCACCTGTTACCATGGTGATTTTTTTTTTTTTGCAACTTGCAGATCTTATGAGTTGATGAGGCCTGTGATTATTTCTCTCCCCCAGTAGCTTCTACAGTATTCTTTGCTACTGTGTAAGCTTATCCAGCAAGGAGGAAGTTTTGAGACCTGTTTCTAATAGTCAATTTCTCTGAACTCTATCTCCAATCCTCTCCCCCAGCACAGTCCTCATCTGGATTTTCAGTTTGCTGTGTGAATGTTCAATTGCCCATCCCTCTATCTGAAACGATTGTCTCCTGATGTTCCCTCCTCTTACTTTTTCTGAACTTTTATCCAAAATGCCTCTGTCTCACCAAGCAAGTTATTAATTGTTCATTTCATTTATTTTCTGTGCTCGGGCATGAGTATGCTAGTTCGGCAGTGGACTCTTGTGTGTCTTGGACCTGAAGGGCAGTAAGGCTTGGCTTGGGCACATTAGTACCTTCCTCCTCTGAGGAGATTCCTACCACACAGAAGGGCTGAACTATATGGAAGGTCATCTTGGGGCTATAAAAAAATGACAATTTCCTATGCTTATTTGGTTCATGATCATTTGATGAATGCATGAATGAGTGAGCTGAAATTTTGAGTTGCTACCACTAGGAGGCAGTAGGTGTTTGCTGGGGTTCACTTTCTGAACCAACTTTTCTCCCAAAGGACCATTGTAATTTGCAAGTGTTAATTTTTTTATCATTAAGATACACTTCTTTATAAAAATAGACAATGTATGAGACTTAAATGCAAACCTTATAGGCAACATCTCTTCAAGAATATTTGCTAAAAGAGATTGAGTCTTTTACTTTTATTGCAACATAATTCATGCAAATAAAATCTACTCTTATGATAACTGCATAGTTTGATGAATTGCGACATTTCTAGCACAGCACAAAGCGCCTTCCTCCTCCTTTGCTATCAGTTCCCCCACTGTCCTGCTGGCCCTAGGGAGTTGCTGATTATTTATCTATTTACTTAGTGCTATCATCTAGGTTTTTTTCTGCTAAGATTTTTCATTTTCAGCATTTCACTTAATGGAGCACACATGTCTGTTGTTTTTTGTTTGTTTGTTTTGTTTTGGTTTGGTTTTTCTCACTTAGTGTAATGCCTTTGAGATTGATCTACATTTTCAGACAGAAATTTATTCCTAAATAATTTTTATGTCTTTCTGGCTTTGGTAGTAGGCGTTTCACAGAATTTCTGGGGCTTCTCAGGTGACAAATGATTTCTTTCAAGGAGATTGATGGGGCCAGAAGATGATAGGTGGGGAGGACTCTTAAGAGTTGTCTCTGTTGGCAAGTCCAGCTGACAGAGATGTTGGCCGTGCTGCTTGTCTATTGGGGGGGGGCTTAGGTAGACAGATGGCATTACTCACCGTTTTCTCAATGATCGCCTGGGATGATCAGACTCTTGACTTGAGTTTGCTTGAGAGACGCATTAGTTAATAATGTGAACTGGTTATTGCAGTCCCCAGCACAGAGACATGTTCAGTAAATACTACCTCCCCTCGGCTTTCTGGCTCTGTGGGAGAACCTGCCTCTCTAGCATGTTTCTAGCCTTCCTGTCTATTTTCTGTCGCCCACTGGTTCAACTGAGCTTCTCAGATATGGGCAATGAATGACGCTTAAGAGGGCTAAGGATGGTCTGAAATAATTTGGCCCTGGGCCTGCACCATTCCAACTTTTCACAATGGCAACCATCAGTTGACTGGCCTCACAGAATCTCTAGCACAGCACCTTCTTCCGGCGCTTCAGTCCTTAGCATCACGGTGTACTGCAATCCCATACAAGGAGTGGGAAAGCGGGATGCTTTAGGTAGAGATATGGTTGGTATGACATCACGTGGCTTCTCTTTCCCCAGGGGCTTCTCTGGTACAACTGTTGATGTTCCCGAGAGCTCCTCTCCTTTTCGATGATGCCGTCTCCACATTCTCCATCTCATTTATCACTGTTCCTTACTTCCAGACTTCAGATCCATGTGCCTCGATTGCATCTCATCAGCTTCTCCTCACACCACCTCCCAATCCAATCTGTTTTGACATGACTCCCTGTATTAGTTAAATTTCTAGTTGTTATGGCAAAATGTCTGACAAAAACTAGCTAAGGAAGGAATGGTTAACTTTGGCTCATAGTTTACCTATTCAGTCCATGATAACATGATAACAGGAGCTAAGGTGTCTGGCCACATTGTTATATGTAGTCAGGAAGCAGAGAAAATACCTTGCTGTATCTAAAAGTAAAAAAAAAAAATTAAATAAATAAACAAAAAGGCCATGCATAAGAGTATAATATAATAATCATAGTAAATATCCTTAATTGAAAAAACAAAAACAACAAACCTTTTGTCTTAACAAATTTAAGCCCATCATTTTAAAGAAACTTATGCTAAAGCATAGAGGTAAAGAGAGGACAAGATTGAAGAGCCATTTGGGAACATCAGCTCTAAAACTGTTCCAAGTTTTACAACAAATGTTCTCTAGGTTCTGGATAAATGAAGCAGAATCTCTAAGGATGTTCAATAAAGATAAACTATCTTTTATGGACAGTGCGCACTAACAAGGGAGGACAGAAGAGCAGAAACTGAGTAGTCTTTTTAATTATTTTATATTCACACATAAATATATATAATTGTATTTACTTGTGAGAGACAGGGAAGGGAGAACACGTGCATGCCATGGTGCACGCATGGAAGTCAGAAGACAACTTTCAGAAGTCAGTTCTCCCCTTGCACTATGTGGGGTTCTGGGACTCAAACTCAGGTCACCAGATTCTCAAGCTGGTGCCTTAACCCACTAGGCTATCTCAGCAGATCAGTAATCAGTCTTTCACAGCACACTAACATGACCCTCCTGATGGTCTCTGAAAAGCAGACAATGGTAAAAGCTGACATAGCTTTTTATTTCATACACACTTTAGCTAAGTTCATGTAGATAGTGAAAGAATAAAAAAGCTTCTAGTTCTGACCTGCCCTTTGGTTTTTGGTTTGGTCAGTGGACTGTTTTTTTATTCTGAACTGGCCGTAAGGTACGCTCTTTATCTTTTTTCTCAGAGCATTTGGTCAGGATGTCTCATTGACCACAGTCACTTTTTCTGCCTTTCTCTCCATTTCTCTCTCTGTGTTTCTCTCTCTCTCTAACTCAAGGATGTAGGAATGTAAAAATTTACCAATTAATATTCCAATTGGTCTTATGTCCTGTAATTATAGAAATTCAACATACAATTTAAAAAAATAGAGAGTATTTAATAGTCCCAGATTGATTTTTTTCTTGCTATATCTAACTACAAGTCATAGGAAATAAAACTAAAGATGACAAATGGGCAATCTGTTTTAATCAAATTTTGAAACAGCTCAGAGAAGAAAAAATGAAATTATTAACTTATAGAGATTAATAAGGGCATTTTGGAAACTATCAAAATTAAAGAGATATTAAATGATAGGAAATGAATTAAAATTCAGAGATCATATCAAAGTTAATACAAGTTCCGAGAAACCTAACTTTTCTCAAGCCTGGGCTCCTGTCTGCTTTGTTCTTCCTATCAACAGAACTTCAATATCTGCATGCACAAGGTGTACTGAATGGCCAATAGGGGGAGCTGAAAATGGAAGCTGGGAAAGTAGACCGGAAGCCATACTTGGATTTGATATTCTTCAAGGTTGAATGATCCATTAACCCAGTGACTGTGGCAAATCTTACAGATCCAGAGCAAATTCTCTTGGAATACTTTTAGTCCCTTCAATAGCCACCTATTTCCCATTCCTGTGTCTGACCTAACATCCTTTTGACAGGTAAAACTTTGTAAATGTGTTCTTAGCAGATCACTAGCTTCCACCAATCCAAAAGCTAAGAATGTTACTAAATAGCATCTGAGTTCACCCTGCTTTGCTGCATTTATCTGCCAACCTGTGGTCCCTGCCCATATATTTAGTAAATGCATCTATTTGTGACTTTCTTTGTTCTGTAACTAATAAAAATCTCATAAACCTGCTTTCACAGTGGAACAGGTCTGTTTATTTTTAAAAATATATTCTAGTTATTTAATGGAGGAGGGAGAGAGAGAGAGGAGGAGGAGGAGGAGGAGGAAGAGGAGGAGAAAGAAGAGGAGGAGGAGGAGGAACAGGAGGAGGAGGAAGACGAGGAGGAGGAGGAAGAGGAGGAGGAGGAAGAGGAGGAGGAGGAGGAGGAGAAGAAAAGGGGAGGGTTGGGAGGGGAGGGAAGGAGAGGGGAGGAAAGGAGAGGGGAGGAGAGGAAAGAAAATGTGTCTGTATGCTAGTCAGGTCTTTCTTTCTACCATGTGGGCTCCAGGGATCAAAGTCATGTCAACTGGATTGCATGCAGATGCCTTTACCTGCTGAGCTCTCTCATGGCCCCTAGAGTTTGTCTTTTGGTGGTCCTAGACCATAGTCACAAATGATTGATTCAAAATGAATCATTCCTTTCAAAGTGAGATGTGATTTATATGACAGCCTGCAATAAATACATACGTATTTCTCAGTAAGGAGTTTTTTAACCTTTCTGCTTTTGCTTTTTTGCTCAAAGAAAATGCTCCAACCTTCTAGGGATGCCTCTTCGTCTACTATCCAATGAGTTGGTGGACACCTTATGTCTCCTTATCTAACAACCCCAGGCTGTTTTAGACGGCACTCTTAGATCACTGCCTTTTATGCCAATGAGCCCCAATGGGTTGTCCTCCAAATCTTGCTGCCTACATCAGTTTCCTTGGCTAAGGACGGTGGCCATGATGTTCTTCCCAGGATATTAGGTGACAATATCTCTCAAACGGTTCATGCTGCTCCTGTGCTTTAAGCAGTTTTCTTCTTATTGCAATAGAGAGTGGTGGGATTTGGGATTGGGATGTTGCAGAGTCAGGCAAAATCACTGGGTATATGACTTCTTCCAACTCCTAGAGGGTATCTATTCTTTTTGTAGGCTTTCTTTTTGAAGAAGTTTTAATAAATAATCCCTTTAAGTGTAAGAAGGAAGTTATTCTTATTGTTCTGAAATCATCATGGAGTCTAAATTCATGGTGACCTTTTACTGTGGACAAACCAGTAACTTCCTGAAGCTTTCTGGTGTTATTATCTCCAGCTATCTTCACTAGTGAACTGAAATTTCTCTGTGTCCACAATCCTGGCAAATGGACGAAAATTTTGACTCTGAGAACGTCAACACTTGTTTTCCTCCAACTCTTCTTCTCAATTTTATTGTCTCATAGCCTGAAGTGTCTATCCCCCCAACCGCATGAATGATGTATCACACCTAAAAATAGATCACTGACAGTAACAAATGTTTCATTTTGCATTTTAGCTCGGTGAAAAATAATATCTATTCAGGCATAATTGAGGCACCCCTACTGCAAAAATGAAATGCTCTGGAGTAGGAAATTTTTTGAATATTGACGTGGTGCCACAAATGGAAAATTCTACCTCAGACTTCTTATCATGGGTTTAGTTGAAATGCAGGTAAATTAAAAATACCGCACAAAATTATGTTCATGCAATTAGCAATTTATGAAGCATAAGTCTCATCCTCAGGAAATAACATTTTGGATAGGCAGATACTCCAAAATCTGAAACACTTCTGACCCCAAGCATTCTAGGTAAGTGATACTCACCTGGATGTTATAGATTTCATTTGTCCGCCTGGTCCATCTTACTTATAACTTTAATCTAAATTCAGAACTTCCTCTAATAAAGTTTTTTTTTAATAAAAGACACTGAGTCTTCCACTCAGCCTTGATTAAGCGATTCTCTCTATAACTGTCTTCTTCATTCCAGAGAGAGTAGTTAGTACTGGAAGACATTTTCTGTTTTGGACTTTTGTTTATCGAAGGCAAAGCACTCCATATGTGCCTGTCTTTATTTTGTGTTTGACACACTTGTCATATCCTCAAGTTGTGCCATCTCTAAAACACTTCATGGTTTGTTTCCTTTTTGGCATATTTTTGTAACTTCAGGTTTTACTCTGTGACCTATAATCCTTGTTCCTAACAGCCTTAAAGGCTCCTGGAAAGTCCTGCACTCTGAGGACACATCTCTTCCCCCGCTTCATTGTTCCAGGTCTGGTGACAGAGCACTTTCTACATGACATTTTTTTTATTCTTTCAAGAATGAGTATCTCACCTGTCCCTAGAACTGTTCGCCGTGTTCCAGCAAAGGCACTTACTGAGCACATTGCTGTGTTATTTGGCAACGGATTTTTTTTTTTTCTTTTTGCTCCATTTTCCTGACAGTGCTGGCCTAATTTTAAAAGTACACTGGTGTAATTTGAAAACAGAACAAAAGAGTCAAACCCAATTAGTCATAGAAGAGTAATAACATTTATTATATACCTGGATTATTTGGAAAGCACAGCTAACCACGTCCTGAGAGGACTACCTATCTTTTTTCTTTTAACTGCTTTTTAAAAAATTATATTTATTTATTTTTTCCCAATCATACAAGCTTAATAGGTACCCCGTCCCCTCCCTCCCTCCACCTCTCCCCGTCCCCCTTGCACCTTCCCCCCTTTTCCCCTTCCTTTCACCCCCCCCTCCCTCTCTCCCAGTGCCTCCTCTTCCCCCTTCCCATTCTCTGAAGCAACCTTTAGTGCGAATGTGAAACTTCCCTCTGCGTCCTCCACTCTGGTGAGGTGTAAGGACTCAGTGGCATTGCCCAGAGCCCTTTCTTGGGTTCCCCTTTAGTATGGGAACACTATTATGACTGTTAGTCCCTTTCCTCTAAGGATCCTAGTGCCTGTGATCCATGCTAGACTTTGGGGAGTCATTGATATGTCAGTCATTGCGCAAGTCATGCAAAGTCTGATTATGGCTACTGCAGCCCTAACTTGTGTGAAGTATTTTGCATATCATTGCTCCTCCCCATCTTTAGGCTCTTACTGCCCCCTCTTCCACAAATTTTCCTGAGCTTTAAGATGGGGAGGGATTTGGCTGGTCTGGTTCCAGGTGATTAATGTAGGGTCTCTGATATTCTCAATTATGGTTTATCTTTTAACCACTTTTTGCTTGTACACATACCCTTAGAACTATCTCTTTATTAATATGTGGTCAGTCACATGCACAGAGAATTGATATCATCAAATATTTCTATAAGTTTTTAAAAGTAAAAATAGCAAGCAGAAACTATTTTCAGTTTTTACTTATTTCAGCTTCTCATTTCCTCTTTTTTTCATAGTCTACAAAGTTACTGAAATTCTCTATCCTTTGAAATGACAAAATACAATCTGAGTTGTTAGTGTTGGAACCGAAGTTCCTCCAAGTCACCCGCCCCGACCCCAAAAGGAGACACGAGGACCGAGAGGCTGCTGCAAAGGCAATAGGCGAGTTTATTCTGGCATGCCAGGACCGCCTTCCCCTTGCAAGCAAGAGAAGAGCGGCCCCGACTGAGGTCGGGGTAGGGTTTTTATAGGGTAGCAAAACATATGAAAACATTTTGTATTTTTCTATAGCACTCTTTGGCACACTTTTTACAGCACTCAAGGAAGTTGAGTCAGCCAAGGGTGACCACCAGATGTTCTAGTCGATCGTGGGCAGTTCTTGGTGGGCGAGGTCCCGGTCAACACGTCCGGAGCAGGGCTGACTTGTTTGTGCAAGATAGCAGTGGGCTTGGAGTGAAGCTTCGGTCATAGTTACAATAATAATACAAAGGCTTTGGTGGTGTTTGGCATAGCTGCACATACTAGACCTTGAGAGGGGGAGCACTTCCCGGAGTTCTGTGTGGGGAGGGGGCAAGCGGGCTTAGGCGGCATCTGGACATACTGAAAACATTTCTCCGAGACCTTGAAGGGGGAAGATTCTCACAGGGACCTTGAGAGTGGAGATGTTTTCAATATCTAGCCGCCCATATTAGACTTTTGTTTTTTAGAACTCTGAAAACTGCTGACCACCAGGCTGTTAGTCATAACCTCATTATTTGTCACAATTTCTGTAAAAATTTCTTTTCTTCCACAGTTAGCACAACTGAAAGTAATACATCAGAATACAAATATTATCTTGAATTGTAGATATTGAGGTAAAACATATTTGGTGTTCAATAGAATGACTATTGAGAGATAGCTGAAAAACTCCATAGACATCATTCCTCTGTGTGCGTGTGCGTGTGTGTGTGTGTGTGTGTGTGTGTGTTGTGCATGTCCCCGTGTGTGCCTGTGTACCTACTTACCAATGCATGTGCATGTGGAAGACTAAGATTGGTATTGGGTATATTTCTCTTTCACTTTCTACCTTGAGTCTTCAAACTGGGTCTCTGAGTGAACCCGAAGCTTGAATCCCTGGTTGACCAGGAATCTCCCTGACTACGCCCCAGTGCCTGTCTTGTAGATGGGATTCCAAACTAGCAAGCTCATGTTCGCTCAGTGGGTACTTTACCCACTCAGCCATGTCCCTGGCCTAGATAACTATTACTTAATCAATTTAGTGTTGGTTATATATATGCATATAATATTAAAATAGTTGAATGTTGGGTGATATATTGAATCCTGAAGCATATGTGATTCCGAGGCTGGAAACACTTAGCTGAACAAGGTCCATCTACGGGAGTGATACATTACACTTGCTTTTCACTCACCATGGCATAAGCTCTGAACAGAAACTCTGCTGCGGACTCACAGGGCAGCACTGCCTGCTGACTAGTATCTGGCGTTTATTCAGAGTGACTTTCTTCCCACTTTTTCTTTTTCTCAATATTACTCCTGGATATTTACCCAGAAGAATACAAGTCAACACATCACAGAGATCTTTGTACACTAATTTTATTATTGGAGCACTATTCATAGTAACTAAGTCATGAAACCAGCCTAGGTATCCATCAAAGGAGGAATGAAGAAAGGAAACATGTGATATATACACAATGGAAAACTTTCAACCATAAAGAATAGTCATTTTCAATATATGTTTACAAAGCAACAGGTTTTTATATGGGACTTCCATACATATATCAAATTTTGGTTGATTCTCTTCCTCTACTCTTTCCTTCATCCCCTTTCCTAGCCATGCCCTTTGCCCCACTATTCCTTCTTCCTGTTAGTTCTGTGGTCCTCCCCACCTCTCTCCTTTAAAGTCTCTTTATTTCCAGTTTTATGGGCCCCTGTCTGGTTTCATAGATTTCACCCATACTCACTTCTTCCTGGATACACATCCTTAAGAGTTAGAGACTAGATTGCTTCTCGGCCTTTTGGCTAAGATCAAGTGAAGAGTCAGAGACTAGAATCGACAGGATTCATCTTTCTAGACTGGGATCACCTCACTTATTGTACTGTTTTCCAGTTCCTGCCAATTTCATATTTTCATTTTCCTTTGTGGCTGAATAAAATTCCATTGTATCTATGTACCACATTTTCATTATCCATTGTCCATTGATGGATATGTATATTGATTTCATTTCCTTGTTATTGTAAAAAGAACAGTAAAAAGCACGGGTGTACAAGTATCTCGGTAATAGGAGGTAGAGTCCTTTGTAAAACCCAGAAATAGGATTGGTGAGTCATAGAGCAGTTCTTAGTTTCCATTTGTTAAGCCTGATTTCCATAGTGCTTGCACCACTCCCACCAACATAGATAAGTGTCCTGGACTGTGAACCAGGACAAACCCAAACTACATGCAGAAAATAGAAGTGGGAGCAGTAGGAATTAATCAGGCTTTGGGTCAGAGAGAGCAAGGATGTCCGTCATCATACAAACTGCTTTTATTTGCTGCAAACACCAGTATATATAGAAAAATCTCAGAGACCAGCAGATCAAATTCTTTACAGGTTCATTAAACATACACATTGTAAAACTTAACTAGGCTAGCAAGAAAAAGCAGAAGCAACACGTAGGTGAAACCAGACATGATGTCTTCAGATAGAATAAAAGGCAGATGGGACACCTAGTTGCTAAATGGGGACCAACAATGAATGTCTCCAGGCAGAGTTACCTGGTTATTGTGACTATGTACATAACATTGTTATCCATAGATTAACATATTTGGTCTCAAAATGGGAAGAAACTGCAGGGAGAACATCTTAGCATTGCTGAGAATAACAAAAGCAAGCAAATCTTGTTGAAAACAGACAGGAGGAAATTTAAGCTCTCAATAACAGAGAGGAATTTGCCTGCAATTGCCTGTCCCAAAAGGTAATGCATCATTCTCTAAAGAACAGGTTTAGACCTTGGCACCCCCCACAAATAAAAGCTCCTTTTCCCTTACATCCTCACCAGCATTTGTTGTCGTTAGTTTTCCTGATGATAACCTGGTTAGGTTGAAATGGAATCACAAAATAATTTTGATTTGCATTTCTCAGATGTCTAGAGCTATTGAACACATTTAAAAATATTTATTGGTCATTTATATTCCTTCTTTTTGACAATTGCCTGTCCAGATCATTGACATGTTTATTGACAAGCAGTTTTGGAGTTTTGATGTTTAATATTTGCAGTTCTTTATATATTCTAAATCTTTTTTTTTCACTTTTTTCCCACTGAGTTTATTTTGTAGGAAAATTTTTAATACATTTTTTATTATTACCGCTCATACAAACTTAATAGGTAGACCAGTTCCCTCCCTCCCTCCTCCCCCCCAACCCTCCACTTCCCCTCTCCTCCCTCCCCATCCCCCAGTACCTCCCCCCCAATTCCCATATAGTCTAAATCTTAAACCCTTGTTTGACATCTTGCTGGCGAAAATCTTTTATTCTATAGGTAGTCTGTTTATCCTGTTGACAGTTTCTTTTGCTGTGGAGTTTTTTAGTTTTGTGGAATTCTGTTTATCAATTTGTGGGGCTATTTCCTGAGCCTTCAGAATTCTAGTCAGAAAATTGTTGCCTATGCCTATGGCTGAAGAGTTTCCCCATTGTTTTCATTTAGCAGTTCTAGCATTTCCTGTTTTAAATTAAGGTCTTTGACTTAGTTGGGATTGATTTTTGTGTAGGATGAGAGAACGGCCTCTAATTTCATTCTTTTGCAGGTAGATATCCAGGCTCGCTAGCACCATTTGCTTAGAAGGTTTTCCATTTTTACAGCACATGTTTTAACAACATTTGTCAAAAATTAGGTATCTACTGTTATGTGGGTTGATATCTGGGAAAGAAGGTGAAGTTACATCATTTTCAGGGAAGTGGAGGGGACTGGACATGACCATGTTACATAGATTAAGCCAGTCTCACAATTACCAATGGTAAGTAACCTGTTTTCTTTCATGACTAGATCCTAGATTTTATAGAGTTTTATGAATACACAAAATCATATATATTAAATAAGATTATTAATATTAAGAAGTATCTAAAGGAACAAAAGACTAATGTGAGCATTGAGTTCAGTGCAAAAACCTCAAAAACAGTTTAATTTATTTATTTTGTGTGTGGGGGGGGAGGTACTATGTGTGTCTGTGGAAGCCCAAGGATAACATTTAGAATCATCCTGGCTTGCTCTACCTCCTTATTGTTCTGCCTTCCAGGGCCAGAAACATAGGCCTCTACCACAACTACCTGGCATGTTTACATGGGATCTAGAGATCTGACCTCAGGTCCTTTTGCTTTCAAGGCAAAGGCTTAACCCCTGAGTCATCTCCTCAGCCAGCAATAGTTTTGAAAAGAAGGAAGAGAAGATGAAAACGTGTGTGTGTGTGTGTGTGTGTGTGTGCATACTTAATTATTTTTGGGATCATGAGAAAGAGAAAAGAATATTCTCTAAGTAATATTCTCTAAATAAGTCTGAATTAGGTATTTTGAATATATATGTTAAAATAAGCAAAACACTTGTTTCTGGAAAGTGAAGGATTTCTTAATAATTATTTACTGATAAAGATTTTTGTTCAAAGAGGTTTTTTCCCCCCTCTGGGGAGAATGTGCATGGATACCTAGAATCAAATTAAGTATCTTGAGAATATGAAGCAAGAACTCAACCTCTGAGACACTCCAGTCAAGGAGACTTTGAAAGGAAAATAAGCAATTGTTTTTACTTGAATCTTAGTTGAATGGATGAGGCAGATATGGTTAGGGATAGGAGATATAGATATGGACAGAATGGAAGAGCTGTCTCCATATGCAGTTTATAGTCCAGGAAAGAAGAGAGACAAGAGATACATAACTATTAATATATTCGTTTTTATTGGCAAATATTCATTGTGATTCGATCATATGTCAGGCATTGTTCTAGACCTTGAGAATACTGAAACACCTGAAAGTAATAAGAATAGCTATCCTTCAGATTAATTAATTCTAACTGTGGTAAAGTTCTATTTTAAAAAAATAGAGGGGGCGGTAAGATTGTAAGAGCAAAAGGATGGGAGGAGCAACGATTTGCAAGATTCTCAACAATAGTTGGGGCCAAAGCAATCATAATGGGACTTTGCATCCCCTGCGCAATGTCCAGCGCACTGTTGCCCTCATAAAGTCTAGCATCTGTTAAGGGCACCGAGACCCCTGGAGGCAAGGGATTGACAGCCATAGTAGTGATCTTATGCTTAAGGGGAACAAGAGAAAGGGCTTATGGAAATGCCACTGGGTCCTTATATGTCATCGGAGAGGAGGACCCAGTGGAGAGTTAGGCGTACACAATAAAGGACTCTCTGGGAATTGGGGGGGAGGCACTGGGGGAAGGGAAGGGGAGAGGGAGGAGGGGGTTCGGGGGGAGGGGGGGGAGGGAGGGAACTGGTAAAAAATTTTAAAATGTATAATTAAATTTTTAATAAAAAAAAAAGAAAAAAAAAAAAAAAACATGACAGAGACTCCCGGGCCTCTGTGTTTGCTGTTGTCATGAGACAAATAACAGAGACATTTAGTAAAACTGGTTTTTTATGTTAAAAAATAAATAAATAAAAAAAATAAAAAAAAAATACAGATTGCCAAGAGAACCCACTCAACACATGTCCTGAGCTGGTTTAAAGAGTTGCTCAAAGGCAGCCAAGAAAGAGCTGGGAAATTGACCCCCACTGCATTTCCTTCAGAGTCAGTTCAGGCTATACCGACTGTTCAAAACTGTAAAGATGGAGAATGATGGGGAGGAGTTTATTCACAGCTGAAGACTCTGAACCTTGCATTTATGCGCAATGTGTAGCCAACAGATTAATGAGGTACACTTGGTCACTTAAAGGCGAGAGCACCTGGACTAGGCTACATGTGAGAATATGCCATGCTCTATGTATGCATGTATGACCAGATCAGAGGAGACTTCTGAGCTTCCAGGGCAACTAATAGGATGTCCTTACCATCTGCAAGTATGCATCCCCTGGGGAGGAGTCTAGAATAAGGAGCCAAGCTTCTTAGTCTTGAGGAAATGTCCATATATCTTGACTGTACTGTGTCCTTTAGATAAGATAACTCTTTGTTCTTTTTCAAGTGATAAGTATGCTTATCTTTCTATTTACCTGACTTATATTAGATGATTAAAATTAAACTGTTAAAATCAGCCAGTTCAGTAGCTGTGCAGTTTAAGGTAGATTTAACCAATGTAGGGTGTGCATAGTATTTTAAGGTAGTAATAGAAATAGAGATAACTTTTTTCAAACTTCCTATTTTGGCCTATATTGTCTGGCCATACATGGAACCATGGAACAGGGAAAACTCCAGCATGGTTCGTTAGGAGCAGGAATGGAACAAGATAGAAAGCAGGGGGAAATTAAGGGAACAAGACAAGAGAAAGAAATTCCCAGCCCAGAGAGTCTAGCTTGTGTTTCCCGATGACTATGCATCAAGAAACTTCAACACGACTGATGAGAACAAGCGCGTCTGGGACGAGAGCTTAGCAGGTTAAGATGTTTGATCCCAAAGCTGGAGACTTGATTTTGATCCCTGGAGCCCACATGGAAAGGGAGAACTGACTTTTGAACCATTCTCTGACCTCTACTTGTATACCATGGCATATATGAGCTCTCTCTCTCTCTCCTCTCTTTATACAATAAATAAATAAGTTTATCTCTCCTTAACCTCTCTCTGCCTCTCTCTTTCTTAGAAAGAAAAAGAAAGCAACGCCAGCTATATAGGTAATGCTTTTTCCAAAAGGCATCCCAAATGAGGGTATTAAAAAACAAAACTATGTTCAGTTAGAACAAATGAACTGTGCTTAGTTATGCTTAGAATGTTTGTGACCTTGATTGTAACATTTTTAGCACTCCTCTATCATGTAAACAATATACTCTAAATCTAAACAATATACCATATAAAACCATCTTACAATTTCGCTAAAGGGAAAAATTTTAAGATATTAAATAAGGAATCCAAAAGCCAGCTTGTGCATTTTTATTTCATTTGTAGACCTTATTTAAAAATTTACCTTTGTTTACTCTTTTAAGTTTTGTTGTAAATCCTATCCTTTGACTAACATGAATTAGAAAGCCATATCATACCTATGTGCTTATTTACCATTGATCTATCTATGTAGTTAATCTATCATATGTTTAAATATATCCATAGTAAAAACACCTAAGGATGATTCTTTTGAGAAGCCTGAACCTATGTCTTGGAAGTATGTAATGGCTCTCTCTCTCTCTCTCTCTTTCTCTCTCTCTTTCTCCTCTCCCTCTTTTCAGTGCCTGTTCTTAAATCTGAAATATTCTTTCTGCGATGTAGTCAAGAATATGCTGCTGTTACCTGGGTGAAGGTCCCTGCTTTAGTTTCATATTCCACTGTTGTAATGAAAACATGGCTCAAACAATTTAGGGGAACAGAGGGATTTTTTTTCCAGTTTATAATTTGGGGTTACAGTTCATTATGACAGAAGATACCTGTCATAAATACCAACTGTTGTAATTGTTCTTTCTACTTCTGTGGATGAAACTCATGCACAAGGGGGATTTATTTGGCTTATGGTTCCATAGGGAGAGATACAGTCCATTATGGTGGGAATATCATAGCAGAAGGCATGGCTTGGAGGCAGAAGCTGGAAGGTGGTTCAGGTTACTACAGTCATCATGGAGAGAGAGAGACAGACAGACAGACTGACTGACAGACAGAGAGACAGAGACAGAGAACAAACAGAAAGAAAACTGGGAAGCTGCGCCAGACCACTAAACTCAAGACCGGACCTCTGTGGCTTACCTCCAGGAGGCTCCACCTCCTAAAGGTGCTCCAACCCAAACACTAACATTAACATCAGCTAAGGAGTCAAACGCATGAGCCTGTGGAGGGCAAGTCACATTCCAACCATGACGCCAGCATCAGGAACCAAGGGAACTGGCCACATCGCATCCACAACAATGACAGAGTAGTAAGCACAGAGCTGCTTCTAGCATGCTCGTCTGCCAAGTGCTCAGCTGTTCTCTTTGTTGGCCCGCGGGGGTTTTCCCCTGTCAATTAAGCCATTAGATGATCTCCTACAGGTTTGCTTCAACCAGATGATTCCTCATAGGTGTACCTAAAGCTGGGTTCTGAAGGGTCCAACTGACAGATGAAGCTGTCAGTCCTAAAGCAGAGACCTTCTCGGCAAGAAGAGACTCACTTCTTCAGGGAACGTGCAGGCACCTTCATGAATAACCTGGAGGAAATCAGACACAGCTGACTTTAACCAAAAATGTTCCGCCTGTCTTAGTCCACTTGGGCTACTGAACCAAAATGACATACACTATGCAGCTATGGACAACAGCTTTACTGTCAGAACAGTCATCCCAAAAATTCAAATAGTTTTTCAAATGACTATTTTTCCTTCAAGGCTAGTTCACCAGATCCAATAATCCTAAACTTTACCCAATCCTAAAGCTTTTTTCAACCCAAAGCTGACCCCTCCAGTACACACCAAAGGATGTACTTTAAAACCTGACTCCCCAAATCTCACATACAATCCAAATCTCACATACAATCCGCCATTGAGTCCCTATTGCAGACGATAAGATTTTAAGAAGACAGCTGTCTCCCTTGTGGCAGTGAGCAGGAAATAAACTTGGCTTTGTTTATTTATTAGTCTGTTTGATGGTCTTTTTGGAAGAGTCAACATTTGCTAAAGGTTATAAATATAAACTCAAAGTCAATGTAAGACTAATGGATCTAACAGCATAAAATTTTCCATAGCAACAAACACAGTTGAAAAAAAGTCAGCAAGCAACTGTTGAACTGGTAGAAAGTATATTTTGGGTATGTGAATGCACATCCGTGTGTGTGTGTGTGTGTGTGTGTGTGTGTGTGTGTGTGTGTGTGCGCGTGTGTGTATGGTGTGTGTGTAATGTATGTGATGTCTGTGTGTGTTATATACATGGTATGTAGTGTACAGTGTGTTTGTGGTATGTGTAAGTGTGCTGTATGTATGTAATGTGTGTGGTATATGTGTGTTGTGTGTATGTGTGTATGGTATGTATGTGTTGTATGTGAATTATGTGTGCACTGTGTTTGTGTGTGCTATATGTGTATGTGTGTTGTGTGTATACATTTATTGCATGGCATGAGAACAGAATGGGGCTATGAAAGGAGAGGAAGAGATGTTAAAAGAGAGGACAGGAGAAAGGAGTGTAATAGAACACACGTGGGATGAGAGCAGAAGGGGCACTTTTGAGGGCAGCAGGGGGGTGGTATGTAGGGAGAGCAGTGGAGTAGGGGGACAGATAAAAAAAATAGAACACATGTATGCACTTGATGCCTTAGCAAAATATAACTGGACAGCACAGGAATTTCAAACGGCACTCCTACTACTCTTGCTGTCTGGACTTCAAAACACTGGACCTGAGAATCTGAAGCTTTTCCAGACCTCTCTGGCTGGGAGCAAAGAGGAGCTTGGCTACAGACACACAGCTGCGTTCCCTCTGTTGCGCCACCTATGCAGAAAAACCTTGAGAGGACAGTCGGTGGAGCCACATCTTGCCTGCACTGTCCCTATCCAGATCTCAGGCTAAAATCCAAAGAGACTTGAATTAATTGGATTTTTCTCTTCCCAATGTGGTCATATCGAGTAAATTACCTTTTTCTGCTTTTCAACATTAATTTGAATTCTTATTGATTTAACAATGGTGGATGTCCAAAACAGAGGTATAGACCTACTAAACATTGGTAGCAAGCACTTGGGATGCTCGCCTTAAAAACATGAAAGGAGAGTAGCTTGTTCTGATTCAAGGAAAGTCATGGCATTGTATTTTTTTCATTCATTCATTCATTCATTGTCTCAAGTCATCTGGACATTCTAGACAGACATTCTATTCCTCCCTTTGGCTATTACATTGCGAAGCACTGGCCTGGGAGGAACTGGAATGTCCCCCAGGAATCTCCTGCTGGTAGAAGGAAGAGCTTGAAGCCTGGGGCCAGCCAGAAGAGGAGCTCCTCCCTCAGAAAGAGATGCTATAGTTCCACTTGCCAGACCACTTCGAGGAAGACTGGAGCCGAGATAATGATGGGTCAGTGATGAGCAGGACCACACCCTTCCTGGGCCTGCCTAGGCGCATACCTCTCGCCCTGTATTTAACTTAACCCTCGTTTCAAGACTTGGTAGACCGACCTCAGGAAGCCACTGAACTAGTCACTGAACTTCTCTATTTGTTCCTCTTCCGAATGTGACCACATCAAATACATTTCCTTTCTCTGCTCTGCTTTTCACGATTACTTGCCTCTTTATAATAGGTCATTGAGGACAGTTATTTGGGCCTAGCTTGTTAGAGCTACCAGAGCTCAGACTTTGACCCTAAGAATGTAGTTAGGAAGATGTTAGATAAAGTTTTCCTTCTGTTTTCCTCACAACACTGGAATGGAATCTAAATACTACTTCTGGTCCTTGAAGGAGACATCACATTCTGATCCCATCCCCCCAAAGAACACACAGTACCGCTGTCTCCTCCCTCGAGGTCATCCTCAGCCTGCCAATCAGCTGGTCTGCCAATCACCTGACTGGGAGTCTACTCCTTCCCAGGCAAGCTTATGCACCTGAAGGCCTTTGAGATGAAAGGAGTAGTAACCCCCTTAATGAGATCTAATATGTAGTCTTCCCAGAAGTCCCGCCCTTGGCACAGATGCCAGAAGACATCACACACACAGTCCTGCTAGCCAGTCTGCTTTTGCAATTCTAAGCTCAAAAAGGGCAAGTTTTCCTTTCCCTTCTTTCTTTATCTTTTTCCAAAGCCAAAACATACTTTCCCTGACACTTTGGGCTCTCTCACAGTTTCTCTGAAGGCTTCCGCTACTTTCTACACCACCACTCGCTGACCTCCAGACCTAACTCAAAAGGCATTGACTTTCTCTTCCTTTTCTTTATCTTCCTCCTCTGGAAGCCAACAGAATTTACTGCCTTTCTGCCTCACCGATTTTCTTTCAAACTCTAATAAAATAACCCTCAAGCTTCTTTCTGAGTCTGCTTTCAAATCCCTTTAAAAAAAAAAAAAAACACTAAGAATCTAAATAAGGGACCCCAAATTCCCTTGTAAGAGCAATGGTAACATGCTGTTTTTTGGATGTTCTATTCTTTAGAATGTGGTATATTTACCTCCAAGTGAATAATTAAAATAAATCAGGATGATAAGGAGGAAGGATGAAAATGGAATATAATAATTAGCAAATAATCCTCTATATTACTAATAATTTAATAACACTAGAGGGGATAAGTAACAGAAGAATTAAGTTAGCTAGTTAACACACCTACCATAGTTATTTGATGGTCATAGACCAGGAGTTAGTAATTTAGGAATTACTTTATACATATACAAAGATTAAGCAAGTAATAAACGGTTGATAATTAGAGCTAGTTTTCTTATCAGTCAAGGAGTTAAAAAGAGAAATGGTGATCGACAGAAACCTAGGGTGAAATCAAAAACAGTTATCAGTATAAACTCGTAAATGCAGTGAACAGACTGGTCTCAGGTCTTGTTTATAAATGCCATTCTCCAGTGAAAGAACCCAGACAGGGCTGACGAGCGCCAAGAAGTCTGAAACAGTAGGAACATAAGGTCAGTTTGGAATATGTTACTGTGCCATGTCTCTGGGACCTTGGTCCGTTCCCTCCTCAACTCTCTGTCATCGTGCTCTCCATTGAAAGAATTCAGACGAGACGTAGCACAGTAAAAGGTAGATTCAAGGCATCGGGGATTTCTTTAAGTTTATGATGGTTCTCTCTCTCAAGGAATGTTTCAAACATTCTGAAAAGAGAGGATATACTCTAAAGAAGAGATATGGACTCCCTTCTATCAACCGTTGGAACAATGCCCCCTTATTGAATTTTCCTAGGAATTCCACACCTTTCCATAAAATTGCAACACTGCTATAGAAAAGGTAGAAAAAAAATTTGGGGTCAAATATAAAAAAATAAATCAATTTCCTTTGTCAATTCTATTTCTACTATCACCATAGTTTACTAATCTAAGTGTCCCTGTAACAGTCAGAGTGGACAAAAGTCAAAAGATCCATATGATCTACATTTTAGGGAGCCTATGTGATTTCTTGAGGTCTCTAGAGTAAGCAGCTTTTCCTGAGGGACATTTAGACTGATTTTTATGGAGACAGCAATGTTATGTCTCTGTTCTTTATTAAAAAGCTTCCTGGTTCCAGGCGCCAGCAATTATCTGTAAATGACCTTTTGGGTAGTTTGGTGAAGGAAGTTCAGGTTGTCAAGTCTCTAAAGACCAGAGATAAGACTTAGGTTCCATTCTTCTGTCTAGTACTCAGAGTCTGGAAGTTCCCATCCTCTGTTCTACAAGCTGCTAATTACAGGGGATAGAGATGTAACCCCGAAGTGCCCCAGGTCTAGGAATGTCTAACTTGCCAGCTAATATCAAAAGGTGAAGAAATGCTCACAAATGGATGGAGGCTATGACTGCAAGACATAGGAGCCGATCCAAAGAAGCATTCAAGGCCCAAACTTTGGACAATCTGAGCCAAAAAGTAAGTTATAGTAACTAGATATGTAACTCATTGAGTCTGTGACTGGGAATCACTATACATAAAGAGTCGAACAGGACCAGAGAGGGACTCTGGAGAGATGGTTCAGGGGTTAAAGCTTTTTGCTTGACGAGCAAAGTTTGGATCCTCAGATCCCACATGAAAATGTCAGATGGATATGGCAGCAGTCTGCAATTCCCAGCCATGGAAGACAGAGCCTGGGAAATCCCAGAGCAAAGCAAAGGAGGTAGCGTAATCCAGGACGATTGTTGATGTCATCCTTAGTTCCCCACGGGCACATGCACGCTCAAGGGCCCGTTGGTACACACTCACATCCACACAAAGCACACCTACATGCACATGTACACATGCACAAACACACACACAAGAACAAAAATGTGTGAGGAAGGAGGGACAACAATTGTATATGACAATTTTGGTGAATAAACACAGAATAATGCAGATAAAAAGGGAAAAGCCAGTGGTAATATTATCAGTGGATATCAGAGTCTGGTGGACTCCTGTTGAGATTTTCAAGCCCTTGTCTTTTTTTTTTTTTTTATTCAATTGTGTGTGTGTGTGCGTGTGTGTGTGTGTGTGTGTGTGTGTGTGTGTGTGTGTGTGTGTGTGTGTGTGTGTAGAACCACTGACGAATTCGGGAACCACCATGGACGCCTCCGCCTCCTCCTTGTTTACTCGGCCCCGGGATTCACAGGCTCCACCCTACCAGGACAGAAACGCAGGCCACCCCCGCTTCCGCCTGTCAAGCCCTTGTCTTAAGGAATAAAAAAAAGAAAAAGAAAAATGGGCAAAGACGTGAATGGTAGCAAAAACAAAGGCAGTTTGCTAAGACTAGGAGAGGAAGTGGGCAGAGCTGGGAGGATGGTTAGAAGCTCTGTGATGTCCAGCAGTCTAGGATCATCAGCCCTTGAATGTGAATTGTCACCATAGGCTCATGAGTTTGAACACTTGGTCCCTGGTTGGTGGTGCTGTTTGGGAAGGTCAAGGGACCTTTAGGGTGTGGAGCCTTGCTGGAGGAAGCATTACTGGGGGCAGGCCTTGAGGATTGGTATTCTTGCTCTCTCTCTCTCTCTCTGTCTCTGTCTCCCCAACCCCAGCTATAAACTGATCTGCTTCAGTCACCATGCTTTCCACTGTATATGCATCCCCACCATAGTAGATGCTATTCCCTCTGGAACCTGAAGCCATATAATAAACTCTCTGAAGTGGCTCAGCATATTTTCTCACAGCAGCAGAAGAGTTTCTGCAACGGGGCCTTTCTAGTTCACCTGCATACTGTGGGTTTCATGTGCAGGCTCTACCTGTTGAGTGTTTCCCTTAGTGGAGGGGAGCAGTCTTCCTTTCTGTGGACTGCTTTATTTCATATACTAATTTATGGTCCTTGTACTCCTCACTCTCCATCCCATTCTTCTGCCTCAATTCCTCACTGAGAACTATGAACTCACAAATCTTTTAGGGGAGCTGATGATCTGCCATCTGTCACTGCCTCCACGGTGAAGAAGGGTGGGTTTAGTCTTTGCCCAAGAGGGACCACGAGGATCTCTCCCTGTTTTGTCTATTGGTTAGAGAGGAGGCTTTGGCTCCTTTAGAATAGGAATTGGCTAGAACCCCTGTATCGCAAAGAGCTTAATCTGAAACTTTTGTATCCTACAAGACTCAAATCTTACAAAGAAGCTAAAAATACAAGGTTTAAGCAAGAGAAACACAATTATGTCAACCAACACTCCTCAAAGGGTAGCAAAGAGCCAGGGAAGACATTGCCGCAGGATCACCAGCTTTATGTGACTTGCTCCTGGGATCAGCAGTTATAGTTTGACCAGTTATTTTTAAAATATTGTTTTGAACTTATATCTACCTATTGGCCCCAAAATAACATTCCTCTTTGAACATTAAGCATGTTTTCCCTTTTTTTCTTCTTCTTAAATGCCAATGGCTATGGACTAAGAATGTGGCAAAACACAAAACAACAAGTTAAAAAAAAATATCTAGTGATGGAACAGAACGAAAGGGAAATCACGTCACAGTGTTCTCGGTAAGTTCATATTATACCAACAGCACCTAAAGACCAATAATGAAGGAAAGCAGCATTACAACTGGGGCAGGAGAGAAAGCTGGAACAAGATGGGCACGTGTGAAGGGAAAGGAACCCCTTGTGTGGTTGAATGTGGTTGAGACCCCTCGCCAGCAGAAGCAAGAATTCTGGTGCAATCAACAACTGCCTTTCTCCCTTCCTAGCTATAAAACCACATTTTTTTTTTTGGAAGTTCACCAGAAATCCCGGGGATTTTATAAGGAAAGCACATGTACTGAACTCCTTGTGCAACCCTAGAGGTTTCTGGTTTACCTTAATATAGTCACATCTGAGTCATCTCTGGGGACAGTTATAATGTCACTTGTTAAAGACAGAGAACAGGCAAAATAAAAGGTTTCTTAGCAACCTTTTGGACTATCACCTGAGAGCCCCCCAAATGGCAAATGTGGCTAATGCCAAGACAATTAATTGCAACTGTTCCCTTTGGAGACCATGCCCACATTTGGGTATAGGTTTCGCTTTCCCTTGGGGAGTGCCTTCCCTTGGGGAGCCCGTACCTATATTTGATATGCTTTGCTCTTGGGTGACTCTCTCCTAAAGAAACCTATAGCCATGTGTCCTGTTTTCTTCGTGCCTCCCTATCTCTCCTAAATCTCATGCTTAAACCTATAATAAGATATCTCCAATAATATTTCCAAATCTGCTTCATTATGTCAGCAATACCCAAATTCTTTTAAGCAATAAAGCCGTGAATCCTAAATTTGGCCTGAAAGTCCCTGAAGATTAGGAGAAATACCTCAGGCTGCTGAGTATGTCACTATGGAGCTGTAGACATTGCCCCCTCATTGCTGACCCAACTACTGATAAGACTGACCAATAGGGTTCGTCTTTGGATTGAAGAAATCAAGATGTTGTCTTTTCTTGTTTGAAGAACATATTTAAGTCTTTTAACAGTTTGCAGGTGAGAGCATCTTTAAGATATTCCCAAGGCTGTACATACTCAGAAAGTAAAGATTAAACTCTAGAGAAAAACTTAAAAAAAATTTTTTAGTCTGGGTGGGGTAGGAAAGTATCAGCAAACATTAAAAGACATTTATATTTTTAACATGGCTCAGCTATAAGCATTGCTCTAGCTACTGTAGCTTATGAGCATTCTAATTATTTACATGTTACAGAATAGCTGGTAAAGTAAGCTATTTATCTGCTGAATAAATGAACCATTAGGCACTTTAATACATGTGTGTTTGATGTTCAGTTTCTCATAGAGTTCCATGTGCAGAATAAAGTATTAAAGTCACATGCACAGCTCTTGACTATAACTACTGTGGGCATATATTCATCCATCTGTCATCTCTTCTTTCTGACAAGCTGTTACAGGGCACTATCTGAAGCAGCCACTGTAAGCTGACCAGCACCTTATCACTGTACACATTCCTCCCCTCCTACGTGCTCTGACATCCAACTTTCTTTTTAGTCCTGAGTCCTTACTTATTGCTTGTGCTCACATGAGATACCTTATCATGGGACTTTGGCCTAAGGGCCAAATGCCACTGCAGCCATCATTTTGAACATTAAGACTCAAGAAGATTTTTTTTTAAATGAACACATCCCTCATCTGCACCCATTCACCCTGCTCTCAAGTCTGGGTGAATTCCATTATTATATTGCCTACCTCTGTGAATTCGCCTAGTCTAAGTTTTTCCGTGTATATGGGATTGCACAGTATTTATTCTTCTGTTTTTGGATTATTTCACTTGGCGTAATGCTTTCAAAGTTCATATATGTTGTAACATTCTTTTTTTTAAAAAATGCAAATATTTTCAAGTGTTTATTTTTATGATATATTTCATATCTAGCATTTGAAGAAAATGATTTCAATGCTTAAAAGATGCACTCCCTGAATCAAACATATCTTCTTCATAATCACACCTAATCAGTATCTTAGAAATACATGGACACTAAGTCAGTTAATGAACAGAGTAACTAAAATAAGGATGTAAATGCCAAGTGTCGGGGATGGGGATCAGCATGATCTGTCACATCTGTGCCCCCGTGTTTATAGTAACATGATTCACAAGTATTTCCACTTAGATACTGATTCACTTAGACTGCTGATGCCATGACATAAAATATGACCTTTGTTACCTTGAAGGAAAATTCAAGGAAAAAAATATTTGGGCTGGAGAGGTTAAGACTCTGCTTCTACGCAGAAGGTCCTGAGTTCAGATCCCAGGTCCCATGTAAAAAATGTCAGGTGGACATGGTGGTTGCCCACATTTCTGGCCCTGGGGGGCAGAGCCTAGGAAATCCCAGAGCCAAGCAAAAAGGAGATAGAGCAATCCAGGATGATTATCCTAGTCATCCTTCGTCCTCCACAGGGACACATAGTACCCTTTCTCTCACAGATATACACACAGACACACAAAGACACACACACGCACACACACACACACACACACACACACACACACACACACACACAGGAACATAAATTTAAAAAATAAAAATAAAAAATGTTTGAGAGCGAGAGATAGAAACAGAGACAGAGAAGCACATGCACCGTATAGCACACGGTTAGAGGTCTGCAGACAACTTTCAGGAGTCAGTGTTCTCCTTCCACCATGTGGGTTTCCAGGATAGCCACTCAGGTTGCCAGATCTGAGCAGCAGGTGCCTTATCCACTGAGTTGTTTTGCAAACCCACATTCTTCATTCTTTTTATGGCTGAAAATCCTGGATTGATCCTACCTCTTTTTTCCTTCACTCTGAGATTTCCCAGGCTTCTCCCACCAGAGCCAGAAGTGTAGGTCACAACAATTACTGCCTGTCATTTTTATGTGGGACCTGGGATCCAAACTCAGGACCTTCTGCTTGCGGGCAGTCTTAACCCCTAAACCATCTCTCCTGTCCTAATGTTTCTCCCTTGAATATTGTGTGCACATATTTTGTGGCGTGTGTGTAAGTCAGAGGATAACTTATGGAAGTCAGTTCTTTCCTTCTGACTGTGGGTTTTGAGGATTGAACTTAGGTCATCGGGCTTGGAGGCAAGTACCTTTACCTGCTGAACCATCTCACTGGCCCTTTCTCATCACTTTTTGTTTAAATGTTCTCTACTTGATGATCAGTGTTGTAAACATTTTCGTTGATTCTCGATACTGTTTTTCTGCTTTCTATATAATCTTTCTGTTCTAATCCATATTTCCTTTCTCATGACTTCAGACTCAAGTGATTCTAAAGGACCAAGGAGATATTCTTTTCCCTCAGTTGCCTAGAATGTAGGGTTAAATATTTATTTCTAGAATCATAAGGCAAAGAGCAGCCTCCTCATTCGACTTGCTGCTCAGTATTTGTGAACATGCTTTATGTAAATGATCACATCTCCCTGAAGACATTTAGAGAAGACAAGAAGTGATCAGTAATGACCACCCTAGATTGGATACTAAGTCCATTTTCCAGACTGTGAGTCTTGTATAAATCTAAACAAGAATGGCCACATAGATCTCTCAAGTATTCAGTGTTTATAGAAACACTGAAATCAGCCCTTTCACCTTTAGGTACTATGTGATCAGAAATCTTGGCAGGGCATATCAATATGACAGACTATGAAGGAGCTCCAGAGAGATAAGAATACACAACGGAAATCTTGGGGACTAAAGCTGGAGTGGGGTGGCCTGAAGAGAGGCAACTTAGTATGACACAAAAGGTCTGAACCCCCATAAGAATAGACAAGCCAGAGGGAAACCTAGGGCCCATCAAAGTGGATGGACAGGAGGGAGTGGGATGGATTGATAAGGAAAGAGAGGGAAATGGGAGGGAGGACAGAGAGATGGAAGCAGGGATAAATAATATATTTTCAAAACTAGAAAAATAAAAAAATAAAAACAAGTTCCTGGGGTGGCGGGGAAGACATGTCAGGGTGAAAAAAAAAAAAAAACAACAGAAACAAACATGAACATGGTGAGAAGTTTGTTTTGTGATCTCTTCCTTGAGAGAATAGCAAGGATTCAGGTGATGTTATTTCTGTGGTGTGGCTTCCACATTCTCCTGCAAGGTGCGGCCCATAGAATCTTAAGACCAACCACATTCTGCTCTGAAGACAGGTCTTCTTTTAGATTTTCATTTGCATCTCTGTTTAACTTTTAGCGAGTCACCTTGCTGACCCAATTCATTTCCAATACCAGACATCTCATTGTACTCACACACTTCCCAACCTTGGCATTGTCTCCCACCTTTTATGATCTTAAGACACCTAAGATCATATACAACTGAGGAAAAAGGGATCAGAAAATCTCCTTGATTATTATTTTTAACAAGTGATGTCAGTGAAATTGGACAGATCTTGAAAGGCCACACTATAGATAGGAAAAAAGAAAAAGATATGAGGGAAAGAAACACAGAGATGGCTCTACTTTCTTCACGTTCTAGAACTGTCATACAGCAGTTCCTATTGGGTGACTTTAAGTAAGGCATGTGAAATGTTGATCTTTCTTTCTATATCCACAACATTATATACACATTGTTTTGCAACATCACTAGAGCTGACAAGACAAAAGTGAGACAATTATACAGAATATAAAAAAAAGTATTTCTGTATTTTAGCATTCCATACTGCCTGCTTCTATTTTTATCCATTCACTAATATACATGCATTATCCATTAAACAAATAATTCATATACCCTTTCACCAAATAATTCCTGGCAATCTAGTTAATGTAAGATAGGGAATGAGTATTATTATTCGGGGTCTCTGAATCTAAGGTATTAGTTATTGGGTTTTTAGGAGCACATGCCCTGTCATTTACAACACAGAGCCAGACATGGAGATACAGGAAGACCAGAAAAGTAAGGCACAGTAATAAATAACATAATAATCATTATATTTGCTTCCATTGGAATGTGAACTCTCTTCTTTGATAACTCCATTGTCATCTATGCATGTGATCTCCTATCCAGCTATTCAGCTGTAATGAAAAGCAAATAAACACTAAATCTACAACCTGCAACAGAAGGGCAGGAAGATAGCAGCACTGAAGCTTTTCTTGGCAAATTCATGGAGTCAGTTGCCTAATGTAGTTGTGAGATAATAGATATCTAGAAAAAAGATGACCGTTTGTCCGTTAACTTAACAGAAGTGGTAATAAGAAACTTTAGAAATTTGCCTAATAAAATTGACTAATATTACTGTTGGGCAAGAGACCATATAAATTTTTTTTTGCTAATTGTCTCATTTAATTTTCTCTAACTCAGATGACATGTCATTAGTCGAACTTTGTAGATGAAAAAAGAAACCAAAGAGTTTAACCTGCTTATGATCTCACAGATAGTGAACAGTAAAGTGCTCCAGGTTCCATTCATTTAAATTTCTTCAAGGAACTTAAATCAGTAATTCTTCACTCTGTCTTGTTATGGCAGATTTGCTAAGAATATTGCTGTGGTTTCTACAGGCTTGGATGAGGAAAGAAATTCACTTACAAACTCTAGAAAGAGCTGCCACATTTTTGTACCATCTGAATCTTGATTAGATCAAATGGCCACTTCTCTCAAAAGGGAAGCCAATTTATGCACTGACCAGAGAATAAAAATGTCCTGACATGAAAACATGGCTGGGTTTCTCATCTTATTGAAGCTCATTATGCTTAAGAATTAAAGACATACTATATGTAACATTTTTTTATTAATAGATAAGTTATAAAATGATCTCTGTGGCCTATCTTTCCAAAGAGTCATTTGTTTTAATATTCAGTGGAAATAAATGCATAAATGCATACCACATAACTGCTGGAGAGCTTTATGCACAAATAACATCAAACATTACTAATGACAGAAATACAGTTTAAAGCTGGTGAGACAGCTCAGAGAATAAAAGTGCCTTCATGCAAACCAGGAGACCCAAGCTCTTTCCAGAGTCTGTACAGTGGAAGGAGAGAAAGTTGTCCTCTGACTTCCATATGCATGCAGTGGCATGTACATTCTCTCTCTCTCTCTCTCTTTCTCTCTCTGTTTTTCTCACTCACTCACTTGTGCTTGCCCATAGAATATAAGAGAATACAACTTAAGCACATCATCTGTCCTGATAATTCCAAAATATAGGTCCTGTCATTTCCAGTTTTCAGATAAGAAAACAAAGGTTTAGAAAATTTAGGTAACTTTTAAGGCCACATTGCAATCCAGAGTTTTGAAGTCTGCATCCACTTTTTAGCCAATATATGGCCTGTTCCTGCTCAAAAGCAAGGCATGGCTTACTTTTATCATTGGTTTGCCAAAACAACATAAAATTAAGAGTTCATTAGAAGAAAAAATAATATTAAGCTTGGAGTGTATTGTAGGTTTTGTATGTATCTAGAGCAGAGGCATTAACAATTGCTTCATTAGAAAGAAGTGAATATCTTCAGTGGGTTTGGTAATTTCTGTGGGCACAAGAGATTAGGCATGCAAGGTGAGATCCTTTTTTCCCTAAAGTGCCCATATCAAATGTATGTGTCCTAGTTACTCTGCATGGTTGCTGATAAAATCATGATATAGCAGCTTAAGGGAACAAAAGGCTTATTTTCTCTTAGGACTGTCCTGTCAGAGTCAGGAGAGCTCATGCTAAGAGCAAGGGCCTAGGGAACTGACCACACCACATCCACAAAGAAGCTGAGAGAGGGACAATGCTCACTTGCCAGACCAGTGTGTCTGGCCAAGTATACAGGAGAATATCAGCTTCCTCAACTATCTGTACTTTAGTCACCTGTCCAAGGCCTACTCCCACCCACCATGGACTGGGCCTGCCCCATCAACTAGACAATTCATACAGTTTTGCTCTGAGCTTAACTCAATTACTAATTCTCTACAAATATGCCTCAAACCCTCAATCATCAAGTTGATACCCATATCTAACTATGATAGTCTGTCTTAAACTATACAGTGATATGCAAGTGATACAAATATTTGCTAAATAAATTTAGAAATATAAACCAAGGGCTGGAGAGATGGGTTGTCTAGCAAACAAAAGGACCTCAGAACAGATCCCCAGACCCCACACAAAAATGCAGGCTGATATGGCAATTGCCTGTAATTCCAGTCCTGGAAGGTGGAGCCTGGGAAACCCCAGAGCAAAGCAATAAAGAAGGTAGAATAATCCTAGATGATTCCCAATGTCATCCTTGGGTTTCCCAGACAGACACACTCAAGTACCCTCTTGTATACCATGCTGCCACACACATGTACCAGTCCATATGCAACACACACACACACACACACACACACACACACACACACACACACATGCATGTACCCTACACACACATAAATGAAAAAGAAAAAAAGAAATATTAAGCAATGTCTTTGATTAGCTATATATCTGACAAAGGATGGTGTGAAATCCTCTGTGTCAAATACAAATGACTAATAAGTATTCTAAAGTGTTCAACATTTTTAGCCATCAGGGAAATGCAAATTAAAACTACTTTTTTAAAAATTTTTTTATTATTATTTATTCAATTGTGCGTGTGTGCGTATGTATGTGCGCGCATGTGCGTGTGTGTGTAGAACCACGGACGAATCAGGAATCACCATGGATGCCTCCACCTCCTTCTGCCCTGGGATTCACAGGCTCTGCCCTACCAGGACCAGAAGCGCAGGCCGCCCCTGCTTCCGCCTGGCGTCTATACATGGGATCTGGGATCCGAACTCAGGACCCTCTGCCTGCAAGGCAGAGGCTTAACCCCTGAGCCACCTCTCCAGCCCGCAAATTAAAACTACTTTGTTGCTGTCCCGCAGCAACTGTAAACCAAACCCGAGGGGAGGTATGAGGATTGAGATTCAGACATAAGTGTCTTTTCACAGGAGGGTATGCCTTGCAAGCAGACAACAGGCAGCACTTATTTCATACAGTATTTATACAGAAAGAGAATATGTTAAAAACAGAGTGAAGGAAAAAACGCAGTTGAAAATGCAGCTGTGAAAACTGCAAAAGAAAACCAACAAACCAAAATCCAGAACTTCAGAGACTCTATATCAACCACCTAGAACTTAGGCCAGACTAATCTCTCCCCATCCTGAATCTCAGGGAAATTTGCAGAAGAGGGGGCGGTGAGGTTGTAAGAGCAAAAGGATGGGAGGAGCAATGATTTGCAAGATACTCCACACAAGTTAGGGCCAAAGCAATCATAATTGGACTTTGCATGCCCTGCGCAATGTCCAACACATTATTGACCTCACAAAGTCTAGCATCTGCTAAAGGCACCAAGATCCTTGGAGGCAAGGGATTGACAGCCACAGTAGTGTTCCTATGCTTAAGGGGAACACGGGAAAGGGTTCAGGGAAATGCCACTGGGTCCTTGTACGGCATCCGTCATCCGGAGAGGAGGGCCCAGAGAAGAGTCTGGCATGCACATTAAAGGACTCTCTGGGAATTGGGAGGGGGGGAGGCACTGGGGGATGGGGAGGGAGGGGTGAGGGGAAGGGGGAGCAGGGGGTTGGGGAAGGGAGGGAGGGAGGGAACTGGTGTACCTATTAAATTTGTATGAGCAGAAATAATAATAAAAAATGTTAAAAAAAAAGAAAATACAGCTGTGTAAACCAGCTCATAATTTCCCTTCCTTATCTATGAAATTCAAGAAACAGCCATAGCACTTCTTTGAGGCCTAAACTATTAATGAGCAAAACACACTCTTGGCAGAATATTCACTTCTTTCAAGGTTAATAAGCAAGATTGTATCTTTGACCTCACTACTCAGGGCCCCAAAATCTTCAAGATGGAGTTGCTTAGGCTCTCACTGTTATGGGAACATGTCCTTATGTCCCCCCAAAACTAAAAGATCCGCCAAGCATGTACAAAATGCATCGGCGCTCAGGACTCAGGACTCATGTCCCGGCCATGTGATTTATAACAGTCATCAGTAAATACTCCCCACACTACTTTGAGATTCCATCTTACCCCTGTCATTAAGAAAACAAATGCCTTCAAATGCTGACTAGAGCATGAGGAAAGACTGACCCTTATTTACTATTGGTGGGAGTATAAACTGGTTCAGCCATCATTGAAATTGCTGTGGAGGCTTTTCAAAAAGCTAGAAATATGAGTATCTTATAACCCAACTATATCACTCCTGTGCATATAACTAATGACTCTACATCTGACTATAGAGCCACTTGCTCATCTGCATTTATTGTAGCATTATTCGCAATAGCAAGGAAATGGGATCATCCTAGATATCCATCAACTGATGAATGGATAATGAAAATGTGGTACGTGTACACAATGAACCTTTATTCAGCTACAAAGAAAAAATTATGAAATTTGCAGAACTGGAAAGTCTTAATATAAGTAAGGTATCTCAGGTTCGGAAAGAACAAATACTATATGTTGTCTGTCATGTATAGACTATGGCTTCCAATTTTTAAACATTTGTATTTATGTGAGAGTGAATACAGACATTAGGAGCTTGAAAGAGGGTCATGAGAGGGGAAGAAAGACTTTAAGGGAGAGGGATATTTTGCCCTGGTTGGGGAGGAGATATAGAAAGAATGTAATATGAAATATGGAAGTCAACGAAGGAATACTATAGATAGAGGGTTTAAACTGGATTGTGGGGGCAAGGAGATAGGAGAGAGGAAAGAGCTTGGGGTGGGGAGAGTGATCAGGGTTCTCTGAGTGTGAATAAAAATACCATATGGAAACTTACTACTTTGTAAATTATAAAATCATACTAATTAAACTTGCACAAATTTGAGGAAAAAAAGAACTATCAAGTACCTAGGTTTATAAAATGAGTTAGGTCTGTTGGGAAAGGGGCAGTAGTCACTGAATATTAATTTGAAGAACATTCTTTGAAAATATCATGGACCTTGGATAATCAAGTACTGACTACATCTTAGAAATCATATTTGTAGAAAGGATAATGACTAGAAGGAAGAAAGTATGAAGTGGGACAGGATGGGATTTGGCACTAAGGGGAAAAACACATAAATTCATTGTATTTATGTTTCAGAGAATTTTAAAAATTAAAAAAAACTAATAACCTTGTTACTCTCACAATAGTTTATTGAATAGAAGATCTTAAAATTTCATCATTTAAGTTGGAATCTGGTCTTGACTTTGCAAGATTTTCTTTTTGATTAACATTTAGAGATCAAGCTTTCTGCACAGGGAGACAACCAGAGTTAAAGGTGGCCATTGACTCACCAAGAGCCACATAGTAATGTTTTGGAAGAGAAAGCAACATTTATCAAAATATAGCTCGAATTTCCTTGAGTCTGAATCATGACTCCTTCAATAATCCTTTCCCCAACTCGTGTATATACTGGGATTCAGGTGAAGAAACCAAGGAATTATTCAGATTTACGATTTGGGGGCCTAAGATTCTAAGCATATCACTCAACTGATAATTTGAGTATGTCACCACACGGGATATGAATGCTTGCTTCAAACAGTAGGTGAGCTCATACTTAATAATGGAGTGTATTTATTTGGCTATGACTCAATGTGCCCAAATTACAAGGCTTGCTGCCTCTATTCCCTAAACCTTCAGGATCAACAAGCTTAGTATTTTTGAGATGCTGTCTAGGTCAGGGTAGGTCTGCTAGCCTCGGGCAAAATAAATATCTAAGGCTCAGGTCTTAAATTTCTGGAGACCTGCTAAGTTAGAGGCTTGGATGTGTTCTACTTAGTTTTCAAACTCCTAACAGGGAGAGTTGGGCTGCAAGAGGTATCCTGCAAGCAAAGCACAGGGGTCCCTCCTCCGACCGGTCAGCCTGAATTCTGAATCAACAAACGCTGAGACGTGACGCATCTCAAGCCAAGTCCGGTCCCGGCAGCCGGAGGCGCTATGGGTGGGGCTGACTTCCCGTACAGGCCCACGAGGTCCGCCCACGAGGCGCCAGTTATGCACAAAGTCGCCCGCGCTCCGAGCTGGCTCCTCCTGTGCCCGGGTGTCGCAAGCTGCTCGGTCTTTTCTGCCGCTCCACCTGCTCCACCAGGCTCCGCAGAGTGGTGAGCCCACCACCCAGCACACTCGGACCAACCACCGAGCCGGACGCTTCGCCCTCGGGCCGCGCCGGAAGTGCCCTTGTCGGCGGCCGCCCCGCCCACCGGATCCGGAAGTGGAGCTCGACTGCAGCGCGCCAAGGGCCGCGGGCCGCCCGGCACCATGCAGCGCGGCTCCCGCTCCGTAGCGCCCGCCGCGGCCCTGGCTGCGGCGCTGCTCTCGTCGGTCGCGCGCTGCTCTGTCCCGGAGCCCGGCGGCCCGGCGGCCTCGGCGCTCAGCGCCTACTTCGGCACGAAGACGCGCTACGAAGATGTCAACCCCGGGCTGCTGGCCGACCCGGAGGCGCCGCGGCGGGACCCCGCGCTGCTGCAGGCGAGCTGCAGGCCCGTGCAGCTGGTGGCGCTCGTCCGCCACGGCACGCGCTACCCCACCACCAAGCAGATCCGCAAGCTGAGGGAGCTGCAGGGGCTGCTGCAGAGCCGCGGGTCGGGGGACGGCCGCGCCGAAGGTCCGGGCGCCGCGCTGGCCGCGTGGTCGCTGTGGTACGAGGACTGGATGGACGGGCAGCTGGTAGAGAAGGGACGGCAAGACATGCGGCAGCTGGCGCTGCGCCTGGCCGCCCTCTTCCCGGACCTCTTCAGTCGCGAGAACTACGGCCGCCTGCACCTGGTCACCAGCTCCAAGCACCGCTGCGTGGACAGCGGCGCCTCCTTCTTGCAGGGGCTGTGGCAGCACTACCACCCGGGACTGCCGCCGCCCGACGTCTCAGGTGACCACGCGCCCCGCGGGGCTCGTTTCCCGGGGCCTGCCCCAGCCCGGGCTCCGCATCCCCAGCCCCGGGCTCCCGCATCCTCAGCCGGGCTCCCGCATCCCCTGCCCCGGATTCCCGCATCCCCAGCCCCGGGCTCCCGCATCCCCTGCCCCGGATTCCCGCATCTCTAGCCCCGGGCTCCGCATCCCCAGCCCCGGGCTCCGCATCCCCTGCCCCTGCCCACTGCGCCCTTCGGGCTGGCCCCGTCTGCGCCCGGGATGCTTTTCATGCGCGCGCTCGGTAGTCAGCCACCCGTCTGGTGTGACTTGAGCATCCTCTGCGTGCGGGCCGCTGTAGTGGACACTGGTGCGGAGGGATCCAGCAGGAAACGTTCTCCCGGTTTCTTTCTCTTTTTTTTTTTTTTTTCATTCTTAAGTTCAGTTGCCATTTTGAGTGCCAATTTACCCCCTTTTTCCTTCTGGCAAACTAGTTTTCAGTTGCCATTTTGAGTGCTAATTTACCCCTTTTCCTTCTGGCAAACTAGTTTAGCAGTCGAACACACTCTTAAAAAATATAGGGCTTTCTTCCTCTCGCGTTGCTTGGGAAACTAGGTGTTTTAGGTGTTGCTTCCAAATTTGCATCCAATTTTAGGAAGTTGCTGTCAGGCTACTTTTACCTTCTGTTGGTTCTAGTGTTTACTGTGGAGTTTTCCCTCATTGTTGCTGGGGTATGGTTACATGCAGTACTTTTTTATTGCACTATAGCACTTTCTCAGAATTTAAGAGTTTATGTAGTGGGATCCTGTCATTTCTCAGGTAGAAGCTGAGCCCACGAGGATGCCCCCAGACTGACTTTGCCTAGTTTGCTTTTCTAGAATTGCGCTTTTTAAACCCTTCAGAATGTTTCAGTGTTGCAGATAATGCCTATTTAATGCCTATTATAACTCAGGCATACTTTACAAACGTGTCTGCCACCTGTTGTCTGAAAGAGTAAAACAAAAATGCCAAGTAATTTGCTCTCATCATACAGCTAGACCTAGATCCAGGGAACCCACTGCACAGCCTGCTTTCTTAATTTAGCCATTACACTCTGCATTCTGTTTCTCCTGTGACATACTTGATAATGACACCTAATGTGTTTGTACCAGGAGATGAGCGATATGGGCAACTGCTTTTCAGTTTTAAGGAAAGAGCCCAAGGGAGGAACATCATTTATCTTTAAAGATTAAAAAAAAAAATAGAAGTAGACTGGTTTGTCATTTCTTTTGTAGCATGTTAACCATCTTCAAGAGATTTTTCAGGATGGCCTGTGTCTTGTAACTAACTTTTGTGCTGGGTTCAGCTGGCTGAATTATGTATTTGTGGAATGTGCTGTTTATTTAAAACTCCACTTTTTCCATTAGCCTTGTTGAGATTTCCTTCTAAAACTTTTTAAATTAGCTGAATGTGAAAGATTTTTGCATCATATGCTGTGCAATATACATTTTACGTTCTAGAAAGAATGAATTATGGTCCTTAAGTTACATTGTGAGGATTAGTGTTTTCCTGAGCCTTCAAAGCCAGGGGTCAAAACAGTGCAGGAAAAAACTACCGATCCCTCATCACTGTCAGTCTCAAAATGATGCCTTCTGCCAAACCACCATTTCAATGTTACCCACAGACAGTAGGGTTGTTTGTTATGCACAGCTGAATTAAATTTCATGTTTTCCTCAGGAAGTCATCTTGGTGTGCTTCTTCCTCCTTTGCCTGGGATTTCCCAGCTCTGCCTTCCAAAGCCAGAAGTGCAAGCTGCCACCATTTCCACCTGATGTTTTTATTTGGGATCTACGATCTGAACTTGGGTTCCTCTGCTTATGAGGCAGAATCTTAACTCCTGGGCCATCTCACAGTGCCTTCTGATGCACATACACACGCACACCACACATGCAAAAAACAAAATAATAAATTTCATGTTTTCTACAGAAACAGAATAAGGCCATTATTTCTGTTTAAAGCACAACAATAATTAGATAATAGCAGCTGTGAAATCTTCAAATCCACACACATGAAAAGTCATCCTTTGGGCCATACAGAAAAGATGACAACTCCGTCTTTTTGCCTTTCATTTAGTCGAGAAACAACAGGAATATGTGTGGAGATCAAAAGACACCTTTGGGAAGGTGCTTAGTCTTCTACTGTGTGGGCTCTGAGAATAGAACACAGGTCACCACTTGTGCGCATAGATGCCTTTATGCAGCGAACCCTCTGACTGGCCTGACCACACTCTTATTTTCAGGTTTTTTTTTTTTTTTTACAAGAAATTATCATTAGCAATTAGAATGGACAGAATTATTTTGAAGAGTATGTACTTCTGTACATAGCAAAATGGCATAATTGTTTCATGTTTCATGTACAGAAATGACCCTTGGGCTAGAATGGTTCAGAGTTTAAGATGGTCTCACAAGCAGAAGGTCCTGCATTCCAATCCAAGGTCCTATGTAAAAAATCGCCAGGTGGAAATGGCAGAGGTCTGCACTTCCAGCCCTGGTGGGTGGAGCCTGGGAAATCCCAGAGCAAAGCAAAAAGAGGTAGAAGCAATCCAGGATGATTCCTGAAGACACTCTTGGACCTCCACAGGGACACACAGTGCCCTCTGACACACACACACATACACACACTAAATAAAAGATTAAAAAAAAAGTGATCCTTGATGTTGTTTTCACACTGGAGAAATGGTGACTAGATGTGTATGAATGTGACTGCAGAAATCTTAAAAAGCACACCAGCAGTTAGAGCATGCGTATGAGTGCTCTTTCAAAACTGTTAATTGTGGAGTTATGGAAATAACTAAATCCTAAATGGATCGTTGTCGGGACAGCTTTAGTTAGAAGAAACAATGTGAAGCATGTCACTTCCAAAAAGAAACACAGTAGACCTGGAACATTAATTTCTTTTTTCAGTAGTTTTTGTTCAAAGCAGTCTTTTGCACAGTAACACAGCTTGGAAAAGTTAATTCAGAAAATAAAGGCTTCCATTTATAGTGTAGCTTAGAATGGAAAGGCAGATCTAATCTTTTGGATTCTCTCTCACCTCAAATCTAGAAATTTTTCTGATTTTTAGTTTTTAAAAGTTTCTTGTGCCTGCAGAAACTGTACTTAAGTTTGGCATTTTTCGTGACTTTCCGAATTACTTATTTTTTCATTTAGCTTTACTTCATTGTGTCATATTGTTAGTTCATTTTATTTTTGATGACTTCTTTAGACTTTGCTAGCATGTCCTTTTGTGCATTACAGTTATTGTAAGTAGGGAATAGTTTTCTTAATCAGTGTGGTTTTAGACCCATGCCTTAATAAATTGTCAATGTTCCTTTTTCATGCTTGAAACAAAATTTCCATAATTTTAGACTATCATCTATGTACATGTTTTTATATATATATATTTTTTTTTTCTTGCAGATATGGAGTGTGGGCCTCCAAGAATTAATGACAAACTTATGAGATTCTTTGATCACTGTGAGAAATTTTTAACTGAAGTAGAAAGGAACGCCACAGCTCTTCATCATGTAGAAGCCTTCAAAACTGGACCGGAAATGCAGAACATTTTAAAGAAAGTTGCAGCTACTTTGCAAGTTCCAGTAAACAGTTTAAATGCAGGTAATAAATGTGTCTGTTACCTTTCATATCATTTTGGCTTAAGTAATTTTGAAGTGTTACATAAGAAAAGAAAATTTTTCTTCTCTTAAAGTGCAACAGTTAAATTTTTACTAACAAGATACTAGGTCCTGTATCTAGAAAATTGCTTAACTCTGTAGATTCCTCTTCTTCTTTGAGTTCTATATAAATTAAGAGATGTTGGGAAGGTGATCAGTTGTGGTGGGGAGGGATGTCTGCAGCTTGTCCTCTAAGCTGAGACACTTTGGAGAGGATAAAGGACAATGTGGAGTGTTCTGAAACTGCAGGTGCGGACTCTCCAGTAGTGCTCCCTGTTGTAGTGCTCCCATAACAGTGGACTGCAAGCATGTGCTCACTTTGCAGTGGAAAGCTAAGCAGATGAGATCCGTTCCCCAGTTCTTTAGACATTGATGCTCTAGGATAAGAGAGATGGTTCAGAGGTTAAGCCTCTGTTTCATAAGCAGAAGGACCTGAGTTTAGATTCTGGATCCTGTGTAAAAATGACAGGTGGAAATGCACTTCTGGCCCTGGTAGGCGGAGCCTGGGAAATCCCAGAGTGAAGCAAGAAGGAGGTAGAAACAATCCAGGATAATTCCCGAAGTCACCCTTGGTCCTCCACAGGGACATGCAGTGCCCTCTGATATGTGTGCACACAAAATGAATAAAATAAAGTTAAAAAATCACTTAACTTTGTTGAGAAAATTTCAAGCACGTTTGATAACAAAAAGCTAATGTAATAAATACTTAAGAATTTATAAGTAGTAAGTGAAATTGCTAGGTTAGCAAGCATGAATATTGTATATCTCAATATATATTTCCAGATTGTTCTCTAAAGTTGTGAAAATTCATGTTGTCTGTGTTAAAATTTGTTCCTCTAGGCGCGTGAAGTGGCTCAGTGGGTAAAAGCACTTGCTAAGCAAGTGCAGTGACCGAGTTCAGTCCCTGGAGCTAACAAGGGAGAAGAGAAGTGACCCCTGAAAACTCCTCCGTTCACTCATGCATTTTGTCACGTGGGCAGAGGACAGGCTTGCCCTCACACGTAGTATTTTAAAAAGTGCTGCTCCCCATCTCATCCAGCTCTCTATATAATTAGTTGTTTTAGGCAATTCGGTTAGTTAAAATTTACATTCTAGATTATTTCTGCAAATGAGCATCTTTTCATGTGTTTATTAATAAGTATTTGCATTTTTTTGTGGAATTGTCTTTTTGTATATAACTTCTTTTTTTAATTAATGTTATTTTAGACAGGATTTTGTGTATCACAAATTTGCCTTGAGCTGGCTATGTAGTTGCAGATGATCTTAAAGTTTTGATCCTGCTGTCTCCATTGTCCAGGTATTGAGGTTACACATATGGGTCACATATCTGCTTTCTAGATATAACATTGGGTATTAAAGACAGATGGTCATACCTGCCTGGCATTTTCTCAGGATCACAGGTTCTGAACTCCAGTCCTTTTGCTGTAGAGCAAGCACTTTAACCACTAAACCATCTCCGTGGCCTTTTATTTTTTTAATGTTTGAATTTCTCATCCATTTGAAGTCTTTTTGAGGTTCTAAAAGATTGACCAGAAAGACAAGGACAATAGGGTCATCATAATAGATGTATCAAATATAATTTGTCTAGCATCCTTCTTTATAGGGGAATAAACTGAGGCCCAGAGAACCTAGATTGACTTGAGCTAGCTCTTGGTAGCAGAGCTAGATCTCATAGTCTCAGTCTTTTCTTGGTCCTTTATGTTTTCTTCCTAGACTTCAAAGGCATTTTCAGTGAATTGAGTGTGTGTGTGTTTTGGAATGGGGACTTAAGATTTAGCCCTGGCTGGTCTTAAACTCACCATGTAGCCTAGACTGGCTCGGGCTTTCCTTGGTCCTGTCAGTGTCTCCTGAGTGATGGGGTTGCAGGCATGCACCACCACGCCCAGCACAGCTGGTTGTTTCAGGTCACCTCTGATTATACGCCATAGGTGCTGACTTTGCAGTTCAAGAACTAGAACTTTGATTCACTGATCTATGTCATCTCATCAACCCACTGGTTTATATTAGATGTTAGAATTGTGAGATCTTTCCCCTTGTGTAAGCAAAGTATCTGAATAGCTTTGATGTATACTCCTGATGAAATGTATTATTTGCCCTATATATTACCTTGGGAATCCTTTAAACTCTGAGCTAATATAGAAAGTATATGATATCAATTAATGTTGGCCCCATTTTCCTTTGGAAAAGTGAAAAATAATAAAACAACAAAAAAAATTAAAGTGATGGTAGCAAACCCTGTGGTTGGTTTCCTGTCTGTCTATCTTCTTAATTGAGAAGCCACAATGTTGTCACTTCTGATGACAAAGATTCCCCTTGTATCCAAAGTATTCATTCACCTGACACTTTTCTTCCCCCATATGTATTTAAACATCAAGTAGTTAGCATTGTGAAAATCCCAGATAGCTTATTCTGAAATCTATCTCTGAAATTTCTTGCACAGCTGAGCGTGAAAGCTGATAGTAGTTAGTAGCCTTCCATTCCTCTAGGAATGGGATTTTCCTTTGTTTTTCCAGACTCACCTCTCCCACATCCCTTCACTTATTCTGTGCTTCTTTCCTTTGTCTGTAGTCTTTTCTTGCTTTTTATGTTCATCTTTTATGTGCTTTTTCTTAAGAATGTAAACGTACATTGCTATTCTTAATTTTCAAATTGGAGACTAAAACATTGATAAATTTAACTCCCCTTTATAACCTTCTAAAATGAACAAAACAAGTTCTGTTTATGTAGTAGTCTTTTTGGTTAACCTTTTCATTGGGTTTGTCAGGCAAGTATGCTCTTAGTTAGTTTTAAGAGCAAAGCAAATTGTCATGTACAAAAGCTTTTCTAGTTGCACAGGTCTGAAGTCTGTTCCTCCTCATGGTTCGTTCTAAAAAGCTGCAGTTCTGTTCATTTTATTGTACAGATCAAATCTTAATTCTTTAATAGGAAAAACCAAATAGTTGTTTCTCCACACCAATCATGTCCCGTTTCCTCAACTGTGCATATTGCTTTTTGAATAGCATTCTATAGGTACTTAACTTTCTAAAAAGTTTCAGAAACTAATAATCCTCAAATTTTTCCCCCATCTCCAGATTTAATTCAGGTTGCTTTCTTCACCTGTTCATTTGACCTGGCAATTAAAGGCATCGAATCTCCTTGGTGTGATGTTTTTGACACCGAAGATGCAAAGGTAAATATTTATTTTGCATTTTTTCTTATCCTTTTCTTGGCCTTTATTGAAAATTTTCATTAATCCTTGCCAATGTATTTGGATTGGAATTACTAGTAAGAGCTAGAAAATTCGAAAGAGACCAGTGAGTGGAAAGGAGGGAAGGAATGGTTAGGGGAGATTTATGATAACCATGACAAGTAGGATGAGGGAGGAAATAATTGGGAAAAAGACATCATGCGGGAATGGAGGGATGGGAGATAGGAGAGTCAGAGGGACTTGTAGAAAAACGCCAAAGGAACCTCCTATGCTAGTAGTATGTTTTTTTAAAAAAAAAAAAAAAGTCTTTTAAAGAAAGGAACTAGAAAGAGTAGTCCCTGTGCAGAAGAGCAGAGTAAGGAAAATTGGGGGTGGGGAGAAGCTCTGAGTTGATCCACTTGGAACTCAGTGACAAAATTATGCTTACTGGGTCTTACTGACAGTTTTTTGGAGAGCAATCAAGAGCAATGGCAAAAGCATATAATGTTTGGGGGCCTTTGAGACCTCTCTAACCAACATTTTATCAGGAAGTGTCACATTCTTTTACCTCTAGCATAAAGACCCTATTAATAGAGATGCAACTGTATGGATTACAGATATGGGCAAAATATATCAACTAGAACTGGTCCAAGAATTCTCTTCTTGCTAGATAGCTTACTCAGTATCAAGGAATACTGTAGAAGCTACTGGGGGAGAGAAATAATTACAAGCCCCATCAACACATGAGATCTTTAAATTGCAATAAAAATCACTATGGCAACAGGTGACCACCAGTGTAATAGTGGCATGAGTATCAAGGAGACAACCAACAGCTATCTGATTGGACTCAAGACCTAGCTTGTCAGAATGGAACACATTCCTGTTACTGTTAACTTCCTCTTTTTAGGAGGCCAGACCTCACAGAGAACGATTTTTCCAGAGGTTTGATTGTTTCATGTTTTCGTGAGAATTGGAGTTCTGCGTTCTGCCTGGTGGTGACAGTAATCTACCTATACTTTCTGTCAGCTTACTACTTTTCCCTAACAACTTTAAAGAATCTGATTAATTCTTGGGTGCTAGGACCCAGGTTAGGGAAATATTTCTTAAGCCTCTTAAATATGGGTCATAGAGAATTGCAGACTTCTGAAACAGTTTTCCTTATGTATACATGCAATGTGCACATTAATATTTCATGTGAAAATCAAATTCTGAAAGGAAGCATACTACTCAGCAAACAGAATTTTAAACTGAGAGCTAATGTGCACTTGAAAGTGAAAGGTAATGACAGGGCTATTGTGCCAGTGCAGGGACCTGGGTGCCAGGAGAGCTGGAAGAAGGGCAAAGGACCCCTTGGCATGGTCACTGGAGTGTGCAGGGCACATTGGTGTCAGGAGTGTGCCACTTCCCGTCCTTTCCCAGAACTGCTTCTGGATGATGGTTTTCCCATCCTGGCTCATCCTTCGGAAGCTTCAGGCTGATAGCCTATACTCAGATGAGCTGTAATTTGTGTTTGGGTTTTTTTTTTTTTCTTTCATTTTTTGATTCTTTTTTTAAGTTAACATACACAATAATGGGTCTCATTATGACATTTGCATATAAATATATGGTGCCTTGTTCCCCTTCCCCCCTCTGCTGTTTGCTGTTCCTTTTCTCACCTCTCACTTCTCTATTTCTTTCCCCCTTCTCCTTTACACACATACACACTTTAAAATCTAGATTTTGAATACAAGAGAAAATGCAATGTTTGTTTTTCTTTCCATTATCCATTTTTGTTCTTCAGCTGCCCCTTTGTTCAGACCTCTTCTCCAGCATGGTCCCCTTTAACTTGAGCAAGTTCTACATATGAACAGATTCCTCCCACCATTCATATGTGTCAAAATAGTTCCTTTTTCTCTTTATTCACGATGCCAGGTTGGGGCATGGTTATGTAAAAACTGAGTTATGTAGATGTTATGTAAATGATGAGCATTGGCAAAAGAGAAATTTGCAGTTTGACAGAGCACCTTACTTTCTTAGGCTACTCAGATTACTAAAATAGCATGTGATTCACCGAACTACCTGCTTCTGCCCCTTTCCTGTTCTGAGCAGCTATGTGTATGTGGCCCCTGTTAAAACAATACGGTGCTTTCCTGAGGTCAGAAGCAGCGTCTAAGAGTCATCTTCTTACCAATTCTCTCATTTGCCCTGTTTAGTTCTCTCATTTGTACTTTCAGACATTTTACTCTATTTTTTTGTACATTTTCTTTACTTTTTTTCTGGTAGGTAGTTAGGTACTTTGCAGAAACTCTAAAGTCAACACCTGGGTTAAAATCATATTTTTTCTGTACCTTGAAGTGACTCTGTTAACTTTTACTTCTTGTACTACTTGTCCTTTTTGTTAAAGGACTATTTGTCCTTGTGAACTCCTTAGTTTGTTTGCTCCGTGAAAAAGGAACTCATTTGAACAGCTATGATCTAAAAGTTTAATGTACATGTTTATGATATCAGTGATATAATAAGTTCATTTTCTATTTAGATCTTGACTGCCATTATTTGTATACTCAAATTCTTTTTGAGTCATTTGTGGTAATAGGTTTCACTAGGAAAAAAAATGTGTTCTGCCTGCGCTTTCAAGTGTTTTGATATAAAGTGTAACAGTGTGCACATGAAGTTTTTGCCTTTATTTCTGAATAAATCTAATAAATGTGTATCTAATTCTTTTATGTTTAAATTCATTTATACTTTGCCATTTGTTAATTTGTATAATTGATTGCCTTTTTAAATGTGTTTTGTGTTTGATCTACAACACTGACCTAACTCTATTCTGAAATTTCTTGTCCCTTGTACTTGGTTTCTCTAGGAGCACTTGTCTTAAAATTCTTATAAATTCCTCTATAATTGAGGAAAAAGGAGCAGTGAGCATGCCCGCCACCGTCTTCAGGCCTCATGTAAACCTCAGACTGCTCACAAAACCTCACATAGACTGCTGTGAGCCATGGGCTTTCGGGCCAGTTCTTGCATGAGACATCAGAAACAGGCTTGATCCTGCTTCTTTAGAGTGAAATTGATGGAACTTTTTGAGAGACTTGTTAATAAATCAGGAAATCTGTTACGTTTATGGAAATACATTAGAAATATATTTGGAATTTTTATGTTTAGGTATTGGAATATTTAAACGATCTGAAACAATATTGGAAAAGAGGTTATGGATACGCCATCAATAGCAGGTCCAGCTGCACCCTGTTTCAGGATATCTTTCAACACTTGGACAAAGCAGTGGAGCAGAAGCAAAGGTAAAGCCTTACAATGTGAAGTATCTGAATTTGCTGTTGAATTTCTGGAAAATGTCTTACAGTGTATGATTAAAAAAAAAAACAAAAAATTTTTTCTTTAAAAAAAAAAAAAAATCAGCCTCCTCTTCTGTGGTTCCCTGAGCCCGAGGATAGGGGGAGTGATGTTGGTCCTACCTGCGGCCCAGACTCATGCTCACTCCTTAGCACTTTGACCAGTTAGGAATTTCTGCATTGACCTCTGACCACTGAAAGAGAAGCTTGTGTGACCACAGGTTAGAACACCACAGATCTATGGGACAAATAGACAATATTTGTTTTACAATGTGACCATTTAGCAAAACAACAGTAATAAGTTTCTAGTGCCTGTGACCTCCCCAGCCATGGGTTTTTGGCCAGGTGACAGACAGTACCAGGCATGAATTCCCTCCAGTAAAACAGGCCTCAAACCATTCAAAGTAGTTGACTGTCTCTGAAACTCTCAGACCACTATTGCATAAGTGTGCAGATAAATAGAACGGCATGCAGGGTCCAGTGCTGGGTAAGACTTTCCCAGTAATCTGTGTAGCACCTGCTGGCTGGTAGGGAGGGAGTTAAACTGTATTTTGATTGTTTTTAAAATTTATTTTGTGAGCAGGAGAAAGAGAGCAGAAGAACATGTGTGTCACAGTGCACATGTGTGAGCTCAGATGACAGTGCTCTGAAATTAGTTCTCTCTTTGCACCATGTAGACTCTCGAGATCGAGCCCAGTTTGCAGAACTGTACAAAGCTCAGTTACATATAGCCATCTTTCCAGTGCTGTATTATTACTACCGTCATTATTACTTGTGTATGCTTATGTGCCACAGTGCACACAAGTGCCGATAGAGTTGTTTCCACCTTTACGTGGGTTCTTGGGATTGAATTCAGGTCCTCAGGCAGCAAGAACGTTTATCCACTGAGCTATCTTGCTGGTCCCAAGCAGTGTATGTTTGCTTATGTGTCATGTTAAGATTTGCCTTTTGTTTTGCATGTAATAGTGATTTGCATTACAATACAATATTCAATGCTGTGAATATGCTTATGGTGTGAATATGCAATGTTTTTATTTTGAGTTTCTCTTAAAGGAAAAAGCTTTCGTTGACATTCATATTTTTAAAGTATTTTTACAAATATTTTCTATGTGTTTATGGTAGACTACTAGTACAAAAGTAGGGAAGAAAGGAAAAATTGATGATACAGACATTTGATAGAAGTGCAGGCCTTTTTTATTTGATAGGTACATATTTATAGATGATAACAAAAAGCATGCCATAAAAGAGACAGGAAAGGTGCTATATGTCCTTGTATTTACCTTCTGTCAATATATTTTATTTGTAGACCCAGCTCTAATATGTTGAATTTTCTTGGGTTTGACAGAAGTCTTTTGTGGAGATTTCAAATAAAGATAGTACTATCTTTGAGATAGGAATTAACTTCTTTCCTGTTTGGTTTTATGAATAGCATGTAGCCCTGAGACTTTACAAGGTTATAGGCCTTTCCTATTTGGAAAATACATCCTGACTGTAAAGCCATAGTCATAGTTAAATAGATCAAAGGATACAATAAAGTCATGAAGCAAATATGTACAATAAGCCACATATATCCACGGGTTTCCTATCTGTGGATCCAGCTATCTGTGGAAAGAATTTATATGTGCAATACAGAGAGTAATTGAGAAACACAGCAGACAAACTGATCTCCACACTCACACAAGCAAGTGCATATGTACTCATACATATGTGTATGTATACCAGCAAGCACGGGTACACACATGTACATACATTTGCATAGGTACTGTGATGGTTAATATTAATTACCAACCTGATACCTAGGAGGCAGGCCTCCAGACACCCTGAGAAGGACTATCCACATAGAGTTGCCTCTGGGATGCCAGAGGGATTATCTTGATTATATTAGTTGTTGTGGGAAACCCAGCCCATTGCGGTTAGGATCATTCTGTATAAAGGGGATCTGTAATTGTATGAAACTGAGGAGAACTGAGCACAAGCAAGCATGTGATGTGACCTGCTGCTTCAAACTTCTGTCTCTGGGACTTCACCACAGTGGCTGACTGTAACCCGAAATTGTGAGTCAGTTACCCTTCTCTTCAGAGGTGCTTGGGAAAGGTGTTCTATTGCAGCAACATGACAAAACAGAACTCTTTCTTTGTCATTCTTCCCTACATAATATAGTATAATAAATGCTTGCATAGCCGTTAGAAACAATCTATAAATAATTTAAAGTTTGGGAGAGGATAAATGAAATTATGTACAAATAGTACATCCAGTTCCTTGAAACATCCCTGGATTTAGTGTCTGAAATCAATTCCCATAAATACATATGGTAAGGTGATTTTCAATAAAGATGCCAAAGTAAAGCAACAGATGATGCTTGAACAATTGAATATCCATGTTAAAAATAAGATAACCAGGCATTTTATACTATAAGTAAGAATGGGTTGCAGTGTTAACTATAAAATCTAATACTATAAAAGCTCTAGGAGAGACTATAAGAGCAATGACCTAATTCTATAAAAGACAGAACTCTCAGAAGCAGACATGAGGTAACTATTCATAGCCTTGGATTAGGTAAGCTTGTTAAATATTATTCCAAAGTGTGGTCAATTAATAAAATTGATAGAATGGATACATCAAATTTGTAAACCTTTCACTTCAAAAGATTCTATTTGGACAATGAAAAGACAAGCCATAGAGTCAGGGAAAAATCAAACATACATGTAAGTAAGGACTTGAATCCAGAATATAGAGAATTGAAGCTCACTTAATAAGAAAACAACCCGATTTTTAAAAGTACAAAAGAGGTCAGTGGCAAGTACATGTTGAAGTACAAGTCCCTCTGTTCAGTTCCAAGTACCCCTCCAAAGAAGTGGAAGATTTAAATAGATTTTATTACAGATGATATATGAATGTCAAATGAGTATGTGAAAATATGTTTATCATTGTGAAATACCTCTAGCATACCCCTTAAATTAGTTAAAATAAAACAGTTGTCTAACTGATGTGAGTACACTTGGTCTTTATTTGTCGATGATACATATGATTGTAAAATTATATGGACTCCTGGGGGAAGATTGGCAGTTTCTTAAAAAATTAAACATCTATGTGACTTAGCAAATCTGTCCTAAGTATCTGTTCCATAGAGATGAATGTCTTCTGAAGGACTCAAGTCTTAGATAGTTTTAGTTCTAGTTAGTAGGGGTAATTTTTTTAGATCTTGTAATTTCTTTGCTTAACGTTAGATGGCAGCATTGAAATAGGGTATAGGGGAACAATAAATGAAGTTGTTTGGTCAGTTAATCGGCCCATTAAAATAGGGGAAATAAGGTCTTTTCAAGTTTTTAGAAATATTGGATTCTAGGTCATTTTGCTGACTTTCTAAGATCAAGGTTCCATGGAGTCTAACCATGGGTACTAAGACCTCTTTAATTTCTAGTTATTTAAAGATAATGACTAAATAAAACAAAATGTGATATAATTAGCATGACTATACCCTACATTTACACTCAAATATCTAACTGTATTCTGAATTTTTTCTTTGTTACTGCTTTGTGACTGAGACATTGTTCAGTTCACAGCCCGGTGCTGCTGCTCTGTACTAATGTTAGTCAGTGTCACCATCAACCTTCTAGACATCAGCTGCTGTTATTCTCATCCAGCGCCCGCACCTTCTATAGCTAGTCACTGTATTGTGGGGTTCACTAATTCTTAACTTTCATTTTTTCTTCGTCACCACTGAAACCACCTCAGTTTAGGCTAACGGCTTGTTTCTCCTGGGTTTATCAGCTGCCTTGAAGGACTGCTGACTTCAGTCTTCTTACTCTCTCCTTCCTAAGATGCAGTAGTGTCTGACTCTTAGGTTTCATTGACTCCCACTGATAGCCAGCCGAAATGTTCTTCAAGGTTTCCTCATACCTTTTGTTCTTTCTTGAAGATAATTGGTGATAGTGGCTTTAACAATATTGCAGATAATTTAACTTTGTGATGCATGGGCCAGGGTCTTGTTTGCTAGCTCAGGCTGCAAGCGAGTTTCAAACTTGTGCTCCTCCTGACTCAGCTTGCTGGGTGCTGGAATCACAGGAGTGCTCACCGCCACGCTCATTTCCACGGTGACTGCTTTGTGCTAAAATAAGCAATAATAATAATATAATAATCATTAATTTTCATTAGAAGCACATTTAAAAATTTTTAAGATACCAGAATTGTACATAAAAAAAGATTGTGTGAAACAAGTACGGCTTAATGAACAACTAAACATACAATCGTTGTCTGTATCAGTTAGACTAAGCAGAAAGCATTGCCAGCATTCTAGTCAACCTGACAGAGTAGTTTACAGTTTGTCTTTATTGGAGTGAAACCCTACTCTGTCATTTTTATTTCCTTTCATTCTATATTGTACTTTTCTAATGGCTCTGGGTTGTAGAATAGCCAGATTTTGTTTAATCTCCTTATTGTATTAACTATTGTATTTGCACAATAATTTCCTTACTATACTTGTTTATAAACTTACTGATTTGTACTCAGCTTTTTTCAAAATTGCTCTCAATTTTGTTGTTAGAGCTATTTTTACCATATTTAGGTAATATCCATACTTTGGATTGACCTGAGAGAACTAGGAGATGAGTCATATTCTAATTGTTTTAAAAATTCCATGACTTTTAAGTAACTGTTTTTGATCAGTAGAATAGGCTAGAAGAATAAGAAGTTTCTGCCATACAAGTATTCTAGTTGGATCTGGATAAATATATCAGAACAACTTTAATAGGAATGCTTCTGGAACCTAGAGGGTTGGTTAATCTCATAGTGAAAGACAATTCATTTAAATTCAGAAGGCCCTTTTGGACATACACAGTGAACTGAGCATAGTGCTAGACATTAGGAGAAATAGAAAAGCAAGGGGTTACTTTTTTTTAAGATGTCACAGTGTAATAAATGCAATACTGAAAGTAATTTAGACAAAAATCATGTGGAGCTTAGGGAAGGAAGTAATTTCAAGGTCTGAGTAACTGGAAAAGACTTAAATCATAGTAGATGTAGTATAGCAGAATTAATTACCTTTGGTTTCAGTATCATTAAAGTTCAAACCTTTGCCCAACCTTCCTAAGCCAAGGGAAAACTCATGTGATACTCATCTTAGATCTAGTATTAAACTAGAATACTTCTTATTCTTCTAACCTATTCTACTGATCGAAAAATAGTTATTCAAAAGTCATGGAACTTTTAAAACAATTAGAATATGACTTGTCTCCTAGTTCTCTCAGGTCAATGCAAAGTATGTATATTACCTAAATATGGTAAGAATAGCTGTAACAACAAAATTGAGAGCAATTATGAAAATTAGATGTTGAGGTTGAGAGTTATTATATATCCATTTATGTATGTGCAGAGATATATAATACACAATTATCTTGTACCACTTCATGAGTAAGTGCTTAAAGACAAACTACTTTTTAATTGGATGGTTTGAGTTGGATAGGGCACTTCTAGGCCAGAGAAAAACAAGTACACTCTGGATGTTAATTTAAAAGTTTTACTTCTTTTAATTATTTGTGTAGAATTAATACTTTGTTATCTCTCTCCTCAGTTAGAATACTGGCAAGTGCAATGTACTGATCGAACTACTCTGCTTTAACAATGTACAAATCCAAAACAAATTTCACGCATTTCACTCGCAAATGAGTGTTCACTGTGCTCAGGTTACTTGCAGTCCACAGAGGTTGTGCAAAGATAAATACACTTAAATTTTTGTCTCCATGATGTCATGTCTAGTCTGGAAGACCAGCCTCGATACTAGATAATAGATAAGATACTAGATACCAGATAAGAACACTAATATGTAAAAGAAGCAGCACCAAGGGAAAGATTCATTTGGACTGTGCATTGAGAGAACACTTTATAGCATGGGTACATGTTTAAGAAAAGCCACCTGAGACTTGTTTTGCTGTTTTGTTTTTTACTAACCTCAGTGTCTCAGCTCCTAGTACTTGTTTTGATGTATTTTTTACGGCTTTCTTGAGGTATAATTAGCATAAGATTATCCCCCTTTATTTAAAGAGTACAACTTTATGAATTTCTACATAATGTATACACTCACGAATTCATTACCTAAGACAATAAAATGTCTATCATATCTGAAAGTCACTGTATTGCTTTTATTAGTAGTGCTTGCCTCCACCAGGGCTTGTGTGAGTTGAACTAAGCTGTACTCGGAGCAGCTGTGACCCTCTGTCCACTTCCCAGCTCTTGTCCTTTGGCGCGCGCTGACTCGTCTTCTTAGCTGTAGGTATCTAGAACTCTGTTTACTGGAACCACAGCACGTGTGCAGCGGCTGTGGTGTGCCTTTCGCTCAGCGTAGATAGTGAAGTTTATCGGTGTTGCATGCTTTAATGCATCATTGCTTTTCTTTTAATAGCTTATTTTTAAGGTTGAGAAGTATTCCATTACTTAGATGTACCATTTGTTTATACATTCACCTTTTGAGAGGCATTTAGGTTGTTTCCAGTTTGGGGCTATTAAAAATAAAATGGCTGTGGACATAAGCGTTTTCGCATAGCCTGGGATAAGCGTACGGAGGGAATGGCAGCATTGTATAGGTTGTATTTTTAAATTTTTAAGGAACTGTCAAGCTTTTCCTGCCATTTTTTTGAGTGTTACATTCTACATTATCACCAAGACTTAGTATGGTTGGTCATTTAAGTGCTAGCTGTTCCAAGGGAGGATTATGATGCCTGCCTGTGGTTTTGATTTTGTATTCCTAATAACAGTGATAATGAACATCTTCTTATGTGCGTATTTATTTACAGTGGTGACACCTTTTACTAGTTTTGTAACTAGGTTGAATATCTTATTATTGCAGGTTTTTCTTTGTTATTTTGATGGTTGCGTATTTATTTTTGGGGGCAGTATTGGAGAACAAAGCCCAGGACTGTGCACATGCTAGCAAGTGCTTTGCCACTGAGCTTTGTCCCTAACCCTTCAAAAAGATTGTTTTTGTATGTGTATGTGTTCATGTGTGAGTGTGTTAATGCAGTGTGCATATGTGTGTGTATGCATGCATTTGGTAATCACCATTGACATAAGATGTCTTTGTGGAACACATTCCAATGTATTCATTGAGGCAAGGTCAATGAGTTAAACCCAGAGGTGACCAATCAGCTACTGTAGCTGCAACTTGACCAAGAATTCCCCTGTCCCTGCGTCCTGTGCCCTGGAATTACAGATGCTTCAGTTGCCCCACTTTTAGTGGTTTCTGAGGATTCAGCCTGGTCCTCTCTCTTGCACAACAAGTGCTTTATATACTGAGCCGCCTTCCCAACTCTTAAAGAAAAAAATTAAAATCTTAAATTGTCCGAGCTGGTCTCACTGGTGTCTTGCCTCATCTTGTATGTAGCTGGGATTGCAGGCATGCCCCACCATGTCTAGCTCGCTATAAGATTTTTCACATATAGTTTAGATATGTCATATGTCATATTTAGTCAATAAAGTGTACTTAGTCTGTAGTTTCCTTTATTTATTTGAGAGAGAGTGGGAGTGAATGTTAGTCAGAGGACAGCTTTTGGAAGTCTTGTCTCTTTCTATCATGTGGGGCCAGGAATTGTTCAGTAGCCAGATGTGCACACAGATGCCTTTAACCACCAAGCCATTTGCTGGTCCCTGTTGGCTTCTTTTTTAAATTGTTTTTTATTCTTCAGTACTTTCATACACGAATACAAAAAACTCATGTCATTTTCATCCCACTTTACACTTGCTTCTTTCCAGTCAGTCCCCCTCCTACTTTCATGTATTTTTGTGTGTCTGACCCACTGGGTTCCAGCTGGGACTGGTGCCTGAGTGCTTGTTGGGGCTGGATGACTTATCATTGTGTGCTTCTAGAAGAAAGGAGCTCCCCTTCTGTCTGACTTCAGCTTTTTTGATTCTGTCTTATCAGTGAGGTGGTTCTTCCCATCTATATGTTATCTTGAGCATTTTGCATTTTTTGCAGTTTGGCTTGTGTTAGCTTTGGAAATATTTGTAGCTGACCCTTTCAGTTCCTCCTGGACATGGAGCTTTGCTCTGGTAGTCTTGCGGTCATCTTGCAGAAGCCGCTGAGCTGCAGGCCCTTTGGTGTCCTGTGAATTCATCCCGTAGCCCTGCCATTTGTACCTTTCCGCTGCAGGCGCTGGGCAGTTGGCCTGTCACCTCCTTGTCTGCCATCTGTGGAACTCTGTTGTCTGCCGGGCAGCTCTCTTTCAGGTATTATGTGCAGCTTTCCAGCGGGAGAAGGCAAGACCGTGAGCTGTGTCCATCTTGTTAATCCATCTTTGGTTTTTTTTTAATGAAATGAAATGAAATCCCTTTTTAGTGCAATCCTTTGTCATTTTAGTTCTAGATTTTGTTGGCAAATGCATACCTCTCTGTGGACTCACTGGAGTTGATGTTGCAATCTGCACTATAATTTCTTCCTAAGTTTCTCATATCTCTTGTAGTTCATGTGACTTACTTGTGCACTTACATAAGTTTGAGAGTTACAGGAGTTGTCTAAAGCTTTATTTGATAATCCTAGATCATGTTTTAAAACATACTTATGTAACATCAGTTTCGTGGGAAACATAAATTAAGAGCTTAGAAAGATCTAGGTGAGCATATTTGGGGAAAAACATGCAATTATTAGTTGTTTTGTTACTGAATGCTTTGAATGATTTAATAGCTAGAGGTTTTACCTACTCTGAACATACACAAAGCCTGCATTTAATGTCACAACTGTGTGCCTCAAATTAAATTTTGTTTTTGGTTGAAGATTTAATAAAATCTCCTTTCCAATTTAAAGAAGTTTTGAAAAAGGTTTAATGTGGAGAATTGTGTTCTTCCTTGATAACAAAAGGTCATTCATTTAACTGCAGACCATAGTATTATTACTTTTAAAGTGACATTCAACACTTAAAAAATGTGACATCCCACAATAATGAGAAAGTGGAACTAACCAATATGTGGGAGGGAATGGTTAGGGTGAAACTTTTTTGAAGGGAGATTTAGGATACCATGACAAGTGGGGTGAGGGAAAGAATAATTGGGGAAAATATATAGGAGGGAATGGAAGATAGGAGGGACAGAGGGACTTATAGAAAAACTCTAATATTGTAGGAAATAACCCCAAAGGAACTGTTGCAGTCCTCCTGCATGGTTACTGATAAATAACCATTAAGTGGTTTAAGGGAACAAGGGTTTTTTTTGTTTTGTTTTTTGTTTGTTTTTTTTTTTACTGATAGTCCAGTTACAGTCTGTATCCAGCTTGCTGGAAGAGCATGCATCAACACCAGGACCAAGGGAACTGGCCACACCATCTCTCTGTAATGGCTGAGAGAGGGATGATCCTTACTTGCCAGACCAGCATGTTTCTCCAAGTGTACACAAGGATGCCAACTCTCTCAACCAGCTGTCTGTATTTTATTCCAGGGCCTAATCCCACCCACCATGAGCTGGGCCTTCCCCATCAGCTAGACAATCTCCTGCAGGTTTGCTCTGGGCTTAACTCAACCAATAATTCTCTCCAATGTGCCTAGAGCTCAAAACCCTCAACTGTCAAGTTGACACCTGTGCCTAACTATGACAGAATCTCTATGCTAGTAATATGTAAAAACAAAAAACAAAACAAAAAAAAACCAAACATGTCTCTTAAAGAAAGGAACAAGAATGGGTAGTCCCTATGCAGAGGAGCATAGAGTGAGGAAAATTGGGGAGGGGAGAACCCTGACTGATCCATTTAGAACCCACTGACAAAATTATACTAGAAATAACAGGAACGTGACACTTCCTGATACAATGTTTGTCAGAGAGGTCTCAAAGGCCCCCAAACATTATAGGCTTTTGCCATTGTTCTTGGTCGCTCTCCAAAAAATTGTCAGTAAGATCCTATTAGTGAAGATGCAACACATGGATCATAAAATACATCAACTGGAACTGGTCTGAGGACTTTCTCCTTGCTAGATAGCTTACACAGTATCAAGGAATACTGTAGAAGTTGCTGGGAGAGAGAAATAATCATAGGCCTTATCAACTCAAGAGATCTGCAAGTTGCAATATAAATCACCATGGCAACAGGTGGCATGAGTATCAAGGAGACAACCAACAGTTTTGTGATTGAATTCAAGACCCAGTTATCAGAATGGAACATATTCCTGTTACTGTTAACTAGAACAAGAACCTTAAAAAGGGAAGGAAATAGATAGGAAGACAGTACACCAAAGTGCTCTGTAAATAGCTGCTATTAAATACACATAGATCTGAAGAGCACTCAGCACCCAGCCTCGAAGTCTTCTACAACAGAGGTAGAGGATCTCAACACGCTGACAGGATGCAGCTAGGGCTGTGGGAGAGCAGAAAAGTGGACAGCAACGGCAGCCATAATGCAGAGTATTGGCGACCCAGCAGGGCTCACCCAGAATCAAGTCAACAGAATCTCTCCCCATCCTAAGGCTTTGGGAACCTCATGAAGAGGGGTCGTTGAGATGAGGCCTACAGATGAGAAGGTTCACCAGTGGACAAGACATTCCATTCAAGGCAGCACTGCTGCATCTAGAAACTCACTGTAATGAGACTTGTCCTTACCAGACCTGCATAATGACCAACATACCAACCTGTCCCTGTAGACTATCGAGGAACTCAAAAAAGAGAGATAAGAACATACAGTGGAAACATTGAGGACTGAGGCTGGATGAGTGAAAGGAAATGCCCCTGTCAGTGGGGTGGCCTGCAAAGAGACAGCCTGGTGTGCCACAGAGGCCTGAACCCCCACAGGAGTAGATGGGCCAGGGGCAACCCTGGGAACCATAGAAGCAGACAGGCTGGAGGGTGGGAGGGAGTGTGATGGGTTGATGAAGGGAAGAGAAAGGGGGAAAGGAAAGGGGATGGAGGGAAGCAGGGATAAGTGCTGTCAATATGCTTGTAAAACTAGAAAAATAAAATTAAAAAAAGAAAAAAATGTTACCTTCCGGGGTTAATGCATTCATCTCAGAGAAGATCTAAATTAATAATTTGCTATTAGGTTTATAAATTTAATTCATTTTGTTCAGACACTAAATAGAACTTGTTAGGGCAAAACTGTCATGTCAGACTTCTAAAGTGTGTGTGCTTCTAGAGGTGTTCCTTGGTGTGTGGGATTGTTGGGGTGCTGAATTTGAATTCGAAATGGCTTCATGCCTCTTAAAGGGAGGAATGGGGAGCTGTGGTTTGTCCCACTTTGGCGCAGTATTTTTGTCTCCCTGCTTAAAGACGTTACTCTCTGTTAAAGAAATACTTGGCCGTTTCTGTGGAATCTTCCTGAGCATCACAACTTTGTTTGTGGAACGTACTCCAGCCTTGGAGGACAGAACCTGGGGGAACCCTAGAGCAAAGCACAAGGGAGGTAGAGCAATCAGGATGATCCCAGCGTCATCCTTGGACTTCCACAGACACACACAATACCCTTTTACACACACACACACAGGCAAATGAATAAAAATTAAAAATAAAATAAATACAATCCAACTACAAATGTACATACATTAAAAAAAACCTGGCATTTACTTTTATGGTGTCTGATAAAAATTAGACCATATGCATTTATGTATTTACATTGACTTAATGATTACAGCATAAGTTATACAAACAAATACTCTCGTGTGTGTACACACACAAGCACCACATCTTTCAGTCTCTTGTAGTTAAGGTCCTGAAATCCTCATTTTTCTTTTGCTGTTCAGATGTAATTTAGAATAGAAACATGATATATTTTTTTTCACTTATACTACTTAAACCTGTCAAAAATAGAAATTTGAGTAAATCTTATAAAAGGGCAAACAGGTAAGCGCATGAACAGATGTTTAATAGGATTATATTAACCCTTTAGAAGGCAAGTCTTTTTGGCACAGGGGTTTTTATAGAGGTACCCCTTTTTAAAAATATATCAAAGTCTGATTTTGCCAGTTGAAGTAGAAGTTAGTTTATAGATTACCTTATCATTCATTTTTATAAATTAATAAACCATTCTGACACTCTTAGTTGTAAATAGAATCCTGGTTCTAACTGTATCATTAAAATAGCCAAAAATTTATTGGTAGAGTTCGTTTGAATTTTTTATATCAAAACTATGATTTGATTGTTTTACTTATGCATTCTTCGGCACCTTGAGGAAGAAGGCTACTCTCTTGGAAAGCCTTGAGGAACAAAGAGTGCTTCGTTTTCTCCGCTTTAAATTTTTTACTTAAAACCTTAACCAAGTTGCATTCAGGTCATAAGAAACAATAGTAAAGATAACCATTGATGTTTGAGACTTTAGCAATTTATTTAATGGAAATGCTTTCCAGATAAAGAAAAAGATGTAGCTGTTTGGCATAGTCTGGCATGGGTGACGGAAGCCCTGAGGTCTAACAAGTGCCTCTTTCTAGCTTGAAGAAGCAAGTAGGCGTGTGACATGTTCCTAAAGAAAAGTTTCTCCTGCTTTTTTTTGTCGCACCATATTTTTATTTTGGTTATTGTATATTTCACATTAAATGTCATCTTTGCCTTTTGCCCATCCTTGGAGGATTAATGTATAACTTAAGAAGTAATCTATTGATTTATTCTGTATGATTTCACATGTGCTTCCTTCAAAGGACATGTTGCATTAATACCCAAGTGCAAATTGGTTTGAAGTCATTTAAATATGCAATAACTTGAAAATAAATGTGTCTGATTTCTTAAATGTTTTTATTTAAATCCAGACGTACAAGTATTTGTTATATGAGGAAACATTAAGGTTTTTTTTCCAAGTGATGGTTTGAATTGTTTTCATTTTGGTATTAATTGTATCCATGGATTTATGAGATACCTGAATTTTTATTTTAGGTTTTGGTGCTTTGGGTTATCTGATAAGTTCTAAAACATGCTATTTGATTTATTGAGTTTGTCACCTGATACCATGTTTATTTCTGGTATATGCCAGTTTTTTTTTAATGTATGTACATTTGTAGTTGGATTGTATTTTTTTTTTTTTTTTGAAAGAGCTCTAATCCGAACTAGGCTTTTGAACTCTGAACTTTTACACCATTAATGTGTCTGAACTATAGCACTTTGCTGGTGTAAGTTCTCCGGTTCTTGCTGCCGTCCTGGCTGTTTGATAGCACACATTGATTTGATGCTCTATATCACCCACTAATACACTACTATAGCTCCAATCCAACAACTCTACAAGGAAATCCACTTATCTTCCTTTGCATGAACTGGTCACTGAGACAGATGCCGTAGTCAGCGAGTGAGTTCCTCCCTCTGGTCTACTGTTCTCACTTTAGCAGACAAGTTTTTTGAAAACTTTAACTGACTAATGTTGAATCCAGAGCAGAGAGATCAGGCTGTAAATTTACTTTGAGTAACTTTCTGGCTGAAGTAACTATTCTGTCTGAAAAACACTAATATTTAGAAATATTTTAACTTATAAATCAGATTTGGGTCTATCTTTCTAAAAGGGTCTAGGTTACTTGTTTTCATCAAACTATTCAGTGTAATGGAGGGCATTTGTCTGGTGAGGTTAATTGGTGGTTCAAAGATAACTGGCAGGTAAGTTAGCACACTCCATTTTTTCGTCTTCCAAGTTTATGCGTATGCCTGCGTTACAGTGGACAGAGCTGCTGTACTTGCCAGGTTACTGTGGGCAGCACTATTTTAAGATGTTAATAGCAGTGTGTCTTGGTGCTTTTCTAAACCACTTCCTCAGCAAAGCCCATCTAATTCTTAGAACGGTTTGCTCTTCTGAATTTTCCTAACGTTTAGACAAATGCTAGAGGCAGAAATATGGTGGATGTCATTGACATTCTTTAACCATATTATTTTTTCTCCACACCCCACCTTACCCCGCACCCAGAAAAAAGAAATTAGGGTGATGCCTGACATTTGGCATGCAATGATCCTGTCACATCTAGCAAATTAACCAAGTGGACCTTTAAAAAGTCTCTTCCTCATTACAGTTTGGAAATTTGAGTTCATCTATTATATTCAGGACCATTTAGATGAGTGCAAGATAAGCCAGTTCCTTTTTCTTAAGTTATAAGAGTATCTGCTTCAGGTAAGGTACTTTAAATAAAGATTGAGAAATAAAAATAGTCACACATGAAATTTTATTGCATTCCTTCGTCCTGTATGGTATTTGGTAAATGGTTTGATCATGAATATATTGGCAACCTGTAGGCAAACCATGACACTTGGTTATCCTTGTTATGTTGTATTAGCACACTTAGCAGATCTTTAAAAGTATGCATTTTTTTGTTGGAAAGTTACTATAGAAATTACTCTGTATGAAAAGATGCTTTGTTGTATTAAAAAAAAGATGCTTTGTGGCATTTATAAAAGCTGACATTTTTCCTTCCTTTTAGAAACTATAGAATTTTAAAATATAAGTTATTTTAAATATTATATTATTATTAATGATTAATATTAGAGCCATCAAATAACTTTAAAACAATAATTCCTTATGAGGAATAGACCTTTGAAGGTTGCACCTGTCCTTGGTTCCTGGTCCTCCATCATTTGAACAGCGTGTACCAACTTCTGCTGCCAGAGACTGAGCCTCTCCAACATGCCTTTCCTGTTGTGACTGGCCGACACTCTCGGAAACTCTGAGCCAAAATAAATCCAACCTGAAGTTAAAAAAAAAAAACAATAATTCTTGATTTCATGGCTTCCTCAGTAAATCTAATGCATAATTTTTTTAATTTTTTATAAAATCCCTAATAAGAACTTAAGTGTTAGTTTACTAAACTATGTTCTGAAAAATTGCTGGTTTTAATATGATAGAAAGAAATGGCAGACAAGAAGAAAAAATTAGATTTAGTACTTTTTATTTAAACATAAAGAATATTCAGATTTAGAAGCTAAATTTGGGTCAGGGCCTAGGATTATAACTTAGTGGAAAGAACATGGGTTCTTGGGTTCAAATTTTAATAACTCCCAAAATAGATGTGTTGTGACCCAGATCAAGTTCTTCTGTAACTTGGATGGGTATAAAAGTCATAATTTGAACATACCCCTTCTTCTAACATGTTTGTTGTTGTCTTCTGGCTTTTTTCTGTTTACTTTGCGTTTGATTGACATTAGGATATAGATAAGACTGCCCACACCACTCACTAGCTGTCCTGTGATGTCCAGCAATAGCCATCAGCCAGCACTTGCAAAGAGGCTGTTCGAATTAGCATTTGGTAGAAAATGGAATGTAAAGTTCTGTAATGACTTTCGCATGTTGAAATGGTAGTATTTTGAGTATCTTATTTTATAACTTATTCTCAGTTTGTCAGAGTTGTGCAGTGGGGACTGAGGAGGAGTTAGTGACAGTGAGTGGTTCACACGGAAAGCAGGTGGGGTTCTGTCGGGGCTGTCCTTCCCAAGTTCTGAGCTCATGCCGTCAGTGGCACCTTAGGCTGATGATGCTGCTCCTGGCTTTGAAGTTTGTGTCTGATGACTAAAGGATTTAGAGTACAAGCCAGTATGTTACTTGGTTTATTCTTAATTATGATTCCTCTTAAGTGTCGTTATATTTAAGTGATGGCAGTGGAATTAGCTTCACCTTGCATATACTCATGGACAAAGGGACCAGACAGGTACCTGTGGCAGATGGTATGAGATGCTCAGTTGAGCATGCCTTTTGTGTTGGGGACATACCCTCTCGGGTATGTTTATCCTTGTTCAGTCAACCATCACCTTACAGGGATATATGTGCTTCTGTTATCTCATCTTTGAGACGTCCTAATGGACTAATAGCCTGGATCTCTCTCTCTCTCTCTCTCTCTCTTTCTCTCTCTCTCAAGTACTATGCCGTTGAATTCTAGCAGTCTCAGCCTAAATCTCCCTTAACATGCTAACAATGCAAATTTTTAAAGATAACAGATGAATACAGATCAAAGTTAAAGCTGTGGCCTGAATGCTACTGCTTGGTAACTTAAGATTTAAAAGATGCTTCTTAGAAATAAATGCAGGTTTATCTTAAATGCCCTGGCTAAAATATAGCCTATTGTTGAATGGCTTTTAAGTTTTATACTTCTTAGTAAACATTAATCTTGAAGTTGTCTTCAAGCTTGTTTTGGAATAGTCTTAGTTTTGACATAGTTGTAGGTATGTGTTGCCAGCATATTTTGTGGGCACGCTACTAGTCAAAGGTGTTGGTGCGCCTTTGTAAGCTCATGGATTCGGCGCTCAGGACACTGGGCTGCTTTCTGAGCATCTCATCCCCAGCTTTCGCCTGAGTGCGTGTGTCCTGCATCTCTGTTCTCTGCTTAGTCTTGACTCCCTCCCAGTAGTTTCCCTTCAGTGTGTGTGGCCTTTGTGTTTGAAGAATTCACAGGGACTGGGTTGTCCAGTTGCTAGCCTGACAACCCACCTTACAGGTAAGACAGTAGGCGAAAGCCCTCCCCGTCTGACCTGCCCTCTGTCTTCTGTGAATGCCGAGGCCTGTTTGGGGTTTCCCTCCTCAGGTTGCTGAAAGATGCATGTCCTTCTTTCAGTGGGCACAGACGGTTCCTGAGACTTGGTGATTCCTGAAGGTTATGTTTCCCCAGGGTTTGGACTTGCTTTCTAGTTGCTATATCTATTTTATGTGGGAACCTGGAAAGTCCCACACAGCCCCTTCTGCCCTCCCAGAAAATCTTGTGTGTGTGATCGCAGCAAGAGCCCCATCATATTTTAGAGGCTCACAAGTCATATGTGAGAATAATAATCAAAGGCTGTGAGATAGCCCACCAGGTAAAGGCCCCTGCACACAAACCTTGGAGGCCTGAGTTTCATTCCCTGAGCCCATATAGTGGAAGGGAAACACCAGCTTCTGACAGTTGTTCTCTGACGCACCAGCTGCCCCGCCCCATAAATATATGTTTTTAAAGTAATCTAGCTGATTGTGGTAACACATTATGGGCCTTATCTTATAAAAAGAAACTAGTAGTTAATTCTTGCAGTCAAAGCTGAGGAAGAGGTCAAGAGGTTTCTTGTCAAAAAGGAAGAACAAAGTCAGAAAACTTGAAGGAAAACAAAGTAGCACATAAAGCTTACTGCAGTTATTCAGAAGAGCACTGCGCAGTCATCCCTCCACTAAGGATAGTGTGCTCAGCTCACTCCCAGAAAGAAAGACACTTTCAAGTTCCTCTATCAGCAAAAGGAGTAATTCACATGTGCTGTGTTTTAGATAGAGCTCTCCTGATTCTTGGAGTTTGGCGTGTGGAGTTCAGTTCTCTGCCATGGAATTGCAGTTATATGCTTCACTTGCATATAGAAAGAATTTAAACAGTGGAATTTTTAAAACTGAGAAAGACATGTAGCTGGTTTGTTTGTGATATGAATATACACACATATATGATATGAACATGTACCTGTTTACTTTCTCCTTAAAGGTCGAAGCCAGTGTCCTCTCCTGTCGTCCTGCAGTTCGGCCATGCAGAGACCCTTCTTCCACTACTGTCTCTGATGGGCTATTTCAAAGACAAAGAGCCCCTGACTGCTTACAACTACAAAGAACAAGTCCATCGCAAGTTCCGGAGTGGCCATATTGTCCCTTATGCTTCAAACCTAATATTTGTGCTTTACCATTGTGCAAATGCTCAGAGTCCTAAAGAAGAGTTCCAGGTGCAGATGCTGTTGAATGAGAAGGTGTTGCCCTTCGCTCACTCGCAGGAAACCGTGTCTTTGTATGAGGATCTGAAGAGCCACTACAAGGACATCCTTCAGAGCTGTCAGACCACTGAAGAATGTGCGTTGCCCAAGGTGAACATCACGTCGGATGAGCTGTGAGCAGCTGGAGATGTGCCTAGTGCAGAGTGCAGAGTGCTCTCCTGCAGGGCGGCCATGTGTTTGCAACTGCTAGACAATTTCTTGCTTGCAGAAAGCTGTCAGATAACTTGGTATTTCTGTCCTTTCACAGAACAACATTGAGTTTCTTTGGGGTCTAGACTTGATAGGCAAGAAATGTTCTTCACTGGAGCAGCTAGCTCTCTCTGAGGGGAAGAAATCATTCAAAGAAACTGACACTGCAAATATTTTCAGAAATGAAACATTTTTTAACTTATATAAAAAGCCTCATAGAGGCAGGATACAATTTGAAAATTATACTTGAAAAGTGCTGGATTACCAAAATATAATGTCAATGGGATAATCAGCAATTTGACTTAATAACTGGGAATTTTTCAGGTCCTGCTGCAGTTTGTTCTTTTTTCTTCAGGTAAGACACTCCTAGTATTGTCTTGCTTAGTCAGAAATACACTGATAAACTGGGAGGATAACGATAGAAGAAAGTCTAATGTGCAGTTAGCTGAGAATCTGAATCATTGAAAACAGTAGTGAGATGACTCAGCAGAGAAAAGCGCTTGCTGAGCCAGCCTGACGGCCTGAGTTCCATCCTCGAGCCTTGATGGAAGGAGAGAATTGACTCCCAGAAGTTGCTCTCTGGTTTGTGCACATGTGTGTACACACACACACACACACACACACACACACACACACACACACGCTCATACCCACAATAATAATGATAAGTTAAAATTCTTGTAAACCGAAGGAAAATGAAATGTTTTGTTAATATTATTTATAAAGTTTTTAGACATTGAGGGTAATTTCCTTTAACCTCCTAGTAAGTCTTGCAAAGCCATTTTCAACTGTTATCAATTATAAATGCATAAGAAGGGGAGGAGCCAGCTGGCGGACTCATGCTTCTCACATCCATTACCTCACAGTGTTTTCCTCCTGGTAGCTGACTTCTGTTTTGTATTTTACTACAAAAGTACATCTTTTGGTGGTGTGGTTTTTTTTTTTCTGTCTTTAAAATACTTTATTCTGACTGATTTAATTTTATAACTTTGCACCTCTTTCAAGGAAATAGTTCTGAGTTCTGTCAAATGCTGTGAAAATATTTGCTACAATAAACAATTCTTGTGCCTTCTGTGCTGTCTTTGTTGAGGTTCTGTCAATCATTGACAGTAAAAGTGCAAGTGTCCAATGTGCCTGACAATAAGACAATTTCCTCTTTTCCTCCTTACTTCCTCAGGTAAATATGTTTAATGCAGTTTATTTTAATCTGTGTTCACTTTACAGATGAGGATTGGAATTTTTATTGAAAAATTCATGGTTATTTTTTCCAGTGCAGTAAAATCTTCACTTGGTTCTATTTTATTAATTTTTTAAAAAATGACCTTTTGAGACGGGCCATGTTCAGAACAAGTGCCTGTTAACACTGTAAATGTGTCTGTGCAGATTGTTTTGTGCAACTTGCATCAGGACATTTTCAGCCAAATTTCAGTTGGACTTTAAAAGACAAAATGTAATATTTTAATACTTATAATCAAAATACTTCTTTTGTCACATACTTTTTGCTGGTTAACAAAGTTATATGCTAATTTAGGAATAAGATTAACTTTTAATTTTGTAGTTTATCATGTACCTGGGTACATTCTGTAGCATGATGTAGAGGTAGGAGAACATCCAGCAGGGAGTTGCTCATTTCCTTCGGTCTTTCTCCAGTCCATGCCTTTCCTCGCTGAGACATCAAATGAAACGTGTTTTTTGTTTTTTTTTTTAATTTTTTTTTATTATTATTATTTTATTCAACTGTGTGCATATGCGTGTGTATGTGCGCGCCCGTGTGTGTGTGTGTGTGTAGAACCACGGACGAATTCGTGAACCACCATGGACGCCTCCACCTCCTTCTGCCCCGGATTCACAGGCTCCGCCCTACCAGGACCAGAAGCGCAGGCCGCCCCGCTTCCGCCTGGCGTCTATACGTGGGATATGGGATCCGAACTCAGGACCTTCCGCCTGCAAGGCGGAGGCTTAACCCCTGAGCCACCTCTCCAGCCCTAAATGAAACATTTTTTAAATGTTCTCTCTATTGTCAAGAAATCCTCTTGGTTTGTTATTTTGTAAAAATATAACTAAAGGCAACCTTAAAAGTTATATTTGTCATGGATTATATGACACTGCTGATACCCTTTTCAGTGGACTTTTCTAAGATTACAGTTGCATGGATGAAGATGAGTGACAGAAGCGAGGGAGCGCCAGGACTTTAAACATGGTGCTTACGCCTTTTCAGAACTGAATTTCTGCAGAACGGCAGTGCTCGCAATGGGCTTTGCAAGCTGGACAGGATTTGGATTCTCTCAAGAGACACCGGAAGGTGGTCGCACCTGGCAAACAGCCCAAATACACGCAGGATTGAGGAAAGGCAGTGCTGCCTGCTTGGCTGCCTTCGATTCTTGCTGTGAGTGTCTGTCTGTGTTGTGCCCCCACCATGGCCACCATCCTTCACTGACGTCAGACTCAGCTGTTTAGACCTTCTAACATGTACAGAAGCCCAGCTGCTCTCCAGGAAACCTCCAAATCAGGACTACCAAGCATCCAGCTTTGTGAGCTGACATGCAGACAGCCATTGTTAGACTTCCCCCGCCCTGTTGGTAGTAAGCTGTTCCGACTTTCTATGAATTCTATTAGTTCTCCTCCTACAGAGCCCTTCTTGACATAGGCACAATGCAGATTCAGTCACAGCCTGCCCAGAGCGCACATTCTAGAAAGCTGTACATGCTGCAAAAAAAGGATCCTGACTTCAAAATTACCTGGAGATTCTCTTTCCTTATGGACTGTCCAGGTTTTAACATGTTGATGTGCACTGTGACCAGAGGAGGCCTATGGGCACTTTTTGTCTGACTTCATTTGAATTCTTTCTCAAGAATTAGCATAAATATATTTGGAAATTTTGAGGTGAGATCATGTTATGTGGGATTCTTTTAGGTGAGAAGTTGGGTAAGTCATGGTAATATAAGTGAGGGAAAACTAGTCATTTGTAAATAAGAACAAATAAGTCAAGTGAATGCATTGGGTGATAGGCAATAAAGCAGTATTTTATCATTTCCACCTAAAGAAATGTGGAAATTCATTTTATTGAAAATCTGAAGTAGGCTGAGGAGATGGTTCAGAGGTTAAGCCTTTGCCTCAAAAGCAAAAAACCTGAAGTCAGATCCCAAGTAAAAATGCCAGGCAGATAAATGGCGGTGGCCTATAATTCCAGCTCTGGAGGGCAGAGCCTAGGAAACCCCAGAACAAAGCTGTAAGGAGGTAGAGCCATTCAGGATGATTCCTGAAACCACCCTTGGACCTCGAGAAAGACATACACTCAAGTGCCCTCTAGTGCAACAGAGCACACACATGCACATGCAAAAAATGCAGGGAAATATATTTTCCATAATGTAAGCAGCTTCGGTAGAAGTCGTGCATGCAGTTTGTACCCTGCAGTGGTCTCAACACTGAGCTGAGGATGCAGGCGTGTTCCATGTCGCTGGGTTGCAGCTCACGCAGTAGTGTGTGCTGTGCTTAGAGCCACAGGTGCCGTGCGCGGCGCACCACAGATAAGCGCTGCCAGAAATGTCTGATTGATCGCGGGTTGGATTTTAAATTAATTTTTGATTTTGCATTCAGAAAACTTTGGCAGTTGCCAGGAGGAAAAAATATATATATATATGCTCCCACATTTGGGTAGTTAGTAAGGTGGAGTAACATCCTTTTTAAGAAGACAGGGATGGGGCTGGAGAGGTGGCTCAGAGGTTAAGCCTCTGCCTTGCAGGCGGAAGGTCTTGAGTTGGGATCCTAGACCCCACGCCTGGGGTCCTGGTAGGGCAGAGCCTGTGAATCCCGGGGCAGAGTAAATGAAGAGGTGGAGGCAGTCCATGGTGGTTCCTGAATTCACCTGTGATTCCACACACACACACGCACACACAATCAAATAAATAAAAAAAAACGACGGGTTATGTAAGCATTTATCCCAGATATATATAGGAGTAGGAAACCTCGGTTGGATAACACATGTACTCAACTGACCACAAGAGCAGCACTTTTTTTTAATCTTTTTCTTTAATTTTATTCAATTGTGCTTGTGTGTGTGTGTCTGTATGTTTGTGTGTGTATGTATGTTTGTGTGTGTATGTATGTGTGTGTGTGTGTGTGCTTGTGCATTGTATGTGTGTGTAGAACCACGGATGAATTCGGAAACGCAGGCCGCCCCCAATTCCGCCCGGCATCTATACGTGGGGTCTAGGATCCGAACTCAGGACCTTCTGCCTGCAAGGCAGAGGCTTAACCCCTGAGCCACCTCTCCAGCCCCAACACCAGCACTTTTCTCACTTTTCTTCCACTCGTTTCTTCTGGCTTCCTTGGGTGAGGCAGAGCCGTTCTTTCCCATTTGGTACAGTGCTACTCTCTGAACCTTTAGGACAAACGACAGCTTCCTAATTCGACAATTTTACATAAAGATTTGTAGTCTGCTTGATGCAACCAAGTGCTGGAAGGCAATGGGACGGGTAGAACGCAGTGGGAGTGGTGAATGAATCTCCAATCTTGCGACCATGAGTTGGCTAAAGTGAAATTGAGATCCCTGAAGCAAGACATTGGGACGGTGAGACGCGGCTAGTACAGCCAGGCTTCTACATCTCTAGCCTTGTGAGGCTGGGTTTTTTAAGGAGCATGAGGTAGGATGGCCAACACTAAGGGTCTTTTCAAGTGTGTTGCTCATATTTGCCTTGTCACCTGCAGAAGAAAAGAGACTCAGTAACAGCTTGCGGAGTTCTAGCTGCTACCAGCCACTGTCCCACTGTGGTGTGGTCCGCCCCTCTGCTGTGAAGGATTGTCTGCAGGCCCAATCCTACTGTAGTCACCTGCCAGCACTCACAGTTGCTGTGATTAAGATGGCAACAGCCATGATGTATGGTCAGAAGGTGGCATTCTACAGCAGCCTCGTTCAAAAAGATTGATGAGACTTTCCCCTCTTAACATGTGCACAATGCTTCGGAGAACTTAATTTTTTTTTAAAGTTAAGGGTATTTATTCTCTTTTAATTAAACTTTCAATTTTACATGAATCACATAATACTAAAAATTATACAGATTTTAAAGTTATGTAGAAAGGTACACTATTATGAATAAGTAACATACTATGACTAAGAAGGGTAGTGAAGAGCGACTATGCCTTACCAAGTCTTTTTTAAAATTTATTTATTTTTTACACTCATACAAATTTAATAGGTACCCTGGTCCCCTCCCTCCCTCCACCCCTCCTGGGATCCCCTTGCTCCCTTTCCCCTTTTCCCCTTCCCCCCCTTTCTTCCATTGCCCCCTCCCCCCCATCCCTGGAGCATCCTTTAGTGTGAATGTCAAGTTTCCTCTGGGTCCTCCTCTCTGATGAGGTATAAGAACTCAGTAGCATTGCCTAAAGCTCTTTCTTGTGTTTCCCTTTAGTATAGGAACACTATTGTGGCTGTTAATCCCTTGCTTCTAAGGATCCTAGTGCGTGTGATCCATGCTAGACTTTGGGGGGTCAATGCTATGTTGGTCATTGCACAGGTCATGGAAAGTCCTATTATGGTTACTTCGGCCCTAACTGTGTGGAGTATCTTGCCTATCATTGCTCCTCCTCATCTTTAGGCTCTTACAATCTTACCGCCCCCTCTTCCGAAAATTTCCCTGAGCTTTAGGATGGGGAGAAATTAGGTTGGCCTGGTTCCAGGTGGTTAATGTAGAGTCTCTGATGTTCTAAATTATGGTTTGTTTGTTTTTTCCAGTTTTACTGTGCCTGCACCACCCTTGGCTCCATCCTGATGGGTATTGGATGTGTCCTGCTCTTAGGACAGCTTTCATTGTGTCCCAAAGATTTTGATAAGTTGTATTTTCATTATCGTGCGCTTCCAGGAAATCTTGAATTTCCTTTATAATTTCTTCCTGAATCCAATTCTCATTCAGCATCAGTATTTAATTTCCAGGAGTTAGTGTATTTTCTGCTGTTTGTTGTGTTGTGGATGTCAAGCTTTAGACCATGGTGGTCTGATAGGGTACAGGCTAGAATTTCAACTTTCCTGCATATGTGGAGATTCGTTTTGTGGCCCAATATGTGGTCTATTTTGGAGAAAGTTCCATGTGCTCCTGAGAAAAATGTGTATTCTTTGGTGCGTGGATGAAAAGTTCAATAGAGATCAGTAAGGTCCATTTCAGTAAGAGTTTGATTAAGCGGAGAACTTAATTTTTACTTAATTAAAAATTCTACTAAACATCTCATAAGTGCTTTGATATGTGAATATGTGTATTCGTTGGTATTTGCTCAAATGTGCAAAGGCCAGTTATAGGAGAAGTGTTGTCTCATGTTACAGAGCATATAAAGTACGTTGTAGCTCTTAGTCCCAGCAGTGTATTCGGTGTTAGATTATAAAAGAAGTAATAGCTATTGTGTAGTGTAAGCACACTGCAGAGAGTTCTGTGCTTGTCATTCTACTTGACCCTCTAATGAAGCTGATAATATGAAGCTTGTTTCGCAGGTCAGAAAGTTTTTTTTTTTTTTGACACTTTAGACTCTGTTTAGGTTTGTTAAGCTGTGTCAGGGGTGGCTGTAGGATTAGTTCTTTTGGGGTTCTTTGGAATGCAGGTCGTTTCAGTAGGGCAGAATAACTGCCAATGTCAATGTCTGATTCTTTTGTCATCAAAATAAAAATGATTTTGTAGATGCTCCTTACTCTCTGTCCTTGCTGGCAATTGGCCGTAATTGCTACGATTGAGAAGCAACAGGAAATAGAAGGTAAAGCCACGTGTGAACAGGGTCTTTTAGTTCCTTCTGTCTCCCAGCCTCATGGATCTAGAAGGCTTTCTTTTGGTGCAGATTAATTGATTTTTGGATTAACCCATACCATAGACTTATATTTGAAGTTTTCCAAGGTCGGACACAATTCAGACCTTGTGTTCATTCCAGAATGAGGGTTACATTTACAATCTGGGTTTATACCCCTCTCATCGCTTTTATAGCAAAACCCCTTTCAACAATCACTGTGCATCTGGTGTGGAATTTTTCAGCCCCTGGAGATAAAATGTGTTGAACTCTCCTGTGTCTCCGTGCATACTGAGCACATGTTGGTTAGTAGTTGTTCTTGTTTTTAGATGTCCCTGGTCTTAGGAGACTTCCAGAAAGCAGCATGATTTCCATATTTGACCTACACTCCCCCTCCTCATCTGCTGACACAGCTGTCGCCTGCCTGTGCTGGCCTCGTAGCCTCACGGCAGAAACCCATCTTGAGCCCATAAAGCAGATTCATGAGCAGCCCTGGCAGCTGGTAGGTGCTTTATCAGACACCCAAGGATGTGAACTGTAGAAGATGAAAAAGGCCAGGCCTCATTCCAACTCTCCGTATGCTGCACATGTCAGCCGTGTCGACAAGCCCCACCCACTTTACCATGTACAGAGTGTGCCCCTTAGACCATCGCAGCATGCAGTAGCAAGCCCCACATGACCGCCCCCCCCCCCCCCCGGCTACACACAGACGTCACTAGAAAGTGCTTCCCAATATGAGGGCTTGCATCTGAAACACAACCTCCAAGGAGAACTGAGACAATGTGGCCTCACTCCGAGGCTTTGTGTTAATGCCTGTATTCTCCCGCGTGTCTACTGCTATTGGTTTTCCTGAGCCTTATTTGGAGCTGGGCGTGTGGCAGGGGGGCAATCAGGAGAGCTGATATTATTCACCTCCCAGCCACACTTCCCTGTATCTTCCGTTGGTTTTTGGGTCACTGCTCTGTGTAACAGCATTTACCTGCCAGGAGAGTCACCTCAGAGCAGGGCTGTGTTCCCAACTGGAGCTTCAGCCGGTGAGGTCCTGGGCTATCCACCCCAGTCCTGTCAGAACTGGAGGAAGCTTCTGAGGCAGGAGAACAGGGCAGGAGTGAGGTCTGGAAAGCAAGGAAGGCTGGGAAGCCCTTTAGCTGAGGGGTTAAATCAGGCCAGTGGCTTAGGTAGAGACACTGCAAAGTGTGCAATGGTGACCTGTGGTTATTATAATACTGAAATGCATGTCCTTGGGTGGTGACTTAAGATGCTAAGGAGTCAAGCGATGCATGAACTTGTATGCAGAACTGCATGCAACAAGTATGCACCAGAAAGAAAGCCCATGCTACTCATGTCCTGATCCTGTGTGTGGTGGGGGCTGTATGGGTTGCTACACTTCCCTTGCACGGCCCCTTCCTCCTGGGAAGTGCGTGTTTTCCTGACTTCTCTGTTTCTGCTGTAACTACATGTCTTTTGTTTTTACTTTTTTTCTGAGACACAAGAACTTAGAACTTGTGTGCAGATGCCCACCAAACCCCACTGTCTGCAGGAACTTTTTTTTTTTTTTTTGAGGCAAGATCTCATACCTCATGAATCCCAGACTGACCTCAAGTTTCCTATGTAGTAAAGATAACCTTGTATGGTGTATGTGTGTGTGCACATGCATGTGTGCATGTGTGTGAGCGTGTGTGTGTGTGTGTGTGTGCGTGCGCATGTGTGCATGTGTGTGAGCGTGTGTGTGTGCATGTGTGTGTGCGTGCATGTGTGTGTGTCATACATGCATGAGAAGGCCACAGGTTGATGTCCGGTGTCTCCCTCAGTCACTCTCCACGAGGCCTGGGCTTACCCATTCAAATACACCGCCTGACCCAGGCCCCAGGATCCTCCTGTCTCTGCCTCCACAGCAGTAGAATCACAGGCATGGCCACTGAGCCTGGCTTTTTACATCGGTGCTGGAGATTGGGCTCTGGTCCTTATGTTTGTGTGGCAAGTGTGTACTGACTGACCTCCCCAACTGTTGGGACTGCAGGTGTGTGCAGGGCAGCTTTAGAGAGGTGGTAGCCAACCTGTGCATGGGAAGTCTCACTTCAGAGAGACAGGCACTGAAAATGCGGAGGACCAATCGATCGTAACAGGCGAGTTGCTGTGCAGGACTAGTGATATTGGACGCAGGGGATGTAACTCAATTAGCAGAGAGCTTGTCTAGCACACAGGAAGCCCTGGGGCCTTGGTCCCCTGAAATGCAAGAAGACTTGTGTGGAGTAAGGAGAATGTAGCACCCTAACGTCCCGTCCTGTCAGTTCGGGGAGCTGCTTGGGTTGTTTATGGGATTTGGGTTTTGTCACTTAAGGCCTCTTTATATTCCCTAGGAGTCTGCAGTTGGGGAGATAAAAGTCCAAGCACTGTAGTCAAAACTCTCAGGTCTTCTAGAGGAGTATGTGCTGGGCACCCTTAACGTATTCATAATCCGTTTCCCTTGGGAAGGTGTTTGTTCAAACGTTTTCTCCCCGTTTGCCCACTGATTTTTCTTTTCTTTTCGAGACTGGGCCTCACTGCATAGTCCAGGTTGGCATTGACAGGATCCTCCTACCTCAGCTTCCCTAGTGCTGGGATTACAGGCACGCACCACATCTGACCTTATTTTGCTTTTATCTAAAGTATGTCATTTATCTTATTGATGAAATGACAGTAATGCACAGGTTATTCAAATGTGTGAGTATTCAGGTTACAAATCTTTTATCATATATATGACACATGATAAATAAATACACACACACACACATATATATATATTAAAGATGTTTTCTCCCGGTTTGTGGTTTCTCTTGATTGACATTATAAGAGTTATTCATGCTGTTTCATGAGTTATTATTCATTCTTGTATTTTTCTATCTGAGTATAACGTATCGTCTTGATGGACATTGGGGTAAGTTAGAGTTTTGGCGCTACTGGTACTGTTCTTTAGTCTTTTGATGAGCATATTTACTCATTTCCTCTTGTGTGTGTATGTATGCCTGTGTGTGTGATGTGTGTTTGAGCGCAGGCATGTATCGCAGCATGCAGGTGGAGGTAGAAGACAACCCTCAGATATTGCTTCTCACTTTCCACCTTGTTTTAAGACTTCTCTTCACCATGGCTACTGGGCAGGCTGGCCCAGGAGCTTCTGGGGAGTCTCCCGTCTTTCCTCCCATTTCCCAGAGTCACACAAGGGTGTGTGGTGTGTCTACATGGGATCTGGGGAATCTGAGCTTCAGGTCTTTGCCTAGCATGCAATTTCTTTACTATCTAAGCCATCTCCCCAGCCCCATATTTGTTGTTTCTTATGTGTGCAAATGTATTCAGAGTGGAATTGCGAGGTTATAGGGTATATTTGATCTGCAAACCACTCAAATCTGGCATGTGCCAAAATCAGTAACTTTTTTAGTGTCGACATAACTTTGTAAGTGGAAATTTTTAGAAAAGGGCTTAAATAATTAGATAATGGGCTACAGTCAAAACAGGCACACTAAAAATATGTAAAATTATGTTCAGGTGGATTGGCAAGATTTCTTAAAAGGATGAAGGTGCTATTGCCAAGCTCAATGACTTGTCTTTGGTCCTTGGAGGCCTCGTGGTAGAAGGAGAGAATCAACTTCTGGAAGTTATCCTCTCACCTTCACTTAAACTCTGTGGTACATGACCCCCTGCTCCTACATACACACACACACACACACACACACACACACACACACACACACCCCTCTCACCCTTCTCACTCCTCTCTCAAAACATTTATATACAACAACTGAATTTTATGTTTTGGCTTTAGTCAAAGATAATTCATTATGCATAGTGTACAGAAAAAAAATTGAAATTCTTTGGTCTAAGCATTTTGGGAAGAAAAACAGGAAAGGAATCTATACTGCTAAACGGTTTCCAACAACAGCGTATCAAGGTGTACTCTCACCTGCTATATGTTGAAGTACCATCTGACCGTTCACATGTGGTGACATTCATCTTTTTTAATTTCAGTCATCCTGGTGCCCTGTTGCATCTCAAAGGGCTTGAATTTGTGTTTCTTTGTTAGCTAGTAAAACTGATACTCTTTCCAAATGTCCATTATTTCCTTTGCAATGTGCCTGATTTTTTTTTAACTGTTAGATTGTGTGCTTCTTCTTTTATTATTTGTACTCTATTAAAACTCTCAGACTTTACTCTTTAGCCTTGACATTCTGGAATATGTCTTTGAACACGTGTGTGTGTGTGTGTGTGTGTGTGTGTGTGTGTGTGTGTGTACAGAGTTGTGGGGCAGGGGAAAGAAAGGTCTGAAAGTTCTGGTTCAGGAAATCTCAGGTTTTATTTCTTTAAATATTACTCAGCGATTTCTGGAATTCTTAGACATATGCTGTCAATCTTCTAATTCTCCTTTCTGCCTTTCTGAGTGTGTGTGTGTGTGTGTGTGTGTGTGTGTGTGTGTGTGTGTGTGTGTTTTAAACCCTTTGCCTCACTGTGGTGCTTTGTACTTTCCTTACTGATGGGATGGAGAGATTATCTGATCTGTTAAGGATTTTTTCTTCTCTCTTTTTCTTTTTAAAAACTGTTCTTTAAAAAAAGTGACTATTTAAAAATAATTTGCACAATGTTTTTGATGTTGGTAATTGCATCCAATGGGTTATTTTTTTGCATATTTTCCTTTTCCATTTGTTATTTTCTTTTATTATTTTATTTACTTTTTAGTTTTACAAACATATTGAGTTCTAGCCCCTGCTTCCCTCTACTCCCCCTCCTTCCTATCCTCTTTCCTTCCCCTCATCAATCCATTCCACTCTCTCCCACCCTCCTGCCTAGCCACTTCTGTAGACCCCAGGGTTCCCCTGGCTTATCTACTCTTGTGGGGGTTCAGGGCTCTGTGACATACCAAGTTGCCCCTCCTCAGGCCACCCCACTGATAGCAGCATTTCCCTTCACTCATCCAGCTCGAGTCCCTAATGTTTCTGCTGTGTGTACTTATCTCTCTTGAGATCCTTGCTAGTCTATGAGGGAATGTGGCTATGTCAGTTATTATGCAGGTCTTGTAAGGACAAGTCTCACTACAGTAAGTTCTTAAATGTGGCAGTGCTGCCTTGAATGGAATGTCTTGTCCAATGGTGAACCTTCCCATCATTAAGTTCTTACAATCTCAAGGCCCCTCTTTCATGAGGTTCCCTAAGCCTTAAGATGGTGAAAGATTAGATTGGCCTGATTCTGAGTGAGCATTGTTAGGTCACCGGTATTCTACATTATGGCAGGCCACCGCTGGCTATTTCACTGCTCTTCTACTGGCCTAGGCTCCACCTCTGTTGTAGAATAAAACTTCAAAGCTGAGTGCTAAGTGATCTTCAAATCTATGAGTATAATAGTAGCTATTTACAGAACAGTTGGTGTACTGTCTTCCTACCTGTAGGTTCATTGGCTGTTTATCCTTATTGATGTATTTCCTTCCCTTTTTTTAGGTTCTTGTTCTAGTTAACATTCTGACAAGTCTTGAGTTCAATCAGAAAGCTGTTGGTTGTCTTCTTGATACTCATGCCACTAGTACATCGATGGTCACCTGTTGCTATGGTGATTTTATTGCAGATTTCATGAGTTGTTAAAGCCTATTATTTTCTTAAAATTCAGATTTACCTTCAATTTTTCTTCAATTATTATTATTATTGTGTGTGTTGGCATATGTGGAGGTCATAGGAATACTCTAAGAAGTCAGTTATTTATATGGGTTGTGAGTATCAAACTCATATCATCAGGTTTACATAATAAGCATCTTTACCACTGAGCCATCTCACCAAAGATCATAGCAGATTTCCTTTTATTTGAAATGTTTCTGGCACACTTTTTTAGCATAGAAATTGTGCTTATGTTTTCTTTTTCTCTTTTCACTCTTTCTCCCCTTTCCAATCTCTCTGTCCTCCCCTGCATGTATTTAGTAGTTTCACAGTTTTCAAATATATGTTTTATAATGACTGTGGGGGTAGGAGAACTGTATCACCAAGCCATTGGTAGTCACCAGCTTTGTTTTGATTCCTCAGGTCTGTTGTCACCTGCTGAGGTTCTTAAAGAAGATGGGCAGCAGGCTAGCATCACCTTCTGAGACAGAGCTTGGCTTCAGGCTGTCTGTCTTTGCCTTCTCATTTATTTGGGGATGTTCATATCCCCCCTTCACTAAGTTTCAGCAGTTACCGATTCAGCCTCCTCTGCTTGCTCCCATGTTAGCCCCTCCTGATGCACCACGTTCCCCTCATTTCTGCTTAATGGAACATGTGGCTCAAGTTGAGGTCCTCCACAATTCTTTAAATTTTGAAATTTTTTATTTCATGAGTTATTATTTCAGCAGATGTTCTGTGTCGACATGTTCATTAATTAGTCACCTCTCATTCATGTGTCCATTGAAGCAAAGTCATATGCATCCCAAGCTGGCCTTGATTTCCTTGTGTAGCTGAGAATGACTTTGAACTTCAGATCTTCTTTATCTCTAGCTCCCGAGTGTCTAGGTGACAGGCATTGTTCAAAATTAAGCCCAGGGCTTCATGCCAGGCCAGCACTCTGCCAAATCCTTATTTGTTTACTTTTGTTTATATCCCTGTGTGGCCCAGGTTGATCTCAAACTGATGCAAGCAGTCCATCATCTCATCTTCTAGAGCTGGCTTGCAAGGGGATGTCACCCTGATTAGCTTAATGATTGATTTTTAACCAGAAATCCAATTACACATCTAAAATATTATCTCTTTCCTATCATGAAAAAAGTTATTGAATTTTCTTGAATGCAAGTTTGCCTACCTGAAAAAAATTGTTTAAACCTCTCTTTTAATTTTAAATTTTAACTTAGAGCAACCTATGTCTGTATCCAAAGTCACCAGCAATGTGTAAGGAAGGAGACTTTGAACCCATGTTTTCTGCTTTCTGACGCAAGGGCTGGTTCTGCCAAATTGGCAGAGAATCAAGAGATCTAATCCACAGCATGCCACATCCACCCATTCATGGAAGCTGGAGAGTTTGCTAATCTTTATTCCATTTCCTGAAATTCCATATACAAAACCAGATAAGATTCTAAAAGTATAACTTCTCTGATAGAGAAGTTGAATGTTATACTAGGAGCAAAGGGCATAAATTGAGAAAGATGTTTTTGGCATGGTTGTTAATAACCTCAGACAACAGCAGTAACTGGTGTGCCTGACTTAGACCTGAACAGGTAAACCATCAAGGGGCAGGTCATAGATCATGAAGGCAATTACCACATCATCAAGGGGAAAAGCCCAGCTTAAAGAAATGTCTGTTGCTTCTGCTTAACAACTAAGCCAACTGGAAAATAAAAAAACAGTTTCATACAACATGAAACTTTCAGGAAACTGCTGACTGTGTTATTCAGTCAATGAATGGAACCCAGCCTCATGTCATGCCATGCAGGGAAAGTGTGTAGAGTTGCTCAAAACAACAGGAGTAGAGTGATTGATGGTCTTAAAGGAAGGATATGGAACGTTAGGAGTTCCTTGTGTCCTCTGTGACTAGTCTGTTACTTTAGAAGATGACTTGATTTCTTTGTGTCTTGGGGCCTTCTGAGAGCTGCAGAGCCTATCGGTTGGCTGTGGTGGTCTTAGCCCAGAAAACCTGGGTCCCAAAACTCAACAACCAGCCAAGGCACTGTGAACCAGTGGCACACTGATTTATGGTCTCACAACAAATGACAAGAGAGAACAGAAGAAGGGCAGAGAAGCAAAGTTCATTGGAAAGGAGAGGAGAGCTCTCTGCAGTGAGTCTGCAGAAAGGGGATTGAACTGGTTTGTTCTGGCTTTTTACATTTTTTTCTGGGCACCTTTTATACCCAGCAAATGGACCCGATTGGCTGGGCCCTGTATGGAAATTAGGGATTGAGTTTAAAGGTTTTTGTTTGGCTGAATTGTATGAGCCTCAGTTTTTTTGGTCAACAGGGAGGAAAGATAAGACTGGATTGCCAAGAATTTTCAAGGGAGATGAAAAACCAGGAAGCGAGGTGAGCAAGGGCTGATAATCAGTCTGTTATTTTAGTAAGTCAGGGCCTTTTAAAATTCACAGTTCCCAGACCAATTTCATAGGGACTGAACTTTATTACACAGATGCTGTGTGTTCAAGACCCAGCCCAGTGTCTTGTGCAGAAAGAGGGGCTCTGAACTAAAATCACAACTTTTAGGTACTGTTCTGCATTTACTATCTGTGTAGGGATTACCAGGAAGCAGATTCAGCTTGCCTGCAGCTGTCACTAGGTGAGTTTGAGGCCTCAGTCTACAGTGCTCATTGAGGATCTGGCTCTGCTAAATTGTAAACTCTTTCTCTCTCTCTCTCTCTCTGGGAAGCTTCTTAACCTTATCTAGTTGCCTGAAAGTGCATGCACATGCACACTACACACACACACACACACACACACACACACACACACACACAACTCCTATTCTCGATCATCTTTTTATCCTTATCTGGAAACCAAACGTGAGATCTAGAATCTGGAGGAATTTTTCCTCCTTGAATGCTAGCCTTAGGGTTTAAACACAGAAGGTCCTGATTAATCAATTTGCTTCCATTCCAACCTCCAAATAGAAGCATATCAATAGAAGTTGATTTATGTTTTAAGATGACTGTCAGGAACGGGTGAGTGGAAATTTCAAGGAACTGCTTGACAGCTCTGACCTGTGTAAGAGTTTGAAGCTCCTGTGCTGAGCTCTGTCCACTGTACGCCTAACTCCCACTTGAGCCCTGTGTTGGCACTGACTGTCTGGATTGGTTGGGGGAAGAAATAACTGGCGGGGGCTATTTTGTCTTGATTCCTGGCACTAAGTGGATTGTGAATTTGGCACATCCTACCCTAACATGCTTCTTCTGAAAGGCAGCACATCATTTCCCAAAGCAAAGGGGCACAGGCTGGCTAGTTGATTCCTAGCATTTCATGCCAATTTCTTGTTACCATTAGTATTAAATGTCAGTTTGACAGAATGCAGACTCACCTAGGAGACAAGCCTCCGGACACGCCTGTGAGGATTTATTGAGTTGAGATTATCTTGATCACCTTAATTGATGTGGAAAGAACCATCTTAGCTGTTGGCAGGACCATATCCCAGCAGGCAAGTTGAGTTCTAGCATTCAATTATCTCGCTCTGCTTCCTGATTATGCATGACTGTGATATGACTGACCGCTTCAAGATCCTGCTGCCTTGACTTCCCCACCACGAGGGACTGTGCTTTTGAACTGTGAGTCAGAACGAACCCTTTCTACAAATTGTTTTGGTCAGAGTATTTTATCACAGTAACAGAAAACTAACTAAAATGCCACATTTTCCCTTAGTGACATCAAGTGCTAATTTTCTATTTAGTATCAGTGAGAAAAGATGAGTTCAGTCAAGGGGGAGGGGATGAGGTTCGGTAAAGCCGTCTTCCTGGGGCATGGGGACCCTGCTTTCTGGCCCTGGGTATGACGAGTAGGGAAAACAGCCACAGACTGTGCCCCTCTGCTGGCTGCCTGCACCCAAACTCCCTGTCATAGTTAAGCACAGGTGTCAACTTGACTGTTGAGGGTTTGGGCTCTGGGCACAGTTGTAGAGAGTTGATGGTTGAGTTAAGCCCAGAGCAAACCTGAAGGACATTGTCTAGCTGATGGGGAGACCCAGTCCATGGTGGGTGGGATTAGGCTCTGGATAAATCACAGAGCTGGTTGAGAGAGTTGGCATCCTTCTGTTCACTTGGCCAGACATGCTGGTCTGGCAAGTAAGGATCGTCTATCTCTCAGCCGTTATGTAGTGATGGTGGCCAGTTCCCTCGGCCCTGGTGTTGGTGTGCGCTCTCTAGTCAAGCTGGACTGAGAACTGTAACCGGAAATAGACCCCTTGTTCCCTTAAGCCGTTTGATGGTCATTTATCAGCAATGTTGCAGGCTGACTGCAACACTCCCTCTCCCTCTGCTTCCCTTTCCAGGGGGATAGCTCAGGAGCAAACTCAAAACTGAACACCGAAAAGGAGATTTTTGCAAGAAAGGGGGCCACTAAAAGTACTGGAGATTATAGACTTGTGAGCCAAGCAGGAGCCACCACACGGGCAAGGGTCTACCACGTGGTGGAGATTCCAAGAAATGTGCTGAGTGAATTGAATAAGTTAGCATCCAGAGACCATAGAGGGGGTGTGCCTGGCTCTGTCTTCCTGCCTTTTCTCTCCCTGTGGGTACTGTGGGAGTGCCTTTCCTGGGGAGATGCCACACAGCTGTCTCTATCCCAGATAGTTTCATGACAGACCAAAGTAATGGTTATGCCAACTTGACGAACCAATGAGTTTTTTGGGGTTACTTACAGGAGCAGGGATGACTCAAAGGTAACTACATTTGCCAGAAAGCCCACCCCAGCCTGACTGATGGCTTCCTAGTAGCTGCATGAATAGATTTTCTTGAATTTCTCTTCCTCAGTCTATAAACTCTAGTACCCCCTTTCAGACCTCCAGGCCCGAGGGCATGTGCAATTAGGGCAGAATCGTGTACTAGTGGGTGAGAGGTGCTCCGAGGAAGGCCAGAGTCCCAGGTGAGGGTCCAGTGACCCTCTCTACGTAGACAACAGGTGCGTTCTTGATGGTCTCAAATACGGTGGCTGTTTGTTCTGAGGAAAATGGCGTGCAGCAGTGGGCTTACCCAAGCCAGCAGTTCTGAGGTCCAGCCCATGGGGGTGGGACTGACTAGTCCCTGGGCAGGCAAATAAGAGGAAGGAGCTGGTTAGGAAGTTGGCATCATTTGGTATGCTTGACCAGATATGCTGGGCTGGTAAGTCAGGACGGTCCCCCTCTCAGCCTTCTGGTGGGTGTACGGATATGGAATGGGCAGTGCCCTCGGCCCTCATTGTTAGTGTGAACTCTCTCTCTCTCTCTCTTTTTTAGTGTGAACTCTCTTGCCAAGATGGACAAGGAACTGTAACCAGACTATCACAAGACAGAATTAAACCTCCTTGTTCCCCTAGAAGCCATTTAATCATGAATTTATCAGCAAAAATGGAGGCGAACTGCTACACCGTCCTTCCTTTCCTCGTCTCTGCTCCCTTTGAAATGTGCCTTGCATCGAATTCCTGGCAATCTGTCTAGGGAAAAGCTGTGGTCAGAAGCTAAAGCTCTGTCATGTGCATGCCAGCTCTGAGTTCATTATGTCTCAGTGTAGACAGACAAGAGGTGCCCGGAGATCATGTGCTCCTTATGTGCTGCACCGAGACTGAGCCCTCTGCCTACTGCCACGAATACTCATTGTAACCTATGAGGCAGACGCTGCGGTCAGCCATCTCGGTTTACAGGGGAGGAAAATGGGGTTCCCCGAGAAGCACCTTGTCCAAAGCCAAGAAGAAACCTGTCCAGGGAACTGCAGCCATCCATGTCTGGATCCAGCGTTGCCACCCATTATTGTCGCCCTTCCCGGAGCACACACACACTGAGCTAGTAGGAATGGGAACTGCCCCTTGTGTCAAAGAACCATGCTGCGAGGCGGATACTGGAAATACCACCATTAGACTCCTTGATCATGAGTTTTGTCTGGTATGGTACAGCAAGCTGCAGCTAGTACATTTCTTTGACAACAAGGTGTGCTGCTGAATGGATTGTCTATACACTTCTGCATGTGTAAAATCCACCTTTTGGCTTTTACCACTACTTGTCTTCATAGAAATTCTTTAAATTTGGGTGTTGCAGTTATCATTCATTTCTAAAGCACTTATTAACTACTATAAGAAGCATTTAAATCATTTTGGATCATTGACCCAATAATCATTATTCTTGTCTGGACAGTTCTGGGAAGAGAACCAAAAATGAGAGAATGGTGTGCTTCTATTCTTGGTAGAATAATTCGTGACTGGCCTAAGAGTTCAGTCAAGGGACAAAAGTACTATATCTCTTTTCAATAATTTATTTAGATATGTATGTCCATAAATCAGGAAAAACAACTGAAGCCTTGTATGCACCAAAATTACAATTAATTTTAAGATGATTTAAAAAAATAAACCCTGTGCAATGCAGTCAAGGAAATACTTTAAAGAGCAACATCCTTATATGCCAAATACATACATCTTTAGCATATGAAATGATGAAATATTTCATGTAGAATGTTTTTTTTAAATGACTTTGAAGTTTGCTGAGCTAGAGCTCAAGTTTTCTTCACGTCTGCCTCCTTGTCTTCTGGATGCGTGAAAAAAACACGATCGAAAGCTGATTCCATCTCAGATGCTCTGTTCGAGATAATGATGCAGTAATCCAACTTAGCTTCATCAAAGATCACACAAAAAAGGAGCATCACAAAAATGTGACAGATAGGGGCTGGAGTGGTGGCTCAGGGGTTAAGCCTCTGCCTTGCAGGCAGAAGGTCCTGAGTTCAGATCCTAGACCCCACGTATAGATGCCAGCGGAAGCGGGGGCGGCCTGCATTTCCGGTTCTGGTAGGGCAGAGCCTGTGGATCCCAGGGCAGAGTAAACAAGGAGGAGGTGGAGGCGTCCATGGTGGTTCCCGAATTCGTCCGTGGTTTTACACACACACATACACACACACACACACACACACACACACACATGCACGCGTGCACACATGCACACGTATACATGCACAATTGAATAAATAAAAAAAAATTTAAAAAATGTGACAGATACAGTTGTTCCCACGTTAAAAAGTGGGAGGATTATGGTTTCTGAGATCAAGGTTAGTTTCTAATAACTGTTCCCTGATAATGCTTTTCATAGAAAGCCGGGAGAACCATTGTCCACAAATCAGGAATCCCACACAATGCTTTAGCTACTAAGGCCCAGAATGCTGGCTTATCCTTCCTCCCTTAAACTGAGCACTCCCATGCTAGGTAGTGTCATAGTTAGGCAGAGGTGTCAATTTGACAGTTGGGGGTTTGAGCTCTGGGCACATTTGTAGAGAATTAGTGGTTGAGTTAAGTCCAGAGCAAAGAGATTGTCTAGCTGATGGGGAAGGCCCAGCCTATGGTGGGTGGGACTAGGCCCTGAACAGATGAATAAAATATTGAGAGCTGGTTGAGGAAGTTGGCATCCTTCTATACACTTAGCCAGACATGCTGGTCTGGCAAATAAGGATCGTCCCTCTCTCAGCTGTTGTGTAGAGATGGTGTGGCCAGTTCCCTCGGCCCTGGTTGGTGCGTGCTCTTCCATAAAGCTGGACTGAGAACTGTAACCAGTAATCGTAAGAGAAATAAACCCCTTGTTCCCTTAAGCAGTTTGATGGTCATTTATCAGCAACTATGCAGGCGAACTACAACAGGTAGGCACTGAAAATATAAGAGCTGGTCCTAGCTTCAGAAGCCATGGCCCTAGAATTCTAGAGAAAGGTTCAGAAAAGGATTAGCTCCCTCGATTCAAAAGCCTAGTCTTATTTTTTTAAAAAGTCTGTAAAGGAAACAACGGCAGATGATGTTGTATTGGCTGACTCCTTGCGATGCGTTCCGTGGGGGAAGATGGGTCTTCCTACTGCAGACCTGGGACTTGGCCAATAGGAGGGGCCTTTTCCCCATGTGTGAGATGACTCACTCTGTGCAGCTGGCTCGCCACCAAAGAGTCAATGAAATGCTTTAGTCTGAAAAGGGTCTTGTAAGAACTGGCAGGACAGCAAGTCACCATCCTGTCCCTCCCTCCTCCCTGCAGCCGCCTTCAACAATGAATGAGGTGTTGAGCACTCGCCTCAGGTCAGTTGTGCTCAGTTGCCAGTAACTTTTACAGCTGAGGTCTGTCTGGTCTCAAAGCCCATTTTTTTCCTTGTATAAATCAGCTTGAATAGTATGTTAGGGAGACCTTCCTTAGCCAGCGTTATCAGAAGCAGCCTGTGCCAGAGAGACAGCAGGGGCCCGTGTGCGAACCTGGGGACCTGAGCCCACATAAAGGTGGAGGAAGGAACCAACTTCCAAAAGTTTGCCTCTGACCTCCACATACATATCATGGCACTCATGAGTCATTCATTGGTTTTCTCTCTCTCTCTCTCTTTTTCGCTCTCTCTCTAGTAAAAACATTTTTAGAGAAAACATTCCTTCCTGCTATTCTCTCTCGGCTCCTGTTCATTTCTGATTTCTGACACCCATCACGCAGGTCAGTGACACTCAGTATATATCCAGTTACTATGTATTGAGCATGTATTTGACTTTCAAGCCTGTCTGCATGAAATCACCAAACTTCAAAAAAGCAAATCGACAGCAACACACACACACACATGCACGCACACACATACACACACATATATATATGTATATATATACACTTAAAAAAAAACCATGAAGATTTTACCCCAGAGTCACCAGATCACCTAGCCATCTTTTTTCTTTTTTCCTGTTCCTTCTGTTAAAATTCTGTATTCGACCCGAACACACAATTGAAGATGAGAGATTCGGTGAGTACGTGTCACTGGTAAGGACCTGTGTGGAAATTTGATGGGCAGTGTCATAGTTTGAATATAAAATGGCCCAAAGTCTTGGTCTCCAGCTGATGGTGCTAATGAGAGGAACTGACTCCAACCTCATCTATGTATTCATTCATTTCATTCATTGATGGATTCACAACAGAATGGGTTAGTAGGCAGGAAGTAGGCGGTTGGAGGCATGTTTGTGCAAGGTAGTTCTTGTCCCCAGCTCTTTTCTGTCTGTTCCTTGGCTGCCCTCAGGTAAGCAGCCTATGTCGTACGGTTCTGTCTCACCACAGGCCCTTTGCAATGGATTTAAAGCTCTAGAACTGCACGCTGAAGTAATTTCTTTCTCCTTTAACTTGATTTGCTAAGATATTTTATCACGGGAATACAAAGTGACTAATGCAATGTCATTTTTCCTCCATGAGGTCTTTCAAATAAAGCTCCATGAGAGTTTCATGAGAAACAAATCAGCCAAACCCTTTCTTTTCACAAAATGTAGTTTTATTTGTGGATCTGCCACACAAGCTTGCATTATATTGCAAGCAAAAAGACTTTCTGTGTATGTGAGTCTCTTCGTTGGGAGTTCTGTTATATACACCAAACCTAGATTATATATAAATGAAACTATGTGTGTGTGTATATGTACATATGTAAAAGAGGGTATGCATGTACTTGCAGAGGTTCAATCATCCTGGATTATTTACCTCTTTATTGCTTTCTCTGGGGTTTTCTAAGATCCGCCTTCTGTGACTGGAATTATAGGCTGCCACCATTTCAGAGTTGAGATTCAAGGATCTGAACTCAGGTCCTTTTGCTTTTGAGGCCAAGGCCTTAAGTCCCTAAGCTATCTTCTTAGCCCACAACTATGTTTTCTTGGCAAATTGTTTCCATCCTCGTAGCTCTGAGATGGAGAGTCCTTGCAGAAGTTGAGACAGTTCAGGGCATCTGAGGACCATCCATCTCAAGTCACAGTGTCTGGGGTGGATAGTGGGCTGTAACAGCTCGGTACTTTGGCCTCCTGAATCACATGGCACTGAGATGAAGTCACACTGAGATCAACTCTATTGGGGTGATCAAGGTACAAGGACAAGATTATAAAATTCTTCAGCTCAATTACAGTGTGATAGTAGCCAGACGGCTTTAACCTGTACCAGAATGTCTGTGAGTACTTAGCTAGACAACTGGTAAAAAGCAATTACAAGGCTAGGGCCAGGTGAGTTAATCCAACAGGAAATGGCAGAAGTCGGGGAGAGTCCATGTGGAAATCCCTGATTTTACAAAGGGAATTTGTGCTGCTGCTGCGGTCTTCTCTATACTTTACACAAGAGACGAAAGTGGAATGAATGGTCACAAATGCACGGCGGGTGGGATAGAACTGAATTACATTTGGCTTCAAACTAAGTCCTATCGCTTTATGGTGAAAACTGTCCTTTAGATATTTTATCTACACTCTCTCAGAGGCAATAAATGATAAGGACAGAAACAGCTTAAACCAGGGAACAAGCAATCAAGATAGGCAGATCACTAGAGTTTACTGGCCAGCCAGCCATGGTATAACAGGTTGGCATAGCTGAGTCCATGAACTCCGGGTTCAGTGATTGACCCTGTCTCAAAAAGTAGTAGTCAAAGAAGGTAATCAATGCGGACTTCTGGCTTCCCAAAGTGCATGCACACACACACACCCACATCCCCCACATGTTGCAGGAACACAAACATATATCACACCCAATATGTGGAGAGTAACTAAGGATGCAACAACAATCTCTGGGCTTCCACATGAACATGCACCCACATAATCCCGCATGCTGCCCCCACACATACAGTGACACAATTTTGAATGATCTAGCAGCCCCAGTTCCAAATCCCTTCATGGACACAGCGATTAGAGCACGCTAATGAAGTGTCAGTCACTCACTGTCCACGCTCCAATTCACCAGAGACTCTGGCCCTGCTGCTCCCAGACTGTCACAAGTAGATGAGCCTGTGACCCGCCGTTGTGTGGTTCACAGCAGAGCACGCAGCTAGTAGGTGAAGGAGGTTGAGATCAAAGCCATGTGCCCTGGTGCAAGGTGCGTCTACCCAGAAGACTCCGTTTTCTAATCTGCAAAAAAGTGCTGGGTCACTCTTGATAGCCATCGACACAGGAAACAACAATAAAGGGAGAGGTGAGCAGCGATAGATACCACGGCAGGGGGTGGGTCACTCTGGGTGGAGCAATTAGTGAGGTCTGCCAAGGATTATGATGCAAGAATCAGACCTTGAAGAATTGTCCCCCCCCCACACACACACCATCTGGGGATGTGTAAGTAGCTATGGAAGGGAGTGAGGGTGGGCTTGAAGGATGGAAGAGTGGGTTCTAACTGAGGCAAGTGAGACTGGAATGCGTGGGCAGGTAGAGAGAGAAGCATGAAGCTCAACTCACTTGCTTAACCAGCATCTACCGAGGCGCACCTCAAGACACAACCTCCACATGGGGTGTGTTTTTACCCTCCAAAGCTGGGGCTGGGGGGGGGCAGTAATCCTGGCTGGTGAGTATAGTAAGAAAAAAATGACTTTATCAAGTGTGGATAAAGCTGTGAGTGCAGTCTCTGCTTGGAAACCGGGTTGCAAAACAGTGGATATGGGACTATTTGACGGTCTGCAATCCATAGTCTGTGGTCAGCTACATATGAAAACATGGGGTAAATGGCTCGTGTGTCTGAGTTATATTTTCAAAGCACGATGTCAGAGAAATTCCTTTCCTTATTTCCTCGGAAGAGAGGACAACTAATCTCACACATTTGTACAGAGAAGCTAAATGGGAATCCGAGTACTCTTGGTGACTTAGATTATGAGAAACGTGGCACTGCGGAAGTCTGCTACGTCACTGAATTGAGTGCCATATAGCACTCCCCTGATGCATTTGAAACACCAAGTGTGTTCCAACTTACAAACTTATTTTTCTAGAAAAGATGCTTTGGATATAGATCTAGGAATACAAGTTGGCTTTGTACAGAAAATAAATTATTAAGCAAATAAGAGCAAATAAGACCCCATGGCTTACTGAATTCAGCAAATATTCCCTCTCAACTACGACTGGAATCCTTCCTTTGGTACTGTCTCCCTACATCCCAGAATTTCAGCTCTCCTCTCACCCCTTGGTTTACCCTTTTTTCAGTTACATGAGTAGACACATTCCAGAACTCTTATTTCCCAGCCTTCTCCCACTCCCAAATCACAGTTCCTTACAACCAAACTTTTTACCCCAAAGGAAGCAGTTAAGTGTTTACGGGATACAACCTGACAGTTTGCAAGCATGCATCTTGAAACATCAGGGTTTGTTTTTTTTTTTTTTCACAAATGGTTTGAAGCCAAGGGATTACCTTATTTTTTTAAAAAGCAGTTATGTCATGAAATGGAATATTCATCCACATAGCCGTTAAGGTGAAATAGAAGTGGGCAACTCTTGTTTGCAAATAGGTAATGTGTTCCCACTCTTGTCTTTATGGTATTTCTAAGTTTACTTTGAAGAATTCTGTTGGAATCATATCCAAGCAGCCTTGGGGTTGCTGCTGATCTAGGCTGTAGACGTTCAGCGCTTCTGAGGCAGAACCCAGAAGTCTGTCTTACAGGAAACCCTGCCCCCCCCACTTCCTGCCTGCCTGCCACCGTGACCTGTGTTCCTATCACAGAGCTTCAGGGCCAGCGATGTGTGTTCTTGCAGGATAGTTCTGAGGCAGAAACAGCACGTCTTAACGTAGAAGTCCTATTTATATCATTGTTCGATCCTGTGCATGCTGTGAAATGATTCATTCTTTTGAGGCCAGGAAGCTGCCAATCTTACATGCTTCTCAGTTAGGATTACCCTACTTTACTACACACTAAGGATAAATGGTGCAAGAGAAGTCTGAGCTGTTAAAAAATAAATCAGTAAAAAATGTTTTTCCCCAAACTGGTAGCTAGCAAATGACTAAGACAATTTTAGTGCTTGTCTATCTGTCTGCAAAGAGTAGAAAAGTTAATATACCACTAATGACAACTGTATCCTGCACAACTACCCTAAATGAAGACCCAATACTGCTCTTTAAAAAAAAAGAATATCAAAAGATTGAAAAACTCTTGAGAATTTGGCCTTCCTTTTCGCAGTGATCACCTTTGATCTTCAAATGGTGGCTTCAGGTAAGCAACGGGCCCATCTTTGGTGCTCCGTACCTGACTATGTTATTATGTTAAGTCAGTATTTGGAGTATCCAAGCCTTTATGTAGAGTATATAAACAGAATACAGAGCTATTTGTCACGTCTGTAATAAAAAAAAGAGTTGAAAATATTTAAGATTGTTTCAAAACAGAAGACAATAGGACCAGAGACTCTGGAATCCAATCTGTTGCCTTGGGAAAATGTACTTAAAAATAAATTTAATAGTTAACAAATAAAAGTAGAAAAGGAGAATTGACAGGATGGTTCAATGTGTAAAAGTTCCACCAAGATTGACCCACTACGAGTTGTCCTCTGAACTCTACACACATACTCCTTCTCTACTGAAATAAACAAATGTCAAAAAAAAAACCAATCCCCAAATCCATAATCTGGTGGCTGGACAGATGGCACAAGGGGTTAAAGCCTTTGCCTGGAGAACAAGGACCTGAGTTCAGATCCCCAGCTCCCATGTAAAGATGCTGGTGGAAACGTCTGTGGCCTGTAATTCTAGCCTTGGAAGATGGAGTCTGAGAAGCCTAAAAGCAAGGCAATACGGAGGCAGAGCAATCCTTCCCAACAAGATAAACACCTCAAATGCCCCTTGTATACATGCCTACACACGCATGCACACACAAAAAAGAAAAAGAGAAAAGGAAGAAATGAACAAATGTGGAAGACGTCCCAACACCAAGCTCTGGTTTCTGTAGATGCACACATAGGAGTACGCTCCATCGCTCCATTACACACGTGTCCACACATACAGACAAGTACACACACACACACACACACACACACACACACACACACACACTGCCATTAAATCATTTACAGCTGCAGTCCAGTAGCAAAAGTTAAATTTTTTATCAACACAAACGAAAACTCTGCATTCATGCAATAATTCTCCATTCTTAACTTCTGTTGCCTAGAAAACTCATCTTCTAGTCTATCAGTTCTCCTATTCTGAATGTTTTATGCTTCACCTAAGGGAAATCAAACTAGACTTTCCTTTCATGACTGACTTATTTCCTGTGGTAATTATTGTTTTCAAGGTTCATCCATGTTGCGTGGGTGAGAAATTTATTCCTTTCATCGATGTATAATATTCCACTGTATGAAGAGCTACATTTTGTTTGCCATTTGGCTGTGGACAAATACTTGCATTGTTGTGAACAATGTGGCTACGAACACTGGAGTTCAAGTGGCTGCTGGAGATTCTGTTTTCAGTTTTCTCGCGTGTGCGCATAGGAAAGGAGTCGCTGAGTCTGATGGCAGTTCATGCTTAGATTGTTGAGGGACCACCCGTCCCTTTCCACAATGACTGCAGCATCTCGCGGTGTCCACGTGCTGAGTCACGCTCGCTACTGCTCACCTTTTTTATTGTAACCATTTTAGACAGGGAAACGGGTATCTGGTCGGGATTTTTATTTACATTTTTCCTAGTTGATGGTGTTGGTTATCTTTTCATATAATTATTTGGCATTCTGTGGCTTCTTTGGAGAAATTCCTACTAAGACCTTTTCCCATTTTAAATTGAGTTGTTGTTATTGAGTTGTAGAACCTCTATCTATCTGAATATTAACCACTTATCAGGTATACGATTATAAATGTTTTCCCCCACTTGGTCTTTTCACTGGTTTTATTTTATTATTTTATTTTATTTTACTTTACTTTACTTTACTTTACTTTACTTTAATTTTATTTTATTTTATTTTATTTTATTTTATTTTATTTTATTTTATTTTATTTTATTGTATGTGTGAAGGGGCACTGTGTGATTTCGGGAGTCATCCTGGATTGCTTCTACCTCCTTTTTGTTTCAATCTGGGATTTCCCAGGCTCTGCCTTCTAGAGCTGGAAGTACAGTCCTCCGCTATTTCTGCCCAGCATTTTTACATGAGATCTGGAATCTAAACTCAGGTCCTTCTATTTGCAAGACAAAATCTTAGCCCCCTGGGCCGTCTCTTTAATCCATTTTCCCTTTTTTAATAACGTGGTCACATAGTTTAAGAAATGCCTTCAGTCTTACATAGGACGACGTCCTGTATGAGAATAAAAGAAAATGGGAGGGAAGCGAGCAGAAGAAAGGTGTCAAATGCAAGAGAAAAAGCAAACGCGTGTGTATGGACTGCGCGGCCCCTTCTTTTCCTGCCACTTTCAGAGCACGGCGCTCCTTACTGTGCTTAATCTGAGCTGCCGAACCTGTGCTTGAAGCACAGGTGTTTGAATCCTACAGATCCGGGCGAGACTTCTTGGGCAATCGTTTTCTGGCTCTAGGTGAGCCATGGTATTTTCTCTGTCGACTTGTTGGTTCCTGAGACACAGGAAGAACGCAGTAAGCCGGGCTGCGAGTGCCCATTAGGCTTCGTGGATGTCTGGTGCTCAGGCCTCTCACGCTTTAACCGCTGTGTTAGCCGCAGCCATGCTATTTTGGGAAGCCCCCACCCTGGCTGGGATGTGGCAATTCCCAGAACTAGAAACCATCATTCGCTCCATATCCCTGACCTGCCCGCCTTAATGGTCTCCCGAGGGGTCTGTCTCCCGAGGGGTCTGCTTGACATTCCTCCACTCCCCACCCCCGTGCCCCACTTCCCGAGCAACTCCTTAGAGCATCTGAAGTCTAGAAAAGATTAGACAAACACTTGTCCTCTTTTATGTGGGGGCTCTGCAGATTTTTCCCCCACCCCAAGTCTTTCTGCAGATTCCTCCGCCATGCCGATCATGAGGACTCTTTCCCTGTCCTCTGCGACTTCTCTTCTAGTGCTCTCCCACCTTAAGGCTAACCTCTGGTTCCCTGGGTCACCAGGCCCTCAACTCTAATACAACTGTATTTCTTTTTCTTTTTTAAATTGTTTTAAAATTTATTTATTTATTATTTATTCAATTGTGTGTGTGTGTGTGCATGCGCGTGTGTATGTGTGTGTGTGTGTAGAACCACAGACGAATTCGGGAACCACCATGGACCACCTCCACCTCCTTGTTTACTCTGCCCGGGGATTCACAGGCTCCGCCCTACCAGGACCAGAAGCTCAGGCCGCCCTCTCTTCCTGAGGAACCGACAGAAGGCAGCTGGTCTACATACTTTGCTCCGCTACTCTAGAGGCTCTGCCAATCATTAATTGAAATGAAGGATAGGTGCCTCAACGGCCAGGAGGTAGTCTGAATGGAATTCTGAAACCAATGAGAAACAAGCATGCAAAGTTACACTGGCAAACAGCACGTGATTATGACTATGAAAACGGCACAAAGAACTCGGGCTACATCCAAAGCGTATCTCCAGTTAAAGAATGTACAGGAGGCCCCTGGAAGAGCTGAGCCAAAAGTTGCCAGCTAAACCTTGCCCAGAGCACTGATACAGTGTTAGAAAAAGAAAGTTGTAAGAAAGCAAGCTTTTTGGTTTCTTATGCCAGGTGTACATTTGTGTGTGTGAGTCAGACACACATGCGCCGTGGCACACATGCAGAGATCAGAGGACGACCTCTGCATACCCCAGGCCAGCAAGCCCAGAAGCTTCTGTGGATCCTTCTATCCTCCCTTCCCGTCTCACCTTGGGAGCGCTGGGGTTACAGACATGCTATCGCACCTAGCTTCTCATGGGTTCTGGGGATCCTAACTCTGATCCTCGCACTTGCATGGCAAGTACTTTAGACACTTCCAAGCCCAAGATAACAAGCATTTTTCTCTTAAAATGTGCAAATCTGAAGTGATTTGTTACACAGCAACAGACAGCTAATTGCTTTGCAAACTGATGGTTGGGTGTGTGGGAAGTCCTGGCAGGCCCACGGAGGACAGTCACCTCTGCTCCCGAGGATAATCAGTGACAATGACCTGGCCTTCCATCATTCAAGCTGTGAACCTCCGGGCCAGATGTCAAGCAACCCGGGAAACCAGAGCTCCCACATATGGAGCAATTAGACTTCATGCTTGTACGTAATAATCAGTAGTGAGTGAACCAAGGAGGCCGATTTGCTTGTGGTGGGCACTGTTGGTGTGTGTGTGTGTGTGCATGCGTGTGTGTGTGTGTGTGTGTGATCATTTGGTCCAGTGAACATCTGATGGTAGGAAGTCACCATATTGAAAAGTCCTTGAGTCAGGGCATCCGACCAGACAGCAGATGCACTTTTGGTTTCTATGTGTTTGTATTCTGGATGTTTTGAGAAAAGAAATTTTAGCACCCCGTAGAAATGCATGAGCATGAATGGAAGGAAGGGAAGCAAAGGATGAGTGGGTTGTAAGTAGTAAAGCTGAGCCCATTTGAAGCTTCAAATACTTGCGTGGGGGCGGGTTCCTAGGAGGAACTTTAGGCAAAGGGTGAGTCACAGCATCTGGCAGCTCAGGCCTGCAGTGGTGGCGCATCTGGCCTCAAGCCGGAACCCAGGGTCAGAGACCGCAGAGAAATGGGGCTTTGGCATTTTTCATTCTTTTCTTTCTTCTCTTGTCCTGACTTTTACTGCATTATGACAACTTTGTTTCTCTTCTACTATTGTTTCATATATGTGTATATACAAGTGTTACCTTTGAACTGTTCCAATGTAATTAAATTTAGGCCAAAGTAGTACCTTCAAGCAATGAAGATGTGATCCATTTCTCTCTGCCCTCTTCTCCCCACCTCTCATGCTATGAATCTCTGAAATGTTGGTTTCAACTAATTTCTATTCTTTGAGAGAGAGAGAGAGAGAGAGAGAGAGAGAGAGAGAGAAGGCGTGCATGTTACAGAGCACACGTGAAGGTCAGAGTGTGCTCTTCTACTCTGTGGGCTCCAGGCATTGAACTCAAGTCTCTAGATTTATCCACAAGCCTTTTCTCCATTGAACCATCTTGCTCGCCCAGTTCTGTCTTGTTTTAAAGCATATAGATTTGTTATTGCACTCTGTTGATTTGTTTTCTTACTTTGACTTATTTATTTAGTGTGTGTGTGTGTGTGTGTGTGTGTGTGTGTGTGTGTGTATGTGTGTGTATGTGTGTGTATTAGGCACACTGTGTGTGCCTGTGGAGGCCCAAGGGTGACTTCAAGAATCACCCTGGATTGTGCTACCTCTTCTTTGTTTTGCTCTGGAGTTTCCCAGGCTCTGCCTCCCAGAACTGGAAGTACAGGCCATTGCCATTTCTGCCTGGCCTTTTTTTTAATATGGGATTTGGATCTGAAGTCAGGACCTGCCTGAGAAGTAGAGGCTTAACCCATGAGCCATCTTTCCAGTCCCTTACTTTTGTACTGTTACTTTAAATCCGTTTCTTTCCTTGCTAGACAGTATGTACTCTGACATCATTCTTTCAGTGAGAAATTTTAGGCGGTGAACCTCCTATGAATGTGTATGCCTCAAAATATTTTCCGTGTGAAGAATTGGTAGTTGAGACCAGCCCTAAGCAAGCCTGCAGGAGGTTGTCTAATCGATGCAGGATGATCCAGCCCCATTCCCTGGGTTCAGAAGTCTTTCTGGGACAATCACATTTGGGTGGCAATGTGACTGGATCCAGAAGTCTAGATCTGGGTCAAAATCCCTTTCTTTCATCACACTGATGACGGATCTCCATTCTTCTAGCCTTTAAGTTACAGTTTTTCTTCCCCCCCCATAAATTTTGGAATGCCCATTTCATCTCCGATACTGTGGAATTTTGCAAGATACCTTTATGGCTATTGCTGTAGTCCATCTACATTTTGCTGATAAATTCATGACCAAACAGCTTAAGGAACGAGGGGATTTTATTCTTCCTAAGATTCTCTGTTACAATTCAGAGTCCGGCGTGGCAGAAGAATTCATAGGAACACCAGGAGCCGAGGGGACTAACCACACCTTATCCTCAGGACTCCTGAGAGGAGGGGAAAGCTTACTTGCCAGACTGCAAGTCTGTCCCAGGGTGCCGAAGTCTGCTGAACTACTGAACTAGCTCCTTCCATCTTATCTACCTGCCCAGAGAATAGGTCCCACCTGCCACGGACTGGGTCTTCCCACATCAATGAAACAACCTCCTGCAGGCTTGTGTAGCGTTTGTCTCAACTATTAATTCTTCACAGATGTTCCCAAATTTCAGCCATCAATTTTCAAGTTGACACCCGTATATCTAACTAGCACAGCTTAGTTCTGTTTCACAGGAATTTGACGGGTCTGGAGAGCTGATTCAGGGATTAATGTCTTTGCCTCAAAAACAAAAGGACCTGAGTTCAGATCCCTAGATCCCACATAAAAATGCTGGGTAGATGTGGTGGCCCATGTAATTCTAGCCCTGGAAGGTGAAGTCTTAGAATTCCCAGAGCAAGTAGGTTAGCTAGACTAGCCTGAATGGTGTGTTTTGGGTTTAATTAGAGACCTAGGTTTACAATAATAAGGTGGAAGAGGGATTGATTGAGGATGGTTCTCAATATCATCCTTGGGTCTCTACAGGTATACATGCTCGAGTTCATTCACTCATGTACATACACGTGCACACACACACACACAGACACACACACACACACACACTCCATGCACACATGAAAGAAATTTGCAATTTCAGGACTCATTTTTCCCTTCAGTCTCGGTGCATCCTTACAAGTCGTCTCTCATCAATCCTACCCCTCTACTATTCTTTCCAGTCTCTGCATCTCCCATTCTCTCATACTGCTAAGTAATCCCAAGTGTCTGGATGTGTCCTCTTTGAACTTCTGTTTAGTGTCTTCCTTCTCTTTCAGCTGCATTAGTAGCTCAACTTTGACCTAGTCACCATTAGTTCCTCAACAGTCAAGGATCTACTACTGCCATCTATTCGCCTTTTTAAAGAATTTTATCATGATGCTTTTCTAGTTGGTTCTGTGACAGTCTAAAGCAGTATCGAGCCTTCACGCAATGAAGCTGTGATCCATTTCTCTCTGTGCTCTTTTCCCCGCCTCTCATGCTATGAATCTCTGAAATGTGGTTCTGTGACCACAGCACATGTCCTGATTTCTAGCTTTCTTTCGTTCCATTTTTTTTCTTTCACCTAAATTTTTATTCTTTAAGGGTCTCCTTGGTGGGCAGCTTGACTCCCAGTCTGGCACTTGTAGAGACAAAAACAAAACAAAAAATGTTTATGAATTGATTAAATGCAAAGAAATGTCCCAAGAACTAGAAGGTCCTAGGGAAAGGAGAGGCAAAAATCCTTTCTTCTCTTTCTACTTTACCGTCTTCTCAAAGGATAGCGCCTAGACGTAGTAGGAGTTACTGAAATAGTTTTTAGCCACTTAAAAAATAGTCATAAGAAATTCCATTCCTTTGGAGAAGATCCAGGAAGTGATTTCTCTCCTTCTCACTTGCAAACCTTAATGGCAGTCCCTAAGGACCTGTGTTTGTAAATTAAAGGACATACGTTTGTAAATGAAATTCAACTAAGACAAAACATGCAACACGCCTTGGTCATGCCTGCTGGCACTCTGGAGCATGAGGAGTAACTTAGCCTCACCTGCAGGACATAACGGCAAACTGAGTCTTTGGCAGTTAAAATCTGAAGTCAATAACCAGGCAGAATTATATTTATTTTGGAAGAGATTACATTAATTCCTCCCCCCCCCCAGTTGTAATTGTCATCGATTGCCTGTGTCTGACTAAGCCCATGAAGAAAAGCGAAGTTTCTCTGGTCATATGACACAGTCTCAAGAGCTGGAATAGGAAATAAAGAACAATCAGAAAGCATCTAGTCCCCATGAGGTGCAATGTGCATTCATTTAGGCTTGTGGCGAAGGAAGCATCTTAATGCTGTAACCCTAACCCTAGGCGTCTCAACAGAAAAGTAGTCTCTCTGCCCAGGGGTTTCTCCAGAGCCCACTGCAGAGTCCCCATTGCTCTTCTTGCCCCTCTGCACTCAGTGACGTCTTTTTTTCTGTGAAGATTTCCTTGAACGTTTGATTTGATCCTTCTTCCAAAGACAGAACACTTTGAAATGGTCATGGATAAATGAGAATTTCATCCTGTGGTTTTGAAGTACCGAGGAAAGACGGGGGAATCTAAGCAACTGCTGGAAATCTCTTAACTTGTTGACGTTTGAGTGTTTGAGTGACTTACCTCCCTCCTCATTTCATGAGCAAGGCTTTACTCACAATAACTTGGCAGTGTTACATGATGACTTTAAGTAGTTCGTTGGAACCCCCCCCCCCAAGGTTTGTTTGAGAAGGACTTTTCTGCCAAGGTACCATCCCAGGGAAAACAAACTTATCAAAAAGCAAGGGTGCCCATACGGCGTTAGAACCAGAGGCTCGTCAGAGTGTTTGTTCACCGGGAACCTGTTTCACAAATGCGTCTTTATTGTGTCAGGGAGATTTTTTTTTTTAATATATCTCATGAATCAGAAAAAAAAACAGTTTTCTAAATCCTACTGAAGCCACAAATGAAAATGACTAATGGTACTTGAATGACTAATGGTACCTGAAAATTACATTTTATTAGAAACTTTCAGGCAATAAAATGATGGGTAGATGTTAAATGCACTGTACTAACTACTGGGTTCATGTACCATCTCTACAACACAGCTTCTCAAAGGTTTGTTTTGAAACTAGGGGAAAAAATCAAACCCACCCATTGCCAACATTTCTCCTAGCCAGGGAAGTGAATTGCTTCCTCGAAACCCAGTTTTTTCCACTAGATGCTCTTACTTTACATGGTTATTCATATAATTTTCCAAGTAACCCTGAGTGACTCAAGCTTTCTGAGCACCTTGGACTGGGGATGGATTTTGGCTTGGCTCACAATCCCAGCATTACCCCGGCCTTAAACAGACCCCCCAGGCTTACTGTTGTTTTTTCCCTGAAAGACAACACTCATACACAGCTAAGGGAGAAATGAGATATTGATTTGGCTTATTGTTCTAAAGGAAATTTGTCTATTTTGGCAGGAACATAGCAGAAGGGAGGCTGGATCCAGTCACTGCAGACATCAGGAGGCAGAGAGAGCAAAAGCAAGGGAGGAAGCTGGGTGGGCCACCAAAACTTAAGCCCCTTCCTGTGGCGCTCCTTCCTCCAGCAAGGCTCTACCTCTTAAAGGTACCACAGCTTCTTCAAACATTAACATCAGCTAAGGATTCAAGCATGGGAGCCCATGAGGGTTAGGGGCGAGGACTCACATTCAAACCATGACACTCGCCCTGGCATGTCTCCTCATGCAGAGAAAATCAGGGAGTGGGGGAAGTAATTCTACCTTTTGGTAGAAGAGCATTACAAGTCATTTTGCAAAGGGAAGTTTGAATAAACAAGATGAGTTTTGTAGTTTCCAACTGCGTGCCTGAGAATATGAGCGACTCTCCTCAGTCTGATTCTACAACATCTTCTATACCCCGAGGACCACTGGTTTGCTTTCTGGCCATAGGATTGGCCTGTTATGGACATTTCATAACATAGAATCAAGGGGCAGAAGGTCCTAAGTTCGGATCCCAGATCCTATATAAAAACGCCAGGCAGAAATGGTGTTGCCCTGCACATCTGGCCCTGGAAGGTGGAGCCTGGGAAACTGCAAAGCAAAGAGGAGGTAGAAACAATTCAGGATGATTCCCAAAGTCACCCTTGAGCCTTCACAAGTACACACAGTGCCCTCTAATACACACACACACAAACACACACACACACACACACACACACACACACACACACACACCACAGAGAAATAAAAGATAGAATAAAAAAATAGAATTAAGTCACATAGTAAAAAATGAGTGAATATGGGAATGTGAGAGAACAGATTATAAGCAGCAGAATAATAAGGTTTATCTTAAAGTTTTCCATTTTTAAGCTTGAAGTTTGACTTTTGATTCTTTGGTGACACACAGTAGAAACCACTACTAATATGTGTGTGTGTGTGTGTGTGTGTGTCTTTCATGAATGCATGTGCATGTGTGTGTATATGAATTAAGGAACTGGAATAGGTAATAGAATCTAAGTGTAAGTTTCTGGAACCTTGGAGCAATCAGAATCTGTACAAAAGTAACTAACAGTCCCACTCACGGATCTGCCTGCCCTTGGGATTCAGATTTCCTGGAGAACCCCTGACCTCTGGATTGCTGGCCAAGGGAGGATCACGTTCCTTGACTCTAAATTAGTTTCACCAAGGCTCATGCCGAAGGGTCCCAGCTTCCACTAGCCTCAGCAGAGATCTTCTCTGACCCACTCTCTCTGGATCATCCTTCGAATAAACACAGGCATGCCAGCCTTCTTTCAGGGTTCGCCTGCAGGGCAGTCCATGCTGTCGCACCAAGCAAATAAAATCAGGGATTCTTTCCCAGCAGCGAGGAGAGAGTGGTTTGCCCGTTGGCTATACTGTGTCGTAAGTATCAACCACAGTGCTTCCGTGTGGCAGGGAGGAGCTGTGGCAGATTAGTCTTCCTGACTTCCAAACCCCAGGTCTAACATCTGTTGAGTTCCTATTATGTGCGAGACCTGTTCTTGGCTGCACAATAGCTGCTTCCTCTTTACCTCCCTTCAGAAGATGAGCCTGCCTGACAGTCAGTGAGGAGCCTTCCCCAAGCATTGTAGCTGGAAGGCCTAGAATGTTAACACAAGTCATCCCAGTATTCTTCCCCTTCCATACGCTGATGAAAAGAACACGATCTATATAGTCAGACAGGCTGGCACCCTGAGAGGCAGGTACAGCCTGGCCCTGAGTCTTGTGGGCAGCTCATAAAGGACAAAGCTCTCCCTCAAGGGCAGCCGTTGAGTTCCGGCTCCAGGCTCCAGCAGACTTTGGGCTTTTGGTCTTGGTTCATAGTGACCACAGCAGGGGTTCAGGAAAGGGAGCGCTGCCGCCAGAGTGTTGCTCATGCACTCGCTTTAAGCCGAGAGCAACCTGGCACCAGTATTTTCCAGCCTGGCTGGACAGATGATTCTATTTTGCTTTGTCACTTTCAAGGGCCTGCCCCTTCACAGACTTAGTGCTGTGAGGCGGACCACACTTACAGCCTGTTCTGGATAATGAGGTCAGGCAAACATTTGAAGAGACAGATCATAGACTACAGGGGTACCACTGTCTTTTTCCAGGACAAGCCAGAGGAAGAAATTAGATGCTGGTCCAGACGGTGTCTGCGAAACAATCTGAATTAGCGAACGGGGTGCCAGGGCCTGGCCGGCAGTCAGTCTCATGGCTGGAGAGAAAACTGCGGCATCATTGTTTTCAAAGAGTTTATTTTTAGTACGTGGTGTGTAAGGTGTGGCTCCTTCCACAGAATGGAAATTTGCTTGCTAATAAGTTGTCTTTAGAAGATGAATGGAGTTAAAAATGAAGATATTGGCATAGAGCCTCAGAGAAGACCCCAGTAGCGATCCTCAGATTTTTAAAAAAAATTTAGTCTTGCAATATAAATGATTCTGGGATTTGTCCGTTGAAATTTGACTTTTTGCTGATTTCATTCTCCCCAAATCTCTTCCTGTCAGTTGACAAGACATCCTTAAAGGGAGGTAGGAGGAAGCAGGTCTCAAATCTTTCTTGACTAGGCCCTCATCAATAGAAAACATATACCTTATATACTTGTTAGGATGTGTGTACACATTAGTAATTATATTCCTATACTGTTGTATTAATACTTTATGTATAATGAATATGTGTGTATACATTAGTAATTATATTCCTATACTGTTGTATTAATACTTTATGTATAATGAGAAGTAAGGCATGTAGCTCAGTTCCCCATATGCATGAAACCCTGGATTATACCCCCTACCATGTATAATAACCAGGCATGATGACTCAGGCCTGTAATTACAGTCTTTGGGAGGTAGAGGTAGGAGGATCAGGAGTTCAAAGTCATATGAGCTCCATACTGATTGGAGGTCAGTTTAGTATCCACGAGACCAAGTTTGGTCTCAACCCAAGGAAAGGGATCACATGTATCTTACCTGTACAAGAAGGATGAAGAGAATCCAGTGTAATCCGGAGTGCTCAGAATGTTCCTAGCTCTGATCCCATGAAAGAAGTAGGAGGAAAGGAAGCGCGGCCAACGTGCACAGCTGGCTTTGTCACTTTGAAAGCACACAGAAAAGCTGAAAGGGACTGCACAAGTGGTGCTGGAATCCCAGCAGTAGGGCAGAATCCAAGAGGGGCCACCAGAACCCCGGCAGTAGGTTTCAGAAACCTAGAAGGGAGGGAAGATGCTGAGTGCTTTGCTAGAAAGAGCACATCAAAAATATAGGGAGCTATGGGGATACTTAGAAGTTTGGTTACAGTAGAGACACAATGGTAACTTCATCTAGAGTATCATTAAAATCAAGACCAAGCAAAATAACAGGATTTAAGGAATGTAAAAGCATGCTTCCCCCGCAACAGGTATGCTGTTAAAATACAAGCACCATAAAAATCACCACTAAATCAAAGCCAAACTAGGAAAGGAAAACACTCGCATCAGTGCCATTGGGCACGTAGATTCTAGCCAGTCTGCCACTACCAGCCATCTGATCTACAAATGCAATGGGTGCGATAAGCAAGGCATTGGAAACTCTGAGAGGGAAGCAGCCAGGATGGGACAGGGCTCCTTCCAGTATGGCTGGGTCTTGGACACACTGAAGGCTGAGCGTGGTTGTAGTATCACTGTTGACATCTCTCTGTGGAAATCTGAGACCTGGAAACGTTGCATGACCATCACTGATGTCCCACAACACAGAGATTTTATCAAGAATGTGATTACAGGCACATCTTGGGCTGGTCGCACTGTCCTGATGCCGCAGGAGTTTGAGAATTGGAGGCTGGCGTCTCCAAGAACTAGCTGGCCCACGAGCGTGCCCTTCTGCCTCACGTCTTGGGTGTAAAACAGCTGATCGTCATTGTCCGCGAAGTCGATTCCACCCAGCCACCCTACATCCAGAAGAGATAGGAGGAAGTTGTCACGGAAGTCAGCACCTACACTAAGAAAATTGGCTACAACCCTGACACAGTAGCGTTTGTGCCAATTTCTGACTGGAATAGTGACAACATCCTGCAGCCAAGTGCTAATATGCCTGGGCTCAAGGAATGGAAAGTCACCCGGAAAGATGCCAGTGCCAGTGGAACCACACTGCTGGAAGCTTTGGGTTGCATCCTGCTCCCAATTCACCAGACTGAAAGGCCTCTGTGCCCGTCCCCCCGGGGTGTCTACAAAAATGGTACTATTGATATGGTCCCTGTGGGCCAAGTGGAGACTGGGGTCCTCAGACCTGACTTAGGGAGGGGGTCACCTTTGTGCCAGTCAACGTCACAGCTGAAGTCAACTCTGTTGAAATGCGCCAATGAGGCTTTGAGTGAAACTCTTCCTGGGGACGATGTGGGCTTCAACGTGAAGAACGTTTCCGTCAAAGATGTCTGATGTGGCAAAGTGGCTGGTCATGGCAGAGACGCTCCACCCATGGAAGCAACGGGCTTCAACATTCAGATGATTATCCTGAGCCATCCAGCTCATGCCCCTATAAGCGAAGTACGAGTCACTCACATAGCTTGCAGGTTTGCTGAGCTGAAAGAGAAGAGCGACCACTATTCTGGTAAGAAGTTGGAAAATGGAAGTCTGGAAATCTGGAAATGCTGCTGTCATTGATGGGGTTCTGGGCACGCCATGTGTGCGGAGAGCTCGGACTAGCCTCCTCGTGGCTGCTGTGCTGCTCGTGATATGAGGCTGTCAGTGTCATTGAGGCCGTGACAAGAAGGCTGCGGGAGCTGGCACAGTCACCAAGTCTGCCCAGAAGGCTAATGAACACACCCCTGAGCACCTGCCACCCCAGTTTTAATCAGTGGTAGAAGAACCGTCTCAACTGGTCTTTTAACAAGGGTAACAGAAAAGACTGGTTAATGATATCAAGGCACCCTAAAACCTGCAGAAGGAAAAGAGAATGTTTTGTGAGCCTTTGTGTGTACATGCGTGTGTGTGTTTTAAGTTATTAGTTTTTAAAATCAGTATTTTTAAATGAAAACAACTTGACCAAAAATTTGACCCAGAATTTTGAGACCCATTAAAATGAAGCTTAATGAAGAAAAAGAAAGAAATATAGAAGCACAATTTTTCTCTTCAGGTCGGGGGTAGTCTGCCTCCAATCAACAGATTCATCTGATTGCCTTTACTTGTAGGACTCTTGTGTGGAAGAATTCTATCATATACTAATAATGTTTTAAATTAATATTAACCTGTAGAACTGGAAATCACAGGTACAATGAAGCACCTTATAATGGGTCAAATATATAGATAGATTTCTTATGGCATTATAAAAGGCAGGTTAATGTTTAAGAAATCCTATTGTAAATAGATAATCTGATGTCAATGTTATTTAAATAGAGTGGAATTTTTTTAATTTTTAAATTTTTAGTGTGTGTTTGTGTCTCTGTGGAGGACCAAAGGTGACTTCAGGAATCATCCTGGATTTCTTCTACCTCCTTTTTGCTTCACTTGGGATTTCCTAGGTGCCACCCTCCAGGGCTGGAAGCGCAGGTTGCCGCTGCCCTTTCTGCTTGGTGTTTTATGTGGGTCCTTGTGAGACAGTCTTTACCCTTGAGTCATCTCTCCAGCCCTGAAGTTTTGATCTTAGGAATGCGAATAATTTTTGATTAATATGAGCAAAAAAATGCGAACTCATGAAATGACATTGTGCCACCAATGTTAGTTACTATTCTGAAAAAAAATCTATAATGTCGCAAACATATTCATATTGTCTATGAATTTAAAGATGTCTTTGTATGTTTCTGAGTGACAATTTCTTTGGGGTTTAGAATTTAAAAAGACTCTTTTTGCTTCTTTTTCTTAGGAAGATCTGAGAGTTTTAGCTATGAGTTTGAGACCCATAAAAGACAAAACATGTTTGCATGTTAACCCTGTAATAGTTGTTAAAATCCTGAATACACTTTTTGTGAATGAAACCTTTACATTTAAATGCAAACTCACATTGGTTTGGAAGCACAAAACACATATAGATCTGAATTATCATCTGAAGCACATTATCAGAGAAATAATAACTAATTGTAGTTAAAACTCTTTTGCATGTATGAACACACACATATATGTAGTGTATATATCCATTCATACACATGCACACATCTTAAACATCAGGTATATATAGCCCTTTATAACCTCAGAGGGACACAGATCTTATTATTTGGGTTTTTTATCATAAGAGGATGTAGACAGATCACATGAAACATGTTACATGAGATATATATGATACTGACAAGCACATGACAATCCACTTAAGAACATGTAACACAATCACATTTAGAAAGGGCCCAAAGGGTGTAACACATTAAAGATGAGAGCAAGGGCATTGTCTTAGATACCTTTATCAACTTGACATTGAAGACTTGAGCACAGCTGGAAGAATTGGTTGAGTTAAGCCCAGGACAAGCCTGCAGGAGAATGTCAAGAACCGCAAGCAGGTCTTGTCATCCTGCAGAGACAGAGAAGTGGGGCCAGGGGTTGGGGTGGGGGAGCCAGTCAGGGAGACCAAGCAGCCACCACTTGGAAACACTTTTCCTAGGACAAGCACACCAGGGTCTTCTGGTCGCTGCAAGGAGCTGAGAGGAACTTTTAGCTGGGGGATTCGGTGGGCAGAGGGTCTTTGAGAAGGTAAGGCTGGAAGGCAGAAGAAAGAATCAGGTGGGTGGAGCTGAAGGGGAAAGTCGGGCCCACAGGCCAGCAGAATTTTAGGAGAACCAGAAATAACTAGAAAGGCGGAGCAGGATGAGCAGTGAACCGAGACAGAGGAAGGACCTCGGACCGTTTTTTATTGCACTGGAGAAAGTTTCAAGTGTGTGGAGACCCCTTCTGCACAGCGATGGGCACTGTGGAGGGGTGCGGCTTTGGAGAGCCCGACACATTCAGGCCCCTAGAGCCCGTCAGTGCCGAGTCGTGAGACGACTTGGCTACAAGCATTTTACAAGATGTTGGCACAGGGGCGGCAAAGGGTGGTCGCTTCTCAAGGGCAGGGCGGGAAGGGCACAGGCGGGAGGGGCATCAATTGGACTGTCAATAAATGGTCCCCAAGAAGAAAAAGAGTTTCTAGGGTGGAAGAGTAAAGAGCTTCTGGAAGGCGGAAACGAGAACCCCAACACTCAGGTGCATGGGCGAGTCAGCTGCTAACGGATGCACTGGACATACGGGAGACGGGCTCTGCTGGGGTCACTCAAGGGAAGGGGAAGGGGAAGGGGCGGAAGAGTCGTGGGGTGTGGAGAACAGAGAAAGAGAGGAACCCCTTGGAAACCCACTCGATGGCTCCCTTAGGTTGAGGGATGGGAAAGGAGGGGAGCAACTCCGACCACATCAGGTCAATGTACAGGCCCATTAATAAGGAGATGCTAACATAAGGGAGAGACTTAGGAAATGCAGCTGTGGAGCTGGTGGTGCGGGGAGCCACGGTGGTTAAGGTGGGAGAGCAGGAGAACAGAAGAGCTCGCGGAGTCAGAGAGCACAGGGGAGCCTAGCAGAGGCAGCAGAGGGCAGCCGCCAAGACAGCAGAGTGAGAAGCATGGGAAGAGATACCCCGTGGGGAGGGAGGGAAGAGAGAGAGAGAACTGAACATTTTCTATCACTCGCCAATTAAGCAAATATTTGACTGTAATCCAATTATATCTTCCAGCTGTTTTGCAATTAATAATAAAGTATTCGTTTGTAATCCTTCTCCTTCCTCTTCCTCTTCTTATTCTTCCTCTCTTCCTCTTCTTCCTTCTCTCTTCCTGCTCTTCCTCTCTCTTCAGTGCATAGATGCAAAACTCATCAAAACTCTTCTTTTAAAAGCTTTTAAATTCTTTTTCCAATTTTTTAAAAAATTGGAAATTTAACCATGAGAAATTTTTAGAAACTGTTAGACTTTAAAAATTTTTATAACAACGACAAGATTATGAACACATTTCCAGAAGATAACTCACAAAATCCTTGGGTTCACATTGAGTAGAGCAGATTGCTTCCTGCTGGCTGCCAGGGGCACAGGCCTTGCTGATACACAGGAGGCTCAGGCAGCTGGACCGCAAGTTGCACCTGGGTTACAGAGGGAGCTCACGGCCAGCCCAGGCAACTGGAGGAGGCCTTGCTTCAAAACGAATAGCAAAAAAAGGTCAGTTGTAGTGACCTACACCTGAATCCCACTACTCAGAGCCTGATGCACAAGGATTGCAAACATTGATCCAGCCCGGGGTTGTATATCAAGAGACCAAGTTCAAAGCCAATCCTTGCTACATAGTGAGAACTTATCTGAGAAAGCAAAAAATAAAAATTCGAAACTTGGTCTTAAAGGGCTAGATATGTATCTCAGCGGTAGAACACTTAACCTAGTATGTACAGGATCTTGGGATCAATCCCCAGTACCATAAACAAACAACAGAATGCTTTATGTTAAGAAGTATTAGGAATGAGGAGCTGGAGAAATGACCAAGGGGTTAAGACTCTGTCTTGCAAGTAGAAGGTCCTAAGTTCAGATCCCAGATACCATGGGAAAATAAAAAGGCTGCAGCCTGCACTTTCAGTCCTGATAGGCGGAGTCTGGGAAATCCCAGATCAAAGCAAGAAGGAGGTAGACATAATCCAGATGATATCCAAAGTCAGCCTTAGTCCTCCACAAGAACACACAGTGCCTTTTGATACACACACACACACACACACACACACACACACACACACACAAACACACACACACAATAAATGAATAAAATACTTTTGAAAAGAAGTATTAGGAATGAGGGTTGAAGAGATGGCTCAGAGGTTAACCTTCTGCCTCCAAAGCAGAAGGTCCTAAATTTGGATCCCAGACCCATGTAAAAACACTAGGAGAAATGGCAGCAATCCGTACTATCCATCCGGAAGGCTGAGCCTGAGAAACTCCAGAGTAAAACAAATAGGAGGTAGAAGCAATCCAGGGTGACTCCTGAAGTCACCTTTGTGCCTCCACAGTCAAATATAGTGCCCTCTGATACACACACACACACACACACACACACACACACACACGTATTAGAAATGTCAGTTTCTCAACTATATTCATCTGTATTTACATGTGGATATTATTAGTACCCTCTTCAATCTATGGCTTCTTTATAATAAATATTGCTTCCATTTCTTTTTCATTCTTTGACAATTTCATACATTCGTACAATGAATATTAGTCATTTTCACCCAATATTACCCTTTCTCATCTTCCCTCTTCTTTCACTGAAAACCCTTCATCTTCCCAACACATGCTCCTCTCACTTTTATGGTGTGTGTGTGTGAGAGAGAGAGCCACTGAGTTTAATAAGCGTTGTCTGCATTAGCATGTGAATTTACACTTGCCAAAGCTTGGGAAACCTAACCGTTGCTATGCCACTGATGAAAAGGGCTCCGCTTCCCCCAGCCAGCATTAACTGTCCATCGTCCTCCCAGGAAAAGTGAGGCCTCATGAGCAACTCCTGCTTCCATGATGAAATATCGGCAGGGTCAATCTTACACAAGTAACCAGGCTTCAGTGAGTTCACAAGTACAGTGGCCTTGTGGTATCCAGAAGAGGATGTTTGGCAATACTTCTCCCCACCCTCGGACTCTTAAATGCTTCCCACTCCCTCTTCTGGATTGTTCCCTGAGTCTTGATGGGCAAGCGTTTCATAGTCACTAACTCCCGCACTTTGACAAGTTGTGATTCTCTGTATTAACTCTCATTCATGTTGTCAATACTTTTATAGCAGACATCTTATCACTGAGCTACCTCACATATTTTTTAAGCTACATACCTATTTTGAGAAGATGACAGCTAAAAACCAAGTAATGTAACTTGTTGATATTTTCATAAATTTATGTTGTATTTTGTATTTATTTATTCACTTCGTTAAGATAGGGCCTCATAGCCCAAGCTGATCTCAGGCTCATTACGCAGTTAAGGATGACAATGAACTCCTGAGCTTCCTGCCCTCAGCTCCTGAATGCTGGGATTGCAGGCGTGCAGCATCATAGCTAGTTGATATGGTGCTAAGGATCAACCCAGGGCATCGTGCATGCTAGGCAAGTCTTCTACCATCTCAGCTACATCTCCAGCCAGTACAACTTCTCTTTATTTCATCAGCTGGCAACCCTACTTCTAAGATTTTTCTTTTTTGTACATTTTTCAAACTTCTTAGATTGAATGCTATTACTTTTTAATATTTTTCTCTAAAATGTTGAAAACTTTAAGTTTGCTTCTAGCAGCTGCTTTGATGGCATCTACATTTCTTTTTTAGGTTAGTTTATTGAGTTCAATACAAGACAGCAGTCACTAGGCAGTGACTACAAGATTTAATTGTATTCTTACCAGAATTTCAGAGACTCTATATCAACCACCTAGAACTAGGCCAGCTTAGTCTCTCCCCATCTTGAAGCTCAGGGAAATTTGCGGAAGAGGGGGCGGTAAGAGTGTAAGAGCAAAAGGATGGGAGGAGCAATGATATGTAAGATACTCTATACTAGTTAGGGCTGAAGCAGTCATAATTGGACTTTGCATGCCCTGCGCATTGTCCAACACACTGTTGACCTCACAAAGTCTAGCATCTGCTAAAGGCACCAAGATCCTTGGAGGATTGCAAAGGATTGGCAGCCACAGCAGTGTTCCTATACCTAAGGGGAACACGGGAAAGGGTTCAGGGAAAGGCCACTGGGTCCTTGTATGTCATCGGAGAGGAGGGCCCAGAGGAAAATCAGACATGCACAAGAAAGGACTCTCTGGGAATTGGGGTGGGAGGCACTGGGGGATGAGGAGGGAGAGGGGTGGGGAGGGGGAGTAGGGGGTACGGGGGGAGGAGGAGGGAGGGAGGGAACTGGTGTACCTAATAAGTTTGTATGAGCTGAAATAAAAAAAAAGATTTAATTGTATTCTTAAATAAAAGTTCAAGTATTTATAAATTTCCATATAATCTCTATGCTGACCTATAAACTATTTAATAGTGTGATTTAGAATTTCATGTGGGTGGAATATTTATCCTTTAGTTGCTAGTGATTTTTTTAAGTCAGATGCAGTACTGTTGGGAAAAAAAGTGATTTACCCGCTACCAATCCTTGAACTTTGATGAAACATGTTTTGTCGCTCACATGACAAATTTTGGCTAATATTTGCTCAGAGTTGGGCAAATTACAAAATTGTAGGTAGAGTCTCCACACAAAATCGCCTTTGACTTTGACATTGCTACAGAGAGTTTCCATCAGGTGCAAAGTTAAAGGGAACCATTTTTAGGGGTGCCTTCATTTCAGACATACCTGTCAGGGACATACCAGACCACCCTCTGGTCAGTCAGTCACCAGAGGGCCCTACACTGAAAGTCGGTTTACAACAGTTGTGGTTTATTAAAAGCAAAGAGCTCTGTTTCAGTAATTTATCCTAGATTTTGTTTCTTATATATCCTAAATGTCTTCAGCCCAGGCTGACCTTGAACCACGATCCACTAGCTTCTGCATTCCCCCATGCTGGGATACAGGTATATGCCACCATTCCTGGTGTGACGGTCCGTGGCTCTTAATTGGAAAGATTTCACTGTTGATTTTCTTTTTCTTTCTTCATTTGAACTCCCAATTCATTTTTTTCCTGTCCTTTATTAATCTGGAGCATATCCATTAATTTTGTGTCATTCTTAGTGACTGATCTTGGAAATTTAATGAATAAACTCAAGATATGAGGCTGGAGAGATGACTCAGCATTTTAAGTGCTTGCCTCACAAACAAAAGGACCAGAGTTCAAATCCCCAAATCCCTGTGAAGTGCCAAGCAGGCCTGATAGATTGCCAGTAATACCAGCCCCCGAAGGCAGAGCTGGAATCCCCAGTGCACACTAGCCAGCCAGACTAGCCCTATCATCCAGCTCTAGGTATCTATTCAAAAGAATAAGGTGGAAGAGCAACCAAAGATGACTACCAATATCACCCGCAGGCTTCCATATGCATAAATACACATAATCATGCTTGCATACCTGTACACACACACATATGCCCACTCACACACAAACATGCATACACACATAGACTCCTCCCTATATACACATACACTGAAAATGGAAAAAAGAAGAAAAACTCAAGGTATAAATACAATGGTCTATTTCTCTTTAGAATTCCTGACCCAAAACACCTTCCTCATGCTTATTTACTATTATTACTTGATTTCTTCTTTCTTTCTTATTGTTTTTTTATACTATATCGATACATTAGAGAGCATAGCTCAGAGGTAAAGTTCTTGCCTAGCATCTTTTTGTCCAGGTTTGTTCCCCAACAGTGCTTTTTAAAAAAAAAATACGCTACTTACGTTTACTCTAGGCAAAATACTGTAGGGGTTTGTCTTCCCAGTTGTGGAGACTGGGCAGTCCAAGGTCAAGATACAACCAGTTTGGTGTCTGCACACAGCCTGCTTCCCCTTGCACACAGGCATCTCAGCCTCACATGCAGCGAACCATCACCTAGTGAGTCAGGGTTTCATCATGGGAAATTTGACAGATACAAATTTTCAGACCACAACAGTATTACTCACATTCAGTAAAATCTTGCCACACTAATTATACAGTTAATGAATTTAGAATTGTATATTGTCATAGTTAGGTACAGGTGTCAAACTTGACAGTTGAGGGTTTGAGCTCTGGGCACATTTGTAGAGATTAGTGCTTGAGTTAAGCCCAGAGAAAACATGCAGGAGATTGTCTAGTTGATGGGGAAGGCCCAGCCCATGATGGGTGGGACTAGACCTTGAACAGGTGAATAAAATACCGAGAGCTGGTTGAAGAAACTAGCATCCGTAGTGTACACTTGGCCAGACATAGTGGTTTGACAAGTAAGGATCATCCCTCTCTCAGCCATTACATAGAGACAGTGTGGCCAGTTCCCTCGGCCCTGGTGTTGGTGCATGCTCTCCCATAAAGTTGGGCTATGAACTGTAATCGGACTATCCTAAGAAAATGAACCCCTTGTTCCCTTAAACCATTTGATAGTGATTTATCAGCAACTATGCAGGCTAACTGCAACATGCATCATTTTAAAATGACTACCAGAATCAAAAAAGATGGTTTCCTTACTTTAAAACAACAAAAAATAACCTTTTTAACACAAGCAATTATTTCTACTGCTTGGAATTCATCGACTTTTAATTCTGAGTCATCCATTAATCCTGATGAAGTCTTAGCTGTTATTTCTTTGAATATTTCATGTTCCCCATTCTCTCCTCTGCTTCATTCTAGCCATGCTACCCTCTGTACATCACCCATTCTTTCCCATATATACCTCTTTGTCTCTCTGAGCCATGTTCTGAGTACTTCTTGAAACTTGTGGGTTGTTTGAAGCTCATCAGATCTCCATAGAAATCGAACACACAAAGGTTAATGGCCAGAGCCTGTATCAGAACAGAATTCTGACCCAGTCAGAAGCATGGGAGCCAAACCCCGTTCTTTACAGGGATCTAGCCACAACATCCAGACTTGCTTAGGGACTGCCAATCTTCCTGTCTCATTGTGGCTTCCAAGCAGGCAAGGCCAGATGCGCACCCAAACAGAACACATGCAGGGCTGAATTCCAGTTATCCTGCCTCCTTCCCTTACCAACAAATTCAGGCTGCTTATCACTGTGCGTTTTGTGTGTACCAGAGGGCACTTTGAATGTGTATACCTGTGGAGTCCAAGGATGACAACAGGAATTATCTTTAATTATTGTACGTCCTTATTTCTTTGCTCTGAAGTTCCCAGGCCCTGCCCTCTAGGGCTATAATTATAGGCACACCATTTCTACCTGATGTTTTTACCTGGGCTTTTGTTATTCACCCATAGCCCCTTTCTCTCCCTTCATCAATCCATCTTATCCCTTCCCATCCTCCTGCCTGTCAACTTCTATGGGCCCCAGGGTTCCCTCTGGCTTGTCTACTCTTGTGGGGTTCAGGTCTCTGTGGCATACCAAGTGGCCTCTCCTGGGGCCACCCCGCTGATTGGGGCATTTCCCTTCACTCATCCAGCCCTAGTCCCCAAGGTTTCCACTGCACATAGTTATGTCTCCTGAGATCCTCAAGAGTCTATGGGAGCACGGTGATATGTCAGTCTTTATGCAGGTCTGGCAAAGACAAGTCTTACTGCAGTAAGTTCCTGTAAGCATGTAAGGGTTACTCTTACCTGTTGCAGTGAGAGAACACTCAAAGTCAAGCAAATTAAGGGAGAAAGGAGGTTTATTTAGCGTACAGTTCCAGAGGGGAGCTATGGTCTTTCATGGCACAAGAGGCATGGCGGGGGCCAGAGCTTGAGGCAGCCTCAGTCACGGCAAAGATCTTGGAGGCTGAGAGCTGCAAACCTTCTTGCTGCAAACGCAAACTCTCCTGGAGGTAGGGTGGGACCCCCTCAAGGGCCACTCCCTGTGACCGCCTTCCTTCAGCAAGGCCCTGCCTCTCAAAGGTGCCATGACCTTCCCAAACATATGAGACCGTGGGGGACACATTTCAAACCACAACTGGGTTTGAAATGGAATAGAATGTCTTGTCCACCGGTGGACCTTCCTATTTTTAGGTTCTTACTGCCCCCTGTTCTGCAAGATTCCCTGAGCCCTAGGATAGGGAGAGATTAGGTTGGCCTGATTCAGGGCGAACACAGTGGGGTCGCTGGTTCTGTGCATTCTGGCTGGCCATTGTCCACTTCACTGCTCTTCCTCTATCCTCGGCTGCATCTCACTTGGGGTCTCTCGTTTGCAAGGCAAAGGCTTTAACCCCCAGAACACCTTCCGGCCTCAAGAACCAAGCAAATTCCAAGGCATTACTCCTCGTCGCTATCTCTGTTGTCCCGCAGACCCTGACATTATAGTCCAGCCTGTATCTTGTGCCCCGATCGCTTCCTTTAGCACAACTTCGTTCAAAGTGAAGGACTGGAGTGTGTTTCCAGTAAGACCTCCTGTTGGGGGGAGGTTCCCTGAAAACCAAGGGGGTGTGTTTCAGCAAGCCTCTGGCTGCTGGCAGTGGGGCAGAAGGCAGGTGACCGAGCATGGCATTTGGCAGAGATTACTGTGTCTTCACGGAGCTGATATCTATGTTATATTTTAGCACAGCAATGAGACATGGCAAGAAGGAAGTTAGCGATGGGACAAGCACAGCCCTGGGGCTCAGAACATCTCTGTGTTCCCTGGGAAGCCTGAGTCAGCAGACCCAGTCCAGAGACAGGAGTAGGTGAATGGACAAAGTCTGAGTCACTGAAACAGGAAGAATGGGGTCCCTTGGGTCTGAAAGAGCTGCTATCCCAGAAGCAAGGTGGATAAGGAGAGCCGGGAACTCATCACAATGTTTTGCCTAGAGGTGGGGCTAAGGCAACAACCTGATCACAGCTCACAGGAACGAACCCTCGGCCCAGTCACCAAGCACATGAGGCTGGAGCCAGTGGGCACATAACTATTCTGTCATGACCTTGTATAAAGCTAAGTCCACTGGACTGGTGGCACACCTAACAGCACAGACAAAATAGGCCCAAACCAAACAGACCTAAGGCCAGCCCCGTGAATAACAGAAGGGCAGAGGTACCATCTGGCTGTGAACTGTGGGCCACTTTGCTGGACTAACAATCATCAACATGCTGCCTTCTCTCTTGGATTGTTTTTAATCATCTGGAAAGTGAGGATGACCATCATTCTGTATAAAATGAAATAGCGTGTTGAAGTTCGCAGTGCACTGCCTACGCATAGTAATTCCTCGGTTTTAATAATCGTCATGGTCAACAACATCACAAGGACAGGCTGACAAAGAATCAGTGTGGTAAGGCTGTGCTCTAGAATCTAAAGGATACCTCCTTAGTGTCTGATTCTGAATTTAGGGAAGTGCGTTAATTTTGTAATTTATAGAGAACTTTACATTGCAACATTAATCTATTTATGTAGATCAGAAAATCTATCCTGTGCAGTGGAATTTCAACTCATCTCCCCTTCCTAACTCTCTTGAGAAATAATCCTAATGAAAGATCAGGACACGTCTAGTATATGTAGGTCCAGGGAAATTATTCATGACATAAAGCATATGATCTGCATTGTAGATGGATGGAAGAATGTAAACAAGATCAATCTAGACCACTATTCCTGTGCATGTATTTGTTCATCTGCACACTGCTAAGCAGAGGCCTACATCTGTTATTAAAAAACATTTTATTTCAGAGAGAGAGAGAGAGAGAGAGAGAAGGCATGCACACATGCCTGCCATGGCACACAGATAGAAGTCAGAGGACACTGGCTGGCCATCACTCCCCACCCCTACCCAAGCTCCCTCTCCCCACCTCCCCAGCACTCAGATTACAGGCATGTGCTGTGGCATCTGTCTTTTCTTGTAGCTGGGGAAGAACTGACCTCGGGTCCTCATGTGTGGGCCGCAAGCACGTCACCACATGAGCCATGTCCTAGTTCTAGGTCACCTCGTTGAGCTGGATCAGGCCACAGTTTCTGTGTCTCTCAAGGGCAGCTGGTCAACCATACATGTGGGGCAGAAAACACTGCCTAAAGAGGAGGGAACTGAGTTTGAGCAGGTCAGATCTGGATCCCAGACTAAGAAGGACCGGAAAAACCTCTAGGAAAGTGTTTCTTAAGTCCAGGGTCCTTGAGGGGCAAGGCTGAGGGAGAGGCCTCTTCTGTCTCTGTAGAATTGAGGAGAGGAACTGAAATGGTGATGTGACATAAAATGTTTTCCTGCATCCTGCTTTCTGCTTCTGTAGTCCAGCCTATCTGGTTGCACAGGTGAGAAGTCTGGAGCTTGACTAAGAATTCTCAAGACCCAAAGGTTACACTGTACGAAAGACAAGTGAAGCAAAGAATAGTGTCCAGTTTTTGGAGAAAGGAATTTTCCCTGCATGAATCACCTTGCATAAATAAACCTTGCCATTCCACATCTCCAAATGTCACTTGGCATTTTTTTGCAATAGTACCATCACCAAAAAACTTGCTTCCTTCAAAGTTCCTTACATGAGTGTTCATTGAGCTCTAATAATATCATCCCTCCACTTGGAAGTTTGGTAAAGATATGCTTATCAGACTGGAAAACTGAGTATCACTGAAAAAAGGGATTTTTCAGCCTGGACTAGAAAAGCCTCATCCATAATCCTTGAGCCCTTAACTCCTGGGAGGCTTTCATATTTGCAATTAGGCACATTATGATCTTTCCTACCTGGACATTCTGCTCTTAGAATATTATTCCGGCCCTGAGCAAATCAAAATCTGCTGGAAGATCTTCTTCATCACTCGCACATCCATTTCCAAGAAGTGTTCTATTTTTCACATTGCATTGCAAAAGAGCAGTTGCCACCCTTCTCCTTACTTAACAGCTCAGAACTTCCTGACAAACGCTATCTTCCTGACAAACAGTTCAGACCCCTTCCACGCCCAAGTCTCTGTGCACCCATCTCCATGGAACGTATTCTGTTTCCAGACAAGAATGGACTTCCCAGCACCAAGTGGGTTTTACACTCCTGTCCTGACTCTAGCTGCTGTTTAGAGTCCTGTCCAGGCAGCAGAGGTGAGCGAGCCGTTCTTGCCTACCATGCTCACCTCCTCCCACTCAAGCTGGACCAGTATTTCCCCTGGGGCCTCTACCTGGGATGCTCCTGCAATCACTTCTGTTTCCCTCCTGTCTCCTCAAGGGATGACCAAGAACCAGTTGTCCCCAAAGCCTGGTGACAATACCACCTTTTCCAGGAAACATGTTTTGAAATCCCCTCATATTGACTTCCATGGTGGTCTTTTTATTTGCTTGCACTCTCCTCCGAATGGAGGTTTGGGATTTGGGGGAGAAAAAAAGCAACCAAAACATTTTCTTCAACCCTAAGCTTATTTTTCTCTCCTTTTTTTTTTTCTAGCATACAAAGTGATGGGTTTCGTTATGGAATTTCCACACACTCTTTGTTCTTGCTGAACCATTTCTCCTACCTCTTCTTGCTGCTCCCCCAACCTTTCCTTCTGTTTTCATTTCCCTCTCCATGTTAAGATCTCTTCTTCCCATCTTGTGGACCCCCTTCTAGTTTAGTGACCTACATGCGAACACACACACACACACACACACATCTGCATGCACACGCACACACATACACACATCTGGCATCCACACACACAAGGGTTTCTCTCATGGTATTTGTCTGAGTCTGACTTACTTCACTTAACATAATGATTGTCCATTTCATCCATTTTTCAATTTTTTGCAAATGCCATCTTTTCATTTTTCTTCCAATTTCAAACATAAATCAAATATTTTCATGGGCTCCTAAAAGTTTTGTGCTTCTAGGAATTTGCCTTATGTATAGTGAGCTCTGAGACATTCTCCCATGAAATAAGTATTTGACATAGTCAAGAGCGGCAACCTAACTGCAGAACTGTCAGGGTGTGAATCCCATTGACAATCTCTTGATCTCCCTTCTCGCCTTGTAACTCGGTCTCCTCACCTGAGAAATAAGAGAAGTTACGTTAAACCTTTTTATAGGATGGTGGCAGCTCTTCTTCAGTAAGTGAGAAGTATTGAACTCAGGTTTTCATCCTTAGTCAGCATGTCACCAAATGAGTCATTTCCCAGCTCCAGGTCACCCTTGTAGAACTGTATCTCCCAGGGGCAGCTGGTCAACACCACCCACGTGGAGTAGAGAGCAGAGAACACCCCATGGAAAAGAGGGATCTGAGGTCAAGTGGGTCCAGTGTGGATTCCACACCAAGAAGGACTTGGAAAACCTCTAGGAAAGTGCTTCGAAGAACAGGGCTATGTGCAAGGAACGTGATGGATGTGCAGCATTGTTTCAATATTAGCTACTCAATCAGTACACATTTCATGGAAAGGGTGAGATGATGAAAATTCTTATGCCAATTTATTCTTTAATACTTCATTTACTTATTTGAGAGAGAGAGAGAAAGAGAGAGAGAGAATGTATGTCATGGTGCATAGGTAGAAGTCAGAGGACAATACTTCATTTACTTATTTGAGAGAGAGAGAGAAAGAGAGAGAGAGAGAATGTATGTCATGGTGCATAGGTAGAAGTCAGAGGACAACTTTTGGAAGGTGGTTCTCTCCTACTATAAGCGCTTCTAAGGATAGAATTCAGGTCACCAAGTAGGCACCTTACCCACTGAATTATCTTTCCATCCCCTCCAATGTTTTAAGTAAACACTTAAAAGCTGTATATATAATTATTCTATTTTTTAAGTAAAAGGAAAGGAATTAGATCCTTGATAAACATGTGTGATTAAAGCCACCAGCTCTTTTGAGCTGGAAATGCATAAGTCATCCAATCCAGTAAAAAAAGTTCTTCCAACAGCACAGCTATGTGCACACTGTGGGAACAGGCAGATCGTGCCTCATATATCTGGTTCCACCTTTGGTCTCATCAAGTTTTAGCATTCTCTCCCACATATGCCAACCATAACAACATCTCCCTGAAACTTCTGTCCATTCGTCCTGTTTCCATGTGTTTGAACAAGGACATTCTCTTCCAGACAGCAAGTTCCCAAGTTCAGATAGAGTTTGAGTATTCTTTGGTCTCTCTTTGTGTGTGTGTGTGCATCAATAACTTACAAACTCTGATTTTTTTCTATGTGTGTGTGCATGTTCACATGTACATATGGGTACATGTGTTCATGTATGTGTGTGTGTGCATGTGCACATGGAATCATACTCAGTTGCAGTTCTTCTTTTTGAGAAGGGTCTCTGGTAAAACACAGAGCTCACCAATAGGGCTAGTCTGGTTAGCCAGCATGCTCTGGGATTCCTAGACTTTGCTTTCTAAGATTGGAATGACTGCCACAGCTACCCATAATTTTCTGATCCTTTTGCTTGTGCAGCAAGCACTTTATCTACTGAGCCTTCTCCTTAGACTCTCTATGGCCTTTTATTATTATTATTATTATTATTATTATTATTATTATTATTATTATTTATGTGTGTAGGGCACTGTTTAAGTGTGTGTGCCTGTGGAGGCCACAGTGTGACTTGGGGAAATCATGCTAAATTGATCTACCTCCTCACTCTGAGGTTTCCCAAGCTTCCTCTTCCAGAGCTGCAAGTTCACACTGCTGCCATTTCTACCTGGCATTTTTACATGGGATCCTGAATTCAAATTCAGGTCCTTCTGATTGCAAGACAGAGGCTTAACTCCTGAGCTGTCTCTCCTGCCCTTAGTAAACTTAAAAACAATTTATAGCGAGGGCAAATTTATTCATTAATTTAATGTTAAGTTTATAGTGCATATATTAGACACACAGCTCACTGAGCACAATGATCTCATTGTCCTTATACTGAAGTTAAGATTCATATCTCATTGAGGTGATAGGCGCTGTGTGTATGTTTGTTTGTGTGTGTGTGTGTGTGTGTGTGTGTGTGTGTGTGTGTGTGTGTATTTCATGTGTGTCATAGTTAGGCACAGGTGTCAACTTGACAGTTGAGGTTTTGTGCTCTGGGCACATTTGTAGAGAATTAATGGTTGAGTTAAGCCCAGAGCAAACCTACAAGACGGTAGATGGGACTAGGCTTTGGAGTAAAGTACCAAGAGCTGACTGAGAAAGTTGGCATCCTTTTGTATACTTGGCCAGACATGCTGGTATGGAAAGTAAGGATAGTCCCTCTCTCAATCGTAGGCAAAAGTTTTAACTACAGTGCCATGTCTCCCTCACCTTTTGGAAGATGATCAACACAAAGGGGATACAGATTCCATGACTTGAAAGAAATAAAATACTGACGTGGATAGAGTTGAAGGACAGAACCATTTACGAAGATGACAATGGGACTGAGGGAAACAAAGGATGGGAATGAAGCCACACTGTCATGCAGCCACTCATCACACTACCAGCCACGCAGCCATGCAGCCAGCTAGGCAACCCTTTGGCCCCGGCCCAGTCTTTTGGCCCTGCAACCATGCCACCGTGCAGCCCTTCGGCCCAGTGGTCATGCAGTCCTGGAGCGGGCAGGACCCCGGCAGGAGCATGGGCAGTACCAGCTTGCAGCCTGGCGGGATGGGAGGGAGCGTGGGTGTGATGAACCCTCATGGTGGCTGTCACCATGGGCTGCCTTGGCTTGCATGGAATCCAGATTTGGATGAAATTCCAGCTCTGGACTTGAAGGTATTGGGGGATGTGAGTAATATTTAAATCTTAAATCAAGTGTACTGTTTACATGCCTCACAGGGCAGGTAGTTGGCTAATAGCTGGCTGTCTCTCGAGGAAACATTCCTCTAGGGAAGAAGATGTTCAGCCTCTGGAGCTGCCTTTGGACTCGTGTGAAAAACGCACTAGCAGTTTTCTGGGTCAGCAGTTAAACTGCCCTGCAGAATTCAAACTTGCAGGCTGAGAGGCAATTTCTTCCCCATTCCTTCCCTGTCCCTTTTATTCCTCTCCCCCTAACCCCCTCCCTTTCTACTTCTCCTCCCTTCCCTCCTCTCCCATATTTTCATTTCCCTTGCTCTCTTTTTTCTCAGCTTCTCTTCTTCCCTCCCCTCTTTCCCCTGCTCTGCTGAAAAGCTCCCTCACCTGACCTCCCTGAGTTTTTGGCTTCCTGCCAGTGCCTGCCACCTGTAGCCAACTGAGGGAAAGGGGAGCCCACGCGGCCGACTGCTGAGGTCAGCAGCCGGGGGTGCAGGAACACAGTGGACCACACTGGCAGCTGATCACAAGAGTCAGACTCAGGACTCAGGCACCAGGAGGAATGTTCGGGGCCCAGACTTGGTGTGGCTCTTGACTGGAGACCTTCCTGTCGCAGCGGGAGAGGATGGAGTGGTCCAGCAAAGCCACAGCTTCTTTTCTCACCAGCCTACCCCGGGCCCTCACCTTTCGTTTGTACGTTTCCATGGTAACTACCCGAGGCCCCGGAGAGTCCCCACAGAGGGAGAGTGGTTTTTCACGCTGCAGTGCCTCTGTACACACTGCTCCATCTGCCCGTTTCCCACTACGCATGTGACCGTTTGCAGGGCCTTGTTCATCCCTCCACATCTCACCTGTACACCACAGGCTTTGGGAAGCCTGTGAAATAGGTTTTTTGGTGACTCCAGAGCTTAGCTTTCTTCCTCTGTTAATTGCTGTGTGATTCTGTTAGCACACAAATCACATGGACCCCCAGTGTGTTATACAGAAACCTACCTTCCTATAGCAAGGTAAACAGAGGGACAGAGGTGACCCCATACCTCTCCCTCTGCCTCTCTCCCCATCCAACTCAGAGCCAAACATGCGACTTTTGAAAGAAGGTCTCAAGCATCTCCCTGCAATGCAGTCATGTTGCTTATTGCAGGACAGCGTGGAAGGACGACTTGGCCTGTGTCTCCTGAGCATCGATGCATTTCTACACCACGTACATTTGGGGACAGCTTAGAAAATGCATTAGTGATTTATTCGTTGGCCTTTACCTGAAGTCAGTCTCACCCACACCGACTCCCCACAGCGCGTCCAGAAACACCCTGAGCCGTATTCTTCAGCGGGCATAAAAAGCAATTCAACAGCAGGACAAGGCTCTCTTGTCCAGATGTCGGCACTGAGGCAAGCTGTTCTGAAGCCCTTTTCAAACTGCTGGCTCAGTGGCACACTAGAGAATCAGTTCCTAGATCTATTAAGGGAAGAATCACATGCGATACACAGTGGTGTGTGTGTGCGTGTGTGTGTGTGTGTGTGTGTGTGTGTGTGTTGGGAGAGCCAAAGGGAAACATAAACATTTTATTTCATCCAATTTGGAGTCAGCCCTTATTCATGTTTCCCTTAAAATAGAAAATAATGCCCAACTTTCAAATCCCTCTCTAGAATCCCAAGAAAAAGGTAGAGTTCACACCCCAAGTGAATGCTGAAAGGTTATCTTTCAAACCAAAGTTCACTATACTCACGCCGCCCATCAGGACCGAGCTGCTTCTGAACTGCTTAAATAAGAGGAGCTGGGGCCAGGAAGAAGAATGGCCGGCATGATGTGATAGCACAATGAAGAAAACTAACTGCACAAAAGCCATCCTGCAAGATTGCTCAGCTCTGTGTCATGTCTCCTAAGTTTAATGTCTGAGAAATCCCATTCCACAAACATACATACATGTGTGTATATATATATAATATAATATGTACATACATACACACACACACACACACACACGCATATATATATATGCAGGTACAAGAGAATCAGCTGGCTGAGAAAAAAGCGGCTTAATGAGACAGACACCTCCCTGCTTTCAAGGAGACCATCAGGCGTGTGGTCAATATTGCATAAACTGTTGTAGCAGAGATTTGCTGGGGCCACCTTGGAAGCATTCCAGAAGAGGTGGCATTTGGGGCATGAAGAATGACCAAGTGTCAACAGAGATGAGAGACAATGTGATTCCAGAATCATGCAGCTCGAGGTATAGAAGGAGTCGTGCACAGGCTCTCTCTCCTCACCCCCACCCCGTGAATGGATATCTTGTCCAAGGAATTAGGTCCAGCGGGACAGGTGACCAGAAGGGGCGTCCAGCTTGTGAGTGATACCCTAAGAGATTAAAAATGCCTCCACAATTTCAGGCAAGAGGCAGCAGGAAGCTGTGTAAGAGTTTGGGCAGAGATGTACATGATCTGATTGTGCTTGGCACCAGGGATTCTGGGAGAAGGCAACATAATGGAAGGATTTAAAGGGCATTTGAAAGTGGAGAACTCTTGCACTACAAACTAGACTGTTTAGACTTTATGACAAGTTACACATTAACCAGCACAAGTGGCATAGCCACACCCTTCTCTCAGAAGATAGGCTTTCTGGCTCCATGAAATGATTCCCTTTCCAGTCTCATTAGGAGATGGCCTCTACAATCATGACACATGTTGCTTCTTGTTTGCAGCTGACTCGAAATTTTTGTTCCTTCTAGCAAAGGATGAGTACATACTGCAGAGTATTTACCTATGATGCCTTAAACTGCGACATGAAGCAGGTGAACCCTTTGATCTAACAGCTCCAAGGGTGACATTTGTCTCACAGAAATAGTATGGCTATGAAGATTCATCTATAAATAAATAATAAATAAATAAAAACTTCCACCAAAGCTTCTTTCTTAAAAAGTCATCCTTGAAAATCTATGTTCTATGTCAATAAAAATGTATCTTCAATTACATTTCTTAAAATCTACTTTTTGATTTAATTATCTTAGTTAGATATATGCTTTAGAAAAGAAGAGAAACTTTGGCAGAGTAAATATTATTCTCAAACATAAGTATTAGTTTAAATGAAGTTATTTTTCCTTTGAATTTTCTTTGCATATTTGAGATCTTTTTGAGAAATTGAGGATTGTCAAAATTAAAAAACTAAGCAGAAAAACAGTATGAATGAAGTCAAGATTGTCTTTCAAATTTTAGTATTGGTAGTTGTTAATACAGTCTTATTATTTCATATAGAAAGAATTGTCTCTGCTAAATGTCATATTATGACTGAAAAGTTTATCATTGGAAATGTCTTTCACTTAAAACAATATTTTCTTAAAATACTTAGTATTAGATGTTTTAAGAATTCGTTAATTCTTAATGTCAATTTTAAAAATACCTTAAGTTAATTTCTTTATTGCTTCTTAATTATTTTCTTCTATCTTGCCCAATGGGAAAAGTACTTACGTGTCAATAAAAAAGGTTTTGCTTGGAATTAAGGGTAGTTTGGGTTTACTGTTCTGATTGTGTAGTTTCTAAGATATATCCGCTGGATTTTATTGATACAGCGCCATTTTAGTGACAGCTTGTCATAGTTAAGCACAACTTGACTGTTGAGGGTTTGAGCTCTGGGCACATTTGTAGAGAATTAATGGTTGAGTCAAGTCCAGAGCAAACCTGCAAGAGATGGTCTAATTGATAGAGCAGACCCAGCCCATGGTAGATGGGACTAGACCCTGAACAGATGAATAAAATACAGAGAGGTGGTTGAGGAAGTTGGCATCATTCTGTTCACTTGGCCAGACATGCTGGTCTGGCAAGTGAGGATTGTCTGTCTCTTTGCTGTTATGTGGTGATGGTGTGGCCATGTTCCCTCGGCCCTGGTGTTGGTGCGTGCTCTCCCGTCAAGCTGGACTGAGAACTGTAACCAGGAATCATAAGAGAGAATAAACCCTTGTTCCCTTAAGCTGTTCGATGGTCGTTTATCAGCAACCATGCAGTTGGACTGCATCACAGCTATTATTGAAAAGTGAAATTATCAGTTTGAGACAGTGATACTTTCAAGCAAGGTTATGTTTCTACACAGGTAGGCTAATTGTAAATAATTGTGCAAATGGCTGTTCAGATTACTTTAAGATTCATTAATTTTTCTACAAAATGCATGATTTACAAATGTTTGAAACTGTATGTATTGATAATTAATGATAAATTTACTAAAAAACAAACTGACCCCTTATTTGTTTAATATTTTATTTATTTATTGTGCGTGTGTGTGTGTGTGTGTGTGTGTGTGTGTGTGTGTGTATCAGAGGGCACTGCATGTCTCCATGGAGGACCAAGGGTGACTTGTTTCTACCTGCTTCTTGATTCGCTCTGGGATTTCCCAGGCTCCGCCCACCACCGCTGCAGTTTTTACCTGGGACCTAGGATTCAAACTCAGGACCTTCTGCTTGTGAGATAGAGTCTTAACCCCTGATCCATCTCTCCAGCTCCAAGACCCCTTATTTCTTTAAAAAGAAAAATGAAAACTTTCTGTAGAAATAATGTGAAGAAACTGTACAAATTAGGGAAAAACATGTGTAAAGCTTTGTGTAATAAAGATGTTTTCAAAAAAGAAGAGGACATGAAGATGGAAAGGGGGCCTTTAGCGGTATGTGGAGGGGAACAGAAGATTGGGATGGATATGAACTAGATACATGTGTATGTATATGAAACTGTCAAAGAATAAATAAGAAATATGATTTTAAAATTATCTGCCTCTATGCATAAACAACTAAATAATTGAGAGCAGTCCAACTGTCCAAGAAGAGACTAGGTAAAAATAAGTCAGTCAATTAAATTTTAAAGAATATCTAACACAGGTTAATGTTATGAATGCAAATTTTAAGAAGCAGGTTATAGTAAACATAATTCCACTAAAATTAAAGGGGAATTCACAGAGAAAGATCTTAAAGCTGCATTTTGGTTGATTATCATAAATGTTTTTATTTTATTCTTTGGCCTTCATTATATTTAATTGTTTTATAGTAGAGATGTAAAAGTAATTAACAAATGAATTATGAAAAAATTATTATTTTTGGGAGACAGCTACATTATATTTAAAAAATACTTTTACACAAGAAGGGTAAAAAGGACTCCTGGTGACTTTGTTGCTCTTGGGTGAGTCTGGCTTCAGCCTAGATTTGAGTGATGTGGTTAGTGAAGACAAACTCCTAAGTCCCTTCACAACTCTAAGATGTCACACCATGTTATTTATATATGTCACACCATGTTTTTACAGGGTGACCTCATGGCATCAGGTATGAAATGTGTCCTACCCCCTATCACAAGGTAATGAATCTCATGTGTCAGTCTCTCCTGAGTGCACTGGACCTTAGGCTCTGTATGTTTTCTAATTGTTGGGAACAGTCTAGTTTTGAGTGACAAAACCAGCATAGATGTAAAACTGAGCCTTGAGTAAAGTAAATTTGGAAAAAAATAGTACTAAACTAAATAGGCAGGAAAAGAAATCAATATGAGTTCCTCCAGTTTATAAGGTTCAGAGGTAGATTTCAGGCTGTTTCGAGTACAGCATGTTCTGGGAGCCGCCAAAATCGTTTCTGTCCACTCTCGACCCTTGTTCTGTTGCTGTCAGTTACAAGAATCCCAGGTTCACAGTCTCGAACTTTCAAACCTCCATTGGGGAAAACCTTACTCTTGTATTCTTGTCAGTAGTTCCACAAATATCCCCAAGGTTTCTTGACTTGGAATATGCCAGCATGCCATCTAGTCCTCCCCCAACCCCCCATCTCCCCCAACCTCTCCAACCTCCCATCCCCCCACCCCCATCTCTGAGGCTGGTGGCAGTCATGAAGTACGGGACTCAGGCTGCAATGCTAGCCTCTCCTTGAAGCAACTATCCAAACCAAGAGGGAGCGATGGTGATCTCCCAAAACCAGGTGCTGTCAACAGGAAAGGGGGAAATGGCGCCGGCAGGCATTCTACAGGTAGACACACAGCAGCTATACTCCCACGGGACTGGAGGCACATTGTGCTGTGCCCGTTGTCACTGGCAAATGGGAGAAGACTTGCAGAAAGAATGAAGAGCCAGTGAAAATTCTCTCTTTCTTTCTCCACTAAAAGATTTAAATCTCACTCAGCTCTGATTGCCTGTGGCAGTTAGTTTTCAGAGGTGCACACCTATGAAGAACTATTTAAAGGCACACTTGTAGGAGACTGAATTGCACAGCGGTGGGATCATTCCCAAGAAGGTGAATAAAAATGGAAAGAAAACGGGGTGAGCCGACATGCAGAAAGCACTGATGTCTGCCCGTGACTGTGGGGGTGGTGTGACTGACCATTTTCCTGCAACCCCTGCCGGTGTGATTTCTGCCTTGATGTAACCTGAAATCACAAACTGGAATACAAATCCTCTTGCTCCCCTAAAATGTTAGGGTTGGGCAATTCTTACAGCAACAGCTATGAAACTAATCCTTGCTTCCTCCTTCCCCAGCTACTCTCTGATTTTTTTTTTTTTTTCTGACAGGGTCATGTCGTGCCCAGGGCAGACAGACTCAAATCATAGTTGTGCCTCAGCCTCCCAGGTACTATGGTACACAGGTGTGTGCCACCGTGTCCTACATAATCATGGAAATTTGAATTTATTTTTGCAAAATCATTTTTCCCTTCTACCTTTCTACACATTCATTTCTCTGAATCTAAGAACATGGGCTGTATCAACACAGCTGAGTGCAACCATTATATTGCTCTGTCCAACCCACCTGTTATCACCAGCTGCTTTATATTCTGTCTTTGAAGATTACGGGGACATTTCTGCGTGCAGTATGTGAAAGTAGTCCAGCCCAACTATGGATTACTTAAGTATTGCAAAACTTCTTTGCTAGCGAAGAGCAGAGCGGGGTTTCTATTACACATCATTCTGCAGGTGAGGCACGGTAAGGAGCAAGTTCTGGTTCAGTTTCCTTGAAATTTAGCTTTCATAATGTGATATTTGCAAATTTAATGCAAGCACACATAAACCATTTAAATAGTATAGAGGAATATGTCTTCCTTCATGGAGGCGACAGCTGCTAATCGTATTTATATTTCTCTCTGGAGCTCTGTGAAACAAATAGAAACATAAATAAGTGCACTTATCTTTACAACTTCCTTTTTCCTTTTTTCTGTTTTTAATCTTTTTTAGAACAAATATAGATATACATTGTTAGAGAACAAGCTTTTACTTTAGTTTTTGGCTTGCGTGTGCCTGTGGAGACTCAAGGGTGACAGCAGGAATCACCCCAGATTGTTCTACCTCCTTTTTGCTTTGTTCTGGGGTTTCCCACCTTTCAGACCAGAATTCAGGCTGCCACCATTTCTGCCCGGCCTTTTCACACGGGATCTGGGGATCCGAACTTGGGTCCTTTTGTCTTCAAGACAAAGGCTTTAATCCCTGAGCCATCTCTCTAACCCTCTCCTTTTCTTTTTTGTGTGTGTGTGGGTTTTTTTTTTTTCATTTAACATAATGTCCCAGAGACTGTCCCATATTAGAAAAGACAGTTCTACCTTGTTCTTTTCAATGACTGCATCATATTCTACAATAATCTACAACACCACAATTATCTTTTTTAAATTTTATTTTAATCCAGTGTTGCTTCTACCTTCTTTTTTCTTTGCTCTGGAATTTCCCAGTCTCCAGCACCAGGAATAGAAGTGCAGGCTGCTGCTATTTCTGCCTGGCATGAATAACATGGAACCTGGGATTTGAACTCAGGACCTTCTGCTTGGGAGGCAGAGACTTAACCCCTGAGCCATCTCTCCAGCCCTACAATACCACAATTAACTTGATCACTCCTCTACTGATGGACAATTACTTCGTACAGTCATTCTGCTTCATCTAATGCAAAGTGTTTGCTTTTAATTAAAAGTTGCCCCAAAGAACTTGCCAAAGAATAAGCAAGAAATAAAAGGTAAAGCCATAACAATGGAAAGGTGCCACTTTGAGGTCCCTGCTAACATTCTGGCCGTCATACTCTACTTCTCCTAGCCCTGTAGGATGCTGCTCGTTATTCCTGAGCCCTGGAGTCCCTCCCCTCCCCCCACTGCTTTGAGTCCACCTGGGCATAACTGAGCCATACTCTCAGGCACCAGGTGACCTCTGGCATGACCATGGTGATCTGTGTACCAAGTCATAGGCTAGGTGGGGCAGGCCTGGGAAGGCTTCCAAAACACTGGCTGTGGGAGTCATCAGCGTGGCCTGGTAGAAGAACTGGGCATCCAACTTTGTCTTCAGATCACCCTGCTCTTCTGCAGGAGGGAAGATTTGGAAGTCGCCACCTCAGCCACCAAAGCAGCTTAGAAACTTAGAGGACTTTGACATCTTCTTGAATATTGCACTTGAGGGTTTCTCTTGAAGGACTTTCTAAGCCCTTTGCTAAGTTGTAGCAGTTTGCCTGCATGGTTGCTGATAATCACCGTCAAATGGCTTAAGGAAACAAGGGGTTTATTTTCTTATGATAGTCCAGTTACAGTTCATAGTCCAGCTTGACGGGAGAGCAGGCACCAACACCAGACTGAGGGAACTGGCCACACCATCTCTACATAATGGCTGAGAGAGGGACGATCCTTACTTGCCAGACCAGCATGTCTGGCCAAGTGTACACAAAGATGCCAACTCTCTCAACCAGCTATCTGTATTTATTCCAAGGCCTAATCCCACCTATCAAGGGCTGGGCCTTCCCCATCAGTTAGGGTTTTCTCTGGGCTTAACTCAACCACTAATTCTCTACAAATGTGCCCAGAGTTCAAAACCCTCAACTGTCAAGTTTACACCTGTGCACCATGACATAAGTGGTTTGTGTGCTCCATAGCAGAGAATCAACATACACACATTTGATTTGTAGCAATTCTACTATGAGGACTTGAAAGACAAAGAGAAAGAGACATCAAATGTAGGAAATGTCTTACAAATCTTACCTGTTGAGCCTGGAATGGGCTGTGGATACAGTCATTCCTGAAACTGAGCCACATTTGTGGGCTGGCACCTTCAGAAAGGCTGGGCAAGGAATTATAAGGTTTTGACCTCCAAAGTGAAACTTTTGCTTCTGGTAACAAGTCTGAGAGTGCTCATACAGGAAAGCAAGGAATTCATTAAGAATCATGAATGAGTTTGAGAATGTAAGGAAGTGAAATTTTGCATTGACTGTACCCAACTATTCATGTGGAACTATGCTTGATTTTGTACTTGAATTTTTCAGGGTTGCTGTTACCCATAAGAATTTCACCCTTAGAAACCGACCTGTGACTATAATCCACATTAGTTATGAGCCTCTTTGTGTCTCACTTAAATCTGCCTGAGGCTCCCGGAGGTGACACGGCATTGATTCTTATAAGCCAATGAACAAGCAGCAAAGCCTGCCCCGTCAGGGCGACACCGCTTCCTCTTTGGTGCTCTGTGGTCTACAGATTGGGCGCATGAGATGGCTCTGAGTGTCCAGTGGACTGCCGCGCTCAGAACTTTCAGTGAAACACCAAGGCAAGCCAAGGCAACGCTTGATGATTGGTTACCCTTTTTGTGGGTTTGGGCTCTGAGCTATATCGTCTCCTGAATATCTAGATTCTGAATCCTCCATCCTACATTCTGTGACTGAACCTCGTCGTGACTCACAGGCCTGGAACCAGGCCGTCTAAAGGTTCAGTGGTGCCTTTGGATAAATAATGTCCATCAGACTTAAATCCACTGCCATGGACTTTGATTCTTGACATCTTTATCCAAGTCATGAACTTTCCATGAAAATCAAGACTTTAATATCTCAAGTCATCAATGACGGATTCAAGGGCTTTATAAACCCCCTTTCGTGCTGCTAGAGATTAGGAACTGTAACAAGAGACTGAGTCGTGGTGTACCGTGCGCAGTAGCGGTCCCCGTGGGGGGGAGATGACTGAGGGTGACAGAGCTCTATAGAGAAGCGGCACAGATGGCCAGCAGGCACATGCAAAGAGTGCTGAATATTACTCCAAGATATTTAAAGTCAGCAGCCAAAAAGTGGTGGCACGCCATTTCACATTTACTGGGGTACGTGTATTATTTTTAAGTTTGCCATGTGAGGCTGTAGAGAAATAGGAACGCTCCTATTGCCTGTGGGATTGGCAACTGGTTCAACCACTTTGAACAGCCAAGAATTTCCCTAAATGGTTAAACACAGTTTATCTTCTTTCCAGCAGACTATCTGTAAACACGATTCAGGAGCTGAGCGTTAGCTTCTGTCATCAGAGGTATTTTTGGGGGAAAATCATTAAAGGATTTCTTTTAAATTAACAAAATTTGGAATTGTGGGGATGAGTATGTGAGCCTCTAGAAGCCCAAGGTTGATACTGGGAATCATCCTCCTTCACTCTTCCATGAACCTGTGTTTCCAATTAAAACCTGATCACATCTTAGGACTAGTCTTGCTAGCCAGCTTGTTCTGGGGTTCCCAGTCCCCACCTTCCAAGGCTAGAATGACAGGGATGGGCAGCCACACCTGTCTGACTTTTTTTTTTTTTTTTTTTTTTTGATCTGTCCTTTTGTTTGCCACCCAAAGGCTTTAACCACTGACTCATCCCCACAACTCCATGTGCTTACAAATTGAAAAAAAAAAAAAAACAACACTGCATACACATGTCAGGATGGGGAGCTCGAATGTCAGGATGGGGAGCTCGCATGACAGTTCCAAGAGTTCCCAGTGTGGATTGTGGAAGGGGAAGCCTGTGTGCAGCTCGGCTCGGTCCTTCACTGCGCCACTTAGTCTCTTTGTGCCTCACGTTCTCTTCTGTAAAGTGCAACAGCAGTATTATTACCTGCTTCCGAGTGGTTCAGCTGGCCAGTGCGAAGCCCTTCTCACAGTAGCAATGTTCTGCGATTAGCTAACTATGTATGGGGCCTAAAACAGCAAACGAATCTTAACTCAGTGTCTCTTGGTTACACCACCTTGGGATCCATTCTGGCAAAAGAACATAAGTGTGAGGCCATAGATGAGGTAAGCTGGTGCTTTCAGCAGAATCCTGAGGCAGGTGCCTCAGCCAAGTAGATTAAGGAATGAACGGATAATGAAGGCAAAGGCCAAGTTTTGGGATCTTCTTTTTTTTTTTTTTTCAGGGAAAAGTTTATAAAATCTCACAGTTTTTTTTTTTATCAGAATGTACTTGAAATGACTTGAAAGACTCTCAAACCTCCATCATTGTTTGTGTTGTTTTTCTGTTTAATTTATTCTACAAAGGCAGAACCACTGAGCTTAGAGTGAGACAGAAGATTTCAAATAATTGCTTCTTATGAGGCTATATATTTAAGGTTTTAGATGCAAAAAAATTCACAACTCCTATCACACACAAGTGTTTTAGGGAACACAAGTACATGCATATTCAACTCATTAATATTTTATTTTCAGTATTGCTCATAAAACATTCTCAGCCTGATTTGTGTGCATGCATGTGTGCATGCGTGCATGCGTGCGTGTGTGTGTGTGTGTGTGTGTGTGTGTGTGTGTGTGTGTGTGTGTTCTGAAACCGGGGGCTCACTTATGATCTCAAAACTTCAATGATCTTACTGCTTCTGAATCCCAAATACTGGGATTATAGGTGGGGGCCATCACACCTGGTCTCTGATTCATTTATTTTTAAAATAGTTTGCTTATGAGAGAAGGAGCAAGACAGAGAGAGAAAGAGAGAGAGAGAGAGAATATACTACAGTGCATAGATGGAGGTCAGAGAACAACTTAAATGTTGACAAATTTCACATATCGACATAAACAGAGAAGTGGGTGGTATGAATGGAAGACATCTATCAACCAAATTAGGTGACTAGCTCTCATTTCGCTGGGATCTGGATGCATTCTACAACGCCTGACATCAAGAGAGAACGGCCTCAGCTACATGTGCTCGTCTTTGTCTATAAAGTGTTTCCTTCTTCTAAAAAGAAAGAAAAGAAAGAGTCTAGGTTCCCATCCTAAATGTTGTTAGACTGGGAAAAATGGTTCAGGGGTTAATAAGCCTCTACCTTGCAAATGAAGGAACCTGAGTTCTGGTCCCCAGAGCCCATGTAACAAATGCTGGGCAGAATGGTGGCAGCGTGTAATTCTGGAAGGTAGAGCCTGGGAAAACCCAGAGCAAAGCAGTAATCTAGAAGAGCAATCCAAGATGATTCTCAGTGTCACCCTTGGGCCTCCACGGGCACACACACTCAAGTGCTTACTTGTATACATGCCCACAAAGACATGCACACACACACACACACACACACACACACACACACACACACACACACTTGCAAGGAATGCAGATATAGGCGATCTGAGATAACAGCTCGCCCAAGAAGCAAAGAGGAGTTATTGGCTGGGCCAGTCTTGGATTAAAGTACTACTCTATCTGTTGAAGTTCTCCTGATGTGACTAGCTGCTAACCATTAGCAGAATGTCCAGAGGTGGGAAGAAACTTACGTAAATAATGTTGTGTTTTCAGGCCATTCAGAGGTGGCAGGTAGAGTGAAATTGAGAGCAATGACCCCACAGAATCTTAGCTGAGCCCTTTTGACCTGGCCAAGACACACCCAGGAGAGTGGAATACTCAAAGCTTCTAGCTGCATCTGCAAAGGAGACAGAGATTTGCAACAATACATACCAGTTGTCCTATTACAGCAAACTTCTGTCATCTGTTTCTCTAGGTCAGGATTCCAGGTGAGGGGAGGCTGGGTCCTCTGGCAGGTCTCTGAGAGCTGTCCTCAAGGCCACTGCTCCCAGAATTGGATGGATTTGGAGATGTGTGACTCATCTCCAGGACTGGCTGAGGGAAGAGCCACTTCGAAGTTCACTTAAGTGGCCACCGGCCTCACTTATCTCCCAGGTGGACCTCATCATCGGGCACTTCAGAATATGGTAGCTGCTGTCTTCCAAGGGAAGACCTGACCATGGAAGTTAGTCTGATCTTGCTATATTATAGCCTTTAGAAGTCACAATCCAAGCCATTCCCGAGGTGATATGACAGGAGATGGGGATACAGTGAGCTCCCTCAGGGGTCTCTACCGAAATCACAAGTATGTGCCTCTCCTGACCTCTGGCACCAATCCCAGAAAGTTCTCAGGAAGGAATAGTTCCCGGCAGCAATGATCTCTGCTCAGAAATTAAGAACAGCTTAGAATGATGCGTGACGTGACATCCTTGAACCACTTCCTGTTTTTGGTATAAGTCAGATAACTGACTCATGGCTAGGGAAGTTAAGTTTTGTGGAAATAATGAAGATGAACTTAAGCATAGACCATGTGTGTAAATGAGACATTGTAAATTACACAGCTGACAAAAGAACATCGTCCACTATTCAAAAACTACCATCGTCTTCTGTTACTATTCTCATCACTATTGTGCTGGGGATAGAAACCAGGACTTTGGACATGCTGAGCCTGCACTCTCCAACCGAGCTACATGTCCAGCCGAAGCTAACACTCAACAAAGACGTCTGTAGCCTTGATGAGCGAGTAACGTTCTAGCAGAGCATAGCCGAAGTTGAATGAAGGTTCACCTTGTACAGAGACAGGAATAGTTCTGAACGCTGATAACAAATAAGATTTAGTGATGATACCTTTATGGGGAAGGGTACTAATTCTCTAATACCCTTCTCTAGTCTTATATACGAAATGACACTTGCAGGAAAGGAAAGCTCTCCTTTGTCTTCCAAAAGAAAGGCCTTAGGAAAGACTTTAGCTGGGGTGAACATATAGCTCAATAGTAAAACATTTACCTACCATGTGTGAGGTCTTGAGCTCAGTCCCTTGTACCTTACAAATAATGATGATAAAACAAATTTATAAAACTAAGGCTTTAACAGATCCCAGGACCACCTTGAGCTGTGCTCAGATGGGGTCCCTGTTCATTGATAGGAACAGAAGAAACAAAAAGATAAGAAGGTAGGTCTTTGCCTAGGATTCTTCTGGCATGCCCTGTACACAACTAACTCTTCAGTGGAGCCAGCCTACCTTCACATCATCACTCGGAGAGCTGGTGTGACTGATGCCCCTGAAGGGAAGAGCCACGTCCAGGTGACCCATCTTAGAAGCAGCCCACCCCCACCATCCACCTACGTGTCATTCAATTCTCCAGGCCCCTTGTTCCCAAAGTCTCAAATCAATTATGTTTGTCAAGAGATAGAGGAAAATAATTGTGCGATTGTGCCAGCTTAAAAAGTGCGACAAAGCCAATAAATATAAGATCATTATCCTCAAGAGCCATAGCATCCTTCTAAAACAAGAATGACAGGACTGGTGTGGGTAATGTATTAGAGTCATAGGAATGACTGCAATGTGAGTATATAAACTGAATACATGGAATAGAAACCTGAATACATAGCGGTGGAGAAAGCTGGCATTTACAGCTATTCTTCCTAAATTAACATGTAATTCATTACACTATCATAATTATTAACGTGTTCTGTCAGGAACTCTATACAATGAGAGGGGCAAATGGTTGAATAATTATTCTAGAAGGGTGGCATAATTTGAATGTGAGTTGTCCCCCCACCCAGACGCATGTGTTTGAATTCTTAGTTGATGCCGAGGTTTGGGAAGGTTGGACGCCCTTAGGAGGTGAAACCTTGCTGGAGGAAGACATGTCACATGGGGCTGGCCTTGAGTTTGGACAGCCCCGCCCTCCTTCAGCAGGTCTGTCACTTTCTTTCTCTGCCTCCATGATAGCTGCAGTGACCTGAACTGCCTCCAGCTTCTGCCGCCCACCATGCCTTTTCTGCCATAATGGACATCTCCCTTTGGGAACTGAAAGCCAAATAAATCTCCTGGGTTTTTCCCACTTAAGTTGCTTGAATATGAATGTTGTCTCATAGCAGCCGAGAAGAATAACTGTGACAAGGGCAATGAGCAAGAGAGTCGCAGAGTATATAATTGAGCTGCTTCTGACACGAGCCCTATAGTGGGTAATCGTCAATAAAAATCACAACATCTGACCTCAAATTGTAACAGAATTACAGTAGCAAAATAGAGTGGTACCGGTACCGCCATACAGACAGGTGGGATGGAGTAGGGGATCTAGACAAATGCACACAGCCTCAGCCACTTAATTTGTGACAAAGACGACATGCACAGTACCTTGCTAAAACAAAACAAAACATAGTCTCTTCCCCAAATAGTATTGGTGAACTGGATTTGCATATAGAATAAAATTAGACCCATATCACTCACCCTGCACATAAAACAAATCAAGGGACTGTAGAGATGGCTCAGGGATTAAGATTCTGTCTTGAGAGCAGAAAGACTTGAATTCAAATCCCAGATTCCACGTAAAATTGTTGGGCAGAAATGGGAGCAGCCTATACTTCTAACCCTGGAAGGTAGAGCTTGGGAAACCTCAGAGCAAAAAAAGAGTCACACATAGTGCTTCTGACACACACACACACACACACAGGCAAAAATAAATAAATAAATGTTTTTAAAAGACAAATCAAAATGGATGAAAGACCTAGAACTCTGAAACTGCTGGGGAAACACAGGGACAGGCTCATGACACAGGCTGTTGAGATACAGACCCAGGCAAGGACTTTCTGAAAAGGACTTTAATAGTTCAGGACCTGATGCCAAGAATTAACAAGTGGGGTGACATGGAATTAAGAAGCTTTGGCACGGCTGAGGTAGAGTGAAGAGACAACCTGCCAAATGGTAAGAAGTTATTGACAGCTATTCATCTGATGAGTTAATGTCTAGAATATACATAAAAATGATATCTAGAATATATAAATATATTTTTTAAAATTCAATCTATAAATGGACAAGTGACTTAAACAGATGATTCTCAAAAGAAATAGAAAAGAAGATGGTTTAGAGGTGGAGGTTCTTGCCACACAAGCCTGGCTACCTGTGTTCACACATTACAGAAGGAGAGAATTGACTCACAAAAGTCCTTTGATCTTCACATGCGCACCATGGCATGAACAGTAAGGTGCATTTCTATGCACACACACACACACACATACACACATGCACACACACACAATTAATTAATTAATTTGAAAAGAACAACTAAGTTTAAAAAGGAATACAAATTGCCAATAAATATTTGAAAAAATATTCAACATCTTTAGCCATCAGGAAATGCAAATTGAGATTGTAGGTGAAATAGCTTGTCATAAATCAGGTCAACAAATGCTAATGAGGATGTGGGGGAAGAGGAACTCTTTGTACACAACTGATGGGATTTTAAACTGGTGCAGCCACTATAGAAATCAACATAGAGAGTCCCCAAAAAACTGAAACTGGAACTAGCATCTTATCCAGCTACACCACTCCAAGATAAATATCTGAATGGATCTAAGTCAGCGTGCTGTGGACATCCTTGTATACACATGCTTATTTCTGCATTGTTCACAGTAGCCAGCCTAGAAGTCCACTAACAGATGAAGGGGTGAAAAGCTGGTGCTTATATATCATAAAATCTTACTCATCTGTAAAAAAAGAGTTGAGATCACTCACAGGAAAATGGTTGGAACTGGAGATGATAATGTTAAGCGAAATAAGTCAGACCCAGAGAGACCAATATCACATGTTCTCTCTTAAATATAGAACCGGATTTAAATGTTAGCATACACAATATGATATATGATATAATTAATATAACATAAATGACAAAGTAGAATGGGGGACTATGTGGAGTTAGAAAGGGGACCACTGAGAGGGATGGGGAGCAAACTAGAAGCAAGGTGACCTGACCATTTTCACAGCATTAGTTCTTCCTGTCCATGCACATAAGCGTTCCATTCCATCATGTAGTGGCTTCGATTTTTCTTCATTGTTTTAAAATTTCATTCTAGAGCTCTTTTACCCCCTTGGTGAGGTTTATGCCTAAGTATGCAACGATATAATGACATATATAAAGATATCATCACGAAGTTCACTTATTTTGTAGGCCAAACAAAAAAATTAAAAGCTTAAAATTGCATGGTATAAGAATTTTTTTTTATTTTTTATTATTATTTATTCAACTGTGCGCATGTGCGTGTGTATGTGCGCGCGCGTGTGCGCGTCTGTGTGTGTGTGTGTGTGTCTGTGTATGTGTAGAACCACGGACGAATTCGTGAACCACCATGGACGCCTCCACCTCCTTCTGCCCCGGGATTCACAGGCTCCGCCCTACCAGGACCAGAAGCGCAGGCCGCCCCCGCTTCCACCTGGCGTCTATACGTGGGATCTGGGATCCGAATTCAGGACCTTCCGCCTGCAAGGCAGAGGCTTAACCCCTGAGCCACCTCTCCAGCCCAAGAATGTTTTTAAATATCGGTGGATTTTTTTTGTGCTTACTACTCGTTTGTACTGTACGCTGTCGCCATGCAAGCTAGAGCACACCGAGCTCAGAGGCCGAGCAGAAATCTAACTAGTCTCCTTGCAGAGTCTCCCAAGGCCCTCGGAGGACACAGACTAAGCAAGGGATTGGGAGAAAGAACGCCAGGCTGTATGTAAAGCCCTCTGCGTCGACTAGAGTGAAATGACTTGCAGAAGAATCCCGGGGCGCGAGAGTCACAAGCACTTGGTATTTCTGCAGGTGCAGAGCCAGTGCGCTGGCTTTGTGGCACGGTCATCCCAGGGTATGGCATGCTTTCCAGCAGGTTCTCTACCCTGACACTGTCCATTGGCGTCTCTTCTTGGAAAGCTTCTCGGGTGACGAATCCTAGAAACTGAGGATTCGTGGGAGTCAGTTACACACAGGTGCCACTGGACTGTCCAGGACTGACCCTTCAGGCAAGCTACTGGGAGATGGTCAACTAATGCGGTTACCCCCACGTGGTGGGTGCAACCATCTCCAGGGCCCGGGGATGCGCGGAGAGAGCTGGGTCAGTCATGCGGCAGATTCACAGACCGCTAAGCAGGCTGCTTCCATTTCTGCCCAGCATTTTTATGTTGAATCTGGGGATCTGAACTCGGGTCCTTTTCCTTTGCCAGGTGAAAATGGCAGCTGCCTGTAATTCCGGCCCCCCGGGGGCGGGGGAGGGGGCAGGGCCTGGGAAACCCTGGAGCAAAGCAAAAAAGAAGTAGAACAATCCAGGATGATTCCTGATGTCACCCTCCACAGGCACACACACTCCATTACCCCACACTTGGGCCTACACACACACATACACTCAAAAAACAAAATTTAAGACTATAGATGATCTTCCCCATCTTAATTTAATTTTAATTAGGGTCAGGTTCCTCGGATGATTATAATGTACACAAAGTCTGAGAACCTATAGGTCTTTTAAAGAACTTTCCCCAATCCAGAGCAGAATTGTCTTTCTAAACTGAAAGTAAATAAAAGAAATAAGCATGCATACGTGTGTGTGTGTGTGTGTGTGTGTGTGTCTTAGTGAAGACAAGACAGGATGATTTTAAGGTTTAAGTATAAATTTATGTTTAGCAGTACTCACAGCACAGCGATTTTGGTCAACATTTAGGTTTCTATTGTAATAGGCAAGTCTTGTGTTGAGACAGGGTTTTGCTGGATAGACCAGACAGGTCTAGAATTTATGATCCCCCCTGCCTCCCAAATGCTAGGATTATAGGCATGAACCACAACACCCAGGGAATGGCATCCATTCCTCTAGAATATCAGACTATAATTATTATATTTTTAGTGTTCAGTGACTGAAAATATATGAAGACTGATAAATGAATTTGACATTTAAGTGACTACAAATTTTACTCCTCACCACCACAACACCTATTGTATTTTTTCAGAAAATATATATGATTCATATAAGATCTCTTATAATACTTTTATGAGGCCAAAGATCTATAAGTTACATATAATGAAGGATTATTACATTATTATATTATATTATATTATATTATATTATATTATATTATATTATATTATATTATATTAATTATATTATATTATATTATATTATATTATATTATATTATATTATATTATATTATATTATATTATATTATTATTGTTGTTGTTTTGTTGTTGTGGCACATGCCCAGAATCCCAGAATTTTTTTTATTTATTAGTATTGTTTCTGCTCATACGAACTAACAGGTACACCGGTCCCCTCCCTCTCTCCACCTCCCCCCGACCCTCCTGCTCCCCCCTCCCCTCTCTCCTCCCTCCCCATCCCCTTAGTGCCCCCCCAACCCCGGAGCATCCTTTACTGTGCATGCCAAACTCTCCTCTGGGTCCTCCTCTCCGATGAGGTGCAAGGACCAAGGGGCGTTTCCCAGAACCCTTTTCTGTGTTCCCCTTAAGCTTAGGAACTCTACTGTGACTGTCAGTCCCTAGCCTCCAGGATCCTAGTGCTTTTATTCCATGCTAGACTTTGTGGGGTCAATAATGTGTTGGATATAGCGCAGGTCATGCAAAGTCCTATTATGATTGCTTCGGCCCTAACTTGTGTGGAGCATCTTGCATATCATGACTCCTCCCATCCTTGTGCTCTTACAATCTTACCACCCCCTCTTCCACAAATTTCCCTGAGCTTCGGGATGGGGAGAGATTAGGCTGGCCTAGTTCCAGGTGGTTGATATAGAGTCTCTGATGTTCTGAATTATGGTTTGTTGATTTTTTTTTTTTTTTTGGTTTTGTTGCTCCTGCAATGCCCTCGGCTCCATCCTGATGGGTATTGGATGTCACCCCTTGCAGTCCTTGATGGTGGCCAATTTTCTCTGCTGTAACATGATCCCCTCTCTCCTTGTTTCTGGTGGGACCCTCTTCCCCATCCCTCCTGTTTATAATCTTTACAATTACTGTACAATTACTTTGAGTGTGTCTCTAAGTGGATTTGGTACTAGGATCCACCTATTAGGGAGTACATACGGCGCTTAATTTTCCGTGTCTGGGATACTTCACTCAATATAATTGCTTCTAATTCCATCCATTTCCCGGCAAATTCCAGTAATTCATCATTTTTGATGTAGTACTCCATTGTATAGATATACCATCGTTTCCTTATCCACTCGTCAACTGTTGGACATTTGGGCTGATTCCATGACTTTGCTATTGTAAACAGTGCTGCTATGAACATGGTTGTGCTTGTGCTATCAAGCAGAATCCCAGAATTTAGAAAGTGGACCTAGGAGGATCAAGAGTTTAAGGCCAGTCTGAGTTACACGAGACCCTCTCTCAAAAAATATTTCAGCACTGCCGAGATGGCTCAGTAGGTAAAGGCACCTGCATGCAAACTTGAGTTCCATCCCCAGAGCCCACACAGTGGATGGAAGAACCAACTTCTGAAAGTTGTCCTCTGACCTCTACATCTCTCTGAAGAAAATATTGTTTAAGAGCAATTATAACCTTTAGTGATTAAAGATAAATTTCTTTAATACTGACTTTAACCTTTTTTGCATTCCTCATTTTTAAATATTTGCTTAATTTCAGGCCACACACCATTATTTTCTCTTTTTTTTTTCTTTTACTCTGCTTTCCTTCACTTCCTTTCTTTAAAAAATAATTCTTTAAAAATTTTTATTTGTTTGTTTATTTATTTAGTGTGTGTGTGTGTGTGTGTGTGTGTATCAGAGGATACTGTGTACCCTGAGGAGAACCAAAGGTGACTTCAGGGAATCATCATGGACTCCTCCTTTTTGCTTCGCTCTGGGATTTCTCTCCTTCTACCCACCAAGAGCCAGAAATGCCTGCTACCACTGTTTCCACCTGCTGTGTTTTTTTTTTTTTAAACATGGGAACTGGGATCTGCACTCAGGACCTTCTGCTTTGGAGGCAGAATCAACCCCTGAGCCATCTCTCCAGCCCTACAGCATAATTCTTAATGTTTAACTGAAGTTATAAGTGTATTTCAAACTTAAATTAGAAATGTTTCTAATGGTATGTAAGTAAAGAAATGGTTAAGTCATTTGATAAGTTTAGTTGGATAGCTTTTCTAATCATTTTAATTTCCAAGTGACATGGATTAAGTTTCCTGCCGCTTTGATAAACATCTTTTCAAAGAATCTGTTGAAGGTTGAAAATTTCAACCACTTCATGAGCTGGTATCATCGCTTTACGTGACACAAGATACATGGAACTGTTGGTTCCACTGAGCCTTATTGAAATTTGGAGTGAATTTCTAAACCTGACCTAATAATTTCTACCTTATATAATGTTGTACACTAATAAATACATATCTTTTTAAACTAATATTTCACCTTCCATGTGAACTTTCGTCTCTGGGCAGTTTTGGTGGTAGAGTCTGCTCTTTACATAGTATGTTTAATTTTGTCTGTAGGCTGTACTCAACCTTTAATGACTAGCCAAGGCTCTTTAGAAAGGAGACATGGGACACGTCATGTTTCCAACCCTTCATATGGCCAGACAGCCTTAGCCATCAGTCAGCTGATGGCCGAACACACTGCCACCCTTCCTTGCTAGCTCTTAGCACACTACTACCCTTGAAAACAGGTCAAATGCAAATGTCTTTACAGCCTAGCACGTTGGTTGTCCTTGTTTTTTTGTTTTTTTTTTTTTTTTGCTCTTGCACTTTCCTTGCTATTCCAAATATCCTTTTATTCCAGCTCTTCAGTCACTGTGTCTCAGGAAATCCTTGAACTTTCTATACTTCTGCTTCAACCTTCCAGGTAGCTGGGATTTCAAACCTGTGCTACCAAATTGGCTAATCCAGCTCTTCAGACCTGCAGAATACACATGCTCACACACACACACACACACACACACACACACACACACACACACACACCGTGTCATCCTTGGACTTAAAAATGTCCTACAACTGTGATGCAGGCCACATGAAGCCAGAGAGAGAACTCAGTGATTAAAGCACTTGCCATGCGGGCAAAAGGACTAGAGTGGATCCCTGGCTTCCACATCAAATGCCAAGTGGACTTGGCAACCCACCTGTAATTCCAGCCTTGGAAGGTGGAACCTGAAAATACGCAAAGTAAGCCAAGTAGCCAAACAAGCTCTATCAGCAAACTTTGGGTTTAGAGATCCAGCCTCAGCTTAGTAAGGTAGAAGATCAATGCGTGCCCCAGTGGAACTCCATACGTACACATGTGACTGTGCATGTATACATGCACACACCCTGTACATGCCAGCATGTGCAAATGGAAAAAAGAAAAGACTAGCTACATGGCTACCAGGCACTGATGGGCATGAAGAGGAAGACATGCATATCTGGTTGCTACATGATTGGAATGGCATGTTCTCTTCTAACCATCAGGTCATCATAAGTCAGCAATACAGATAGTTGTAATTTTCCCTGCATATCCTATTATTTCATGCATCTTCCTGCCTTTAATTTTTTCAAACTTTAATGCCATCCACTTTGGGGAAGAGAGAGCTGGCCAAACCCTATAGTTCTTAAGAGTTCCCGGTCATGTTCTTCTCTGAGAAAACATTAACATCAGTCCCCTCTCTCTCTTCACTGGAATGGGTTGGCCTTCTTGCACACTGCCCTCAACATTAGCTGTAGGCCAGACACAGACAAATATGGCATGAAGATGTCACAATCTCTGAGGAATCAAGATGGATGTGTCTCATCTTTTCCTTTTTCTTAAATGCTCTTAATTTTGCAGTCCACGTTATAAAACTCCAAACTGGAAATTATTGCCGATATCTAATGAAAACAGTTTTTGAAACTCCCATCGAGATAACCATATCATATAGAAGCTGTGAGCCCTGTATCAACAGTTTAGTAACCTCTGCGTGCTTTAAGTTGGAATAAAAGAGCTAAGGTATGCTTTTATCATTGTTGTCTGTCATAAACATGTATTAGTTGAAATGATAGCGTTAATGGGAATCAGTCTCCTTCAGTAGGTTGTGAGTTTCTTGAAGACAGGGACTATGTCTTGCATGACTTGGTACTGACTGGTTGGGAAACCTGTTTACATCTAGGACTTTCACTAAGTACTTGTTCACTCAGTGGAATGGAATGCTGTACCCACTTGTACAGGGAGTTTCAACAACTGGGTCTCTTTCAAATACTTATGCATTGCAGCCACTAGGCGGCAGTGAAGTTGCATTCCTTTGTCATGACCACCCTTGGGTGGTGCCTACCTGTTAGATCCTTAACTAAAATGTGATGAGCATCCCTAAAATGTCGCAAACCTGTGGCGTAAATGCTGGCCAACAGTGTCGCGCCTCGAGTCTCCTGTTTCCTTGATTACCTGGATGAGTTGTCTGATTCCAACTTTTCTAAACAAAGAAAGGACCCACTAGGAAGCACCACACATATATTGATTATTCAAGCCCAACCACCTTCAGGAAAGAAGAAAACAGGGGGCAGGGACCCATCCCTCATGTCAATGTTGTGAGTAGTGTCAAGGATGACGAATCAATTCCACCTAGTCAAGTGACCACAGTCATGGAGAGAACATCAGTAAGGAAGTTAAGAAGAATGTGCCCAGTTGACCAGACAGAATGCAACCCTTTCCCATCCATAGTGAGTTTCTCCAGTTCCTGGGTGGTGGAATTGTTGACTGTCAATTAAGCTTCTAGTTGTCCATGGTTTTTTTTTCTTTCCAGCAGAAGTGTTCTGTCATAGCAGTAAGAGGGTAGTGAGATGAAAAAGAAGTTGAAATCTTGCCTTTGAGAATTAAGACCTTAGAGAATAAGACATTTTAAAAATTTTTTAGGTCGCCAGACTAAATTATGAAGAAATTCATGGTCTGTGATGTTAACAGGTGATAACTAGCTGGACTCCAAAAGAGCAGTATCTCCACGGTCACTTCTTTAGAAGAATGACAGAAATAACCTGTTTCAAAGTAATTCTAAAGAATTAATTGTCTAGATTCAACACTCAGGTTATCATGGGGTCTTGAGATAGCTGATCTAAACCCTGAGTGATTCAGTGACTGGATCGCTGGTAGATCCTGGATTTGAGTCTCATGCCTGCTAATGAGTAGCCTCTGTCTTTCCATCACCTTCTCCTGTGCAGCAGACACGGATTATTCATATGTGAGATGAGCAGATTAGGAATCTGGACAAACTATCTCGAATCTTTCCAGGTCTCAACAGACATGTGTTTCTTTTTCAGGAAATAGCCTTTGAGAATTTTCCCTTAACTTCCTTTTGTTTCAAGAACACAGTTTAAAAAATGCAATAAGAAGAAACACAATGGTCTAGTAAAATTCATGACTTCTCAGTCCTCACTTACTACCTTTTCATAGGGCAAGAGTGATAAGATCCAAGACATGGTTGAACCTAGTTTAAAAAAAAAAAAAGGCTTTTCCAGTGAAATATGAGCTAGGTGTCATGGTTTAAACTTCATGTAAATCAATTATGTGTTAACGTAAGCATAGAACAGAGACTCAAATCCAGCATTCGCCCTCTAGCTATAACCTGTGACAGAAGCAATTTTAGATTGCTCAAAATAAGCAAGAAAATGAGTAGGCTGGCCATTCTAGACTAGACATGCAGGTTACCTTTAAAGGGTGTGTGTGTGTGTGTGTGTGTGTGTGTGTGTGTGTGTGTGTGTGTGTGTAGATCCCTATGGAGGCTCAAGAGTGACATCAGGATTGTTCTCCCTCCTTACTTCTTTGCTCTGGTGTTTCCAGAGCTCTGCCTTCCAGAGCAAGAAATATATATATATATATTCACCCCACATTTTTTACATGAGATCTGGGGATCTGAACTTAGGTTCTTTAGTTTGCACAGTAAAGGCTTTAACCCCTGAGTCATCTCCCCAGCCCCTGTTAAAGTTCTGACTCAATTTTTCTTTCTTTCTCACCTGCCCATTAAGAAGGGAGATCAGTATATACGCAGAGCTTCAGATATCTGCAAAACTGGCAGTCTTCTAGAAAGAAAGAAAAAGCTCCATCCCTCAGATTTATCCTTGAGAATACAACTTCTCTGGCACTTTCACAGAAGGAAGTTCCAGGAAGAGAGGTCCTTGTGTGTTGCCTTAGTTCCCTGGAGGGAAATATGAATTTTCATATTTATATTAGCCTGTTTGCTGCATCGTGTGTGCAGGTATGGTGCAAAGGGTGTGAAGTCCAGAGACTGCTTACAGCTGTCTCCTCTTATCTCTGTTTGTTCCTGAAACTTGGATTCCTCCACAGAGCCCATCCCCAAGGACAGAAGTGCTATTATAGGGAAATATTTTGGAATGGACCATAGTAATTTTCAAGATTACTATTCACAGTCACCTGGGTGTGACCCGCAAACTTGACTTTGTGGGAGTGGGGAGCGGTTTCCTAATCTGGCCCATCTGTCTGGTGAGCCGAATAGGAGTGGAGGTAGGTAACCCCCTGAACATGACTGACGCTGCCACACAGTGCAGTGGATCCAGTTCTGTCACGTTGCATGACTATGCTGGTGACATGCTCTGCTGTGCGGACACTGGCAACCTGGGTTTGAATCGGCTTGCTCGCAATATCCAGGGAAAGCCTGCATGACTGCATGACTCGATGCCATCATTTGTCCAAGGAGAAGGGCCTTGCTGCCCTGCGCAAGGCCACGATGGGGACTAAGCAGAGCTCAGTCACCGTTGAAGTCTTGCCTGTGCAGACAAGCTGCAGTGGTTTCCAGCAAGGCGCGTGGCTTCCAGCGGGCTTGTCCTGGACTCGGAGGCTTCCTTGCAAAGAGAGGGGCGGGAAGACGGCGGGTCCCTGGGCGGGCGAGTCCCCTGGGCCGGCGGACGTGGGGAGGGGGTGGGGAGAACCCCGCCCTGGCGGCGGCCGGGTCCCCGGGGCTGGGCGCTGCTGGCGGAGCCGACGGGGCGGAGAGGAGCGCGACGGGAGGAGGAGTAGGAGAAGGGGGCCGGTCAAGGGAAGTGCGACGTGTCTGCGGGGCCTTTTTATACCTCCTTCCCGGGAGTCCCGGCAGCAGCCGCCGCCGCCGCCGCCATCCGCGCGACCTTCCAGCGCCCGGGCTCCGCCGCAGCCAGCAGCATGTCGGGGGTCAAGAAGCAGAAGACGGTAGGCTCCGCAGTCGCCTGCCTGGCCTTCCCTCCGACCGACCCCGGCCGTGGGCCCCCGCGTCCCCGGCAGCGGGCGAGCGGCCGGGCGCAGGGCAGCGCGTGGGAAGGAAGAAGGGGGCCGCCGGAGAGTGGGGGGGCGCGATCCCCCCAGGGGCGTCCTCCCGGCCGGTGCTCCCGGCCAGCCGCGCTCCGCCGCGCGCCTCCGGGAACCTGCGCTCGCGGGGGGTCCCTCTGGGGATCCAGCGGTCCTGACCCGAGATTGAAAGTCCCTTCCTCCCCAAGCTTTCCACACACCCCTGTTCTTCCGCGGGGACCTGGGCGCTTGCAGAGTGGGCGTTGAGCAGAGTGGGCGTTGTGCAGTCGGCGTTGTGCAAGTGGGTGGTGGGTTGAACTGACTCAGGTCTGATCACTGCACACACATCGGAGACACCTACGGTCCCTGGAGTTTAAACTCATGGGACTTTTCTCCGAGTGGCTTCAATGACAGACCTTAGCGCAGAAGACACTGCAGTTGCGAAGACTAACAGGAGGAAATTCCATTTCCACGCCGGCACGATTTAACCTTTCTAGCGCGATTCTGCTCCCTGTTGGCCGAGACTGGGGCGCCGGACTCTAAATCAGATTAACTAGCGGGGAGGGGAATCCCCTCTGATTGGTGGGATTAGGACACTGCTTCTGGAGTCGTCGTTTTCTCCAGAGTTAATCTGTTTTCACGGGACAGAGGAGGGCACGTAGGAAAGTCCCCTTCTCTATGCCTGCCGTGGTTCTTACAGAATTTGCATCCTTAAAAAATATGGCACAGTCCTATTCGTGAGCTCCCCGCCAATAAAGGTGGGGTAAAGCAGCCACAGTAATCATAGACTCTGCGATAAAGGAGCTTACAGACAGCATTTGGGTTACCTCAGATGTGGTCTTACAAACCGTGATTAAAATCCCACCCGGCAGTTTGGCCGCCAAGCAGTCAGTCGTCTTTAACCACCAAGCCTCAGATGATTGTGGTGTTACATCCTCAAGAGTACTTAGACTTGTGCTCGATGCACAGTCGGTGCTCAGTCAATACATGTTTACTACTGGTCTTATATACTGCTTATTTTTTGAGTGGGGGGCTGGAAGAGAGGTTTAAGAACAAAGAAAGAATGGAAGAGGCCATGCAGAGGATGGAAGAGTAACAGAGGTGCAGATTTTGTGGTCTTAGGAGACCACACTGGATCAGGAGGAAGATGGCATCAACTTGGGATGGGAGGACAGTTGGAGTCCAGCTGCCTCTTAGAACAGGGATGATTTAAAAGTGGAGAGAGTCTTGATATTTTAATGTGTTTCAAAAATACAGAGTGACAAACACTGGTATTCCTGAAGCACTTGTTTGCATCCTGGACGGTCCTGGGTAGCGTCTTCTAAATGACAAACTACCCTGGCGATTGTGTCATACCCGAGGGTTTATCTTGCTTCTCTGCTGGAATCAAGCCCGCCTTCCAGTTCTGTTGAGGAAGTTTGTCAAACATTAGTCAGAAAGTGATCTTTCCTTCTCGTTCCTCCTGCGAACAAGCCTCCGCACCACAGGGATGACAACGCACGTCCATCTGGGAACACTACACACTTGCACGCTCCAGTTGGAGCACCCAAGTCTAGGTGTCCATCTTCTGATTTGTCGCTACAGTGTACGATCAACAAAGGATTCAATTATTCCCCCAAAGAGCTAACCGAAGCAGAGCTTACGAACGTTTCCTTAGCTTCACAGTTCTCACCCAGCTATGGATCCTGGTCTCAAAGGACCAGAGATGTTCTGTTAGTCCTGCTGACCACGAGGCCACAAGAGAGAGAGAGAACTCTCTCAGCCTCAAGTGTGCAGCCGAGAATGTGTTTTGCAACTGGGAAAAACAGGGCTGGAGTGGGTAGGATGCTTGCTCCTCAGGTGAGTTTGATCCCTGGAAGCCCGTAAGGTGGAAGGAGAGAACTGCCTTCTAGAAGTTGTCTTCTGACCGCTACCCTCGTACCATGGCATGCATGTGAAGACTCTTTCTCTCCTTCTTGTGATTAAAACTCTGTCCGCATGCATGGGCTCTGAAGTAAATCACTTACTTATGCAGCGAGTCTGCTCGTCTCTGAAGGCAGTCTGTTTTTCAGGGACTTGTGGAAATGCTTCACTGTTGCCTTGCAGCCAGTCGTTGGGGAACTTCAGATGTCTGTGTGATGGAGACAATCCTAATCTTTATAGGGGAAAACCATGGTAGAAGACACAGGTTGATAATTAGGATGGTTGAAACAGCCCGAAGACTCTGCAAATTTTTGTGAATAGCAAAATATTTTTTCCTAAGATTTTTTTTTTGCTTCCTCACTGGGTGAATATAACCTTTCATTTCATACAACTCTGGGGCAAAATAGTTTGGGCTAAATGAAAGAGTATGTGATGGTTTTCTCATAAGCTCTAGAAAGAATGGAATGTTCTTTTAATAAAAGGAAGGCAGTACACGCCTTCTGTGCTAACCATCTTTACCACAGAAACCAAAGAAATAGCTAACACATCCTTCCTTTGCACCCTTGATTTACCTCCAACCTTGGAGAACCTTTAGCCCTATGCTCTACTTACTCTAAATGCCTGGGGAGGGAAAGGGAAACTGCTCCGAGGTCAGCAGAGAAGGGACGACCAGGCCTGAGGTCTTTGTCTCATGTAATTTCCTGGATTAGCATTTTTCGAGGCCCTCAGATAATATTAGGGTAGAAACAACCAACTGAAAATGCTGACTAAGATGTTACATTATTTTTCTAAATAAGAATTGAAATAAGCCAGTCCTTGGAAGAAATGAAGAGGTGTTAACCATAAGGCTTTCTGTAGTTATAAGGGCTTATCTGCATTTTAATTATTTTCAAAATCTTGTACCATGCTACATTGGTCTCTGGACTCAGAAAATTACAGCGCCTCATCCCTAGGGAGAGGACGAATGAGAGAGGGGCATGATTTCACTTCAGGCCTGTCCAACTGCAAAACTCTGGTTCCTGTATCCACAGCACCTGCTTTAGGATCTAACCTTAGTATGTGTGAAATGGGATCATGGTGACTTTTGTCATTTTCATCATTATTTTGTGAGCTGGTACAGTGCAGATTGACCCCCAATTCACAATCCTTCCTCCTGCCTCAGTCTTTTGAATGCTGGGATTACAGGTATGAGCCTCCATGCCCGGCTCATTTCCCTTATTGTTACCACCCGGAAGTGTTTCCCAAAGGAAAACCTGGGTCACACCAATCTGAAGGCCCAGTAAATGACAAACTCCAAACTACATAAACGAATGCAGAATACAGAGGTCACACTTTGAATACTTATTGTGAACACCTGTTTATTAATATAAACATACCTCAGTAGCGCAAGTACTGTATTAACAAGTTTTGTGGGGCTTTTTTGCCAACAGCTTTGGCAAATGAAGGTAGTCAATGTATCAGTAAATATTGGCCTAACTTTTCTCCACCTTTCCTGTCCCTTTGACTATTTCCAGATGTTTCTCGAGTTATGCTATTATTCCCAATAATAGATCATCTGTTTGGACTTCAGTACAAGTAAAGATAAGTATACTTAGCCCTTTATGTCCCTGAGATCACTATCTTTGTGTTTTATCGCCTTTCCACTAGTACACATGACTCTGTGGTTTTCTTCAGGTATAATTAGACTTAGCTCAAACATGAGGCCTTTAGGGAACAAGAATCTGAGGAAGGGACCAGTGATGTCAACCTCGGTCCTAAGGGAATTCTGTTTACTTCAAACCCTATCACTAAATGGTAACGGACACTTCTTAGACTTTGTGTTTGGAAGTCTTAGGAAACTCAGAAAGTAAAGGCAGATGAACATCGATACGATGACATTTCAACTGACCTTTCAGTTTCATGCGATAGCTGAAACAGATGTATGCCCACAACCTGGCACAGAGTAGGTAGGTAGTAGATCAAGACGCACATGTATACACCCATGCCATTAGAGCCTGAACTTGATTTTCAGATGCCTGTTTTCAGTGGGTTCCCTTTTCTTCTGTCTGGTGACGTTTGACTAGGGATGCTTCGTTACTGTTGGTAAGATTCCTTGCAGGAGCTTTCTGGAGCTCAGAACACTGACCTTTCCCAGGAAAGGCTTGCTTTTGTTGCTATCAGGACTGTACTCCTAGGCTGCAACTAACTATAACTTAAACGCACCACTTTTTGACACCATCTCAGTGGTGTGAATTGGGATGGTGATTTTGCACCTTAGTCCTCCCTTAAGGATACAGTTCTCAGGAAGCCCCGCCTCCTCACATATGCTTTCTATGCCAAAGCAACTGTTCTTGCAGGAGGGAGAACTGAAGGAGAGAGAAAGTGGATTCATTCTGGTTCATCTTTATTTTTAGGGCAGAGTTCTTAGAGGCCCGGATAGCATGCAAAGGGCCTTTTTGTGTGTGGATTCCAGGTTTGATTCTGTTCTTGCACCAGCGAGCCTATTGCCATCATATTGGTCAACAGACACATCCCCTCAGGATAGAAGCACCCGCCTGCTTGCTTACTTCTTTGGACTTCCACTTCCCTGCAGATTTGGGTCTGGCAGTTTCTTTCCATTTCTTAAGCAGTCTTCTTGTTTTTAAGTCAGTTATTGTATGCACAACAAGCATTTTCATTCCTTTCAGCACAAGAGGATGCATGACTTAACCTACTCCTGGAAGCACATGCTTCTGTCTCTTCTCAATTCATATTTATCACCAGTGTTTCGTGCTTCATTCAATCATTATTAACGTGTGGACGATTGATGTCTTTTCAATTCCCAGAAAAACTCTCAACATAAGGCATGGTGATAATTTTTATTTTCATATTTAATGTAGTTTTGAAAATGCCAAAGTGCTAGTGCTAGAGGCTCTGGCCTTTTAAATTTGTTCCTTCCAGGAGTGCACTCCTCTTGGCTAGATGCTGTAAGACATGAACTCAGAGAGGTGATCAGAAACAAGTATCTCAAGCCAACCAACTCCCTTTGCAGCACAAAGTGCTATAGACTGGAGTAGGGGTGTACACCCCTTGTCTTGGCAGCCTCCATGTGCCCAGGCATCCTGAATGATGGGCACCGCCCTACCTGACCCTCTGTGCTGGCCTGGTTCAAATGCACTCCCGACTGAGACACTCGAGGCTTCTGGCCTTTTAAATTTGTTCCTTCCAAGAGTGCACTCCTAATCTGAAATAACTATTTAAACTCACCACTTTTCGATGCCATGTAAATGGTATGAACTTAGGTGACAGTTTTGCACCTAAGACCTATCTTGTGCAATTGCTTTTCAGGAAACCCTGCCCACCATTACAAATGCTTTCTATGCCAAGGTGCTATTGATTTTCTGCAGTGGGCACTGTGAAAGCATGATTGTATTTTAATCATTGCAACCACACCTGTCTAACGCCAAACATTAACCATTGATAATGAAAGTATATAGCCTATCATCTGTTCTAAAAAACATTCCTAAGTTACCTAAATTTCTTATATAAGATGATGTCACTCATAATATTCATTTCTGAGCTAAATTAATATTAGCTTTAAATATCTGCTTCACTTTCATAAAAATAATCGTTTGTATCCACCAGCATCTATATAAAGTATATTAACACTAGTTTCTTTTTTCTTTAATGTGCCTGGTGGATTGTTCACAGAATTATTGATTTAAAATAACTAGAATAAAATCTGAGATATCGTTCCCCATGTGCTTCATTCAATCATTATTAACGTGTGGACGATTGATGTCTTTTCAATTCCCAGCAAAACTCTCAACATAAGGCATGGTGATAATTTTTATTTTCATATTTAATGTAGTGTTGAAAGACTTGAATTAACTTTTTTGTTCTCTGCTTCTGGTCCCATTGTAGAAATCACTCTTTTATATTGCTGTGAGATAACACTGAGACTCAAACAATTTAAGGAGAGAAAAGGGAGATTTATTCAGTTTAGGGTTCCAGAAGGGAGATACGGTCCACTACGGCAGAAAAGTTATGGCAGGTAACAGAAGCTGGAGGAGGCTCAGGTCACATCCTTATAGAGTCTGAGAGCTGCAAACTGTTCCCTGCAAGAGCAGGCTGACTAACTGAAGCCAGGTGGGGCTAAGACCTCAAAGCCCACCCTCCAGCAAGGTTCCACCTCCTAAAGGTGCCATGACCTTCCTAAACAACTACAGATTCAAACACATGAGTCTTTGGGGGACAACTCACATTTCAAACCATGACACCACCCCCAAAGTTCTTGAAGTTCTTTTCCTTTTTGATTCTTGTTAAGGTCCTCATTAGTACACTTGCTTACTTAGTAAGCAAATATTTATTAAGCGACTGAATCAGAAACTTTGCTTTTCACAATCGACTCTAGCTACTGAGGCTTTATATTCTTTATTTATAGGTTTTAGTCCATTTGGACTCTCTAAATCCATTATAAGCATAAAATTTATTTCTAAATGAGGCACACCCCACCAATCTACAACCTTTATATACCATAAGTCTTCTATCCATGAGTCTTGCAGTAGCTTGAGCCAAAAGCAATAAAATGTCCTATTTATTTTTCTGACATATTCAACGTTTCCTGTTAGCTTTTGTATTCACATGTATGGTAATGGGGGTTGACTCCAGGCCCCTGTGCATGCTAAGCAGTCTTCTGCTAAGCTATATCACGCCTCTTCTCCTCATTTCTTTATTTTGAAATTAGCATATCATTATGTCACTCAGGCTGGCCTGAACCCACTCTGTGGCCACACCAGGACTTGAACTTCAGATCCTTCTGCTTCAGCCTTCTAAGTAGGTGGGGTTTACAGATTTGTGCCACCAATGCTGTTAGCTTTAAAATTACTTTGTATATTTTTAATTTAAGCTGTCCACACTGTAAGAGGAAGAGTGTGTGCGTGTGTGTGTGTGTGTTTAAAGATCATAGCATTGCAGATAATTCGAACCCACTTCTCTAAGACTTTGCATTGCAGTCGTCACATGGCATTGGGTATCTTTGTCATGTCCACGATCATCTTCCTGGCTAACAGTGGGGTGGCACTCCTATTCACTTAGAGCCCTGACTATATAGTCTGGCACTTTTCTCTTTACCACACACCTTTTGAAAATGGCCCTACCCATTCATTTCCTAAACTTTATTTCCTTTGTGCACCAAGAAATAGTTTCTATAAATAACATAAACACTCCCTCGTAGCTGATTTATCAGTGAATGAGTCACACTATACCCTAACTCAAGTTTAGCACTTTGTTCTGATGTTCTAGAGATCAAAACACAGAGCAGAATTTGAAAGATACAGCTTGTCAATTTAAAATATCCCAGCTTGTTTTCTCTTAAGAAAAATTAACTCACTTCCTCTTCATTCACTTTCCCTAAGCTTCACAGACCATTTAATTGTTTTTTTAATTTTTTTTTAAAAAAAGGAGTTACTAGGACTGGGAGTATAGTTCAGTTGGTGGGATGCTTGTCTAGCAGGTACAAAAGCCTGGGTTACATTTCCAGCACCACATAAACTGGATATGGTGACATGTGCCCATAAGACTAATACTTGGGAGGTGGGTACAGGAGAAAGAGAAGTTTAGGGTTTTTCTTAACTACATAGTGAGACCATCCTGGGATATATAAGACCTTATCTCAGGGAAAGAGGGAGAGAGAGAGAAAAAAAAAAAAGTCAATGACTGCATCATGTGCAATACAGATAAGACCATATCAGGACAAAGTTTAACACACTAAGGCCTAAGTTCAGTTTAATACATCTATTTCTGTTGTCTCTTAAGTTCATGAAGCATCAATAAGTTGATTAGAATAATTGTATGGTCCTTCCATGTAAGTCTGCCTAACTCTCTTGAGCCATCAGGTCTCTATTGCCAACATGTTTTAAGTGATTACCAAAAACAAAGGGGAAAAAAGTGGAGTCCTCCCTTGGGTTAACATTCCAACTTGAAACCTGTATGTATAAGTAGAGTTTCACTTTCTAAAGTTACTACACCTACAGTTTAAAATGACGACAAACCCTCCTCTGATTCCATCTGTTCATCGCCAAGATTTACTGAACACTCGCGCTCTTGTTGCCAGTCATGGGGTGTCCTGAGAATCAACTCATTTACTCTTTAACATGTTGTGAAGTCAGTGTGTGAGCAAATAGTCAGAAGGGAGCACATTTAACTGAAACAAGTCCTTGGAGAGCTTCCCAAAGAAGCTCATGTCTCGCTGGCTTCTCTGTGCTTAAGAAGTTGTTTATTTCACAGAGGGATGACATGTAATGTCAAGTAGCAGTCCCGGCTGGATTAGGTAACGAATAATGTGTTATTGTCTCAATTGGACAATATTTTGGCAGCTATCTACCACTAATATCTCAAGATAATAACAATAAGGAATTCAATTTACAGGCATTCCTTAGCACCTAAAAAAAAAAAAAAAAGTAGAGCTGGAGAGATGGCTCAGCGGTTAAGACTCTGCCTTGCAAGCAGAAGGTCCTGAGTTCGGATCCCAGGTCCCACATAAAAATGCCAGGCGAAAATAGCAGTGGCCTGCACTTCTGGCCCTGGTGAGCAGAGCTTGGAAAATGCCAGAATGAAGCAAGATGGAGGTAGAAGCAATCCATGGTGATTCTTGAAGTCACCCTTGGTTCTCCACAGGGACACATGTGCCCTCTGATACACACACGCACACACACACACGCACACACACACACGCACACACACACATGCACACACACACACACAAAAACACAAACTGAATGAATAAATAAAGTTTTTTAAAAAGTCGATGGCATTGATATGAACACATTACCCCCCCCCCACCCCCCCCCTCCGCTACTAAATACATTTCTTTCCTTATGGTAACAGAAGGTAATAAATTGGAACATAAACTTTCTCTGTATGGGCAGTAATTTTTATTGCTTAACCTTACTGCTGTGCCAGTATTCAGTGAATGTGGACAGAAAGATTTGTTTCCATTCAAGTTGATAATACTTGGGCCAAGCTGTAACCAGGATTTGTGGGTGATAAAAAGAAAATAGGCTGCCAATGAACATTTCACATGAGAAAAATTTGGCCCAATGGGAACACAAGGTTTAAAAGGATGTTGGCAGCCAGATCCTGCTTCCATTTCTCTGGAAGTCCGTGAAGAAAGCCCAGAAATCTTGAGGTCGTAAAAGGCATCTTGTGTGTTGTTTGGAAGGAAAACTTGGTGGAATTAGTTTTTTCTAGCATAACTCAGGGAAGTTAAAGGCTGGTTTTTTGTTGTTTGTTTTGCTTTTGTTTTTAGCAATCCTTGGTTAGCATTTCAAGGATGCACATGAAGAAGGTCTAGATTTCCATTCCTAGGCAACTGCTGTAAAATAAAATGGAGCCCGTGTTCTTGTGGCAGAGGAAGAGGATGGCCAGGCAGATTACAGATCATAAAACTAGTCTTAATGAGGAAGAGGATGGTCAGGCACGTACAGATCATAAAAGCGGAGTCTTGCTGAGGAATAGTTACAGTGCTTAAACAAAAGGATAGGTGGTCACTATACAAACATTGACTCTCGCTGTCCATGTCTTTACAATGGAACACGAATGTTTGTCAGAAGGATGTGTTCTTTCCACTCAGCTGCACTGAGTGAATGGAGAAATGCGGATCATTGCAAATACCTGGGTTTCTTCCATTTTCTTCTCAGTGTGTGTGACTTCTCAGGCTTTGACTTAAGAGCTTCTGGGAGCTTTTTTCGTGTTACTGAAAAGAAATCCCTTGAGATTCAGGAAGGTTCTCCAAATGGGAGAAGGGAATGAGATTTTACCCGGGAACTTTATCTGTATTGTACTCCTTCTCCTCGAAGGAATCTGCGGGCTGTCGATGCTCTCATTCTCCCTTGCCGTGTTTTCCATCAGCACCCCATCCCTTCCAGGTACTATAACAGATGTTAACATTCCATCACTGTGAGAATGTGGACTCTTGATTATTTAAACAGTATAAGTTTGTCTTTGTGGATGCTGATTAACACAGTGAAAAATTCAAACGATGAGATAGCGCCGAAAATGATTTTCCTCAGCATCCCTTTTGGAATGTTGTATAAACGTGAGACCGATTTGGGTTTTCACAAATGCTGTTAAAAAGCAATAAATGTTAGTTTGGACGAGGCCCTCCCTGTGGCTAGTTTTCGGAACAGTAGTCCTTGGAATCAAACCCAGCATTTCACCTTAATAAGACAAGATTTAGTGTTCCAGTAAATGAATGCATGCACTCAAGAGTAAGTGTCCTCAGAAAAAACTGCAGCGAATTACATGTAACTCTAGACCTTGTTCATTATGTAAGCGCTTCACAGTTGAGCATTCATGAGTTACAAGTTCCCAAAGGCCAACAAGCCACGGTCCTGTTTCCTGAGATGTGCAAGAGGTTTCATTGGTATTTCTGTGGCTTAGCAAAGAATTTTAATCCTTCATGAATCAAGGAGCCCGTGTCCCATACAGAGCCTTATTACCACTGTCTGGGGGGGGGGGCAATGCACAGAGGTACCCCAGGGCAGCCTCCAGTGAGTGGAGCTTCAAGGAGCTTGTGTTAAAGGATTGGCTGTGCTGTGCTGAACGCTGTTATCGTGTACACGTGAGCATCTTTCGAAGATGGTCACACACTCCAGGAGCCTCGATTCAAAGTGTTTGTAATTCCCTGAGGGTAACTGACACTTCCTTATACTGTAGTGGGGTTACTCTGGGTGCCTATAATTCTCTATTTTATCATACCCATAAAAGCTATTCATACAATTTACTAATTATCCCAGTAGTTCTCCATAAAGGGTTAATTATAAGTATTGCAAATGATAATTGAAGACACTAAGTAGATGAAGTGAATTCCTTGTGGTTTTCTGGTAGGTCAGTATAACAGCAGAGAAAAACCAAATTTGCCAAAGTCTGTGGTCTGTATTTCTCTCTGAATAGAGAGAAACTCACCAATATCTGAATACATATATGTAAAGTGGTGGGTGGCAGCATGCATGCTATTGTGAGCATGTGGAGGTCACAGGACAACTTGTGAGAGTTGGCTCTTCCTTATACCGTGTGCATTCTGGGAATGGAGCTTCCGTCGTCAGATTTGGCAGCAAGCACCTGCACTATCTCCCCAGAAACCCCTGATGGCATTTAGAATGAAACTTTCTTATAGGGATTGCACTAAGTCGATTGTGAGCTAGGAAGCGTGGTACAGCCTCATCTCCTTGGAAGACCTAGCACTAGAAGTACTATAACACATGAAATCAGTGATTCAGCTAATCATTCATATTTTAATATGTGCTTCAAAATCCTAGCATCCAATCCTTGAATTAGTGAGAGGTGGGCTGGGAAGATGACTCTGGGTAAAGTGTTTGCCATGCAAGTGTGAGGACCTCAGTTTTGATTCCCAGCACCCAATAAAAGCTGTGAGCAATGACCCAGGCACTGGAAGGGTAGAGGCAGATGGGTCCCAGGGCTTTCTGGCCAGCGCATTGAGTTGAAATGACAAGCTTAAGGTTCAATGAAAGACCCTGGCTCAAAAAAAAGAAAAAAGGTGGGCAGCATTGTAGGAAGACACCCAGTGTCAATCTCTGGCTTCCACATGCCCACAGAAGCCATAGCAAGTGCATGTATACACACACCCACACATGCACACATACACACACTCACACACACACACAGAGAATGTATTCATTTCCCTACCTTTTCTATGTGCATGTGCTTTTTAAAATGAGGACCCTGGAAATTCAACCATCTGCCAATTTGTTCTTATTTCCATGGGATATGTAAGTTCTGAAGCCATGTCTGTTTATATATTGTACTGGTGGATCTGTGTGTAGTTGAAGATAACATTTGGAAGTGGATACCATCTAAAAGGTGGGTACAGACTGAAGCTGGAGGAAAGCGATAGCATAGTCTAGAAGTGAGAGTGAGGCAGAAAGCTAAAGGGGAGCTGGGTCCTGTAGTAGAAGTATAGCTTGTCCCTTTGTGTGAGAATATGCACATGCAGAGGAAAGCGCCTGAGCGCCTCTGCCTGGCCTGTGTAAGAACAAGAGAAGGATAGCCTAGTCGTCTGGGGAAGCTTGATTCTGTAGACAAGGGGATACCAAGTTTCAGCCCCTGGGTCAAATCCAGTCCCCTTTTTGTTTTGATAAATTGCTTCTACTCCTTAGCATAGGAAAAGCATGACATTCCAGTTTCAATGTCTATAAACAGCACTCTCTGGAGCACAAGATGCCCGTTTCACACATCTGGGGGTCTCACAGCAAGAAGAGGGATTCGTGACAGAAACGGGGATACCTACAAAGCTAAAAATGATGCTATTTGTGCGCTGAGAAGATGACTCTGTGGCTGAAACTTGCCATGCAAGCAAAGGGATCTGAGTTCTGATCCCAAATCCTCCGTAAAATGTGTTTGGGGGGGGGCGTGGCAGTCTGCCTGGAATTCCAACCCAGGGAAGCTGAACCAGGAATCACCAGAGCAAACTGACTAGCAGACTATCAGCTGGTTCTGGATTTAGAGACACAGCCTCAAAATAGTAAGGTGGAAGAGTGATTGAGGATGACTCCTGATATCAACTTTGGGCTTCTACAGTCACGTGTATGCACACATTTCCCCAGACAAAACACACATGCACACATGCATGCATGCACACACTACACACACATACACATAAAAATGGACAGGGAAGGAAAGGGAAGGGAAGGGAAAGGGAAGGGAAGGGAAGGAAGGAAGGGAAGGGAAGGGAAAGAAGTAAGTGAAGGAAGGGAACGGGAAGTCCTATCCGTGCCGTATTACGTTGAGTGAGGTTACGCTTGGTCTTTAACTTTCCCTTATCCGTTCAGCTTTCTTCCTGTGTCCGATTGCCTTTCCGTTTCCTTTACTTTCCGTTCACTTTCTAAGTCCTTTCTCACTTCCTCCTTGCCTGCCCTCTTCACCTCCATTTCCGGTTACGTACTTCCTTTCACTTTCCTTCTCCTTTCCGTATCCGTTCCTTTCCGCTTCCTGTTCCTTATCCCATTCATCCTTTCACTTTTTCGGCCTTCTCCTTCTCCGATCCCTTCTGATTCTCGTCCCTCCTTTCGCCTTCCCTTTCCTTGCTTTCTCAGGCAAAGGTAAGGGATAATGTCCCAGGGAAGCAGGTAGAAGTCCCTTTAAAGTGCATGCAAAGGGAATGGAAGGCAAGGGAAGGGAAAAAGGGAACTTGACGTTCCGTAATGGAAAGTGGACTTGACGGGGAAAGTGATTAACGCATTTCATGGAATGTCCTTGAAATTGACTGGCCGTGCCACAGTTCCTTTCCCTTTCCGTTCCTTTCCACCGGTGCCATTTCAGGCAGGGCCTTTCAGTTCAATTTCATATTTCCTTCACTTCCTTTGCCTATGCCGTGTCAAATATAGCAGTTCCCCTCTTTGACGTTTCCTTTTCACCCCGTTGCCTTTACTTTCCGTATCCTCTTACCTTTAAAGTCTCTGAACCTATTTTTCCCCTTCATCGCGTTTTTTGTATTTACCATCGGTCTCCCTTCCTGTCCACATTCCCTATCCCCCTTCCGTTCCCTGCCACTTCCCCCCCCACTATCCCCTTCCCTTCCCCCCCCCACCCAACAACCCCCCCCCCACCTTCCCCCTTACCCCTTCCCCCTTGCCCTTCACAGGCACCCCTTCCCATTCCCTCCCACCTTCCCTTCCCTTCCCCCCTTCCCTTCCCATTCCCATTCCTTCGCCTGTCTCCCCTTCCCGTCCCTATGCCCCCCTTCACCTTCCCTTTCACCCACTTCCCTTCCCTATCCCCCTTCTTCCCTTCCCCCTTCCCTTCCCTTCCCCCCTTCCCTCACTTACCCTTCCCCTTCACTTACCCTTCCCCACAACACCCCCCCCCCCCAACTTCCATTTCCACTTCCGCATTCCAATTCCCTTCCATTCACTTTGCCCTTCCTTCCCGTCCCTTGCCCTTTCCCTATCCCTTCCCCCTCCCTTCAATTCGCCCCTCCTATCCTCCCCACGGGCCCTCCCATTTCCCTCTATCCACTTACCCCCCCTTCCCTTCCCCCTATCCCCCCCTTTCTTCCCCTTACCTCCTCCTTCCCCTCTTCTTCTTCCCTTTTGCATTTTTTCATTTTTATCTCTCTCTTTCAATCCCCCTATGTCCCCCCCCCTGTTTTCCACGTCCCCACCCCCTTGCTCCATTAACCACCGATATTTGGCTTTGGATTATCCCGCTCAGAGAAATGTGGTTTGCAGTAATTGACAATTTTGGGTTTTTTCTTTTAAAAAGCTTATGTTTCATCAGTCTATGGAGCCTGTTATTGTGTCTATTATACCAATATTTTTGAAGTTCATGTCTTACAACATTCCCTTTATAAATATCTATAGAATTCTCTTTATAAACAATATTCTCTCTGTAAAGATCTGTAGGGGGGGATTCTAAAGTTAAGCCAGATTCTGTGACTTTCCTGTATTCCCTGAGATGTCTGTCAGACTGCTCAGAAGTGGATTTGTGGCTTTCTTTCATTTTGTGCATCACTCGCATGCTGGGTGACATCACGTTTCACGTCCCCAGCTGGTTTTCTCTTTCTTTTGTCCCATCAACTTCTACTATAGAAGCTTTAGCTGCACTTCATGTGTCATGGAAGCCTCTGTAAATTTTAAAGAAATTTCAAGGGAATTTAAAAATATGTAAAGTGAATAATCAAAGGCATTTGAATTCTACTTTCAAAAACTCTCCATTATTGATCTTCACCAGAGAGTTCTTTGCTTGGGACTGCTTTCTGGTTGAGATCTCTAACCTTCTTGGAGGCCTTTAAATAAATGTCTGCAAGAGGGCTCAGGACATACACCAGAAGTTGTTTATCTAGAGTCCAGAGAATCCAGGAGAGAGGCAAACTTGAACAGGAAAAACATATTTTATGTCTATGATAGAAATGTGACACTTCTATAAACAGTTAGCAAACCATACTAATAATGGTAGTACTTATCACCACATTGCCAATAGAAACCACACATGTGTTTATATCATGTTGTAGATACTGCAAAATAGCTGCACTTTTTATTACTACAGAGTTAAGATTGTTGCTCGAGCTGTCTATCTAGATAACCAGATATTGGAATTTAATGTCGATAAAGGAGTATATTATTATAATAACTAAAATTGCTTTGATAATTATAAGTCATTTTTTTCTTTGTAATCTTCTATGTTTTATGCATTTAAATTTTTTTTTCAGGATGGTGAGATGGTTCAGTGGCTACAGCCTTTGCCTCATGAGCAAAAGTTCTGAGTTCTGATCCCAGATCCCATGTAAAAATGTTAGGCAGAAATAGCAGCAGCCTGCACTTCCAGCAAGAGAGAGCCTGGGGACCCCAGAGCAAAGCAGTACTAGGAGGTAGAAGCAATTCAGGACGATTCCTGACGTCGTCCTTGGTCTTCTACAGGCACACACATTGAAGTGCCATCTTCTACATACAAACACATACCCACACCTGAACACAGGCAAAAAAAAAAAAAAAAAAAAAAAAAACTCCTGAGAAGGGGGGAGTGCCAGAGACGGCCAAAAAGGGATGGTCGCGACCGGATTGCATTAGTAACAGATCGACGGCCTTCCTCCTCCCGCCTTCCATCCTCTCTCGCGTCTCTCTTTTCTCTCTCTTTCTCTCTCTCTTTTCTTTCTCTTTCTCTGTTCTTTCTCTCTTTTTTCTTTCTTCTTCTCTTTCTTCTTCCTTCTTTCTCTTTAACTCTTTCTTCTTCTGCTAGTAATCTTTCTCGATTCTATGCACTTCTCAGCAAGAGAGAGCATGGGGACAAAAGAGAAAAAGATAGGCTAGATACGGTAGGAAGAGGACAGGAGAACGCAAAAGGAAGGAAGGAGGAAGGTAGGAGGGGGAGGAGAGTGCTAGCGGGAAGGCCGCGCGGCAGAAGGGTAGGGGGGCGAGAGGTCAGATCGAGGGGAGCGTCGGGGCGTGTCCGTGAGATAGGCGCGACGTAGGGAGGATTTCGGGAGGTCGCTCTCTTCTTGCTCTCTTTCTTTATTGCTTTCTCTTCTTTTTTCTCTCTTCTTTCTCATCCTTCCTTCCTTCCTTCCTTCCTTCCTCTTCCTTCCTTCCTTCCTTCCTTCCTTCCTTCCTTCCTTCCTTCCTTTCTTCCTTTCTTTCTTTCTTTCTTTTTTTCCTTTGTCTTGCATCCCAGGCTGACTTCTAAGTCATGACCTGTCTGTCTTAGCCTCCCAAGTGCTGGGTTATAGACATATGCCATCATTACCAGTTCCCAAAGGAATTCTTGACTTAGAAAAGGATAAGGAAATTGTGTGAAAGTGTACTCACACAAACGTACAGACACACACACACACACACATTTCATACATAAGGTTCCAGGGATTTGTATAACCGTCTTATAAGATAGACACCTAGGATCTGCATTTTTAAGAATTCATACCCTATTAGCTAAAGTTCATGATAGAGAGAATTTTTACTTAGTTATTTTTAAATCCTTGTAACAGTTTCTTTTTGTGGCCGTGTGAAAATACTCTGACCCAGGCAAAAAAAAAAAAAAAAAAAAGGAGCAAGAGTTTATTATTGGATTTATGGTTCCAAAGGGGACGTATTGCAGCAGAGAGAGCATGATGGGCAGGTTGGCAGCAAACACAGGTCTGTCAGAGCCGCCATCAGGAGCCGGCCTATCTTTCAAAGCTGCTGAGGAAGATCTTCCGTCCAGCCAGGCTGGAGAACCTCAGTCCAGACTGATTCTTTATAGGAACAAGAAGCCTGTGACATGCCATGACCCTCGGTAGGCAGGTGGGCTTTCTCTACTTCAAAGTGCTCCCTTTCTTCCTCCCTCGCCTCCAAGTCTGTTAGGTCATTTACCAGCTAATGCACTTCTGCAGTCACCTCCTTCTTTGTGGAATATGTAAACTTGAATGTTCCAAGTAGCACCTTTACAAGCTTGCTCTTCGTGTCCCTGTTTTGCCATTACCTAATAAGCCCTTTCTTAGTCAAATGTTCTTCATTGTGATGACTGTGTTTTTCCGGAAATATTCCCCATTCTGAATCACACTTCAGAAAGTGTAGCTTAAGGAGCCTGTGGGATAGCTCCGTGGTTAAGGAGCCTGCATGCTAACCTGGAGACCTGAGTTCAATCCCCACAAGCCCACTTAGTGAAGGAGAGAACTTAATTCTGAAATCTATTTTTTAACTTCCATTGGTGTGCCATGACATGCATGCAGCTATTCTCTCTCTCAAAAATATTTTAAAAAGAATTAGTGACTATTGATATTAGAAGCCTCATTATGACCTTTGACTGTTAGCAAGGGAACGCATCCAGAAGAATTCTCATATCACATTTGATAGATTTAGATACAAAAGGCCACACTGGAATAACCTCCGCCAGACCACTGGGCTTTTCCTTTGTTCCTTTTCCTAGCATTTCTGGGAAAAGTTTCCAAGGACCTCCTGGGCAAAGTTGTTACTCGTTTATACCTCATGTCTGCCCTATAAAATTATTTACAATGAACCAAAGTAAACTACAGTCATCATTCCTTTTCCAGATATCTCATATTGCATTAACTGATGGTTTTTATGATCATCTTTATCCCGTAAAGTTTAAAAATTAATAATGTTACCACATATAGCACTTATCTTCATGAGATTACTGACTCTCGGTGCAACACATCAAACAAAAAGATACTTAGCAAAGATGTTCAGTTTACAGAGATAATTCAAGCTTATAATAATTCTTAAATTAATGGCAGTTTCTCTGATTTATATGCTTATTCAACTGGGGGAATAGTGCATTGATTCTCTTTTTAATACTATTGTTAGTATTTTAGGAAAGTATAGTATTTAATACTATTTTAGTATTTTAGGAAAGTATAGTATTTAATACTATTTTAGTATTTTAGGAAAGAAAGAAGGAAGAGAAAGTATGCACATGCACGGTGCAAGGCACACAGATGGAATCAGAGGACAACTTTCAGAAGTCAGTTCTTTTCTTCTACCATGTGAGTTTCCAGGAATCAAACACAGATCTCCAGGTTTGGGAACAGGTACCTTACCTACCAAATCGCATAGACTTTCTTTTCCTTTCATGTCCTTTTGATGTAAATTTGGTTACAACTATTTTGGGAAAAAAAATGTGTCTACCTCCTTTTTGCTTTGCTCTGAGATTTCCCAGGCTCCACGGCAGGCAGGGCAGGTCACTCCCTTTTCCACCTGGCATTTTTACCTGGGATCTGGGACCTGAACTCAGGACTTTCTGCTTGCAAGGCAGAGTCTTCACCCCTGAACCACTGAGCCACTGTTCCACCCCTCTCTTTAATTCTTCTATGCAACTATTAGCATGGAAAATAAATTTCAGAATTCTTTGGAGCCAAAAATGAGAACCCAAATGGCTTGGTGTGTAGTGTGGTATAGTCTGACAGAAAAGGCAGCTCCATGCTGAGCCCTCCCCCCCCCAGCGGAAGTTGCATAGAGCACTAAGCTGAGTGCCACCCCACCGTCTCCTGCCTCCCCTTTCATAAGTGATATTATTTCAAATTTTCCTACACTGAAAGTTCCTCTACTGAGTTACTATGGAGAGCTAAGCAAGTAGCTCAGTGGTGGAGTCCCTTGCTTAGCATGCACATAAAACTCTGAGTCCAGTACTGCAAGAAAGAAGAGTTGCTACTGGAGGGCTATCGTGTCACTGCAGGTTAGCAATAATCACTACATAGGAGAGTGCATATGGACTGTACTTTTACCCACACTGTATCTAAGGCCATAGGTCAATTCCTGCCAAAAGATGGAGGTTCAAGAAAATGTAATTTGGAGTGCAGAAAATTATCTTGCTTTAAAGATAAGCTTCACCTTGTAAATAAAGATACGCATTTTAATGTGCAATTTAATAATTGATTTTCAAATGAAATTTGCTGGAGCAAAAATTTAGGCGTTAAAATAAAACAAAGAAATATAGAATTGCAAGAAGAAAATGGATCTTTTATAGTCTCAGATTTTAAAAATATGACACAAACTTGGATACCATTTTTAAGATTAAGTGTTTTCAAAAAAATCTTATTTAAAACAATGTCAAAAGAAAGACAATGTGGGCTGGAGAGGTGGCTCAGGGGTTAAGCCTCCGCCTTGCAGGCGGAAGGTCCTGAGTTCGGATCCCAGATCCCACGTATAGACGCCAGGCGGAAGCGGGGGCGGCCTGCGCTTCTGGTCCTGGTAGGGCGGAGCCTGTGAATCCCGGGGCAGAAGGAGGTGGAGGCGTCCATGGTGGTTCGCGAATTCGTCCGTGGTTCTACACAGACACACACACATGTGTGCACATACACACGCACATGCGCACAGTTGAATAAATAATAAAAAAATTATTAAAAAAAAGAAAGACAATGTGGGAAATAATATGCAAGTCCTCAAACACATAGGGCTGTTTTCCGTAATATATAAAGTTCCTTTAATTCAACATCTTTTATTTATTTTTGTGTGTGTATGTATGTATATACATGTGTGTGGTGGTGTGTATAGAAGAGGGCCCTTTAGTGCGTGTGCCTGTAGAAGCCCAAGGATAATATCAGGAATCATCCTGGATTGCTTTACCTCTTTTTTTTTTTTTTTTTTTTTTGCTTTATTCTGGGGTTTCTCAGGTTCTTCCTTCCAGGGCTGAAATTACAGGCTGTTACCATTTCTACCTGACATTTTGGGTGGGATCTTGGTTTGGAACTCAGGACCTTCTGCCTGTGAGGCAAAGGCTTTAATCCCTGAGCCATTGCTCCAGCCCCGAGTCAATATCTTTTAAAATATGCAGTCCAATAGGTTAAACACGGAGCAAGAATGTGGATAGCTGTGTATGGTGACACATGCCTACTCAGGGGGGCAAGAGAAGGAGAACAGGTTTAAGGCCAGCCTAGATTACACAGCAGAGCTCATGTCAAAAGTAAATAAATGGCAATACTTGAAAAGAACATAGAAACTTTTAGAAAACAAAAATAATTCTAACTTATGGGAAATGTTCAGTCTCATTGATTATCAGAAATAGAAATTAAATGTGAGTTTTGAAACTGGCAAGAGGGTTGTAGGTCAGGACACTTACTGTATAATCCCAAAAACCTGACTTTGAGCTCCCAGTTCACATGTAAATATAGAAAGAGAAAACCAATCCACCATATTGTCCTCTCATCTCCACATGTAAGTTGCATCACATGCACACATGCAATCATAGTAAATAAAAAAGAAAACATAGATAAGCTGTTTTTTTAAATATGTGAGGTTAATTTATAGGCAAAAGAACGGGGATGAGCACACATTTGGATGCTTCAGCCCCCTGAAGGAGAGTTGGACGTTCTTGTCAAAATTAAAATTAGCTTGAGCACATTGTTTGAGCTAGCAATTCAAATTATAGCACACTTTTTCTATAGAGATATTGTAAATAAGCTGTCTTGCAGATGCTATTGTTTGATAATATATGCACAAGGACATCTTTGACATCATTAATAATAAAGGGTTGGAAGCAAGCTAAATTTCTATCAATAGGAGAATTCTTGTATCCTGTATCCTTATTGTATTTATGATCTGGACTAATTAAAAGATATTTTTAAAAGATACCAGTGTGATAATATACTAGTGTGCAGAATCTATAATCAAGTAACATTTTGGAAAGAAATGTAAAATATACCTTTAAATCCAGATCAAACCAATACTGATCAAACCAATGGCATTATTGGTTTGATTATTCTCTTCTAGCAAAGAGAACTAAGTAATTAGGTAGATTTCCTTTTCCATAAAATTAAAAAAGAAAGAAAAATTATGTATATATGTATGTATCTTTTACATATATATGAGAAAAAAAGAGAGAAAGAATATATGTACAATCAAGAACTGTGAAACATCTCAAGTTTTTACCCCATTTATAATGAGACAAGATAACATGCCATGATTTCATGGATACTAGAAGAAAACATGAGAATTCTGGCTCTGAGACAAAGGACTGTATTACACTTGGCCTAGTAGTCAGGGTGCTTATGTGTTGACCTAGTTCCCAGCTACCCCAGGGGCATGAATGCACAACGGCTACATACCTGAATAAACAATGAGTTGAATTTAAAAAAAAAAACCCTAAACGCAGGGACTCTGAACCTGAACCCCAAAGGGAAGTAGACTGATTGGCCCTTTGTTCTGGAGGAAGACATTACCTGTAGCTACCAAGACCATCCATACTAACATCCTTGAATAAGAGAATAATTGACAGCTCCTCTCAAGATGCACAGAGGCACCAGGCACTTGTAGGGAACTGTTTTCCCATCTCTTATTTATTTGTAAATGGGCACATTCACTTGCAGACATATGCTTACATATACGAAGTGTAAAGACTAGAGTAACTCCAGGTGCTTTGAGGCTTTTAGCTAAGTTGTGGGGAGCTGTGCTCAATGGTCATTGGTGAGTTTGGGAGGCCTGGATCCGGTGTCACTAACTCATGCAGCCTGGATCAAAGATCACTATGGTCACAGAGGGCATGGTCCTATCTGGCTGGCCATCACCACGGACAAGTTATTGGTCAACTGGGGAGTATGAGCATAAATGAATTAGCACTGTTCCTCGCGGCTGCTGGGGCGGTTAACTGCAGTGGTCAGCAGGAGCACCTTGGCACGCGCTGAAGGGCACCGGGTACCGGGTACGCTATCAGATTTGGAAGGTGGCACCATGTTTTCTGTAGCGCTGGCCTGAGTCTTGCTATGTTTGGTTTCACTCGAGCTCGGCATCCCACTGAAATGGATTTGAAGTCCGTGCTTCCCGAGTATGGACCACACACTGAAAATGGAGGTTTCGATCTTGGCTTTGGCACCTGGATAACGAGGCACCAGCGGAACAAGCTTTCATTCATCCACGGAACACAGTGGGTTTCTGTCTCATAGTTCGGGGTGGGCCAGAAGGAGCTGTGACTTGTCTGCCAAGGGATGAATTGACACCCTGTGAGAAAGGTGTGGAGCCCCTCCCACATCACCTTGAACGACCTGTTTTTGCAGCACCAAATGACTCATATTTTAAGTTTTTTAATTCAAGTGTAATATACATATATTTAAAATATGTAAATCTTAAATGTACCGCTCAATAAATTTTCATGATGCTCATGCTTGTGTCACTGCACACAAATGAGGAAACAGGGTTTCTCTGGGTCGCAGAAGCCCCTCCGGTCACTCCGTACCTTTCTGATCTGTGCTGCTGGTTTTGAACTCATAAACAGAATTCCTTGTTGTGTTCTCTTCAGTGCTTGTCTCCTTGTGCTTCAAATTGCATTTGCACAAGTTACACACATTACTTGTGGGTGGATGGATTGATACTTTATTATTGTTTTATAAAAGCAGTTCTCAGCAGTGGTGATTTTTGCCCTTTGGCAGACATTTGTCAATCACTGTGTGTGCCAGTGGAGGCCTAAGGGTGACCTCTAGAATCATTCTGGATCACTCTACCTCTTTCCTGTTTTGCTCTGGGATTTCCCAGGGCACGAAGTGCAAGCCGTTACCATTTTCAACTGGCTTTTTTTTTTTTTAAACGTGGGATCTGTGATCCAAACTTAGGTCTTTCTGCTTGCAAGACAGAGGCTTAATCCCTGAGCCATCTCTCCAGCCCTCTTTGGACCTTTTAGATGCTGGGGTGGAGAAGAAGGTGCTTCTAACCATCCTACAATGCACAGAACAGTGCCCTGCAACAGGAATTGTCAGACCCCAAAGTCAGTAGGATGACGAGATAGTGCAATGCAGTATTCTGCCATGTGCATACAATATAGCTGATTTACCTGTGTAGTTTTTGGAGTGTTGGCTTGCACTCTACAAAACAGTTCAGCTTAGCCATGACTTTGAAGTTTCGAAACCATGTTTACACACACAGATTAAACCAAGGGGCATAGTGATGCCCACTTATAAACTGGCACTTGGGAGGCAGAAGGAGGAAGATTACCAATTTGAAACCAAAATGAGCTACATAGCAATATCCTATCTCAAAGCAGGAGTCTTTATGGTTACACTAAGTGGTAGAAAGGAAATGAATTTTTATGTATGGCCTGAGGTATGATCAAAATTGTTCAGTGTATAATAATTTTTAAGAGAATCTACAATAGTGAAATAAGCAAGTACAAAGTTTTCATCAAAGAATGAAAAGGCTTTGTGTGTGTGTGTGTGTGTGTGTGTGTGTGTGTGTGTTTCTATGTGTGCACATGCATGTGGAGTCCAGAGGTCAACCTCATGTGTCTTCTTCAATTTCTCTCCGCCTTATTTTTTTCATGTGCACATGTGTATTGAATGCATGAATATGTGTTTGTATGTGGGTGGACACACATATATGAGTATGTACATGCATGTGAAAGTCCACCGTTGACTCTGGGAATTATCCTTGACTGATCGTTTGCCCTGTTCTTTTAAGACAAGGTCTCCAGTCAAACCCAGAGCTTGTCAATAGAGCCCGTCTGGCTGGCCATCTTCTCTGCGAATTTCTAGTCTTGACCTCTGAGCCTGGAAATATAGGTAGTCCGTTGTACCCACACGGCACTTTACATGGAATCTGGGGACATGACCTCTGGACCACATTTGCTTGCACGGCAAGCCCTTTAATTTTTTTAAAAAATTTTATTATTATTTTTTTATTTATTCAATTGTGCGTGTATGCGTGTGTGTGTATGTATGTGTGTGTAGAACCACAGACGAATTCGGGAACCACCATGGACGCCTCCACCTCCTTGTTTACTCTGCCCCGGGATTCACAGGCTCCGCCCTACCAGGAGACAAGCCCTTTAACTTTTGAGCCAGCTCCCCAGCCCTCTCCACCTTCTATTTTGAAGTAGGGTCTCTTACTGAGCCTGAAGCGCACTGACTGGGTAGAGTGGCTGGCTCCAGGGTCCTCCTGACTTTGCCTCCTGGGACTAGGATTACAGGAGCAACCGATCCTTTTTTTTTAATATGGGTGCTGGGAATCTGAACTCAGACCTTTGCACTTAAGTAGCAAGCACTTTACCCAATGAACCATCTTTCTCATTCCAGTAGGGTTGTTTTTTTTATATATACATTTTTCATTATTATTTCAGCTCATACAAACTTAATAGGTACACCAGTTCCCTCTCTCCCTCCTCCTCCCCCCAAACCCCGTACTTCCCCTCCCCTCACCCCTCCCTCCTCATCCCCCAGTGCCTCCCACCCCAATTCCCAGGAAGTCCTTTCTTATGCATGCCTGACTCTCCTCTGGGCCCTCTTCTCCGATGACGTACAAGGACCCAGTGGCATTTCCCTGAACCCTTTCCCGTGTTCCCCTTAAACATAGGAACACTACTGTGGCTGCCAATAGTAGGGTTGTTCTTAAAGACAGCTTTATGGAGAAATAACTTTCACCCATTTAACTTACAGTTCAGAGACCCCTGGTAAATCTTCAGAGTTGCATAGCAAGGCCAGAACTTTCTTCCTCCATCACCAGACAACTTCAGCATGGTTCATTATTATCATCCCCGCCCCAAGGCCTAAGAAACCACTGGTCTATTTTCCATCTCCACATTTCCTTTCCTGAGGATCAATTCCTGTCACCAGGTTTGCGTGCAGACATCTTTACCACTGAGCCGTCTCACTGGCTTCTGACATGAAATTTTATCATTAATATTTTATCTTATCCAAATGATTTAAATGAATATCTGCTGTCTTTATTGTACATAGATTCCATTTGGCATTCAGAACAATTTGAAATCTATGTAAATATCAGGAAAATCAGTTTAGTGTAAATGTCATTCTACCTCTTAAATGTTAGTCTCAGGTTGTCCATTCGAGGAAATTCAGGTTTATTTTTCTATCAGCAAATATTCCATCCATTGAGGAAAAAAAAAGAATACAAGGGAAAAAAGGGAAAGTGGGAGAGAGAAGAGAGGTGGAGAGAGATAGAGAGAGAATGAAAATTATCTGGTATACTAAATCTAAGTCTCCATTTTGCAGTTATGTCCAAGAAAAGATCTCTGCCTAAGGTGGCCAAGTGAGCCTGACCCTGCAGTGGACAGCCGAGGAAATAGTGGCTCACATCCACTTCCTCCGTCCTGTGCACACAGATCAACATAGGAACACCTCGAGAAGAAGGTTGCAGAATCCAGTCAAACCAGGGAGACTATTGTAGGCAGATTTAAGAACTAATATTCAAATAAAACAATTTTTCAGAATGCAGGTTCCAAAATATGTATTTTTGTCAATTTTAGCTCAGTAAAACTGAGAAATGGATGAATGAACTCTGTATATCGATTAAAACAAATATCATAAAAGCCAGATAAGGTGTCCCGTCCTTTAATCCCAGCACACGGGGTCATGAGTTGCAGGCCAAGTGTTGTGGTCACTTTTCCTTTTACTGCTGAGATGACACTCACACCATAGAAGGGAGAAAGGGGAATTGCTTGGCTTACGGTTCCAGAGGGGACGCAGTCCATTATGGTGGGCATCCGTATCAGAGGGCACGGCTGATGGCAGAAGCAGGAGGCCAGCTCGGGTCACTGAGATCATTACAGAGGTGGAGAAAACAAGAGCAAACTGAGAGGACCGAGCCAGGCTACGCAACCTCAAGGCCCACCCCCTGTGGTTGTACTTCCTCCAGCAAGGCTCCATCTCTTGAAGGTGCCTCAACCTTCCCCAGCATTGACACCAGCAAAGGTTCTAGCACCTGAGTCTGTGGGGGACAGTTCCCATTCAAACCAAGACACTAATCTAGCTTCTTAGGGAGTTCAAGGAAATCTTAGAGGACACAGCAAGCTCCTGTGGGCAAAGGATACTTTAAAAAAAATTTTGTTTTAAAAGCACATGCTGAAAAAAAGAAAGCACATGCTGAGAAGGTTTCTCAACTCAAGTTCATGGAAGGTGCTCGCTATCTTGGGTTGGAGCTTTAGAATTAAGTTCTTAAAACGCAAATTGTGCATATGGTTATCATACAGATTATTTGATTGAGAAAAATGATAAAGCATGGAATTTAAGAATGCTTCATAGGAAGAGAAAAGTCACTGGAAACAAGAAATAGTAAGGAGAATTCCCACATATTGTAGTTAGATAGTTAGATACAGGTGTCAACTTGATGGTTGAAGGTTCGAGCTCTGGACACATTCCTTAAGAATGGGTAGTTAAGACCCAAGCAAGCCTGCAGGAGACTGTCTGATTGGGAAGCCCAGCCCATGGTAGGTGTGGCTCGTCCTGGGCAGGTGGAGAAGATGGATGGAACTGGGTAAGGAAGTAGACATCCTCTGTTATACTTGGCAAGACATGCTGATGTGGCAAGTAGGGATTGTCCTTCCTCCGTTGTCCTGTGGTTATGGTGTGACCAGTGATGGTATAGACATTGCTGCCAAGCTGGACCAGGAACTATACCCGGACTATCATAAGCCAAGAATAAAATCCCCTGTTCCCTTATAAGTCATTTGGTTGTGAATTTATTGGGAACATGCAGGGAATTGCTACACCACCCTTAGTATCAAGCCACCTGTCTCAAAGGAAGGTGTGGTGTGGACATTAGAAGTTATGCTGACCACATAAAGGGAGGGCAATAATGCTTCTCTTTTAGCCTCTCTGTAGATAACTGGAGGGAATAGAGGATTATGGGGAGTGTGCAGGCAACCATAGGCAATTTGAACCATTTTGAAGTAGAGTTGAGTCAGAGCGGGAAAGCTTCTGGAAACCTCTTTTCTCTCCTTGGGAATGAGAGCAGAGAGGTTTGAAGCTCATGGATACTATTCATGCTTTTCCCTTAGATTCTTTAGTTTACCATATTTATTTATCATGTGCATGTATGCATATATGTGTGTGCATACATGTGCGTGTCATGGCACGTATAGGAAGATTAGAGGCCACTCCATAGAGTCAGCTCTGTTCTTTCTACCATATGTGGGTTCTGGGGATCTAAATTAGGATATCAGGCTCTGTGGTGAGCCCAAGTCCTCCTGCTGGTCCTTTCCTTGAATTCTGAAGGAAGCGCAGAGGATCCAAGTTGTCCAGCTGCTTACATGTTGGCTAGACCTGCATGAGTCTGAGCATCAGTAGGACGCTGACTTTAGTCTAGGTCCTAGGAACTCTGCCTGAGCTTCCACCACCTGACAGGGCACAGACAAGTGGTAGAAAATTGCAGTGCTGTGCAAGGCTGCGGTAAGATGAGTTACAAGACTGAGGTTGGAAATGTTACACCTTCCCTGTGGGCTCTAGATGTAGAGTATCATTAGGAGTTATATGAAGCTTCTTCCATTTATGCAGATGGGATAGCTTTCATCTACTATATACTAGAAAAAATAGAATTAATATGTAACCTGCACCACCTTCTTGTTTTTTAAAAATCTTTTTAATATGTACACATGTACATGTATGCAGGGGTGTGTGTGCACATGCTGTTGCACAAATTGGAAAGGTCAGAGAACAACTTGCAGCAGTCTATTCTATCCTTCCACCACATAGGTTTCAGTGATTGAACTGAAGTCATAAGGCTTGGTGCAAACTCCTTTGCCCGCTGAGTCATCTCACCAGCCCAGTTTTTTAAAATCTATTTTCAGTCATCTGTACATGATGGTAGCAAAAGGCAGTAAATGGAGTTGCTGGATGATTAAATGCACGATCAATGAAGACTGAAGGCAGCCTATCAGGCCAATCCCATTGCTGTTAGCTCCTATTATTCCCCTCAGGAGCTAGACGTGTCACTGAGCCAGCTGTGTGATAGTCGTAGATATTCAAGTATCTAAGCAGAGTGTCTAAGCAGTGATTGGTGGGATGTGATTAAACCATGCTGGACAACATAGGTAGACCACGCATGGTTACAAAGGGAAGCCATGTTTTTCAAGATCCGCTCAGCCTCCCAGTGCTGCCTCTGACTCCCCAGAGAACACCTGTCATGTGCCAGTGACAGGTCCATTGTCAGCTATCTGGGATGTCTGCCTTATTTTTAAATGGCTTGCTTTATTTGCTTAAGTCTTTTACGATCTTTTATGAACGACCATCTTCTTTCAGTGGTGTTTGTCAGCCTATGCTTAATAGCATGTAGCTCTCCATTGTTCACGCTCATTGTTGTGCAGAATTCTATTGTGTAGACATCATGATTTGTTTCTTCAGCTTCCTGTTGATTGGCATTTGGGTGTTTGCAGTCATTCCATCTTTTTTTTTTTTTTTGAGGGGGGGTTAATTTGGTTGGTTTTGAATTTTTTTTTTCTGAGACAAGGTCTCATTCTGTAGGCCAGGTTCCTCTCCCTCTCTCAGCTTCCTGAGTGCAGAAATTACAGACATGAGTCTCTGTGCCCTCTGTTACAATTATTCACACATTGGTAATAAATTCACAATAAAATGACTTAGAGAAGCAAAGGATGTTTCCTGGTGCCCAGAGCTCCAGTCTTTACCTGTCAAGATGGTACTTGTAGCTAACTACTACACTGTCATAGTTAGGCACAGGTGTCAACTTGACTGTTGGGTGTCTGAGTTCTGGGCACATTTGTAGAGAATTAATTGTTCAGTTAAGCCCAGAGCAAACCTGCAGGAGATTGTCTAGCTGATGCGGAAGGCCCAACCTATGGTAGGTGGGATTAGGCCCTGAACAGATGAATAAAAATACTGAGAGTTGGTTGAGGAAATTGGCATCCTTGGATATACTTGGCTAGACTTGCTGGTCTGGCAAGTAAGGATCATCCCTCTCTCCACCATTATGTAGAGCTGGTGTGGCCTGTTCCCTCAGCCTGGTGTTGGTACGTGCTCTCCCATCAAGCTGGACTATGAACTGTAACCAGAAGTGTAAGAGAATAAACCCCTTGTTCCCTTACGCCGTTTGATGATCATTTATCAGCAACCACGTAAGCTGACTGCAATACACACCCAGCTCTCTGTTCTGTATCTCTGAGGGGTTCAGGCCTAAGGCTGTGGGAGCTGGAAGGGAAACCAAGCCAGCTCACCGGGACTTGCCCCTGTCTTTGGGACCAAAGCCTCTTCTCTGGGTGAAGCTTTGTGCTTTAGGAGAAAGACTTCCTAGGAGGACCCCCTGGTTCTGAATCCCATGGAAATCTTTTGCTGGCCATGACTGGGCTTCCTGTATCCAAAGTGTATCTACAAGTTGAACTGGTTTCTGGGAAGAGACTTCTGTGCCACCTCTGTGGTATCTTTGCTGTCTCTTTCCAAGCACTGCCTTTGCCACTTGGCATGTGAAGAAACCAAAGGAATATTTTTTTCATATTTTCCCTCAATTGAGGAACCTCTATATAGAATCTTCCTTTATGTTTATGGGCGAAAAATGCTGATTCAAATTTTAAACCAAGTTGTATTGATTATTTATTTATGCTATGAAAGAGTGGCCAGGAGGTGGACAGTTTGCGTATGCAGGTGAGAGAACAGCTGGAATGTGGATTCTGGGCTGCAGGCATCAAACTCTTGCGGACCCCTTGTATTTTGCTTTTATAAAATAATTCATGAAAGTGTGTTTTCCCTGTTACTTCTAGAGACACCTGTGGGTAGAGTCTACAGACTTACATGAAAAACTAAAAGTAACTTTCCCCTAGGCCTATGCCCGGAACTCACTGCCACAAAATCTTTGGGACAGAGTATGAATAAGGTCACCCACTCTCAAATTCCGAAGTGCTCAGCTCTCAAAACTACCCCGACTCCACCTCCCACCTCCCCATCCTCCCATCTTCCTCACCTCACAATACTGTAGAAGTCTAGTGAATCTTCCAATGTGTTACTGGCGTGGAGTGTTAAGGGAGGCCCAGGGGGAGGCCCACGCAGAGGCTGGGGAGACTGAGGGCCGGGGCCCGGGGGGGGGGGGGGAGAGGCTTGCATATCCTTCTTTCAGAGGCAGATACTCTCCAACCCTGAGGGCATCATGCTTCCCACACCCTGGAAAACAAGAACTAATTTTGGCAGTTTTCAAGTCCAGACGGAAGATTTTTTTTAAATGCCACAGGAGCTGAATATATGCACAGTTAGGTTGTTTTATTTTTGTTTTGTTGGGGAAATTTCCTAAAAAATGTGCAGACTGCCTGCTGTAAAACGTTGTTCCTTTCTTCCACACACTTTTCCACAATAAAATCCGAGAGCTGTACCAGCCAGGAGAGGAATGGTAAGTTTTTTTTTCTTTTTAGCAGCAGTAGTAGGATCTTTTGCTTATTGGTTGGCAGGGGGAGGATGCTTTTGCTTAGAATATCTAAACTCAATGGCCTGTGCTCTGAGGGTGCCTTCTCTTCCCCCCAAGGCCTTCGCTAGTCCCCCTGGCATCCCACTCACACCCCTTTGCAGACTCCCCATTCACCTCCTCCCAGCCAATGGATCAGCGCATATACAATTTCAAAGCAAGGTATACAAGCTGAATATTCTCTATATAGAATATGAAGTCAGAGGAAATTATCCAAACTCTAAAAACTTATCATTGCAATTTTCATATCAACTGTCAAAAAAAAATACATGGTGCATATTGTTCTCCAACCATGCAGTTGCTTTATTTTTAGCAGAAAGAAGGTTGAAACCAAAACCAGATTAACACAAGAGAAGAGGGACAGTCCTTTGAAAAGAATCACTGAAGAGAGAACTTTGTCAGTAAGGAAACAAAACACAACAAAACTGAAATGAACAAGGCCCAGAGAGAAACACTCAAGTGTTCAGATAGATTATGTACATCATAGTTGCAAAATCAGTGCTTATTTTCTACAATGTTAATACTTCCTAGGCTGCCAGGTAAGGTCTACTCAAATTTGAATTTCAGACAAATGAACACTTGCTCATGTTAAATGTGTTCCAACTTGTTCATGATTTCTTAAATCTAGTGATTTGAACTCAGTTTTTAATTTTTTTCTAGCACAACCTCAACAATTATCATTTGCTGAGAATTCTGGCACGTTGGTGAGAATCAGAGGCATGGTCAGGGGCTGGAAGCCCGAGATTTTCCACATGGCCTCACTCTACAGTCCTTGGCACATAGTTGTTAAATATTTCTTGGAAAAGTTAATCTGAAAAATAAAGAACTACAGAATACTGTGATTCTTACAACCTAGATAAACACATAAGGCCATATATAGAAAAATAGACTGTAACTCATACTATCTTATTTTTGGATTTGTTTTATTAGCTAAATAAAATGATTCAGTTACTAACTAAGTCATTTCCACTTCAACAAGAAGTGATGATTAGCCTGAGGATTAAACAATGTTAAACACTAATAGTCTTATCTGAATTTCATATGCATACATGAAATTCATATATGAATTCATATATGTGAAAGTATACATAGTTTTTGTTGTTGTTGAGACCGATGTTGTGTCCGAGGCTGGCCTCAAACTCCCTAGGTAGCTGAAAATGTTCTGTTTGCCTGGATGCACATGCATATGGGTGCATATGTGTGGAGACCCAAGTTGATATCAGGAATTATTTATCCTTGATTGCTCTTCCACCTTACTATTTTGAGGCTGAGTCTGTAAACCCAGTAGTAGTACTGATAGAGACGGTCTGATTATTGAGTTTGCACTAAGGATTCCTAAACTTCACCTCCAAGGGCTGAAATTACAGATGGGCTGCCACTCCACCTGGCATTTTACATGGGATTTGGGGGTCTGAATGCTGGTCCTTTTGCCAGCACAGCAAATAGTTGTAAGTGGAACCATCTGTCAAGTTCTGATAGATTCCTTTTAACTGTCCTATTCAGGTGATGATATTCACTTGCCTCTAGCACTCTAATGACATAAGTCATGTATGTGTCTTTATGCCCTTTTTCCGATGGTTGAATTCGATCAAGTGGAAATGGATATACATAGACTAGTAACCTAGAACCTTGCTATAAAGTAAAAATTATGATACCTTGGATCTATGTTTTTCTTCTAAGGAATTTGTAACTTATCACATTTCAAATTATAGTAGCTTTGTTCAGGGAAATTTGCGGAATAGAGAGCAGTAAGATTGTAAGAGCACGAGGATGGGAGGAGCAATGATATGCAAGATACTCCACACAAGTTAGGGCCAAAGCAATCATATTTGGACTTTACATGCCCTGTGCAATGTCCAACACACTATTGACCCCACAAAGTCTAGCATTTGCTAAAGGCACTAGGATCCTGGGAGGCAAGGGACTGACAGCCACAGTAGTGTTCCCATCCTTAAAGGGAACACAGGAAACGGTTCTGGGAAATGCCACTGGGTCCTTGCACCTCATCAGAGAGGAGGACCCAGAGGAGAGTTTGGCATGCACATTAAAGGATGCTCCGGGGACGGGAGGGGGAGACACTGGAGGATGTGGAAGGAAGGGGGAGGGGAGGGGGGCACAGGGGGATAGGGGGTTTGGGCGGGGGACCAGTGTACCTGTTAAGTTTGTATGAGTGGAAATAAAAAAAATTATAGTAGCTTTAAATAAAAAGTCTAACTATAATATAATCTATTCCAATGTACAACATGAGTATACGGAAACTCTTACTGTTACTGTTTTTACTGTTTTTTTCAAAATAGAATGCTAAAACACAAATAAATTTAATATCATCATAAATTCACTAAGTCTTAAGACTCTTTAGGTCTGAAGCACATCATCTTTAACCAAAGTGATACATTCTCTTCTTCACTGGAAAAACCCGCAGAACATCTCACAGTTCTGAGAAACAAAACCTCCCCTCTCTCACTCAAACTTCCTTGTAAGACTGACAGAAACCAGTCTCTTTTCCTGACTTGCTTGAAGTGGGTATATTTGGTCCCACTGTGCATCCCACAGGAGGATATACAGAATATTGGCATCCTAACTAAAAAACAAAAATGGATAAGCTTGACTGCATTTTTTAAATGCAAGAACTATATGGCAAGTGGCAGCACACACAAAGTCAAGAACAACACCATCCACACAGTTAACAAAGAACTGTCAGGAGGATTGCCCAATATGTAAAAACTTTCTATAAACCACGAGAAGGTAGGGCACAAGGGCACTTACCTGTAATCCCAGCCCAGGAAAGGTTGAGAAAGGAGAGTTGTGAGCCTGAAGTCAGCTGAAGTTGCCAAGCAAGACACTGTCTCAAAAAGCAACAAGGCTGGATGTTGCTAGATCACACATAAAAACTGCTGGATGGGTGTGGCCGCTTGGCTGTAATTCCAGCCTCAGAAAGCAGAGACAGGGAATCCCTAAAAGCAAGCTGGCTCAGAGGAGCCCTATTGAGTTCGTGAAGAGACACTGTCTCAAGAGAATAAGACAGAAGAATGGTTGAGAATGATTTCTGATATTAACTTTGAGCACACACACATGCATATCCACACATATTTGTGCACTCACACACATGTAAATATGCATACATACATGCAGGCTCTTCATACACATATACATGGAAAAGAAAAAAAAAAAAAGAACAGAACAGGAAAAGAAGACACCGAGAGACACCTGAGCACAGTAAAAGGTGCCAGCGTCACAGTAGCAATGCTGTTGTCATCTGTCAGGTTGGCAGAAACCCAAGTCTTCACAACATTCTCTGTGGCAATGCCAATAGGAACTCACAGCTCCAGTCTGTCTGCTGGAAGGACATAATCAGCCCGCTTGTGGGGGTGGGGTCTATGCTTGTATCTTGCACTTGGGAAGCTGAATTAGGAAAATTGAGAGTCTGGTCTACCTTAGCCTTCCCAGTGCCAGTGTTATAGGTGAGTGCTACCACCCCAGGCTCTGTAAGTGTGTATTGTGTGTGTGTATGAGAGAGAGAGAGAAAGAGAGAGAGTGTGTATGTGTGTGAGATAAAGAGTGTGTGTGTGAGAAACAATATTGTATGCATGTTTGTGTGTGAGAGTCTTTGTATGTGTGTGTGAGAGAAACAGAGAGAAAGAGTGAGAGAATACAGTTGAACCACATTCTGGCCACAAGTGAAAAATGCCACATATCATTACTTTGTGCTGAATTAGAAATGGCACCAGGAGGTGCCCCAATTACTATGTAAAAGAGAGAGAAATTATTCATTTCTGTCTATGTTACATGCTTCATGGCAAGGAAAATACAGGCAGAGGGAAGCACAGGGCTGCCTAAATTATTTTAATCGCTATTACTTTGTTTCTGTACTTTTACCTTTTTAGTGATAGTAAACGTCGGAATAGTTGCTAACTGTGCTCATTTTTCTCATTGTGGCTAACATTTCTGGAGGGCTTAACTAGTGCCTGGGCTCCGCTCTCTCGTTTCGCTCACTTCCTATGACAGAGTCCAGTGAACAGCAGCTGTTCTGAAACCCATTGTTTAAACGAAGGAGCTGAGAGATTAAATTATGGCTTAAAGCCCTCCATGGTAGAACCAGGATGCACAACCAAATGCTCTAACCTTGTACTTTCTCACCTTCTGCTTCTTCAGGGAAACACACATCCCACTGAAGGTGGTGGGGGAGCAACAATATCTGTCTTTGCACATAGTGATCTTCACTCATATTGTTAAAAATTATCTTCAGTACTAACAAGTGCATGGCCCTTAAATGTGTAACCCAGCTGGGCTTTTTTTTTTTAAACCTACCCCCTCTTAATATTGTGATGTTGAGGATCAAACCTACTGGCCTCACGCATCATGTTAGGCAAATGTTCTACCACATAGTTACGCCTCCTGGGCAGTTTTCTTCTGGTCTCATAACCCAATCTTATCATAACGGTACCTGTTTTCTCAGCAGACCATCTATATTAGTTCCCTTCTTCATCGCTGTGACAAAAATAGCTGCAAAAGGACATAAGGAAGGGTTTATTTTGGCTGTAGTTTGGTGGGACAGTCCATCTCATTTCATGCGCAGCTGGAAGTAGAGCATGAGAAAGAGGGGGAGAAGGGGAATTCTGATGCTCAGCCCACTTCTTTTTTTATTATTATTATTTATTCAACTGCGCACATGTGCGTGTGTATGTGCGCGCGTGTGTGTATGTCTGTGTGTGTGTCTGTGTGTGTGCAGAACCACGGACGGATTCGCGAACCACCATGGACGCCTCCACCTCCTTCTGCCCCGGGATTCACAGGCTCCGCCCTACCAGGACCAGAAGCGCAGGCCGCCCCCGCTTCCGCCTGGCGGCTATACGTGGGATCTGAGATCTGAACTCAGGACCTTCTGCCTGCAAACCCCTGAGCCACCTCTCCAGCCCAGCCCACTTCTTTTTATTCAGCTCAGGACCGAAGCTCATGAGATGGGGTGCTGCACACACACGTTCAGGGTCACAGTCATAGCCAGAAGTTTATCTCCTAAATAATTTTCTAAACTTGTATTTATCTTGTGTGTGTGTGTGTGTGTGTGTGTGTGTGTGTGTGTGTGTTTGTGTGTGTGTGTGTGTGTGTGTGTGTGTGTGTGTGTGTGTGTGTGTGTGTGTGTATCAGGAAACGCTGTCCTGTGGAGGACCAAGGGTGACTTCGGGAATCATCCTAGATTGCGTCTATCTCCTTCTTGCTTCTCTCTGGGATTTTCCAAGCTCTGCCCACCAGCACCAGAAGTACACACCACCACCGTTTCCACCTGGCATTTTTAGGTGGGGCCTGGGATCTGAACTCAGGACCTTTTGCTGAGTTCTTAACTCCTGAGCCATCTCTCCAGCGCTCTCCTAGGTAGTTTTAAATCTTGTTTAGGTTGACGAGATAGACCATCATATCCTAGCATCTTTGACCAGAACACTCAAATAACTAACCAGAGTTACAAAATATCATGGTCATGACAATTTAGTTTTATTGAAAATGATGAAGAGTCATGGGTAAATTTGAAGCCCTATGACATTCCAAACATGTGGACACGAGGACAAATGTGAGCAGGGCAGTCCTTGCAAGAGCCCATCAGTCAAGCAACTCGAAAGCTCCAGGTGGTCCTCTCTGGGCACATTGGCTAATGATTTGTAGAATTGTTGAAACATTGAAATTATCTGAAGCACTTTCATTCCTTTTGTTCAAGCAACAGTAAAGCCCTTCTTACCTGAGGCCACTTGAGTAGGAATTTCTGGGGAGGGTCCTAGGAATCTTTATATTTAACAAGGATTCCATGAGAGTCTTACAATTAGGTAAGTTGAGAAGGGAGCTATCAGGACAAACAGGCTCCTGTGGGTCAGAGGAGGAAGTTGCGCAGTTTGTCTGTGGGTGGAGAGAGTAACTGAAGCTCAGCTACAGTGTGGAGGCTACGTGGTGACACATGAAGAAGCACGAGAGCAGAGAGAGGGCATTCCAAACACAGAGAGGCTGAGCAAAGGCCCAGAGGCATGCAAAGCAATGTCTGCTTCTAGAAAGAAGCATGAGGGTTTATGTGAATGTCAGGAAAGGGCAACAGAAAAGTCCAGCAAGGTGGTACATGACTGCACTTCCAGCACTTGAGAGGCTGAGGCAAGGTAATCACCAGTTTGAGGTGAACCTGGATTACTTAATGAACAAAGAAAGAAATAGGAGGAGAGGGAAGGAAACAGAGAGGAGGGGAGGGGAGGGAAGGGGAAAGGAGGGGAGGGGAGGGAAGGGAAAGGAGGGAGGGAGAAAGGGAAGGAGGGATAGGAAGGGAGGAGAGGGGAGGGGAGGGGAAGGGAGGGGAGGGGAGGGGAAAGGAGGGGAGGGGAGGGAAGGGGAAGGGAGGGGAGGGGAGGGGAGGGAAAGGGAGGGAGGGGAGGGGAGGGGAGGAAGCAGGAACATAGTAGGGAAAGCTGAAAAGGTTACTAAGGTTCTAACAGGAAGGCTGTAGGCATTCCTCTAAAAGTCAAAGGGCCATTATAGATTTAAAAAAAATTATTTAAGAGAGAAAGAAAAAGAGTGAAAGAGAGAGGAGAGGTGTCCACATGCATGCCAAGGTGCACAGGTGGAAACCAGACCTTTGGAGTCAGTTCTTGCCTTCGCTTTATGAGCTTCTTCCAGGAAAGGAACTCAGGTCACCAGGTTTGTAAGCAGGCATCTTGACCACTGAACCATCTCACTGCTCCCCACTGTGGGGTTTCAAGCAAGGAAATTTTACTCTGCTTGCTGAGGGAAGAAGGACCCCAGGGAAGTTAGGAATGGCCATTTGAAGGGCTCAGGGAGGTTTCCCTGCACATAATTGGCTAATGAAACAGGTGCAGGAGGGTTGGAGAGACAATTTGGTGAAAAAGGAGACAGAAGGATTGGTACTCAGATAATGAACAGAATTTTGGACAATCACCTAGCAGAGGGGAGGACAGGAAATAGGGCAAAGGGCCATGTTGGGAGGATGAGCCCCATTTTGACCACAGTGAATTTCAGTGGCTCTAGAGGTCTCTGGATATCTTGAGATACAGAATTTAGATTTTCAGCACCTTGGTAGTAGCCAAAGTCTTGGGAACAAGTGACACTCACTAAGGTTGCCCACTGAAAGTACTATAGAAGACCAAGCTATGAGATCTCTGCTATAAAAGAGAGGTTGACACTATTATGCTTTAACCTGCCACCAGGTGAGATACTGGCCTCCTAGCCTAAGTACTGCAAGAGATCTCTAATGTATACATTGCCTGGGCAATCATGTTTGTTATAGCAGCACACACACACGAAGAAAGACAATGCCAGAGCTGATGGTGAGATCTCTGAGGTAAATGTCTTGGAATAGTAACTTCTGGACATTTCAAACATATTTTAAGTAGGCCGTCTTTGGGTTATTTGTTTAGACTTGCTGGAGTTAAACACTAGAATAATCTATGGGAGGATGTGCTCAGAGAGCACGTGGCTCATATGACATATTTGAGCAGTGTGCCGAGTAAGTGTCTGGTTTAATAGTTGTATTGTTACTTTTCTCGTTGCTGTGATTACATAACCTGACAAGAAGTAACTTAAGGGAAGAAGGGTTTACCTTGGCTCACAGTTTGCGGGGATACAGTTAATACGGTTAAACACAGCGGAGAAGACACGGTAGGAGGCAGCTCTGTGGCGGTGGGAGTATGTGGCAGCTTGCTCACATCTCAGTGGACCAAGAAGCAGAGAAAGGGAAATGCTAGTGTTCGATTTATTCCTAATTGTTTCCCTCTTATTCAGTCTGGTACCAGCCTGTGGCTATGATGCTGCCCATGTTCAGGTGGATATCCCCTTCAGGTTCTCCTCTCTAGAACAGTTTCCATGCACATATCCAAAGTGCGCCTTAATTCAATCAACTTAACAGTCAAAAGCAGCCATCTCTAATCTATCTCTTATCAATTTGGTACACAAACACGCACGATAACATTCCATCCCTGACCCCTAAAATCTCCTGTTCGTCTCATAATGCAATCCTATTTAATTCACCTCTAAAAATCACCAAAGTCTTAATGGTTTGAACACTGCTAGTAAGTAGCAAAGCAAAATATCTCTTCTGAGATTCAAGACAACGTCTTAATTACGACTTATGTAAAATCAAAATGTAAGTTACACACTTCCAATGGCACCAAGGCAAATTCTTATTCCCAAAGAGACAAGTGGGGTCATGGTAAGGAACTGTTAAACCAAAGCAAGACCAAAAACCAGCGGGGCAAACACTTGTCCCTGCAGCTCCATGCTGGGGTTTGTGGAATCATCTAGGCCCTGTTCCTCCAGCTTTGTCTCTTGAGGTGTCTAAGCCTGTGGCCTCTTGCTTGGGTCAGCTCTACAGAAAGCCTGCAAGATTCCTTGGCAAGCATTCCACGTTCCTGGTGCATCTGATGTCCTGGTGCATCTACTGCAACTTATGTTCCACTTTCACACTTCATGCTATGGCCTTTCTGGGCATCCTTGCAGGAAATCTAACCCTAGCCTACACTTCCTGATCTCAGCTACTTTCTGGACCCCAGGGACGAGCAAGCTTCTCTGATCCCTCCCCTGACTCTTGAATTGTTCATGCCCACAAAAATCAGCAGCATGTGAATGCTGATGCCAAGTTCTGGTGCCAACTTGAAACATCATGTGGCCCCAAGGGGCCACAGCTGCAGTGGCCTTTGAGTGCTAAGTCTGGGAGAGATGGCACTCCTCCAGGCAGTGATTTGGGGGGCAGCGAGACCCTGTGGAGGCATTCTCGCCTCAGCTCCCAATAGAATCCATATTTCCCTCTGAAACTTCATGAGCACAATCTATTTCTGCAATTTTATCAACCCTCTACTCTTCTGAGCTTCCAGTAGAATAGCCTTTAAGCTCTGCGTTTTCTAGACCACAGCTCCACACACATCCACATTCTTCTTGCAAGCCAGGTCAGAAGGCCTGAAAACCACACGGTCAGTTTTCTCACAGCAGTGATTCATTCTCAGTACCAATCCATACTGGCTACTTTCCTTGTTACTGAGTCTGACTATGTGGTAAGAAGCAACCTAAAGGAGGAAGGATTCATTTGGGGTCACAGTTTAAGATGTAAGTCCATCTGCGTATGGCTTACATAATGAGGCGGCAGTGAGCTTGTGGGGGTCAAGGGTGGAGTGTCACGGTTTGAAATGTGTCCCTCTCAGTCTCATGTGTTTTGGAGAAATCATGGCACCTTTGAGAGGTGGAGACTTGCTGGAGGAAGGTGGTCACAGAGGTGGGCCTTGAGGTGGATTAGTCCCACCCTACCTCCTAGAGAGGTTTGCTTTTGCAACAGGGGTCTTGCCGTTCTCAGCCTTCCTTTTATGGGTGTGACTTAGACCTTCTCCAGCTTCTGCCAGCTCACCATGCCTTTTCTGCCATGAAAGGACTATTTCTCTCCTCTGAAACCATAAGCTGAATAAATCTCCCTTTCTCCCTTGAAAAAAAAAAAAAAAAAGAAAGAAGACAATGTAATCCATCAAGGCAGGAAAAGCATGGTGGCGGTGGCCCCAGAGCAGCGGGAGCCTGTGGAAGCTGCTTGCTCACATCTCAGTGGATTGTCGAGCTAGCTTTCTCCTTTTCCTCTTTTTATTTAGTCTTGGACCCAAGCCCATGGGATAGTGCCACCCATAATCACAGTAGACCTCCCCCCCTTATTCTCTTTCTCTCTCTGGAACAATCCTCTCTGGAAAAGCCGTCACAAGTGTACCTAAATGTGTTTCTCATTAATGCCCTAGGTATTTACTTATTAATTCAACCAAGTTAAAATCAGTCATCATAGTTATACCTGGATTTCAGTGATGATTTTGATTTCTGAAGCAATGGCTGCTTAACTGAGTCTCACTGACTCCTGAGTGCTTACCAGAACTGTATTCACAAACCATATGTGGCTCTTCAGGCAGATTTCAGAGATGATTTTACAAATGTATGTGTGAATGGAGGGTTTGTGAATTGGTAGAGTGCTTGCATGAGCTCTGGGTTCAAACTCCAGCACTCTATAAACTCCAACCACTGCATGAATTGATTGGGTTGTCTATATTCTGAGTGAGGTCCGTGAATAGATAGGCTATAAACAGATTTATTTGAAGACGTTAGCACATTAGGTAAACACGGTTATAATCAAATGTATCATTTTGTTAAGTATTGCTACTAAAGCATACGAGCTGATTAAGACAGGGATTGATGATATGGGTATGATTGATATCATCAATAAAATATTTATTAGATTATTCATTTGACAAATGTGTCCTGAAACCTAAGAAGGTCCACTTTTTGGTGGGGGATGGGGAGATAGAGGTCATGTCTCATGTATCACCGGCTGGCTTCTTACTCTTGTATAACTCCTGTCAAGGATGGCCTTGAACTTTGGGTCCTCCTGACCCTAACACCTCAGTGCTGGAACTACAAGCCTTATTCATGCACTGCTTAGAGTTTATGGAGCGTGAACCAGAATTCCTGCACTGTAAGCAAGCACTCTACCTCAGCCCTAATCATTCAATGACTAGCAAGAATTATCTTACAATTTGATGAGACATAGAGCAATTAAATTTAACTCATTCAAGGTTCTAGCAAGGCCAGAATATGAACTCTATCTTCTCCTTTAAAAATATTTTATCAATTCCTCAGGACCTGGCCCTATAATGGAATCAGAAGTGTTTTTTGTTTTGTTTTGCTTCTGTTTTGCTTTGGTTTTGTTTTTTGCCTAAGACTTCTTTTCAAGGTTGATAGTGATATTTAAGATGCAAAATTTAAGTCTTTAAACCTTCAGAATGTCAGCTGTGAGTCTTAAGCACTCAGGAAAGTGTCATGGAATATAATAAGGTCAGGAGTTTGGGGGGAAGACATCAAACTAGGCCACTGGAACCCACGGGTTTGTGCTGTTAAAGAACAACAACATGTGGAGAACGGACAGAGAACAGCCATACACGGAAAGGATGGAACGAAAAGAAGGCACAGGGCCGGAATGCACAAGCTGTGTTTGGGATATCATGACTAGATCTCCTTAGATAGACATTTGCATCTGAGAGTAAAAAACTGTTACTTATAAGGGATGGCAAATGGAGCCTTTAAATACCAACCTAAGAAGTAGGACTTCATTCTTCATTAGTGAAATGCTCTTTAAAATTTTGAATATATAAACCAACATTTGAAAATTGTTTCAGGGGTTTGCAAAATGGCTCAGTAGATAATGTTGCCAAGTCTGACTACCTGAGTTTGATCCCTGGGACCCCAAGGGTGAAGGAGAAAAATGCTCCTGTGAATTGCTCTCTGACCTCCAGATTGCCTTACGGTGACTGTGCATACACACACACACACACACACACACACACACACACATACACAATCACACCATCACATATGTAAAAAAGAAGTGTTTGAGCTGTATGTGGTGATCACTTCTAATCCAAACCTAGGGAGGTAAAAGAATTGAGTGCTCAGGGCTAGCCTGAGCTACACAGTTGTCTTAACAACAACAACAAAAACAAATGGAAAATGAAAGTTAGAAAAAGAATGAAAGAAGGAAAAATTTTGGTGAAGTGTTGGAGTTTGTCTACATGTCTATAAATTCTCCACCAACAATTTAGGATTTTATTCTGGTTTACAATTATCTAGTTGCATTGCTTAATTTCAGCTTGGCAGCAGAGTTCACACCAACAGCAGAAGCTGAGGGAACTGGCTCACCATATCCACTGCTGAGAGAGGGGCAAACCTCACTTTCCAGACAGCATGCCTGTCCACCTGTGCTGAAGAAGGCTGATTGGCTGAACCAGCACCCTCCATCTTATCTGTCAGCCCGGGGAAAGTCCCACCCACTATGGCTGGGTCTTCCTTCATCAATCAGGCATTGTCCTTCAGGCTTGCTAAGAGCTTAACTCAGACTCTGATTCCTCACAAGTGTGCCCAGAGCCTAGCCTGCACCTGTTAAGTTGACACCTGTAACTCTCACAGTGGAGTTTATTTGTTTGTTTGTTTGTTTGAATTAACTTAATAGTTAATTCAGCAAAAAGGCATGGCTGAGGCATCTAAGCCTCGAGGAGATAAGGAAAGGAGAATTCATGATTGAGTCTGCCCAGAAAAAAAGCTTTGGAATGTTGAGCAGACAGAGGCAGATATCTGTGGACAGCAGTGGAGGCCAGTGCAGCTGGGAGGAGCCTGAAAAGTGTGGTCAGTGCAAAGAGACCAGAGCCACAGAAATTGGGCACGGTGTTGGGGTTGCAGGTATGAGTCACCACTCCTGGGCTCTGGCTTCAACCCATTACCCTGCACCTGGGTCTCTCCCTAGATCCACAGAGACAAGATGGGCCAAACAGCCCTCACCACAAACCTCCCTGCCACTGGAATATTTGATTGACCAATGTCTGAGCACACAGGCTATGGGGAGAACACGCATTTATTTACAGAGGCAAAGACATTCTCCTACGACCACTCTCTAAGGGACGCAATTTAAGATGTCCTGGAATCAGAGCTATGACATGGCTTCAAAATAAACACACTAGAAATGTGGTCTCAAAGGTGTAGGTGTAGCAGTTCGCCTGCATGGTTGCTGATAAATCACCATCAAACTGATTAAGGGAACAAGGGGTTTATTAATTCTTTTACGATAGACTGGTTACAGTTCCTCACCCAACTTTGCAGGAGAGCTCACACCAACACCAAACCTGAGGGAACTGGCCACACCATCTCCACATAACAGCTGAGAGAGGGACAATCATTTGGAGACCAGAATGTATGGCCAAATATACACAAGGATGCCAACTCTCTCAACCTGTCTGTATTTTATTCAAGGGCCTAGTCTCTCCCACCATGGGCTAGGCCTTCCCTATTAGCTAGACAATCTCCTGCAGGTTTGCTCTGGGCTTAACTCAACCATTAATTCTCTACAAATGTACCCAGAGCTCAAACCCTCAACTGTCAAATTGACATTTTGCCTAACTATGACAGTAGGTATTCTAAAGGCAGCGCTGGTTTCTAAATTAGTAGAAATAATTAACTGCTTCTGTGTGCCAATTGCAAGAAAGGTGATCTAGCCAAGGGAGACCATGACCATACTCTGTCACTACATTCTAATTCTATTCACTATTTATTACATCGTGTTGCATGAATCAATGAGATATTTTACAAGGATTCAAAAATAATTGCTTTGTGGAAGCCACAGTTTTCATAAATTATATTAAAAGAAAGGAGTGGAAGGAAAAAAGAAGGTTCATATGATCACTGCAGAAATGAAATTATATTGGAGAAAAGGGAGAGCTTGTCTTTTCCAAATACATTTCATGAAAACCCTTGCATGCAATTTAAAAAGTTAAAATATATATTATTCCCTGTGAAGAATATGTATCTTATTAATCAAATATTATGTGGGTCTTATTTTGTTTTGCAGGACAACCAGCAAAAATCCACCAACGTGGTCTATCAGGCCCACCATGTGAGCAGGAATAAGAGAGGACAGGTGGTCGGAACTAGGGGCGGATTCCGAGGATGTACCGTGTGGCTAACAGGTATCAACATGTACACATTCTTGTATGCGCTTATACGCACACACACACACACACACACACACACACACACATACACACACACTTTTAATCTGAATCTGTCTTTTTTTTAGACAGCCTTTGTTTTATTTATTCAATTGTGCGTGTGTATGTGTGTGTGTGTAGAATATATATATATATATGCCCTGCTTCTGCCCGGCATCTATACGTGGGATCTAGGATCCAAACTCAGGACCTTCTGCCTGCAAGGCAGAGGCTTAACCCCTGAGCCACCTCTCCAGCCCCAATCTGTCTTTTTTTTTTAACTGAATGTTTATGCATGACACAATTTATGGAAATCACTATGATATGTTGGCATCTAGCACATGTTTACTGAGAGTCGTAGCAGGAATCTTGGGTATTAATCCTGATCTCCAGTTTGTGGGAAATATAGTCCTATGTTTGTGAGACATCGCTAGTGATAACTATTTTTTTTCTTTAGCAGGTAAGATACGATAAATGGACTCTGACACCCCCCCCTCTTTCACTGCTAAGAGATTCAGTAATTCTCATGTTTATCTGTTCCTGGCATGATAGCTATGCTTGGCCTAAGTCAGCACTGAGTATTTGGGCAGTTCATAGGTTATGGGACTTTGGAGAGACTCCTTTGGTTTCCTGATGCTTTGATGTTCAAGGGGACTGCTCCGTTTATTGTAGACAAACAAACATTAGAGTCTGTATCAGAAGGAGAACCAGAAACTGCCACCTGGCCGCCCTTTGTAAAAGTGACTGGGATGGAGATGAGCCAGGGAGCCTTCCTTTTCCTGTCCCCTTCAGCTACAGGTGCTAGGGTCAGGGTTAGTGATAGAAATGGAGACAGACTTCAAGCCTTAGTCTTTTCTTATGTTCCGAGTACAAGGCAGGAACTTCCCTGGCACTGAGTCTAATAGAGCCTGGACTCAAAGGGAAAAACCCAGTTCATTGCATAGACACGACTTCCAAAGAGAGGTGAGCCCAGATGCAAGCGCTTATCCAGGCTGTGACATCAATGCACGTGCCGCTGTCTGCTCACAACGGCGAATGTGTTTTAACCAGAAGATAAATCTAAAAAATACTGCACAGGAAGAGCCCGCCTTACAACGGTTCCTTGTTTTTCCTTTGTTTGTTCATGTCGCTCTTTTTTTGTTTATTTGCTTGTCTTGGATTTTTTTTTTTAGAGGGGCACTGTGTATGTGTGGATGTAGAAGAGGGCTCCATGCATACCTGTGGAGGCCCAAGAGTGACTTTGGGAATCATCGTGGATTGTTCTACCTCCTTATTGCATTGCTCTGCGCCTTCCAGGGTCAGAAGCTCAGACCTCCGCCATAATCTCCCCTCCACCCCCCTGGGGATCTGAACCCAGGTTCTTTAGCGTTTAAGGCAAAGGCTTTAACCCCTGAGCCGTCTCTCCAGCCCTGGACATGGTTTTTGATAGTGTCTCATTCTGAACCCCAGGCTGGCCTGGGACTCATAATCCTCCTGACTTTGGGGGTCACAGTTAGGTGGCACTGTCGGGGCTTTTTTCCTTCTTGTTCTTGACTTTTCCTGCTCTGTTGTTGCTTGATTGCTTGTTTTTAGTTTTTCCTAATGTCTGCGGCTTCCTGGTTTCATTTACATCTGGACTTTGCCTTCAAACAACTTCCTCTCTCCTCCAATGTGAGGACAGGCAGTGGCGGGCTTGGCTCCTGAGGTTCAAATACACGGTTACTTCCTCCAAGAGATGGGGTAGGAGGCGTTAGTCGTGGTTCCAAGTGTTCCTCTTAAATGTGTCTTTCCTGGGGTGTTCACTAAAGGCCAGTTTTGGGTTAGAAAGCATGCACGAAGCCCGATTTCTCTAATACAACATTCTTTTGAAAGGAAAGGAAGAACTGGTAGGAAGTGGGGATGTATACTTCCTCATCTTTTTTTATTCCTTGGGGGATGGTTCATTGTCAAAGTGCTTGTAGTATAAGCATAAGGACTGAAGGTCAAATCCTCAGAACCCATGTATATGCCAGGTAAGGGTAGCGATTTGCTTTAATTTCAGTCTTGAAGGACAGAGATAGGGAATTCCCAGAGCAAGTTGGCTAGCTAAACTAGCTGTATAGGTCAGTTCTGGTTTAAGAAACCCTACCTCATGTAATAAGATAGAAGAGTGATTGGAGACAATTTCTTGTATCTGTGTATCAAGTCTCTATACACACACACACACACACACACACACACACACACACACACATGCCGTGTGGGGAAAAAATCACCTTTTCCTCATTTACTTTTATTCTTAGGCTTTAGAGGTAGGGTATTAACCACACAAACCAGAAGAAACCAAATGGTTCAGAGACTCAGATCTAAGTCCCAGCTCTACCTACACTAGCTGTGTGATTTTAGACAAACCACCTAATCTCTCTGAGCTTCAATGTCCCTGTTCACAAAGTGAGAATGCAGATTAGGGTCTGTCTCATAAATGTGTAGATAGAAGTGAATGAAATAAAGCGTCATATTTAGCACAGTGCCTGGCCCATGGCAAAGTTCTCAACAAATGCAGTTGTGTTATGGCGATGCGCTAACGCATATGTGCCAACAATCTAGTTAAAAAGTTACTGTGATCCTTGGAGGCAAAGGATTGACAGCCACAGTAGTGTTCCTATACCTAAGGGGAACACAGGAAAGGGTTCAGGGAAAAGCCGCTGGGTCCTTGTACGTCATCGGAGAGGAGGGCCCAGAGGAGAGTCAGGCATGCACAAGAAAGGACTCTGGGAATTGGGGTGGGAGGCATGGGGGGATGGGGAGGGAGGGGTGAGGGGAGGGGTGAGGGAGGGGGAGCAGGGGGCTGGGGGGGGGGAGAAGGAGGGGGGGAGGGAACTAGTGTACCTATTAAGTTTGTATGAGCTGAAATAATAATAAAAAATGTATTAAAAAAATAAAAACAAGTTACTGTGATTTAAATCTTCATTCTCCAATAGCTAAAGCAAAATGGAATGAAACTTCAATTAGATCTCTCGTTATTCTGATGCAAAAAAAGAACACACCAGAGACTGAAGATGCCCATTTTTTAATGTACAAGCTGACACCAATTCTTAGAAAAATTTATCACTTGTTCTTCATTCACAAGAAACCAGCTAACATATTTATGGACAACGCTTTTGACAATGATTTAGAAAAGGTTCTTGAAGCATTCTTCATGGAATCATTGCTCTAATGATCCTCTCTTAAGACCAAGGGCATGACTTTAAAATTTGAGCTAGGGCTAGAGAGATGGCTTAGGAGTTAAAGCCTTTGCCTCACCAGCAGAAGGTCCTGAGTTCAGACCCAGATACCTCATAAAAACACCAGGTTCTTTCTCTGCTCCGTTCTCCATATTATTAGACTCTTTCTTCTTTTTCATCCCTCCCAGTCTTTCCATGGTCATGCTGGGTACTGTGGGCCGTGGCTTGGCATCCTAGAAAATTCTTGAGGATCTTCAGGATGAGTGAATTTTTCGCGTACTGATGTTCTGGGGTAGATCAAATTGTGAGCATGCTTACGATGTTGGCAGAGGGCATTTCTTCCTCCTTTGCCCTCTGTTCTGTCCACCTTACCTAGTAAGCATAGTGTATGTTTTACAAAATGATACATCTTCAGTCTATTTTCACATAAAGACCGGAAGTATCATTAGACCTAAGAGTGTGAATGCTTCTGAGAACCCCAAAACTCCTAAAGTTTGCTCAGCACATCTGCCTCCATGTTTTTTTTAAAGTCCAGCCCCTATTTATTAAAAGGCAGACTATTCACAAGAACTTTTTTCAGAAATAAAATTTTAATCATATTTTCAACTTTCCTTAAAATATGGTTACTTTAAAGATCTTTTGCTAAAACACTTGTAGCCTAATTATTTAAAGAGATTTATGGATATTGGTGTATTTTTATCAATGGATTCAATGTAGCTTCTAATTACTATAAAGCTGCTTTTTTGTTAATTTATTTTTTCGTGGTTTTACAAGCTACTGAGTACTTATCCCTACTTCCCTCCATTCCCTCTCCAAACCTCTCCCTTCCCCTCATTAATCCACTCACTCTTTCTCACCCTCCTGCCTGTCTGCTTCTATGGACCCCAGAGTTCCCTCTGGCTTGTCTACTCTTATGGGGATTCAGGCCTCTGTGGCATACAAAATTGCCCCTCCTTAGGCCACCCCACTGATTGGGGCATTTCCCTTTTCTCAGCCAGCTTTAGTCCCCAAGGTTTCCATGGCAAATGCCCATCTCTCTTGAGTTTCTCTACAGTCTATGGAGACATGTTGGTATGTCAGTCTTTATGCAGGTCTCGTAAGGACAAGTCTCATTAAGTTCTTAGATGCAACTGTACTGCCTTGAATGGAATGTCTTGTCCAAAGGTGAACCTGGCCATCTTTAGGCTCTTACAATCTTACTGTCCCCCTCTTAGGATGGGGAGAGATTATGTTGGCCTGACTCTGGGTGAGCATTGCAGTGTTGCTGGTATTCTGCATTCTGACTGGCCATTGTCCATTTCACTGCTCTTCTACTGGCCTAGGCTGCATGTCTCCGTGGGTTTGAGTCATATTTGAAAACTCTAGAAGCCAAAGGGCAGCCTGGAGATAGTTGCTCAGTGGCATCTATTGGGAGGTGGGCCTGCCAGTCTCCCTGGGGCACCTGTCCTCCTCTGGCTAATGCTGCCACGGGAGGAGAAGTAAGATCACCATCACCACATCTTTGATTTTTTTTTTAACAGGAGCCAGAATCTGTCTCATCTTTTAGGTGTTCTGCAGACAAGATAGAACATACCATCTATGCCCCCGCAGATCTTCCTATTTATGAACCCCAGTTGTTATGAAAGGTGGTAGTCATAGAAGGAGAAAAGTAGTCATTCTAAAATTTAAAATGAATCTATGTATGTGTTTTCTATAATTTTTATAGAATTTAATAGTTTTCATTTAAGGTCAGAAATTGTCATGAGTTTAGTTATGCATAACAGTGCCAGAACATCTCCATTTTTTTCAACTTTTTTGTTTTGTTTGAGGGTTTTGTTTGTTTGGGGCAGGGTCTCATATAGCCAAGGCTAGCTTTGAAAGTCACTAAGTAGCTGAGACTGGCCTGGAACAAGTGACCCTCCCGCCTCTACTTCTCGGGAGCTCCACTTCCTGGGAGCTGGAATTACAGGTGTGTGCCGCCTATCCAGACTTGATCATTTTTCCTCTTAAGCATCCTGAGCAATGCTGTTGGTTTTGCCTGCTCCACACAGGTCTGTCTGGTGCTGGGAAAACAACGATAAGCTTTGCTTTGGAAGAGTACCTCGTCTCCCACGCCATCCCTTGTTACTCCCTGGATGGGGACAACGTCCGCCACGGCCTGAACAAAAACCTTGGGTTCTCTGCTGGGGACCGAGAAGAAAACATCCGCAGGATTGCTGAGGTGGCCAAGCTCTTTGCTGATGCCGGTTTGATCTGCATTACCAGCTTCATTTCTCCTTTTGCAAAGGTAAAAGGTTGGCACGTGTACACACTACATCGCCCACTTGCTGCACCACATACAAATGGTACATACGCACTGTGTCAGGGTCCCCTGCCTAGAGACCCAAGCCAGCCAACATGGAGATCAAAGAGTTGCTGACTTGTTCTCTTTCCGCGGGTTCCTCCTCCCCTCACGTGCCCTGGGTCCCTCTATTTGCTTTGGGTTATGTAGATAGTTGCTTCATTTCCAGAGCCCCAGTTGACACAAAAGCATTTAACCGTTACAATTATTGGGGACATTTGGTCACAGTTGAAAGAAAAAAGTGAAGCAAGAACTCAAACATTCTGTAATGCCAGCTGTCATAACAAGAATTATTAGCTGGCCAAAGAAAAGAACAGGCCTCTGTAAAGCAATGGTCTGTGTGTGCTTCGCTGCTCTCGATGTTTTTAATATTTATTTATCTACTGAGTGGTGATTGGTGTGCCATAGCTCAGGTGTGGAGATCAGAGGACAACTCGGGGCAGTCCGTCCTCTCTTTTTACTATGTGGGTTCCAAGTATCGAACTTGGGTCCTCAGGCTTGGCACCAAGCCTGAATCAGCTCAGCAGCCCCTTCTGTCATTCGAAGGCAGAAAGTCTCTGGGAGCTGCAGTTCAAGTGCTCTGGGCATATCCCTGGGATGGAATCCTCCCTCAGCACAGTCCTGCTAAGAGTGGCTATTTTCTCTAGAAGTGTCTCATGGAAGGTCGTCAGAGTGGCACATCTGTGCTTTTCAGAAGGACATTACTAAGCACAAACCTCATGTTATCTCAAGAATATCAAGTGCAAGGACACATTATGTTTTACCAAGAATTTCATTGTGAAATTTTATCCCCATCCATTTTCTGTTATAACAACGTATCTGAGATAATTTATAACGGCTAGAAAGGGTTATTTGGCGCATGATCTCAGTGGGGGAGGCCAAGAGTGGTGTCAACATCTGATGAGGGCTTCATACTGTATTACATAGAGAAAGAGGGAGGGAGGGAGAGAGAGAGAGAGAGAGAGAGAGAGAGAGAGAGAGAGAGAGAGCGCCAGCTCAGTACTTTCTGATTTCCTCTCTCCCCTCTGAGTTATCTGAGTATTTTATTCTGTACACAGATGAACTTGTGATCCTCTTTGCCTGGCTCCCTGAGTGCTGGAATGGCAGTGTACACACTACTTCTGGTCCTTGTTCTCTAAAGCCACCAATCCCATCAGGGAATCTCCATCTGATGACATTGTCTAGTCTTACTTACCTCCCAAAGGCTCCACCTTCAAGAAGCATCAGCATAAGAACTTGAGGATTAAGTTTCCAGCACACATGGGACACATTCAAGTCATAGCAAAAGTCTTTTTACAGTGAGCGTGTGTGTGTGTGTGTGTGTGTGTGTGTGTGTGTGTGTGTGTGTAGGCTCTCATAGAGTCCAGACTGGACTCAGACTTATCATGTCTTATCTGGTACTCACCCTTTCTGCCCTTTCTACTTCCACCTCCCTGATTTTGGTATTCTGGGCCCCAGCCTCTATGCCTGGCTCTCTTTCATGTTTAAACATATTGTTTTTCAGGATCGTGAGAATGCCCGCAAAATCCATGAATTAGCGGGACTGCCGTTTTTTGAAATATTTGTAGATGCGCCTCTAAATATTTGCGAAAGCCGGGATGTAAAAGGTCTTTACAAACGGGCTCGAGCTGGAGAGATTAAAGGTATGAGGACCAGCTAGCAGCACCTTGGCTAGCCACTTACCTGCCAATCCTCTGAGTCTGGCCTCAGAAATCTATCCAGGCAAACACTCTGTTTCCCCAAACTGCAGGTAATATACACAATTTTTTTAATCAAAAGTTCAATATGGCATGGGATTACTAAAATATGGAGTTTGGGGCTGGAGAGATGGCTGAGGGGCTAGGCCTCTGCCACACAAGAAGAAGGACCTGAGTTTGGATTCCAGATCCCATATAAAAATGTCAGGCAGAAACAAGGGCAACCTGCACATCCTGTCTGGAAGACAGAGCCTGGGAAATCCCAGAGCAAAGCAAAAAGGAGATAGAGCAATCCAGGGTGATTCCAGATGTTACACACACGCTAGATAGATAGATAGATAGATAGATAGATAGATAGATAGATAGATAGATAGATAGATAGATAGATAGATAGATAGAGAGATAGACAGACAGACAGACAGACAGACAGACAGACAGACAAATGTGGAGCTTTACCTTTCAAGAACTGTCATCTCAGCCATAAGGATAAAGTTTGGGGGTGTACTATCAGGCTTCCCTCCTTGCTTTCCTTTTATATTCTAATTGGCTGCAAAGAACTTGCTAGACATTGTTGATAACTTGGAAGTTACTCTTTAAAATCTTTTTACTTTATATTGTTATTATTGTATGCATATATGTATGTATGTAGACACGCAAATGCCATGTGGCGGTCACAGGCAGCTTTGTAAAACTGGTTCTGTCCTTTCATCTTTACATGGGTTCCAGATCAAACCCAGGTCATCAGTCTTACTCAGACAACCTCATTACCTGCTGAGTGATTTTTCCAACTCTGGAAGCTTCTCTGTGGAGAATCCAGCAGTGCGTTTTCTCACTTTCAACCACAGGTCAAGGAATGGCTGTTCAAACAAGATGTTTCAATTGAATATTTTTTCAATGTGCATTGGCCTTATTGATGAAACATTATTCTGTGGGCGCTGGCGTGATTGTCATGCTTGTGCCCTGCAGGGTTTACAGGCATTGATTCCGATTATGAGAAGCCGGAAACCCCAGAGTGTGTGCTGAAGACCAACTTGTCTTCAGTGAGTGACTGCATCCAGCAGGTGGTGGAACTTCTGCAGGAGCAGGTGGGAAGCTTGTCCCCTGTTTCTAGTAAAGCCCCCACTTCCACTCTCTCTGATAAAGTCCTGTGCTTCTTTATTAAAGCATTCCTCCTCCAGTTCTCATCTGCAATTAGTGCCAATTCCATTTCATTTCAGAACATTGTACCCCATAGTATGATCAAAGGCATCCACGAACTCTTTGTGCCAGAGAACAAGCTCGATCAAGTCAGAGCTGAAGCTGAGACCCTCCCTTCATTATCAATCACCAAGGTAAGAGTAGCCAGAGGGAATTGGGCTTAATATCAGGCATCATGAGTCATTTATTATTATTATTATTATTATTTATTCAATTGTGCATGTATGTGTGTGTGTGCATGTGTGTATGTGTGTGTGTGTGTGCATGTGTGTATGTGTGTGTGTGTGTGTGTGTGTGTGTGTGTGTATGTGTGTGTGTGTGTGTGTGTAGAACCACGGATGAATTTGGGAACTACCATGAACTGCCTCCACTTCCTCCTTGTTTACTCTGCCCTGGGATTCACAGGCTCTGCTCTATCAGGACCAGAAACGCAGGTCACCTGGCTTCTGCCCAGCGTCTATATGTGGGGTCTAAGATCCAAACTCGGACCTTCTACCTGCAAGGCAGAGGCTTAACCCCTGAGCCACCTCTCCAGCCCCATGAGTCATTTTTTTAACATTTTTATTATTATTTCCGCTCATACAAACTCACCGGTTCCCTCCTTCCCTCCTCCTCCCCCTGACCCCCCTGCTCCCCCTCCCCTTATCCCTCCCTCCCTATCCCTCAGTGCCTCCCCCCCATCCCCAGAGAATCCTTTAATGTGCATGTCAGACTCTCCTCTGGGTCCTCCTCTCCGATGATGTACAAGGACCCAGTGGCATTTACCTGAACGCTTTCCCGTGTTCCCCTTAAGCATAGGAACACTACTGTGGCTGTCAATCCCTTGCCTCCAAGGATCTTGGTGCCTTTAGCAAATGCTAGACTTTGTGGGGTCAATAGTGTGTTGGACATTGCGCGGGGCATGCAAAGTCCAATTATGATTGCTTCGGCCCTAACTTGTGTGGAGTATCTTGCATATCATTGCTCCTCCCATCCTTGTGCTCTTACAATTTTACCACCCCCTCTTCCTTGAGTTTCCCTGAGCTTCAGGATGGGGAGAGATTAGGCTGGCCTAGTTCTAGGTGGTCGATATAGAGTCCCCATGAGTCATTTTTAATTCCTCTTGATAATAAGAAACTGGGGGCTGAGCAATGCGCAGTAATGCCTGTGAGCATAAACCTCTGCGAAGTGGTCTCACTCTAAGGCAGCTAGCTCATCACTGTCTTGTAGTGAGGCAAACTGGGAAAGTACCTCTCTTTGCATGGGATAGTTTGTGTAACTGTCGAATCCCAGCTGGGCCAGCCGGGAAAGGAGGGGGGATTTTGGCAGAGGCCTCGGGGCTCAAGGCAAGGGGTTGATCAGGTGCAGGGTCACCACCCAGACCCCAGGAGTCAGGCAAGAAGCAGCAGGCAGAGGATGAGTTTGCTGCAGACTCATTTATTTCAGGAAGTGCTCGAGCTTATATAGGGTCAGGGGTCAAATCAGGTTTTGCTACTTCTCCGCTTGGAAGGAGGGGGGAGCAGCCACCAATCATTTAGCTGTTTACTAGGTGTCCATTGCAGAGGCAGGTTAGATGGCTGCTTACCATTGGTTGTTCATCCCTCCTTCCCATTGGTTGTTCATCCCTCTGCCTGAATGATTCCTCTATTGGGACATGTCTGGGGCATGTCTGTCCTTCTCCAGGTTTGTCTATAACCAGACCTCCTGAGAGCCGGGGTTAAGGCCTTCCTGAATCAATGGTGCCACATTTTCACCCTTTTATTTACTTGTAAACTTTTTAGTGGGGACCATGATAGCTGGGGCTACCCTGAGCCTCTTCAGCTACGTGGAATATAGGTGACTGTGTCTGTCTTAGGTTGGGCACCACCCTTGTGTGGAGCTTTACCCGTCATTGACTACCAGTCATGAGACCATCACAGAGAAGGAATCATGGTCCCAAAGGGGAATTCAAGTATAGCAGAGAAAAAGGGGCTGTAAGCAACACAGGCACAGAAATGATCCAGAAGAGCTGTTGAGACACAAATGAAAACCTAAAATTAGTAAGGCATAACTCTAATGGAGAATAGCAAGGCTTCCCACAAGCTTTTGGTGATCTTAGGGAATGTCCGAAGCCTGAATGGATGATCTGAGGACCTGTAAAGTAGCTTTGTTATTTTGGAAATATATGAAAAAACCTGTAAGAACACAATGATATTTTTATTTGTAGCCCTATTAAAGATCAAAATCAAGTGAGATAATCTTTTATGAAAGAAAACTTATAATCTATTAGAAAAAACAATGTGATCGATATAAAACATTAGTAGTTAAGGCCTTGGATGTTATCAAAATTATTTGTTCTTGTTTGTAAGTATGTATACATGTATTTAAAAATGGCATGCCAAAATTTTAATATCAGCATGCAACAAAAATGAAAAAAATTGAAGTGGCCACAGATTTTTTTTTACGTTGAAACACAAAACACACAACATGTAAACACAGAATATATGAAATATGAGCACATGAAACACATGAAGGCAGATATCCTGTCGAATAATTGCTTTATAAGAGGGAGACCAGTATTGTCTGAAGCAGAAAATACAGCTGGGAAAGAGGGAGAGTCAAGAGCTACAGGAAGAAGAAGAGGAGGGAAGGAGAGGTCGTCAGGAGGTGGAGTCCCCCCCCCCCAGACCTGTGAGCCCTCTGCAGAGTCCTCAACCAGGGAGGGGAAGGATCCAGAGGAAGAACAAAGGGCTAATTTTGGGTTCTCTCCACAAATTTCATCGTAGCAATCAATCACTTCCTCAGTGGAGGATCCTTTAAGGCTTGCTATGATGCCCAGGAAGATGGGAACAAAGAGGGTGGGAGGCATATGATCATCCTAGACTTCCCTCTTGCGGGCCAGGAAAAGCACTTCCATCCAGATCTGTGGCTCCCAGACATTTTCTGGGGCAATCCAAGGAGCTAAGATTAAAGCTGCCTCCCCAAAGTCAGATTCTAAGTCCTTTGGTTTCACTTTGATCCTACGTAAGTCTAGTAGAGCCTTAAGAGTAGTCAGCTGGGGTGCCTTCTGTTGGGGCAGTAAGTTACCCATTATGGAGAGGAAAGGTCCCCTAATGGAGCAGAGGTGACTAGGAGGCGAGGGGACAAGGCAAAAAAGTGCAGAAAATGAAAAGCAATGACTAGAACCAAGGTGAAAGTGAAAACAACTCCTAAAAGGGTAACCAACATCCAAGAAGAGACCTAGCGCAGGACATATGCAGAGGTGTTTTGGATCTAAGCGTCCTGTACTTAGTGAGGGACTTCAGGGGTTCGTTACTTTCCCAGGCTCTATTCCCCCCTCCCCTCCCCGAGTCAGGTCAATTCAATGTAATCGAACCTGGGCTCCAATTTCTCATGTGAACTTGCTGGGAAAAGCCTTGGTTTCGAGGGGCTCTTTAATCATGGGAAAATCAAACAAGCGATTGCATTTAGAGGAACTCTTTGATCAGGAAGTTGAATGAGTGAATGTATTCCTACCCTTAAGAGAGGCTCCTTGATCATTAGCAAATCAAGCAAGGGATTGTGTTCCTAACCTTAAGAGGACAACGATGGACAAACAGGAAAAGGGGAAGAGGAGGGGGCCACCTGCTCACCTTCAGGTGCTGTAAGCACAAGGAACACAAAACCAGAGGAAGGGGCCAAACTCACCAAACTTTGCCAGAGAGGGTGTCTCGTCTACACAGAAAGCAGCCCCACATTGGAGCGCCAGATGTTGCCAAATCCCTGCCGGCCAGGCGGAGAAAGGAGGGGGAATTCGGCAGGGGCCTCGGGGCTCAAGGCAAGGAGGCAATCAGGTGCGGGGGTCACCACCCAGACCCCAAGAGTCAGGCAAGAAGCAGCAGGCAGAGGGCAAGTTTGCCGTGGACTCATTTATTTCAGGAAGTGCTTGAGGTTATATAGAGTCAGGGGTCCAATCAGGTGTTTCCACCTCTCCGCTGGGGGAGAGGGGGAAGCATCCACCAATCATTTAGCTGTTTACTAGGTGTCTATTGCAGATGGCCACTTCCCATTGGTTGTTCATCCCTCCTTCCCATTGGTTGTTCATCCCTCCTTCCCATTGGTTATTCATCCCTCCTTCCTATTAGTTATTCACCCCTCTGCCTGTATGATTCCTCTGTTGGGACATGTCTGGGACATGTCCATACTTGTCTGGGCTTGTCTATAACCAGACCTCCTGGGAGCCAGGGCTAGGGTCTCCCTGAATCAATGGTGCCACACAGCTAATGCTGAAATGGAGGAAGAAGGCCAATAACCATTTGTTGGCAGTGGCTGAGAGTTTGTTCGAAATGTCAGTGCTTCTTGGGCAATGGGAAGGGATGTGAAGAAAACAAAAGCAACCCTGGTCTAGGAGTAAAATGGTGTCCTCTCCAGTCGAGTACTTCCTAGGTCAGGAAGGAGAGTGGCAGCTTCATCTCTGCATTGATTTTACTAACTGGAAGATGTAAGCTACAACCACCACAAACTGCCCTGCATATGGCATTTTTATGGGTCAATCTTACTTGTACATGATCATTGAAACGTTGATGATTCATAAGAGGCAGAGCTAGCAGAGAACTTGCTGATCAGGTTGCAAACAGCTGATGAACAGAACTTTGTGGCCCGATAAAGGAGACAAAGGAACCCAATGCTCTAGACAGCTAAGCAAGCATATCACTGTAGCATGGTATGGTACTTCCCATAACTACCAAACAGCAATACTCTGGAAGGTAGAGAACTTCAGAATTCTAATGAGTGAGTTTTTTGAGTCACAAGGGTTTCAGAGCAGTGATGTGTTGTATGTTTACATATTTAGGAATATGTTTTGTCATATTTATAGGATTTACAGGATTGGCAGGGATTTGCAGGTGGGAAAGGTAAAGCACAAGGTTGAAAACACACATGTGTTTGACTATGAGATGTTGGCAAATTGGTCCCAATGGACAGAAGAGAGGAAATCCCACCATGAGTCCCAGAGGCCTGAGCAGGAAAGGTTTTCATAACATGATGACAATGTTGGCTTTTATCTTAGAGCCAATGACTGGCTCAATTCAGTCAAAAGACCAATAAGCAAATCTGGTGAAAAAGCACAACCAATCCAGCTTGTTGTGTGGGGAGGGGCTAGGCAGGAATTGAACAGTCAATTTTTAACTCAGTTGCATATTATGGGAACAGTCACAGCCTAAAGTGTTCAGATAGCCTCAGCTGACAATCCCTTTATCACTCTTGAGGAAGAAAATTCTAGACTTATACCTAGCTGGATTGGGTCCGCAAAACTTCTTAAAAGATTCTGCCCTCGGGCTGGAGAGGTGGCTCAGGGGTTAAGCCTCCGCCTTGCAGGCGGAAGGTCCTGAGTTCGGATCCCAGATCCCACGTATAGACGCCAGGCGGAAGCGGGGGCGGCCTGCGCTTCTGGTCCTGATAGGACGAAGCCTGTGAATCCCGGGGCAGAAGGAGGTGGAGGCGTCCATGGTGGTTCGCGAGTTCGTCCGTGGTTCTACACACACACACACACACACACACACACACACACACACGCACTCACCCACACACACATACATGCGCACAGTTGAATAAATAATAATAAAAAAAAATTAAAAAAAAAAAAAAAAAGATTCTGCCCTCACCCTCTAATCTGTGAAAGAAAACTGATGGAAAACCTTCCGTGGTCTCTGTGTTTTCCAGTTGGATCTGCAGTGGGTGCAGGTGCTGAGTGAAGGCTGGGCCACTCCCCTCAAAGGTTTCATGCGTGAGAAGGAGTACTTACAAATCATACACTTCGACACTCTGCTGGATGGTATGCTGCATGTCGTCATTTTTTTACTGTTTATTAGCAAAGAAAAAATGTAGGCATCTTAAAAGAGCAGGACTCCTCATCTCTGGTTTGCAAGTCTTATTGAAAAAAAATACTACTACTTAGGTTATGTATGGTATGTATGTTTGCATATTTAGGAATATGTTTCGTCATTTTCAAAGGATTATTATTTAAAGCCAAGGAACCAAGAAATGAAGAGTTTGTTTGCACATGAAACCAAGAGATGGTTATATCTTTCAGCCCCCTGTTCTTTGCTGAATATGATCATCAGAAGCAGCATCTGGAAATACCCCAGGGCATTGGGACAGCCTACCACAGGCATCTCCCGTCTACTTCATTGTTCCTATTACAAGGTGTCAAAGCTGCCGGTCTTCTTTGGTGGAAATGTTTAAACCTGTATCTATTGGGACGGCTTTATCCTCTAGACCCCAATGAATGACTATGCCATAGGAACATTCTGGCCACACAAATCTATTCTGGCCACTGAGCAAGTCAAGGCTGGAAGCATAAGTTACTCAGAAGAGTTTCAGACCCTTCTAGGAGCATTTTCTTCCTAGAGCTGCTGGGAGTTATGGAATACAACTTGTCTATTTCAAGATGCTGGGGGAATAGCTGCCCGGTGGGGAAGAGTCACATGGAATGTGAAATCCTGAGCAACACTTCAAAGCGTATAGGACGAAAGATCGAATCAGATGTTCTTTCTTTGGAAAGATATTCTGAGTTTGTGCTTCTGCCTGGACAATGTGCCTGAAGCTGAATTCAAAGGCTTATTAGTAAGGGCTGTCTTTCCTCATTCCTCAGCTGCAACGGCTTGCCCCATGACCCAACCTGGGGCTTTCATTTCTCAGGTTAAATAGCATTCCCAAGGCCACACTTTAGTCTACCTTAACTGCAGTCCTAACGCCTACTCACACAGCGTCTCCACTATCAAAGCATTTTTTCAGGTATCATCATTTGATCCTGATAAAAGCCTTAGATTTTACCTTTTGCAAATGAGGAAACTGAACTCAGGTTCAGGAACTCACTCATGTGTATAGCATCCATGGGGGTCCAAGACTAGAGTCCAGATTCCTGGCTCCCACCTGCTGCTCCTATGCCACATTGTTCTCCTTTTTCCAGTGGGATCTAGAAGGTTGGGATGTTGAAACAAGGAAAGATGACATTTGTCGACATCTTGATTTTGACACATACTACATACAGCTGTGTTGAGTAGCTGCTGCTAGACCACCAGCCATGTGCAAGAGCTTGCCTGTGGGCATCTAAGCTAGAGATGTGGTCAAGGACAAGGGAAGGACATTGGAAGAGGGGGGCCTCATTCCAGACAGTGCTACTGACCTTCAAGGAGAATTTGCTCCACACAGAAAAACAGCAGGGTGGTGACTAACCTGCAGAGGGTAATGTTAGTGAAAATCAGGAGTCCTCAGTCTGAGATCTAGGACTTTAGGTTGGCTGGATGCGGGGGAGGGGGGAGTACAGAAAACATTCTAGAAGGTAAAAATGCCCTGACACGTTTTGAGATAAACATGGGATAAAAGGGCCTATTCTTGGGTGAAAGTTTTGTGATTTTCAGTGCATTCTTAAGACAGTACATGGGACCTCCTTCCTCCCCAAAAAGGAATGTGCACCTAATGAAAATCATCATTCTGGAGAGTTTAAGCAATCTCACCAATCTATTTCATTTCATGGGTGAAACATGTTGATTTTCTATTTCTTATCTGGTTCTTACCATGAGATGGTAAGGCACTCGCTGTGGCTCCCCCCAACACACACACACATACCCTGTCATGTCATCTAGATGCCTTTCCCGTAACACCCGCCTGCTCACTTCCTATTACTACTAGAGTTCTCTAGCTCCAAGTCCTTGCCTGCTCATATGATCTCACTTCTTTCCAAAACCTAAGCCCAAATATTTGTGGGGAGCCCCAGGAGGCGTGCGTCCTGCACCCCTGTGTCAGTTCCCTAGCCAGTAGCTATTTGCTGGTGGCAGGAGCTTCCGAGGTCTCTATGGCACTGTGTGTTTCTGGGCACCCACAGCATTGCCCATCCTGTCCAGACTGAGCCTCTGAAGTTCTTAGCACCAGGGGCTGTTTATGGACCACTCCTCAAGCCAGGAGAAGAATGTTCCCTTCCTCTGGGAACTTCAGTTGAAGACTCCCTGGGCAGTTGCTCTGGTCCAGAGAAATACTTTTGCCATCTGGGTGGATCCCTTTATCCTGTGGCTCCATTGTGGCTGTCAGGAGGACTTTGAGACTGGATGGCTCATAGGTTTCCATAGTTCCCCGATCTCCCTGATTTGGGAGCATTCTGTAGGACACCTTTTATCTTTAGGACGATTCTTCATTGGTAACCATCCATCTCTAGACCCAGAGACCACTGGACACATTTGTACAGTCCATGACTTAAAACTTTGCATGGCTCCAGAAGTTTCCTCAGTCCATGCAAATTAATTAATAAAAACAGATGGCACAGGCCCACAGGCCCAGCTCCTTTGGAGGATGAGGCAAGAGGACCACGAGTTCAAGGACAGCAGAGTGAACTCCCAGCCAGACTGGCCAAGGTAGTGAAACTGCCTCACAATAACAAGGGACAAAGCTCAGTGGTGGAACATTTGCCTGGAATGGGTGAGGGCCCCTAAGCTCAGTTCCTGGTACTAGAAAAAAAGATAGCTGGATATGAGAGCCTCTCTGTCTTCTGTTAGTTTTGTACTAACTATAATTGGAATAGCACAGTGAATATGAGAATGCGAGAATAGGCTGTGAACCCCAATTGGCTGTATTCATGTCAGTGATTAGCTATGAACCTGGGCTGAATGATTTTGACACTCTAGGCTTAGTTCTGCCATCTGTATGATGGACATAATAATTACTGCCTATTGGTTGGGCCATCTGTTTAAAAAAAAAAAAAAAAAAAAAAAAAACAATGAATGCCTGGGCTGGGGAGATGGCTCAGTGGTTAAAACCTTTGTCTCACAAGCAAAAGGACCTGAGTTCAGATCTCCACATCCCACATAAAAATACAGGGTGGAAATGGTGGTAGCCTACAAAGTCTGGAAAGCGGAGCCTGGAAAACTCCAGAACAAAACAATGTAGAGGTAGAACAATCCAGGATGAGTCCTGATGTCACCCTCCACAGGCTCACATACTCAAGTGCCCTCTTGTACGCGCGTGCGCACACACACACGCACGCACGCACGCACCAAGAAAGAATACCTGGTCCAATAGTAAAGTTCCTTACATATTAGCTATTATATTGAACAAACCCCCACTGCAGACAGTTAGAACTTGGAGCCTTGCAGAGACTAAGTGGGTTATCCTCAGAAGTATCATTTCCATCAGCTCAGATAAGGTCACTGGCCAGCAACAGTTCTTTGCTGAGCACCCACATGCCGGTTGGCTAGCTGCTGAAGACAGAAGTCAGGAAGACACATGTGAGCTCGTTAGACTGACAATACATTTCCTCTCCTGAGCCTGGCACACAGGAAAACTGTGGGGAGTCATGATGCTGCTTTTTGGACCAAAGCATATATATTTCAAATGTCCTAGAGAAGTTGAAGTTTTTTTTTTTTTTTTTTCCAGAAGCAAGCTAGGCAGCTGGAAGAAGTCACTAGAGCTCTCTGTATGTCCCATAACACATAGCAGACTCTCCTCAAAGTGTCTGATGTGATTGCTTTTGGACTGAGAGGATGGCTAAATTTTAGAAATCAATTCATTTATATAGCAGAGAGTGGGTAAGGTGTCCTTCATACATTATTTTATTTCAGTCGGTTCATGAAGATTTTAGTCACACCATTGAAATTTAAATATCTTGTGTAGCCCCAGACAAGCGGCTGCTTTGGCCTATCATCCAACAACTAGCTCTTGAATGTCTACAATCTACAAGCGACTTTTAAAGTTGCTTTCTACAAAGTATTTGGTTCACTTTACTTTTCTCAATGGTTCCCCCCCAAAGATATAGTTCAGCCTACTCAGCACAGAGCAAAAGTCAAACAAAGCAACCTAAGCTGAAAGCCCAGTTGGGTGCTACTGTTTGTGGCATTTATACAGTGTGAGCTACTCCATGTGTTACTCAATTATCTGATTTCACATGTCACTTTTTCTCACACTAGAAATGTAGCTTCAAGGTTGTCACTGGTTCTCCTTCTGTAATGTCATTTGTGTTGGCCAGTGGCTTCCAAGTAGGATGAAGACACAGCAGCCTTTAGACTCTGCTGTTTATTTTTTAATATTTTGTTGACTTCCCTATGTGAGAGTGATGGGGCCCACACATGCGCACTAGAGGCTGGTCAGAGCTTTCAACAGTCAGGCTTCTGGAATTACACTCAGGTCTCCTGAGCAGGCACCTTGCCTCTGAGTTCTTTCCAGCCCTTAGACTCTGTTATTTAATGGCAAGTCTTCTGCATCTCTGACTTTCAGATCTAGGCATGAGGCTCTGCACATCTACCCCAAGCCCTTACTAAGCTGGATGCAGATTTGCCCCTACTTCATAACAACCTTGTGAAGATGTGTTGTCCTCGTGAGGAAGTAAGAGTTGGAAACCAAAGCTTGTACTTAAACCCAGCTCATCTCCTCTAACACTTGGGTTTATTTTTCTGGGCACGCTGTTGAAACCTCTGAACACCTGGGAGTCTATATTCAGAGATTGCTTACTTCTGCACTTTATCCTGAACCCTGGTTTGGAAATCATTTGGCATCGGTTATAATATCACATGTTTTCAAGAGATAACTTCTTGCCATACTTAAAAGGGCATTAGCATATGTTATAATTATTTTCAAGTAGAATCATCTGTACATTGTTTTAATGTTTTTATACGATATAGTATTTAATATTCCACAAAATTCTGATATTACCATGTTTTGTGTCATGTACCTGTCTTTAAAAATAGTATAATAAGGAGCTCAAAGCAGTTGAATGTTATATGTGAGAAGTGTCCTAATAGGAATTTGTTCCTTGATGATGTCGCTTTAAGATTCTCTAGGTGGAGAGCTGAAAACATGTTTCTTGTGTTTGTATTTCTCTAGGTATGCTCCTTCCCGGTATGTACTCAGCTTCCCAGTAGTTAAATTATTATAATTAGTTATGTTGCATTAATTTAAAAATTGTTAAAGACATAACTAAAAAATCCAAATTAACTAGTTGGAATTGTTACCAATGCATGATCCAACCAGTGACAGTAGATGCTGCTACAGTCATCTGTTGATCAAAGCACAAAAACAGGAAGTTTCTGGATCAGCTATTGTTTATAAAATTATGATGTTGTATTTGGCTGACATAAGAATATTTGTTTCCAAGTTATTGCTAAACATTTTGTTCTTGGGTTCTTTGAAAGTTATCATCACTCCAATGATTGCTGGTCACCTTTCAAGTTTCATAAATTCAGAAACTGATTTTTTCCCAGCAAGTTTACAAAATGTCTTCACTTGATGTAGAAGAAGTCATTTAGAATGCAACTTAAAGTATATGCCCCTGGTTGGATTGTGTATGACCGTTCCTCATTTATGCATCGTGTGATTATGCATGGATTTAATTTCAAACTATCATAATTGATAGTTAAAAAATGGGAACAAATATACAATGGTTGTGACTGTAAACTTCTACATTGCACCAGAATGAAGAGGTAAAGTTCCAAACATACTGTTTATCTTTGATATTATCTTCATTTTTCTTCTTTAAAAACCCTATCTGTGTAGTAAAGGTTAATTTGGCTTTGGCCAAGAAACAGTGTATGTAACTAATAACCAGATCTACATTAAAGCAAAAAGCTTGGAGATTGTATTAAGCAAAAGAAAAAAGTATTTTACTAGGCAGGAAGTTACCCATCGGATTTTCCATGGTTAAAAAACAGCACACGACACACTTCCAAAAATGATCATCTGTAATAAAAGGATCAAGGTAATTTCCAGCAGAGCCGAAGTCACAAAAGAAGAGGCCAAAAGCTCAAAGTAATGTTCAAAACTTGGGGGATGTTTTCTGTGCTGAAGCTATTGGATGAGTTTATGCACTAGAAACAGTAGGCAAGATGACAGGAGCCAGTTCTGACCTCTTCAGGCCTGTGTGGGGTTAAACCCCAGGTTCGTGGGATCACTTGGGATTATTATTTAATAAGACTCTTTACTGTAAGGTCCTGAAAGCTATCAGGAATGTTACTGCATCACTATGGATGTTCACTGGAGGCCAAAGGGGAAGGTGGAGCAGAGGCTGGGCTGGGAAGGGAATAATCGCAGAAGAAAACTCAAATGTCTCTTTGGATTGCAACCAAGAAACCCCAATGGAAGGCTTCCCCCACCATCCCACTCAACCTATTGCTTTCCATCTTACTTTGTGAAGTCAAGTCACCCTGTCTCCGCAGTACTGAACACCATATGACCATGTGACCAGGTTTGAGACCAGATTTCTTTACCTGCCCAAGTCATCTCATGGCCATTGCTATCTCCTTTTGCAAGTGAGGAAACTGAGTTCAGAACTCCCCACTTTGATTGGTGTGTTATTCATAAAAGGACTGGCCACTCTGGTGCTCTGATTGCTGGAAAACTTCAAAAGAATTATTTTAATTACACAATCCTTATGTGGCCTGTGAGGTGTCTGATGTATGATTTCCAAAGGCTTCCATAGTATGGCGCCAGGGTTTATGCCCGACTGTTTCTTCATTGCTGGTTTGCTGTTCTGTTCTATGAAAATCCATTAGGTGCTCCTGGCTCATGGAGAGTGACGTGCCTGGAAGGTTTGGTTTCCTAGCTGTCGAGCTGTCAAGGACATTCGGATTCTTTAATTATTGGGATGTGTGTGTGTGTGTGTGTGTGTGTGTGTGTGTGTGTGTGTGTGTGTATCAGAGGGCACTCTGTGCTCCCGCCCAAGGGTGACTTCAGGTATCATCCTGAATTGCGTCTACCTCCTACTTGCTTTTTCTCTGGAGTTTCCCAGGCTCTGCCTTCCAGATCAGAAGTGCAGGCCACTGCCATTTCCACGCAGCATTTTTACATGAGATCTGGGATCCGAACTCAGGACTTTCTGCTTGCAAGACAGAGGCTTAATCCCTCAGCTGTCTCTCTAGTCCTGTTAGAGACATTCTAAATTTAGGTTTCGGGAACTTCATTAACTTATGACACAGTTTCTCTGGCCATAAATAACAGTAGACGTTTTCTCTGCACTTGTTGACCACTCTTTCATTCTCTTCTGAGTCCTGAATGTGTGCTAAGAGTCTTTTGTGTTACATAGTTAACCAGGGGTCATTTTCCTATGTGCAAATACAATTAGAATGGACATATTTGTTAGGTTTGGGGCATTTTTACAAAATAAATGAAGAGGGATATCGCTTTATAATTTTTTATATTATCCAACATCATTTAAAAAATGAGAGCCAAGTTTTATGCTTTTTTAGCAAGCATGTTTCTATACTCTGTGTGTGTGTGTGTGTGTGTGTGTGTGTGTGTGTGTGTGTGTGTGTGTAATAAGTGGAGGTCAGCTGGTGAGTTAGTTCTCCCTCCCCCCACAATGTGCATTTTGGGGACTAAACTCAGATCACCAGTCTTGGCAACAAGTACCTTTAGCTATGAGCCATCTTGTTGGCACCAAATTTTATACTTTTAAGCTTCAAACTTTTACCCATTTTATCTAGAGATACTTCAACAAGGCCATCCTTTACTTAGGCTTTTGAGACAAAGCCACAGTTTGTCCAGGCTAGCCTCAAACTCGCTATTATAGGAAAGGACCCTCCTTCCTCCACCTCCCACGTTCTGGGATTACAGTGTAGGGCACCAAACCCATCTACTGTCCATGCTTTTGAAAAAATAAACCCTTATTTACTCAAAAAATACCTCAATGGTGGAGTGATTGCCAAGCATCTAAAAGTTCCTGGGTTCAATCCCCTATAACACAGGAAAGAAAAAAACACAAGGAAACTTTTCAAAATGATTCTCTCCACCTTATACTATACGCTTTAATGGACGGTGCCCCGAGGGATGGCTGACCAGAGATGCCCGTGGCTCTGTTTCCAGGTTCTGTGTTTGATTAGTTTCTCTAGAGACAGAACCAGTGTGTGTGGAGGGGGTGTGTACATGCGTGCACATTTGTGTGTGCATATGTGTGTGTGTGTGTGTGTGTGTGTGTGTGTGTGTGTGGAGATTTTTTTTTTAATTCCTGTGATTGCGGAGCCTGTCAATGAAAAATTCACAGAACAGACCGGCAGGCTGGAAACCCAGGTGAGGAGACACAATTCAGATCCATAGTTCTGCTGTCTGAATCCCTTCTCCTGGGGAGATGATCTTTTTCCTCTCAGGCCTTCAACTCAACTGGATGAGACCCACTCACATCCTGCGGGTTCTCCTGCTTTACCCAGAGTCCACTAATTCAAATGATAATCCTGTCTAAAAGTACCTGCAACAGAAACATTGAGAATATTTGACCAAATACTCAGGTGCCAGGGCCCAGCTAAGTTGGCATATCAATTGAACCCTTCTGCTTGAGCAGCACATCCACACCTTCTGATGTGTTGTGGTATGTACAGAGAAGTCAGATCCGTTTCTTTAAATTCCTTTTAAAAACTCAGTATGGATGAGGTGGGGGGCTTGCTCCCCAGAGACAGTGCCTGGCTTTTAGCCACTAGCTTGACACTGTTTCTCACTCTGCTGTGTTTTATTTCAAGTAATAATTTTCAATTGTAGTTGAGCTAGCAGGATGGTAGCTCCCAGATAAGATCACTGTCTCTTCAAAAATATTCAAAGGCTATGCTTATCTGGACCAGAGTGACCGTGGGAAAAGGTCACTAAATACCAACGGTTTCCTTGATTATTGTGACCCATCCAATACATTTTTCCTTTGTTCTTACTTCAGTGTGTTGATATTGTCCAATGTTATTAATTCATGGTTCATTTCCAAGAAAAAGGACAGGTTTTGGTTGGGTTGGTCCTTTTTGTTTGTTTGTTTAATTGGTGTTTGAAAGACTAAGTGGCATTGGGGTCAAACTCTAAAAAGGTGAGCAAGATGCAATGCTCCCCCCTGTCATCTACCAAAGCCACTTCAGTCCTTGGGAAGCTCACAGGCTCCCCACCGGAGTCTGGGCAACCGACACAACCACGCTGGGGTTGAGCCTGAACCTCAGAAGGGACTTCAGAAGGGGCAATATGCGCACTGCAGCCATCCTCAAAGGATGCCGTACCTTGGATCTGGTACTCATGTGCCACGTGGGTCTTTCCGTAGATGGAGTCATCAACATGAGCATTCCCATCGTCCTGCCGCTCTCTGGGGATGATAAGATGAGGCTGGAAGGGTGCAGTGAGTTTGTCCTCACATACGATGGCCGGAAGGTGGCTATTCTACGAGACCCTGAATTCTATGAACACAGGAAAGAGGAGCGTTGTGCCCGTGTGTGGGGGACAGCAAATGCCAAACACCCTCATATCAAAGTAAGTTCCTAATCCTTTGGAAGAGTTTTCTTGATCCATTTCATGCAGGGACAAAAATAATTCTTTTTTTCATGGAAAAATTAGAAAAACTGAGAAGACTGAATTTCTAAGGTGGGTCTTATAAGCTTTGCCTTTTGGAAGTCTTTTATTTATTATTTTGGTGTATATGTGCATGAACCTGTGTGGGTGGGTTCATATGTGTTTGCATGTATATGTGTGTGGGGTCAGAGGATAAGCTTAGATATCTGGAGTTTTGCCAAATAGACTGGACTAGCTGCCAGTGAACTTCCAGGTCCTGGTCTGTCTCCACTTCCCATACCATCATCATTGGCATTATAGGCATGTGCCATTGTGCCTGGCATTTTATATGGGTTCTCAGAATTGGAACCTGGGTCTTTATGTTTACAAAGCATTTGCTTTACTCACTGAGCCCTCTCCCCAGCAGCAGGGGGTCTCTCTCTCTCTCTCTCTCTCTCTCTCTCTGTGTCTCTCTCTCTCTCTCTCTCTGTCTCTCTCTCTCTCCTTTCTCTTTGCTGTATGTGTGGAGGCCAGAGGATGATGATAGGTGTTTTCTTCAGTTGCTCCACACCTTGTTTTTTCGAGATATGATCTCTTACTGAACTGAAGCTGACCAATGCAAGTAAGCTGGCTGTTCAGCAGGCTGCCACCGCCAGTCTGTGCCTCCCCGACATGGTACTTTAGACGATTGCTGCTGTGCCTCATTTTTATAGGGTGTTAGGAATCCAGATTTTGTCCTTAGATCGGCACAATAAGCACGTTACCATGGGAACTTCCCAGCCTCATGGTCATTTTTTAAGTGATTTTTCTAAAGTTCAACAAGGTAGACTATGCCTGTAATCACAGCACTAGGAAGGTAGAGACAGAAGGATCAGGTCAGCCTAGAATAACTGAGACAGTTTCAAAATAAATGAGAGAGAGAGAGAGAAGAGAAAGAAGAGGAGGAGGAGCAGGAGGAGCAGGAGGAAGAGCAGGAGGAGGAAGAGGAGGAGGAGGAGGAGGAGGATGAGAAGGAGAAGGAGAACAAGAACAAGAACAAGAAGAAAAGAAGAGGAAGAGGAGGAGGAAGAGGAGGAAGAAGAAAGGAAGAAGGAGGGAGGGAAAGAAGATAAAGAAAGAAGAGAACTATCGTTCTGTTTGAAAGTTGGTCTTCAGATCCTGAGGTAACTGTGTCCACAAGCTTAAAGGACCAAGTAGATAATTTATTCTGGCATCTCGAGAAAGGGCCCAATCACAGATGTAACTACCCACAAAACCCCAAGCAGACCTTCGGCCCTGCCCCAGGCCACACACGCAGAATGGCCCCAAGCAACCCCCAGAAAGAGAACTCAGAGTCCTTGCTCTGCGGCCAGTGAGGAGGGTCAGTAGCACCTTCCCGTAAACAAAACTGTCACACGTGGAGCCTGAGTTCCTGGTCTGTCATCAGGGGATCATTTCAGGATTGAAAAATGTGCTGACTATTTATGGTCTAACTTCTATGGAGGCAAAGTGGAGCCCTTGGCAACCTGTGGCTGATGCTGGTCAAGTGGGTGGGTGGGGTTGTAAGCGTTCACTGAGGTGGTTCCTGTCCCACAAAGGAAGGCGTGTGAAAGTGAAAACGAAAACCAGTCTTCATCCGGGGCTAGCATGAGGGGGCAGATGAAAACAGAGACCCATATTAATCTGACTCCTCAAATTCCCCAGCTATCCTGACCTTCAGCGAGTTCACAGGGTCCACGGAAGGCCATCAAGGTCCAAAGGGCTCTCAAGAACCTCATGACAGGGGCTGGAGAGGTGGCTCAGGGGTTAAGCCTCCGCCTTGCAGGCGGAAGGTCCTGAGTTCGGATCCCAGATCCCACGTATAGACGCCAGGCGGAAGCGGGGGCGGCCTGCACTTCTGGTCCTGGTAGGGCGGAGCCTGTGAATCCCGAGGCAGAAGGAGGTGGAGGCGTCCATGGTGGTTCGCGAATTCGTCCGTGGTTCTACACATACACAGACACACACGCGCGCGCGCACATACACACGCATATGCACACAATTGAATAAAAAAAAAAAGAACCTCATGACAGATAAAGGTGCTGTCCTTTGTGGCTTCCGACAAAAGGAAGAGGCCACAGTCAGTCAACATCTCTTCCAGTCCCATGAGCCTGCAGAAAAGTGTGCAGCATTTTACTTTGTGGTTATTTCGTTGTGAAATGCACTGAGATAGAAAAGACCTTCCCAAAGGTCGCTGTTGGTGGTGTTTCACGTCTTCTTAATCAGAATGGTGGTGTAGGACAGCACTGTCATCGAGATAATCATCTCTAGTCTCTATGCACAGGCAGATCAAAGAGTCGCAGCCTGGCACACGGGCTTTGAGAGAGCTGGGCACAGACTGAGCTGCTCAAGGAATAATACGTTCTGGTTCTCAGCTAGATCTCTGATCATTTCTGATCGTAATCAAACAGCTTTGGGATCTTTGTTCAGTGATCCAAAGCACAGTGGGCTGTCATTATCTCAGCTTGAAATATCTTTGCTCTTTGGGTCTAACATCTTAAGAGGCACATGGCTTGAACTAAAATCTAATGATAATAAAGTAACGCCAGGAAGTTCTTGAGGAATCTTAAGTGACGGTTGGTTTTTATCTTGTCTTGCCATGTATATCAGCAGTTGTGATCAGAGTTTGTTAGAAACCAAGGAGAGAGGTCAGGTGACCCGTGACTTTGACATCGTCCGTGGCTCTGCACTACACAGTCATTAGAGGGTCCATTCGAGGAATTAATGGTAAGAAATGAGGCATGGATAACCAGAGGGAAGGTCACTTATCCCGTAGACTGTGCATTAGGGTTGCTCGAGGTATTGGCAAGAACAACACAAGAGTTTTATTGGATAAAAGAACTCTTCATTGGGGACTGGAGAGATGATTCATTAGGGAAGAGTGCTTGCTATGCACCTATGAATCCAAAAAAGCTGGTCTTGACTGTGTATGCCCATGTAGCCCCAGTGCTAGGGAAAGAAAGACAGATCCTGGGATTAAACCAGCAAGCTTCAGGTTCAGGGAGATGCCCTGTTTCAAGGAAATAGTGATAGAGGAATACACTCAGTGTTCTCTCCCGGTATCCACATGCACGCACACACATAGACACAAATACACTGGCATAGGCAGGCACACACACACAAAATCATGCGTTAACACCCTGAAACACACGCTGATGTTTTAACATAAACTTTTAGAAAACAAAATCCTATTGAAGTTATTAGTCCCCCAAGTAATTGTGGGCTTTTTTGTATTACCATGTAACAATGGGAACATTTGCAAAACATGGCCAGATATTAAGGAAATTGCTTCTTACCTATGGGCACTGAACTCTCTGAGGGCTGGGGAGATGATTCTCTCAGTGTGGTGCCTGCTGCCTGGGCGTGAAGACATCAGTTTGGATCTCCTGGAACCCACACACGAAACAAGACAGGCATTATGATATATATACCTGTGAACCCCTGAAACTCACTGGCCAGCCTGCCTAGCTGAACTGATGAGTCTCGGGCTCCATGAGAGAGGCTGCTGGGAGAGATAAATGTCAAGAGCAGTTGAGAAAAGGCACCTGACAAGTTCTGGCCTTCACGGGCACATGCAATGCACCTACATGGACACATGCAACACACACACACACACACACACACACACACACACCTCCCTTTGAGTCATTAAATGAACCATGTGACCTAAGATGAGATAAGATTTGGGTAAATAATGCTTGAAACAACCCTACTGCTGTTCAGGCATGCACCCCATATGTGATCAAGAGTAATTATTTCTCACGGTGTTCCTGTGAAGTAGATAACATTCATGGCTCCCATTTTACAGAACCAGAAATCAAGAGAGCAAATATATCTTCCCAGTGGCAGGAATAAGAGGCTCTTCTATCTTTTGGCTCCACATGAAGACCAGATGGTCAGCAAGGTCAACAGAACCATCTGGGAACCAGATAATCCCAGGTCATGGCATTTGTAACAAGAAAACCACCGGCCTCACTTAAGAATGCTTTTGATGACACTACACAAGGACTGTTGAGTCTTGTATATTTTATATCCTATTACAAAAAGGGAAGTGCTTCTGTTACAAAAACCAATATGCAAAGTACAATGGCTAGTTTAAGGGAAAGCATCATGAGATTATTTCAACTGTGAGCCGAACCAGCAGGAAACGCTGTGTGACACATGTCTTTCTTTACACTTGGCTATTTGGTATATATATATATATATATATATATATAAAATTCCAGATGACAAATGAAAGTATTTATTAGTTATAAATGATTAACCTTAAGGTTTCAAACAAAACATTTTTTTAGAAAATTTTATTTCCCAACAGGAGCTTGGTAATGATATTCACAAATGAGTATATATAAATTTATAATTCTAAAATGTCAACATTTAAAGACTAACAAACTCAGCAAACTAACATTTTTTTAGTTGACCAATATGTTGTGTCATAAATCATTCATGGATCAAAGATTCAGTCAAAAAGCAATGGAGTTTTAATGTAACAATATAAAAAGTACACTGATCAGGTTTCAGATTCCACAGTGAAGCTTACCTTAAAGAAACTAGCATTGGAGACCAAAGCGATAGCTCAGTCAGTAAAGTGCTTGACATGGAAGCATAAGAACATGACTTCAGGGGCTGGAGAGGTGGCTCAGGGGTTAAGCCTTTGCTTTGCAGGCAAAGGGTCCCGAGTTCTGGTCCTAGACCCCACGTATAGACGCCAGGCGGAAGCGGGGGAGGCCTGCGTTTCTGGTCCTGGTAGGGCAGAGCCTGTGAATCCCCGGGCAGAGTAAACAAGGAGGAGGTGGAGACGTCCATGGTGGTTCCCGAATTCGCCTGTGGTTCTACACACACACACACACACACACACACACACACACACACGCACGCACAATTGAATAAATAATAAAAAATTAAAAAAAAAAAAGAACATGAGTTCAATTCCCTACACCCACATAAAAGAGTCAGGTGTGGCAACACTCGGGGAGGGGAGGCAGAACCCCTGGGGACTCACTGACTGGCCAGCCAGTCTAGATGAATTGGTGCGCTCTGGTTCATTGTAGTGTTCTAGGAAGCAGGCTGGAGTAAGAGACCCTCTGTCAAAAAAAAAATATAAGGTAGGAAGCAATCAGGAAAAACACCCAACATCAGTCTCTGGTGCACACACACACACACACACACACACACACACACACACACACACATACACACACACTTCCACGTACATGAACACAGACACATGAACATGTATATACACATACACATGTGCACAAACAGAAGCTAGCACTTTGAGGAGGAGCCTGGAACTTAGCACCGATTACACTGCAGCAGGAAGATCCCAAGTTGAGAACAAGCTTGGGCTAAGAACTTTTCAAAAAAAGAAAGAAAAGGAGAAGCCATGGCCTGCTGTGTGTATCGAAGAATATCTACAATTACATAAAAAGGGTTTACAAAGCCTCTTCCTTTTTTAACTACAGCCAGGTTTCTTTATATACATCAACCAGAACATGTTGCTTTAGATCAAATGCAGAAGTAGATACAAAAATCTAGTTGTCTTTTGTTAAGCAGACTTGCAAATATGTAAAAGTAATGATGTCATACTTATTTGGGGGGATGAGAACAAATATTATTGAACATGTAATGGATTTATTGTTGAATTAGCAATTTTTCAGTTTTAATTTCCAATTTGAAAAAAAAATACAACCCACCAGGTATTTTTGTCAGACCTGGGGATCTGAACTCTTGTTGTTGTTGCTGTTGTTATTGTTTTGCATGGTAATATTCTTTAACCACTAAGCCATTTCTCCAGCCTGCTTCCTAGAACACTACAATGAACCATGAAGAACTGAGCTCAACCCAGAACCCATGGTTAAAGCCAGACACAGCAGTGCATGTTTGTAATCCCAGGACTGGGGAGGTGAAGACAAGGTGTTCTGGGGCTTGCTGGCCAGGCGTTCTAGCCAAATTGGGAAGCTCTGGGGGTTCAGTGAGAGTTCCTGTGTCAAAAATATACAGTGGAGAGCAATTGAGGAAGACAACTCACATTGGCCTCTGTGCTCCACACATACAAGCACCTACACACACATGTGCCCCCACAAGCACAAACACACAATACACAAAACGGAGAAAATTTTCCAGGTAAAATAGCCATAGATCTTAATGATTAGTAACTCTGCTTTTCTTTCTAGATGGTGATGGAAAGTGGGGACTGGCTGGTTGGTGGAGATCTGCAGGTGCTAGAAAGAATAAAGTGGGAAGATGGGCTGGACCAATATCGCCTGACACCTCTGGAACTGAAACAGAAATGCAAAGAAATGAATGCAGGTGTGTAAGCTGCCTCGCTGTGCTAATGATCTTGACCACTCTCTAGTCAAAGAATTACGGATATAAGAAATCAGCATTTTTGTTTTGTGTCTTGAGATAGAGCCTGATGTTGAACTCAATATATGATCGGGGATGGCAGTGAATTTGAGCATCCTGCATCTGCTTTCAAGTGCTGGGATTTTAGGCATGTGCTACCTTGCCCAGCTGAGTTTTAAAAGAAAAAATTTTAAGCATCTGTTGGTATGTCTATTACATTTGTACTACATTCATTCATATATTGGAACACTATGCAACAGCTTGAAATATGAATGGATGCACAAAGACACCTAAAATATGTCCATTAACTACAAAAGCAGAGTAATACATATAGACATATTTTAGAAAATGACACATTTTAAAATCTGTGGTACAAGATGGTTCAATGAGCAATAGGAACTTGCAGCCAAGCCTGATGATTGAGTTTGATACCAGAACACAACTGGTAGATGAATCAACCCAATTCCTACAAACTGTCCTCTGACCTTCAGACCACATCATGATACATACACATGCACACACACACACACACACACACAAAGACTAACCTCATTCTGTCTATAGAAACATAAAAGACTCTAAACTGACAGTTTAGCACCAAGCTCCGGGAAGCGGTGTTGAAACAAGAAGGGAAGAACTTTCATTGTACACATTTTGAAAAGATAGGTTTATGAGTGGTTTTCTTTAAAATTTCTACATCTACTCATTTGTCATGTACGTGTGTGCGTGTGCACGCGCGTGCTTTGCAAATACTACAGTGCGAGTGTGGAGGTCAGCAGGCAACTTGCAAGAGTCACTTCTTTCCTTCCTATTGTACTCAGGTCATCACGCCTGGACATGAGAACCTTTACCTGCTGAGGCATCCTGCCAATCCAATTTGGACTTTCAGATATTTCCCAAGTTTTCCAAGCAGGACATAACTTCTATTTCAGGACCAGAAAGAAGCAAAGCTTCATGAGTCCATGTCTATGTGGAGCCATCTTGAAGACCCCTTTCAAGTGAAGCATCAATTTCCTCCCCGCTGTAGTCCATGCCCAGGCACGCCTTTTCTCCTGAGAAAGCAAGCCTCCAGCAAGAGCTGGCAGAAGAAGCAGAGGCTTGTGGGAAGGGTCTTGACAGCACATGCTTTCATTCTGCAGTCATGGTGGCTTCCTGCCTCTGAATCCTGTCTAGTTCTGTCCAAGCAGCAGCAGTTGTGGTACTGGATAGTCACCCCTGAAGGCTGGGGCGAGATCGCACGCCGATCACCAGCGCAAGTGCATCTAATGGATGCACTGAACAACAAATACGGCTTCATCTTCCCAGCTGTTCTTGTGAAATGAGCAATTTGGTGCTCGTCCTTGATTTTTTCTCAATGCTTTTCTTTTCCAGATGCAGTGTTTGCATTCCAGTTGCGCAACCCAGTCCACAATGGCCACGCCTTGCTCATGCAGGACACACGCCAGCAGCTCCTGAACAGGGGCTACAAGCACCCAGTCCTCCTGCTGCACCCCCTGGGGGGCTGGACCAAAGATGATGATGTGCCTCTGGACTGGAGGATGAAACAGCATGCCGCTGTCCTGGAGGAAGGCGTGCTGGATCCCAAGTCGACCATTGTTGCCATCTTCCCATCTCCGATGTTGTATGCTGGCCCCACAGAGGTGAACAATTTCCTAAGCTGGGCGAGGGGCTTAAGGGCACAGGCCGATTTCATTTCAAAGAGCAAGTCACTGGGATGTGTTGTTCACTAGCGGATTCTAGAGCCTGTTTCTTTTTACAGTGCACTAGTTTCTATTTGTAAAGAAACTAGACATAGCAAGTCCAACATCATACTCTGCCTATAAAATATGGAGGTTGGCATGAGATGGATGGCAAAGCTCACCTGGTTACAGGCAGTTGGTAGCTAAGTGTATGCTCACTTTCGTTAGTCATGATTCATCATGAACCCACAGCTTCTTAGGACAGATAAGGAGGTCTTCTTTTCATCATAAGTGAACCAATCAGAGGTTTTTCTTGACCCGCTACCCAGGAGGGCAGAGATGGCTTGGAGTTTGCAGGAGGTGTGGTAACTCCAAAGGATCTCAACTGTTCTGAATGCCCACAACTGAATCTAACAACCAATGGTCTTCGGTTGTATCAAACTCCCACATCTTTCTGTAACTCTTATCTCCATATCTTTTGTATTTTTGTCAGAGATTTAAAGAGGGTAACAAGTCTTGCACTGAATTAGGATTGACATTTCCACATAAAAGACAATTAGGGTAAGGATATATTGGAATTAAAGGTATCCTTTACATAGTGATTGTCTGAAGAAAGAGGGAGTGGAAAGTTTAAGAACCGGGTGTTCCTGGCTTGCTAGCCTCACTTGAGGTAATGAGGAAACAAGCTTGAGTTCTAAGAGGAAGATTCCTACAACTCATGTCTTTAAGGCTTCTGTTTCACCCAAGATAGCCCAGCCTGAAGATATCTCAGGACTCACCAACTTAGGACTTTTCGTTGACATTCCTCCCTGGATTCCTTGTAAAGCAAAATGAAGGGTCTCCATAGTAGAAACACCGGGTGCTGACCCACCCTGACATCATGTCCCCTATGTGATGCTTTCCAGGTCCAGTGGCATTGCAGATGCCGGATGATGGCAGGGGCCAACTTCTACATTGTGGGCAGGGATCCCGCAGGAATGCCCCATCCTGAGACCAAGAAGGACCTATATGAGCCCACCCATGGGGGCAAGGTCTTGAGCATGGCACCTGGCCTCACCTCTGTGGAAATCATTCCATTCCGAGTAGCTGCTTACAATAAAATCAAAAAAGCCATGGACTTCTATGATCCGGAAAGGTAGGTTTCCAGAAGAAAAATTAATCGACATTACAAGTGGCATGGTGAGGCTAATTCTTGATGCTTTGGTAGTCACCTGTACACATGCTTCCAACCGGATGTAGTAGATGGTCCATATGTTTCTCTCCGGCTTGTGGGTGTAGCTTATCAGTGCAGAACTTCCCTAGCATGTGAATAGCCCCAGGTTGGGTCTCTAGAGTAACAAGTTCTTGAGCTGAACATGGGGAAACATGCCTGTAACTTCAATACTTGGAAGCTGCAGGGTAAGGAGTTCAAAGTCATCTTCAGCTATATAGCAAGTTTGAAGCCAGCCTGGGCTATATGAGACCATGTCTCAAAAATGGCAACAAAAATTGTGCCTTTAACTTCCATGGAACATACACTGTGAGCACCAAGGTCTAATGCTAAAAAAGATTTTACTGAGCATTTACAGTGTACAATCCCCACACTGAGAACTCACAGTTCTCACAGATTACTACTATTTCTAGGCTCACCAACAGAGTAGGTGAGCAGGCAGATGCCACTACGTACTCCTTTTGTGAGTTTCTGGACTGAACCAAGAAAACTGTGTGTTTCCAAACATGCGGCATTTTACAGAAAGAAAGAAGCAGGTCTGCAAACCCATGGCCTAATTCCAGGAATCTTTGAGAGATGTTCCTTACCTCCACTGAGTCCTCTGGTGCTGTTGTTGGCAGGCACAGTGAGTTTGACTTCATCTCAGGAACTCGGATGAGGAAGCTCGCCCGGGAAGGAGAAAACCCTCCAGATGGTTTCATGGCACCCAAAGCATGGAAAGTGCTGACAGACTACTACCGGTCCCTAGAGAAGATCAACTAAAGACCCTTGGCTCCAGGGTCTTTCTGAAGTGCTTTTTGATAACCTTTTCTATTTTCATGATTAGCTGCTTTGTATCCAATTGCTTCTCAATGACTGATTTTAAAGTTAATATTTTGTAATGAGGTTAAAGAAGTGTGCCTCTAATTTAAAGTCAACTTCATTATCTATATTAAAGTCAAACTAGAGATTTAATCTTAGCAGTTAGAGCAAAATGTTATACATTCCAGAATGAAAGCAGTTGTTCTCTACATCATCTGAGCAGGCACATGCTAGATTTCTTAAAATTTTGACATGTCTAGTTGACTTTCAAAAAGAGGGGGAGGGCAGGATTTCCAGCTTAATTTGTCAATCCGAAATCCAAACGTCACACATTAACAGTAAAAAAAAAATCAGATCAACATCCCTTTCAGGACAACTGCCAAAAAGTTAAAAAAAAAGTACCAACCTAAATATGACTCACATGGAATCTTGCAGTCTTCTACTCTTGACGGCATACAGCCTTACTGCCCAAGTGTGGAATGCACAACTAGAGAGAATGTGTGGAAGTGTGAATTAGATCTTAGAGATCTACGCAACTTAATGACAGAGTCTTACAGGAAGAGTCTTAATGGGCTTCCGTGAAGAACAACTCCAGTCCTTGATGTTGATTTGTAGCAGAGTACTTTGATGAAAAGAATGTCTCGGAGGGATGAGCCACCTGGATACATTGCACAGATATGTTTCCTCTTATTTGCAGTGGTCTGTCTCTTAAAGAGACACCCATTTGCTTATAGCAGCACCAGCTGCAACTAAAAATACACATCAGTTTAGTGACATGCTCAAAGTAATCGAGTGCAAATGAATAGGGTGAACGCGTACCAAACACACAGAAGTGGTATTAGCAAATACTAGTCGCTCTGAGGAAGTGCCCAGACCACTGCACTCCATGCTGGTTCCCTGTCTACATTAGACAGCACAGGAGGTGGGTCCCGTTCCTCTTAGCTGCTGAGCGACAGCTTCCCGACAGGCCCCCAGATTTCATGACGCTGACTCGCTCCGGGTTTCCCAAGCAGTCTGCGCTCAGCTGAATTACAAGTCTCTAGACTCAACCCTTTCTCAGCCAACTCTGATGGCTTTACCTATTTCCTGAGAGTGATCTTTTGTACTTTATACATGATTCATTGTTGCCAATGAATATATGGAAAAAATGCACCTTTGAAACATGGATCTTTCTGGAAGAGACTCAAACTGGAAAGAGAAAACTGTGATTTTTTTTATACTGTCATTTTTTAGAAAATGTTAATAAAAGTTCTTTTGCAAGTAAGTTACATACAATGGCCACAGTAAAGTTTGTATTTCAACAGTATAGTGCCTGTACTCTATTGGTGGTTCTCACTATTGCCTTTAAGAATATTTATTGAAAACGTGACAGCATTGTAGTGCCTTACCAAATGTATTTTGTGATTTTTAAAAAACAAACATTTTAAACTGCTTTTCTGTTCTAGTATCATATTCACTTTTAGTCTGAACAACTATTTCTATGTCCAACTGATACTTGTCCTTATTTTAATAAATATTGCAAAACAAAAGATACGGTCTAATGTTTTGCGACACTGGGTGTGGGCTGGCCACAGTGGCTGCTGAGGGCTTCATGACTGTATAATTGGAGAAAGATCAACAGCAACTCTGAGTCTAGGAGAGATTTTGCCCTTTCTCGTGCCATCTGATTCCGGCTGGGTACTCACTTTTCAAGGATGACTGCTTTGCTGGGGGTTCTGAGAAAGTAATGTAGGGAAATCTGACGTTTGTCCTTCCACCTAAAGAACTGATTGTACCTAGATAATGAGCCACTTAGTGTTCTCCCCCTGGCATACATCACAGTATCTTGGTGAATCTTGTTACTGGGTCACACATAGAACAGTCACCAAATGAAGATGATATGCAAGTTATTTCACAATATAAAGTCTAAAGAATTGTTTGTACTTTATATTGAAATTTTATTGTTATTAAAAATAAACAAGTCACTTGCTAACATTTAGACATTTTAATCTGATTCGGGGGGGGGGGACCTTCCTTATTGAGGGTACCAAAAAAAGAGACTTAAAAATTCATTTAGGGAAAAATAAGCCTTTCAGAGGTAAACATGACCTTGCCTTGGCTGTATTAATACTGGGAGTGGATTCCTAGGTGGACACAGTATGTGATGTGGGCCCTAAAAGGAAAGACATTTTGATGGCAATGAGAATTCAACTACAACTCAGACAATGCTGTAATACTGGGATCCAGTGAATCTGGAAGCACGCTGGAGTCCACCTCGCTTGGATTTTGCCAAAAGCATGTGAAAGATTAGGTTTCGTGTGCCTTCTCCAAGTGACTGAATCCCACAGCCTTCTTAGAATTAAAAAAAAAGAGAGAGAGAACCACAAATATTTGAAGCTGAAATCCAAACCCCTCCCGGCTCAAAACAAGACTAGAAGGCATCTACATAGGTGGGTAAGGGCTTGGCTAAAATCAGCCAATTCTTTCAGCTAATGCTACAGTCAGGTCTAGCGTAACTAGGTTTGGAACAAGGCATGATCAGTCAAAATTCACCTGTCATAGTGAAGGTTTGAACTCATTAGAAGTAAAGCCACTATGACATTTTACTTTCCACAGTTCTCTTCTACCCACTTCCTGGAAAAAAAAAATACAAATTAGAAAGGTATTTAGTTGGTAAGCACTCAGATTTGATCACAAACTAGTTGAAGGAACTCCCAGAGTCTCATTTCTTCAGTGGTTAATTTAGCAAGTTCATGAAATCAACTGGATGGATAAAAGCAAGCCCAAAGTAATTTCTGGTAAAAATAAAACCCTTCTGGAGCTAAATTTGTCTGGTTCTTGAGCTTACCTTTGACGAGCACCCTTTTCCCATGCCTTTCAAAGAAATTACTTTGTGAATTATCTACAGTTAGTTGATGCCAACAGAACCCTAACTACAGAGTCTTTGTGAGTTTATGACGACAGCCTAGACACGCCTGCAAACAAGCTGTTCTACGGGAGACAGAGACATCCCTGGGTGTCTTTTATCATTTTTAATTTCTGACGTCTATGCATCTTCAAAGCAATGCTGTAAACATTATTTCTCAGTTCTGATTTATATCTCAGTTACTATTTTGTTGAAAACTGAACTATGGTGACAGGGAATGCTGAAGCCTAGGCTCTCAAGCTTCAGGACAGGCTGGACTAACAGTGAGTCTCTTTCAAATACAAACAAACCTGAGTTTTCATGGTTACAAACCTATGTGCGCTTCCCACCCAGTGCTGACATCCACTGGAACTTATTTCAAAGTGCAAAACTATCCAAAAACTTAGGTTTATAACTAAATAAACAATCACAAAATCAGAATTTTAGTAATGACACTCTTAACAGTCATTAATGTGAGCAGCTTAACACATTAATATTATTAGGATGTTTTTGTTTCTGACATCGCTAATTAATTTCTTTGTCTTGATTTCATTTACATAGGATGTCTGTTATGCACACTGTTCATACATTAGCCAATTCAGTTGAGACCTTATCTCATATAGCTCAAAAACTCCTGTATGATTTTATATATTTCATGGTGACTTGGACGGAATTTTCCTGCTCAGAGAGCTTCAACTTGAAAACATTAAGGATCCACAACAAATTTAACACTGATGGCCTATGTAGATTTGTCAGCTCAAGACAAATGATTCTAAGGCTTTATTCAAGTTAGTGCTGGTATTTAGCTCAATCAGACTATTATATTCTCAGCTTAATGGAATTCTATTTATTGCTGATTTTTAAGAGAAACTAAAAAATAAAATACAAATTACCTATTTTCTTTATCCAGAAAGCTGTAACATCTGTCCACAAAAAGCACCAACTCTAGTAAAGAATTCATATTAATGTGATACTGCTGCCATTTTCACACAAGTAGTCAAAACTGTCACATAACAGAACACAGCTACAAATAAATAATAATGGTCCTCGCAGAATATTTATATTATCCCAACTCAGTTTTTAATAACACGAGTTCTGGGTCTGTTTGCAGGCAGGGGACTGGATGAGATAGGATGGAAACAAAAAGCAACAGTGATACTGCTACTGACTCACAATAAACTTGCCATCTCTATTTTAAAAGATATGGAATGGTTAAAAAAAAAAAACCAAAAAAACTCTAATAGGGCTCTTGGAGAAACATCACACGGGTGAACCTTTTAATTTCAGCCCCTAAAGTGCAGGTCTAGGGATGGTGAAAATGGCTGAGAAATGGATATAAAAGTAGCTCCGCTGTTCCTCAGTCTTAAGCAACAACTCTGGCCAGCACTGTGCTAAGTGTTCTGCGTTATCACACTGTAGAATGTGATACGCAGGAATCACTGTGGCCTCACAGACTAGAAGCCAAGCCTCACTCAAGGAAACCAGTGAGGCTGAGGCAGAAGTCTAATTTGAGGTCAGCCTGAGCAGCATACCAAGACCAGTTGCAAGCAAGCAAGCAAAATACGGCAGCTAGTCTCACAGCACTGATAATTAGTGAGAAATTCAGGAAGTTTGGTTCTTTAACTATTACCAAAAGGGAAATATTTTAGAGCCCAATCTCTAACTCATAATTTAAACACTTGCCCAAAATAGAAGGATGAAATTACACAACACTGAAAGTTCTTTAAAATCACATAAAAATAGCTTCATTTACTTTACGGTCTTGATATGCCTGTGTGAGTCATGGTTGTTGGGGCCAGTGTATTTCTCATTTGACTAAAACCATGACAAATGCGGTACTAGAATTAGATAATCTAGATTAGAAGATGAAAAGACTGAAGGACTTATACATATACAAACAAAACATTTACTTCTGATCAATATGCCAGTGTAAAATTTTCTGAAATTCATATTAAAACAAATACTTGATACTAAACTATATGCTATGAAGTCTAAAATCTCTACTGCAAGTAAAAAGTATCCCAAAATAAATTTCATAAACAACAACAACTCAAGATTTAAAAACTATCTAAGAAGGATCAAAGCTTATGGGAGAAAAGAATCAATAAGGAGGGATCCCTTTATTACAAATTATAAAATATGAACACACTTATTAAGGATGGGATAAGTTTTTTTTTGGCATTTTGAGTTTTGCATTCCCCTTCCCACCATCCTCACAATATTTCCTAACTGGCTTTTGTTATCCTAAGTATTCTACAATCTCTAACCGCCGAAATAAGAAATAATGAGTAATGTATTCAACGGTTTCTTATATGATACATTATGAGAAAATCAATCTAAAAATTCAAGAAGATTTAGGGCTTCCAAAGAAATAATACAATGCTAAAAACAAAGGCATTTTTGACATAGTTTAATCTTTCTGGTGGTTCAGAAGGCACCAAAGACAGTTTTGTCCATCTCCTCATGCTGTATGTGGCAAGGTGCCTAGAACAGAATGCTGATTCCTGGAGTTGTGAACAAAGAAGAGTTTCAAATGTAGTTTACAGAGCATTAAATGACTACAGATACAATTCAGGAATTTTGATGTGTACAACTGTACACAATTTATAATGAACTGAGAAAAAATTTAAAGTTACAAAATGAGTATTTTTAGCACATTAGTAATGGCTACCTATGTAAACTATTGTTTTTGGTGACAAAATTAAATTTGAGCATAATTAAAGAACATACAACTTATAAATATCGTTTTTAAAACATAGTTACAACAACTGTTCCCGTAAGAGTCATGTGCCTGTACCGAGGGGCACCAAGGTTTCTCAAACTCACTCTTCTCAACGGTTTTCAATCCACCTCGATATAAATCTACTTAAAACTTTTAAAAAATGCATCAGCAGAATGATGTATCAGCAGAATGAGGTGAAATCAGTGATGACCACAGTTTGCCTAACAACCAGCCATTCGGTCCTAATCACTGAAGAGACATTGTTTGATTATCCTAATAACCATTTCAACCGAGCTACATGTCTATATTCTGCTATGGCTGATTTAACAAAGGCAGACAGAGAAAATGTTTAACTTAAAAATGGCTAACACAGATGAGAACTAGAAATGGCTGAATCTCTGTACCTTTTAGATACAATTTTAAATATTAGTTTTGCTATATACTATTTGGTATTTTTGGATTCAGTAGTTGGGGTAAAAAAAAAATTCTGTATTCAAATATATCTACAGAATGTCAATAAAAAATGTGTGGATATATACACATAATATACACACATACACACTTGCATACACACATAAATGCCTAGGAACCAGCACTTATCCATATCTCACTTCTCTAGTGACTTAATGAATCATGTATTACTGTAAGACCAGCTTAGACTCTCTAAGGCTATGACAACATATGGCTAAAGAGGTCAAACACAAGCACCCGCACATGGGCTGCATTAAACTGCTGCTCCTCATGATTTCTGACAAGTAGTAACACCGTTTACACAACAATTATGCCGTAATAACTTAGGATTCTGAGTATAAAACCACAAGCATGAAGTCTCCCTTGTGTTAAGAGCACTCCTTCCACTCTCCTTCCATTAGCAGATGAGAGCGCACACCAAACTACATCACCGAGCTGTACAAATGATCTTTACTCTTAATCTAAACAGACATGAGTTAAAACATTCTGAAATGCTGCATCCTTGGATTTCTTCATCTTTTCAACTGCCCGATGCAGGTCCTGCTGCTGCACAGGCCGGATTTCATCTTCATCATGACTGAAGGCAAAGAAAAAAGCCAACAGGCACATAATTTCAGCATACACGTCCCATGAAGTTAAAAACCAAAACTGTTGTCAATGATAATAAAGTCTTCTTCCCATTCAAGATCCCAAAGGAAACTATAACTTAACGCCTTAAGCCTACTCTTCTAGAATTACTATATACCAGTAAAAAGTATATACAAGTGAGGATGTTGGACTAGTATAAAGAGAAATTCCAATCAAGAATTGCAATTACTCCTGTGAGTACAGAGTTAAAAAAAACTAACATTCAGAGGCAAGTCCTCATGCACATATTTAGCTTTTTCCAAGTTAGAAGAAGAATTTAACACCTCCCAAAAAAGCCTAATCCAAGTCCTACTTCAATATGATGGAAACAAATTACATACACATGCTTGGAAAGCTTGGCAACTATTTCAGGGCAGGGATGTCAGACAGATTTTTTATTAAATATAAAGTGCCAATACTTTTAAAGAAGCAGAAAAAGGTCTTTTATTATTAATGTAATATACTTAACAAAATTTACATTAGTCTTTTACGAAGAATGAAGACCTTTGAAAGATAAATTTTTGACTGCAGATGTTAAAAGTACTCCAACTTGCTACCATAGCTGGATTAATCAGGTAACGAGTAAATGGAATGAGCCTCTCCGCACTGATGCTAAGGGAGCACCTGAGCAGCCCAACAGGTCCAGAAGCAGTACACGCACCATTAAGGCATGACAGGGACGTCTCGCAAGCCTTCCTACACCCACCCCCAAGCAAACGAAAATGTTTTTGGAGAAGCTTATTAAGGCACCACGCTGTAACTGGATACATGAACACTACAGGCAAATCACACACAGAGGGAAAACCTCAGGGTGTCTAGGAAACTGAGTAACAAAAGAACAAAGAGTTGGAGAGCCACGACCTTCACGCCCTTCCCTCTGCATGTACAGAGCTCCCCTTTAAAAAACGGCAACAGGGGATGGGGAGATGGCTCAGCTGGTGAAGTGCTTGCTGTCCAAGCATAAGAGTCTCAGCTTGATTTCTAGCACCCACATAAAAAAAGCTTGGTGTGGCAGTACAATCCCATAATCCCAGCTGACGAGGGTGGACACGGGAGGATCTCTGGGTCTTGATGATCAGACAATTGAGCTGAATCAGTGAGCTCAAGCTTCTGTCTCAAAAACTAAGGCGGTGAGCAACTAAAGAAAACAGTCAGCCTTCCACATGCCTGTGCACACGTGTATAAGCACCTGCTAACCGGCTTCTAGCAGGGTCAGTGTAATAATCATACAGTCTAAAAGTTCTAAGAGATTTGATAAATAGTAGAAATTAAATCTAAATATACATACCTTTCTTCTGATGCAGAATTAACATATTCCCTGACACAGAGGAGAGCAGCATCCCGACACATTTCTTTTAGGTCGCTTCCTGAAAATCCATCAGTTTCCTGGGCAACTTCCAGCAGGTCTACATGCCTATCCACCTTAAACAAACATGAAACAGACTTATAAAACACATATAAAATTATGCAAACGACACTTCCAACATTCACCTGAAAGCTAAAGAAAGTTAGACACATTAAACAGTGTGGAACGAGAAACACTGAAAAGAATTTTCAGTTTCTAGAAATTGTTTTCAACCACACAAATTTAGAAGTTAGAAATCTAATTGTTAGGACTGTGATAGGCCTGAGTTTTGCTGGATGCATTATAGGGTGAGGAGGAAGAACAATACTGTTGGGTTCACTTTGGTAGCTCCCAAGAAGGCAATGAGTTGACACTTTTATTTAATACATTCAACAAACTTAACACATTGCCTGCGTTATTAAAACTCAAGTCCACTGGGGGGAAAAATTCCATTTAGAATGTTTTTGATGTATAATGTTTTATTATCTTGCTACCACAACACTAACTTAGAGTTTAAATTTTCCCCCACCTAAACATATAGTAATGCCAAATAACAGCCTTGGGAGAATTTAGCTCACACTAAACTTACACACAGATGAAGAGAATGGACTGGTGACCATCGTCACTTGCCATGTGCTTCATTCTCACTTAATTCTATCGAGTTAGCAGTGACACTGTCACTTGTTAAGAATCTTGAGACCTGGTGAAGTTAACAAGGCCAGATCCGAACCCATACAGCAGAGCTCCAACTTTATACGTCCCCCCATATAGCCATTTGCCATCATAACTTACTTCCCTCACTGATCTGAAATGCCATCTATATTAGTCACTAATTTATAACTGTGGAAGATTTAGCGCCCAGGACTAAACAGCACAGGGAGAAGAACTCCCAGGTAAGCAGGACGGGGGCAGAGCACACTTGCAGTCACAGCCTTCAGCACTGACATGGGTTCAAGACCATGGCACAGTTTATCCAGCAGCTGATCTAATACAGGAAGCTCCTGTCTCAAAAGCAAACAAACTAAAAATTTACGAAAAGGGAGAAAAGGAGAGGGGGACTGATTAAGCATAACATATGGGCTCTGGTCTACTGCCAGTTCTGTTAACTGTGACCTATAAATGACAGTGTTACCTTCCTTCAGAGTAAATACTAAATGAGACCAAATTACATCCTCTTCGATAAAAAAGGAAGCTGACATAGCCGATTAAAGGTGGCCAAGATGCAATATTTACAAAGAAAACAGTAAACATTAGATCTGCCTACTCAGATATGTCTATTCTCCTTCTTTAGTGTGTGCTGTTTGTCTAAAGAACGCCTCTTAACACTTGTACGTAGGAACACAGGCACAAGTCAGGATTGAATTTCTCCACTGTTTGTAACAGTGAAAAAACAGAAATTAACCTACACCTACATTTATATCAGATACCTATTCATACATATTCATGAAACTGATCTATACCATCAACTTCTGGCAATAAATACGATGTGATGAGGTGTGAAAGAGTTGCTAAGTGTGATATTTAAGTCTCTATACATAGCGAAAAAAATGACACAAATGGTATTACGTTAAAATCACTTGTAAATCTTAGTAGATTATGATCAAATTCAGCTACCGAGTTCTCTACCACTAAGCCACATTCTCAGACCTCCAAATTATACTTTGAGATATAAAATCACAAGCAGGCATGGTGGCACTGTACTGTTAGTACTTGAGAATCTAAGGCAAGATAAAGTTTGAGACCTGTCTAGGCTACATTGTACATATATGTGCCTATGTGTGTGAACACAGAAGCCCAACTTTGATGACATGTATCTTCCTTATCACTCTCCACCTTACTTACTGAGGCAGGTTCTCTGAACCCAAAGCTCACCAACGACGGCTAGTCTGGATAGCCAGTTTGCACAGGAAATGCTATCCTCTCCTTCCAAGCACTGAAACTGTGGGTGGGTTGCCATGTCCACTTGGCACTTACCTAGGCTCCAGGAATCCAAGCTGTAGCCCTCACACTTGCCACGGCAAGCACATCACTTGCTGAGCCATCTTCCCATCCCTGTCCACCGTAATTTTTTTTTAGAAAGGATCTGTCACTGGCCTAAAATCACCAAACAGGCTAAGATAGCTGGCTAGCTGGCCAGTGAGCCCCAGGGACCCGCCTGTCTATGCCTCTCTAGCTCTGGAGTTACAAGCACATACCCCTTATACCTGTTAGCATGTGTGCTTTAAATGTGGGTTCTAAGACAGAACTCAGATCCTCCAAACAGTTTACTGACTGAGCCATGTCTCCTCAAGATCTGCCTTCCCCTGATCCACACCCAGGATCTTATTACACTGCTAAGGACGGGCCTGGACTGAGCTCCAGTGATGACCTTGCTGAGTGCCACTGTGCCTGCTGCACAAGTACTGCCTTGTAAAGAAGTGGACTATGTGGTCCTATTATAAGGAGGAATTGTAATTTTTTTAATTTTTTTTTATTATTTATTTATTCAATTGTGCATGTATGTGTGTGTGTGTAGAACCATGGACGAATTCGGGAACCACCATGGACGCCTCTACCTCCTCCTTGTTTACTCTGCCCCGGGATTCACAGGCCCCGCCCTACCAGGACCAGAAGCGCGGGCCACCCCCGCTTCCACCTGGCGTCTATACGTGGGGTCTAGGATCCGAACTCAGGACCTTCTGCCTGCAAGGCAGAGGGTTAACCCCTGAGCCACCTCTCCAGCCCCTATAATGAGGAATGTATGAGTGGAATACAGAGGCGCTAACTTCTTTTTAGAAGAAAAACTCGTAATATTTCAATCTGGTAGTTTATTTGTATCCGTACTTCTTTATTCTACTTAGTAATGAACAAGTATCAAATCTATGCATATGATGCTTACTTTACTAAATTTAACAAAGTTTAATGAACTTCAGATTTTATTAAAGCAGTAACATGCCTGTGGCATATAAATACCAGCTAATGGAAAGTACAACACATGTCAACAATTATCTAGGGAGCATTAATTTTTTTTTTGTATTATACATTTGATCAAAGTGATTGTGCTTTCATGATGAGGAAACGAAAAGCTCCAATTCCCCGTGTCCATGAAAAATACAATTCTTAAATTTCAACACTGATAATTATCATCTAAATCATCTATATCTATAGCTACAATATCCTACATATATGCTATTCAAAAAACTCACAACTGTGTAATTATTCAATATATTTTTTCCTTAAATTACTGTTGTTTGGTTGGCTTGGTTTTCTGAGACAGGGTCTTACTATGTATCTTGGACTGGACTCAAACTTGCAATCCTCCTGCTTCAGCCTTCCAAATGCTAAGATTAGTTGGGCCACCCTGTCTAACTTAAATTATTTTTAATTAAATACCTATATTGCTTATTTTGAAGTTTCTAGAAAGCTGTCAACACTATTTTTTAATTGTTAAATTTCTGGGCATATAATACCCTCCCCCTCCCCAACTCAAAAACACTTGTCTGCTTTTATTTCTCCGTGATGATTATTCTTGTTAGAATTTACCAATGTAGGGGGCTGGAGAGGTGGCTCAGGGATTAAGCCTCTGCCTTGCAGGCGGAAGGTCCAGAGTTCGGATCCTAGACCCCACGTATATACGCCAGGCGGAAGTGGGGGCAGCCTGCGTTTCTGGTCCTGGTAGGGCGGAGCCTGTGAATCCCGGGGCAGAGTAAACAAGGAGGAGGTAGAGGTGTCCATGGTGGTTCCCGAATTCGTCCATGGTTCTACACACACACACATACATACACACATGCGCACACACATACATGCACAATTGAATAAATAAATTTAAAAAATTAAAGAAAAAAAAAGAATTTACCAATGTACACTATTTTATCTAAGCAATGCAACTATACAGTGTCTTCCTGAAAGCAATTAAATTATTCAATTAAAAGGTAAATACAATTTACTGATTTTTCAACTAAGACAGGAATTCCTTACCCAGAAACACAGATTACTTTAGAAATTTCCCCGAAACTTTACAAAATGGTGTGTATGGGTGTGTGTGTGTAGATTCTTAGAAAGGCTATCTCTTGGGCTCTATGATTCCCCAAATGGTTAATAATCATGGATCTAATCTATGCTGACCTTTATAATTTGTTTTTTTTTTTTAACTTTTATATACAGTATATGTTATAATTTGGATGACTGAAATTTGAGAGATTTGGAAGTGGGGCTAATAGGTTCATAGGGCAACTTTATGAATGAATTAAGGCTATCTTGTGAGAAGGTTGACAGCAAGTTTGCAAGCTGAGAAACAATCTGCCCCTGTGTTTCGTCTCCTCTACTCATGCTCACCTGCCTGCCCACTCTTGCCATGAGCTAAGAGACTGTGACAAGATGCTGCCATCATGTCCTTGGACTTTCTGAAGTCCAGAATTATATGACCTAAATAAATTTCTCTTCTTCATTATACTCTTGCTATTGTTACAGCAGTAGAAAATGGACTAAGATAGCTGTTTTGATTAGTTTTAAAGAAAATCATTACAACCCTGCTGAAAGAGATAAAAGAAGAAAACAAGAAGACACTGTTATTAGGCAGAAACATCTAACACTGACTTCAGATTAAGAAACAACAAGGTGCTGAGTGGCACTGAATATTATAGCTTACAGAGTTCTCCACATGAAAAAAAAGTGAACCAAGACCAAAAAGACCAATGACCTTTGTATCAAAGTCCAGAACAACAGTGAATACATACAGGATTTGATCAACAGTGAATACATACAGGATTTGATCAACTGCTATCGCTATAAGGAAAAAATGTCCTACTTAATACTTGGAACAACTGAGTATCCACTTAGAAAAATGAAGGTAAAATTAAGTCCATATCACATCTTTTACCCAGATAAAACTCTATTCACTCTAAATTTGAGGACAGTTTTGTCAATAATGACCAAAATTTGTCCTTTGGAAAACAAACAATTTAAAAGGGAGGGGAAAAAAAGAGAAGGTACATACAGAAAAAGAAATTATTAACTATAAAGTAAAAGATTAAAAGAGACTTTAAAAAAACAATCAAACAGACTGGAAATGTAATTCAGTGGTTAATGGAGCTACAGACCCTGAGTCAAACAAAATCACAGCTGCCAATCTGAAAGGATCTGGATGAATTATAGGGAGGAAGGGAAACCATGTAATAAACTTATCAGTATTTGAACCACGTCTGTATTACTATGAAGCAAAAGTAACCCTTTTTTTGCTTCAAGACAGGGTCTGGCCTTGACTCCTCACTTCTCCCTCCTCTATAGACGTGTGCCACCACACCTGGCTTGAATACAAAACCTATGAAGATTTTCATCATTTTTTTAAGTGGGGTTCTTATTAAATAACCCAGGTTATCCCGAAGTCATAATCCTCCTGTCTCACGTCTTATTAAGTCTGATGAACCTTAAAAGCTGTCACAATGAAGTAAAAACAAGAAATAAAATGAAAACGTTCTTTATAAAAATATTCAAATATGATGGTTTGAAAAAATCACAGTATTTTTAATATGCATATGTACAACTGTTCTTTAAAATCTTAACTACAAATACATTATACTTAACTGAATTATATCCGTAACTAAGGTTTTTACAGTAATTTAGTTCAAATTCAAAATTATATTATTCTCGGGTTCCAAGTGTCTCTAAAATGACTTTAAGGTCATTTTAGCTCAATGAGTATAGTATCTTGGTCAAAAACCTGGTGACAAGAGTTCAATCCTGGAAGCTCATACTATAGAGGGAGAAACTGGCTTCCCACAGCCATCCTCTGGTCTCCACTTGTGGCCACTACATGTATGTGCACACCTTCTCTCTCTTAAATAACCAAAAAAAAATTAAAATGGCTTCAAGAACGAAAGCATTATAGAGGATGAGAAAAAAACATAACTCTACTTACATTTTCATTTTTCAAGATGAGTTTCAAAATTGCTTCTCTTTGTTTTAAAGCCTGAAACAGGATAATTTGCAGTTAATATTTAAAAGGGCGGGGGCACCAACTAGGTTTATCTTGTTGCTGTTTTCCATTTTTTTCTGTTAATTACCTGATGACTAACATGAAATGGTAACCGCAACAGGAGTCAAAGCAGGCCCCAACCTGAAACTTAGCAGGTTACCCCAAGGAACCATACATTTTAAACTTCATTCATTCATTCATTTAGTGTGTGTGTCTGTGTATGTGTGTGCATGCGTTTCAGAAGGCACTGTGTGTCCCTGTGGAGGACTAAGAGTGACTTCGGGAATCATCCTGGATTGCTTCTACTTCACTCTTGCTTCTCTCTGAGATTTCCCAGGCTCTGGCTACCAGAGCCAGAAATGCAGGCCACCGCCATTTCTACTTGGCATTTTTTCATGAGACCTAGGATCTGAACTCATGACCTTCTGCTTGCAAGGCAGAGGCTTAACCCAAGCCATCCCTACAGCCTGAAACCATACTTCTTACTCTGTATCCCCATGACATTTCCATGCTAGGCCTTCAAGATGAAACAATTCCATAACCTCTATTTCCCAAATTTTACTGTACACTAATCCAAACCTTTAATTTAGACTTTTCTTTTGTATGTTCTAAAAGTAAATGTTCCAAAGTGTACAGGCAAATTTTATGCAATTATATTCTTGAAAAGAAGCAAACATACTGACCCTAAGGACAAAAAAACGGAAGAAGAGCAAAGCAGCAGAGAGGATGAAGAAGCAATGTAAGGTTTCTTGCTCTATTCTTTCCTGGCCTGACATGAATTAATGCGTGAAACAACAGCCTCTTCTAAGGATAACAGATAAACACCTGTCAAACAGGCAAACAGCTAGCTCTTCAAGTACAACACACCCACTTACAGGCTGATTGATATGAAACCTGGTAGGCATTCTTCTCATGATAGCCGAGTCAAGGTCCTGAGGACGGTTAGTAGCTCCCATCACTATGACCTGGAAAGATGAAGACAGCACAAGGCATCAGGATGGGTCCTTCCTGAGGTCAGAATCTAGGACTTAGAAGACAGACGATAAAGAAGCTTTTAAATCCAAACTTTTGTGAAAAACCTGTAACTCAGCATTAGTCAAATGTATGCAAGTAAAAATTAAATCAATCCTTAAAAAAAAGTACATCTGGAAAAACTAGTTTAATTCATTGGACTTCAAATAATTAAAACATCTACTCTTCAGTTGCAAGTACCATTATTGACAAAGTGTATTTTTTAATACTATTTTTAGAAAAGTCAGTCAATGAGTATCTTTATTTAAGAATTACAAAGACTTTAAAATAATTTGTACTTTAAAAATTGTTATTCAATGAATACTATTTGAGAGTACAATAGAGGAACCCTTCCAAATCTTTAATATTATAGAGAGAATCCCTTCCACTTAAGTGTGAGGACTTGGTAATATATACCAAGTATTTTTTCTCTACATTTCACATCTTGATCTCACTACACTATGAGCTCTATAGGTAGTATCTTCTCAATGCTAATTTAAAAAAAACTTTATACAAAAGCTAGAGGGAAAACAAACATCAAAATGATGGTCAGGGGACTACAAAGGTAGCTCAGTAGCAGACTTGTGCCTAGCATGTGCAAAGCTGTGAAGAATCTTCAATACCTTAAGGAAACAAAGTGGGAAGAATTTTACAAACTAAAAGATGCTGAAGACCCAATTTTTGGAGTCTATTTTACTTATTTATAAAGGATGTAGAAAAGAAAACACAACCTGAAAATCAATAGAAACAAAGAAAATGATACACAAGATAGAAAATTTTTCAAGACACCAATAAACAACACATAAAGGCTAACCAAAATTAGTTTCTAGTATTATATAGCAACATTTATTTAAATTTTTTGCCTAATAAGTTTTATTTACCAAATGTTTACTCCAGAAGCGGTTAAAATATCCCCAAACATTATACTTTTTACATTTCAAAATATTTAAGAATCTTAAAACAAAACTATTTTTAATTGAGAAAGTGTGCCACCTAGAGGAAAAAAACAAAAGTGCAAAAATATTTAAGAAATGTTAGTTCTGCAACATTGCACAATTCTGTGTATAGGTTAAGTGGCCCTACAAAGAAAAACATTAATGCTCACACATATTCTTCTTTATTAATTTCTCAGGACTTGGCAAAAATCAATAAAAAGAAAAAAACCCTACCACATACAAAAGAACCTTAAAAGTGACTTAATGAGCTTATAGTCTAATAAAAGGGACTGGAAGTAGGGATAATTGACATATTGTTAAAAGAATGCAAAGCAATTTGTATGCTTACTGAAGGTCAATTGTATTCAGATGCACAAAAATCACAAAAAGAACTATGCTTGGGACAATTATTAATAGAAAAATGTTTCCACTAATGTTACTTATGTTGTGATTTCTAATCATTAAACTAACTAATGAGGCTATTTCCCTCATTATAAAACTAAGACAATGAATGAAAAAGGAAAGACATGTGCCTTAATTGTCTTGAGAATGATGTGATTCTGATTTATAGTGGTAATATGGTCAACTTAAGAGATTCAAGTTTGAGAGATGTTAAATTCTTTGGCATCAGAACACAAAATTACACATAATCTGAGTTTAGTTAAAAAAAGGGGGTGGAGATCAGCAATAAAGCCTACATATAAAGCAGATAATGATGCCAAATGAACGGGTACCAATGATAAAAAAAGAAATGTTACACACTTTGGACACTTTACAAGTCAGGGAGACAAATTGGAGCTGGCCACATAAAACTAAGCTCACAAAGTGATCTTTAAATGAACCACTGTCATTTCTTTTCTTATTTTTTTTTTAAGAAAAATTACTTGAGGGAAAAGAAATAGGCTAATTGGGGAATATCAATTTGAAAAGGGTGAGGCAGATGCCAGTATTTATGGCTAAAATGTGGAAATAAACTACATGTTTTGATAGGTGCTTATCAACTTGCTTTAAGAAAGGATCTCAACAGGATGTTGGTCTGTATCGAGAACTGCAGGCACTAGCTGCGGAGCCTGCTTAAGTTTCCTTTTCCTTGACTATTGTTGAAAAGCTCCCAGGTCCATAATCACATGCAGAACGCATGATTCATGATTGGATGAAGTATTCTGCCTAACATTAAGTATTACCAGAAACAACCTATGTTCAGTTTCACTTATATTTGCATCATAAACAAGATTAGGACTATTTTTGAGGCCATCTCTGTTTACCTGAAATTTTTCTAAGCACTGTCATTTTAGTTTTGTATTCTCTTTTAGGAATTCTCTCTCTCCTTCACTATGGGGATGACCAAAGGACATTAATTTTGGTTTTAAATGAGTGAAGCTATACACGAAGGTGAAAAGACAAACAAATACAACTATTTCCGTAAGGACTCTAGCGTTCGGAGTCACAGGGTGGACTTTTGTAGCTATCTAAACCTGATGGCCATCATCAAAATGGGTGAATTGTAAAAAAACTTTGTATTATTCTGGATCCTTGTCCCTTAACAGTAAGTATAAAAATAATGAAAAAAAAATTTTTGATCAAAGTATATGAAGAGCCTAACCATGTTTCCTGCTAAAACATATAGCTCGGGGGGACTTTGCTCCAGTACCTGGCAGCTGTGGTCAGTGTCCAGTCCATCCCAGAGGCTCATAAACTGCGCCTTCATCATGGCCGTGGCTTCATGGTCAGAACTTGAGCGGTTTCGCAGAAATGAGTCTAAAAGAAGAAAGTCCTTAGTCTTAGTATTTAATGAGTTATTCTTTCTATACTTCAAACATCTTTTTAAAATAAAAAACATAAGGAAAGGGTTGGGAGTTTATTCCCTTTCAGATAATCCTCTGATACAATAATTGTAACAAATTACTGAGCAAATTAAAACCCAAGTCATAATCTTTAACTCCTAAAAGTAAAACCATGTCAATACACAGAAAGAAATAAAGCAATTGATACAGAGAGGCTGAAAAAAGGGTGAAGGAGGGTCCTGGAGAACGTCTGTTTCTAAAGATTATCTGAACTTTGTGTCTAGTTACTAGCATGCGTTTTTCTCCTCACACTTTCCAGACAAGGAGAGACTGTGAGAAAATGTAGAACAGAAAACATTTTAAAGTACATTCGCCGGAGGGGATGGAGGGAAGCATAGGTAAGTACTCAATATGCTTGTAAAACTAGAAAAATAAAATAAAATAAGAAAAAGAAATTCTAACATAAGAAAAGGTAGCTATATTATGAAAATAAAGTGTAGAACATTGAAAAAAAAAGTATATGTGCCAACATGTACACACGCGCACACACACACACACACACACACACACACACACACACACACACAAATCCCTTTAAAAAGAAAAAAAATTGCTCAGAATTTTGCTTGTCCCGGGAATGTACTTAAGGACAGTCTTAAATATTCACTTTAAAACTACTTTCTGTTTTCCAAATTATGCACAATGAGCATTTCATGAAATGCTTTTCTAAAAGTGAGAAAAGTAGGCCTAGCAGCTTACAACTTGAAAACTTAAAACTTGAGAGAATGAGGCAGGAGGATGCTGCAGGTTCAAGGTCAGCTTAGGCTATACATGTATTTGATGCTAGTCAGGGCTACTGAATAAGATGCTTCAAAACCCAGAAAACAAATGCTAATACTGCTAAAACTAATACTAATAACACATCTAGATTGGTAAACAAAAAGCACAAATTTATATAAGAGAAACAAATGTGATTATGTCAGCTTTCATCATAAATTAGCTACACTTTCCAGTAAGACTGAACTTTTAAAAAAATCTAGCTACATGTTTTTTGCTCAGTCAATCCAAATCCCTAAACAAACTAAATAGGATGATGCAAGATATACAAAGCAAAGTAACAGAACTATACTACTCACCGATTTTCTCCCTTGTATATGCTACTTAAGCACTATCACTAACCTAAACCTTCAAATCTCTCCTATATGTTTTCATATATTTTATCATACCATAAATCATTAATCTATAATTGAGTAAAGTTACTAATAAAAAGCTGCAATAATTAAGCAATCTAATACTACAGTTTGTCTATGGTCAACCCATACTGAATGTGTTCGATCTTGTCTAACATAGCAACTTCTTTAATCAATAACAAAATGTATTGATGCCCCACAAAATATAGAATACATTAATATAAATGTCAGAACATTTTCTAAATTGGTTATCCAACTGAAAAAGAAACTAAATCCCAAACTTACATTACATATAAAAAATTTCTAAAAAAAAATGAGTTTGCAAACTAAATCTAAATATCAGAGGAAAAAGCTGATACAAGTTAAAAATATTAAATAATTAACAGTAACTACTAGCAAGCAGGGAAATAGAAACTGACAAAAGTTAATGATAATGCTTCAGGGAAAATGCATGCAATTCATTAAAGAACACAAGTATCACAAGAGGAAAAAAGTTTAATTAATGATAATGTCTGAAAAATTATATCTTATAGACAAATAGAAACTATACAATGGTGAGAATGTATAATAACGTTTTTAGAGACTATTTCATGGAGTCCAGGCTATTCTTGAACTTGTTACATATCCAAGGATGATTTTGAGCTGATCCTCCTGCCTCCACCTTCAGAATGCTGAAATTAATGTGGGTCATCATTCCCAATTTATAGGCACTGGAACCCATGATTTCCTAACAAACTACAAAAACATTCTAACAGGCCAATCTCTGGCCTGGAAGGCTTGGTCTTCCCATCTTGATCTCTTTAGTGCTCAAAATATGGGCATGCACTCCCCCAACCTGCCCACAGGCTTAGGTAGTAACACTTTCAGGAACCATGGAGGCTGAAGAAGGTTTGACTTCTAGGGATCTATACTAGATGAACGTACGCATGAGAAAACACAGATATACATGTATGTCCAAAGTATACACTACTGGGAAATAGCAAAAGATAAATAACCTATGTATTAAATATGGAATAACAGGGGGCTGGAGAGATGGCTCAGGGGTTTAAGACTGCCTTGCAAACAGAAGGTCCTGAGTTCAGATCCCAGGTCCCACATAAAAATACAGACAGAAATGGTGGCAGCCTGCATTTCCAGTCCAGTGGGAAGAGCCTGGGAAATTCCAGAGAGAAGCAAGAAGGAGGGAGAAGCAATCCAGGATGATACCCGAAGTCACCCTTGGTCCTCCACAGGGACACACAGTGCCCTCTGACACATACACACACAAAGTAAATAAATGAAATATTTAAATATGGAATGAACAGACCATGGTCCACTCTACAATACGGAAATTATATATGGCACATTACAATGTATTTTTTGATTTACTATATGCTCAATTGATTACTAAAAATTAAACCTGTTTATCTATTTAACACTCTCAAAATGGCTTTTTTAAATGCTCACATAGAAACATACCTATTTCATCTATAAAGATGATGGATGGCTGTAGTTTTATGGCAAGAGAAAAAACAGCTGCAGCCAATTTCTGAGATTCTCCATACCACTTATCAGTCAGTGTTGACGGCTGAAGGTTAATGAATCGACAGCCTGCTTCTTTGGCTGTAGCTTTGGCAATCAATGTTTTCCCACAGCCTGGAGGCCCGTAGAGAAGAACACCTGGAAATCAAAGTTATTTTTTCTTATTACCTTTAAGAAAATGAGAGATTCGTTCTAGCTTACATAAAAAAAAAAAATCAACATAGTACCAATTTTATCCACATTATAATTTCTTCAATATTCAACTCTATTAAAATTTTAATAGTAGAAAAAGTAGTAATAAAAATGTCATCATGCTCTAAGTTCAGCATCAGTAAGAATGTGTACCTAAGACTAAACTCCATATGCCTTCTCCCTTCAAGAAGAGGTCCAGTTCAGTGTGCTAAAAATAACCGATTCATACCTGTCTTCTAATGCCTGCCCAAGTTTATCTGATGTCGTCCACCTTCTCAAACCAACAGACCACCACACAACACCATAACAACCAATTGGTAATAGACAAATTCCAAACACACTATGGAAACGCATGTTGCTGTTGCTCATAGGCTCACATTTTACTCTACAGGACATGTGCCTCTTGTCAAACAAATAATTGTCTTTTCTTAAGAAGAATAAAATTATGGGCTGGAGAGATGGCTCAGGGGTTAAGAGAAAGCAGAAGGTCCTGAGTTCCTATCCCAGGTCCCACATAAAAATGCCAGGGAGAACTGGCAGTGGCCTGCATTTTTGGCCCTGATAGGCAGAGCTTGGCAAATACCAGAGTGAAACAAAAAAGGAGACAGAAGCAATTCAGGATGATTCCCGAAGTCATCTTTGGTCCTCCACAGCGTTACAATGTCCTCTGATAGACAGGCACACATGCACACGTGTGCGCGCACACACACACCCATACGAAAATAAAAAAGAATAAAATTGTGTTATTAACCTATAATCATTAAATACAACATAGGATGACATTTGTAACACATTAAGTGATCTAAAATTCTTAAACACTTTGGCAATCATCACTGTTTCTCAACTAAAGTGAGGTAGCACTTTCTATACATAATACTAAAATTGTGGCCCTAGCTATAATCTAGTCTTGATGAAATTCTAATCAGCAGTCTTTTTGAAATACGTAATTTCTCTCATGTAACACTACTTTAAAAACATCAATATCTATAGATAGCATACTGTAGTACATTGGAGGGGATTTGGAGATACCTTGTTTCTTAAAATACAACAAAAATACAATTTAAAAACAAGAGAAAAATATTTTTGATAAATCTCCCCACCCAAAAATTATTTGAAATATAAGTAAAATATGTGAATATAGTTCCACTAAATTAACAATTTATTTTTTGCTTTAACATATTGCTCAAACTTTTCCTTAAGGATGTATAGATTTTTCCCATTTGTCTATGTTTTTATAGTTAAAATTACAATATCAACTAACCTAAATGCAACTTAAGGCCGATTTTAAAATTCAAATCTATAAGTTTTTTTAAATTTTTTTTTTTATTCAACTGTGCACATGTGCGTGTGTATGTGTGTCTGTGTGTGTGTGTGTCTGTGTATATGTAGAACCACGGACGAATTCGCGAACCGCCATGGACGCCCCCACGTCTTTCTGCCCCGGGATTCACAGGCTCCACCCTACCAGGACCAGAAGCGCAGGCCGCCCCCGCTTCCGCCTGGCGTCTATATGTGGGACCTGGGATCCGAACTCGGGACCTTCCGCCTGCAAGGTGGAGGCTTAACCCCTGAGCCACCTCTTCAGCCCCCAAATCTATAAGTTTTGCCAACACATGTTAATACTTTCAAGCAATTTTACACAGAGACACACTTTTTCTAACAGGTTATTGCTAGGTAGTTGGCCTTGAACTCACCCCTGCTCAGACCCTACAGTGGTAGGATCATAGGCATGTGCCTCGGATCTAGCTCTTTTGCAGTTTGTAACTAAGTCATTTAAGATGCTAAAATTTAATTAGGTCAGTAATAATTTGAATCTTCAATTGACATTCTCTTAGGTGGCTATGTAAAATAATAAGGAACAGTATTCTCATGCTATTTCATTTAAATGTGAAAATACATGACTCCAGGCGCTTGGTTTACCTTTCATTATTTGATCATACCAGTAAATATGGAAATGCTTATTAGTACCAAATTTGTGCAAATGCCTATTAATTAATTAAATCTCAGAGTTTTAGAACAGATGCTGATACAAAATCTCTACAACTTACATACTTTGCAGCTATATTATCACTTCATAAAAAGATGAAATAAAAAATAAAGAGATGCACTACTTTTAGAATATCCAATTTGCTTCAGAGAATTCATTTATCACTTAAGACTATGCTACTAGTTTAGTTGGAATAATTCTTAGATTAAGATCTTCCAATAATTTTTTCTACAGATTACAAACTATTAAACCTACTAATCTTTAAACGTTAAATATGTAATAAAAATTTTAAATCTCACTGTCTTCTGATAAATTGAGGTAAGGTACAAGGAGATGTTAATGTCTTACTTCCTGACCTAGAAAGATCTAAAAGTAGCACATTAGTGCTTCGCAATTATTCATTCCACTGTTTTATCTCTATTCCTGTCTGTGTGCTGTGTGTTTCACTAAGATTTATAGTATCTTTTCACATAACTGTGCCGGTTATTAACTGTTAACTGGATAACTAGGCAACAGGCCTGCAAACACCCAAAAGGGATTTCTCTGCATTAAGGCTGCCTCTGTGCATGCCTGGAAGGGATTATTCTGACTACTATGGGAAAACCCAGCCTCCCTGGGTGGGACCACTCCTTAGATAGCTAGTCTGGGACTATATAAAAATGGAAAGAACTATCTGAGCGTCAGAAAACAAGCAAGCAAACATGGCTCTTGCCTTCTGCTCTTTCTATGTGAGCAATATGAACTGTTCCCTGCACTCCTGTTGCTGTGACTCTCCTGCCATAATGAACCGTTGGCTGAACTGTGAACCAATTAAACCTTTCTCTCTGAATTGCTTGGGTAAAGTATTTTGTTGCAGCATCATGTAATGAAAAATACATTATCAGTGCATCTGGTTAAGATTATTTAAAGTCACACCTTATCTACATCCTTTAGCTTACATGATATCTTGTGTTAATGAATAATGCAAAATGAACAGCTCTGCAAGTTAACGAGACATTCTGCAACTTTTTTTAGGTTCTTAAGCTTAATCAAATATTTCTATAACTGATTTTAACAAACGAAAGTATGCTTTATGCTTAACAAGTCACAATCCTTTTAAAGATGAATCTTTGTTTATGGCCCCACCCCCAGGAAGGGTCTTGCTCTGTAACTGAGGCCCAACTTTGGACTCCAGACACTGGGATTGTAGGATCTACATCACCTCATCCAGCTATATTCAGCTTTAGCTAAGATGGGTGTTTTGGGTAAGAGCATAGATACTAACTGCTATAGGTAACTGAAGACTTAGGTTGACATGGCAATCATAGACCCACAACATAGGTGTTTACTGACACAAAACCTACAGAGTACTGACAAACAATGGGCAACCCACAGGTTTGCGGATGGAAGGAACAAAATTATCTAGCTGCATGTACATGGAGGAGCCGACCGAGGTCCAAGAGAAGATCCCAAACCAGACTCAAAGAGGGATCCCTGACTGAACCCAATGTATAGAAAACAAAACAAAGTGATCTGAACATGGACTATCAGAATGGAGGAGGGAAAAAGAGAAAAGAATATAATGGGGAGAGGGGATCCAACAGCACAAAATGCTTAAAAGCAAAATTTATCAGTAAAGTAGAAAAAAATGAAACATTTAGATTAAGGAGCAAGAAATGTATGGACCAACACCTAAACATGAGCTAATCCTCATTAGTAACAAACACATTACCTTATTAGTGACTATGATGAATAATCTTAACTTGACCAAATCTAGAATCATCCGAGGCCTGAGCATACCTATGGGAAATTATTTTAATTACCTTAATTTACACCCATTTTAATTGTGTACAGGACCAGTCACTAGGCAAGGGATCCTGAATAGTACAAAAATGGAGAGAGTTGAACATAAGCAAGCACATATGATCAATTCATTGCTCTCGGCTTTTCTGGCTGTGAAAGTAACTGACCAGCTCCCTCAAGCTCTGGCTGCTGCCATGATGGACTCTAACTTGGAACTGCAAGGAAAATAAATCCTTCCTCAGGCCAAAGGTTGTTTTTTACCAGGATATTTTATCACAGCATGACAGTAACCAGCTTTTTTCTTTTTTAGATAGTGTATAGTTCTATAGCCCAAACCTGGCCTCAAACTCATGAGCCACCTGTCTTAGTGTTGGGATAACAGGCATGTGCCCTCATATCTAACTCACCTTTTCTTTCTGTAAGTTATCATATATAATTTATTTGAATCACCTCTAAAAAGGTTCAAGCATAATTAATGTTTCCAAGGATAGAGATAAAAGGATTACATTTAAAGATGCAATTGTAAGCACTCTCAATTCTTAAGTTTCAAAGTTTCTAAAATGATTAACTACAAATAAGAAAGTTTCCCTCAAAGAGTGATTATTTAATTTATGGGTCACCTACAGCTCAGTATTTCCAGCTCATTCTTCTGTCCCTATTAAAAATAAGTGCCATCTAAAAATAGACCACTAGGAGAAAAAAATTGTGAACCAATAAAATGTCTTTGTTTGAAATAAAAACAAAGAAATGCATATTGTAACTTTGATTTTTGTTGTTAATTTTCAGTTTACTTGAAGTAATAGAAGAAAAAAACGTTTTAAATAAAGGGATTATTGTATCAATGGTATTGCAAGGATAATGATTATAAATAATGAGCAACTGCTTTAAAACTATCATTTATAAAACAACTCACTGGATCTCAGCAGTCTCTTGAGAATCTGATTTTATGAAAATGGTCCCTACTAGCAAGAAATGCCATTGTTTTTGAAACTTTTAATGTTTTTAACAAACATGTATTACATACACACATATATATAATTACCATACCTTTTGGAGGCTGCAGAAGCCTAGAATTCTCAAACAAATGCTTCTTTTTGATAGGTAAGATGACTGTGTCTTTCAGATCTGTAATGACATCATCTAAACCTGCTATATCACTCCAAGTAACCTGGTAAAAGTTAAGGTCAACATGAATTTCACCACTTATATGTACTCACAATCTTGGAATTAATACATTTTATGATACTAGAAAAAGAAAATCTAACAATTATTTTTCTATTACTGAAAAAACAATACATCAAGACTGGGAGGGAGGCAAACTAACCCAGTGTACAAAGCCCTAGGTTCAATCCTTCACAATAAGGAAACGAAACACCCGAGACATGCAAGAAATGTAAGAGCTAAACATTTTACTCATGAAAAAGATACTATTCTGTAAGACTGAACATCAACTTAAGACAGATAATTTAAGGGTGCCCTAGCCCCGCATGGCACTCAAGGTGCCATGAGTTCTTTTCCACCTGCCCGATTCTCATGAGTTCTCCAGGGCCTCCTAGCCCCTCATGGCACTCTGCGTCTGGAGTCCATAACTTCCAGCCTTTCTCTGCTCTAATAAACTCTACTTTAATCCTCAAAAAAAAAAAGACAGATAATCTAGTAATGGCTGGTGGGGAAGGGATCACCAGAATGAACTTAGGCTCTAAAAAACATCAATTTACTCTGGAAATAGAATTAATACCCACTGAACTCAACTTATGATTTATATTCATCAAAAGGAAAACTGTCAAAATTCATATAATCTTTAAGTAACAAAAAGGGTGATGTGTGTGTGCACATGCACACACACACACACACACACACACACACATTTAAAATAGAAAAGAAAACCCTCTGAACTCAACTTTGAAAAAATTTGGGGCCCAGGGAGCTAGGGATGTAGCTCAGTGTTAGAGCTCCTGCCTAGCATGCATGAGCTTTGAATCCAATCCCCAGCATGAAAAAAAAGAAAGAAATAGAGTGGGGGTGAGGGAAGAAAAGATAAAAGGAAGGAAGGAAACAAAAGAAAAGGAAGCTTAAAACATTGAAAGAAAAAAAAACTAACTTAAACTAGCATTGAAAGTGGGACAGCCAGAAACAATACTTTATAACATATTTACTGTCTTTGTAACTAATGGGGAAGGAAGAATATAAACCAAGTGGTAAGCCAAATCTGAAGAAAAAAATGAATATGAAGTACAGCTGCAATAAAAGTTGTCTATTGATAAATACTTATTTGGAAACAAATATAATTAGGGCCCCAAAATGATAGATATAAATTCAAAAATAAAATTAAAACCAAGGCTTAAATCTAGAACGCATGTCTCTGTATATTTGTATCTATATATCTATATACATACATTAAAATACATTGTAGACTTTTTCTTTCTATATTTGGAAGCAGAACTATGTATTTCCTTCTACATATTTATAAGTGTAACATTAATGTATTAGATAAACATATTCTGTATATTTATATGTTGCTATTTTCATGCAGAAACCTGAAATCTATAAATGACATTGATCTAATGGACAAAATGGGACTCAGGATCCCATGCTATCCACCGTAAAAAAACTATAAAAGTCTAGATTAAACTCTGCAAATCAGGGCGATCTAGCCCCTCATGGCCCTCTAGTGCCATGAATCCGTTTCCAGCTGCCTACTTCTCTTGGAGGCTCCCTATCCCCTCATGGCACTCCAGTGCCATGAGCCTGTTTCTTGTTCCTTGCTCCTCATGAATTCCATGCCTAGGCACTGTGAGCTCTCATGGGCTCCCTAGCCCCTCATGGCACTCTAGTACCATGAGCTCTGTTTCATTTCTGCTTCTCATGGAGGCGCCCTCACTCCTCGTGGCACTCCACATCTGGAGTCCATGAGTTCCAACCTTTCTCTTTTCTAATAAACTCTACCTTAATCCTCAAAAAAAAAAAAAACTCTGCAAATTAAAGGCCCACATAAGTCTCACATATTACAAAGGCAAATACATAAAAGACTAGGTTTCATTAAGAATTACTACTAGGCCTATGACTGTTGCCTGTAACATGCTGGTCCCTGGCTAGCATCTGGAAACAGATCTGGGAAGGCTTCCTAATCATTCCTTGAGAACAGCTCATTGCACCTACACTATTTGAGCTGACAATGTTTGATGGTGACTACCAACCACTTAGAGAGAATACTTAGAAGGGTGCCTACCTTTTTCCAGACTCCGCTCTATTCTCTCATCCTGTTCTGCCTTGTATTTACTTATTGCAATGAATTACATCTGAGCACCATTATATGCAGAGTCCCTTTGACTCTACAGTACTAACGAACTTAGTCATTTGACAGAATATTAGACAAAAAAGTAAAGATTAACGATACGTACATGCATGTTAAGAGGGTCTACTAGATGAGCAGCAATACTCATTTCATATTCTGAAAGCTTCACGTTTTTCACACCAATTTGCTTCATTAGTTTTTCTGCCTAGAAACATAAACAAAAAAAGCAATGCTCTTTGGTCTGATACTTAGACACTGGCATTTAAAAAACAGATACAGATGAAGTCTAAACAACAATGAATCGACAATACAAAAATTGTCCAGAGATATTCTAGACCTCCTGGTCTGATCTTTCACTACTGTGACCCAGTAGGTAAAGAAAATTATTTGGAGGCTCCACCCTACAGAAACTGTTTCACCAGCTCCTGAGAAAGGAAAGCCAGCTGTGCTGGCACATTTCTTTAATCTCTGTACTTGCGAAGCTAAGGAAAAGATATTGCTACAAATTGTAGGCCAGCCCGAGCTGCGTAACAATCAGGTCAGCCAGAATCAAAAGACCATGTCTCCTGATACAACAAAAAGAGCTACACAACTGCCACTATAGGAAATGGATGAGAATAATAAGTTCAAGGCCATCCTATGCTACATGACAGCCTATCTCCAAAAAGAAAAAAAAAAGAACAGGACAGGAAACATGACTGAAGAAATTATGGACTTCCTAATGCAGTTTCTGTGTCTTCCAAACAACTGAGATTTTTTAAAATTTTATTTATTTATTCATTTAGTGTACGTGTGTGTGTGTGTGTGTGTGTGTGTGTGTGTCTTTTCAAGGGCAACGTGTGCCTCTGTGGAGGACTAAGGGTGACTTCGGAAATCATCCTGGATTGCTTCTACCTTTTGCTTTGCTCTGGAGTTTGCCAGGTTCTGCCCAGTAAAGCCAGATGTGCATGCTACAGCCCATTTCAGCCTTGTTTTTATGTGGGACCAGAGATTCAAACTCAGGACCTTCTGTTTTCAAGACAGAGTCTTAACCTTTGAGCCACTCTCCAGCCCACCTAGTAGGATTTTCATGACAGGAATAGGTGAGATCTCAAGATTAGAAAATCCAGAGTTAAAAATACCAAAATATAGACTACTGTAATTTCTTTCCTTAAATAGAGTATCTAAAACAGATATCCAACTTCCTTCAAACTATCAAAGTATCTGTAAGTATACATACCTACTGTCACACTGTTTTTAAGATGTTATTCTTTTTAAAGTCAAGAATCTAAGCAACCGAAGATAATAAAAATAACTCAAAATGATATATATATATTTGAAGACAAATAGCTTTAAGTCTCTAAGTTCTATCAACTCAACTTTCAATTAAAATTGAAATGATAAACATTTTTTATGTCAAACTTTTTGCCAAAACACAGTAAGTAGATGAACGCAGAAAGATCCTATAAGGTAGACATGACTTTTCTGTTACCCTGAGGAAAAAACTGAAAGCCTAGTGTGATTAAATAATTTGCACTAGAAATGTTAGTAAGTAGAAGAGGCAGCTAAGGCCATCCAACTCTGGAGCCGCTAATTGTTGTCTTGGCTTCTCTGGGGTTATGATCACTAGGCTTCAAAAATCTAAACCTAACATCCAAATTTCCATTGAGTAAACATTTTAAACATGAAGGTATTCTGGTAAGCCAATTTTTGCTCTTACATTTTCCTAAAATGCTTTTTATATGTAAGATGTGTCATTTTGTCAGAAATATAGGTTAAAAAGAAACTCATACCACAGAACATACATTTATAGACTGAGTAAAAATTAGGAGAAATGTATGTTAACCATATCCTAGCAATTAGCTTTAAAATGTGCTATGAACCATAGTAGGCAATTACAGAGGTAAACCTATTTATCTGGTCTCTACAAAATCATCAACAAACAAGATAGCCTTTTCCAGAATCCTTCACTCTTCGACATGCATACCTTTTCTTTCACCATCTAAAAAGTTTTTGTGTCAGCTATGAAAATTATCCTAGTTTAGATCTGGCAGTCATTAATTTATTCTTCCTTTGCTTTGTATAGCTATAAATTTAAGCTCTAAAGCAGTAGGTTTCAACCAGGGACATTTCAGCCCCTCTCCCCCAGAAGACATTTGACAATGTTACAAATATTTCTGGCTGTCAGACTTTGTGTGGGGGATAAGGTTGAGGGCATGACAAAATGCTTCGCATCTAATCTGTTGAGTCCAGGATGCTTCTTCTAGTCATTCTGTAAGATACAAAAGTTCTACATTTCAAAGACTCATCAAGCCTAAAAGGGCAAAAATACCCAAGTTGAAAAATCTTACTTTCCCCCTCATTAGCTATTTGCCTTGATAATATTACTATTGCAGTTTGGCTGCATGGTTGCTGATAAATCACTATCAAATGGCTTAAGGGAACAAGGGATTTATTTTCTCTTATAATTACTGGTTAAAGTTTAGTCCAGCTTGATGGGAGAGCACACACCAACACCAGGGCTGAGGGAACTGGCCACACCATCACCACATAACGGCTGCGAGAGGGACGATCCTTACTTGCCAGACCAGCATGTCTGTCCAAGTATACACAAGGATCCCAACTTTCTCATCAGCTGTCAGTATTTTATTCCAGGGCCTAGTCTCACCCACCTTGGGCTGGGCCTTCCCCATCAGCTAGACAATCTCTTGCAGGTTTGCTCTGGGCTTAGCTCAACCATTAATTCTCTACAAATGTGCCCAGAGCACAAAACCTCAACTGTCAAATTGACACCTGTGCCAAACTATGACAATTACATTGTCTCTTTAAATAAGAGGCTTTATTTGTACTAGATATATATATATCCTAATATGTATACTTCCTAATACATATTTCCTAAACAAAAATAAGTAACTACAGAAAATGTAATAATATCAAATTAACCACAATCTCTTTTTTGCAACAGAAATCCCATTTAACAATGGCTTAAGGTTGTGACAGATATGATAAAAAGTAAGTATTTATAGAGCTCTTATCACATGGCTGATAGTATGCCGAGTACTTTATACTCCGCACTTTAAAATATCTGAAGTAGCTATTGCTATCTTTACTTTTCAATGAGGAACTCAAAGATCAAAGAAACTAATAACCACCTAATAAGATTATGTAACCAGGGAAGTCACATTGCTAGAACTTGAATCTTGATTTCTCTCATTTGAAAGCCTCAGTCCTGAAGCATTAACATATCACATTTGGAAAAGCACATCATGACTAACAAATAAATACAAAAAAAACCCCAAAAAACAAAACAAAAATACATTAAAGCTACCTCCGAAACAAGCAATCCAATCATCACTTCTGACACCTTTAAGTGAATCTCTAATTCTAACATGTTTCAACCAGAAAAACAAATGGCCAGACAAGAAGTGGCTTATGTTCTCTGATTCATCTTTTACAGCTTAATGGTATCAATCAATGCTCGTATTTTTTTTAAAGTGGTTCTTGTCTCTAGAGAGTTCATGGTGGGGAGTATGGAGAAGAAACAGGTGAAGGGGGGATTCTTTTTACTGTAATCCTTTCTCATAGTTTCATACTATTTTTTACAGTTACAGTTTTATTGCCCTTTTGTGTTTTTCTATTTTCTCTATATAAAGTACGGTTATTTTTAAAAACTAAGACTAAGGGTAGGAAGTTACTAATTTAGTATTTGTCTGGAATGGAGGAGGAATCTGAGAAAAAGAATAGCAGAAAAAGAGTATGAGGCAATACCCATTCATGCTGTCTCTTTGAAAGACTCGGAAGATTAAGTGTCCTTTTGAAAGAATAATTTTAGAAAGCAACATATGACATTAAAAGCAAAAACAGATGAACTAATTAGACAGTGATCTTTTCACTGAGGACCACTAACATGTTTCAACTTAAGTGTAGGAACAAGAAACAGTAATAAACTTTTAAAAATACATTAAGAATAAACTAAATTTTTTAGAATAATTAAGATAATTTTTTTCTCGCTACATGGATTTATCAATCTTGTTTTATGATTAGTCTGTTTATGTCGCTTCCCTCTGATTTTCCCATATAATTCTGAAAGCTACTGAGTAAACGTACTTTGCATCATTATGCTTCTCGTCGTCCCCAATGCCACCCCTTTTTAAAATTTCTGTGTATGTCTGTGTGTCTGTGTGTGTGCATCAGAGGACACTGTGTGTGCTGTGAAGACCCAAAGACTTCAGAAATCATCTTGGATTACTTAACCCCCTTTCTGCTTTGCTCTGGGGTTTCCCAGGTTCAGCCTTCCAAGGTTGGCAAGTATAAACTGACACCGTTTCTGACTGGCATTTTGATGTGGGATCTGGAATGCGTACTTAGGATCATCTGCTTATGACACAGAGGCCTAATCTCTGTGTTATCTCTCCAGTCCCATCCTGTTACCTTTCTCTCACTTTCTCCCTTTTCTTTCACTGAGAACTCAGGGCTTTGCACAAGCCAGACAAGAATTCTACCACAGAACTATAATCCTAGCTTTATGTGGTCCTGTACTATATTTGTGTACAAAATAAAATCCTGCAGTTTTTTTCTCCTCTAGTTTTCCTTTCTGCTTCTCTTCCTCATCATCCCTAATCTCCACTGCTCACTAGCTACACTGCTAGTCCTTTCTGATGTCCTATCTTGACTTTCTTTTGACTCATCTTTTTCACTCTGGACTTGAGTTCTACAAGTGTCATTTGAGGGCCAGAAATACAGGTCGTGGCAGGACACCTGCATAATATAATCAAGGGCTTCAGTCCTCAGTATTGCCAAAAAAGAAAAGGGAAAAAAGTCACTTGGTAGTCTGGCTTACAATGCTTTTCTGGCTTAACAAACATTATTTTCCAAATTAGCAGTCTAGAATGTATCCTTTAAGAAAAAGAAAATCTTTGTGTGTATGGTGTGTGTATACAAGTATGTGCATGCCACAGACCACAGGTGAAAATTAGAGGACAACCTCAGACATTAGTCTTCATCTTCCGCCTTGTTTGAAACAAGGTCTCTTGGCTCGCCATTGCATATGTCAGGCTACCTGGTCTAGTAGCTTCTGATGATTCTCTGGTCTTTGCTTCCTATCTTGTAGGAATTCTGGGATTACAGAAGTGTGTTAGTGCCTCTAGCTTTACCTCAGTTCTAGGGGATCTGAACTGAGGTCCTTGCACTTGTACAGCAAGTGTTTCCTTCTAAAATGACCTGGTTATCTTAGTTTCATTACACACCGCTACGACAAAATACCGACCCAAACAACTTTGAGGGTTTAACTGGCTCACAATTCCAGGTTACAATCCATCACTGTGGGGAAGTTACAGTGGCAGGAACTTGAGAACTGGTCACTTCACTCCTATAGTGAAGAGCAGAGGACAAGGACCAATGTGTGCATGACTGTTTGCTAATGCTCAGCCAGCTGTCTTCATATCACACAAACCCAGACCATATGCCTAGGGGATGGTCCCATCCACAGCAAGTATGCAACTGAGACAAGCTCCTACGACTACCTCTCTCTCAGGTAGTCCCTAGAGACCTGTCCTATGTGTCGGGTTGACAATACTAAGCATTATACTTGACAACTAAAAGTTTAAAGTTTTACCATATTACTCTTCACAAAATATTCCAGCTATTATTTCTCTTAATATAATGGAAGTCAAATTTTGACTATGGGATGACACTAAGTAAAATACCTTCCTGTTTTTCCAGAATTCAAGGTACTTAATCTTTCCTGGCTATGACTACTAAATATAAGTTATAGTGTAAGTAGTATGCTAAACAAAACGCTGTGAGAATACAGAATAGTTCAAACATGAATAAGTCATTCTGCACTTACATAGAACATATTTCAATTAGTTCAACCACTCCATACTTACCAAAAATCTCTACTGCACAGAAGTATGATGCAAGCAGCAGAATAATCTCCCCTTTCCCAATCCCCCAAATCCCTCTTCTTGTACAGCTCTGCTCAAACTTTTCTCTCGTTGCCAAGTAAATACCTGACCTCTCTGAGACTAGGGATTTTCCTGGCTTCAGGTCAGAAGTTATTTACAGAGTCCTGTTTAATCCAACAGAAAACTACTTCCAGGCTGCTGTTCTTGATCTGAATATTATACCATCGTCCATCTTTCATCTTCAAACTTCAAATTCACGTGAACCCAATGGTGATTAGGTTTCAACTCTTGAGTTCTTGTTTTTTGACCATGCTTCCTCCTTTCATATCAATGCACACTCTTATTCCTAAACTCTTGGCTGTATTTCAAGGGTATCCTCCACTTGGTAAAACTCAACTTCATAAATGTCTAGACTACAAGGTTTCTATTTCAACAAAGGGATCCAGATAAATCTTTATTTGGAAAATGTATCTTTCTTTTTCTACATCATCACAAAGTCTTTCCCACACTGTTTTGAGTAAATTTCACTCATTCCATTCCTTTTGTTGTTCCCTTATTCAAGCTCCTTGCTACAGCTACTGTAATCTATAATTAACAGATCTTGTTTCTAGTCTCTTCTAACAATTCCTTTTATATACTACTGTAGGGTAAATCATCCTATTCAAATATATATAAAGGTTTACTATTGTCTCTATATGTAAGTCTTCAACTGGTCAACAGCATATTTCAATAGTCGACTAGGAATACAGGGATAGAAAAAGAAAGAAATGCAGAGAAGTTAAAGTTCTTGACCAAGCAAATCTCTTTCATTCTAGAGAATTTAAATACTAGTCAGTTAACTGTGGGAACAGAATAATGTACCAAAATGCATACCTCCTTTTCAGTTGATGATAGACTTCTAAAATGTTGTAACTTTTACTTACATAGCTGCTCTAGCCACCAAAAATATTTAAAGGATTAAAAGAAAAAAAAAATAGAGCTATATGTCCCAATTTTATATTCAAGACTCTTTATCATATAATCTTTACCTTTCCTTACAGGTTTCAATCACAATTACACAAGTACTCCTCTCTAACCCAACTAGACTACTTATTTCTTTGCTCACCTTGTTATTGCTACCCCACCCTTGTGATTCTGTTATACCTTTTCTGATTTACACTGTCCTTGCCTACCCCGGGGGTCAAGCTCTCTTGAACTGCCTGGGTCACTGGTGATAATTCCTTCCTCTAGAAACCAGTCTGTCTGTATACTCACCAGCCAACTAACACGCTGCTTACTACCACAATAAATAACATCATGGACAAGTCTTTTCTCCCTACCATGGACATGAGAGACATGGTATCTGATACTTCACATACCCGGTATTTAGAATAATACTATACAAAGAGCTTTCAAGTAAGGCCTAATGGTGGTGATTCATTCATGCAGCACTTAATATCTTTATTTGGCTTTCTATATGTCTTCTACATGTGCATTCCACGAGTTCCTAGAAGCCAAGGAAAAAAAGAATAAAAATCTCTGTTTAAAAGCCACACCCCTCCTTTAAAATATGTTGGAAATGATAAAGCTTACAAATCCTGACTTATGAGTTAAAATGACTTTCATGATCCAGGCTGCGGGGGGATAAGGGGTGAATGATTTAGGTATGTAGCCAAACTAGCTTCTTTTAAAAACCTCGATTGGCCAACTCCCTACAGTGTAATAAAAATAGGCTGACAATATAATTTAAACCTACAGAAAACTTTTTATAATTAAACTCGGAATACAAATATCCAAACTAGTTTATAGATATATAACATTTAGTTTCCACTTTTTATTGATTTACATGTGATAAATGATACTGTAACTGTTTCCCACCCTTGTTTGTAGCATTTGGAAAAAAGTTCAAAATGAATACTGAATAGGACTGGTAAAGCCACACCCCTGCTTTGAAATATGTTGGAAATGATAAAGCTTACAAATCCTCACCTGCTTTACCCACCAAAAATCTAAAAAAGTCATAACTTTAAACACCTTGCTCCCAACAGATGAAAAATAGAAAGATTACTTTAAGATTTCTTAAAGATGAACAGAATCAAATATATCATCCAATAAAATAACATTAAATAATAAAAGCTGGAAAAAATATTAATAACCAATAGCATATTAAAGCAATTCCTTAGATTTTCTTTTTGTGTGGGTAGCATATTATCTAAGATTGATGCTTCCATATTGCTATTAAAGAAAATTATCTTTTGTAAGAGCCTGAAGTGGGCTAGTAGTGGGTCTGACATTATCTACTGAACATGTCAGGGTTGTGGTATCCATGACTTCATGACAGATATGGGTATTTTCACTAGAACTGCACAGGAATTGTATTACCAACATTTCACCATAGAAAGGGAAAGATTTCACAAAGTTCCATCCTCCCTGAGAAACTGATGAGGACTAATACTGACAGGGAGAAAAAGGAAGATGTGGGCTGGAGAGATGGTTCAAGGGTTAAGACTGCCTTGAAAGCAAAAGGTCCTAAGTTCAGATTCCAAGTCACACCTAAAAATGTCAGGCAGAAAACAGTGGCAGCCTGCACTTCTGACCCTGGGAACCTGGGAAATCCCAGAGCAAAGCAAAAAGGAGGTGGAAGCAATCCAGGATAATTCCCAAAGTCACGACAGATAGATCAGATAGATTAGATAGATAGATAGATAGATAGATAGATAGATAGATAGATAGATAGATAGATAGATAGATGGACAGACAATATATGGTATATCTAGATAGATAGATAGATAGATAGATAGATAGATAGATAGATAGATAGACAGACAGACAGACAGACAGACAGACAGACGGACAATATATGGTATATCCACTGATCTATGATACTTATTAAAGTATGAATCATGTCAGGCATATGTCATCAAAGGTAAACTAGATGAAACACAGTGAGCCATACATGTGAAAAGACTTGAAAAATAGGAGGAAACTTGGCAGGGGAGACACAGGATTGTAATGGGAAAAGGAAGGAGACTGGGGAGTAAAGGGTGAAATATCACAAATTCACTATAATCATGTATGCAACACTATAAAGTAACATATATATTTAAAAATATCATTTTTTGTTTAGTCTACTGAAATATTGTACAGAGATTTGCCTACATATTACTGATAAAAAATAAGAATGTTCACAATCATTTTCCTTCTCATAAATTGCTTATCTAGCAAAAAGTGACTTGATAAACTCATACTAATATTTAAGCTATAATATTAAAGAGGGAAACTAACAAATTTTCACAAATCTCATCAATTTACAATTCTACTTTATCCTTAGATTGAGGAAAAATATTTTCTAGTTATAAGAAAAATTATCCTCACATATTTTATTCATACCTGTTTCTGAGCTTCCACTTTCTGTTTTCTGGTTGGATCAATTGCATCTACCATCCACTTGATAGTGAAGTATGTTACAGCACCAAATATTGTTAAACGGAAAATTAAACCAACAACTTCATTGCGACTCAATGGACGAGAAAAGGCTTCAGCATGTACCATCTTGATTGTTAACCTTAGAAAAAACAAAAGAGAAATGTCACTAGATTATAGTATTTATTAAAATTGGGAGACAAATTAGACTGAACTAAGCAAGAAAAACGAACTTCCACTCAAAATCAAACATTACATGTCTTTTAATGGGCTGGAGAGGTGGCTCAGGGGTTAAGCCTTGCAGGCAGAAGGTCCTGAGTTCGGATCCTAGACCCCACGTATAGATGCCAGGCGGAAGCGGGGGCGGCCTGCGTTTCTGGTCCTGGTAGGGCGGAGCCTGTGAATCCAGAGGCAAAGAGGACAAGGAGGAGGCGGAGGCGGTCCATGGTGGTTCCCGAATTCATCCGTGGTTCTACACACACACATACACATATACACACCACACACACACACACACACACACACACACACACACACACACACACACACAATTGAATAAATAAGAAATAATAAAAAAAATTTAAAAAAAGAAGCAATCCATTTGAAGGAGAAATGGTTTTTAAATATTATTTAGTAATATAGTATTGGGCTGGGGAGTGGTTCAGTGGTGAAAGCGCTTGCCATGCTCAGATCTCAGATCCCATAGAAAATGCCAGATGGAGGCTGTCCACTCTCACCACTTCTATTCAATATTGTACTTGAAGTCTTAGCTGAAGCCATAAGACAAGAAAGGGACATAAGAGGGATTCAAATCGGCAAGGAAGAAGTCAAGCTATCCCTATTTGCAGATGACATGATCTTATACCTGAGTGATCCCAAAAACTCCACCAGGAAGCTCCTGGAACTAATTGAGAAGTTCAGCAGGGTGGCAGGATACAAAATAAATCTGCAAAAATCAGAGGCCTTCCTATATGCCCAGAATGAAAGAAGTGAAAAAGCCTTGAGAGAAACCATGCCATTTACTATAACCCCTAAAAAAATGAAATACCTTGGTATAAACCTAACTAAGGAGGTAAAAGACCTTTACAATGAAAACTTTAAAACCCTAAAGAAAGAAATTGCAGAAGACACCAGAAGGTGGAAAGACCTCCCTTGTTCCTGGATTGGCAGAATCAACATTGTAAAAATGACCATCCTACCAAAGGCAATATACAGATTCAATGCTATACCAATCAAAATCCCAAAGCAATTCTTCAAAGAAGTTGACCAAACAATCTCAAAGTTCATATGGAGGCACAAAAGACCCAGGATAGCAAAAACAATCCTGAGTAACAAAAACACAGCTGGAGGTATTACCATACCAAACCTAAGTCTATACTACAAATCCATAGTTATAAAGACAGCCTGGTACTGGCTCCAAAATAGACACACAGACCAATGGATAAGGATTGAAGACCCAGATATAAGCCCACAAAGTTACAGCCATTTGGTCTTTGACAAAGGGGCCCAAAGAATCCAATGGAAAAAGAACAGCATCTTCAACAAATGGTGCTGGCAAAACTGGATCTCCACATGCAGAAGATTAAAGCTGGACCCGTACTTGTCACCATGTACAAGACTTAATTCCAAATGGATCAAGGACCTTGATATCAGGCCACAGACTTTAAAAACCATAGTTGAAAGGATAGGGAACTCCCTCGAGCTGGTTGGGCTAGGCCAACACTTCCTAAACAGACATCCAATGGCACAGTCACTGCTACCAACTCTCAACAGTTGGGATCTTGTGAAATTAAAGAGCTTCTGTTCAGATAAAGAGATTGTCACACGAGCTCAAAGGCAACCCACAGAATGGGAGAAAATCTTCACTAACCACATATCTGACAGAGCTCTACTGTCCAGAGTGCACAAAGAACTCAGAAAACTAAACTCCAAGGAAAACACTGGCCCAATTAAAAAATGGGCCCTGGAACTTCAAAGAAAGTTTACCAGGGATGAAATTAAAATGCCTAACAATTATCTTAAAAAATGCTCCACTTCCTTCGCCATCAGGGAAATTCAAATCAAAACTTCCCTGAGATATCATCTCACCCCGGTCAGGATGGCAAAAATCCACAATACAAACAACGACAAATGCTGGAGAGGATGTGGAGAGAGGGGAACTCTCCTACATTGTTGGTGGGAATGCAGGCTCATACAGCCACTCTGGCGAGCCGTCTGGAGATTCTTAAAGAAATTAAAGATTGAAATGCCATATGACCCTGCTATCCCACTTTTGGGAATAACCCCCCAAGCAGCAAAGGTTCGCCTCGATAGCACAAGCTCGACCATGTTCATAGCAGCACTGTTTACAATAGCAAAGTCATGGAATCAACCTAAATGTCCAACAGTTGACGAGTGGATAAGGAAACTGTGGTACATCTATACAATGGAGTACTACTCAGCCATCAAAAATGATGAATTACTGGAATTTGCTGGGAAATGGATGTCATTAGAAAGAATTATATTAAGTGAAGTATCCCAAACCCAGAAAATTAAGCGCCGTATGTACTCCCTAATAGGTGGCTCCTAGTACCAAACTCACCCAGCCCACATTGGGACACTCAAAAGTAAACCTATGTAACACAGTAAGTGCAAGGATTATGAACAAGAGAGATGGGTTAGGAGGGCCACACCAGAAACAAGGAGAGAGGAGACCATGTTACAGCAGAGAAAATAGGCCTCCATCAAGGTCTGCAAGTAAGTAATGAGAAACCTGGTTAAGTTCACAGACGTTCTTTCCTGATCTCACCAGAAGGGGAGGGCACATAGTCTAGCAGATAAAAAGTAATCATTTTGCAAATGGGTGATGGACCCCTCCCTCAGTGAGGTTTCCTACTCTTATTACATCTACCCTTGAATGTGCTATTACAACAAGACTCCAGTTTAACAGCTTTTTGTCTCTGGCCAGGGGGTGACATACAGTGCCCAGCAGAATGGAGAGAAGGGAATTGCAGGAGCAGCAAAACTGCAAAAGAAAATCAACAAACCACAATCCAGAACTTCAGAGACTCTATATCAATCACATAGAACTAGGACAGCCTAATCTCTCCCTATCCTGGAGCTCAGGGACATTTGCGGAAGAGGGGGCGGTAAGATTGTAAGAGCAAAAGGATGGGAGGAGCAACGATTTGCAAGATTCTCAATAATAGTTGGGGCCAAAGCAATCATAATGGAACTTTGCATGCCCTGCGCAATGTCCAGCGCACTGTTGCCCTCGTTAAGTCTAGCATCTGTTAAGGGCACCGAGACCCCTGGAGGCAAGGGATTGACAGCCATAGTAGTGATCTTATGCTTAAGGGGAACAAGAGAAAGGGCTTATGGAAATGCCACTGGGTCCTTATAAGTCATCGGAGAGGAGGACACAGTGGAGAGTTAGGTGCACACAATAAAGGACTCTCTGGGAATTGGGGGGGAGGCACTGGGGGAAGGGGAGGGGGAAGAGGGGGGAGGGAGGGAACTGGTAAAAAATTTTAAAATGTATAATTAAATTTTTAATAAAAATAAAATAAAATAAAATAAAAGCTATAAAAAAAAAAAAAAAAAAAAAAAAGAAAATGCCAGATGGGTACAGTGGCCCACCTCCTGGTCCAGTTCCAGAAAATGGAGCCTGCAAATCCCCAAAGCAAGCTGACTAGTCAGATTATCCTGATCAGCAAGTTCTGCCTTACTTATAGACCCAGACTCAAGAAAAAAGTGAAAAAGTAATCAAGGATGATTCTGGTATTAACCTCAAGCCTCCATATTCATGGTCACTCACATGCATGTGTCTGTATATCCCACAACACAGACACAAAGAAAAAGAACGAATAATACTCCTTAAAAAGTATAGTAGACAGGGGTTGGAGAGGGGTTAAGCCTCTGCCTTGCAGGCAGAAGGTCCTGAGATCGATCGAAACCTAGACTCCACGTATAGATGCCGGGCAGAAGCGGGGGCGGCCTGCGCTTCTGGTCGTGGTAGGGCAGAGCCTGTGAATCCCGGGGCAGAGAGAACAAGGAGGAGGCGGAGGTGGTCCATGGTGGTTCCCGAATTCGTCCATGGTTCTACATACACACACATACATACACGCGCACGCACACACGCACACATGCACAATTGAATAAATAATAAAAAAATTTAAAAATTATAAAAAAAGTATAGTAGACAGTTTATGTTTTTAAACATTGTTTCGGTGTATCTGGAAAAGTAACAATTTTAATATTAATCCAACTAAAGAAAGCAAGCCTGTCAAGGAAATACCTCACTAATAGTAAATATCTTCTATTATACATAACGTATCAGGTAATTTCTGAAAGTGAAATTCAAACTATGGATAGACTTGTTTTTCTTCCATACCTACTTTTTTTTTGAGGATTAAGGTACAGTTTATTAGAGGAGAGAAAGAATGGAACTCACAGACATTAATCCGTGAGGGGCAAGAGAGCCCTGGAGAACTCATGGACTTCAGGAATGGAATTCATGAGGGACAAGGAGCGGGAAAAGAACTCATGGGCTCCATCTGGAGTCCCATGAGGAACAAGGACAGACTCCTGGGCTCCAGATGTGGAGCACCATGAGGGGTAAAAGTGCCAAAGATGACTGCCAAGGTCAGGTGTATTTACACACTAGGCAAACCTGGGAAAAAAATGGCTTTTCTTATCATAAACTACTTTTAAGGATTTTCAAAACCTGCTCAAATTTAAATGTGCCATATTTCAATTAATAAGTAACATTAAATTTTTGAACCATCCTACTGCTCCCAACAATTCAGCTAAATATCAAAAGATCTTTCATACTTTTCAAGCAATGAAAATGCTGTAAGAATATAGCAAGTGCAGAAATCGTTACCAACTATACATCTAACAGATGATTAGTCTCTAGAACCCATAAAAAACTCAAAAGAGTAAGATGGCTCAATGGTTAAAGACACCTATGTACAAATCTCATGACCACGGGTCTAATCCCAGAGCCCACATGGTGAAAGAAGAAAAGAGACTTTCAAATGTTGTCCTCTGACCACTGTCCTCACATTGTGAAGCAAAATGTCTGCCTCTTTTCTCTTTCCCCTGACCCTCGCAAATTAAATAAAAATAGAGAACTCAAAAGCTTAAAACACACACACACACAAATCGAGCCACCACGCAGATTACTAAATATCTCAAAGGAATATAAATGGCCAATACATACTTGAAAAAACATGTTCATCATCCTAAGCCACCGCAGATATGCAAATTAAAGTTACTTTGAGATTCTATCTCACCCCAGCTAGAACGGCTAACAACAACAAAAATGCTGGTGTGTGTGGGAGGAGAACCTTTCCTTATACAGAGCTGGACTATAAACTGTTACAGCTACTATGTAAATCAATGTGAAAGTTCAAAAACAACAAAAAAGATTCTCAGACTATCCACAATAGCTAGACAAGGGACCAGTATGTATGCACATTAACAGATAAATGGATAAAGAAAATGTGGTACAATGGGATTTTATTCAGCCAGCTATAAAGAATAAAACTGTTTGACATTTACAGGAAAATATGGGAACTGGAAATGATCATGTTGACCAAATAAACTAGATCTGAAATCTAAATTTAAACATATACATACTACATGAAAGTAGAAAGGGGACAGGGAGAGGAGGGAAGAATACATGTGGTGTGAAGCAGAGAGGGCTGGGCATGGTGGCACAATCCGTGATCCAAGTCCAGGCAAGCACTGTGGTCAAGAGTTCCTGGCCTAGGGGGAACAGGGGGTTGGGGGGGAGGAGGAGGGAGGGAGGGAGGGAACGGGTGTACCTATTAAGTTTGTATGAGCGGAAATAATAATAAAAAATGTATATATATTAAAAAAAAGTTTCTGGCCTGCCTGGAATGCAGTTTTGGGGCAGCTAAAGCAATACAGTGAAACCTGTCAGAGAAAAAAGAAGAGAATAGAAGGGGTAGAGAGGAGAGAGCAGAAGAGGTAATTACGTGGAGGACAGGGAATCATGAATAAAAAAATTATGATATAGTGCATGAAAATGTCACAAAGAAACCCATTTCTTTGTAAGGTAACCAAAAATAAGCAAATAAATATTTTTGAAAAGAAGGAAAAAAAATAAATGCACAGCTGAAAAACTCCAGACAGAAAGCAAATTAGCATCACCAGGGGCTACGAGAGAAAAATACAGCATTCACAGCTGGTTGTGACAGCACATTCCAGTGTTTGCAGCACCGTGGGTGGGAGGAGTTCAGGTGAGTCTCATCTTAATACCTCAGTCTCTATCACTAACAAACAAGAATTCAAAAACAGAAGGAAAAAAAGAGGTGATATGGCTACCTTTATATACCACTAGGCCTTTACTCCAGTGAATTACAAAACCATACAAAGGCAACACCATATAAAATAAGCTTAATATGAACGATGCAACTATCGCATTATTTATAAGATAGACCTGTGTCCACTAACACCACTAAGCCTTGCCAAAAGCTGTGGTGGAGGGAGGGAAAAAAATAAAAACACTAGAGTAAAAATAAATGAAGATCTGGATAGCTGAGTGGCAGGTAATAAATAACAGGTTATTATAGATTAATATCCAACTTCCTGCCAATTCTATAACCGTTACTCTTTTACTACTGCTAAATTAAAGTGCTTTTCCTTTCTCTTTCTCTGGAATTAACTCCAAGTTGTTTTTTTTTTTTTAAGTTCCCACTGAAGAAAAATCTTCCACTCATTCAACGGTCCAATATCACTGTGGCCTTCTGAAGGATCTCCAAAAGTCAATGTTCTTTATTTCTCTATTGCTTGAAGTCATTTACTTCACAAATTGCAACAAGTAGCAATTAAAACCTTCATTTTGGATAAAGGAATTTTGGCCTAAAGTGTTAAGGAATTAATTCAATAACCATTTGTACTGAACTTCTACATCAAGTGCCTACTACAAGACATACAATAATGGCTAACAAAACTTTCTCAAGGAATACACAGTCACCTAACTATAATCACCTCTTGAAAAGTGTGCTTTCTTTCATCAGTATGGATTCCAAAAATGGAAAAGTGACACTCTCCTTCTCCAAGGACATCTTTATTTTAACAAAGCTGAAAATGAGTTGATAACAGTCCAACAGGTAAGGCGAGGGCTCATCAATCTGTGGAATGATGCAAAAGTTTTCATTTGTTTAAAGTCTGCCTTGGATCTGGGTCTAATGGCATGAACTTGTAATGCCTGCTCTAAAAAGACCAAGGCCCAAGCACTGAATGTTCAAGGCTAGCCTGGGATATACAGGGCTCAAGAATAACCTGGGCGACAATGCGTTCCCCCCAAAAAACAAGCCAACAACGAAGTTCAAGTTGACATGGCAAAACTGCCATCTCCCGGGTATTCACTGAACTACAAGGACAAATTAGAGCTGTGGCTGTTACCACAGCACATCCCAAAGTCAAGATAACAACTTTTAATGCTGGGGAAAAAGCAAAAACATAAAACCCTAGTGGATAGATCTTCCTATCTTGAAATTCTTAACAGTATTTCAGTACAGTTTTAGGACTAACGACGTCATTTTCTAACAGCCTTCCACGTTACATGACTTCGGACTCTTGAAAGGAAACTGAAATGTCTTGCTTTGCAAATTGTAACTGAAAGTATTTTACACAAGCCCAGAAAGGGACATCCCCCCCACCTCTCATCACACAACACTGACACACCCATACGCCCTCAAATAAGGTCGTTACAGTAACAATCATCACAAAAGTATATCTAATAAAAGCTGAAAGTGCATTGCGCTGCGACAAGTATATCAGGCTTACATAAACACTAGGTACATGCCTATATATGCACATGCACACACGGTGCTGTATACAACTGAGAAATACCGCAAGAAAGTATAATTCTGATGCCCTCAGGCAAGTGCGATTGTAGACAGTTTCACTTGAAAACACTGTCCATTTCAGGGTGGGAAACTTTGAAAACGTCCGGTTTTATGTAGGAGCAACTTGCTGACAGATCAAGAGCCGTGTAAGCAGATTCTACCGTGGCACTTCTCTCCTAAGAGACCGCAGGGCTCTGCGGAGGGTCTCGCAGACTGCAGAGCCCCCGCCCGACCCGTGGTCCTGCAGCACAGCCGCGGCAGAGCGAGCCCGGCCCCCCGAGCACAGAGCAGGTGATCGCCCACATCCCTGCAGCGATCGCGTGTCCGGCCCTGGAGTCACCTCCGCGTTTGCACAAAGAGGCAGCACACGCGCTCGCCCCCGCCGCCTTCGCCCCCCGGCCCGGCGCTGGGGGTCTCCCGGCGCGATCCGAAGCCTTCGCAGGGATCAGGCTTGTCTGCGAGGGGCTCCCGCGGCGACCGCCCCGGCCGGGGGCAGCGCGGACCTCAGAGGCCGGGCCCCGCGCCAAGGCGAGGCCCGGGACGCCCTTGGAGGTTAATCCGCTGGCTGCCCGGGCAGCGCCGCGTCGAGGCGCCGCCGGCCCGCAGCGCGGGGGACTTTTCCCGCCGGGCTTCCCCGGGGAGCGCCCTGCCCTCGGAGACTCGGAGGCTCCCCGCGTGCATGTGCATCCGGACCGGGAAACCCGCCACTCACCCCAAGGCGAGACCGCAGGCAAGAGCAGCCCTCCTCGGCCGGCCTCGCACAGGAAGGAAATGCCGTGCGCGCAGGAGCGCTTCCGGTCCGGGCCGCGGCCCGCCCCCCTCCCAGGCACAGAGCATGCGCGGCGCGGCTCCCTGGCTGCGAGCCTGCGCGGTGCGGCTGCCGGGCATGCGCAGTCCTTGCCTTGCGGAAGGCGCGGAGCGGACGTTGGATCTGCGGTGCGGAGTGAAGCTTGCTGCAAAGGCGCACGGAGACCCTGCGGCGCTCGCCTGGGCTCGGAGCCCAGCTGTGGAGCGGCAGAGACCGATCAGAAGAAGGTGCTTGTCACATAGGGTCCCCGTCCTGTTGTCGAGCTGTGCGCGGCCCCCACAAGTGCAGGCTTCCCCGGCGCCTGCTTTTTCCACCGCCCCGCGAGAGCTCTTGCCGCTGCGCAGAGACGCGCTTGGCTGCCCCCCCAACCCCTCCTCCGGCGCCCCATCTGCCTTTCTGTTTGCGGGGTGAGCTCACCCTCCTGCCGCATATCCGCAGCGGCGAACACCCACCCGGGGGCGGCGCCTGAGAAGCCTTGCGCTGGAACACTCCGCCCCGCAGGTTGGCAGTAGGGTATCTGGTAACAAGTTAACATGCTTTCTTGCAACCCGGGGGATGTGACACAAAACGTCCCAAGGGAGCAAGCCTGAAAACCCATCCCTTTTTGAGTTCACAGACTGAGGTTAGTCGACTGTCCCCTTCCGATTGAAATGGTGAGATTACTACGAAGGAATAAGAGAAACCTCCCGTATCTGCCTAGGGAAGGCCGTTCGTGTCTGTCGTAGGGATTGTTTTCCACGACTCAGGACTTCTGCAGTCACGCCTGGCTTGGGGTGGCAGAGGAAAGACTCCTGCAGGCTCCAGGCCAGCCTGGGCTACATAGCAAGACACTGTCCTAAAAAAACAGAGAGGAGGGAAAAAAACAAAAAAAACCCGCTAACTTCCCCTTAAGGATCTCGCTCAGGTAGAGCCAGATCTTTGACTATAGAACAAAAAAGCATTTCAGAAATCAGAGTGAAGCAAAGTTAGCAGCTTTATTAAGTAGAGATATGCAGTAATAATATACTGCAGGTTTAAAGGTGGGAAGAGGGAAGGAGGGAGGAAGAAAGGCTTTTAGTAAGAGGATAGTACACATCCAAAAAGTTCTCTCTCTCTCTCTCTCTCTCTCTCTCTCTGTGTGTGTCTCTGTGTATGTGTGTGTGTGTTGTGTACATATGAGTACATATATACTCTTGTAATATTCTAGGTATTGTATAAGTGATACAATAAGGCTTATTAAGATTAAGGGCAGGGGCTGGAGAGGTAGCTCAGGGGTTAAGCCTCCGCCTTGCAGGCGGAAGGTCCTGAGTTCGGATCCCAGATCCCACGTATAGACGCCAGGCAGAAGCGGGGGCGGCCTGCGTTTCTGGTCCTGGTAGGGCGGAGCCTGTGAATCCCAGGGCAGAAGGAGGTGGAGGCGTCCATGGTGGTTCGTGAATTCGTCCGTGGTTCTACACACAGACACACACACACACACACACACACACACACACGTGCGCACATACACACGCACATGCGCACAGTTGAATAAATAATAATAAAAAAAATTTAAAAAAAAGATTAAAGGCAATTAAATATTAAAGTTTTCAAATTAAGTAAAACTACATAAACCGGTTTACTTATTTAAAAAATTTTCTTTTGTAAGTAAAATTGTAAGGTGGTTTTGTGAATTATATTTAGATTTAAGAATGAGAGAAAAGTTTTTTAACACAACTTGTCTTCAGTCCACAAACACTCTAGCCTCATATATTAGCATAGTTTGTTGTTTTTAACATCCTTGCTTGAGATGTCTTGAGGAAAACAAGCAGTCTTGGTAGGCTTTTTTTTTTTTAAATATATTTATTTATCTTGTGTGGGGAAGGTGCACATATGCCATGTCTCTGGTGTGATTATCAGAAGTGTTGGTACTTTCCATCATGTGTGTTCCAGGGATCAAACTGACGTCATTAGGGTTGGCAGCAGGTGCCTTTATCCACTGATACATGTTGCATGCCACTCTAGTAGGCAGTATTTTTGGGGGGGGGGTCAATTTTGCTTTTACCAGGTATGCTGAGTTTCTTAACTGTTAGCCTGCCAGAAATACAAACTAATAATAGATGCCAAAGCAAGGGCTACTTCCTAACTCCAGCTAATTTTTTTCCTGCCTTTTTATCCTGCCACACTATTGTTACAGTCTTTTAGTTATATGCCAATACCTACAAGCCAGAGAATATACTGCTATGTGCTTTACATACATTTGAATTGCTTTTGTTAAAAAAAAAAAAAAAAAACTTTTATAGGTAAGTGGGGGGGGGTTGAAATAAATTCCTCCATTTGTTATTATTTTGATCATTTGAATTTTTATAGATAAGCAGAGTTGAAAGCTTACAGATAAACTTTCTTGAGGTCATATTACCCAGCAAAGTGGCAAAATTTCATTACAACCTACATGTCTTAATTCAAACCCTCCATTTACTATGGTCTCTCTGAATTAGTAATGTAGTACAAATTAAATATATATTTTTAAGTTGCGTGTGTGTGAGAGAGAGAGAGAGTATGGAGGCCCAAGGGTGACTTCAGAAATCATCCTATATTGCTTCTACTTCCTTTTTGCTTTGTTCTGGGATTTCCCAGTCCCCACCATTTCCCCCTGGCATTTTTGCGTGGGATCTGGGATCTGGGATCTGAATTTAGGTCCTCCACTTTTGAAGCAGAGTCTTAATCCCTGAGCCATCTCTCCAACCCTCCCAGTTAAATTTTAAAGTTGCAAGAGATATGGACATATTATTAATGAGGGTTCTCTAGAGCAACAGAACAAAGAATGACTATATATAAAATGGGATTCATTAGATTGGTTTACACGTATGGTCTGGGTAGGCAAATAATGGCTGTCTGCACACTGGAGAAGCTAAGAACCCAGTAGCTTCTCAGTCCAGGAGACTGGATGCCTCGGCATCCCTTTCCTGTGCTGAAGGCCTGGAGACCACTAGTCTTTAGCCCGCTGTGGAAACCATAAGCTAGATTTCAGTGTCAACAGAGGAAGGCAGCACCGTGGCAGCCCGGGGCAATAACTTTTCCCTTCTGCCTCTTCATATCTGGGCTCCCCCCAGAAGGGGCTGCCACATTCAGTGTGGATCTTCCCACTTTAGACAATAGGTCGAACCCACACACACAGTAACCCCTCAAAAACAAACCCAGAAGAGGTTAACTAATCTAGATAATCCTTCACAGATGTGCCCAGGGTGATTTAAGTCCTGTCAAATTGACAGTATTAACCATCACAGCCATGACATAACAAAATTGCAAGATTTTGGATGACGAAGATGACATGAAAGAATGTTTGAAAGTTAAGGTCATCTACCACTTCAATACCAATTGGAATGCAAAACTGAAAACAACGAACCATAATTCAGAACACCAGAGACCCTACATTATTCACCGGGAACCAGATCAGCCAAATCTTTCCCCATCTTAAAGCTCAGGGAACCTTGTGTAAGAGAGGTGGCAAGATTGTAAGAGCCTAAAGATCAGGAGCCTAACGATAAGCAAGATATTCCACACAAGTTAGGGCTACAGCAGCCAGGATTGGACTTTGCCTGACCTGCCCAATGGCTGATATGTCAACGACCCCCCAAAGGGGAGAAGGCTTCAAGCAATAGGATCCTTAGAGGCAAGAGGTTAAGCAGTCACAATAGAGTTCCCATACTAACAGGGAGCCCAAGATGAGGCTCCTGGGTTATGCCACTGAGTCCTGAACCCTCACTAGGGTGGAGGACTCAGAGGGGGTTCTGCACCCACAAAAAGAAAAAAAAACGGATGCTCCAGGGGATGGAAGGGAGGAAGCAGGAGGCACCCTTCTAAGGGAGGGAAAGGGAGGGAGGGGGGTGAAAGGAAGGGGGAGAGTGCAATGCGGGATGATGGGGGAGGGGAGAGGGGTACTTACTGAGCTTGTATGATGAGAAAAAAAATGTGAGAGGAAAAAAGTATTTCAAAATTTAAATTTGAATATTTTAATTAATTGTAATTACTACATAATTTTAATTTAATCAATTATAAATTACAATTAATAAAATGCATGCTAAAGAGAAAGTTAAGGCCATTGACACGAAGAAATGGAATTTAATTTTAAATATGTTTTGATTCTATGCCTTTCTTGCATTTAAGACTTGATATGTGTTTATGGAGGCTAGGCAGATTGTTTAGTGGGTAAAAAGTATGCTGTACTTGCATAAGGACCTAAATTCTGATTCCTAATACACCTGTAAAAGACCTGCTTAGAGGCACATATACATCTATAATCCCAATGCTAGACATATTGAGACAGCAGGATCCCAGAGACTTTCTGCGCAGCCAGTCTAGTGGAATCAGCAAACTCCAAGTTCAGTGAGAGACTGTCTTAAAAAATAAGATGCTCAAGAGCCTCTTGTCAGAATGGTACATATCCCTGTTAATGTAAACGTGAACAAAAGCAAAAAGGGGGGATAGATCAATAGGGAAGACAGCCAATAAATCTATAGATAAGAAAACAGTACATCAAACCGCTCTGTAGGTAGTTATCATTATACCCATAGAATGGGAACTTATGGTGGAAACCTTGGGTCTAAAGATGGATGAGTGAAGGAAAATGCACATATCAATAGGGTGGCCTAGAGAGAGGTACTTGATGTAACCATGGAGGCCTGAGCCCCCACAGGAGTAGGCAAGCCAGAGTGAACTCTGGGATCCATAGAAGCATACAGGCAAAAGGGTGGGGGGCAGGGGAAGTGGGAGAGAATATGAAAGGGAGGGAAGGGATGGGAGGGAGGGGGAAGAAACGGAAGCTGGGATGAATACTCAATATGTTTGTAAAAGAAAAAAATGGAGAAGAAAGAAAAAAGATGGATGGGGTCCAGGGCTGGATGAATGAAATGGGACGCCCCTATCAGTGGGGCAACCTGAGGAGGGGTCATTTGATATGCCATAGAGGCCTGAACCCCACAAGAGTGAAGCCAGAGGGCACCCTGGGGCCTATAGAAGTAGACAGGAAGGTGGGAGGGAGTGGGATGAATTGAAGAAAGGAAGGGGTGGGAGATGGGAAGAAGGGAGGCAGGGATAAGTATTTAATCCCTAGTAAAACTAGGGAAAAATTATTAAATAAAAATAAGACGGAGAACAATAAAGACACTGTGCCAATATCTGGCCTCCACATGTGCACATGTGCATCCATGCAGTGCACACATTCTTAATATGTCTGTATACTTTTTAAAAAATTAAAGCTAGATTTGGGATGCAACTGATGGTTTAGAGAAGTTAGACCTTTGAGAAGAACAGGAAGATTATGAGACCAGGAAAATGACAAAAAGAAACCACACAAAAAACAGGGGCCTAGTGCTCAGCAGTCTTGAGAGAGACCTCACAGGGTTTCTGGGGTGATCCTAAGCTGAACCCTAAGCCTGCTTAGCAGGCTCTGGGGACATAGCTTGACAAGGATAAAAGGAATTACAAAAGGAAAGGATTTTAACGTTTGTGACCCTCCAGGGAACAGCTTCTTAAAACTGTGGGTCCAGGCCCCAAGGAGTCACGTAACTGAATGAGGGGGAAGGGAGAACTGGAATATCTGACAACAGTAAATTTTCTGAATGCTAAAGCTAAAAATTAATTAAGCATATGAGTCTGAGATGTTTCTAGCGGTTGTCACATTGTGAGACTTCACTATAACCTTGGTTGCGAACACACAAAATGCATACTTTGCAGTGAACATGGCTCAGGTTTTATGTTATGAATTTCAGTGTTTTTACTGCACATATGAAATTTCCTGCTCGTAAACGACTTGAATATTAAAAAAAAAAAAAACCTGGAGGCTGACTGCAAAGGGTCAACATACTTCAAATAAATGCTGCTGCTCAGGTCCTTCCCAGGGGATTGCCTCTCCCTTTTGGACCTAATGCAGTCATTTATCAGATATTTAGAAAATTTCTTGGGAAAAAGTTACAGACTTTCCACACACCTCATTGATTCAGCTAGATGCTTTCAGGTTGGAATAGAATGAATATATGATTTTTTTAAATCTAAGAACAACCTTATGTAATACCTAGCAACATGAAATACCATTTGGCTCACAGTAGGAGTGAAATAAGAAATTCGTTATAATGCTAGTCAGGAATTTAGTTACTGTGTGTGTGTATTTGCCTACTGATTTATCTCAGTGGCCCTGTAACAGAGTTTTTATAGCATTCAGGGCTTTCCCTCTATTTATTTGTGGGTGTGAGTGTGAATATTTATAGGCCAATGGTTGATATAAGTGTCTTCCTCTCTTGTCCTCCCTCTTAGATTTTGAGACAGGCTCTCTCACTAAACCTGGGCTTCACCAGTTCTGCTAGACTGGCTAGCCAGCAGGTTCCTGAGATCCTCCTGTCTCCTCCTCTTCTGTTCTGTAGCACCCAGTTCTTACTACAAATTGAACTTAAGGTCTCATGCATGAGAGACAAACAGCGCTCTACCACCAAGTTTCAATCTTAGCCCTTCTCTCTCTTTATAAGAATGAGAACCAAACCAAATTAATTTAGTAATTGTGAAAATATTTTTCATTAATTGTATATTTCTGTGTGTATGTGTGCATTTTTCTGTACCAATATCACTTGAAACACTTACCAATTCTCCCCCCTCCCCCCCATTTTTCATTTGTTTTTGTTAAAGGATGGGACTGATTGGTTTGCTCTGAAGCTAAGATCAATGGTTCCAAGGAGGGATTCATTCGTCAAGTTAGAGGTTCTCAGATTCTGTGGTATGTTGATCCCCTTGTTCTGGCAAAAATGCAGATTTCTGGTCTAGACATAGACTCAGAAATCTTTATTTTCTAACCTTCCGAGATCTCTGCTGTGCGAAGACACCTTGAGAAGAAAGCTGCCTGACAGCTAGAAAAGTGCCCTCAGAAGACAAAGATTCTGCCAAGCTCCTGTGCCTACAGTTCTTAGCCTATAGTGCTACAGCAAGCCAGTCAATCAATAAACAGAAAACATCGGAGATGACGCAGATATAAATGGCCGTGAATCACAGTTTGAGAAGCTAGACCCTCAGTGAATTAAAACGAGATACATTTGTATAAAATTTCTACCACTTTAAGTCAACCGAGGTAGTAAACCAATTGAGACAGATTTAAAAAAGCCAATTGGGCATGTTAGCTCAGTCTGTAATCAACATGATGGAGACCAAGACATGAGTCTGAAACCAGCTTGTCTCAAAATACCAGAGAGAGGATGGGTTTAGAGGACTTTTCCATGGTGATTTGGAAAGGAAAAGCATCAGAAATTTCTGGACAAGTAATCATGATACTTCTGACTCTTCATTATTCATTCAGAATAATTCACTTGACTGATTTTGAAACAGTGAAATTATAGCAGTATAATCATGCCAGTATATTTGTTAATCATTGTTCCTTTGAAAAATTACAGTATCTGTAGCAGTTCACCTACATGGTTGCTGAGAAATCACCATCAAATAAATTAAGGGAACAAGGCATTTATTCTCTTACAATAGTCTGGTTATAGTTCTCAGTCCAGCTTGATGGGAGAGCTCACGCCAACACCAGAGTCGAGGGAATTGGCCACACCAACACCACATAATGGCTGAGAGAGGGATGATCTTTGCTTGCCAGACCATCATGTCTGAACAGGTGTACACAAGGATGCTGACTTTCTCAACCAGCTCTCTAGTCCCACCCACCTGGGTTTTCCCCATCAGCCAAACAATCTCCTGAAGGTTTGCTCTGGGCATAACAAAACCACTAATTCTCTACAAATGTACCCAGAGCTCAAACCCTCAACAGTCAAGTTGACATCTATGCCTGACTTTGACAGTATGGAAACAAATTTAAATACTATTTTACAAGACAAATTAAGTAGAAGAAAAATAAAGCAGGATGATAAAGCTGTACTACAAGTCATGGGAGCTCTGGAGATAAAAACTAACTACAGTAGAATGAGTAAGATGGAATCAAGGCAAACATATTGGAAAATTAAAATTCCAAAAGAATAGAAGTAGAAAGATAAATGGATAGCTCCAAAAGGCGCCAAGCTAAAAGATGACAGCAAAGTTAAAGAGTGTGTTGACATGAATCTAACTTCCATGCTTTATGTTTTTTAAGATTCATACATAATTTAAAATGTGTATATAAAAATGAGCTATGTAATACTTTTATATTAGTAAGGTAGCATTTATCCATAAATAATCTACATTTCAATATAACCCTTTTCATCAATCAGTACCACCAACTGTTTGTTTTTTACAGCTCCTGCCACTAAAAACCATTTTCTAGAGTTAAGGCATTTATTTCAGATCCACAGAATTTTGTTCATCTTTCAAACAGCGCTCAAAATATGCTGCTTGTGTCAGTTTTTCTCAGATGTCAAGTTGACAGTCGAGAACTGACCCTCTAGGCAATCTATGAGAATTATTTATTTATGGGAGCCTCTAATAAGTATGTAGGAGATTGTCTTAATTCTGCAATTGATGTGGGAAGACCCAGCCCATGGTAGATGGATAAGACGCCCTGGGCAGATGGATAAATGGAGAGAGCTGACTCAGTAATTGGCAGAGTTAGAAAGCAGCACTGGTTCTTGCTCCCTCTGCTCTTGTGTAGATATGATGTGGCCAGTTCCCTCGGTCCTGATGCTAGTGTAACTCTCCTGACATAATGGATGTAACTTGAAAAAACAAGGTGGAATAAAAATCTTGTCCTAAAATATTCAGGTTATGTATGTATTACAGCAGTGGGTGAATGAGACTAAGATACTGTGCAACTAGTAATGTGTATAAAGAGAGGATTGATTACAAATAAAAATTGCTTCAAGAAGATAATCTAATCATACTACAGCCTGATTAGCAAATTTTAAGACGTAGTTGAAAAGGACAACTCCTGGGCTCCCTTGCCCCTAGTGGTACTCCATGTCTGGAGTCCATGAGTTCCAGCTCCCTTGCCCCTCATGGGATTCCACATCTAGAATCCATGAGTTCCTATCTGACTTTTCTCTCACTCCTCATGGATTCCACGCCTGGAGTTCCATGCAAGGCTGTCTTGCCCCTCATGGACTCATGTTCATGAGTTCCATTCTTTTTCTCTTCTAATAAACTGCCTTAATCGTCTACTCGTGTTCTGGTTTCAATCTTTGTCTCTGGAATACAAGAATCTGGACACAAAGACTCCAAAGGGAACCCGTAACAATTCCAGGTACAGCCCTTTTGAATTATCGCACAAATGTTTTCGAGATTGTCTGTGTGAATCAGAATTGGCCTCCTGCTTCTAAATTCTAAATATGTCTTCTGCTCTGTGCTTCCCAACACAGAGGATGATATCCTATCTGCAACCACAAGACAAACAAGTACATTTGCCACTAAGTTGCTTAAGCGGAGTTTATTTTCTCACTGCAAAAAAAAAAAAAAAAGAGAGAGAGAGAGAGAGCTAGAGAGACAGCTCTGCCTCCAAAGCAGAAGGTCCTGAGTTCAGATCCCAAATCCCATGTAAAAAATGCCAGACAGAAACTAGTGGCCTGCACTTCTGGCCCTGGTGGGCAGAGCCTGGGAAATTCCAGCACAAAGCAAAAAGAAGTTAGAAGCAATCCAGTATGATTCCCAAAGTTGCCTTTGGTCCTCCACACAGTGCCCTCTGATACACAGACACAAATAATTAATTAATTAATTAATTAATTAATTAATTAAAAAATTCTAGATCGAAAAGAATCTTACGATTTAAAAAAAAAATAGATTAACTCCCTAAGATTCGCTCAAGAACAATATAAATGTCCTTACATGTATTTCTGAAAGTGAAGAAGGGGTTAAGTAAGAATAACAAGAATACGAATTCTTTAGTCAAAATAGAAGAAATGGTAGCTGAAATGGTAGCTTCTGTAGCAGCAGACTGAGATACAAGACCAGATGCCATGGTTTCCAGGATGCACATGATTTCCCATCCTTCATAACCAGGAGCAGCTTTTGCTGTAAGTAGGTCGCTTGCTTGCTCTCATTTACCTGATGCTAGGGAAATGTCCTTGGAAGGGTTTGGGAAATTATCTGTACTAGTGCTTTTATGTTATAAAAAAGTAAGAAGACATGAAACCTACTACCCCTATCCTTTCTCTCTTAGGTAAGATAAAATTTTAACCTTGAAACAAATATGGAACAAATTTAAATGAACAAGAAGAATTTGATGTAACTGATTTGAAAAATGCAAGTTCACTAACGTCTGTGTCCATTCTGTTAATTTCTATAACTCAATGTGTTTACTACTACTGTTTAGTAATCAGCTCAAAAAATCATAGTTGGTATTTGTATTCTCCTTAAAAGAAGAGGGCCTTGACAAATGTTTTAGTAATTTTTTTAATGTATAATATCTAATTGGACTTTTCAGGCTCCACTCCTACAGATTGAACCTATGATGAAGAAAGGACAGGATAGGCACATGATTCAAAGTGACACATCTGCTTGGTTACTAGTCACGTTATGGCCCATCTTAGAAGCTACCAGGTTGAAGAACATGAACTTTGCAGACCTGGGTGTGAGTTTATGGAAGCACAACCAGACAGGTTTCTTACACTCTCAGGGTTCAGTTTGCCATGGGTGTGCACTGAGAATTAATGCAATCATGTGAAATGTTGAGTTTATTTTATTTAAGTTACTCGTCTGTGTGTGCGTGCGTGTGTGCGCAGTGCAGGCACATGCATGCCACAGTGTATGAGAACTTTCAGGAAGCAGCATCCTTCTTGCTGCTTCTGCCACTCCTTGGATTCCAGCTAATTGGCCCATGAGCTTCCATGTCTCCCAGCTCACTGTAAGTGTGCTGGGATTACAGATGCAGGCCACTGCAGTTAGGGTAAGAAAAGCTTTTGAATAGCAAGCCCCCTTCCAGTTCCCAAAGATGCCAATTTTAATGCTCAATGTTTATCAGTGTTGGTATATCATCATCTCAGGGGATGTTTTCATTATACCATGAAGTGGTATTCCCTCATTCCCAGAGGTGTATGAGAGCAATAATCTTTCCATATTTCTTCTATATTTGTATGAGGACTTTGCTTCTTAATGCTTTTCAATTATAGCATCCTGTCGGAAACATCAATCTCCGATTTGTAACCCTAACTTTTTCATTCCTTTGACCTCATCGTTTGCTCATTCCCAATTTTAATACTTTCCTCTGGCTGAGTCGATAGGCTACATATCATTTATGAGTTATAGAAAGCCAATAAAATTTCATTCTTCTGCCCCCAAGATATGTTTAAACTATTAATTGGGTATGTTATTTCTTGCATGTATTTGGAGCACTTAGCTGGTAAAGAAAGGAAAATTGCCAGGAATATAAAGCTATTCTGGACTACAGCTTGGACTTCATAGTGAAACCCTATCTCCGATAATAAATAAATAATAATGATAATAAAATATTGTGCTCTTTTTTAGAGAAAAAATTTATGTAGGTTTCTTGAATGGGTTTTGTCCAAGAAAAATCAGTTCAATAGGTGAAAATGTGATGTTGAACTAGATATCTGAAGGCAATACATGCAAGGTCTTTTTCTTTAATTATGACTTTTTATCTTGAAGGATTGTAGTAGCATCAGAGCTGTTATCCACATGTACTTAATTTAATGGAGAACAACACAACATTTACTAAATGTGTGTGTATGTGGTGTTTGCATGTGTGCATACTGAGAAAGGTGCCTGTGTGGTGTGTGTAGATCAGAGGTCAGTGTTGGAATGTACTTCTCTATCACTCTCCATCTTATTTTTTGACAGTTTCTTCAATGAATGTAGAGAGCACTAATTTTGGCAAGAATGACTGGCCAGTGAGCTGCTAGAATCTGCTGGTTTCCACCTTTCCAGCACTAGGGTTAAAAACACTGGCCCAGCTGCACCTAGATTTTACCCCTCGCACAAGCACTTCACCCGCTGAGCCATCTTCCCCAACCCCACTACTAAAATATTTTTCAAAATTTTTACGATATGCAACTGATAGACACATTCCCAAGTTTAGGAAGCTTTACTGAACAAAAACTATTATATCCTCCTATTCAGAGAATGAACAAGCTTCTGCCACAGCCAAAATCAAGGCAAAGTTAGCTGATTTTATAAGTTTAAGAGTGAGTCCCGCCCTCCCGGGCTCTCCCTTCAAGGCAGGGACCCCTGGCAGCAATACATTAGCATGCCAGGGTTAAGATTTCCCCAACCCCCACCCTCTTTTCATTATCATTGTTTCTGGGTCTGGAAAGTAAAACAAAGGGGTGAAAGAGGAAAGACAAAACAAGCAAAGCCTGTAACTTGAGTTGCAGAACTGCAGGAAACAAATTGAGTATTCTAAATTGGCAGGGCTAAGCGTCTCTCATTCAGCTTCAAAATAGCGCACCTGATAGAGTTTCACACACTTCTATCCCCTCTTGTCTGTTGTGCATTAAGCTTGGAATGCCAGCACCAGAGGCTTATTCACACCCATTTCTTTATGTCTTTTGAGTTTCAGGTTTAAGAAGTATCTGCAAAGGGAACAAAGACTAGCTGGGTTCCCCCTGTTTTCCTCTGCTGAGATTCTTTGTTAAAAGCTCCAGAAAGATGCTAGTAATTTCCAGCTAGCTAGGGCAACTTCAGAAATCTGTCCAGATACTCTCAAACCTGTGGCTGGGCTGTGGCTCACTTTGGACATTCTGATCCACGCAGCACATAATTTAGCTGACACAATAAACTGGCTATCCATAGTCTCCTACAATGCTCTCACGGACTGGAATTCTAGAAGCCTCTTTCTCCCTCCTCCACAGTACCTTCTGATTCGTAGGGGGGCGGGGGGAGGGGATCTGCAGTTTCATTGAATGGTATCTAAAAGTCACAAGATACAATTATTGTGTTTTATTTTGGTGAATAAGCATCTCCTCAGTTGAGTGGATATAAGAATTTCCAGCAGTTGAACTCATAAGCCAACAAATTTCTGCAAATATGCATCATTTTCTCCCCATTGCATGGGAAGGAGGCTCCGTGTCCGGCGCGTGTATTCACTGTTGGCCCTCGCTCCAGCGCCCAGCACTTGCCGAGTGAGCACTTTGCCAACTGAGCTTCATTCTCAACCTTCAAGACACACCATTTAGTGTCATCCCCAAACTCTATTCCTGCCCAGCATGTTGGGTAGGTGGAGAATAAATACATTCTCAGCTGAAATAAGCATTTTGATGTATACAGGATGTGGATTGCTTTTGTTCTATTTAGTATTTATAACATTATGGCATATTAATATTATAACAGTACTATATGTAATTTTTTAGATATTTTATTTACGTGTGTGTGTGTGTGTGTGTGTGTATGTGTGTGTATCAGAGGATAACGTGTTTCTGTGGAGGACCAAGGGTGACTTCTGGAATCATTTTAGACTGCTTCTACCTCTTTTTTGCTCCCCACTGGGATTTCCCAGGCTTCACCCAACTACAGCAGGGTGTAGCATTTCCACTTGGCATTTTTTTTTATGTGGGACCTGGGATCTGAACTCAGGACCTTCTGTCTTTGAGGTAGAGTCTTAACCCCTGAGCCATCTCTCCAGCTCTATTTATATAATTTTTTAAACTGAAATTCCCAGAAAAAAAAAAAAAAGCCACTCCTGTGACAAGATTCCACAAGGCTGATAAAAACTGAATGTTACAGATTCAAGTCAAAGTATCTTGAACTATCTTTAGACCCCTAAATACACATTCATCGCCCACACCTGTATCTAACCTATCATCTTTCTATTAGACAAAATCTTTAGAATGTATTGATGGAGCTCTGTAATGATTACTCTTCTGTGTTGCTGTGAGACAACATCCAAAGTGAGACAATTTAAGGGGAGAAACAGAAATTTATTCAGCTTACAGGAAATATAGTCTTTCATGGTGGAGACCGAATGGCCTGTAGCCCAAACTTGAGGTAAGCTGTTACTGCAGGCATCTTAGAAGCTGAGAGCTACAAGACTGTTGCTACAAAAACTGACTTCTTCCAAAGGCTGGGTGGGACTAATCCTCTTCAAGGCCCACCCCCTGTGACCCTCTTCCTTCAGAAAGGGTCCACTTTTCAAGGTGCCATGACCTTCCCAACACATGATACTGTGGGGGACACAATTCAAACCATGACAAGCTCTAACTCCTACCAAACCCAAAGCTAAGAATGCCAATCAGGTAACATCTAAAACCCATACCAGAGATTTCATCACATTGCTGAAACCCACCTACCTAATGGCATATTCACCAGTGCATTCAGAAAAATGATTTCTTTTGTCCTGTGACTATAAAAATTTCATGGAACTGCTTCCACACTGGAACATGTTATTCAGGAAATCCTGACTACATGTTCCTGGGCCATGATCTACGATGACGAAAAGGGGACAAATCTTGTGTTCATATTTCACTTGCCACCTATAATGCGTGAAGAGTAACAGGGTATGACACCTACATAAAATATGCTGACCATTCAAGGAAGAGCTAAGTGGAGACTAAGAATGTCGACAAAAGTTGACACCAAAAAACAAATGCAGTAAGTCTTAAATATCAATATAATGAAGCATTGCAGTTTGAATGTTGCTGACAAACAGAGGACCAAATACTTTAAGGGAACAAGGGGTTTTAGTCTTGCATACAATTCTGATTACAGTTCATAGCTCAGCTTGACAGGAGAGTTCATGACAACATCAGGAGGGAACTGGCTCTAACATATCCACAGGAATTGTTGCGGGAGTGGCAAACTTTCTTATTGTCAGACTGAGCACCTCTCAAAGTAACCTAAGTATACTACTTAACTAGCTCTCTCCATCTTATCCACCTGCCCAATGAATGGCCCCACCCACTGTGGACTGGGTCGTCCCTCAGCAGTCAGGAATCTCTTGCAGTCTTGTTTGCTCAGGGTTTTCTGTAACTACCAATTCTTCACAAATGTGCTTCAAGACTCAACCCTTAATCGTCAAGTTGAGGGCTGGGGAGGTGCCTGCTTGAAAGCATGGTAGCCTGAATTCCATCCCTGGAAGCCCACATAGAGGAAGTAGAGGACTGATTTCTGAAAATTGATCTCTGACTTCCAGCTGTGTGCCATGGCTTGCATGTGTGCACTTTCTCTCATAATTAAATAAAATACATTTTTAAAAAGTTGTCGATACCTGAAACTCACTAGTACTAAGGGTAACCACGAAACACTTTCAAAATGGAGTATGATAGATATAAGACCTCATGTTTCACAACGGATGGTGGCTTTTAGAATATTACTAGTAGAAACTAAAGGAGAATTTTTTTCTGCTTTATTACCAATTTTAATATTTCCTTGTAGTGTAAATGTTTTCTTGAACTTGCCAATGGAGGCTTTATTTAATGTTCTTTTAAGAATGTGACCATCCCTATTCTCAGCTGGTGACCAATCATTGTAACAGCTTCTGAATACATTCCTATAGAGTCTCACAAGATGAACAGACAATGCACAGGTTTATCTGTATTTATGTGTTTGTTTACTACTATTTGGATTCTTTATTTAATATTTTCTTCTTTATTTGCTACTTTTAGTAGAGAAAGTAAGCAAAATTTTAAAAAATTAATTCATTTTCTACTTTATTGATGGATGTTTGATTTTTGTTTTGTTTTGGTTTTGTTTTGGTTTTTGAGACAGGTCTCTATCCCAAACTGGCCTCTTAAGTCCCCATGTAATTAAGGATGACCTTGAACTCCTGATTTTCCTTCTTCCTCCTCTCAAATACTGAATTACAGATGTTTGCCATCATCCTTGTTTCATACAGTGCTAGGGATTGATTTGATCTCATGAATGCTAGACAAGCGTTCTACCAAATAAACTATGTCCCCTAGCTCTTCTTTTCCTATTTTAAATATCACTCTCCAGACAGTGAGAGTTTCTCCAGTGAGAAACTCTGAATAGGCTCTACATAGCCTATTAATTGTAAATACCATGTCCATTACATACTGAGTGGTGTGCTGCCTTGGAAAACATCTCTCTCTTCAAAGCAGCAAGCCAGCCTTAGGAAAGAAAGACCAGCACCGGTCACCTTTTCCCTTGAGAAGGATCCCAGGTTCCCAGGTTTCAGAAGTGATTAGGGAAGATCTAGTTAAGGATCCAGGAAGATAAAAAATTATTAAATCACAGACTTTCATAATTAAAGAAATATTGTCATTGAATTTTTAACCAAAGGTAGTATAGAAGTGTAGCAAGAATGTGTGCTATGGGGATGAAGATTTGGCTCAGTGGTAGAGTCATTGCCTAACATGTATTAAGTCCTGGGTTCAATCCTTAGTACAGTCAAGTGTGTGTGCGTGTGTGTGTGTGTGTAAGAGAAAGAGAGAAAAAAGATAAATCTATGTCATTAGAGGACATAGATCAAATCACAGCTTTCTAATTGTACAATTTGAAAAATGTATTAACCTCTCTGATCCTTAATTTCCTCATCTATAAAATGGGATTGAGAATGACTTATGCAAAGGAATGGGGCGAACATAATAAGCATTTAGGAAATTATTTTGGTCACTGAACCACCAAGCAATTGTGAATTTACCTGGACATTCTTGATATTGTGAAATTCATTCCCTTGCCAGTCTACTTCCTTTTATTTTTTTTTATGGATTCTCTTTCCCCCAGAACTTTATCCACTGTTCTTAGCCTTGCCAGTGAGGCTCAGCAGTTATTCTTTCTGCTACTGTGAGACAACGCTCAGATTCAAGCAACTTAAATGGAGAAAATTCATTCTTAATGGAGAGATTCATTTGGCTTACGGTTTCAGAGGAAGGATACAGACAAAGGCATGGCTGACTGCCAAAAGCTGGGGGTGGTTCAGGTCACTGCAAACATCATCATGGAGGCTGAGAGAGCTAGCTGTAGACTACTAGAGCAAACTATTAAATTCCAAGGCCAGCCCCCATGACATGTCTTCCTCCAGCAAGGTTTCACCTCCCCAAAGTACCATGACCTTCAAAAACTACCAACAGCTAAGAATGCAAACTCATGAGCTTATGGAAGAAAACTCACATTCAAACCATGACACTCTACCCGTTGGCCCCCATAGATTCATGATCACCTCTTGATGCAATCCATACTCAATCTAACTTTAAAAGTCCTATGGACTATTTCATCAGACCTAACAGAGTTCAAAAGTATGAAGTCCAAAGCCTTCTATAAATTCAAAGACAATCCAGCCAATGACCCCATCAACTTTGATGGCGGTGGGAGTAACCAAGATGGCTTTGTATGGTCCTTTCCAGCGTGGTTGCAATAAGTTCTTGTTGAATCTCCTGACAGGGACTAAGTCTCCTGGCTGGATCTTATGAGGAAGGGTAGTTTCTCCAGGATATTTGTGAAGTCCCCAAAGCTCCACCAAGAGGGAGCTTTCTTATATCTGAAAAGGAGCTTGGAGGGAGGAAAGGAACTTGTGATCAGAAATCTCGGAGATAAAGTCAGATCTCAGTGCAGGCAAGATAGGAGGGGGTCTAGCATACATAATCTCAAAGGGAGTCAGTCCTAGCTGATATGGAGTGTTCCTAACCCAATAAAGGAGAGGAAGGACACCTAGTCACCGCTAGTCTCCAGGGTTAATTTAGTTAAGGTCTTCTTTAGGGTCCTATTCATTCTCTCTACTTGTCCTGAGCTTTGGGGACGGTAAATGGAATGAAACTTCCAACTTGTCCCCATCTTAGTTAAGTTCTGTGTTACCTGAGAGATAAAGGCGGGCCCATTATCAGATCCCAATGACGCAGGTGGACCCTACCTTGGACTGATGTCTTCTACGAGTTTCTTTATAACAGTGGTAGCCATTTCCCGTTTTATGGGGAAAGCTTCTGTCCATCCCAAAAAGGTATCTACCATGATAAGTAAATGTTTGTACCCATAGAGTCCTGGTTTAATTTCAGTGAAGTCCATTTCCCAGTGGGCTCCCGGCTGTGTATCCCTTCTCGGTGTCCTGGTTTTGATTTTTCAGATTTGGCATTCACCAGCTTGCAAGTGGGGCATCTGATGACCCAGGTTTCAATCAGGGATTTGAGGTGTAAAACCTTGAGATTAGAATGTTTAAATAGTTCATACATTTTACGGGTTCCCAGATGTATACTTTAGTGGACCTGCTAGATGAATTGTCAGGCTAAGGGTTGAGGAAGCACCCATTCTCCCTCTGGACATCGATACCATTGGCTGTCTTTTGGGGCATAGTATGGACCTGCGGCCTCAATCTCCCTTATGTCCTCAGGGGAGTAGGTAGGGGAGTCATGCAGTAAAGGTGGCACCACCTTAGTAACTAAGGTAGTAACTAAGGCTATCTCCTTTGTCATCTGGTCTGTGAGGTTGTTACATTGGAAGATTGGGTCATTTAGTCTTCTGATGTCCTGGGCCGTGAATTACAGCTATTTTCTTGCGAAACCATACAGCTTGGAGCAGGTCTAATATCTTTTGTTTGTTTTTAATAGTCTTTCCTTCTGTTGTCAACAGTCCTCTTTCTTTGTAGATGATCCCACAAACGTGAACAGTGGCAAAGGCGTATTGACTACCAGTGTAAATATTTTTTATCTTTTCCCAGCCGCAGGGCCTGGGTTAATGCAATTAATTCTGCCCATTGAGCTGAGTTTCCTATGGGTAGGGCTTCTGTCCAGACAACGGTGTCTTCTGTGGTCATTGCTGCCCCTGCATACCTGGAGCCTCCTTGGATGAAGCTGCTCCCATCGGTGAACCAAGTTATCTCAGGGCATGTCCTGAGATATGACTTAGGATTTGTTCAGAATCATGGAGGAATTTCTCATCAGGGACTGGCAGGAAAGTAGCTGGGTTGAGAGCATTTCCTGATGTAAACTGAACTCAGGGAGGGTTCAGGAGTGCCTGGTAGTGGGTGAGCCGAGTGTTGATCTCCCATCTATCAGGTGGGTGTTTTAATACTCCTTCAATTGAGTGAGGAGTGGTCACCCTTAATTCTTGACCCACAGTCAATTTGTCTGCATCTTTGACCAGCAGGGCAATTGCCGCTATTATAAGTAGGCAAGGTGGCTGTCCTTGGACAATAGGGTTGAATTTCTTAGAAAGGTACGCTATTGGCTGTTTCCATAGCCCAAGGGTCTGGATCAGAACTCCCTTGGCAACCCCTTTTTTCTTGTCCACAAACAGGTGGAAGGGTTTGGTCATATCCAGCAATGCCAGGGCTGGGGCCATAGTAGGGCTCTCTTTATGTCTTTGAAAGCTTTGTTCATAGGTTCTGTCCACTCAAAAGGGGCTCCTCTTCCCCTTGTGGTTTTGTATAATGGCCGTGCCAGTTCAGCAAACCCCAGTATCCATAGTCTACAAAACTCCGCAGTCCCTGGGAATTGTCCAATGGCTTTTTGATCCCGTGGTGGAGAAATCTGTAAGATGGTTTCTTTCTTGAGTCAGACATCTCTGTCCCCCCCCACTTGAGTATGTATTTGAGGTGAATTACCTCTTCAGTGCATAGCTGGGCCTTTTTGGCAGAGACATGGTAGCCCAGCTCACCCCGTTTTTGCAGTAGATCTTCTGTGGATTGTTTACAGCTCCAGTAAGTCTCTGCCACAACTAGGAGGTCATCTACATACTGGAGGAGAGAGATCTTTGGGCAAGTTTGCCTATACTCACCCAAGTCCTCATGTAGGGCCTCATTGAATATGGTGCAAGAGTTCTTGAATCCTTGGGGAAGCCTCATCCAGTTAGTTGGCCATTAAAACCTTCCATTGAATCTGCCCATTCGAATGTGAATAGATGCTGGCTACCAGGTGCCAACGGTAGACTGAAAAAGGCATCCCTTAGGCCCAGTGCATGTAAAAGGTATGCTTGGTGGGAGGGAGCTCAGGATGGTGTATGGGTTCGGAACTGTGGGGTGCACATTCTCCACCCTTTTGTTGACTTCTTTCAAGTCCTGCACCGGTTGGTAATCTGATGATTCTGGCTTTCTGACTGGTAAGAGAGGGGTATTCCAGGTGGACTGGCAGGGTATCAGAATCCTGGCTTCACATGATCGCCTTATAGAGGTGTGATTCCTTGTTTTGCCTCCAGGAGCATAGAATATTGTTTTATGCATGCTGGGGCAACATGGGCCTTTAGTTGTACTATGACAGACGGGCAACGTCGGCATACCCCATTCCCCCTGTCTCCGCCCATGCTTCAGGAATCTTTTGGAGCCATTCTGATAACATGGGATTAGTGTCCAATCTTTTTGAGGGGGGAGGCTATAGACCTTATATTCATCCTCCATGGTTAGAGTTAGGATGTTGATTGTGTCCCCTCCATCACTCACAGACACTCCATGTGGATGGAAGTGAATGTGGGCCCTGACTTTATTCAGTAAATCCCTCCCGAGCAGGGGGTAGGGGCATTCGGGGATGACCATGAAGGAATGGGATACTCGGCCCCTCCCAAGGTCTACAGTCCTTCGGGGGTCCATGAGTAGCGGTTCCTTCTTGTGGCACCTTGAATCCGTGACTGTTTGGTAGGTAGCTTGCCTGGTGGTTGCTTCAGGATGCAATGTTGTGCCCCTGTATCCACTAGGAATTTAATGGGTGTCCCCTCCACTCTTAAAGTTACCCAAGACTTGGGGAGAGGCTCCGAGCCTCATCCCCTTCAATTGTCTGAGGTGCCCAGTTCTAATATTTTAGGTTTTTCAGGGTGGCATCTCGGGCATTCATTTTTCTAGTGTCCCATTTCCTTGCAAATCGCAAGGAAAATCCAAATACATTGGTCCCTATGTAGCCTCCATCCTCCCGAGTTTCTTCCTCTAAACTGAGGATCATGGAGCTGGAGAGGTGGCTCAGGGGTTAAGCTTCTGCCTTGCAGGCAAAAGGTCCTGAATTCGGGATCCTAGATCCCACTTACAGATGCTGGGCGGAAGCAGGGGCGGCCTGCATTTCTGGTCCTGGTAGGGCGGAGCCTGTGAATCCCGGGGCAGAGTAAACAAGGAGGAAGTGGAGGTGGTCCATGGTGGTTCCCGAATTCGCCTGTGGTTCTACACACACACACACACACACACACACACACACACACACACGCATAATTGAATAAATAAAAATAAGTAAACTGAGGATCAGCTCTCTCTTGGCTAACCTTCCTGAGGTCCTTTCTCTTCAAGTCAGGATTAGCAGTAGTGGCCAGGAGAATTTTAGCAAGGCCTCTGGTGTATCTTTCTTCTGGAGTTTCTCGATTGTTGAAGACTTTCTCACCTACAGCCAAAAGTTCTGCCAGCCTCTTACCTTCAAATCCCTCGAGGTGCTGCAATTTGCAATGAATGTCAGGGGCAGACTGGTTAACAAAGGCTAGGCTGACCACTGAGCAATTCTCCAGTACTTCTGGGTCCAGTGGTGTATAGGTCTGGTAAGCTTCCATCAATCTCTCCGGGAAGGCACTAGGAGAGTCTTCTTTCCCTGCTGCACCTGACTTACTTTGGACAAATTTGTTGGGTGCCTAGCAGCTGCCTGAAGACCCCCCATTAGAGTCTGGTGATAGACCTTAAGTCTCTTTCTTACCTTCATCTGAGTTAAAGTCCCATTCTGTCCTGTTTAAAGGAAATCCCACATTAACTACATCAGGATTAGTGGGGGGCCTCCCATCAGGTCCGGGGACCAGTTTCTGAGCTTCTGATAGGAACTGTTCTTGTTCTTCGGTAGTGACAAGGACCTGTAAAGCTGGTAGCAATCATCCTGGGTGGGCTGGTGGGTGAAGAGAATGGAGTCTAAGAGATCTATTAGTTTCCCTGGTTTTTCGGAAAATTTGGGATTCTGCATCTTCCAGTTGTAAAGATCACTAGTTGCAAATGGCCAGTGGACAAGGTGTTGTCTCCCATCAGCATCAGGGGGTCCCAGTGCTCGGAGGGGAAGAGCGACAGAGTCAGGTTGTGGCGGCCTCTCCATGCATTCCTGGCCTCAAGTGTGAGGGGGGCTTCTCAGGACTCTACTTTCCGTTTCCCCTCCATCTTTGGTATTCCTTGCCTCCTCACCCAGCAATGGGTAAGGGGGAGGGACCGACATGATTTCAAATTCTAGACTGTTATCCTAAAGGGGAAAAACAGGGTAAAGAGCGGCAGAAGGGACCAACAAGGTTGGATCCCAATGTGGTTGGGGATAGCCACTGCCATCGTGGCCAAGGGTTCAGGGGGAAGGAAGGGTAGTAGCCAAGGAGGGCGACATACAATAAGCATCTGCTATGTGGGGATATAAGGGACCTGGTCTGGATGGCCAGGGTGGCCGTAGATGATTTCTTTCACTTTATTAGTGATAGGCAAGTGAAAGGTCCCTTCCATCAGCCGGCCCCTGCCGAAGGCCGGCCATTCATTATTGCAGAAGACAAAAGGTTTTCCCTTCCGCACTTGGAGACCCAGGTATTCAGCTTGGATCCTGTAGTCCTTAAAATGATCTAATATCAGACTTAAAGCAGTGGATTCAGTTTGACCCATATTTAACACAGATAAACACCCAGGAATGAAGACAGACTCACAAAACGAAACCAAATATGAGATCATAAGAACAATACGGGCTGATGGCTTCTCCCAAATTCGGGCCCCATCGAACAGGAGTGAACTGTTTTGAAGCCTCCAAACCAAACACTTTAAATCCTGAGTGGAACAGGGATGTCTCCGAGTCCACATGGTGCGGGACCCACTAGCGTCTGCCTGGCATCCTGGACCTCCCAAAGTGCTGTTGGACAGACAGCGACAAACCATGACAGACAATATTCCGGCACCTTTGAGCCCTCATTTACTGGCTGGCCGCAGATGACGCTCACCGGCTGGAAAGTCTTTGTAGAGATCCCGGATGAGCCCCCAGATGTTAGGGTCCAATATTTCTTAAAGACCAGCCAAGACACGTATGCAAAAGCAAGAGCGTTTTATTCGATCCAGCATGCTGGGGTCCACCATTGTACAGAGAAAATGGCGACCCCGAACACAAAAGGGTTAAGGTTTATATAGCTTTGTTGGGGAATTTCTCTTGTGGTTAACTGCCCCTTAAGTTGATTGGCCTTGACTTTATTTGTTATGCTGGGAGAAACTGGATCGGCCCAGGCCACTGGCTGGCTGGCTGTCGTCTGGGTGGTATGTTCTTATTTTGATTGCTCTTAGGACTGATTGGTTGGTGTTAGTCCAGGGACTTTTATGACTTCTTAGAGTCAATTTCTATAAAGTCACAGGGTTTACAGGAATCTGAAACTTAGGTCTAGCATGGAGTCTGAGGCCTGTCATGACAGCTTGGCCGTCTCAACTCTTCCCACAGTTTTGTACATTGGTGAGCTTCAACTAATCAGCAGAGTGAGATCTGAAGAATCTGCTGACCCTTATAGGTAGTGCTTTCTTTGTCCACAGCTCCTGTCCGTTCCTGCAGGCTGTTCTGTCCTTAGGATGTCCCTTCCTGTTTCCATCTCTAGTGCCCCTCCTGACCACGCTTTTTTGGCCACTCCTGATGTCGGTGAGGTAAATGTTTAACTCACTTAGAAATAGAAGGTTTCTGCTGAACTCAATTCTAGAACATGAGCACTATAGTTTTTTTTTCTTTCCCTCACTTCAAAAGTTTCATTAAAGGTTTGTATTATTGCAGAGTTAATCAGAACAATTCAGGAAACAAGTCTCCACTGTGATATTTGTTTTCTTATATCTTACAGATTTTTTTTTTTTTTTGAGGCAGGGTCTCACTCTATAACCCAAGATGACCTCAAACTTGTCATGATTCTCCTGCTTTAGTCTCCCAAAAGCTGTGATTTCAGACATGTGACATCATGCTTGGCTTCATTTTATAGAAAATTAAAGAATAATATTTGAAAATTGTCTCACCAGTACTTAATTGAAAGAAAAAAAGGTTTCTGAAATAAAATTAAGAGTTTTTATATTTTGAGTACTTTTATGAGCTGCTGCTAAGAATAAAAACTACAGTAATGGGCTTGGTTTGTAATTAACAAGGGATCAGAACATGCCCTCCATTTTCCCCTACATACAGAATATTAATGAAGCCTGGCACTTCCTTCAGAAAACAAGATGCAAACAGTGATGATGGTCTTTCCAGAAAACATCCCATGCTGAAGAGTGGAAAGAAAAGGTTCTACAACACAACTTGATAATATAAAATAATACATGGATGCTATATCGGGCTATCTTATTCAACCATTACATTGATATAAAGATTTAAGTTTTTATTTGAAAGGGTATATAGTTTTTTAGTCATTGTATTTATAAATACCTAACAACATTTATCTAACATATAAAAACTCTGCTCAGCGTTATGAGAAGTACATAAGCACAAAGGCTTATGGGATACTTTTTTTCCCCTTAAGTTCCAAGAAACTTCAGTAGAAGTACAAACAGCTTCACTGAAGTAAAAATCTAGCATCAGTTGGTAACTGTCAGATTTAAACCAGGCAGTGAGGATGAAGGTTTGATTGTAAATGTCACTGTACCTTCTGAGTGAGGTGGGCTTGAAGAGCCCGCGAAGGTTTGCTTTTTGTCCAGTTCAGCTGGGACTGGCATCCTCCTACTTTGCGGAAGGCATGTACCAGGCGCTATCTAGTCCACAGGTGACATCTGAGGCTGACCCTTGAGTAGAACTCTGAGTAGGTGGGAAGGAGGTCATATGTGTTCTCACTCATGTCATAATGTGGGACATTGTTGTGACTTAAGAGAAGAATGCAGCAGATGGATGTGACTGGCCTTTCTCACAATACCAAACTGAATTCTAGAGTGACTCAGAAGCAAGTCATGCACTTAGATTCTTCCTTGAAACATCCATAATCCATAAGACTATATTAATAAAATCCCATTTTATTCTTACAATTTAAAAGACTAAGTAAATTATTTTTTATCACCTATTTTGTTGTTGATAAGTATTCATTATTCACTCACCACTCAAAGTTTTTCAATAACAAACAATATGCAAGATGTTAGGGTTGGTACAATTACCATATAGTGCCTGTGTTGGGTAACTGTCAACATTTACATATTCTTATGACGTGTGAGACTTGTTCTCTCTCTTTCTCACTTCTCTTTTCCTTTCATCCTTCCCTTCTCCCTGCTCCCTCCCCCATGCTTCTTTTCCTCCCTACAACAACCTATGAGATGCATAATACTATTATCCCTTCTTTAAAGATGATGATATTGGGGCACAAAGAAATTTAGCAACATATCATTGACCTCACAACGAGAAGATGACGGTGGAAAATTCACAAACTCTGTTTCCAGAAACTGGGCTTAATCTCCAAGCTAAGTAGACTCCCAAGGAATGTATGGTCTAAGTATACATACTGTAAACTTCCCCTACCAGGGTAAGACAGTGGGAATCATGAACAAGGAAGTAAACCATGACTTAACACCATGAGATTCTTACTTAAATGATGGATTATGCATACAGTGGAGTTTACTTGGTCACAAAAAGGAAAATGGATGGAACTGGAGGTCATCCTGCCAAGTGAAACGAGGCAGATTTGGGAGAAAAGAAAGACTTGAAAGTAGAGAGTTAAATCAGAAATGGTTGGAAAGCTTGATTCCAGTTTGTGGCACTGTTTTGAAGGCTGCAGAGTCCTTAGGAGGTGGGCCTGGCTGGTGGAAGCAGCTGGCTAGGGGTGGACCTTTGAAGTTTATGCTTGCCTCTGCTTGCAAGCTAGTCCTCTGCTCCCTGTTTGCATGGATGTGAAGAGCACACAGCCTTTTCCTCTTTCACCACCACAGTAAGGGCCTGTCTGCCTTCCCCGATATGATTGACTGAGTTCCTCTGAAACTTTGAATCTGTAGTCCCTGTCTGTTTATTTAAATATTTTGTCACAGTAAGGAGAAAATTAATCCAGAAAATGGGTACTGTAGAATGGAGTCATTGCTATGATGAACCTGACCGCGTGGTATTTGATCTTCAGAACTGGTTTGCGGGAGAAATATGGAAGACTTTGGAGGTGTGGGCTGGAAAAGGCTCAAAATGCTGTGAGAAGAGCTTCATGGGCCATTCTGGTGGGAGCTCAGAAGAGCACAGTGTGTGTGTGTGTGTGTGTGTGTGTGTGTGTGTGTGTGTGTGTGTTGTAGGTTCGACTGATGGATCCTTAGATCCTGCTGTAATAAAATCAGAAGGCTATCGAAGAAGGGACCTGACATTAACTTCAGGACTTCCCCCCACATACACACAGACACACACACACATGCAACCCCCATCCGTGACCACATACATGGGAACATACATACATGCACCCCCTCCCGGGGTATGTAACTTTTTTTTTAACTTAACAGAGGCTCTCAACTAAGTTTGCCTGAGTCTCAGAAGAGATTTTGAACTTATAAACAGTGTCTGAACTATTAAGATGGGGGTGGGGGTGAGGGGGCTCTTGAAGTTCGATAAAATACATTTTGCATCATTAAGGATGGTCATGAGCCTTTAAGGGTTAGAGGTGGAATGGGATTGTTGAAATGATGTTTTCAGCATGCAGTCACCAGCTGGTAGCACTGTTTTGAAGGTATGAGGGTCTAAGGAGATGGAGCTTAGCCAGTGCAAGCAGGCTCTAGGGCTGGACCTTTGGAGGTGGTACCTGTCCCTAGTCCTGGCTGGCCTAGTTCCCTTGTATGTCCTTCACCACATAAGGAGTTTCTGCATACCACCCCTGCCCTGAACTCCACCATGCCTGCTCCACCGCCAAGGACCTGTAGTCCCCTGAAACTGTGAACACAAACAGCCTTTCTTCCCTTCAGTTGCTTTTGACAGGTATTTGGTCACAGCAATGCATAAGCAACTAATACAAAGGAGATATATTTGGGGGATGAAGGGACCAAATAGGAGAGGAGGGAGGGGAATGGAGGGGGGTTATAGCTGATCAAAGTACTTCATATATATGTCTGTAAATGTAATGAAACTCATGATTGGATACAGTAAGTACATGCTACTCGAAGAAGAAGAAGGAGGAGGGTCTGGAGAGATGGCTCAGGGGTTAAGACTCTGTCTCTCAAGCAGAAGGACCTGAGTTCAGATCCCAGGTCCCACATAAAAATGTGTGGGGTAGGGGGTGAGGGGTGAGGGTTGGGGAGGGAGAGACCGTGGGCTCTTCCAGCCCTGGTGGCAGAACCTGGGAAATCACATAGAGAAGCAAAAAGGATGTAGACGAGGATGATTCCCTGTTGCTGAATCCCCACCAGGCCAGCTGGGGGAAAAGAGGGGGAACCGGCTTGGCCTGGGCAAGCTGGCGACAGGGTCACCAAGCAGACCCTGGGAATCAGGTGAGGAGGAAGCAGTGGACGAATTGCTGCAGATTCAGTTTTATTCGGGAAGTGTTTGGACTTATATAGGGTCAGGGGTCCAATTAGGTATGGTGACCTCTCCACTCAGGGGAGGGGAAAGCAGCCACCAATCATTTATCTATTTACTAGGTGTCCATTACAGAGACAGGTTAGATAGCTGCTTCCCATTGATTGTTCATCCCTCCTTCCCATTGCTTGTTTATCCCCCTGCTTGTATGGTTCCTCTGTTGGGACCTGTCAGGGACATATCCATACTTGTCCAGGCTTGTCTATAACCAGACCTCCTGGGAGCCAGGGCTAGGGCCTCTCTGAATCAATGGTGCCACATTTCCCGAAGTCATCCTTGGGTCTCCACAGAGCAACAGTAAGCCCTCTGATACACACATACACATGCTAAACAAATTGTTGGCTTGTTTTTTTTTTAAAAGGCCACAGTTCAAGATTAGCCTGGGCTGCTGTGTAAGAAAAAAAAAAAAAAAAAAGAACAAGGAGGAACAAGTGTTTAGTTGGAAAAAAGAAAAGAAAAGGAATTACCGAGTGAAGAAATGCTTTGGTTTGCTTCAAAGGGAAGAATGGAGTGATGCAAGATTACCAAATGCAAGAAGGTGGGGATGCTATTTGGGTGTGGTGCCTGTAACCTAAGCACTTGAAAAGTGGAGGCTAAGGATCAGATATTCAAAATCCTTCAAAGATAAATAGCCAGGCCAGCCTGGACTGCTGGAGAAGTTGGAGATCTTTACCAACTGTGGCCTGGGGCTACAGTTGCATCTGGCTGCTTTTTCCCTGCCTGGAGTATTTGGAGGGTAAATAAATACATGATTCCAGTGACATCTCCCCCCTTCTTCCTTCCCTTGGGGAAATAATTGCATAAAGACTGGTTCACCTCTAGGTCTGGGCTTGTCTTGGCAAGTCTAGTCAATGATGTGAGTTATGAGGATACTGAGGACTTACGAGGAAAATTCTTTAAGGTACAGAATTTCAGAAATGATACTAAAGCTTTGGCTCTAACAGGAGATGGCTGATTTAGTGTGTGGCAGAGAAAAGTCAGATTGCAAGAAGTGCATGAAAGGGACTGGGGATATGGTTGGTAGGATGTTTGTGGGGCCTGTAAGAAGTCCTGGGATTGACCCCCTACACCACATAAACCAGTGTGTGTGAGGGTGGAAGGAGATGGTGGTGGTGGTGGAGGAGGAACAGGTTTGTAATCCCAGCCCTTGGGATGTGAAGGCAGGGGGAACAGGGGTTTGACGCCAGACTGGCCTGTGAGACCCTGTCTTAAAAATAAAAAAACAAAGGAAAGTGAATGTGTTTAGGTAGATCATACCATTAGGTCATTGAATAGTAGTAAGCAATTAGTAAGCGTTCTTTATTTACTTGCATGGCAATGCTTACTCCCATACGTTCTTGTAGAAATATGATAGGGACTTCAGAAGATAGAATGCTCTTTAATGAACACTTTCATGTCTAGAAGTTACCAGTAATTAATGGAGTTTTAGAGCAGCCATACTAGGACAGTCTATGAAGGTCTTGAAGGTCATCCCTGGGACTGGAATTACCCTGGAGGAACACACCCTTTACCAACTTCCCCCCAACCCTCAGTTGATGAAAGTATATGGAGATTAGTTCTACTTTACAGATAAATCCTACTAGGAGGTGGACTGAAGATCACCTGGGTTGGGCTCCAATATGAACAGACAAATGAGATGTAGAGGACCAAAAGCTCCAATCAGGTTTTCAGAAACTGGAGCTAACCAATGAGGAAAAGCCATTTTTCCTGGGTCTGCCTAGGCCTATAAATAATCCTGACCTGGCAGCCATCTTTGGCTCCCTTGCCCTAATGGTATTCCACGTCTGGAATCCACGAGTTCCTATCTGACTTTTCTCTCAACCATCATGGATTCCATGCCTGGAATCCATGAGTTCTCCAGGGCTCTCTTGCCCCTCACAGAATTCCATTCTTTCTCTCCACTAATAAACTTTGCCTCTTAATCCTCTACTTCTGTTCTGGTTTCAATCTTTGACTCCTGAACACAAGAATCTGGACACATACAGAACCCAAGAAGACCCCACATCATAACGATAACTCTTGGTACTTATCTCTTTCCCTCTCTTCCCCTCTTCCTTCTCCTCTTCCTCTTTTTTCTTGAGATAGGGTTTTGCTTTAGTTCTCAGTCTGGCCTCAAATTCCTGGGTTCAAGTCACCCTCAAGACACATCTCAACCCATTGATAGCTAAGATGTAGTATCATACCACAGAATCTAGTTTTATTATTTCTCTTACTACATTCCCAGGTCTGATCTTTTAATGAAGTTATCTAGACAATATAAATTAATTTTCAAAATATCCCATTGCTCAAGTACATTTCTCTAAGCAAAAAGAAAGGAGTAAAGTCCCTGTCTCTGAGCAAGAAAGCTAAAAAAAAAAAAAAAGAAAAAGAAAAGAAATGAAATCAAATGTGATTTTGGTTTTTACAGAATTGATTCCTGATCAGGAATAATTTTTGCATATTTTACCAGTGCATTATACTAGCTCACTGATTATTTTTTCCATCTGTCCTTCTAGTAAGCAAGAACTTATTTTCTCTTTCCAAGAAGCAGAGACTTCAAACAGAGGAGAAAAGCTTCTTTCCTTCCTTGACCCCCGACTTTCCTTTACTTCCCAGCAGGGTGGGAATAATCATAGGAATGCTTCAGACAGCTGTGGGTCCTTCCAGATCACAACTCTGACCATGCTCCACACCCACTCCAAGGTCTTCCCTTCAGATGAGGTCATCCAGGCTGTGGACTTCCTGCTTCTTGGACAACTGGTTTCCTCTTTGTGAAAAGGCTAGAAAATGAGAGAAGAATGAACTCACTTGGATTCCGAGGGCCAGATTGAACTAGTACCTATTAAAATGAGGTATTTCTGCAGCAGGAACAGTCTTTCCTCTGTCAAATGTCCCTTCATGGTCGCCAAACGTTGCTGAACGACTGTCCCAATGTTGCAGGGTTCTTGTGTTCAGGAGTTGAAGATTGAAACCAGAACATGTATAGAGGATTAAGGTGGAGTTTATTAGCAGAGAGAAAGGCTGGAAGTCATGGACTCCAGACATGGAGTGCCAAGAGGGGCGAAGATCCCCTGGAGAACTCATTTAATCCATGAGAAGCAAAGAGCTGAAAACAGACTCATGGTACTCCAAGTGCTATGAGGGCTAGATGCCCTGGAGAACTCACGGACCCTGGGCATGGAATCCATGAGAAGAAACAGACTCATGGCAGGAGGCTAGGGCACCAAAAATGGCTGCCAGGGTCAGGCATATTTGTACACTTAGCAAGCCCAGGAAACTGGCTTGTTCTGATTGGTTAGCTCCCATTGGGGCCCAACCCAGTTGCTCATCCGCCCAGGTGGGCTAGAGACTAAGTTTTTTGTTGGATTTGGAGAGCTCATCTCCATAATCCTTTCATAGGGAAGTTGGCCATCTTATCTCTGGGAGGATTGGAGTCAGTTCCTCAGCAGGGTGTTCCTTCAGGGTGATCCCAGCAGTGGGGGATGGCCTTCAGGACTTTCAAAGACCTTTAGAGACCCATCGCAGCATAGAAGTTTGGTGAATTGATGTAATTTGTTGCTTTTATCTTGGTGTATAATGTTCCATCATAGAAAAACACTAAATTTTGTTTTATACAGACTTTTAAAGAAATTTTATTTTATTTTTTAGAGTTTCTTATAGGAATACAGAGAATTTATGTTGTTTCCACCCCAATCCTACTTTCATGTCTTTTTGCATATGCGCGTGCATGTGTGTGTGTGTGTGTGTGTGTGTGTGAGAGAGAGAGAGAGAGAGAGAGAGAGAGAGAGAGAGAGAGAGAGAGAGAAAGGGCACTGTGTATGCCTGTGGAGGAAGGACCAAGGGTGACTTTGGGAATCATCCTGGATTGCTTTACTTCCTTTTTGCTTATGCCTTTTAGTGTTAGAAGTACAGGCTGTCTCCATTTCTTCTTGGCATTGTTACATGGGATCTGGGATCCTAACTCAGGGATTTCTGTTTGCAAGATAGAGGTTTAACCCCTGAGCCATTTCTCCAGTCTACCAAATTATATTCTAAACATCACTTATTGGTTTCGTTTCAATGATTTATCAGTGGACAATTTAGATATGCTCTTCTTCAACTCACTCATCAAAAAAAAAAAAAGATTGCTAAACATTCTTTCTGAAGGGTTTGTTAGTGAAATCATTCAGCTTACCACTACCAAGAACATTATTTCAGTTACTTGCTAGCTCCTTTTCTCTGAAGATGGTCTTTGAAAATCTTTGAAGGTCATTCCCTACTGTTGGGATTACCTTGAAGGAACTCACCCTTTGCCAACTTTCCCCAACCCTTTGCTTAGGAAAGGATATGGAGATTAGCTGTCCTTTACAGATAAGCCCCACCTTGAATTGGGCACAAAATCAACTGGGTTGGGCCCCAATGTAAGCTAACCAATGAGGAAAAGCCATTTTTCCCAGGCTTATCTAAAGGCATAAATATACTTGACCTTGGAAGCCATCTTTGGGCACTCCGGAGGTGGAGTCTGTAAATTCTTTTCCAGCTGCCTGCCCCTCATGGATCCCATGCCTGGATTCCATGAGTTCTTCAGGGTGCCTGCCCCTCACTCCATGTCTGGAGTCCATGAGTTCTGTTCTTTCTCTCCTCTAATAAACTCTACCTTAATCCTCTACAAGTGTTCTGGTTTCAATCTTTGACTCCAAACACAAGAACCTTGCAACATTTTTAGGGTTTCACATTTCAGGGGGATACAGACAACTTTCAGTATCCATAGGAGTCCTGGAGCCAGGACTACCTTCTGCATCCCAAATCATGATGTTCATGCCCTTCTATGTAATGGCATAGTATTTATATGTGACCCGTGAACATACATCTGCATAAATCATCTATGGATTACTTATGTTACCTAGACAATTCAAATCCTATGTAAATAGTTTATACTGGGCTGCTTAGGAAATAATAATTATGAAAGTATATACATTCAGGATATAGTCAAGAGTAATGAGAGAATGCAATTAAATAATGCATGGTGGCCCTCAGATCACTTTTCCCTTTTTATTCAGTCCTGAATCCCCCACCCTGGGAATGGTGCCATCTATAGTGGGCTGGACTATGAGGGGCAGGAGCCAAAGATGCCTGCCAAGGTCAGGTATATTTACACATTTAGGGAAACTTTGGGAAAAAATGGCTTTTCCCCATTGGTTAGCTCCAGTTGAGGTCCAACCCAGTTATCTTGTGCCCACCTTGAGGTGGGGCTGTTTCTTTTGATGGATTTAGCCTGTCTGCTATGGAGAACTCTGCTTCTTGTCCTTTCTGAAGTGAAGCGTTGGGGGGAGTGGACCACCTTATCTCTGTGGAGGTTTGGAGTCAGTTCCTCCCCACCTGCAGGTGTTCCTCCAGGGTAATGCCAACAGTGGGAGGTGGCTTTCCAAAACCTGCAGAGATTGTCCCAGCATGGCTGCTCTAGACCTGGCTAATGCACACACATACACACATATGATCAATCACTCTTCCACCTTGTTACAGGAACAGTATGCTCTCTGTTTATCAAATATCCCTTTGTGGTTAGCAAATGTTACAAGGTACTTGTTCAGGGGCCAAAGGTTGCTGGAATGACTGTCCTAATGTTTTCAGGAGTTGAACATTGAAACAAGAACATGTATAGAAGATTGAGGTAGAGTTTATTAGAGGAGAGAAAAGCTGAAACTCATGGACTCCAGATGTGGAGTGCCATGAGGGGCTAGGGCCTCCCGGAGAACTCATGGAATCCATGAGAAGCAAGGAGCTGAAAACGAACTCATGGCACCCCACATGCCATGAGGGGCAGGTGCCCCAGAGAACTCATGGACCCCAGGCGTGGAATCCACAAGAGCAAGGAACAAGAAACAGACCACGGCATGAGGGTCTAGGGTGTGGAAGATGGCTGCCAGGGTAAGGCATATTTGTATACTTAGGCAAGCCTGGAGACTGGCTTTTTCTCATTGGTTAGCTCCCATGGGGCCTAACCCAGCTGTTCCTGGGCCTAGGTGGGCCAGAGGTCAAGTAGTTTGTTGGATAAGGAGGGCTCAACTCCCTAATCCTTTCATAGGGAAATTGGCCATCTTATCTCTGGGAGGACTGGAGTCAGTTCCTCAGCAGGTTCCTTCAGGAATTTTAAAGACCTTCAAAAACCTTTAGAGACCCATCCCAGCGTAGCTGCTCTAATCGTTAACCTCACTGTTGAGAGCCTGGATAACCAGAGAACCCTTAGGGCTAGTCTGGCTAGCCAGTTTGCTCTGGGGACTCCCAAGTTTTGCCTTCCAGGGCTAGAATTTTAGGTGAGATACCACATCCACCAGGCATTTTTACATGGGCACTGAGATCTTTTGCTTGGGAGGCAAAGATTTTAATACTAGACCATCTCCCCAGTCCTGAGAACTGTTCTTCCATTGCATTTAGAGAAGATAAAATTCCTTTCTAAACTAGGTCTAACGACATTAGGTTCGCGTGTAAAATTTTTTCTGCATGTCGCAGCTACTTTTTCCACTGCTGTGAGGCAGCACTCGGACATGAGTAACTTAGGGCAGAAAGGGAGATTTATTTGGCTTATGGTTCCAGAGGGGAGATACGGTCCAGTACGGCGGGAAAGGCATGGCAGATGGCAAAAGCTTGAGGAGGCTCAGATCGCCACAGACCCTGTGATTGAGCCAAAAAGAGCAGAAGCGGACTGAAAGCAGACTGCTAGCAAAGACAGGGTGGCACTAACCTGCTCAGGTCAGCTCAGCTCCGGTGACATGCCCTCCTCCAGCAAGGCTCCACCTCCCAAAGGCGCCAAGACTTTCCTAAACATTTGCAGCGGAGGATGCAAATACGTGAGCCTGTAGGGGACAACTTACATTCAGACCATGACACTGCAGTTCCTAGAAGACAAAATAGCAGCGCTTACACTTTACAAACTTATTCTACTAATTCTAAAATGGAGAGGATGAGGATGGGACATCCAGAGACAGGCCTGACGACAAAAAAGCCAGAGGATGGATGAAAGAGCAAAGACCAAACCCATGTTACAACGTGATGAGCAACTTCTTCCAATGTCGTGTGTGTGTGTGTGTGTGTGTGTGTGTGTGTGTATGTCTGTATGTGTGTGCGTGTGCGTTTGTGCTTGCGCGCATGAGTATTTGTACATGAGTAGAAAATGGGGAGACCCAAAGGAGGGAAAATGACCTACTTCTAAGGAACTTTTAACCACATGCATGTATTACTTGGATAAACTTCTTAGTAGTTTTGTGAGATTTACGTCTGGGAGAAAGAGAAGAAGATATTAGTTGTAAATATTCAGGGAAGACAGGGGAGGAGGGAAGCAGTCTCCAGGACCTCATGCCAGAAACAAACGAACCGAAGCGAACCTTAGCCTGGCCCAATGAAAGCCAGAACTAAACTCTCTCCCAGCCGGCAGGACACTGCAAACAGATTGGCCAAGTGATTTTGGCTGTGCCGGTAGGGCGGAGCCTCTCTTAACTGGTAGCCACATTCTCACTGACTCCAAGTCTTCAGTAGGTGGCAGCGTCTCCCTGTTCCCGGTGAAGCAGCATGAAGTTTCTTCCTTTTAAAGGAACATCCTCACCGTCTCTTGCTTTCTCCCATCCCCGCCGACGGCTGCCTTCTCTGTATCTTGGTTGGGAAAGCCCTTTTCTAAGGACCTTGGGAACCAAGGAGGTCAAATGTGCAACCTGCGGCAAATCGTGTTTGCATCACAAGGTCCTTGTCCCCAGGGGCTGCTTTCAGGACACATAGGGCCCAGCATGAACATCAGGAATTACCTTGGCCATCTTGCCCCAGATTTCTCCATTCCAAACTCTGCTTAGCAGTGTCCCTGCTCCTGTGCAAGGGCTGGAGAAGCCGTTAAAGCCATCTCTGTAATTACTTGCTCAGGTTTCCATAAAAGCTAGGTTTTCTTCCCATCTTCATTCATTATAGAGGTATCTGCAAATTTCCCAGGCTCCACTCAAGGATATGTTGCCGAGTCTTATGCAATTGGAGCATGTAAACCACTGCCCCTAGTTTCTTCATTTGTTCAGTGGGAGTGGTTGGGAGGGGGGCTTTGAGACATAGAGCTCTTACGCTCTTAGATCATATACTAGTCTGGCACTGCCTAGAATGGAGGAAAGGTGTTCCTGTTGGAGAAATACAATTATTTCTGGAGGAAAAGAAAATGTTTTTGAGGAGAAAGTTATTATGTAGTCCAAAGAGTTGATGCAGGGAAGGGAGGGTACTAGGAACAAGAATCAACCTGTGCGTTACGGGGCTGCTCTACCAGGCGGCATTCATGGCAGACAGCCCCGCGGATTTCCAGGTGCAGCAGACACTGAACAGACCTTCATGCTTAAATGCTGGAATTTTCTTCATAAACTCATTTATTTAGAAATGACATTATAGTTGAGCCCCCCCATTTGATATTTTTGACAATAAACATTTATTTTTAGCTCGGATTCTATTGAATGATATCACTTCTTTGCCTTATGAAAACAAAATGATCATTGCAAAGAACCTTGAAACCATAGAGAAAGCGACAGATGAAGAGACATTAATCTCCGTCTGAAGTGGTCTCTCTTCTCTCAAAGATCAGGAGTATTGTCTTGTCTTTTGTTTATTCTCCAAGATATTTTCCATGTATTTATATGAACACATCTATCTATAGAGACATGTTTATTTTCATTAATATTTGAGATATAAGGTTTGGGAAATATATAAACATTAGGGTTAAATTATATATATAAAACAAGTGAGCAAATTGAGGAATGATGAGGTTAAGGAGCAAAGAGGAAACAATTGAAAATGTTGCTAATAAAATTGTCATCTCAGACACAGTAAAGGATGCTCCAGGATTGGGGGGGCACTGGGAGAAGGGGAGGAAGGGGAAAGGAGAGAGGGAGGAGGGCTAGGGAGGGGAAGAGGGAGGAAAGGGAATGGGCTACTTATCAACTTTGTATGAGTGGAAAAAATTAAAAAAAAGTCAGCTATCAGCAAAGACTCTTGAATGATAGTGATTGTAGGCAGCGTAGATTCCATACACTCTCTATTGTGATTCTTGATCTGAGAAATGGACTGTGGCTATTTGTTTAGAGGGCTGTGATCACTGTGGGGGGAAGGTTGCCAACATCCCGCCACCTCTCTCATTGAGAGGTGCAATTGATTTCTCTGGCCTTGGATCTTGGTCTTTCTACTGCTCTGGTCAATAGAACATGCTGGACTGGGGATGTGGCTCAGTTGTCAGAGTGCTTGCCTAGTATTCATGAAGCCCTGGGTTCAATCCGCAGCACCATGCAAGCTGGCCTTGGTGGTGGTACATGCCTGTATGGCTACATACAGAGTTCAAGGTCAGCTTGGGATGAATTACACACACACACACACACACACACACACACACACACACACACACACAGGACATGTAAGTAGTTGTGATGGTTAATACTGATTGTCAACTTGACAGGATCTGGAATCAGCCATGGGCCAAACCTCTGGGCATATATCTGTGAGGCATTATCCAGAACATGTTAGCCTCCAGGCATGTCTGTGAGGGATTTTCTTGAAGACTCTTCTTAAATGCAGGCAGCATCATTCCATGGGCTTGTGTCCTAGGTTGAGTAAAAGAAAAAACCTGAGCCCATGCATTCATTCTGCTTCCTGGATGAGGATGCAGTGTGACCAGCTGCCTCGAGCCATTCCCACCTCGATAGACTGTGGCCATGAGCTTTGAGCCAAAATGAAGGCTTTTCCCATAAGTTGCTTTTGTCACAATATTTTCTTTGTATCTTACTACTTACTTATTGTGTGTCTGTGTGTCCATGTGCACATGACTATGCCATACATGATGCATATGTGGAACTTAGGAGAAAACTTGCTGGATTTGGTTCCCTCCTTCCATCGAGTTCTAAGGATCAACTCAGTTTGCTGGATTTGGTTGCAAGTGCCTTTACCCACCGGCTCACAGGAAAATCAGCTAAGACAAAAGGTGACAAAATGCCACCTGCAGTAGCTTAAGGAGGAAGTTTATAGACAACAATAGGACATTTTCTTTTTTAATACAGTCACTTGCATGACTGATAGCATTGCCTTCTGGAGAGTGTCTTGGGCAAACTACATGTAAAAGAACAATAACTACTTGTTAGAATAAAAACAGGGCAAGCCTTCAGAGCTTCAGGAGAATAGGACAACTTAAATTCAAAACCAATGATCATATTCCATTACTTTGTTATTCTATTATTTAGAAAACACTGGCTAGATAAAAATAGAGAGGGTTGCTTAAAAATTAAAACAACTGACTTAGGTCTCTTCTGGAAAGGTCATTGTGTGGGAGATGAGAAAGCGCTATAGTAATGGAATGTTCACACACAAGACATTTTAGCAGTGGGACCCATAAACAGCACATCAACTATTTATATCATCCACATCAAGTTCCTGGTTGTCGCACTTATCAAAGAAAGTAGGAAAAATTTTCTTTGGCCATTCTTTGCGTGTAGTAACAATCCAGCTTTGGAATCAGCTGTTAAGAAACTATAATTAAAGCTGGTTTATCACACTCACTAATTATTCTATATAGCTAGTCTTGCCGAAGCTTTATATAATTCTCCCTTTGTTACAAGCTTTTGTTTCTCCCTGGGGCGTTTTAAATCCAGACAGGTAAGGCAACGAAGTGCTTGGAAACCAGTGTATTATATTATCTGGACAGTCAATCAGATAGATTTTCATTTGAACTTAACATTTTTTTTCCTTACATTCTGGGCAATTTTCTGGCCTGTTCATTTAGAGGTTTCGGTTCTACCGCATGGGTAGAGACATTCTTTGGGTAGAGTGAAGAAAAAAAAAATTTAAAGCTACATTATTATTTCCTCCAGGAGCACACGTAATGGCAGGAAAGGGGAAGAGGGTTTTATCTAAAAGCTCCCAACAAGCGCCTGACATTGCCTTCAGCTTTGGCTATCTTTTATTCACGGTTAGTCAGTAGAGGAACTTGATGTTTGGTGAAGCGCAAGACCCATTTTCTGCTTCTTCCGGCACTTGGAAGTGCATGTTGGCTGGTCTCATATTTCAGCACTTCCTGTCTGTGACACCCCCCCCCCCCAATGCTGTGGTACTGGAGGACCCTCTCTCCTCCAGCCCCATACCAGGAAGCACAGGCAGGAAACCCATTTCTTGGTCTTAGGAAACCTGCTCAGTTTCTCAGGTGCAGTAAGACTACCATCATACCCAGGGCTCCAGGGAAAAGGGAAATAGGGTGCTGCTAGTAACAGGAACTCCAGGGACTCTCAGGGATCCAGCAATGTGGGGAAACAAATGTGAGGCATTTTATCCTCCTTAATCTGCTCTTGATCTCACTCCAGCTTCTTTTCCCCTTTCTCCACCAAGCTGTGGCTGATACTGCACTGAGCACAACTCAGGTGTTTACCTTGCATCTGGTAGAACACCTTGACCTCGGTATTCCTTTTCTTTCTTTTTTGTTACGTGCCAAATAAAGAGACCTGGAGTTCATCCTAGCGAGACTGTGAGAGAAAGACTTACATGTGGACACCTTTCTAGATTGCTGTCATTTATGGTCCCTGCCTCCCTCAACTGACCAGACACAGCCTCCAATAAGCATCTATGTGCTACCTTCAGCAGTGTGCTTGCTCCTGCAGAAATGCAGGAAAAGGGTGCATATGAATGCAAGATTTGTGTAGCCTCAGAGATCTAATAGCACTGTAAACATTCCTTGTTTAATTAGCAGTCCTGGCGTTAGGTAATGGCTGTGGCCCTCTGAGAGAGGCCTCTTGAGGTTTCTAAGCTTCTGAGGCCGCCTGCAACTATGATGAGCACATACCATCTTCTTTCTCATTCACTTCAGAAACCTTTTGCCGGCGTTCCTAAGCACCTATTACAACACCCATTATAATGACTATTTCCTCAGGTTTCTAAAACGACCCAGCGCCTCGGTCTAGATCTCAAGGTGTTCGTGGACTGAAATCGTCACCTGGAGAACCTAGTCCCTGGGGAGAGAATACAAAGGAAGAAGGACTCTTAGATTGGTATTGATGTCATTTCTCTGCAAACACAAGGTGGATAGCTGGCTTCGGTGACTAGCTCACGGGGGAGGGGAGAACGCGCTCGAGTTTGCAGCTATCAGAACCAGCTTTCACCGTGACAGGTCAGCCAATCCGGGCAGTAAGCGTTGACTTGACAGGTTTGTTCTGGGCTGACAGCCATTGACTAGGTTCTCAGATAAGTCACTTGGCTGAGTGTACAGTAGGTGGGGCACGCTCACCAGCTCAAGGGCTAGTGGCTGCAAGTTTGTTGCAACCTCGGTAAACCCGGGCCAGCGGGCTCAGCAAGAGATACCCTTTTGCCCCTCGAGTCCAGAACCAGTAAGGTTCACGCCCCCCCCCAGCCCATTTCTCCCACGCGTGGGAACGCGCAGTGTCGGCAGATCCAGAGCAAGGGGTCTCAAGTCTCAGCCCCCCTCACCCCCCCGGACCGTTCTCGTTCCGTAGGCAGGAAGCTAGCGCACCGGCAAGCCGCGGGGTTCTCTCGTCCGGCGTGCACGCACTGGCGGCGGCCGGCGGAGCGGGATGGCAGGGGCACGTGCTTGGATGTGGGTGCTTGTGTAACCGGCTCCCCAGGCGCTTAGCCCCGACAGCGCTCCCGCCGACAGCTCCTCGGTGCCCTTTTTTCCGCCGCGACCCGGAAAGGACTGGGGGTGTGTGTGTGTCCCGTCGCTCACCCCCGGTGAGACCACTTCCAAGAGCCCAAGGAGCGAAGCGCTCGCCCCTGCAGACCACAGCTAGGGGAGTGGGAATTTGGAAAGTTCCCCAACTAGGAACACACGTGATCTTCTCATGAAAGTAGTTCCGGCCGGGCTCGAGTATCCCTCCACCTCGGGCTTGAGCCCTCCCCGGCCCGCTCGCCCCGCCTACTCGCGGGGCTGCAGCTTCCGACCGTTCCACACTTGACGCCCGGGCCCCGGTAACCTGGTTCTCGAGCGTGCACGGTCCGACCGTGTCGAACGTGGCCCCGGCGATCCATCCGGCCGGGTTTTTACAGCGGCCAAAAAAAGGGGCGGGGTGACATAGCCCCGGGCGGCCGAGCTGGACTCCGCGCACCCACTGGAGCGGGAGATGCCGGGTTCGCCCGGGGTCCGTGCAGGATGCGTGTGGGGGGTGCGCCCTGATCGCGGGGATCCGCTCGGTCCTCCTAGACAGGTGTGCGTTGGACCCTGGCGGTGCCGGGAAGACGTGCGCTCGGCACGCACAGTCAGCACGCTCGGCTGGGAGTGTCCGTCTTTCGGGCACACGAACCCACTGGCCGGGGAAGCGGGAGGTGGGGCGGTCCACGGGAGCCCGATGAGGCGATCCCGGGCGGAGACACAATAGGGGGTTGTTCTTTGTGCAGACTGACACCTGGAGGGCGCGGCGGGGGAGGGTGGGCAGCTAGGTAGAGGCTGCCGCCGCCAAGCCCTCGCCAACGACTGCGCGCTGACGCAAAAGGGCGCAGCGGGCGAGCCGCGCCGGGGAGATGCGGGCAGGGAGGCAGGAGGAGGGGTGTCCCGGTTGCAGGCAGCGATCCCCGACTTTCCCTAGACACCGGCGACCCGCCAGCGGTCGCCTAGCTCGTTCCACCTGTGTGCACCGGTAACCTCCTTAGGAGTCGGTGATCTCGCTCGACGCAGCCTCCTCGGCTTTCACGGTGCCGTTCGCCGCCACCCCCGCTCCGCCACGGCCAAGCTGGCCTTCCTGGGGGTCGGGCCCGCGCGCCCCCCGCCGCGGGACCCGCCGCGGCCGGGAACCGCTCCAGGCGGGAGCTTCCGAACACGCCCGAGCGAGCCCCGGCGCCCGCACCGGGCATGCGCGGCGGCGCCCGCAGGTGTGGGGGGTTCGCGGCCCGCGGCCGCCCCTCCCCCGCGCCGCCCCGCCCCGCTCCTCTCCCCTCCCCCGACGGGCTCGGCCGCTCCCCGCCGGTCGCCCGCCTCCCCTCGGGCTCCGGAGGCGCCCGGCTCCCGGCTCGGCGGCGGAGGGGGCGGGCTCGGTGCGCGGACGGTGATGTGGCGGGACTCTTTGAGCACTGCGGCAGGATACGCGCGCGAGCGTCGGCGCCGCGGCTGCGCTCAGTTCTCTCCGCTCGGAAGCTGCAGCCATGATGGAAGTTTGAGAGTTGAGCCGCTGCGAGGCCAGGCCCGGCGCAGGCGAGGGAGATGAGAGACGGCGGCGGCCGCGGCCCCGAGCCCGTCTCAGCGCCCGTGAGCAGCCGCGGGGGCAGCGCCCTCGGGGAGCCGGCCGGCCTGCGGCGGCCGCAGCCGCGGCGGCGGCGCGCGCCTCCTCGTCTCTACTGACCGTGCGGCGCGTCTTCTCGGCTGCGCGAGGGAAGGTGGAAGCCGCGGGCCCGCGCGGGAGCCGGCGACGCTCGGCGGCGGCTGCGCCTCCCGCTGCTGGAGCGGGGGGCCGAGGCGGCGGCGGCGGCCGCGGCTGCGGGGCGGGGGTCCGGGGCGCCCGCCACCATTTCCAGGGCTGGGGACGCCGGAGAGTTGGTCTCTCCCCTCCTCCTGCCTCCAACACGGCGGCGGCGGCGGCGGCACGTCCAGGGAGCCGGGCCGGTGCTGAGCCCCCCGCCCGCCGCCGCCGCTCCCCCCCCGGCCCGGGCGCCCGAGGCCGCCGGCGGGGGCCGCCGCTGCGAGGACCCTCCGGGGGCCTGTGCGCCCGCCGCCGCCGCCGCCCGGCCGCCGGCCGCTGAGCAGAGGCGGCAGCCGCCGCCGCGGCCGCCGGCGCAGGCCCCGGCGCCGCCGCCGCCGTCCCGCGGCCGCCGCGGCAGCCGGTCCGCGGCTGCGGGCCCGGGCCCGGCGGCCACCGAGCGGGGGGCGTCCGCGACCGCCAAGTGCAGAGCCGTGTCCATCCTGCAGAAGAAGCCGCGCCACCAGCCGCTGCTGCCGTCTCTCTCCTCCTTTCTCTTCAGCCACAGGCTCCCAGACATGACAGCCATCATCAAAGAGATCGTCAGCAGAAACAAAAGGCGCTACCAGGAGGATGGATTCGACTTGGACTTGACCTGTATCCACGCGCGCGCTGCGAACGCGGGAGGAGGCGGCGGCCAGCGAGGCCCCGGAGTTGGGGGTGACGATACCGGTTAACCCGGGCCTCGCTTTCTCTGGGGCCTCGATGGGGGGTCAGGTTTTCAGTGCATCCCACCTACGGTGTGTTCGGCCGGACGGAGCCCGAGCCCGATCGCAAGTTGTCAAGGCACCCGTCGGTTTCCCGGCCCCTCTCCGTGGTCTCCTCCTGAGGCTATTGTCCGTTAGCGCAAAGCCCAGGACCCTTGGAGTGGACGAGGGGGCTCGGGGATCAGGCTTCTGAAGGAGCCAAACGCACACATGCGCGCGGGTGTAGGTAGGCACGGGTATATGTGCCTTGAGGTTGAGCACGTTTCGATTCGATCTTGATTTAGGCTCCAGATCAAGGGAATAGATAGATTGAAATGAAAGTTTGTGCTGCACGTTCGCGTATTGCATCAGAATTTTGCAGTGATTGTTCTTAGTTTCCTGGGTTGCATTGATAGATTTCTTCTAAAATGTGGACTGATTTGCATAACTTCACCAGCATAGTCAACTTCCACCTATATGGTTCCATTTGAGGGCAAAAGTAGACTTGCATGTTTCAGTCGACTCCATTGCAACTTTGAGCTGCATTTAGAAGTTTCGTCGTTTGAAATCTATCGTGACATAATTTTGCCTTATTAGCAATCTTGTTAGAACTCCCGAGAAATTAGACCGGCCCTTCCTGGTGAAGCATGAAGTTTGCATTGTTGTAGCATTTATGTACAGTGGCCTTGTCATACTTGTACACTGGAATTTGAGTAATTTCTGACTGCAGATGATAGTGTTCCTGTAGGTTTTTGCAGGTGTAGCAAATAATGATTGCAGAGATCAAACTTGGGCTCTCAACGTGAAATTTTAAGTAGCACTGTGAACCAGAATTTGCAGCTTGATTGTTTTTTTTTTTTTTTTTTGGTTTTAGGTTTCAGGTGTTCTGACACAATTGGTCATCCATGGGTATCTACTCAATCTATGCAGAATGTGAAGTATAATTTAGCAGCTAATATCCAGAAACACTGGCCAGAGTGGATTGCTGGCTTCAGAGTGTAGGTATGCTCGCTTTCTGAACGTAAATTTACTGAGTCAGCGAGTTGAATGAGACAGAAACTCAAGAATTTTAACGGTGTACAGTTTTGATTGTCTAAAGGTTGGTCCTTTGTACTTCAAAAGCTAGTGGTTCTCATGAAGTAGTTATCTTTACTGTTTCAGGTATGACACTGACTTTGACCTGGGATGGGGCTGGAGCCCTCCCTCTCTGATGAAGAATGGAAAGTAATGACAGGAATTGAGAGCTCTTGGTAGGCCACTGCAAGGCATGTGCAAACACAAGGTGTTGGTGTGAAGTGACTGAAGCACTAAGACTATTGGGGCCTTTAGTAAGATCCAGAATTTCATCTTGTGATATTTGGCAGTAAATAGCATTAGTTAAAATTATGTAATTGCTTAAATATTAATAGGGTATTCTTAATAGTAGGATGACAGTAAAGCACCTGTATGGCCTGCTAATAAAACTTTGTGAAGAGTATTTTTTTAAGAAAATATTTTAGTTTTGTAAGAGATTCTTTTAAATTCTTTGGCTTACATTAGATACACTAAACACGTACAGTTAATTTTGCCCCCTCCCCCCCTTTTTTTTTTGGTTTGGAAATGAAGTTACCGAAGAATTGCTTTGCAAAACCTAGTTTTCTGTTATGTTGAAAGGAATATTTGGAAGTATTGGAGTCTGCATTAATTGAAAATTTTAAGGGTGAACTTGGCCTCCTCAGCAAAACATAATGGGAAAAATTCTGACTTGTGGCTTACTTCAAGACTGTTTACTGTTGTGAATTAATGATAGTAATTTAGATATAAAAGAATGAATTAGATATTTAAGACAAAAATCTCCCATTTGAAGAAAAAAAGTTGAATGCTTTCTAGATGTCTTAGCTTTCAGAGTACACTTAAGCTATTTGTGCTTTTCTGACTTGGTTTAAAAAGATCAAGGATTATAGGACTTTGCTTGGTTTTTATATATGAGCAGTGCAGTGATTGATGATCTCTTCCCTGCCTTTATAGTAGGTGGGCTTCTGTGCATGCAAGTTACGGGACCGACTTAAAACTCTAAAGCTGTATTTTTTGTTACGGTATGCATAGAAGGAATCAAGCACTGCCTCAAACAACTAATAGTACTTAATTTCTCTACTTGTGGTTTTATTGAGCCAAATGTTGATGTAAAAGAGTAAAGAAAAGGTCAGTAAGGTTCTTTCTCTTCCAGTAATTTTGATGTAGCACTAAGGTTTGCTTGGCTTTACTTTGGTGTTTTGTGTGTTTGGAGGTAGAGAAATTAAATTGGTCATTGGAAGTTGTAGTGTTTAACAGCTCCATTGATGATTAGAGTTAAATTTCTGTATTAAAGTAGTAAGTGGAATATTTGTATTTGTTAAGGAAAAGTTAGTAATGAGGTGATTTCTCACAGAAAAGCTGAGGATAATTCAGTTTTAAAACGTTTTGTGATAAACGTTCTGTGAATATTGTAAATATTCATCAGTTGGGATTTCGTCCTCACAGCCTGGAGGACAGGCCTTGAAGGGCGACTGAAAGATTCAGTGTTTTTATGATACGTGGAAACTTTAGGCTGCTGTTGTGTTTTTATTGTGTGGTAGGTTTACCTCTTTTCAAACACTGATGTTCAAAGAAATGTGTTTAACTTGTAGAGAATATAATGATTATAAATATTAGCTATTTTTTTAAGGTATATGGTTATTAAAGTTTATTACAGGTTCTTTTTTAAAAAAGACTCTGCACAATCTTTATTGTACATTGCTTCATAGAAGATTGTATTTCTTTCCTGAAAATCATAACTTGGCTTCCCAAATGTGATATAGTAATTTACAAATTTCATTTTCCATAAAACTTACTCAGGTGTATGGTGCAGCAGAAAGATTGATTTAATAGTTTATATAACTCAATATAAGGAAAAAAATTTATTATTGTGAGTTCTAAAAGTTTATACATCAGTACAACGGTCCAGCTTTAACATCATTTATAACATTTAATAAATAGTAAGTGATTAAGTTTGAATACAATGACATATGATGCTTTAATTTGAGACTATAGTTTTTTTTAGAAAGAAGAGAAAGATTCATGTTTATTGCCTGTAACTTTTTATTTTAGTAACATGAGAAAGGTGGTTAGTAATACTTAAATTTATGTGTAGAACATTGTGCTTGTTTTTTCATAGTAACTACATAAAGTACATAAATTTTTAGTGTTTTGAAATGGCTTATTTTATGGAAATGAAGTCTTATCTTGAAATTTGTCTCTGTTTTCTATTTGTTCATTTAGTGATAACTTAATAGTGTGTAAGAATTTTTTAAGCCACTTCTAAAATAATTACTTCAGTGGCTTTAGTTAGAGAATGATTTATATAGGGAAATAAATTAAGGTTTCAGTGTTCAACATTCAATTTTTAATTTTGTCTCAGTCTTTTTAAGGCCAAAGCATAGCAAATATTTTTATATTCATGTATATTCAAAGTTTGTAAAGAGAAATTTAGAAGGGCAAACACATGAAGTTTGTCATTTACTTGACATATAGGCCTCTGCAATGCTATAAGCAGCTAATTTACGGAAGAAAAATTATTAAGTGTTAGTTTAGCTTAAGAAATTTATTTGGTACATTTTTCTTTCTGTACAGAGTACTGACTTACAAAACAGAGGTAGTCTTTTGTAGGCTCAATTCTTCTGGATTTTGTTCCCTTTTTGTTCTCTCTGTAGATAAAGGTGATTTTCAGAGCCGGTATTGCAGAATTCATTTGTGGCTTCAATTTAAAAAAAGTTATTAGGATTTGTTCTAAAGGTAATGATTTAGGGCATTTGTAACAAACAGCTTGTGTGATTATGGTGAGAAATGACTTCTGAAAATTGTTTGGTTTGTAGTCGCTTGCTCTGATTTTGAAGTGAGTGCAATTGCTCTCTGGTATCAGTGATGTTGAGTATAGACCGAATAACTTTAAGTTAATAAATAAGGATTTGCTCAGCATACCAACACTTTAATTCTTTCTTGTAGGCCATATTACTGTTGACTATGTTCTTTTCCAGTGGTTAGGTGTTGTGGTATGTGAAGTGGTTCTCTTTTTTGAGTCTGTCATGAAAGTGGAATTAGGAATTAGATGTGATTCCTCACCCACCTTTCTTTTGGTACTTTCTGCATTGGTTGCAGAAATTGCTCCTAGCAGTTTCATTTTTTAAAATAATTTGCGCTGGGGTAGAAAATGCTACTCTGTTAGGTAGATGGATGTTATTATCAGAGTAAACGTAATTTAGGGATGAATTAATTTTAGATGAATTAATTTAGTTCAGAACAGTTACGGCAAATTCCTCATTTGCAGCAGTTGGTGTTTGGGTGTGTGTGGACATCCTCACACAGTAGTAGGCTTGTACTGTGTTGAGGCCACGGAAAGGTGAATATAGTGGCTGTACCCGCTAGCAAAAAAATATTTTTGACTTATATAGTCAAATATAGTTAATGTGCTTTATTTTGAATGATTAATCAAAAAGTAGTCAGTGTGTATGTATGTGAACATAAAGTTAGCAAATTCTTTTGCTATTTTTAAAAAGCGAACTTTCTTCTTGAAGAAGAGATGACTTTAGAGGAAATTATCTTATTTTCAGATGCGATTAAGTCCATTTGAAATCACACTGAAGTATGACTTTATGGGTTAAGTTATGCATTATCTCATTGTAGATTTGAAGCCTACAGGGATGTCCTCAGCCTGAGTTGTAATCCTGGCTATCATTTGAGTAGCTGGTGGACTTATCTGAAAAACGGACTGATAATGATATGTTCGTTCTTTCTTTCTTTTCATCTCTCTCTCTCTCTCTCTCTTTTTCTCTCTCTCTCAGACATTTTTACATGATCTTTGGTGATCAAGCTCAGGAACCTTTGCCTTCAGAGCCATTGTTCAGCCCCAAAAGTTTATCTGGAGTAAATGACATAAGTGGCTGGGTGTGGCAGCTCACACCTGTAAACCAGGTGAGGCCCAGGCAGGAGAGTCTTAGCAAGCTGGGGACCAGCCTGGTCTACATAGTGAGTTTCAGCCAGGGCTTCACAGTGAGACCCCATCTTAAAACAAACAAAAAACCAATGGCATGAATAATTCACTTAGCAACATTGCTTGCCTCATTGTAAGTAGTTAAATAGCTATTGCTCTTATTTCAGATACCCTATGTAGAGAAATTATTTGCATTTTGGTTTACAGGGTAAGCAGTGATTGTGAGTTTGCTCAGATTGAATATTAATTCAGACAAGCTATGGTTTTTTAAAATACAATTCCTTAGCACTACTGTCTGATTTTGTTTGCTCATACTGTTGATGAAATAAAATTAATCATGCCTATCAAAAAGCGTTTATTTGAAAATAGTAAGGGAAGATGAAACTTTCCACTAGATTAATGAAATAAAAAGTTCAAATAATCTGTGATAAAATTTTCATTAATATTGAAGATAGAGCAATTTATATATATATGATCTTTTGAGACAGGTTCTTTACATGTAGCCCTGGCTTGCTTGGAATTTGTGGCCACCTTCCTCTCACCTGATCATTTGGATTGTAGAAATATGCCACTGTACCTGATCATTCTCATATTTTATTTTCGCAAAGAATAATCCTTACTTGTAATAAGATAGAGCCAATGTTTAAATTCAGAATTCTGTAACTTTTTAAATTTTAAAGATATATTAGCAGTTCCTTCTAAATTCAGGTAATGAAAATAATATATTTATTACAGTAAATTATACTTAATATAATCTGCATTGCTTAATATATATAGGAACCGAAATTTATTGTTGTCCCTATTTTCACGTGTAAGAGTTTAAGTATTATTTAGGCCTTAGAAATGGAAAGAGAAAGCTAAAGTATTTTTTCTTCACATACTGTAATATCAAGAGTGGGAAGGATGGAATAAGCTTAAGATTTGTTCAAGGGGCTGAAGAGATGGCTCAGGGGCTAAGACTCTGCCTCACAAGCAGAACATCCTGAGTTTGGATTCCAGGTCTCACCTAAAAACAAAACCAAAAAAGTGCCAGGCTGCAGTGGTCACCAACTGCACTTTCTGTGCTGGTGGGCGGAGCCTGAGAAATCCCAGAGTGAAGCAAAAACAAAACAAAACAAAAAGTAGAAGCAATCCAGGATGATTCCTGAAGTCATCCTTAGGCTTCCACAGGGACACATACACATATACACACTCACAGTAAATACATAAATGAATAATAAAGATTTGTCCAATAAAGAACATTAAAAATGAGAGGGAGCATCACTTTTCATTTGCTTGTATTGCTGTCTCAACTGTCTCTTGGTATCCTTTGTAGTGAAGAACTGATGCCAGCGAGTTTTCTACTTGTTTATTTTATATTGCAGAATGAATGATACTATAGTTATTCATGTGACAGTCTGATTATGTGGTTTTTACATACTTTGTTGTGTTTTGTAACCTAGCTCTATTTTTGGTGCAAGTACAAGTTGTAGAATTACACATTTAGATGTCAAAGCACAGCTGATTGTCTAAACCAGTTTCCTCTCTGATATACGGAGGCTGTACCTATATTTTATTTTAAATCATTACTCCAAATTTGGCATGGACTTAATGTTCTTAGATCCTGCAGAGCAACTGACTTTTGTTTCCTCTTGATTTTGATAGATTTTCAAGGCTGAAGTATAGTGGGTTCTTTTTTCTTAATGATTGAAGATTAAATTCAGCTATTTCATATATTCTGAACTTTTGAGGAGGATGTAATCGCTTAAGATATTATGAAATGCACTGTGGTCTGAATTAGATATATTTAAGATGTATTTTTAAAAGTGATTCTTAAATTCAGTATACATGTTTAAAGTTGGCAAAAATTTTACTTTGAAGGAAATACATTTTTCCTCCCATTTAAAATGATCACTCTTTAGAGAGATTTGTATGTTTTGATTATTCCAGTTACTGTAAACTGGAGGTTAAATAGAACTAAAAAGTTTTCTACTTTTAGTTTTGAGATATTATTGAGGTTGTTATAGGTGTTTAGCTTTCTCTGGTATAATTTTGGATTACTCTTATTTTGCCAGAGATAAGTGGAATGCTCAGCTTTCCTGCCCTTTCCCCTTTCATAACACGAAATCCTGTTTTCCTAGTTTAATTTTGCTGTGTTGTAACCCTTATTCAATAGTTGGAGATTTTCCTTTTAATGAATGTCATAGAATTAAGTAGCATATGCACTGACATTCTTTCTTATTTTTTTTTTTAAATTAAAAACCCCTTTCTTAATTATCAGCTTAGATAAAAGAGCAACCTTAGAGGCAGGTAGAGCAAGTCTTACCTTTCTCAGTTTTCTGCAGTTTAAGAGTTATAGCTCCAGTAGATTCACACTAATGATTTGAATCTAAAGAAAGATATTTTGGAATACTCATTGTTTCCCATAGTGGTTCTACTTTAGTGTCTGTCAGAATAAGTAGGAGGGCTTACTGAGCCCCAGATAGTTTGCTCTGTTTTAAGAGTATCTGATTTTAGTGAGTTTTGGTTTAGGGCCTGAGATCTTCTAAGTTACTAGGTGATGCAGAGCTAATGCTAATGTTTTTGGGTGGGGGCGGGTCACATTTCGAGTACTGATAGTCTGCCACTAAAAAACCAATGTGTTACATTCTTACCCGTGTGTGTATGTGCGCGCGCGTGTGTGTTCGAAGTTGTGTTATCCCTAGCATGTGCATATGGAGGCCAGTGATTGGCATTGGTTGTCTTCCTCTATTGTTTACCACCTTTTTTTTTTTTTTTTTTTTTTTTGAGATGTGGTATCACTGCTGAATCTGGACTTTGCTTATGTTGCTAGACTGCCCAGCAAGCCCCCATGAACACCTGTCTCTGTTCCTGGGTACTGGGGTACTAGCTTTTCCCAAGGGTCAGAGATCTGCACTCAGGTCCTCTTACTTGCCCAACAGACACTTTACCCACTGAACCTTCTGCCCAGCCCTCATGTTATATAGTGCTCCTTAGATTAATAGAACATTCATATCTTTACATCTCCATTAGATATGTAAGTCCTAAAATAGCTTGACAGAAAGTATGCTGATTTTGTAGATGATGCATAGTGAGTTCAAGAAGGCAGTCTAATGGAATGCAAAGAATATGGGTCTGGAGTTCGCTAGAGTCAAAGTGTAGTTTAAGTTGCTGCCCCAATTTCTATTTCTCTAATGTGAAACTGTCATTTTTCAATGTATAGGGGTTTGTTTGTGGTTGTTCTTTGGGGGGGATTTAGTAGTATATGGGATTTTCAGAATATTGGTTGCTAACTGGGAAGGATCATCTCCTAACTCATCTGAAACTTTCAGTAGTGTGGAGACATTTTGGTGGACCTTATCATAGCTAAAGTGGCAGAGAGCTCTGTTGACCCTTAGTGGGTTGAGGCTAAGGTTGTTGAAAACATCTGCAGTGCATGGGATCTCTCCTTCCCACCCATATCAAAGAATTAACTAGGCTGAAATGTTTCCTGTAATGCTTGATGAGTAGTAAGTGTAGTACCTTTACCTGGAATAGTGGTACCATGACAACCAAATTACTAATAATGATGGAACTAGGCCTGATATCTAGGTTTTATGACTGCTGCATGATCATTGTTCTTTTATAAGAATTTTGTCCATAGAATGTATCCCTAGGAAGAAAAAAGATTCATTTGAAGAGGACTTGTGTGTTCTTTGGCTGCTGATGAAAATGTTTGGACAGCTACTAGAATTTTTGCCTAGAAACAGTGAGTGCCACGCAGAGTATGTTACTCAGCAGGATGTTACGGAGAATGCAGGATGGATATAGTTCATTAAGAGGAAACCATTAAAGGCAGACATGATGGCTCATGTCTGTGATGGAGCACTTGGGAAACAGGCAGGAAGAGTGATGTGTGTTCTAAGTTAGCCTGAGTTATATAGTGATTTCTAGAGTGAGAACCTGTCTGAAACTTTTTAAAAGAAATGTTTCAGTCGTTTTAAAGTAATTCTTTAGTTATGCAGATTGGGTAGGGAATTTCTTGCTCTTAGTTTACTATGTATGTATGTATGTATATATGTATTTATTGTGTCTGAGTGATAGGGCACTGTGTATCCCTGTAGAGGTCCAAGAGTGTCTTTGGGAATCATCCTGGATTGCTTTTAACCTCCTTTTTGCTTTGCTCTGGGATTTCCCGGGCTCTGCCCACCAGGACAGGAAGTTCAGGCTGTCACCATTTCTACCTGGCATTTTTAGGTGGGATCTGGGATACGAATTTAGGACCTTCTGCTTTCGAGGCAGCGACTTAATCTCTGAGCCATCTCTCCAGCCCCTTAGTTTACTTTTTAAAATGTATATTGTTTAATGTGTAAGTCTTTGACGTTCGTTGGAAAGTTTTGTTACTGTCAGATGTGAAGTTAAGTGTACTGATGAAAAATGACAAATTTCTGGCAAGTAATAAACGTTTCAGAGTTTTCCAGATAAAATAGGACTGACTTGTCTCTAAAGTTCTTTGATCCAAGTTTTACATTCTCTTCTAAGTCTTAAATTTGCTGTCTGTATGGTTAAAGTGACTTATTTATCTAAAATACAAACTTCCATCACTGAAAGTTTTCTGAATTTAGGATGAGGTTTTAATAAGGATTCTGAATTTTTTGGTTTTGTTTTTAAAGTGCATTAACATAATAGTGTTTTAGGAGTAGATTGTTATGATATTTTTGTTTAATTTTATAAGTTAATTTGCTTTTTACTTTGCACAGAAAGAATGAAATGTTTAAGACCTAATTTTTTGAATTCTTAGGAAATTTAAATTTTAATTTAAGATTTGCTTCATGACATGAGGGGAATGTATAGATATACCTGAAGCAGATTTTTAAAACCAAAATAACTGGTCATGATAGCTTTAAATTTATTAAGAAAAAGTAGTACACATTTGCTCCGACTTACATAATAGGTCAATAGTGACTTGATTTATGAACCAAAAAGTCATTTGCTCATTATACAAGAAAATAGCTTTTATAAAAACATTACTAAGAGAAAACTCACCTGTGCTTTAAAGCTACATGCTATTGAATTCATTAAAATTATAATTTTGGGGCTGGAAAGGTGGCTCAGGGATTAAGCCTCTGCCTTGCAGGAGGAAGGTCTTGAGTTCAAATCCTAGACCCCATGTATAGATGCAGGCAGAAGGGGGGGCGGCCTGCGTTTCTGGTCCTGGTAGGGCAGAGCCTGTGAATTCTGGGGCAGAGTAAACAAGGAGGAGATGGAGGCAGTTCATGGTGGTTCCCGAATCTGTCCATGGTTCTACATACACACACATGCATACACGCACAATTGAATAAAAAATAAATTAAAAAAAATAAAAATTATAATTTTTATTAATTTCATACATTAAAACAACAAATTTGGACTGGAGAGATGGCTCAGGAATTAAGAGTCTGCCCTGAAAGCAGAGGGTCCTGAGTTCGGATCCCAGGTCCCATTTAAAAATGCTATGCAGAAAAAGCAACGGCCTTCACTGCTGGTCCTGGTGGGCAGTCTGGGAAATCCCAGAAGGAAGCAAAAAGAAGGTAGAAGAAATTCAAGATGATTCCTAAATCACCCTTGGTCCTCCATTGGAACACTCAGTTCCCTTTGATAAACATGCACACAGACATGCAAAAATAAAGTTTAAAAACAATGAATTTGAATATTTTCACTCCTTAACCACCCAATTCCAGTGCCTCCCATCTTACTTCATACTTTCTCTTTTCTAGCCAGTCTCCCTCCTGCTTTCACATCTTTTTTCACATGGGACCTACTGGGTTTCATTTGGGATGACTGTAAATTCTTTTTTTTAATTCAACGCTTTTTTTTTTTTTTTTTAGTAGTGTCTGTAGTATTTCAGATAATTGCCTTATTTTGAATTGTGAAACCGTTAGAAGTATTTGCTTACTTGAACATTAAGATTCTTCAGTTTTTTTCCCTCTATGACAGTTCTTTTTTTAATTTTTTTAAATTATTTATTCAATTGTGCATATGCATGTGTGCATATGTGTGTGTATGTATGTGTGTGTGTAGAACCACGGACGAATTCGTGAACTACTCCGCCCTACCAGGACCAGAAACGCAGGCAGGCCTCCTCCCCGCTTCCGCTGGCGTCTATACGTGGGGTCTAGGGTCCAAACTCAGGACCTTCCGCCTGCAAGGCAGAGGCTTAACCGCTGAGCCACCTCTCCAGCCCCGACAGTTCTTTATAGTGAACTTAAGATACCAATATTGGGGAGGATTTTTATGATTTACATTAAAAAATGGTCTGTTATACAAAAAGAAACAGTTAAAGTATTAGAGTCTTAAACCTCTCCCAAACCCTGCCAGGAACCTACTGCATATTTCATGCTTAAAGTTTATTTTGTTTATGTAGAGATGACATGTCATTTTTAGTTTATTTTACTTTGTTTTAGATATTTTCTGCCTCCTTAATTTCTTGCTGGAATTCACAGCTTTCCTCATACTCCCAAGACTGATTACAGGCTTGTACTAACACTATCAGGACAAAAATATTTTTGATATGTTAATTTCCTTTTTTATTGTACAAATATTGTAATGTGTTGAAATTAAATTGGAAAAAAGTAATTTAATGAAATGCTGGAATAATATGTGAAAGTAAAGGTATAGTCTTGCTGCCTGTTTTTATTTTTAATCGTTTAAGAGATATTGATAGGTGTAGTAATGTTATTGTTCCTTGATTTGTATAGTTTTATATGTAATCGGTGAAATAATTGATCAAGATTGGATGTGCATTTGCACTTTAGAATCGTTGCTAGTTTTTATGGTGAAGATTTTTCACTTTAGTAAAATGGTTAGATACTGAAAAAGAAATAATCCTTATCGTTATGGGTTAAATGATAGCCCTTTATTGATGAAGTGTATTCATTTATTCTTATATTTTGAGCAGGATACTTATAAAAATAGTGTGGCAGCAACAGATTTTTCTCCTTTTACGAGCAAAGTTACTGTCAGATGTGCTTGTGCATACCTGTAATCCCAGTGCCTGGAGGCTTAGACAGGAGGACCAGGAATTAAGAGTGAATTTCAAACCAGCCTGGGGTGTACAAGAGGATATTCAAAAAGCCCAAAATCCAGACCATTACAAAACACACAATTGCTTGTTATAGTAACATTTTTTTCCTAGATAAAATGAAATTGTTTCAACTCTTAAACTTAAGGAACTTTTCATCTAATCTTGATGTATATACTTTCTTGGTTACTAATTGAAATATAGTGAGGCAGAAATATTTTGTGTGTATATACATGCTTGCTTTTAGACAAAATAGCATCCTGAGTAGTTTTCATGGGCTAGTTTGTATGAAATTTGTATAAAGTAATTGTGGTCAAGTTTGGGCATAGTATTTTAAACTCTGCTAAAGTCTGTTTATTAAGGCTGGCTGGATTCTTTTTAATATTGAAAGGTCATGCAAATTGGATTGTTGTGTAGTGTCCAAGAACCAAGGTCTGCCATCTGCTTTTAGATGTAGGAAAAAGTATGTTGCCCTTGTTTTTGTAATCATCTAATTACTAAAGTATGTTAACTGTTAAACAGGATAGACTTATACTATCATCTATGAGCACATTTGTTATATGAAATTCATATTCTAAAATGAATTTGACTACATAATTTCAGAGTTTGAGATTTAATGTACTGAGATACAGAGCTGATGTAATGGTTCAGATATCTTCAGTGGGATAGGAATCTTTACAGCGTTAGAACAATACGCTTCTAAAAACAGCATGTGACTTTGTAGTACAGTACTACAAGCATACGCAATGTGTGTGTGTGTGTGTGTGTGTGTGTGTGTGTGTGTGTGTGTGTGTGTGTATGTATGCCTTCAGATTTCAGGATGGCCTTAGTTCAACAGTCTTTACTTTGAAGAGTAAGTTTTTACTGTAAGCAAATTTTCTGGCTAAGTGAAGATCATTTTCCATAGACAACTTTGTATGAGAACTTTGTCTTAGTACTTTCTGTGTAGTAGGTTCTGAATATTTGTAAATTAATTCATGGTTGCACATGCAAGATCAGTACAGGTGGACATTTTGGAATTTTTAATTTTTTTCAGAATGCAATTACTATTAAGGGAATTGACACTGAATATTACTAAAACTTTGTTACCAAATTACTGGTATGTCTTTGGTACCTTACCTGTTAGTGACCTGAATTTCTGTGTAGCAGCTGAAATCTAGTGTTTGCAGGATAGCATTGCATAAATAACTTAGAAATATTTAATCCCAAATATAAAGATTAGAGCATTATAGTATTCACTTGTGGATTTTTTGATAATGGTGTGCTAATTGCAGTTTTAGCTTTTACAATCTTTTGTGTGCATTATGATTTTGCTGAAGAAAACTAAGAATTAGCATTTGACTTAGTTCTCATGCAATGGAGCTAACAAGTGGGTCTAATGCATGTAATATTTTTGAAAGCTGTTAGTACATTGTGTTCCTATTTTGTTTTGTCATTAGTGGTCAGTAATAGACTGTATTTTAGTGGGAAAAAAGCCAGACGTGTGTGTGTGTGTGTGTGTGTGTGTGTGTGTGTGTGTGCGTGTGTGTGTGTGTATACATACACATGTATTCTAACTGTGTTAGAGCATTAAAGTTCTGAAACAGGAAACATATCTTGACATACTCATGCAGGGACCTAGAAGATGATAATTGCTTCATATACTCATTATAACCAGGTAATTGCACAATTTAAAGTTAACAGCTATAAGCTTGAACAGGTGTATAGATACAATTTTCATAGTTAACAGTTACTGTGAAGAGAAGTTGACAAAATTAGTTGGTAAATCATACTTTGGGTTTAAAGTTGCTAACATTATTGACTTAATGAGACATTTTAATTTGCTTAAAATTAAATAATTGAAGTTCACAGTGATTGTTCATTTAAAGTTTTTTTTTCTTTAACTTTATTTAGTGTGTGTGTGTGTGTGTGTGTGTGTGTGTGTGTGTGTGTGTGAGGGCAATGTGTGTCCCTGTGGAGGACCAAGGATGACTTCGGGAATCATCCTGGATTGCTTCCATCCCCTTTTTACTTTGCTCTGGGGATTCCCCGGGCTCCGCCCACAGGGTTGGAAGTGCCAGGCCACCACTGTTTTAGCCTGGTGTTTTGTATGTGGGACCTGGGATCCGAACTCAGTACCTTCTGCTTGGGAGGCAGAGTCTTAACCCCTGAGCCATCTCTCCAGCCCAATTTGTTCATTTAAAAACTAAAAGTTTTCATCCAGTTTATTCTTTATATTTGTACATATGCATATAAAGACTTGAATTACTTTTAGAAGAATTCTTAAGTTTAAGAAAGTAAAGAGATGTCTATAAAAATCTGAATTCTAGTCTGTTAGACTTGTATAATTTCTTTTTTAAATTTATTTTGTGTGTGTGTGTGTGTGTGTGTGTGTGTGTGTCTGTCTGTCTGTCAGTGTCAGAGGGCACTGTGTGTACCTGTGGAGGCCTAAGGGTGACTTCAGGAATCACCTTGGATTGCCCTACCTCTTTGCTTTGCTCTGGAGTTTCCAGGTTCTCTGCCTTCTTTCTAGGGCTGGAAGTATAGGCTATCGCCATTCCACCAGGCATTTTTACGTGGGATTGGGGATCAGAACTCAGGACCGTCTGCTTGTGAAGCAAAGGCATAACCCCTAAACTGTCATTCCAGCCCAATTTCTGTAATTCAGAATACTTCAATCTGTATCTTTCTATATATTTTTCTTACATGTTTTTGAGAAGGGAGAATATAACATGTCTAGAATTACATAATAGGTGAACTGGATCTGGCAGCTCGGTTCTTTAGCATTTTCCACTTGTGACCACTTTTTTGTCCCAGGAATTTTGAGATTCCCCACCAAGTACATAGGTATATAAAACAGTTTTAGAATGGAATATTTTCTGTTATCAATTTATCTTAAAACGATTTTTATGGCATACTTTCACTCCTACTTCCCTGTCACTGTGACCTTGTATGTGAGGCAAGTGCTTTATCTGTGCTACATTACTGGCTTTTCAAAGTATTTAAGACAAGATCTTGCTAAGCTGCCCAGGCTGGCTGAGCCTTGTGGGGAGAAAAGTATGCCATAAAAATTGTAATGTGAATCTGGGCGTGGCAGTGTAGACTGGAAATCTCAGATGCCCCTTGCAGGAGAATTGCAAGTTCAAGGCCGGCATTGTCTAACACATTTTAAGGTTAGCTGGGGCAACTTAGTGAGATGGTATCAGAGTAATACAAAGAGGTTGTGGGGATGCTGAGCATGTGTGAGATCGTGGATTCAATCTCCAGTATTAAAAAAAAAGTAATATATGGAGAAGGAAAACAATGCTGTGTTAGAAGAACTTTGGATTTTGATTATTGGCATAAGAAACACTTCCTTCAAGCTGGATGTGGTGGTTCCTACCTGTAATCTTTGTAGTCAGGAGGCGGAAGCAGGAAGATCATGGGTTTCAGGATAGCCTGGATTGCTAGTTAATTTAGGTCGTGAGATACATGGTGAGAAATATTGTCTAAAATGAAACAAGGATTTGTTTCGATTCAGTCAGTATTGATTTAGGTAGTATTAATGATAGTTTCATGTTTGCATCTTTTAGAAAAACAGTCTCAATATTAGTAAATTAATTTTTATTTGACCCTGCATTTGAAACTGCTTTATTGACTTCAAAATATGAAAACCTTAATCCCCTTTTCTGGTGGTTATATGAAACTCCAAGCTTGGACTTTGGAATTAAGTGTATGCTTGGAGTTGAATTATGTTACTGTGTATCATTTTGGACCAGGCAAATTATCCAACTTTATTTTTTTACCCATTTAATGTTTTTCATGTGTAAAGAGATAATAATACTTTCTAGTATTATTAGGCTCAAATTAAGTACTTTTGGCATGCTGTTTGCCATATGATACAGATTCTAGTTAACTAACTTGTTTATATGTTTATGATAAAATGAATGCCGGATTTTAGGTAAAATTGCTGTAATTAGGAAGGGTTAGGATCTGAAGAAAGCAAAACCTTGGAAGGACTGAATTCCTGACAAATCATGGTCAGAGTTTTGTTCTGCAGAGTTCTCGTGTACACACTGGCCTGTACACACTGACTTACTGACTCACTCTGTACTTGTTGTCTGTTGATCATCTGATTAAGTCTCTGCCATGCAATTCTCAAAATCACACTAACTTTTATGTCAGTTCCATCTTTCTATATAACTTGGTGTGTGAGCAACCCTGAGATACTTTTCCTGCATATTTCATATATCTCTGTCTCCTCCAACCTTTGCCTGAGCTCGTCTAACCATTTAATTTTTTCTTTTGTCTATTGATGTCTGATGTACTCCTCCTTAAAGTAGAAAATAAGGGAAATAATTCTTTCCTAGAAATTAAAAATCTAGTTTTTCTTCCTCATTGTCTCTCCACTTACTCATTGAGTGAGGGGAGGCCTCTTAATTCAACCCAGAACTCAGTTGAGCCAGCATGGCTTGCTCCAAGGATCCAGTTCACTTTCTGAGTGCATGTTGTCATATTCATCAGATATTTATATGGGTTCTGCCCTCACACTTGCACAGCAAGTGCTTTAACTACTGAGTCATCCCTTCCAGCTTTTGATTGTGCTTTTAAAAATTTTTTGTGACAGTCTTAATGTAATCCAGGCTGACCTTAAATTCCCTATGTAGCTGAGAATGACCTTGGACTTGTGAGCCTCCTGCCTCTGTCTCCCTCCCAGTGCTGGGATTGCAGGTGTGTGCCACCATGTGTCATTCATGCAATACTATGGATGGAACTCTTGGGGCCTCCTGCATGCTAGGCGAGTAATTTGCCAACTGAGCTATAATTCTCAGCCCTATAATATATTCACTTTATCACAATTGTATCTTTTATGTTTTAAAATCTGCCTGTTTTTAGTTACTTTTTCTCTTTTTGAAAATTTCCATCTCATAACCAGATCACATTAAAATTTCTGTAGTTATTTTAAAATGTCCTTATTACCTAAGACAGTATCCTGATCAGCAACGTTGCATTTGTGAAGCTGGCTGTTGGGAACCTTAAGTCTGTAACTGACTGTTGAGACATGTGGGCCTTGGCCTTCAGACTTGTGTAGTTTATTCTCTAGTGTCATTTAGCTTGTCCACCTATGTGATTCCTATAAAATTACGAATTGCCATTAAAGATGCTTGGCCATCATAGGTGATTCTCTGCCCTTTAGATTGCATTATACTTGAAGTTCTATGAGCTCTTAGACATGTGGAAATACTGATCGCTGAAATTGGTGTCAGTGATCTATTTTTGCTGTTGTTCAATTACATATATCTTTTGATATTAGAAAGTATTTTGTGTGGTATTGCTTGACTCTTAAATTCAATTCCTCATTAACCATTTAACTATTAATTTAGCATAAGTTTTTGATTCTAGCTTTCTTCAGCAATTTCTAGTAAAGGCTTACAAATAGGACTTTGGAATTCTATCCTTTTTGTAATTTATTTGATATTTTTCCATAGAGCTTAAGTGGCGCTATTTGTTTGTCCTGTTACATAGTTCTTGTAGGAAAAACAAGATACTTACATTCTTTCCTTACCAATTTTCTTTTTTTAAAAATTTTTTTAATTTATTTAATTGTGCATGTGTGTGTATGAATGTGTGTGTGTGTGTAGAACCACGGGCAAATTCGGGAACCACCACGGACCGCCTCCACCCCCTCGTTTGCTCTGCCAGGGGATTCACAGGCTCTGCCCTACCAGGACCAGAAACGCAGGCCACCTCTGCTTCCGCCCGGTGTCTATACGTGGGGTCTAGGATCCGAACTCAGGACCCTCCGCCTGCAAGGCAGAGGCTTAACCCCTGAGCCACCTCTCCAGCCTCTCCTTACCAATTTTCAAAGTGAACTTTTTCAATAAGCCCCTTAAAAGATGAGTGAAATTCAGGTTTAATTTTTTCTGTTTTATGTATCTTTGTAGGTGCAGAGAGTTTCATTTTACTCAGGTTGTTTTAGATTGCTCTCGTTTAAACTTTTTCTTTTGATGCTCACAGTATTGCAGTCAATGAATCCTCATGCATGTTTGTTTGATACAGATTACTCAATTTCTGTAAACCTTCCTCGCTTTCAGGTTTTCAAGCCACAGAGAGTAGTGTGGTCGTTCATCCTTGCCCCGGGCCTGCCATCCCCTCTTTTCCCAAGGAGTTCAATACCTTTGGTGTAATGGATTGGAGACAAAAATATGGGTTCCTGAAGGGTTCATGGTCTTTTTACCAATAAAAAGTCCTGGAAAAGTTTTCTTGCAAACATGAATTTTTTAACTTCTTTTTATGATGTTATCTCTTCTTACACTAATATATGCGAATATTAAAATCATTACCATAACTTCACTGCTTATTGTTATAAAAAAGCTTGGAACTATCAATAATGATAATATTTAAACCAATAAACTGGTGTGGTGGTCTATGCTTCAGATGCTGAGGGTTTTGAGGCCAGTCTGGGTTGCAAGAAACCCTGTCTCAAAAATCTGGAAAGTAGCGATTAAAAACAGTAAAATTGCTAGAAGCTGCTTGAAATTTCTTCCTATTTGTTTTTCTTAATTTATTCTCTACCAAGAAACATAGTAGCAGTTTAGTATCCAAAATAGCTTTGGAAGTAAATAATTTTCCTACTTGCTAGTTTGATATTTAATTGTACATGGGATTAAAAATAATTTTCAAATTTTTTTTTCTTTTAGTACTAGAAATTGGGCCCAGGACTTTGCTTTTTACTAGATAAGCTCTCCACCACTGAATAATACCTTCAGTTCTAAAAAAGTTTTAAGACTACAAAAGGTTGAAATTAGGACTGTGGGTATAGCTAAGTGGAAAAAATCCTGGGTTTTATCCTCAAGCACCAAAATTAACACAAGGCAAAACAAAAAGTTGAAAATTGTCCATATATAGACATGATAGTTGTCCATCTGTGCCTACTGTTTTCCCCCTTAAACTTCCCTTCTCTATGATATGGCAACCATTTTCATTGGTTTCTTTTTTTTTTTTTAATTTTTTTTTATTATTATTATTTATTCAACTGTGTGCATATGCGTGTGTGTGTGTGTGTGTGTGTGTGTGTGTGTAGAACCACGGACGAATTCGCGAACCACCATGGACGCCTCCACCCTACCAGGACCAGAAGCGCAGGCCGCCCCCGCTTCCGCCTGGCTTCTATACGTGGGATCTGGGATCCGAACTCGGGACCTTCCCCCTGCAAGGCGGAGGCTTAACCCCTGAGCCACCTCTCCAGCCCTGGTTTCTTGTTTATAGTGTCTATATGTATTATTGGGGGTATTTATTCATGCAAATGTATGTTTAATGTTCTTCAGTCCTGAACAGAATGGTATTTTTGGTTTACTTTGTTATATAGTTTTATTTTTATTTCATTTACTTTTGAGAGCTACACTGAGAGAAAGGACAGAGGGTAGGGAGAAGAGTGAGCACATGAAGGAAAACTTGCACTTGTGTATGATGAGGCTGTGCACGGGGGAGGCCAGAAGGCAACCTTCAGAAGTTGTTCTCCTTTCACCATGTGGGCTCTGGGGATCGCACCCACATCACTAGGCCGAATGCATGCTTCCTTATCTGCTGAGCCATCTTGTTCACCCCTATTGTAAACCTTTTTATCATAAAGTAGGATTTCTGTTTTACCAATGAACATATAGTTGTCTTGGAGAGCATGTAGTACATAAGTAGCCTGTTGTATCAGAAAAGCATCCAGTCATTAGGTAAATTATGTTTGCATTGAGAACAATACTGAGAATTCACTTAGGCCTTGGGTCCAAGTCAAGAGAAGGGAAGGAAAGGATGGTAGGGAGGGGAGAGGTTATGGGAGAAGGAGAACCAAGGGAAAGACAAGAGCAAAAGATGGCAGGAGAGAGAACAGGCAAACAAAACTAATACTGAAAGGTACTCAATAATGCGAGGGCGGCAAAGAATAAAAAATGATTTAAGGAAGTTTGGATTTTATGTGGAAGGGGAATGGATCCAAAATTTAGGTGGGCAGTGATTTTCAGTGACTATCAGGGAGCTTCCCTCATATTAGCTTGCTTGTTGAGAAAAGTCTAGGTTAAATAAAATTAGCAGGGACCTGAAGCTCCAGAATAAATAAGAGCTGATGGGAAAGATTCATGGGAATATAGATGTCTTTTTTTTGTTTTTGTTTTTAGTTAATTGGAACTAAATTCTTGAGTATGGAGGTTCATTTTTATGCCCGCCAACTAATGTATAACTGAATAGAACACATGCTAAACTTGATTGCATTGATTAGAAGTGAGAATAATAAGGTTTCGATTCAGTGTTAAGAAGCCATAGTAGCAAGAGCTGGAAAAAGTTTTAGAGGTGGTGACTGAATCATTTTGTAGCACAGAAGAAGGATTAACTAACTGGTTGGCATTACACTGCTGTTAGAATAGCCAACTCTGTATCTTTTGTCACTGTATCTACTTTTTCCTATACTGGTGTATCATTTTAACCAGAAAAACCTGAAAGTTATGCCAGGTTTTTCAGGCAGAGAGATTTTTGGTTTTCCTCATATATCCATTAGTTCGGTGATTTACAAAGTCTGTATCCATTCTTTATCTGCCCAAATACTGTAAATATGGAAGTGATTTTTTTTTAACTTTAGATTTTTATTTCAGTAATTCATTAATTTTTATTAAATTTTTGAGATGGTCCCACTATGTAGCCTAGGCTGGCCTGCGCTATTTATGGAGCCTCTCAATCCGGAACTTCCTAGGACCTGAGATGATGCATGTACTGTTGTATCTAGCTTTAGGTTATTTTTAAGGTGTTAAATAGAGGATTTTGAACATTATTTTGTAGCAAAATTATTTTGAGGGTCTTTTGGAAATGCTATTTATAGAATTTCTTAATTATACATGACAGGTTGCATACAAGTACATTTGACACTCTTATATTACTGTTGTAGTGGGAAAAGCTTTATGTATAACTGATGTTCATGCATGTTTGTGTTGTTTTAAATATTTCCTTAACTTAAATACTCAGATATTTATCCAAACATTATTGCTATGGGATTTCCTGCAGAAAGACTTGAAGGTGTTTACAGGAACAATATTGATGATGTAGTAAGGTAAGAACTCTTGATTTTCTATTTCAGGCATTAATAAATTATATTCATGTTGTATTTTCATTTGGATTTCTAAAGTTCAGGAAAATAAATACAGTGTGATATAGACTTTGTTATGATAATGTGGGATGACTTGAATGCATTTAAATATTTGGCTGATACTAATTAATGCTTGGGAAAGTCGGAACCTTGCTGGAAGAAGCTATGCTGTGGGGGCTTCCTTTTGCTCTTTGCCTTCGTGAGGCTGTAGCGCTGGACTCCTGCTTCCAGCTCCAGCTAGGCCTTTGTTATGTGATTTCCACTATGGGCTGTCCCCTCTGGTATCATAAGCCAAATAAATACTTCTTACTCCCTAAGTGCTTGAATGTGGGTATTTTTTCATAGCAGCAACAACAACAAAAAAGGATAACTGCAATATAGTTATCTGAAACTTTTAAAAAATATTATTTATTTATTTGGGGAGGGAGCCGGCATCGTTACTCCACAGTGCAACTCTGGCCAACAGTTTTGCAGTGGTTACCTTTACTTGCTAAGCCATCTTGCCAGCTTTCTCTGAAATGTAGTAATAGACCTCACTGGGACACGACTCATTTGTATGTATAATCAAGGTTTTTTTATATCAATAAATAAAATTTATTGTCATTTGTCTTAATAGTCTGTGAAGAGTACAGCTGTCATCAGTTCCAGTGCCACTGGGGATTCTCGAATCTTCTGGGGATCTGTTAGCATAGTGACCTTGTAGGAGAAAACACATGTTTTTGGCTAGTACATGTGAGGAGATCTTCAAAATTTGTCTCATTGGTTTAGTCTCTACAAAACAACCCAGCCTCCTCAGCATGGTCTGCATTCTTCCTGATAATTGGCACGTGTTGTCTTTTTGTAATAAAAATGTGATTGACAGACATGTCATTTCACATCAGGGGCCTTTGCTGCCACTGTAGGCTTTCTCCCCTGTATCTATTCTGTTACAGATAACTTAGGTATCATTCATTTTTGTATAGACTGATTTTTTTTTTTTTTATATCTTTGGTAGCATTTGGTACAATGGTTATAGAAAGACTTGTTAGCTATACCATTTAAATGTGCAATAGTATGTAATTTCATATACTTTTTGAAATGTAATTATCATTTAGTTAAGAAAAATGCTTCTTAAAAGCCCATGGAAATAATACTTTTCAAATGCATTATAATTTAAGAAGTGCGTTGAATTTGTCTGTAGCAAATTAGTCAATATAGTTTCTGATTTCAAAGCAAAAATGCATTTGCATGAATAAATTCATATTACATTTTTCAGTACAAACTATAATGGCATTTTAATTAATTAATTAATGCAGGGTTTTGCTATGTTCCCTTGCTGATTTTGAACTACTTTAGTGGCTTAAAAGTTAAAATTCATGATTATTTCCTTTATACTCTTCAGTAAGTGTTTTCCTGAGACAGTTAATTGAAGCACATGATAATTATAAGAGCTTAAATGAGTGGGAAAGCACTTTGTAACTTATAAAGTATTATGCAAATACAGAATCTTTTTATAATAATTGTGTAAATAATATGAATATGTCTTTTATGAACTAGTTATAAATTTTTCTAAGTGGTTAATTTTTGCAGTTTTAAGTTGTGTTCATTTGAATTTTTATAGTGTTCAGAATTAAATTTCAGTGTCCTACCAAAACCAAAAGAAAACTCCTGTGTTACTTTGTAGTTTTCATTGTATATTAGGAGCACATGGGACTGTCACAGGTGCAGCTGAAAACAAGTGCATTTGCCTTCTAGTAATTGGGCAGAGCACCATAGAAAGCTGCTTATCATTGCAGGCTCATGGGAGCAGCATCGCTATTGTCAGTGCTAACATACAAAGATAACAAAGTAGACTGTAGGGGAAAAAAGGGAGAAAAATTTTGAATTAAGAGATGGAGAATGTGGATAATGAACACTCTTGACCAACATGGGTTAACAAGTAATGTGTTTTCTGCTGTGATACAGACAGGTCTACATGCCTTGCATGTAGATCCTCGCAAAATTATCTGCTTGACAGTACTTTTTGTATATTCAATAAGGAGCTAATTCAGCCAGGCCAGAGTTATTACTTTACCTGTGCTGAAAAAGGCTTTGCATACTTTGACTAGAGGGAAAGTTTTTTTGTCATTGTAAGAATATTACTATTATTAATCTGTCATGCCAGATACTGTATTGGTTTCTTTTGAGTGTGAATAAGTCAGTGAGATTGATTGATCATCTTTCAGGTTTATTGGTAAATTTCTAGACTTCTATGGTCATCAGACTTTATGCTGTAATAACTTCATTGAGAATATATGTTGGGAAATAGTTTGAATCTTCCGATTGCAAAATAAAGAATTTCCTGCTTTTGTTCTTCTGATTTAAAAGATTCAGGGCTGGAGAGTTGGCACAGTGGTTAAAGTGCTTGCTACACAGCAGGACTGGAATTCAGATCCCAGATGCCATATGAAGTGCAGTGTGCAGATGACCATAGTGACTGACTAGAATTCAGCCTCAGACAGGAGAAATTCCCTAGAGCAAGCTGGTTATAGCCAGACTAGCCCTGTTAGCAAGCTCTGATTTTGATTAGAGATCCTGTCTAAAAAGAATAAGGTGGAATAGTTATGGAGGATAATACTTGATAACAACCTTGGTTGAATCTTCACACATGTGCATACATGTGCAACTATACACATTTGCTCATACATGTGCATCTCAATATATATACAAGAAAATGACATGTTTGTTTTATAATTGGTGACTAAGATTGAAATTGCAGCTTTGGTCTATCTAGTTTGCTTTGTTATTTTTATGATTTTTGTCAGACTTGTTTTCCTAGTTTTGTTCCTAGATGTTTTAGCCAGTGTTTCTTTCAAATAACTGATTTTGACATAAAAACAAGGTGAATTAGCAACTGAATGAATGTAGAGCTCTATTTTTTATTTGGGGTTGTGCCTTTTTTGAAACTGGGGAATAAGAGTCAATACTTCATGGATAGCTTTTTAAGCATTTCTTTAATTAAATCTTCAAAATAAATTATCAGTATCTCATATGATAAATTATATGGGGATGGTACGCAAGCCCTCCAGGTTTTCAAGCAGATGTCTTAACCCACTGGGCACTGATCTCTTTCTCCAGTCCCCAGCCTCCTTATTTCTTGCCACTAAGGTCTTGCTCTGAGCTAATGGTAATATGAAACAAAATTTTATTCAGAGTTTATTACTCTTTGATTTATTCTTTAATATTGTTTCACAGACTAATATGGAAGTTATCTGATTTATATGTTATATAATATAAATCTACACTTTTTTGAGGGTTAAGGCAGAGTTTATTAGAGGAGAGAGAGAACAGAACTTATGGATGTGAATCCCTGAGAGGGGCAAGAGAGCCCTGGAGAACTCATGGACTGCAGGCCTGGAATCCATGAAGGGTGTAGTCATGGACTACAGACGTGAAGTATCATAGGGTCAAGGGAGTCTTAAATCTACACTTTTAACAAATTGGGACTTGTTGTGTTTAAGGGGTGTAGGTTGGTCATTGTTCTGTTCCTAATGCAGGTTTTTGAGAGTAAATGAGCCATCTGCTGATTATCTTTACTGTGCCACCCTGAATTTTTCTCTCCATGAGATTATGGTTTACATTTATTTTCTCACTTTGTTTCCGCCCTTTGTTTTCCTCTCATCTTCCTAGACAGTTTTTCATGGAGCTCAATTTGAGAAATGTTAAAGATGAGAAAAAAATGTTTTCTTGACTAAATCTACGTAGACATTTATTGGAGTTTTTGATTTGAACCTTTCCATTAGTTAGTTGTTGTTTTGAGTGAGGATGTGTTTTGCTGTGATGGTCCAGGCTGACTTGGTGACTTGGAATTCACTGTGTAACCCAGGCTGATTTGGAACTCATACTATTTTTCTAAATAATTTATTTGTTTTGGGGGGGAGGTGATGACCGTGTGCCCACACACGTACTCATGCACAAGAAAGTGGTGCACAGGCCATGGTGCATGTGGAAGTCAGAATGATTTTCAGAAGTTGACCAGGTTTGAATGCTGTCACTTTTATCTGCTGAACCGCCTCCCTGCTTCTGAGCTGTGATTCTTATGCCTTGGCCTCTGAATGTTAGAAGTATAGGCTGTGCCACCAAGCCCAGTTTGCCCATAGTTTTTTTCCAATAAGAAAACATTAAGGACTCAGTCTTAAGACATAAAGTGATTTTAACAAGAGACTTAATTGACTCAGGGAACTGAAACAGTTTCCTTGCCCATGAATAAGCATCTGCATTGTAGATTCAAAGCCTGTGCTTTAGAATTTTTCTTTATGTGCAATTTCTTTCTGAAGAAACTTCAAATATTTGTTTCTAAATTATATGTTTATCTCAACATTTATTGGATGTTGATTTTCAATAAGAAGTGTTGATAACATTATTGACTTGTCACTTAAAAAGTAAAATCAAAAGCGGGTTATTTTAGAGATAAATTCCAGAATAATTTAGAGGAAACGCTATGACTTTCCTTTTTAACAGTATATGGCTCATTTCCTCATATTGCTTCCATCTTTCCCAATTTTTATAATTAAGGTAAAGTCATGTAAAAATCAGTTTTTGAAGTGCGTGATTTCAGTGACATTTAGTAACTTCACAGCACAACCAGAGGTGAACATTTTCATTACTTCAGAAGAAAATGGAGATTTACTGAATTAGATGATATCTATTACAGGCATCAACCTACTTTCTTTCTCTCTCTCTTTTAATATTTCTTCCTTCTTTAGTTAGTTCTGGGAATTGAACTCAAGCCCCCATGAAGCTAGACTTCCACTATGCCATACTTCCAGCTCAAAGTTGATTTTTTTAATAACTATATCTTGTAAACCAGAGGACAGAATCTGGCACCTCCTGGACAGATCTTGCTTGGTGATGTCATTTGGCTTAATTTTTGTAGGTCCACACATAAGACTTAAAATTGAAGTTTATTGCCTATAGTTAAAAATCAGGAAGCATCATGGAAAGCCTATATTTCTAGCTTCTTTTAAAAATCTGCAAGAGCTGGCAACACTGCGCTTACATTCCTGTGCGACAAATCTGTGTTGTGTGATCCCTGACCTCTGTCAGTAGGCATGTTATTAGCTGCCATTCTCATCTTCTGCTTGCTTTACTTATCTGCTGACCACATGGCATTGGAGATTGTAACTGTGATTCTGTGTGAATTCGGAATGTTTTCGCTTTGTTAGTACATGTACAGCTTGGTTTGGGAAAATGTCACATGTGAACTGCATTATTTAAAATATGCTGTACACTCCTCGTAGAGCTCTCCCTTCAGTGAATAGGAATCATGAAGAGAAAAGGGAAGATATCAAGGAAACCCGGATTTGAAAGAATGAAAATGTGTGTAGTGCCAAGTACAGTAAATGAAAAAGGCCCTTTCTAGGCATGTTAGAGAATAGAATGCTAGATATAAAGACAATATCTCAAAAGGTTTTAGGTTCCTTTAAGAGGAGTTAAAAATAATGATTGATACCTAACATTTTGATAGTAGAATTAAAAGTGGATAATTGAAACAGTTCTTAAAGTTTATATTTAGTCACAAAGCTCGGTACCCGGCTAAATCATTAAATATTGGGAGAAAATTACTCTGGAGTGAGAAAAATTGCACATATAAAAACAGTCCTTGTTAGCGCTCAGCTGGGAAAGGTGCTTGCATGGAAACCTTGCAATTGGAACTTGATCCCCACATGGTAGAAAAGAACCAACTTCCAAAAAGCTGCCCTCTGACCTACGCACGCACTTTGGTATGCATGGTCCCCCTCCCCAGCCCCATAATAAGTAAAATATTAAGAGTAGTTCTTAGGGGATTAACTAATAGACTACCTAGGCAAAGAATGTACCAAGAAAATTACGGGTTTTAGTATACAGGAGGCAGCAAGGGAAAGCCCCAGGGTAACTGCCATAAGCTGAAGAGGTGATTTGAATAGGTAACAACTTTCAGGAGAGCAAATAGAACTGATAGGTGATACTGAGATATTGGCCAGGGATGAAATTGAATTGATACCAGGGGATGCAATAGAATCTTAGAAAAATGAACAAGTTAGAAGGCGATTAACACCAGCTGATTGACTTAACCCACCATCTTAATATTTCTATATTGTGGGGTTAGGAGAAGTGAAAACGTGTAGGACATATGACTAGCTTTGTGAATTGTCATTTTCCTGTCGTAGCAGAAAGAAGTGGATGGCGACAGTAAAAATATTTAGAAGTGTTGATTACATACCTAGAAAAAGAATCAGAATAGTTGAGGATGGTTACCTCTGGGAGAGAAGCAGGAATAAAGGTTTGAGAAACACAGCCAGAGATGAGCAAGTTTTTAATTTAAGTAAGATGGACAGACAAACAGATACCTTGATCACTTAGCTCTTTAATGATATTAATTGTACTCACATTGTTGTAATGAATCACTATTATTCAACTCTTGAACATTTTTATATTGTACATGGAAACATTAAGATCATTACATAATAATTTCACAATTCCCCTCCTCTCAGTCACTAATAACCACTCTTCTTTTTTTTGTCTGTGTTTTTGACTATTTGAAGTATCTCGTGAGTATAATCTTAATACTTGTACCTTTTGGCTGTTGTGAAAAATGATGCAAACATTGTTATCAGTTTATTTGTTTTCATTTCTTTTGAAGATATACTCAGACATGAATTATTCAAGCAAATGGTAAATTTTTGAGGAACTGCTCCAGTGTTTTTTTATTTTAATGTAATTATTTTACTCTACCATTCGAGCTGCAACCCCAATCTGTCTTTTTCTTTTGAAGGTTTGGTTATAATCAGTCTCATACGAGTCTCTGAGGGTTTTGGTACTGCTGGTCTTTAAGCTGCGTGAATGATTGTATTTTGTCAAATTTGAAAAGTTGATTATTTCTGCAAAAAATTTTTATCTTTCTGGACTCTCCAAAGTATGTATGTAGGTCTACTTGGTGGTGTTTTATAGGTCCATTAAACTCTTCACTTTTTTGGATAAATTTTCTCTCATTTTCTTTCTACTCCTTAGACTTAGTATTTCAATTGGCCTACCCAAATTCAGTGTAGTGAGATCAAATCTCAAAGTAAATATACCTAAAGATTTTGTCATAACAGCTTATGAAGACTAAGACACAGACTTATTACTAAAGTTGTGATCAAAGCCAAACATGAGCAGGTTGATGAATTTGCGCAGAGGAGATCCAAAGGCTTCCTAGGGTAGTGACCTCATCCAAGAAATGGATTGCATGCCTTCCCTGCATGTGAAACGGTCTGCAACTCAGAAGCTCCCTAAACACATCTTTTAGCTATGTTTTTGAAAATTTAATTGTATATAAATGATGGGTTATTGAATAAATCTCTAGTCTCTATTCATTGCTAAGATTTCTTACTTTTTAAAAAAGCCAGTGGAGAGCTGCAGAGATGGCTCAGGGATTAAGACTCTGCCTCTCAAGCAGAAGATCCTAAGTTCGGATCCCAGGTCCCATGTAAAAATGCCAGGCAGGAAAGGCAGCAGCCTGTACTTTCGGCTCTTGTGGGTGGAGCCTGGAAATCCCAGAGTGAACCAAGAAGGAGATTGAAGCAATCCAGGATGATTCCTGAAGTCATCCTTGGTCGTCCTCCACAGGGACACACTGTGCCCTCTGATACACACACACACACACACACACACACACACACACAAAATATTTTAAAAAGCCAATGGAAGTATGGTACACAGTATTTTAAAAATTTTAATATATTTGTATTTACAGATTTAATTTTTTTTACTTAATATGCTTAAGAAAAATTTTTTTAATTCAGTAAGATTATTTTTTTCGTTTCACAGGTTTCCTCATGGTATTTTCATACACATTTGTTTTTGGATAACTCTTGCCTTTCTCTTTGTCACCAGTCCCTGCTTAACTCTTCCTGCCTCCAATATTTCTCCTTTTACATTTATATCACTTGGGTTGTTTTACCCTGTCAATCCCTTGTCCTTAAATAAGAGTCTTCAGAGAACGTTAGTATTGACAGGGACATTACCCATTGTTTCAATTGGATAGTTTTTGTTCCATTTATGACCATCACCATGTAATAGATGCTGAAGTTACTTTATTTTTTGTTGCTATTGAAAATAGCACTCCCAAGGATTGGGGATATAGCTCAATTGATAGAGTGTGCACGTAACCCTTGGCTCTGATGTCCAGTGCCATAAACTGTATAGTGCCTGCAGTGACAGCTTTGGGAGGTAGAGGTAGGAGAATTAAAAGCCAGCCTGGGTGGGCTACATGAGGAGACCCTGCCTCAAAACAAAACAAGTGAAAAGACAGGCCAAGTGATCTTCCTCCCTGTATCCTGGTGTTCTTTTGCAAGTAATACATCCGCATGGGAAATTTTTGCCTATGGAGGAGTTGGTAGGTTAATAGAACACATGGTTTTAACTTGGGCTTTCAAAAATGATATTTCACATTAATACTAACATATTTAAGAGTGACCAAAACTGAATGTAAAACTTTAGAAATTCGTTGGCAAAAAGTGTTATGTTGTGATTTATTTAATTATGAGATTAAAATAACTTGTTGCTGTTTGATTGCTTTATTGGGACAAGAATGTTTATGAATGCAATAACTTTGCAATTTTTTTAAATGAACTTCATGAAAAGTAGTATGAGAACGGTTTTGCTTTGCAGAGAATTTTATATGCCTTTCCTCTTTGTCACTTAGATTTTGTGACTGTAAAATTCAGATAGGCAGTGTTTTAAAAAACGGATTTATCTTGTTCTGAATTGATTGTTAACGCTGCCTTATTAATATGTAAAATAACACTCAGTTTTTCTGTTACTAGCTGTTTAAGAAATTTTCTTGAAGAAGTAGTGTTCCTTAAATTCTTAAATTGAAAATGTGTTTAATCCAGAGGAATTTGTTATGTAACCAAGACTATTAGTTTAGAAATTTTTTTCTTGGACTGAGAAGCTAGGATGAAAGAGAATCTAGTGTCACTGACTTTTTTGTCTCTAGCATATTCTATAGTTGTCTAACTTAGGGAATTCTAATTTCATTATTGTTTTGTGGCCCACTCCAACCTTTTGTTCATGCTATTTTTTTCTTTTTTAAAAAACTTTATTCTCTGTGTGTGTGTATCAGAGGTCATTGTATGTCCCTGTGGAGGGCCAAGGGCGATTTAGGGAATCATCCTGGATTGTTTCTATCTCCTTTTTGCTTCACTCTAGGATTTCTCAGGCTCCACCCACTAGGGCTAGAAGTGAAGGCCACTGCTGTTTTTACTTGGCATTTTTGCCTGGGACCTGGGAGCTGAACTTAGGAACTTCTGTTTTTGAGGCAGATACCTAACCTCTGAACAATCTCTCTCCAGCCCCCTATTTTTTCTTACACATTGCTTTGCTGTTTCCTGCATTCACCTATGATTACCATCTCTGTTTTAGCCATAGTACTTGTCCTTTTAAAGCCTGAGTGAACTACATCAGTAAGTTCTCAGAAGTGGAATTGGCTTGTTATCTTCAAGAATTAGTTCATTCTATAAAAATTTGTAGCATCATCATCTTTCTTTATTGGCAAGTCTTACTCTGCAGCACCGGCTGGCTTGAAATTCACTGTGTAAACCTGGCCACCCTTCAATTCAGTTGATCCTCCTGTTTCTTTTCAGCCTTTTGAGTACTGAGATTTCAAGCATACTAAGATCACAGTCATGTACCATGACAACTGGTAGTTTTATTTTTTTAAAGAGTCATTAAATAATGATTTTATTTCTTTAAAGAATAAATTTGTTTTTCCATTTATTTAAATTAGAGTCATTTGCAGTTGCCATATGGAATTTCATTGTTAAAACCTTTCTGTAGTCTTTACTTTCAAGTTGCATTATAGATTTGTAGCAGTTGAGTAAATGAAGTTTTGAAATCTCTTCTGATCTGTATTCTATCTAACTATGCTTCTTTCCTTGTGTGATGTGAACCCTAAAATTACATGAACACCTTTTCCCTGTTTCATGGCATTTCCATTCAGACTTGTTCCTCACTCTTAGAAATATGTCTATAGTTAGAGTTTTCTTTTAATAAATTAAAAAATAAAAGAAAATTAACCAAATGTGTCAAGATTTTTTTCTTAGAAAACTGTATCTAGCTAAAAATTGTGGTTTCTGTTTTTTTTTTTTTTTTTTTTTTTTGCTGTTTTTTGTCAGATTGTATGCTCTAAGACTACATCCCTTTTTATCACTTATGATGTAACTGTATTGTGACATACTTTTTAATTTTTTCTTTTTAATTTTTTTTAGAAATTTTTTAACCTTTGTGTGTGTGTGTGTGTGTGTGTGTGTGTGTGTGTATGTATGTATGTATGTATGTATGTATCAGAGGGCACTGTGTGTCCCTGTGGAGTACTAAGGGTGACTTACTTCAGAATCATCTTGGATTGCTTCCACCTTCTTTTTGCTTGGCTCTGGGATTTCCCAGGCTCCACCCACCAGGACAGGAAGTACAGACCGCTATTGTTTCTCCCTGGCGTTTTTAGTGGAACCTGGGATCTGAACTCATGACCTTCAGTAGTTTTGACTTTAACTTATTCAGAAACATGCCAGTTTGTAAGTCCCAACATGTTTGAGCTTTTGATTCTCATCAATTTTTCCCACTCCTGGAGCCCTCTGGTCTGCCCCCCTTCTCAGTTGCCTTCTAGGCCTGCTGTGTGGCAGTCAACCCGAGTTGCCCCTTTGATAGCATCCTTGGGATTCTAATTTCTTCTCTTTCAAGGTGACTCTTCAGTTCCTGGAATATGTTATTTTCTGTCATGGTGTTTTATCCTTACTCCGATGGAGTACAACTTTTAAAAATGACTTCCCAAGAAAGTATGGAAAACAAAGTTATTTGAATTTGCTTATTTAAAGATGCCTTTATATATCCTATCCTTGATTTATAGTCTATCTTGGTATAGAGTTTTAAGTGGAAGTAATGGTTCTGAAGTCAGGTTTTTCCTCAATTGTTTTCTTAGCAGCAGTTATTAAAAAGGGAAGTATAATTTTGATTCCATATCCTTTTTATGAAATGTGTTTCTTTCCAGGCACATTTTAGGATCTTCTTTTGCTTTTTTTGATACTCAAAAAGTGCATAAAGATAACATATGCTTCTATTTGAATCTGTTTTTAATCTGTTTTACTGGATATTTGTGTACCCTTTCAATTTGAAATCTCAATGTAGCTCAATGGTGGAGTGCTTGCCTACTGGGTTCTATCTGAAGCACCCATAATCCAAGCATGGTGGTGCATGCCAGTAATATCAGCACTGAGGAGGTAAAGTTCAAGGTCATTTCCCCATATATTGAGAGTTCAAGGCCAGCCTCGACTATAGGAGACACCTGTCTTTTCTTTTTAGTCTTATAATTTCTTGGCATCATTTTCTTTTAAACTTTTGGTTACTTATGGTACAGGACTGATGATTAAACAAATTTACATATGTAAAGTGCTTAAAATAATGCTTGGCATGTAGTAAAGTGCTTGTGAAACCTGTAATTTCACACATACTTGTCTTGTGAGTCTTTTACTTATTAGCTGTGCACTTTGGACCAGTTCTGTAATCTTTTGGAGACATATCTGAAAAATAGTAGCTCTGTTAGATGTTGATGAAAGCAGAGAAGGACATGCATATGAAAGTGTTGAGTAATCTTTGGGCAGAAAGAGCTTTCAAATACCATTTTGTTGTTTGAAGAGAAGATGACTTGCAGGGTCTTTTTTTTTTTTTTTTTTGGAGTACTTGATTGCTTTTGACTTTCTTTGAAGAGTGGTGAACTTCAATTAAATGCTAAGACTGCCTTTCAAGCGTTTTTTTTTTTTTTTTAAATTCTATATTAGGCTGAAGACAAGTTTTGAAGATACTCTGAAAAACTGATCTTACTTCAGATATTATTTTGTATTATGTATTATTATTGTATTATGTATATTGTATTATTCTGTAATGTAATAATTGTCAAAGAATCACATGATTATTAGTTGGAGGGAATATATGTCCAGGTTAATTTTTGCTTAATGGTATTTTAGACTCAGGAAAATAAAATCTGTCTTTTGGTTAATCTCAATATTAATGTACTTTTAAATGTTGATTCATTTTTGTTAATTGTGGCTTTTTTGATGTGTTTTGTTTTAAGGTTTTTGGATTCAAAGCATAAAAACCATTACAAGATATACAATCTGTAAGTATGTTTTCCTATTTGTGTGCCTAGAAATAAAAATAGTCCTAACACAATGAGTTCAAAAAGTATGGTTGAGAACATTGTTAGATCTTTTAGAAAATGTAGTGATGAGGTCAGATAATGCTGGCACAGATTCATCTTACTTGATCTGCTTTAAGTGATTTGGCATCTGGCCCATCTTTAAGCCCATAATTGTGTGGTAATTTGAAAATGTAATCCCCTGCAGAGCTTCTGTGATGTCATGCTCCATAGTAGATGCACCTCTTATTCTTTGCCTATGGTCAACTGGTTGAAAGAACTATAAGAATATTCTCTACTAAGTATAAGTTGTTCATTGTTTTCAAATTGGGTGTGTGTTATTTTTGTGCAGGATTTTAAGGATTGCCCAATTGATAGACCCAGGGATCTTGATAGATCTATCTTTGACTTTTTGTCTTTTCTTTTGAATTTTGGAGTTGAGCTGAGAAAAGGATAGAAAAGGGAAGGAAGGAAGAAAATAATTAACCATTTTGCCCTTGAAGACTATTTTTTCTTTCCCTAAATGCTGAACATTTTTTAATGTTAAGCTGTTTACAATGCATTATTTTTTTACAGACATTCAGTGTTCATCACATGTTAGACTTTATTGGTTCAGAAATAATAAGATGTAATACCATCCTTTACATACCAAATAGTCTGATTTGAAAGTTAGACAAAGTGTTAGAGCATAGTAATTGTGCCCTGTAAGAGTCTTTTATAAAGGACAGAATGTTTGAACCTTGGTTAATTTCTGATACTTAACTTTCTGCCTCTGTCTACTATGTATCTGGTTTTGGGTAAGTGAACCCCTAGTAATAGCAAATATTTCTATTTTATTTCTTATAGTTTTAGGGTAGCAATTATTTCTGGTGTGTATCTCTTGGCTTTGCAAACATGTAAGTTTGAGTACCTTAAAGTATTTTTATCAGGCATTTTTTTCATTAGGCAGAATTGGGTTAGGCTAAGGAGAAGGGAATGTGGATCTGTAGGAAAGAATGGCAAGGAAGGAGATTGTTCAAATATTGGTGCTTGGAATATAGCAGTTATTTCCTTTGGGTAGACTGTGATGTTTATATGTTCAGTGATAGAGGGTACTTAAGCTTAGGTGAATTCCATCCATTTAAATGACCTGTACATTTAGGCATCTTTTTTTTTTTTTTTTAAATTAGCTTGTCATAGCAATCCTAATTGCAGGTGCTATAATCATTTCTTTGAGAAAAATATAAACCACACAATTTTGTGTTTTGAACAACTAAATTCAGAAGTTGAAGAAGAAAAAGAGAGTGAGAAAAGAACTTTGAAAAGCTGGAGCCTATTAAATAAATCATTTCGAACCCAGACTGTCAAGATTGGAGATTTAGTTCCTACTGGGAACTGGAAAACAAATTCTGCCTGTGTCAGAATTTTATCCCAGTTTAACATATTCAAAAAATGGGAGGAAATTCTTTTCATTCTTGTGTGTAGTGGCTTCCTGCTTCCAGAATTTAGGGCTTAGGCTTATATTATCTGTTTTGTAGGTCACTTGTGTTATTATAGTTAAAGTTGGCATTGGGTCATAACTTGGAAACTTGGCTGAATTTCCAATCTTTTGATCCCCAAGTTAATGAACTGTCTCTTTATTAGATAAGAATATCCTTTACTGCATCCTTACTTCCATTTGTCACATGGAATGTCAGCTTTCAGAACTGGAAAGAATCTGAAAGAGACATTTAGTACAGCCTTCACATTTTACAAATAGTGAATCTGAGACCTAGAGAAATTAAATGCGTTGAACAAGGTTACACGGTCCCCTGTTTATGCCAGCAATCCTTTATGTTCCTTTTTTGTTTGTTTTAATCTCCCCAAATTTTATTTATTCAGAAGTCTCAGCCCTATGAAATTAGAGCTTGTTTTTATTTCTGAAACTTCATTCTATCTCTGCTTATTATGTATTTGGTCTTGAGTATATGAAACTAGCAATAGCAGATATTTTTATTTCTTGTAGTCTAAGAGAGCATTTACATGTGATGTGTATCTTTCTTTGTAAATATACAAATTTGAAGATCTTAAAATATTTAGCTGATTTTATTGTAAAGAGGCCTTTCTACTTATGTAATTCAGAAGTGGAAGTTTCACATCTGCAAGCTTTTCTTGGTAATCTTACTCCTTTATTCACTTTCTATTACTGCTTAGTAAAATGATTTTGGTGCTTTATTTTTATATATATATAAGTTAATATGAGATAGTGATAAAAATATTTTAAAGCTTTAATTATAAAGACATTCAAATGTTTCCATCACAATTGCTTTTTGTCTCTTTCATTTTAGTATATTGGGAGAATTAAGCACTAACATACCTTAAGAAATTTAAAGTAAAAGCATGCAGGTTTGATGTGTATATCAGATTTTAGCCAAGAGAAAAGCCTTTGTCCGTCCATCAGCTCTCTCCTGAGCACTCTTATTTCTGCCAGCCCCAGTGCGCATTCTCGGACACCCTGCGCTTACCTGAAAAGATCTGTCTACTTTTATCTTTTTTTCCTCATAAGTCCCAAGATTTGTTCTTTCTTTAGTGATAAATAGTTCTCATGTCAGAATACTGGCTTTTACTAAAAGAAAATTTGTTACTGCTTTTTTAGTATTTATTTTAAATTGAAAGAAACAGTAATAGGAAAAACGTCAGACTTTTAGTAGCCAGTGTTACTGGGTTAGAACTTCTCCATTTGCATAGTGTGATTTGGGCAAGCTTTTAAATATTAGCTTTCACATATAAAAGGAGGATAATATTAACTTATTGTATGGTTGTGAGGATGAAAACAAAAATGTAGACACACTTGTAAGATGAGTGCTTCTTAAGATACTGAGTTGGGGGGCTGGAGAGATGGCTCAGGGGTTAAGCCTCCGCCTTGCAGGCGCAAAGGTCCTGAGTTCAGATCCCAGATCCCACGTATAGCCGCCAGGCGGAAGCGGGGGCGGCCTGCGCTTCTGGTCCTGGTAGGGCGGAGCCTGTGAATCCCGGGGCAGAAGGAGGTGGAGGTGTCCATAGTGGTTCGCGAATTCGTCCATGGTTCTACACACACATACACAGACACACACACACACACACACACACACACACACAGACACACACGCGGCACATACACACGCACATGCGCAGTTGAATAAATAATAATAATAATAATAATAAAAATTAAAAAAAAAGATACTGAGTTGGCTGTTTCCTGTCTTTTTCTTTAGTGTATGAAGGTGATATAGTAAGCAGTGTTCAAATTTTTGGCCTCTCTTTTCTTTTTTTGGTTGTAGTTTATTCCAGTTGAACATTTTGAGTTCCCGAGAGACTTTAGCAAGTTGAGACAACTGAATGTGTATAAAAAAACTAACATTTATTTTGATAAGCTGTTACAAGCCTGATTTGTAACAAGCCTGATTTGATTAACATTCCTGGTCTTATATCCTCTATCCAAAGTGCCTATGCCTATGTGATTCCTTATAGTGTTGATAAAAGACTGCTAAAAAAAAAAAATAAAACCTAAATAAAAAGCAAAGGAGCTGGGTCTGGTGCCTCTTGCATGCATGTAATCTTAGCACTTTGGGAGATCTAGGTGGGAGAATCAGAAGTTCGAGGAAGTTTTAAGACTACCTTGGGTTAAATGAATGGACACCCTGTCACAAAAAGAAAAAAAAAACAAAAACATGACTGCTTTCATTTGTTTCTTGGGTTTTTTGGGAAGGATAGGGAGTTGATCATTTTTCTTGCTTCAACATGATTTTTATCTAAGCACATAGAAAATTATTTAACAAGAATGCATCTCTATATTAAATAATTTCTCTTAAAACAACTAAATAATATATAAAAGGGAGAAGCCTTTTTTAAAGTGGTAATGCAAATGTTGATTTATCTCGCCTGCCTACTTAGAAAACCAGTGGGGTTCTGAACTGTTCATTCATGTGACTTTGCTTTCAAATCTCTTTGAGGTTGAGGTAATGTATAGATGCATTGAGGGTTTCTGAATGTACAATACAGATTCACAATTGTATTTTTGAAACTCTTGGAGACAGTTAAGTTTCTTTATATAGAAATTTTAGTTTTCCCAAAAGCAATGTGGACACATCTATCCTGTTATATTATTAACCAGTGGGTTTTGAATAGTAATCAGTGAAATTGAAATATGTGTTTGCACTGTAACCATATTGAAACCACATGTAGCCAGATTACATACAATGTTATAACCTCAGATGAATTCTGTGACTAAGATCAGATACTTTTAACTTTTGTCATTTTGGAATTGTAAGTTAAAGAATTTTGAATGCTAGCTTGGTATGTTCGTTTTTGATTTTTTTGAGGTAAGGTCATGTTGTGTAGCTCAGGTTACTCCTAGACTAGCACAGGCTGTTCTTGAACTTGCATTCCTTCTCTCTCAGCCTCCCAGGTGCAGGTATTCTAGGCTGTCCTGTAATGCTCAACTTACTTTCAGTAACTTTTTAAGTTTTTTTTAATTAAAAAAAAATTTTATTTACTATGTGTGTGTGTGTGTGTGTGTGTGAGTGAGTGAGAGAGAGAGAGAGAGAGAGAGAGAGAGAGAGAGAGCGAGCACTGTGTCCCTGTAAAGGACCAAGGGTGACTTTGGGAATTGTCCTCGTTTGCTTCACTCTGGGATTTCCCAGGCTCCACCCATAAGAGCTGGAAGTGCAGGCTGCTGCTGCTGCCTTTTCTGTCTGGCATTTTTACATGAGACCTGGGATCCAAACTTAGGATCTTTTGCTTGAGAGGCAGAGTCTTAACCCTGAGCCGTCTCTCAGCCCATTTTTAGTAATTTTTACATGTCTGATTTTTTTTAGTGGCTGCAGTTGCTAAGGTAGCTGTGCCAATACTGATAAGTAGCATCCCTTTTTGAAGGTGTATATAAAAGTATTATTGAAAAATAATGTATGTGGTCTAATAATGCCAACTCAGTTGCTTCTCGGCCTTTTGACTAAAATTAAATGTAGTATCTAATAATGCCAAGTCAGCATTTTACTATTTTGTTCTGGTTTTACAGATATTAGTTAAAATTTGTATTTTTGAGAGCTTATTAGGAAATGTAGTATTGTTATAATAAACTAATGAAAAACAGCTTAAGGGAACGAGGGGTTTAATTTTCTCTTACAATTCCTGGTTACAGTTATTTGTCCAGCTTGGGAGGAGAGTCCACACCAACACCAAGGGCTGAGGAAATTTGTCACACCATATCCATGTAATGGTGGAGAGAGGGACAGTCCTTACTTGCCAGACCAGCATGTCTGGCCAAGTGTACAGAAGGATGCCAACTTTCTCAAATATTCCCTGCATTTTATCTACCTGTCTAGGGACTAGTCTTACCCATTATGGGCTGGGCCTTCCTCATCAATTAGACAATCTCCTTCAGCTTTACTCTGGGTTTAACTCAAGTACTAATCTAAAAATGTGCCCAGAGCTCAAATCCTCAACCATGAAGTAGACACCTGTATTTAAGACAAGGAAATGACATTTGGATTATCTAAAAGGAGACAGAACTGCTTTAAAAGAATTAGTAAGCATTATATCTTAAGTGGATGCAGATTACTCAATTATTCTTTACATTTCTTTGTTCTAATCTTGTTACCTTTTTAATACATTTTAAATAGCAGTTCAAGGTTGTATAATGTGGTGAGGTAAGGATTGTGGTGAAAATAGTCAGTTATTCACAAATACTAATGAAACAAATAACATTCTAATGTCATGTACAGTTTCCTTCAGGGAAATTTGAAGATATCAGTGCAGATGAATTTTCAGTGTTGCATATTGATGATATTCATTTGTAATCAAATATATAATCTTAATTACATGCATGTGTTTTATCATTTGAACTTTGATTTTTGTAAATATAAAATGAGGATAATAGTAATACCTTCTTTTCAGAATTATTGGGTTCAATTGAAATAGTGAATATGAAAGAATTTAGCACAATGTCTGGGATATTTTAATGGTTCAGGAAACATTTGGTAATAGTAATACTTTCCGATGTGTGAAAAATGATCTTATACCACTTATTAACTTTTCTTTTAGATGTGCTGAAAGACATTATGACACCGCCAAATTTAACTGCAGAGGTATGTATAACTATGTCATAGTATTCTGTCTAACTTAAAACCATGACTGTGATCATTGAGGTAAGTATTGTGATGTTGGCCTTAGGCTGTTTTTTGTTTTTTTAATGAGTTGTAGTTGTGCTTTAGAAGAAGACTTACAGAACTATCAAATAAAGTTGCCAAGAATATTGAAGTTTACATAAAATAGATTAAGAACTAGGAAAAACTACTAGACAACAGTAGAATAAGTATCAGTCTAACTCTGTGAGGCACTCAGTGTTATTGTAAGTAATTATGGGGGGAAACAAATGAAACATTTTGTATTGAAGAATGATGCAAAGAAGGGAAAGGATTAAACCAACTATATAAGAGAAGCCTAACAGATAAGAGCTGGGGCTTGCTTTAAATGAATTCTACTGTGGACCTAGGTCAACTCTATCTCAAAGCCAACAATAGTCTTCCAGCAACAAACGCTGCCACAATAGTCAGAAAGATGAGTACTGTTAGCAGTAAAGTGATGTACTTCCTCAAACCTTCCTGAAACCTAGAACGGATCTTCAAACACGATTTGAGAATTCTCAAGCAATACTGATTAAGTCTAAGTTTGCTAAGAATATTTCTTTTTTAGGGGTAGATGTAAGGCTGCTGCCTACTAGGTAAAGCGTGCTGTGTTGAATGAAGTTCATCTAGTTTTAAATAGACATTTTAACAGGCGTTTTAAACTATTTTTGTATACCGCTATTGGGTTGAGAGTGTATTCAGTCATTGTATTGCAGTCTGTCTTGTCACCTTTATATAGCAGTGATCATTGTCTGCCAGAGAGCTTAATCAGTTGTATGTTATACCACACAATACTTTGCCTGAGGTTAGAAGACATGATTTTATAGCAAATTATATTGTAGCAGATAGAACATTCGTATTAGTCAGGATTTTTCTTTATTTTTTTTGATAACAAGGCCCTCTATATCCTAGGCTGATCTGGAACTTGCTATATATCTGGAGGACAACCTTGAACTTGATCCTTCTGCCTGTACTTCTTTTGGGCTGAGATTGTGGGCATGTGCCACCATGTATGGTTTTCGTGGAGCTGGGAATGGAATCCAGGGCTTTATGCAAACTAGGCAAGCACTTTGCCAATTGAGCTATATGTCTTTTAGGCTCACAGTCAAGAGTTTTCAGGATCTTTATAGAGTAAACCAAAGCAGACACTAATAAGATAAAATGCAGTAGTGAGAAACCTAAAATCCTGTTTATAGATGAGGAAAAAAAATGCAAAAGTCAACTCTGACTATAAGGAAAAAGAGACCTTGGATTCTTAATGTTTGTGTGCAAAACCCAATCTTTCATTTGATAAACTTTATTAGCATTTGCATACATTTCATAAGGAAGTTTTTAAAAATAAATACCTTTTTCAAAAAAATGTTTAGAGCCCTGCTAGGAGGCCTGGGTGACATTGGGCTTGGACTCAGCAGTGCTCCCGGGCTATGGTCATGCTTCCTTCAGAGCACAGCTTCCTTCCTGCATGAAGTGAGGAGCGGAGGACTTACCTCCCCTTCTCTAGTGGTTCATTCAAGTATTAGTTTAAAAAAACTTTTATTCAAAAACTAGTTCAATAAGCAATAAATGGTTTTTCTCTGAAAGTGAGGTTTCTTTTAAATTATAGACATTTCTAAAATTAACTTAAACAGTTTCTTACGCTGAGGTTATCTCTTTTTCATCAGTTGCACAGTATCCTTTTGAAGACCATAACCCACCACAGCTAGAACTTATCAAACCCTTTTGTGAAGATCTTGACCAATGGCTAAGTGAAGATGACAATCATGTTGCAGCAATTCACTGTAAAGCTGGAAAAGGACGGACTGGTGTGATGATTTGCGCATATTTATTGCATCGGGGGAAATTTCTAAGGGCACAAGAGGCCCTAGATTTCTATGGGGAAGTAAGGACCAGAGACAAAAAGGTAAGTGACAATGATTTTTTTTTTTCCTCGTCTTTGTGAGTCCAAGAATTTGTTGGAAAACAGATTTTTCCCTAGCTTCATTGAGGTATTTCTGGCAAAATTCAAGATGGATGTGTTTACAGGGTATGGTGTGATGGTTTGAGAAGTAAGTGTATTATGAAGTAAGACTGCCGTTATTGGGCTACTTAATGTTGCCATCACCTGCTTCCTGTAGTCATCCTTTTCCCCTGACTGTGGCTAGAGCATTGAAGATCTCTGTGTAAGCAGTATTTACACCATACTGTTCATTATTATTAAGTTTTGTTACCGTGCTGTACACTGGGTCTTCAGGTCTAATTTCTTGTCTAGTTGAAATTTTGTGCCTTTTGTGCAACATCTCTCATCCCACAGTCTACTCCTCATCTCTGGAAAACAGAAGAGATGTAGTTGCTCATTTGTATTCTTTCCACTAATTGTTTTGAATTGTCTTTGTTTTTGTCTTACTTCTGAGAGAGACTCTCCCTGTATATCGTGGACTGTTCTCAAGTTTACTATCTTCCCATCCAGAGTGCTGAGATTATAGCCTGACTCTGTTCCAGAGTTTCTAGTGTTTCTGTGTTGTTACTTCTTACTCACACTTGAAAATCTTACCTGATTGTTTTGCAAATTTGGTCTCACAAAATTCCTTTATAAAATATTAAATAAAAATATTAATCAGAAGGAATCTAGATATTTCTGGTACTTGCTTGAGAATGTGTCTTTGGATAATTTGAATGCTGTTATGTAATAAAGTATGATTTTTTATAATAAATTAAGAGTTTCAGAAAACTGGAGACTGTTGAACAGCAGTGATACGTTAAGTTCATGCAATACATTTGAAACCCAAAAGTAAACTCTTGTTAAAGCTTTATATGATATTTCAAATAGTCCATTTCTTTGCTATTAAGTGTATACAATGTTAATTGAAAGAATTTTTGATGCATACAAATAGATTAAGAAGCTCAGGATAGCTATAAATGTGAACCAACACAAGGTTATAAACTCACCTTCTCTCCTCCTCCATTCTCTTGCCTCTTTTCTTCTTCCTCCTCTATCTTCTTTCTTTCTTTTTAAATTCCACTTTCTGTTCATTGGTGCTAGTTAAGAAAATTAAATCTTAACTCATGTAAAAAATCATTTTTGATAAGTTATGTGATATATCAATACAAAATTTAAGCCAGAGAGGCTTTTTAACTATGTGTATTCTGTCTTTAAGAAAAATTATGGGGGCTGGAGAGGTGACTCAGCGGTTAAACCTCTGCCTTGCAGGCAGAAGGTCCTGAATTCGGATCCTAGACCCCATGTATAGACGCCAGCGGAAGCGGGGGGTTGGGGGGAGGTGGTCTGCGTTTCTGGTCCTGGTAGGGCGGAGTAGTTCCCGAATTGGTCCGTGGTTCTACACACACACATACATACACATACATACACACACATACACACACACATGCATATGTACAATTGAATAAATAATAAAAAAATTTAAAAAAAGAAAAATTATGATGAAATCTGTAAATGTTCTATCTCTAAATATGTACAAGATCTAAAAGCAAATTTTCGCTTATAGCTTTGATTGCACTGAAACTTTTCAAAGCGTAAAATATAAATATAACCTTAGAAATTATGTCTCATTTTTTTTTCCTCCCCATGCAGAAAGTCAGTATCTATTATTTGAGAGTAGTGAGTAAAGCTGAGTGATTTTAAATTAACCATAATTTAGTTTTGCTTGGTAGAAAATTTTCATGCTAGGATTGCTATTTTACTTTTTAAAACAAATAGAAGCTATGCCAATATTTCTGACTCGAATTTATATATCATCTTTGATAGTCAACTTCAACCTTAGTTTTGGTAAAGCTCATTCCTCACAAATGAAAAAATAGGCTTTTGTCTCTAAGATTCTTCAGGTAAATTTATGCTGCATTGTTTTCTTTGTTTGCCTTCAGATTATTGAGGTCATTTTTTACAAATTATTTATTATCAATACTATGTTAGGAAGGAAAAGATGACTCTATTTTAATCCTAAGGTTGAATAACTAAACTATCAAAAAGAGTTAGGCTTTTATCCAATCAGTAGCATTGTTTAGCTGTAGAATTTGTCTACTGAACATCAGTGGATGTGTATGTAGCAAAGAACTCATAGCTGCTCCATTCTCTTTAAATTTTGCTTATTTGTTCACAATTTCATGCATCCCTCTTATCCTGTTACTTCTCCCTCTCCAGATTCTTCTTCCCAACAAGTCCCATTCTTTCTTGTCTTTTGTGTGTGTGCTTTACTGCATTTACTTAAAGTTGTTTCAGGAATGGGTGAGTGATAATTTCTTCAGGAAGGACAGTTTGCCAGTGGCTACACCAGTGAGGATTATGACTTCCCCTCCAAACCAAATGTTAACTGCGTCCTCACAGAAGGCTGGGGCTTTATGAACCCCCTCCGCAACCGTAGTGGAGTGTTGATGGTACTATACTACACTTGTTCAGGCACCACGGGTGCTGTGAATTTAATGGATTCAATGGCTGTGTTGTCTTAAAGACTGTTTCACAGCACCCCTGTCGGTTTTCCTACTCAATTCTTTCTGCCTCTTCCATTATGTTCCCCAGCCTTACAGGGGATGGATTCCCATTCAGTAATGCTTGCTTCTGTTTCTTGACAAAGCCTCTTGGAATTTTTGATTGAAAGTCTTAACTTTCTTGAATTTGACACTTTCACAGCAGTACATTTTTCATGACAGCTCTAGTGTAAGTTATGCTTCAAAACTTGGCCCTCAATAAGTAGTAGAATCCTTTTACAACAATAGATGAACTGATGTTTTCAAAAGTTTCTCAGTTTTATACTATTCCTGAGTTAAGGTGAACAGGTTGCTGGTCTCAAATTGTGGGTTAAATTTGTTTGGTTGTGGGTTTCATTTATTTATTTATTTGTTTGTTTATATATTTGTTTGTTTGTATAATCAATGGCATTTTCAGGAAAACTGATGGATTTAGAAGTTAATGCAAATTAAGCCAGACTCCGAAAGACATGTTCTCTATCTTACATAGAAACTAGATTTGAGAGAAAGGGAAGAAGGGGAGAATGAAGTAGAAAGGGCACCATAAGAAGGAAGATCTCAGGTAAAAGGAAAGGAAGAGAGCCTCGGCCGGCCGGGGGTGGTGTGGGGTGGGTAATGGAATGTATGGAGATGAAAGTGCTATTTTGGATGAGGAAGACCAGCCAAGAGGAGGGGAACAAGAGAGAAATTGAGGATAATGGGGGAGGAAGATATGTTAGAATAAAGTATAATAGCACACACATACAAAAATGCCATAATGAAACTGTTACTTTGTGTGCTAACAGAAATTTGATAATAAAATTTCAAAGACATTCATTTGCTTCATGGACAGAGTAAAATGATGTATTTTTAACCTGCTAGGAATAGCTATTTTCATTAAAGAAAATTTAGCTATTATAATGAAGCTGAAGTTTTTCCAGAAAAGTATTTTATAATAAATACATTTAGTTACCAAAAGTAGGTTTTTCTTAAAATATGTAACACACATATATAATAGAACTTTACTTAGCCATAAAGAAAAATGAAATTGGCAGATGTCATAGTTACTTTCTCCTGCTGTGCAATAACACTCAAACAACCAACTTAAAGGAGAAAGTGAGATATGTTTGCCTTAAAGGTTCCAGAGGGGAGATTTAGTCTATTTTGGCAGGAGAGGCGTGGCAGGAGGCAGAAGGTAGAGGAGGCTTAGGTGATTGTAGACATTATTATGGAGGTTACAAGAGCAACTAATATTGGAAGGACAGCAGACTAACCATAGGCCCACCCCTTGTGACATGTCTTCCTCCAGTAAGGTTCCACTTCCCAAAGTTGCCACAATCTTCTCAGACATTAATGTCAACTAGGGATGCAAAAATATGAGTCATGAAGGATAACTCATATCCAAACCATGACACTGGATTTGAAAGAAAATGGATGGATCTGGAAAGTATTAAGCAAGGTGTGGCTCCTATAGAATGTGTTCTCGCGCGCACGCTTGTGTGTGTGTGTGTGTGTGTGTGTGTGTGTGTGTAAATGTTGGTAAATCTGAAAAGGCCTGAATGGTGACCAAGAAAGGATAAAAAGAGATGCCAAACTAAAGGTAGAGGAAAATGGGCAACAAAAGGACATGTGATGTAAAAGTGGAAAAGAGACTGGGAGGGAGAGAAGCTGTAAGGGAGCACAGGAAAGGGGAGAAGTGAAGGAGAGAAAAAACAGGCATATTTTGCTTGAAGATGCCATAATACTTAACATTTTGTATGCTAATTAAAAATAATGTTTGCCTAATTCACCATTCCCATACTACTTTTTAAGGTGAACCTGCAGATTTCCATTCATGTAACTGTAAACCATTAGTACCAGAAATCTTTTATTCATTTTGTAGTTTGATAGAATTATATTAGAAATGTCTTGGGAATTAATTTGCTTCTGTTTTATGGAGAGACAATGAGAAATGAAGAAAATTGTTTTCTGTGACATTTATGGGGTGTTGGGGGTCATTTATTGCTGCAGGGAAAAGAGGCAGTTGCCATATTTTTTTTTTGTGAAGTTTGTAGAGTTTTTGTATAGAGTCTTCAGACACTAGGACCTGGTCTTAATGTACGGGTGCAATGCAGGTTGGATAGTGTTATGGGTATAAGCTGACCATAAAATGTATCTTTGTGTTATTAATGCCCAAATAAAACTTTTGGTTTTAAATGTTGCGGAGAAGTGACGGAATTGATAGTTCCTACAAAGAAATGTCCTGAAGGTGAGACAATTGCATAAGGAAAACTTCTTTCTTCTATTCAGTGATATATTATTCTGTTTCCCTAGGAGTCATTTGTTTGTATATTTGATATTCTGCTTTATGGATGTCTGGCAGATTATCAAAAACACATCATCAGTGTCTTTAATTGACCCAACAGCATGTTGCAGGTCAACTTCTGGGTTGGTTTCTGTATGTCCTTCTGAGTGCTTTTATCTCTGCACATGGGTTCAGTACTAAAATAGAGGGCTTACATATTTACTGAAAACTGTGAAAAAAAAAAAGACAGAGTCTATCATAAGAATGTTGGTAAGGGTATATTTTAGAATGACTCCTGTACTGGTTACTCTTTTTCTATTGCTGTGAGACAATACCTAAAGGCAAGCAGCCTAGTGGGAGAAAGGGAAATTTATTCAATTTACAGTTTCAGAGTGGAGATACAGTCATGGCAGGCTGGCAGATGCTGACGGTGGCCTAAATCACATCCTTCATGGAGGCTTTAAGTTGCAGAACTCTTTAAGTTCCATAACTGCAAGAGCAGACCTCTTCTGGATGTAGGGTAGGTCTAATCAACCTCAAGGTCCACCCCTGTGCCAGGCTCCAGCTCCATCATTAACTTCCCAAAAAACTAAAGATGCAAACACATGGGTTTGTGGGGAGAAACACATTTCAAGCCATGACACTCCACCCTTGGTCCACACCGTCTTATTGCTGTTTCATGATACAATCTATAACACAGTGCAACTTTCAAAGTTGCATAGGCTATGTCAGTTTACACAACACCATCCAAAATTCCAAAGCTGCCTGTAAAATCAAAAGACAAGTTACATACTTCCAATGTAAAATGGCATAGAGTAGACTCTTCCATTCCAAAAGGGAGGGATGGGGGCATATCCAGGAAAGTCATCCCAAAAGGGAGAAATGGGGGTATATCCAGAAATGTTTCTTCCATAACAAGACTGAAAACCAGTAGGTCAAACTCCAAATCAGCAAATGAACTTCCTGTTGAACTAATCTCAGTTCCAAAAGGTTTTGGTTCCATCCCTTCAGCAAAGCTGTCTGTATCCAAACACATTATTCACTTGGGCTGGTTCCTCCTAGTGTGTCCTTGACAGATGTCCCATGTTGGCTCTGTCATCTTCACTTCTGTCTAACATCTTCACTTCTCAGTGGCAAACCAGACCTAAATCCATAGTACAAAATGCCCTTCTTGGGCTTCTCTCTACAGGCTTCCTGCCACACACTGCCTGGCTTCCATCATTCTCTGAAACTTTGGAGGAGGAATCCATGACCTCCTTCCTCTTGCATCTATGATGCTGCTAAATCAGGACCACGTGGATGACTTTGGGAGGTTCTTTTGTAACCTCTAGATGGAGATTTGAATCATGGCTTATTCAGCTTCTTTGTTCTGACTCTCAGAATCTCTTCACAGTTGCTTTAGTTGAGAAGCAGCAGACAATTCCTTTGAAGTTCTGCTTTTTATTTAGTTCTTTCCTACCAAAAGAATTTGCATTTATCTGTCTGTCTGTCTGTTATGTGAGAGTGTATGCGTATCAGAGGACACTGTATGATCCTGTGGAGGACTATGGGTGAATTCAGGAATCACCCAGGATTGCTTCACTTATTAGGGCCAGAAGTTCAGGCCTGGTAATTTTTTTTTTTTTTTTTGTGGAACCTGGAATCCAAACTCGGACCTTCTGCTTGAGAGACAGAATCTTAACCTTTGAGGCATCTTTCTAGCCCAATAATGTACATTCTTATGGGAGGAAGTCTTCCTAGAGGATCTTGCCTCAGGGTATAGGGCCTCTTTTATTATCCAAATTTAGAGCAGCTTTGATTCACTTATGGTGCCAATCTCTTCAGTAATAGTCAACCCTTTTGTTTTACATGCAACTGTCTGCATTGTCTTTAAACTTGATTTCACATTTTTCATCAAACTTCACAGTTTTTTGTTTGTTTGTTTTTTAAGGTAGAGTTTATTAGAGGAGAGAAAGAATGGAACTCATGGACTCCACATGCGGAGCGACGTGAGGGGCAAGCATCCAAACTTAAGTTTTTGTCTCTTTCTGTCTGATTCCTTTCTTTATAAAACTCCAAACAAGAAAGCTATAAAACACCATGCCACAATGTCAACTACATTGCCTTGAAGTTTTTGCCACCAAACATTTAACTTCAGGCAAGCTTACAGGACAAAGACAAAACGTAATCAAACTCTCTGCCAATATATCACTCCGTTTGCCCCTTTTACAGATCCAAACACAGTCTCTGTTCTCCTCTCAACTAATACAAGCTGGGCCTCCATGTCTCTAACAGCATCAGTCTCGTCCAGACTCTCACAAGAATGGTTCTTTTGGTCTTGTCTCCTAAGATGCAAAGGCTTTCCCACAGAAATGCCAGCGTTCTCCATATTTCTCCTGACCAACAGTTCCAAAGGCACACTAGCCACATCACATCAGTGGCTATACTTCTCTACTTCTTAGTGCCAGCTTCTCTCAGCTTCACAAAAAGACTTTCTGGCACCAGGTTCACAGTCTCAAAGCAAAACCCTACTTTTCTGGTGCCAATTTCTCCCAATTTCAAATCACTTCATGTTCTGGTACCAAATGCTCGTAATCTTACGGTAATATCCTACTTGTCTGTACCACCTTTTTTTTTTTTTTTCCAATATTTCGATTTTCTTGAGCTATTTTTTTCTATTTAAATTGTATTTGGACTTTTTTTTTTAATAATAGGAGCTGGGTCTTTTTTTATTATTATTTATTCAATTGTGCATGTGCATGTGTGCATGCATGTGTAGAACCACAGACGAATACGGGAACCGCCATGGACCGCCGCCTCCTTGTTTACTCTGTCCTGGGATTCACAGGCTCTGCCCTACCAGGACCAGAAACGCAGGCCGCCCCCGCTTCCACCTGGCATCTATATATGGGATCTGGGATCAGAACTCAGGACCTTCCGCCTGCAAGGCAGAGGCTTAACCCCTGAGCCACCTCTCCAGCCCCTGTACCAACTTTTCTGTAGCACTTCTCTTTATCACTTTTCTGTAGCAGTTATTCTTTGTGCTGTGAGACTCCACTCAAAGTCAAGCAACTTAAGGGAGAAAAGGGAGGTTTATTGAGTTTACTGTTTCAGAAGGAAGAAGACATAGTTATTATGGTAGGAAAGGAACAGAACTGTTTCAGAAGGAAGAAGACATAGTTTTTTATGGTAGGAAAGCTATGGCTGACTGTTAGAAACTGTAGGCAGTCTAAATCACATTCTTCATGGAGGCTGTGAGCTACAAAACTGCCAACTGGAAGACCAGACTTTTGCTGGAGTAGGGTGGTACTAATCAACCTTAATGCTCTCTCCTTGTGACTGCCCTCCTCCATCAAGACTCCACTTCTTAAAGGTGCCATTACTTTCCCAAACAACTAAAATTCAAACACATGAGCCTGTAGGAACAACTCACATTTCACTGTTCTCCTGAATTTAAAGAGGCAATTTCTATTATATGATAAACCTGTGTAGAATCAGTATTTATTCCTTATCCCCAACAATGCAGGGTAAAACACTTTAGTGTTTATTTCTTTGATTAAAATTTTTTCCTTTTTTTTTAATGTTTCATATATGAATTTGGTAAAATTTCAAAATTTTCACACTTTAATCCCCAATCCCTTTCTCTCTCTCATCTGTTCCCATTACAACTCTTCTTCACTCTTATATTTTCAAGTCTTCCTATATGTGGCCCATTGGATTTCATCTGATTTACCTTTAATGATATGTGTCCCAAGTTCTTACTAGAGCATGAATGTGGATGTGTCACCGAGGAAAGCATCTTCCATTTCCCCACATTAGCCTTGGCGCTCATCAGCCTTTCAGGGAGACATGGGCCTCTTGATCTTTCCCTTCCATGGTGAAATGTTGATGGGAAGATTCTCGTGCAGATCTTGTGGGGATATATAACTGCGGTGAATTCATGGATGTGTATAACCCATACTTTCAAGTCCTTTTTTCCCCCCTTCCACTTTATGTGTATTGTGGTATCGTTGCAATAGGTGTATGTATACTGACAAATATATGTGCAGGTGCAAATCCTAATGTTAGGAATCTTCCTCAATCATTCTACCTCTTTGAGTGGAGGGGGTTGTGGGAGTGAGCTTGGGGGCAGGGCCTTAAATTCAGAGCTTGTTGATAATGTTGGTCTTGGCAGCCAGCTTGTTCTCACTGTCCTGTCTCCATCTTTGAGTTTGGAATTGCAGGTGACCACCACACTCATTTGGCATTTTACATGGGTTATAGGAGTCGGAACTCTGGTCTTTTTGCTTGTGTAGAAGCACTTTAATTGCTAAGCAATCCCTCTCTAGTCTGTTTTTTAAGATTTCATTAAATATAAGAGATTTGTATCGGATAACTAAGGCTTAAACATGAATGACAAAACATAAAATGTAAGGCTGGAGAGATGGCTCAGGGGTTAAGACTGCCTCAAAAGCAGAAGGTCTCGAGTTCAGATCCCAGGTCCCACGTTCTTTAAAAAAAAATAAAGCCAGGTCGAAACAGCACTTCCAGCCCTAGTAGGCAGAGCCAAGGAATTTCCAGAGCAAATCAAAAAAGAGGTAAAAGCAATCCAGGTTGATTCTGGAAGTCATCCTTGGTCCTCCAAAGAGATACATATACACATATAAGCATTAATTAATTAATTAATTAATTAAAGCATACATTTCTAAGGTATTTGGCAGGTTCCCAATATTTGAGTAGCATTAACATGAAAGACAAACTAGATCGGAGATGTCTTTTTAAATTAACATGGGGATACTCCATTATGAGCTTGCATAATTTAAATCAAAATTTATTAAACAAAAACCAGGCAAAATGAAGAAAGATTGCTAGGTAAAATTAGTAATAGAAAAACTTGAATACCTCAAAGGGACACAAAATAAGATGTAGGTAATAAGAAAAGTAATAATAATAGGCCATAAATTGTTTTTCTGGTGCTTTTGAATATCCTTAAAGCTTAATTTGGGAAGACAGCATATTTTCAAGGAGAGAAAACCAGAAGTACAAAGTTAGTTTGGGTAGAAGTGGAGTAATTGTAAGGCACGGGAATTGTGAGAGGAGTGGCAAACGAAGTCAGGGGCAGAACTTTGTATGTGATTACTTTACTATGAATTAAAAATAGTTACTGGGGAGACATGGATCACACCACGTAATATTTGAATTAATGGTAATGTGATTCTTTTTAACTTAAGAGTAGTGTGAAAAATGGTTGACAAATCAGAGGCTTGATCATCACTTTCCTATTCCAAAATTGTAGGAAATGATTTAAATAAGTTGTAGAAAATCAGGACTGATACTTTAAGCCATATTTAGGGTCAATTTAACAGATGTATAAGAATCTAAGATTAGTAATGGAAATTAACATCTTGATTTGTCTCTGTATGTGTATACATGTCAGGTCATTAAATACTGATTGCTAAAGCAAATGACCTCCACTCTTGCTTTTTTGGGGGGAGGAGTCATAATGCTAGGCTTTGCTGACTTCTCTTTGTGTGTCCCTTTACATAGCATTACTGCCTCTGCTGTTTCTTCTTGTAGGAAGAAGACAGGTTAGTATAGTAGTTGTATACAAGCTGTGAGGTTTGTAATTTCAACTCAGGTAGTAGTCACACACGAATTGTTGACTATTGTTAACAACTAATAGATTCATATATCTTTTTACTTAATTGCCTAGCTTCCTTTTATAAAGCTAAGTATATATACACTTGCATTAATAAGTATACTACCAGTCATGTGCTACTTGATAGAACTTGAAACTTTGAGAATCATTTATTGCTGTATACAATGTACACTAAAAAACAGATTTCAAGAGAAAAGTATCATTTACTAAAACTAAACTCCAACTAATAATAACTGGAGTATTTGGCCTTACACACTGACATTGATTTACTTTTTAATTGATTGATTGATTGATTGATTGATTGATTTGGAGTCAAGGTTTCATTGTGTGACCTAGACAGACTTTGACAAAATTTTCCTGCCACAACTTCTCAAGAGCTTGCGTTAGAGGCATGTGCTACCACACTTAGAAAATTTCTTTAAATGTCATTTAATCTTTTGAGTAGAAATAAGTTCATATGACTTAAAAATTCATTTTGTTCAGCAAGTATCCTTATCCTGTTCCCTCTGTTTCCCCCGACTCACTGTGCTACATTTTCCTCAAGTAATTCTGAACAAGTTGTGTGGTGAAGTAAATACCGGGGTAAATCATTTTAAGTAAAATTTAAACATTTAACATTTTAAGAATACCTTTTAATGTTAGCTTTTGTAACAGCTCCTCAGATTAGTACTGCTTTACTGGTTTCTTTAAAAGACGTTCACAGACAGATTCCACCTGTGCCAGAGGTATAATCATATGTAATTGTTGTCATTGTTAGAATTTGGATACCGTTGTGTATTTTTAGCATCTCTTGTGTCACTGCATTTGCTGTTTTTATCCTGAAGAACCTGTGAAAAAGGAAAGTGTTCATGTTATTAATCTCATTTTTTCAGATACAGATTAGGATTATATTTTACTTTTTGCATTCAAACCCGCATGCTTGACAACAAAAATCTTGCACCTTGAACTGTAGTCAAAATTTTAAATCACTTGTCACAATTTCAAGTGGCTTACCCATCTTTTGACTACTTAAGAATATTGAGAAACAGGGGCTGGAGAGGTGGCTCAGGGGTTAAGCCTCCGCCTTGCAGGCGGAAGGTCCCGAGTTCGGATCCCAGATCCCACGTATAGACGCCAGGCGGAAGCGGGGGCGGCCTGCGCTTCTGGTCCTGGTAGGGCGGAGCCTGTGAATCCCGGGGCAGAAGGAGGTGGAGGCGTCCATGGTGGTTCGCGAATTCGTCCGTGGTTCTACACATACACAGACACACACATACACACACACACAGACACACGCGCGCACGCACATACACACAGTTGAATAAATAATAATAATAATAAATTAAAAAAAAAAAAAAGAATATTGAGAAACAGACACAGAGACAGAAAGATTACACTTGTTATTTGGCATATCTGTTTTATACTTTTCATTAAAAGGAAGAAAGACTAAAATTCATGTCTAATTTCTAACACATCAAGGAGATTTAGATGCCCAGAAGTAAGTTAAAGAATATTCTCAGGGCTTTTCCCATTTGAACATACCATTCTTTTTTTTTTTTTTTTTTTTTTTTTTGGAAACACCAGGCTGGCCTGAAATGACTAATTAGCTGTTATCTTCCTATCTCTACTTTCTGAGTGCTGGGGTTACAGGCATGCACTACTGTGCTTGAACAGCAATTTACTTTAAACTTATCTTTTATTTCTAAGTTAAATTTTCTCCAAGCTACATTATGTAGTAGGAAACCTGGGTCCCTTTTAGTTATTACAACATTTATTTTGATCTTTTTGGTTTTTATGTGCACATGTGTGCATGTTCGTGGTGTGTGAGCGTGTGTCTGTGGAGGCCAGCGAGCAATCTTGGTGTTGTCTCTTTGGTACCATCCATCTTGTCGAGACAAAAGTCTCTTGTTGGTCTGGATCTCAACCAAGTAGTCGGGAGCCTCAGGAATGCTGTCCCTGCCTTCCTGGTGCCGCTGCAGGCCTTTCCCACAGTACCGGGCTCTCTTTTTTCGTATGGCTTATAGTGGTCAAACTCAGGTTTTCATTCTTGCAAGGAAAGCACTTAACCACTAAGTTTCTGCCAGCCTCTTCGAGATAGATTACTGTGTAGACTAGACTGGTCTTGAACTCTTAGCAGTCTTCCTGTCTCAAACTGTTGATTACTAGGATTGGAGGTTTGAATTGCTACACCTGGTCAGGTTGCCCTTTTAAATACCATGTGAATTAATGTTTTTTAAACATTTGCAATATCTAATATTTTCTGAACCATTTTTTACTTGACCTTTTTTTTTTTTTTTTCCCAACGAAGAAAGGGGACATAAGACCAGCTTTAAGACCCTGGGTTAACTGGCCGTTGTGTTTGTATGATACATACTCTGTTTTTGTTGGACTCTGAGGTCAGCATGACATTTTGCCATTGCTGTTTCTGTCTCTTAAAGGCAGTATGTTTCTTTCTAGTTTGTTATTCGTGATATGCTTTTGCTGGAAAGTAGGTAATCATGAGTATGAGAAAATTACATGTTTTGTGAGTCCATTTTTTGTGAGGAGCTGTGGGCAGAAAGAACAACTGTAGTATAGAGACAATGTGACAATGAAGTTTGATATTCTGGGTTCATGGGTCAGAGTATTGTGGTAATCTGACTAAACGAGATGTTTTAATAACTGCATATGAGGAAATTATTTTGATATTTTTCTTTCTATTGATGTTGTTCTGGTTTATTTGGATGTCAAGCTGAGTTCAAATATTAACCTTTTAAGGTGAGATTTTTATGTTATATGTTCTTCAATGGGAAAAGCCCAGTTACGATAGCAATTTAGTGCAATAACTATAATGGAACTTTTTTTTGAATTTGGCTTCTCTCTTTCTTTTTTTTTCCTATCCACCAGGGAGTAACTATTCCCAGTCAGAGACGCTATGTGTATTATTATAGCTACCTGTTAAAGAATCATCTGGATTATAGACCAGTGGCACTGTTGTTTCACAAGATGATGTTTGAAACTATTCCAATGTTCAGTGGCGGAACTTGCAGTAAGTGCTCTATATTTTTTCCATGTGTCAGAACACTTTTCTCAACATATGTAGATTTATATATATAAAATTTTAGAAGGAAATTTATATTTAAAATTGAGCAAGAGAGTATATTTTTGCAGTGTTGAAATTAGTTGTTTGGCTCTTGGACTAAGGAGATTGTCAAGAGCAATGGGTTTTAATGTTCCTGAAGTCAAATTGCATTTGTGAAAGTAATATTGTATGTTACAACCTCCAAAATGAAGTCTAAATCCTGACCAGATGACTAAAATACCTGTCCCAGCAGAAGTCCTGCGTTAATGTGGCAGTGGAATTCACTAGTTTAATGGTCTTGGGAAGGAACCAAGACCATTCTCTGAGGAAGAATAGTTAGTCACAGTAATGGCCACAGGATGCCGAGAATGAAAGCCAGTGGTGGTAGGGTGTGGCAGCAGTCTTAGATAAGAGCCAGAGACAAGATTGAGTCAAATGAGTTGCACATTAGAGAAGACCTACATTTTTAAATCTTGGCTCCAGTACTAGGTTTGTATACCATCTGCCTCTCTGAGTTTACTCATCAGTAAATGAAGAAATTTTGAAATCTGAAACTTGATAGATAAATACTAAATGAGGTCATACCTGTAAGTCCTTTCTTTGTCATCCTGACCTCTGTGAACCCATCTCAACAAGCCCTGTTCTAGTCTCTGCTTTTTGTGGCTTGAGTTCTTAGCTAGACTGAGGCACCTGAATACCTGGACCAAAAGCTTTTGTTTAATCAAGGGAGAATATTATGGATGGAAGGTTAGGGAGAATATCTGGAAGAATATTATCTTGCCACACAGGAGACAAGACTAATGCTGCAAGCACACAAAAGTGACCAGTAATGGCTTATATTTAAGAAATGCATTATATTTATAACTACAATCCAATTTTATACTTTCAGATGAGATAATTCACAGTTCTTTTTCATATGTCCAATATTCACTAATATTTGCAATTTTTTAGTGAGTTACATTTTAGATTTGAATTTTTGCTTTCTAAAAATTCTTAATAATTAAAATTTTTGCTCTTTATACCTAGAAAATTAATTTCTTGGAGTTGTTTATCTTTGTCAGAGGTATGATCCAATCACCAGATCTTTCTGTGATAAACACAAGTTTATCATAGAGCCCAGATTTATTACTGTAGCATGTTACAAACTTCCAAGGACCATCCTTGATAATTTTTCCATGCCAGTATAATTTTAAACACTTGAGCACAAAACAATGGCTCTTGTAGATGATTGGCATAGGAACTTGAGTAGGTTCCTAGAGGAGAAAGGAAAAAGATAACAAGTGCTCAAACTTTCCTTAGTTTGTATATCAGTACGAGAGTCAAACAAAAGGCACTAAGGAAACAGTAAGGGAGAAAGAATATTCAGTCATCTGTCATATTTACATTAGTTTCTCTAGGGAATTCTATTCTGCCTGCCTGTATTTAAACCCCATTTCATTTTGTTTGGTCTCACAGTATTACATTTGCATTTCTGATCTGTCTAATTTTCCAGTTATCTATTTATGTGTTGTAATTTAATCCTATATATCAAAACTATATTAAAGTACAACTTATGTGGCTAAATAGGGATTGTATATATAAATTGTAAATGCTACATTTACAAAAAATTTTGGACATTGTCAAACATTCTGTGGAAGCTTACTGGTTCTTTATTGAACGTAGGGAAAAGCACACAGCTTAGATTGACATTCAGTCTGAAGGAAATATTAGCAACAGGTTCAACGAAAGCACCCAAAAGGAAATGAGATGGACAAAAAGCAAGTGGAATATGTGATGGGCTGTTAGAACATCTTGAATGGGGAAGTTAAGATTTGAGGTAGAATAAATAATAGATATTACTAGAAGCCGGAGGGACAGTTACAGGAAATTGCGATTATGGGAGAAGAAAAGAGAGTGAGAAGTGAAGTCAGTTAGGTGACTTGCCTCAAGCCAGGGCTGAAGCCATGAAATGGGATGGATTTAACTTTCCCTTCACTACTTGTATCTGAAGGTTTTATCTTACTCAGTTTTGATCTTACTCAAGTAGATGATTTCACAGAAAGTCCTTTCTGAGATTTGGAGTCCTGTGTATTATTTTGATTTTTGATTTTAAACATATCTTGCCATCCATGTGATCCTCAGCGTCAGTGGGACATCACACTTATCCCAGAGTGAAATGCTTGCCTGGAATACTCAAGATTGGATTCCATCCGTAGCATTACAAAGCAAGAAATAAATTCAGTGGGCACTAGAATATAGGCTTGAATCTAGTTGGAAGACAATATTTTGGATAAGCAGAAAGGACAAGATAATTTATTTAGCCTTTCATGTAAGTATGGTGTGGGGTAAGGAATGGAGGAAAGCAGGGAGGGGGACAGCAGCTTGGACCGAGGAAGATGAGGCACCAATGAAGAAAGCGACACTGGTAGTGACAGAAGTACCTTTTGCCAAGTTGTCAGGAGTTTGCAACGTTTCTCTTATTTGAAGGGAAAGTGGCTCTGTAGACCTAAAGTGTTATAAACATTAATAAGATGATCCATGTGGTTTTCTGTCAAAATTCCCTCTCTCCAAGAGAATTTCTGATACTTATTTACTAGATCTAGATCTTGTGATATTTTTAGAACATAGTGTTATAGAAGTCAAAAGAACTGTAGGCTTTTGATGGTAGATCTCTCCTTCTACAATGTAAAGTTCATATTTTATAGACTTAAAATTTTTCTGTTATTTTACTTAAAATATTTATGCTGTTTTACTTGTAGGTTGTGGCTAAAGTACTAGGTTAAAAATCACAACTTTCTCCTCTGTTTTCTTCCCTTTACCCCCACCCCTCCAATCAGGTACTGAGCCCAGGACTTGCACATCCTAGGCAAGCACTCTGCCCCTGGGCTACAGCCCAGCTTTCTGTATTTGCTTTTATTGAAACATTTTAGCTTATTAAGTTTAAGGGAAATTCTAAGTTAGATATATTTGTAATTAGCTTGTGTGTTAATTGGAACAGTTTTAAAATTATTGAAGATGTACTATTTAGTTGCAATCTAGGTTATCCTGTCAATTTTTTTCAGATTCTAAAAATCAGTAATACCACATTCTAGTGATGGTACATTCTAGATCTAGTGAAATTATTAATAAGATTGTAAGACATTTCCATCATGATAATTTTATCACAGCTTCAAAACCATATCTTGTTCATTTGATTATTCAGTCAGTTTTACTACATTAAGACATAAAATGTCTCATTGCACCTTTAGTCAAAGAAGTAAAATTTATTGGCAGATTATTGGTGCAATTTTTTTCCCTTTTTATGATAAATCTCTTACATTTCATATTAGAATTATCATATATGCTTTTTATTAAACATCCCACTTACAGTGTGATTGCTGGAATTGCTTTCACATGTTGAATAGATTAACGAGTGTGTGTGTATAAAACTAGAAATGTCATTCAGCTTAATTTGGCTTTGCCTTGTTCTTAGTCATTGGTCCCATTGATAAAAATGTATTTTTCATCTTGAAGGATGATAATATTTTTGGTGCTGATAACTTTATGAAACATCCATTTTGTGCAAGTTATATCTCTTTCAAAAATCATTTTTTATCTATAAGATTAATCAGTTTCTCTTCAGTTGTCTTTCATTTTTCAACTCTGGATTATAGTACAAATAAGTTTGTCAAATTATTTAGGTAACTTTATAGTCCTCGAATCAACATTCTTTGTAGTTATAAACAAGTAAGTAGATTTTAAAAATAAAACAACTTCCTCTTTTGAAGCATATTTTTACTCTCTTTTAGTTGAATTGCTAACTAATATCACAATGGATTTTTGAGACATTTTAGTAGTAATTTCAAAACAGACTTTGGCAGGGGCCAAATGGTTGTTAATGAAAATGGAGGGAAGGGGAAGAGAGGTTCTATTTCAATTTTCACTTGGAGCTGCTGAATTTCTTTGTAGATGGCTGGGATATTTTCCTTTCTATTTTTCCTGTGGTGCTTTTATATATACCTTTAACATAAATGTGGAAAATAAAATAAATTTGGGCTAGGGGTAAACTATTTATGGTCAGTATTTTCTATTTATGTTAATATTTAGACTTATGTTGTAGAACTTTTAACTTTCTCTTTTTTTTTCCTCTTGTTTTGAACATTTTATTTTGTGCTCTTTGGGTACAAAATAGAAATGCTAGAGCTTCAGTGTACTTCATCAAGTAAGCTTTTAATGTTTTATGCACTTCACAAAAGTGCCAGAAAATCCTTTTATATACGGCAATTCAGGGTTTTTTTCATAATATTAATGTAATGATATTAACGTTGATACTAACATTGCTAGACATCTAGTTTTGGAACTTGTCATGAAATAGAAATTGACTTTCAAATCCATAATGATACTTGGAAGATTCAAATTGAAGAAAGCTTTAACAAGTTGGTTATGTTTTGATCTAATTTTTTTCCCACTGTTTAGTTTTAGATCAGCAGTATGGATGAAGAATTACACTTTATTTATATGTGATTTTGCTGGTGATTTATCATTAAAATAGCTTTTATCTTTGACACTTCCTGTGAAATGATACTAGTTTGTATTTGTATTTAATCATGCAGATCCTCAGTTTGTAGTCTGCCAGTTAAAGGTGAAGATATATTCCTCCAATTCAGGACCCACACGTCGGGAAGACAAGTTCATGTACTTTGAGTTCCCTCAGCCGTTGCCTGTGTGTGGTGACATCAAAGTAGAGTTCTTCCACAAACAGAACAAGATGCTAAAAAAGGTTAGCATTTTACTTTTATTGGGAAAATATCCAAAATAGCTATGATGTTAAAAGAAACCCCAGATCTTTTGCTTATAGCCTTTAGTTAATAAAATATCATTCTGTACAGAGAGGTTGAGATTTATATGCATTTTTGTGACTGACATTGAAACGAAGTGTGATTAGTTTTGTGTTGGATCTGTAGATGCTTTGCTTACTGTGGCATTGATGAGACATAGTGGTGAGTTATCCTAGAAGAAAAAGGTTATGTGGCACAGTAATACAAGGTGACTTAACTTTTGTCACAGTATTAAAGATTGCATGTAAACCATCATTCATTCAGTCCCCATCCTCTTTAAAAGCATAATTAAATAACTAAGAAGTTAGCAACCATTAGTTTGTTTGTAGGTAGAATTAAGATCTGTTTTGTAGCCTTATGAAGTGACACTAACCACTGTACTCATTTTTGATTTATGTTTCTTTGACGCTAGATTATTTAATTTTTAGGTTCCTCAGATTTGTTGAGTATATATGAGAGAAATGGATATAAAGAATGAAAAAATGTGGTATATTTAAATACACACAGTGTTATCAGTTAACTCTGTGCTGCTGTGAGACACAGCACTCAAACAGTGTAAGGGGAGAAAGGGAAATTATTCAGCTCACAGTTCCAGAAGGAGCTACGGTCCATTATGGCAGGAAAGCATATGGCAGGAAATGGCTAGCAGAAGCTGGAAGCAGCTAAGTCATGTCCATCAAGGAGGCTGAAATCGGCAAATTTCTCACTGCAAACAGTAAGAGCAGACTTTTCCTTGGAAGCAGGGTGGGGCTAATTAATGTCTAGGCCCACCCCGTGACTGCCTTCCTCCAGCAAGACCCTACTTCCTAAAGGTGCCCTAACCTTCCCAAACAGCTAAAGATTCAAACACATGAGTCTGGGGGGAACAACACTCTTCAGACCATGACACACAAGTTTATAGAGTTGCTGAGACTTACAGTTTACTGAGCTATATAACTAGAGGAAAGACGCACAAGCTTAGTTATGCAACTCTGTGTTTAGACTATTAATTGTGAACATTTGAAGTGAATCTAACTTGCAGAGTTTTTACCTAGTCCTGGAGAAAAAAACTCTTGCGTATGTAGAGTTCTTGTTGTTGTAAGCAGTGTATTGTCAGAAATAGGGTTTCATTTTCTCAGAAGTCTTTAGGTTCTTTTGAAAAAAGAGATGAGATTTCATTTACTAACAAACTTTAAGGCCAGTAAGATTGCTCAGCTAATAAAACTACTCGCTGTACACCTGAGTGCAGTCCCTGAGGCCCACAATGGAAGAAGAGACCTGATGGAAAGTTGACCCCTAGCCTCCACACAGAACCTGTGCATGTACGCTTGCGCGCTCTCGCTTTCTCACTCTGTCTTTTACACACACTATTAAAGAAAAACTTTCAAATGTTAATTTGATATCAAAAGAAATAGTTATTTCCTTTATTCCAGTAGTAGCTGGGAAAATGTTAAATTTATATTTTTATTGCAGACTCATATTCTGTTTTTCTGCTTAAAAAATTTAGTATATTTTAATGTCTTTGAGTTAGTTTTTTGAAGTGATAATACTGGAAGTATTAGCAAATGTTCAAATATTAAGGTCATTAGGAAGATTCGTTTTTCTTCTCTCCTCATTGTAAGACTGGTCCATATAAAATTTTGTATTTACTTTTATAGATTGATTTTCTTTTGTTGTTGTGTGTGTATTTTTTTTTGGAGATAGGGTCTTTACTGTGTAGCCCCGGCTGGCCTGGAATGCACTGCATAGCTCAGGCTGGTTCCTGAGTCACTACAGCTGCTTTATGTTTTGTTTTTAAAAATAGACGCTTGCCTTGTTATTTCCTTAAACTTAAAGGAAAATGCTTGTTATTATTTCAAGTCTTTTCTTTTTGTGCTTTTCATTAACACATACAAAATTTAAGATTAAATAGTAATATATTTGTATATCCAGGGTTACTTTACATAAATTTCCATGTTTTGATCTCATCTAAGTATCTGATTTAAATAAAAACAGGTTTTTTATAATTAGCACATATGAAAATGATCCATACTTTTGGAAATTTAAATATTAGCTTATTTTCTTTTTACTCTAACATAATTCCTAACTGAACTGCTTTTCTAATGCAATTAAAATTAGTAAAATTTTTAAGAGGTTTGCCGTATATAAATCCTTCTTGGTTTAGATACAGGGAAAAGGTATCATGAAATTTAAGGCATACAACCCTAAGTTCTATTAGCTTCCTAGAAGGGGAAACAGAAATGAAGATAAAATTAGAATAAAAGGCTTAAGTAGCAGCTTAACACAGATAAGAAGTAACCAGGCTTTTGTTTATTATGTAAAAAATCTTATATGTTTAGTTTTTATGTTGGTCAAGAAAGGTTTGAAACCCATCATGGTGGCTCATGACTGCAATCCTAGTTAGAAGAGAGGCTGAGGCAGGAGAATCTTGAATTTCAGCCTTGACTACATAATGAAGCCTCTCCTCACACAAAAAAAAAAAGATTGACGTAATGAACTTATATGACTTTTTAGTAAGACATCTTCATATTATTAGCAAGAGGTAAATTGCGTTGTTCTCTTTTGAGTCAAGTTCTCTGGCCTAGGCTAGCCTACAGGTAAATGTAGTCCAGGTTAGCTTTGCAGTGTCTTAATTGCTGGTGAATGAGTGAGTGAGTGAGTGAGTGTGTGTGTATTTTCATGAGTCAACCAGCTAAGAAGCTTTTTTTTTAAAAAAAAATTGGCATTTTTTTACAAAAAATATCAGAAGTACACCACTCTTAATTTATTCTGAAAATTGTGAAAAATGAGAGCCTCTTGGGTTTTATTGCTGTAGAAGTAAACATGTAGCTGTCATACGTCATTAGGGAGATTTTACTGCCTTTCAAAGAGTTTAAACAAAATCATCTGAATTTTGCTTATACCTACATACACAAACTCAAAGCATTTAAAAATGTTATTAGAATGTTAAAGCAAGTATTTTCCTTAGAATTTTAAGAAGCATATAAATTATTTTAGATACTACATGATTATGTTTTTGTTCTAAATTTTTAATAAGATAGTGAATAAGAATAAAAAGATAGCCAGCAAGTTGTGTTTACCTTCTTTCAAAATATTAAGTGATATATAGCTTAATTTTGTTGATTACTTGTGGCCAATGTTTTAAGTAAGTGATAAATACTCTTTCAAAAAAAGAGAATCATTTTATTTCTTTTTTTCCTGTTTAGGACAAAATGTTTCACTTTTGGGTAAACACTTTCTTCATACCAGGACCAGAGGAAACCTCAGAAAGAGTAGAAAATGGAAGTCTCTGTGATCAGGAAATTGACAGCATTTGCAGTATAGAACGTGCGGATAACGACAAGGAATATCTAGTACTCACTTTAACAAAAAATGATCTCGACAAAGCGAATAAAGACAAGGCCAACCGATATTTTTCTCCAAATTTTAAGGTTTGTTAAAATTTTTTGGAGAAGGGGTAATGGTGGTGATAGTGTCGGCAGTCATACTTGTGCGTAGCTAAAGAACTTGTTTTAGTCATTCTAAATTAATCATGCTCATGTTTTCTAGTTTATAAACATTCCTAAATGGTTGTTTGTCATTTTTGTCTTTCCTATTTATTATTTTGCTTTTTTTCTTTTTAAGCCAAACATTTTTCCTTTTTTAACGTTTTATTCAGATGTAAGAAACTTAACTATAGTTTATAAGCACAAAAGTGAAAATATAATCCATTTCTTTTTTCTTTTCTGTAAATTTACATTTCTCTGAGGCCTTACCTCATTTTTTTTTTGTTTGGAGACAGGTCTTATTATCATGTACCCTAACTAGGCCTCAACTTGTCTTACCATGTACCGTAACTAGCCCTCAACTTGTCTTACCATGTTCCCTAACTAGGCCTCAACTTGCCTTACCATGTACCCTAACTAGCCCTCACCTTGTCTTACCAAGTACCCTAACTAGCCCTCAACTTGTCTTACCATGTACCCTAACTAGCCTTCAACTTGTCTTACTGCCTCAGCCTCACCTGGCAGCCAGCCACTAGCTTTGAAAATGTCTTTCCCTCTAGTTTTACTGTTTCAATAGTTCAAGACTAAGTTTCTGATTTTAAGTATAAACTATTTGGGTTATCAGAAAACATATATTGTGGTAAGTTATGAAAAAGAAGAGACTGGCTAGAGAAGGAGAGGTCTAATTGAGGTAAAAAAGGTAAAAAAGGAAAAAAGGTAAAAAGGGAAAGGTAGATCAAAAGTCATGAGTCCAGACTGAGCTGGTATATTTTTGTCAGAAGCCATTGTAACTGTAAAAGAGAATACACAAGAACACTGTTCTGGTGTGAAGTTACTGGAGTGTTTTCAGCAGAGAAAAGACAGAATATATGGGTTTTGTCTTTAGTGTCATTTTAGGCCCTTAAATAAGAGACTGGCCAGGAAAGCTGGGGTGGGGGGAATGGGAAGAATGAAAGCTAGGAGATCTGTGAAAAGGCCATTGGCCTGGCTTAGTGCAAGTGAGAAGCAGCTGCTGGACTAGAGTGAAGCAGGGACAGGTGGTGAGAAACTGTCAGATCTGTTTGATATTTTGAAGGTAGAACTGACAAAATGTATTTTAGTTATAAGAAAAGAGGCTTGAGATAGGTGAGAAGCTATGCAGATAGAATAAAGATCTGACTTAGATCTCATACTCAACTATCTACCAAGTGTGTGTCTTTTTTAACAAGTTCTCTGGCCTTTCTGGGTCTTCGTTTCCTTTATGTTGAAGATTCATGTAACGGCTGTTAACTCACTCTGTTAGACCACTGTGTTGATCTCTGCTTCTAACTTCCTTCTCTGTTCACTTACAGGTAAAGTTTTTATGGCCAATTTAACCACTGCTATGTCAATTAACGTTTCTGTTTATATAATATCATTAATATGAGAAAATAGATTGAGTTTCAGGTAGAGGTAGTAAGGGAAACATTTTTGGAACATTTGTTATTGAATTTTGTGATTGAAAACATGTTTTGTGAACTCCTGAGGTCATTGCCTTTGGTTTGCATTTCTTTTGTGAAATTATATAGTGATTATAACTTAGGTTTCCTTTAATGTTTTATTTTATTTGAGAGAAGAGCGACAGTATAGGGCAGCTTAGAAAAGTTGTTCTCTTCCTTGACCATGTGGACTCTGGAGTTCCAACTCAGGTTGCTAGATATGTGTATAGGTGCCTTTACCCACTAAACCATTGTGCTGGTCCTAGCTTACATTTAAAAAGAAAATAGCATATCAGCATTTTAGTTTATCTTTCTGTGTGTAGAAAGAAAATTTAGGAAATCTTAGAGTCATATGAAAATTATGTTGTAGTATTTAAGGGAATCTGCTAAAACAAATGTCTTCACTAAGTAATATGAAGCTAGTCTTCATTGTCATATTTATTTTAAACTTTTTTCCTCTAGGTGAAACTTTACTTTACCAAAACAGTAGAGGAGCCATCCAACCCAGAGGCTAGCAGCTCAACTTCTGTGACGCCAGACGTTAGTGACAATGAACCCGATCATTATAGATACTCTGACACCACTGACTCTGATCCAGAGAATGAACCTTTTGATGAAGATCAGCATTCACAAATTACAAAAGTCTGATTTTTTTTATCAAGAGGGATAAAATACCATGAAAAAAAAAAACTTGAATAAACTGAAAATGGACCTTTTTTTTTTTTTTTTAATGGCAATAGGACATTGTGTCAGATTACCAGTTATAGGAACAATTCTCTTTTCCTGACCAATCTTTTACCCTATACATCCACAGGGTTTTGACACTTGTTGTCCAGTTGAAAAAAGGTTGTGTAGCTGTGTCATGTATATACCTTTTTGTGTCAAAAGGACATTTAAAATTGAATTAGGATAAATAAAGATGGCACTTTCCCATTTTATTCCAGTTTTATAAAGTGGAGGCAGACTGGTGTGTATGCGTAGGATTTTTCCTTTTATTTTCTGTCACCAACTGAAGTAGCTGAAGAGCTTTGTTATTTACAGGTTCACATCCTACCCCTTTGCACTTGTGGCAACAGATAAGTTTGCAGTTGGCTAAGAGAAGTTTCTACAGGGTTTCGCTACATTCTAAATGCATGTATGTGGGTTAAGGGGATTGAGGGAATGCTCAGAAAGGAATAAATTTTAGCTGGACTGTGGACCATATACCATCTCCAGCTACTTAAATACACCTTTCTTAGGCATGCTACAGTTACTAATCTGGACATTTGAGGAATTGGCCGCTGTTACTGCTTGTTGTTTGTGCATTTTTTTAAAAAGCATATTGGTGCTAGAAAAGGCAGCTAGAGGGAGTGACTTTGTATTGGGGTACAGGAATGAACCTTCTACAACACCTTAAGAATCCACAAATGAAGAAAGGTAAAAGTAATGTGGTCATGATAAAAGACACAGCAACAATGACTTAACCATACAAATGTGGAGGCTATCAACACAGAATGGGCTTGAAACATGACGAAAAATGACAATGATATATTAATGTTTTCTCGATCGTAATGACTGCTCCATCTCCTATGTAATCAAGGCCAGTGCTAAAAGTCAGATGCTATTAGTATCTACATCAGTCAACAACTTACACTTAATTTTTATTAGTTTTTCAATCATATACCTGCTGTGGATGCTTCATGTGCTGACTGCCAGCTTCTTTTTCTCATTAAATATAAAATATTTTATAATACACAGGAAATTTCAATTTGAGATTCTACAGTAAGCAGTTTTTTTTTCTTTAAAGATGCACTTATTCAATCCAGTAGCTGTCAGACGTTCCACTCTTTTGACCTTACACATTCTATTACAATGAGTTTTGCAGTTTTGCACATTTTTTAAATGTCATTAACTGTTAGGGAATCTTACTTGAATACTGAATGCGTATAATGTGTATATTAAAGAAAAGACATTGTTTGTGTTAAAAAGGAAATTAGAGTTGCAGTAAATTTCCAACACTGCACAAATGAAAAGGCATTTAATTGTTTCTGTAGAAATTGCCCTACATATGCTCTATTGACTTGATATTGAGAGAATAGACCTTTTTAAATGTGCAGTGTTGAGTCATTTCTTTATAGTGTTAGAGTTGGGATTAGGACTTCATTTTCACTTCATAAATATCATATGTTTGATATGCCCAGACTGCATACAATTTAAAGCAAAGTACAACTACTATTGTAATGGCAATGTGAAGATACTATCAAAAAGGATTTTTTCCTAGGAATTTGGTGTCTTTCAAATTATAACTTGACCTTGACATTTGAATATCCAGCCATTTTATTTCTTAAAGGTGTAAAGTCCCATTTTCAATAACTAATGGTGCTGAAATCGTTCACTAGCTGTGGTCTGACCTAGTTAATTTACAAGTACAGATTGCATAGGACCCACTAGAGCAGCATTTGTAGTTTGATGGTAAGTAGATTAGGCAGAACTTCATCTAAAATGTTCTTAGTAAATAATATTGATATCTTTTCCATACCTCATCAGTTTCACTCAACCAATAAAGTTTTTTAAATTTTAACAAAGCTCTTAGGAGTTACACATTTATATTTAAACATTGATACATGGAATATTGATTGATTGTTCATAAGTTAAACTGGTAGGTAAAGTTAGAAACAGCTATTCCTAAGATCTCACCATTGAAGTTTGTATGCCACCTTGTCTTTCATAAAAGCTGAAAATTATTGACTAAAATGAAAATCGACTATTCTTATTATGAATACTGTTCCTTGTTACAGTTTTGGGCACAGCATGCTAAAACCTAACTTGTATGTTCCAATATGTAACATAGAGGGCCAGGTCATAAGTAATGACATTACAATGGGCTTTTGCACTGTTATTATTTTTCCTTTGGAATGTGAAGGTCTGAATGAGGGTTTTGATTTTGAATGTTTCAGTGTTTTTGAGAAGCCTTGCTTACATTTTATGGTGTAGTCATTGGAAATGGAAAAATGGCATTATATATATTATATATATAAATATATATTATACATACTCTCCTTACTTTATTTCAGTTACCATCCCCATAGAATTTGACAAGAATTGCTATGACTGAAAGGTTTTTTGAGTCCTAATTAAAACTTTATTTATGACAGTATTCATAATTAGCCTGAAATGCATTCTGTAGGTAATCTCTCCCAAGTTTCTGGAATGTTTTCTTAGACTTTTTGGATGTGCAGCAGCTTACATGTCTGAAATTACTTGAAGGCATCACTTTTAAGAAGGCTTACAGTTGGGCCCTGTACCATCCGAAGTCCTCTGTAATTCCCCTGGACATTTTGCCATCCTTACAAAGGGTAGTTGAATAAATAGCATCACGTTCCTTGCTGTGGCACAGGTTATAAACTTAAGTGGAGTTTACCGGCAGCATCAAATGTTTCAGCTTTAAAAATAAAAGTAGGGTACAAGTTACATGTTTAGTTCTAGAAAATTTGTGCAATATGTTCATAACGATGGCTGTGGTTGCCACAAAGTGCCTCGTTTACCTTTAAATACTGTTAATGTGTCATGCATGCAGATGGAAGGGGTGGAACTGTGCACTAAACTAAACTGGGGGCTTTAGCTATAGTACTTGGCAGCGTTGCCTTCTACCTGCCAGTTCAAAAGTTCAATCTGTCTTCATATAGAATATATATACTAAAAAAATTTCAATCTGTAAAACAGCCTTACTCTGATCCAGCCTCTTCAGATACTCTTGTGCTGTGCAACAGTGGCTCTGTGTGTAAATGCTATGCACTGAGGATACACAAAATATGACGTGTACAGGATAATGCCTCATACCAATCAGATGTCCATTTGTTATTGTGTTTGTTAACAACCCTTTCTCTCTTAGTGTTATAAACTCCACTTGAAACTGATTAAAGTCTCATTCTTGTCATTGTGTGGGTGTTTTATTAAATGAGAGTATTTATAATTTGAATTGCTTTAATCCATTGAAATTTTAAGTAGTGGGCAGCCAACTATGAGTACAAAGGACCTTAGGTTTGTTTTTCTCCTCTTTCCCACCTTCCTTCAAAGCCTGCTTCATAAGAGCGTGTCCTTTGGCAGCTCAGCAGTAGTATCTGTCTGCTCAAGACTGAAGAAGCACTTTGAACCTTAAGTCATTACTTAATAAGTTGTTCCAGGACAGTGAATCGTGTTTTAATCTTGAAAAAGTTCAAGGTTTTTGGAAAATGGTAATTTTTGTGGCGCCTGATGTCTGAAGAGCGCCCAGCATGGGTGTGATGTTTTTGAGTCTGTCGCGTGGCTTTCTCTGTTCTCGATCAGCGGCAAACGTGGAGAGCTCCATCAGTACTTCTTCCACAACCACATTGAGAGCGGGCTCAAATGGAATCTCGTTATTTCTAATTCTTAAAAGCTTACAGACCTTGGCACATCCTTTCAACAGAACCAGGAGATAGTTTTGTGTAAATGCAGTTTGTACAAATGCTTTGAAAGCAAGCAGACCAATAATGTCACTGTGGAATTCTAATGTTTCACATTTTTGGCTTCTCTATGTGACTTTCGAAGGTAAAATGTGAATAATGTGTAATAATGTAAAGAGATAATGAAGTTTGTATGTATTTGCACATCTTCTTTACAGGATTCTTAGGTATTCTGTCTGGATGACCACTTAAGAGTGTAAAAGTATTTTGATTTATAAGATATTTTGGTAATATTGGAAAAACCAGAGTTTACTGGCATTTGTCTATCCTGGTTACACTGTGATTTGAACTGACTTGGTTCAGTAAACACATTGCCATTTCCATTGAGAACTTAAAAATCACCAATATTTAGTTTGTAGGCTTCCAAAAATTCAGTACCTTTAAATCTAGTTAGTTAATCGCAAGCAAGGAACTGTCTTGATTATTTTATTTTTGGTAGATAATGAGCTATAAATGTAAAGCACAGACTTTAAATGGCTTACGTGGAGCTTTTAATTAGCTAGTATAATTAGCAGAAAGAAATGCTTTTGAATGGAAACAGTAATACTTGATCCAATCTGGTATAAGAACAGTACCTTAAAATTACAAAGTAATAGAACACTTTCAAAGATGAGATATGAGGCTAATTTTTGTATAGAATTATACAGCTGTTGGGAACCTAGTGATAATGTGCCTTTTACTGTTAGAACAGATTTTTATGGCCATAATCTTGCTGTTTGTTCTTTTTTCAAAATATCTTCCTCATACCAGAATCAGTGGATAGCCTTTAACATATCAGCTGATAGCTTTAAAGATGTTTAATGTGAAGAAAGGACAGTATAGTGTCATTAATGGATAGGACTCTAGTTTTTGAAATTGGCATTTTGAGGACACTTTCCCTATATGACAAGATCATCTCATTTCACCACCTCTGGAGATAGTCATCATTAAATATATTAGTGACACTACATATTTTCATTTTTGTTTTTTGGGTTTTTTTTATTTTGCTTTTTTTCTTTTCTAAAAATTTTCTTTTCGAAAATGAAATTTGTACTGTGCATATTTCCAAAGCCCTTTAGCTTAGTTATTTCCCTTAAGAAGTGGACACTGATTTGGTAGCTTTCTAATGGTATAGATACATATTATGTGCAGTTATGGAAACTTTCCAATTCTGTGGATCAGTCTGGATGTCCCTTGCTGGTATTAGGATTATGAATGTCTTTATAAAAACAGTTCCATTGATAGGCATGTGTGTATTTGAGGATCATTTTAAAGTGAATTGTGAAAACTGTATCAGCCATTACTTTCATCACCTTCCTATTCTTGTGGGTTGGTATAAAAGAAAAGTGAATTTCAGTTTTTGTAGTTCCCAAGTAGTTGCTCAGTTTGGAGCATGTATCATTTTCTGCCTCTGCTGAATCAAGCAGGAACCAAGCCCGCTGCTTCTCACCCAGTCGTCTGTAAGTCTGCGTGCTCCTGTGCTGCACCACATAAAATACCCTCATGTTTCACTGATGTTGGTCTAATCCTGGAACCATGCTTGCTATTGTGATGGGCTTAGAGCAAAAGACATAACTCTTGACAGTAATTTTGATGAACCGTTTAACTGAAAGCATTATGTAACTTAGGAAACAATGTTAATATCACTGAAAACATTTTTATGTGAGGAGTTAACTGCCATTTTGAGCATTACTGCATTTTAAAATAAAGCTGAATATTTTTAAATGAAGTGTTTAACAAGGGTTTATATTTTTCATTTTGGAACATTGACGTGGATTCTCATTTGTCATAATGATTAGTTTTTGTGTGGAATAGAGCAAGACTTGCGATTGTGGGTCCTGTGTTTCAGCTTGCAACAAAATTCTTAAATGTTTGAAAGTATCTTCTGTAGCCAGTCATTTACTTGATGTTATTTATGTACACTTTCAGGATTTCCTGCCTACTCTGGGCAGTTGTTCACTTACAAATAACTTTTTAGGAACTAATTTCTGTTTCCATTAAATTACTCTCCATACCCTAATGAGTTTGCAAGTGTACATGTGTGTGTACGGGGGGGGGGGGATGCTATGTGTGGGCAAATTAGTGTTAACATTTCTAGACTAGAAATTAATTTGTGTTAAAAATTTCCCACTGGATTTTTACATTTCTTTTTAGTTAAAGTGTTTCTTTTGGATGACCTTTGACATGATGAGGAATTGAATATTAATTTGCAGTGGGTACATTACTAATGGGTGTACTGATGAGTTATTTAAATGTGCATTAAACCAAAGTTGGCAGTTTGAGGATTGTATTTCATCAAGCTCTTTTTTGGCTACTGATAAATGTAAGAATATCAATGACTTTGAAAAATGGTTTTCATTTGGAAACTTTTGTTAATTACTTTTTAGCTTTTCATTCATCCAAAAAATATCAAGGCCCTGCTGTATCATTGAGTAAAATAAACACTCTGTTCTTACTATGGAAGAACTTTGGTTCAATGGGAAAAATTGCTGGAAAAATACAGGCTATGTACATGCTGATGCTTGTTGCCCCAGACTTCCATTCCCTTGGAGTTTAGAAGGGGCCTGTTTAACTTGTTCCTTCCATTGAAATAGCTGTGGGACACTTCCACAGTAACAAATGAAAGTTGAGCTGCCCAGTTTCTTCCGTTGTAGAGGTCAAAGATGAGAGGTGCTCTAGATTGTAGGACTTGTACATGGAGCATCAAACTTGCAGATTCTCCCTGCATACTAAACTAACTGCAATTAGCACAACCAAGAAACGATTTTATTTTTGGAAAAATGTCAATAGTTTATTCTAATGTCATGCTTTGGAAAACTGAGGATTTCTTGAGCATCAAAGAGCTGGGAATCAAAACAGACTCACAAAGAAAACGACATCTTTAAACAACGTGGTTCAATTAAATTGCAATACATCCAAAAGTTAGTGGAGCAGCAGTTTCTGTGATTCATCAGTCTTTGTTCCCAGTGAACCATATGTGAGTGAGTGAGGAGCAGGTTCCTGCTTTTGGGGAGAACAGATGACAAGCGGACCAGGTGTAAGACCTGTAGAGGAGGGAAACTAGTAGGCGACTGAGGGAGATGGCTGAACTGGAGAGAGTCCCCGACAGCTCTAGAGTGGCCAGGTTTTAATAGACTGCTTATTCAGTCAGCAGCAAGAGTCCTCTGTAATATGGCATTCTGACTGTACACCCCTTCCTTCATCTCAGAAGCTTTAATGGATACCATCCTAATAGCCACAGTGTTCCAAACCATTTTGTCTTCTTGTTTGGCAAAAATCTATAAACCGCCCCTCTTCATTCTCAGAGTCTTCAATTTTTAGTATTTCTTATACATGCTGTGTGTGTTGAAAACACTAATGCCACTTTTCAGAAGCAAAAGTCCCATTGTGACCTCCAATGTTTTTGTAAAGCTGCAAGGAAATGTCATTTCTGATTTACTGATGGGAAACAAGCTATAAATTTTGAGTAACTCAGGAAACAGACGTGGGATTTATGGCCTTGCATTTTAATCCTGAACTCATTAACCAGTTCTCAACTGATAGCCAAAAACTTGGAGAGTAGCGATCTAAATAGCTAAAAATACTTTTCACCCATGTAGAATCCCATCTTTTACTCACATTTAAGAAATTTAAATTTGGGGTCAGGCAAGATGGCATAATTATTTGATGGATATCCATGATTTTACAGCATTGACATCTTTCAAGTTCTCTCCACATCAGATCCATAGAATTGAATATGAAATCTTAAAATACTGTCCACTTATTTCCTCTTTTAGAATAGGTTCAGAATATTTTAAAATAACATTTTGTGGGCAATTAGTTTTATTATTTGTCATTTCACTTTGCTTTCGGGAGGACAAAGCTGCTCAGTGAGTTTTCCCAGTGTGAGAAAAATTATATGAAGTTAGAAAAGAAAAAGTCTTATTTACCTTTTGCTCTGGCTTGAGAGTTAAAGTTTGTATAAAATGTACCCTGCACATGTTCCACTGGATTTTTTTTTAAATGTTTTTTTTTGTGTGTGTGTGTTTTTTTTTTTATTCAACTGTGCGCATATGCGTGCGTGCGCGTGCGCGTCTGTGTGTGTGTGTGTGTGTGTGTGTGTGTAGAACCATGGATGAATCGGGAACCACCATGGCCTCTCCACCTCCTTCTGCCCAGGGATTCACAGGCTCCGCCCTACTAGGACCGGAAACGCAGGCCGCCCCAGCTTCCGCCTGGCGTCTACACGTGGGATCTGGGATCCGAACTCAGGACCTTCCGCCTGCAAGGCGGAGGCTTAACCCCTGAGCCACCTCTCCAGCCCGTTCTACTGGATTTTAAAAGTACATTCCAGTGGTATCGTGAGCTATTAGCTACTAGCTAATTAGAGAAATGATGCCATTAAATTTTCTAGGCCTTATTATAAGTAAGAGTAAGGTATTTAAATTTCACGAAGGCAAGTGAAAGTGACATTTTTAGTTTTAATATTTCCATAAAAATATTGACCAAAAAACCTACCATTTTATATTGTTACCTTTAGCAAAGGTTTCTCATCTGAGTAGCCCAACTAGGCACTCAGCAAGTGTGAGTTAATGTGCCTCCTATGTCAAATTAGAATTGCTGTAGGAAATCACAGCAGCTTGTAGACCAAGCAGAGGGAGGAGCAAATGCAGTGGCCTGATACAGGAGCAAAGAGAACCAGCTTAGAAAACAAAGTCAGAGTACGTGATGAGAGTGGTGTAAGTGAGTTTTGAATAAACCCTTAGAATCTATCCCACTGGTAGCTAAAACTCTGTGCACCAGAACCCAAAAGTAGCCATCCTGAAAAGTAAGCAAAAGCACGCAGCCTGTGAATGGAGTCAGAACAGAAAAGTCAAGTGTCTGTAGTGACTGCCGCGAGGTGATTTGCACGGTGCAATGGAACAGCAGCAGTGTGAGGACTTTCTACAACGAAAGTTTCACGCAAGGATCTGAGGCCACCGGGGCTGCGGGTGGGATCCTTGCATGTGTTCCAGCTTCCTCCCACCCCAGTCCTCCTGTCTTTGAACTGCTACACACCATAACATGGAGCTGGGATTGGAGCTACCACTGAGCAGAACCTGGTCTGCACTGCACAGTTGGTGAATGAGCAGTTTTCTACAAAATTTCTAACGGGACCTGGAGAGTGCTGCATGCTATCCCACATTTATTAACCAGGAAAACGAAGGAATTGTAACCAAGGCTCAAGGAAACAAAGTCGGAGTAGTCAACTGCAGGAGGATGGCCTGGATGTAATCAACAGATGTAATGGCAGCTACTCTAGCTATGCTCCATGTGATCAAAAATGAACACGAATAGAATGATTCTCAACAAAACTGGGAAGAGAACTGCATGAAAATTTTATCCAAATGACGATCTGCACTAACAACTAAATGGGTGATAAAATGGAAATGACAGAACATCCAAACTTGAAGATAATATCCAAGTTTAACGATAGCTTGAGAGTCTTAAAGGTGGACATGGCTTTGAAAAGCAAAATGTATCCATCAGACTGCAATTGGCTTCCGGGAACCTTAATAAAAGATGGATCCCAATACTTTCATGTAGCTGCTCCAGATAAGCAGGAAGAAGTCCTGCTTTTGCCAGTTAACGTTGAATGAGTACCAGTATCATAGGCCCAGCAGGGTGATTTTGGAACTCTATATCAATGAGTCTATAGACAAATCAATAAAATATACTTTAATGTTACATCCCAGGCTTACAATGACCTCAAAGAAGAAACTTATAAAGAAATAATTACTGGTTGGATCCATTAAGTTGTATACTGCAATAAAAACATTTCGGAAACAGCAAAGTCCTCATTAGTTCCCAGTCAGGTTCGCCACAGAATCAGGTTAACTGCTTTGTTTGCCAGCCCAGAATGCTTTGATACAGCCTTGGCAGTAAGACCTCTCTCAGTGTGACTTATTTTACAGGATGTCACAAAAAATTGACCTTTTATGTATGTTAAATACATGCTTATAGAAGAAGATTATAATAGAAGGATAGTGTTTAATGTTTGACAGAAAACACTAAAGCAAGATTGGAGACAAACTAAGTGGGTATTATGTTTATAGAAATGGATTCCTGATGGTGGATATGAAGTTCAGGATATTGGAATAATTTTATCTCTTTACATTAGAACCACATTATTTCCCAAAGGTAGTATAAGTTCTTTTAATGGCTGTAATAATTCTCAGTTTAAATGTTCAGCAATGGTTACATTGCATTTACATGGACTTTCATGTATGCTTCTACACTTGGTCTCTTCCCACAGTCCTATACATCATATGCCTGAGGTAAGCAGATTTGTGAAGTGGCAGAACCAAGGTGTAAATCTAGGTGATTTGGACTCTTGCATGTACATAGATGCCGTGTGGTTGAAACTTTGGTCCCCATTCTGTGGTTCTGTTCAGAGGTGGTGGAACTTTTAGTAAGTGAAGCTAGTGGGAGGAATTAGGCCCTTTCCTGTCTCTTCCTGGCCACTGGGACCATCTTCCATCATGTGCTTCCATGGGTCCAAAGCAAAAGGCTGAGACTGTGAACTGACACTGCCAAAAGTGTGAGCTAAATAAAACTTTCCTCCTCCTAAGTGGGTTGCCTCAGGTCTTTTATTGCAATGACAGAATGCCAAATTACACAGCATGCCAGGTCAATGACAACTGCTCAGTTATTGAGCTGAGACTTAACTATGGGGATATATCTGTTAGTTCCTGCAAAAAATGAGATCTTTCATTTTCTTTAAAGAACACAAGCTTTAAACTGAAATAACAGTGGTAAAAATTATGGTTCTGTAACTTTACATTTTTTTTTTTTAGAAAACTTCATTCATTTGTGTGTGTGTATGTGTGAGAAAGAGAGAGAGAGAGAGAGAGAGAGAGAGAGAGAGAGAGAGAGAGAGAGAGACCACTGTGTGTCCCTGTGGAAGCCCAAGTGTGACTTCAGGAATCATCCTGGATTGCTTCTATATTCTTTTTGCTTCCCATAGGGTTTTCCTAGGCTCCTCACACTAGGGACAGAAGTGCAGGTCACTGCTATTTCTGCCTGGTGTTTTTGCGTGGGACCTGGACTCTGAACTTGAGACCGTCTGCTTGTGAGGCAGTCTTAACCCCTGAGCCATCTCTCCAGCCCACTTTTACATTCTTTTTACATGTGTAATGTTTGAAGATCTTGGAGAGGTTTCGTCAATGATGTTTATAACCTAATAAGACCATTGCATATCAACACAAATACTGTGTCTTAATAAAAATATACCTTCAATGAAAAAAATCTTAGAGATGAGTGTGTTCCTTTGGAAACATTTATTCATGAATCTTGAATACTTGGCATAGTACAAAGCAGTTGCTTTGAACAGTGTCCATTTATTCATGTACACTTCTGCACGTTGTCTATTGTGATATTTTGGTTATAATATATGAAGAAAATACAAAGTATGTGATATTCTAAGTCTTTTCAGATAATTGTAAATACCCGACATTATCAAACTGATGAAGTTATAATTGCTTTCCCTTTCTGGTCTTTGTTTTGAGACAGGGACTCACTGTGTAAGCCCACTGGTCTGAAACTCCTTATGTAGCTGTTTTTGCTTCCTGAGAGCTGGGATTTCAGACCTGCATGACCACACCCAGCTACGGTTCCTAAAAGTTAGTTGCAGTGGAACTGGAAGCCTTCAATGAACTTTTTGTTCTGTTTCAGTATCTTGTTCTTTGACTAGATTTGTACTTGTGCTTGATTTTATGACAACCACGAGTTATCGTGGGAGAGGGAGAGGTTCATCTGGTGTATTAATTAGGCTGGGATTTCTAGGGGAACAGATCCAATAGAATATATTATGTATTTTACATGCAATATTAATATACCACATGTATCATATGTTCTTTTAAATATACTACAAATATGAGAGTCACTAGAATAGGTTACATGATGAAGTCTGGTCCACAGTGCAGCCTAGTAGCTGCTTAGTCCACGAAGCTGGATGTCTCAGCTGTCCTAATCCATGACTAAAGGCCCTGAAAGATTCTTGAAGCATCTTTGGTCTTCAGTCCACGTTGGAAGGATGAAGGAATTGTCTTAACATGAACAGAAGATGAGTAATCCTAGCAGCAGCCATCAAGCAAGAAAAGGCAGGAAGGCAGTACTGGTTTTTCCTCGTATTTCTTGATCCTGGGCCATTGATTGAAGGCATTGCCCACTGCAAGGGAAGATCTCCCCCCAGTTAACACTTTCTGAAAATGCCTTTCCTGACCCTCCCAGAGGCTTAGTTAACTCCAGATCCCAGTGTGGATCACAATGAGTGTTTACAGATCTTCTGATGTTTACATGTGTCCTTATATACTATAAAGAATATCACATTTGTTTCTGTCACCACTGAGCTCCTATTGAGAAACTGTGGCAACAGGGACAAGATTTTAAAAATATCAGCCATTGGAAGCTAGAATTTTATCGCTGGCAACAAATGCTGTTATTTCCTGAATGGGCTTCAGTGCTCTGCAGGGACTTTGGCCACACTTTGCTGATTTGTGGCATAAGAGGTTTGACTGGGGAGAAACAAACAAACAAACAAACAAACAAACAAATACCTAAAAATCCAAAAAAATTTTCAGAGCAGAGGATGTTAAAAATGAAGTCTCAAAACCGCCAGGAACAATCTTCTCAGTGAAGGGAAATAGAATGCAGACATACAGAAATAGAAGGAAGAGAAAAGGTCTCCAGAATCATAGCTCTCCAGAGGGATGGATTCTGGGTAATAATAGTCAGTGTATTTAACACAAGTTAAATATTTAATATATATGATAGCAAGTCATCTTAGCGTCATCTCAAGTTTTATAACCCCTTTAAAATCATCTGTGCAATGCTTTAGTTACAATGGACAAGCATTACAATGAGTGTGTAAGAGTCAAAAATTATTTTCACGTAAGGTACTGGTTATACTCAAATCTTTATTTTATAAATCTTTTACACAATATCTACCATATAGAAAATACTGGTAGGTAAAAGGCAGGTCCAAAAGACACATAGGAGGAGAGAAGCCCAAAAATGCAGAGCATCACAGAATGTTGCTGCCAGCCTTGTGCGAGGAGCCTGTGCTGTGTTATTGGAGAGACTAACAGTAATGTAGAACACCCGAACACATGTCCTGCCTTCACGACTTAGTGGATGATGAGCTCAAGCAAGATATTATATACTGTATTAGTTATTCTTGAGTTGCTCTGAGAGAGCACACCCAAAGTTAAGCAACTTAAGGGAGAAAGGGAGATTTATCCAGCTTACAGTTCCAGATGGGAGATGTAATCTTCCATGGTGGAAGTGACATGGCTGGTTGGCAGAAGCTGGAGGTAGGCTAAGTCAATGTAGACATGTTGGAGCTGAGAGGTGTTAGACTGTAAGCTACAAAAACACACCTCTCCCACAAGTAGGTGGGACTAATTCACATCAAAGCTCACCCCCTATGATTGCCTTTGTTCAACAAGGCTCCAACTCTCAAAGGTGCCATGACCTTCTCAAACATATCAGCCTGTGGGGAATACATTTTAAACCATGACATTCCACCTGTAACCTCCACCGACTCATTGACATCTCAATATGTAAACCGTACTCAGTCCAACTTTAAAAGTCTTTATAGACTATATCAGTAGCCCCACACAGTCCAAAAGTCCAAAGACCAAAGACTCCTGTAAAATCAAAAGACAAGTTACATACTTCCAACATACAATAGCAAAGAATAAACATTCCTATTCCAAAAGGAAGAAATGGGGGCATATCCAGGAAAGATCAGTCCCTAACAAGATCAAAAACCCCTAGGGCAAACTCCAAATCCTACAGCTCTGTGTCCAACAGATAAGCTTCTTGTTGAAATTATCTCAGTTCCAAAGGGCTTAGTTCCACCCTTTCAACGCAGCTGCTCATAGAACACATTACTCTCATGAGCTTGCTCCTCCCAGGATATACACCTCTCCTTGGCAGATGTCCCACGTTGTCTCTGGCATCTCTAACATCTTTACTTCTCAATGGCAAACCAGGTTTAATTCCACAATACAAACTGTCTTTCTTGGGACTCTAAACTGTAGTCTTTCTGTTACATTTTGTCTGGATTTTATCATTTTATCATTTTTTGAAACCTTGGAGGAGAAACCCACCTCCTCCCTCTTGCATCTTTGATGCCTCTAAAACCAGAAACATGTGGACAACTTTGTCAAATTCTGCTATAACCTTGCGTTAGAGACTGGTCCCCTTGAGTCACAGCTAACTTAGCTTTTCTGTATTGACTGCAGGAAAAAAATCTCTTTTTCTCTTGGGCAGTTGCCTCAGAGGCGAAACAAATCTGTCCTTTGGAATTTTGTCCTTCTAAAAGAATTTGTATTCTTATGGGAGAGAGAGTTTCCCAGAAATTTGCTCTCAGGAGGCAGTGTCTCCTATTATCTAAATTGAGAGCAGGTTTTGATTTACTAATGTAGCTACTCTGTTTAACAATAGCTGATATTTGGCTGCTTCTTTTTGGTTTAACTCTTTAAATTTATCATTGTACTTTTCCTCACAGGCCTCAGAGTTTTTTGGTTTTTGTGGCTTTTTTTTTTTTTTTTTGGTCTGTTTTTTGTTCTTTTTTGTAGCTCTGAAGAAGAGTGCTAAAAAGTAATCATGTTACACTTCAAGACTACATTGTCTTAGCCAAGCACTTGAGTTTAACTTCAGGCAAACTTTCAGGACAAGGACAAAACTTCACTAAACTCTCTGCCAACGCATGGTCTATTTGCCACTTGTCCAGTTCCAAACACAGTCTTTTTTCTCCTCTGGACCATCACATGCTGGGCTTCTACTGTTTGTGTCTCTCACACTCACGACATTGCAGTCTTCCAAGCTCTCACAACAAAGGCCCATTTGGCTCAGTCTCTAAGACACAAATGCTTTCCCCAGCAAAGTTCCAAAGTTTTTCATATTTGTCCCAACAAACAGTTTCAGAGATACACTAGCCATATTATAGTATTGGTCATACTGTTGGGTATCAACGTCTCTCAACTTCACAGACAACAACTTTACTTTTTGGTACCAGATTCCCTTAGTCTCACATAGCAACATCTCACTATTGGTGCCAATGTATGTACTAGTTACTCTTGTGTTGCTATGAGAGAGATCATCCAAAGTCAAGCAACATAAAAGAAAAAAGGAGATTTATTCAGTCTATGGTTCCAGAGGGGTGATATAGTCTTTCATGGCGGAAGTGGCATGGCTGATTGGCAGAAGCTGGAGGCAGGCTAAGTCACTGGAGACATCTTGGAGGCTGAGAACTGTTAGGCTCTCAGCTAAAAAAGCACACTTCTCTAATACAACTAATTCACATCAAGACCCACCCCCTGTGACTTTGTCCAGTAAGGCTCCAACTCTCAAAGATGCCATGACATTTCAAACCATAACAACATCCAACTTATGTTCCATCTCTGTTCTATTAAAGAAGCTAGGTATGACCATCTCAAAGACCCTAAAGGGATGGCATTGTCCTATCCCATTTTGAGTAACAAAACAGAATTTATGAATGGGATTTTATAGACTATGATTCATACTTAGTTTGTATCACACAGAGGAGCTTCTAGCACCCTTTTGTTTAATACTGGAGCCACTAATCACATGTCCCTTTGCAGGCCTTGAATTGTGATTAGTTTTGCTGACAGAAAAATTTACATATCAGAGTCAGATTAGAAAATTTAGTGTGAAAAGTACAATTAAAAAGTCCTGAATCAATAATTTTCATATTGGTTGCCCATTGAAATGATACCACCTGGATATACTGAGGTAAATTTGGTTTACCTGGTTCTTTTTATATTATCTCTTTTCATTTTAGCTTAACTTTTGTATTGGTATTTAAATCAGAATCTTGAGCTACAGGCAAGTGCTTATCTGCTGAGCAATAGTTACTGCTCTTTTTTTCTTTTTTCTTTGAGACAGTCTTTGTTCAATTGCCCAGGCTAGTCTGAAAACTTCTTGTAGCTGAGCAAGGTCTGAAACTTGAAATCCTTCTGCTCAACATTCCAAGTAGCTGGGATTTCAAGAGAATGCTGGCATGTCCAGCGCTTAGTTTTTATTTTTATTTATTTATTTTTATTATTATTTATTCAATTGTGCATGTATGGTGTGCACGTGTGTGCATGTATGTGTGTGTGTGTGTAGAACCACAGACAAATTCAGGAACCACCATGGACCGCCTCCACCTCCTCCTTGTTTACTCTGCCCCGGGATTCACAGGCTCCGCCCTACCAGGACCAGAAATGCAGGCCGCCCCCGCTTCCACCTGGCGTCTATACGTGGGGTCTAGGATCCGAACTCAGGACCTTCTGCCTGCAAGGCAGAGGCTTAACCCCTGAGCCATCTCTCCAGCCCCAGCGCTTAGTTTTTAAAATGTGTAATAATTGGATAATTTTCAGTGACATATAGAGCTAACATTATAGTTCTTTTGGAAATGGCTGGCCTAGCTAATACGGTTTCCAGCAAAAGAGTAATAACAAGAGAACCTCATGGGAGAACACCTTTGGTCCATACCTGTGTTCTCAACCTGTGTTCAGATGGCTGCCAACCCTCTACCAGGTGACTCAGGGATGCTGCATGGAACACAGAGGTTCTCTTTCTGCCCTTCATTCTATTAGCAAGCTGATCAATAGCTGGTTGTGGAGGCCTGTCATAGTTAGGCACAGGTGTCAACTTGACAGTTGAAGGTTTGAGCTCTGGGTACATTCGTAGAGAATTAATGGTTGAGTTAAGCCCAGAGCAAACCTGCAGGAGATTGTCTAGCTGATGGGGAAGGCCCAGACCATGGTAGATGGGACTAGGCTCTGGAATAAAACACCCAGAGCTGGTTGAGAAAGTTGGCATCCTTGTGTATACTTAGCTAGACATGCTGGTCTGGCAAGTAAGGACTGTCCCTCTCTCAGTTGTCATTTGGTGATGATGTGGCCAGTTCCCTCAGCCCTGGTGCATGCTCTCCTGTCAAGCTGGACCAAGAACTGTAATCAGTAATCATAAGAGAAAACAAACCCCTTGTTCCCTTATGCTGTTTTTGATCATTTGTCAGCAATCATGCAGGCTGCTGCAACAGGGCCGGTAGGATATGCTGAAGAGATGGGGCAGGACAATCAGGAGTTGGAAGCCAGCCTGGGCTACACCTTTTCCACAAGATCTGAACAAGATTTGGCCCATTAGCAGTTCACCATGCAAGAGGGAAGAATTCACGTGGCACTGCACCTCCCTGAGAGACTGCTGAGGGTATGTGATAACTGGGGAAAAAGGAGCTTTTCTTAATATTACTTTCCTTAGTATTTCTTAAACCCACCACATGTGAGTTTGAACACATGTCAGCACAAACAACTGAGATAAAAATCAGTGGGTCCCACACACACACAAAGACATGAAAGCAAGAAGGAGCCTGGTTGGGATGAAGAAAGTTTCACTGGGAGAAGGAGGGAAGGCAGGATTAGGTGATATGGGTGAAAATAACTTAAATTTATTGTATTCATACATGAAACTATTAGAAAATTTTAAAAATTTTCAAAAAAAAGACCACATAGATCACCCTGTTCCCCCCCCAAAAAAAATTTGACCAGTAGGCACTGCCCAAGTGACTGAATAAGTGGGCAAAATGCATGCCTTGAATGGGCAATGGCTCACCGCTTTGGCTCTGGACTGGGTCAGGCTACACATCTGGCTCTCAGGGCCACCGCTCACCAGCTCTGCTGTGGCCTTGCAGTTTCTTTATCTGTAAAGTGGGAACTTCCACAGCTATATTTTGTATGAAGTATAGCAAATTTCTCTAGGAAATAAAGAACACCTTTGACAATGTGATTGTGTACACCATGTATTGTGAGACAACACAATATGTGAGACATAATAGCAAGGAAAGCTTTTGCAAAGTAGCTCATCTTCAAATGGGTCACGAAGCAGTGAACAATGTCCTGACTGTGGCCACACGAACAGCATGTTTTTGATGCAGTTCCGAGTGCTCATGATTAAAGGAGATCAGTATACTGCTTGGATCTTGTGGTAGAAGAGCCGATTGTGGAAATAGGATTTTTTTTCCCTCTTCCCTTGCCTCTCCTCTTCTTCTCTTTGCTTTCTCTCTTCTGATGCAACACATTTAGTTGGAGGTGCTTACAGGCTCTTGGGGGATCTTACCAGTCGTTACACCACTGAAGAAAATCCCTCTTCCTTTCTCCTCCAGCACCATTATTTAATATGTATACACATCAATGATAGGTAGGGCCTATTCCAGGAAGATATGCTGATGGGCCCATCTTGGGTCAGTCTCGTGCAGGTAATCACAGACGCTCTGAGTTCATGAGGACAAGGGCCATGTCTTTCCTCAAGATTCTACCACTTCCATAGCTGCAACATTCATTCTACCCTTTCTTCCATGATATTCTCTGAGCTTGGAAAGGGTGATATAGACATTTATAGATATTCAGGGTAAAGCAGTCAAAAGCCACTTATTCTCAACACTTTGGCTAGAGAACTCAAAATTTCATTTCAGTAAAGAGCTTTGTTAGGGACAAAGTAACTCAACTTGCTGTCTCTATTTTTGCTTCTCCCAAACAAACAAACTGATCATTTGGCAATATGGAAAACAAAAGTGTTTATCCCATGTAAAGATTCTAGAATTTTTAAAAATCTTTCAAGAACGGAAGTTTTTGTTTTTATTTTTGTTTTATTTTATTTTTGTTTTGTTTTTACTAGTAAGTCATAATTAGACCAGATTCCATTTTTGAAAATTCTAATTCTTGATAAGCAGATACTTACTTACAAAAAAGTCATGCATGATTTCTGGTGGTAAAAAGTATTTGTTTGACTGCTTCACATCTCTATTCATTTTCTGAATGACAGCTTATTTGTGCCTAACCGTCCTGATCTTCCATGTTTATTCCCAAGTAGGGTCCATTGCACCATTGGTGTCTTTTGCTCAACTGACCCATGAGTGATGTCTTCATATGGAAATATAATAAAATGAAAAATTCAGCAAAAAAGAGATTCTAGAATTTATGTCTGAATGGTAAAGAGCAATTACTTTTATAATTCTTCAGTACTTGGCACCAGTATTATGCTCCTCTGGCCATCTGTCTCCCAATCGCACCCCACAGAGAGACAGGGTGTTGCCACGTGGCCCAGGATTGCTGTGAGCATGCAAGTCTCCTGCCTCAGCTTCCTAAATGTTGGAGTTACAGGACTGTACCACTGTATTCATGATCATTCTGGGACTTTCAATGCTGTGATCAATCATACCTCCTACCATCTCTATTCATTCTCTTTTTTCTCTTTCTCTCTCATTTTTCCTTCTTTCCCTACCCTTTCTCCTTTCTGTCTACTGACAAAAGAAACTTAAGACTAACATGTGGCATTTCTGACTGTTCCAATTAGACAACTGAAGCCAGAACCTTTGAGCACATCTTTGAAGTATATTAAGAAGGCCAAGCCTGTACCAGATTATCTAATTGGTGTGGGAAGCCCAATCATAATGAGTGAGACCATTCCCTAAACAGGTGAGTAAAATGGAAAGAGCTGGTTTAATATTTTGACATACTTTGGCAAATAGGCATACTAACAAACCAAAACGCAGCCCTTCTCTCTGATCTTCGTATAGATATAGTGTGGCAGCTGCTGATGTTGGCACAAAATCTTATGCTTTATTGTTGAAATAGAAATGAGATTATTTCTTTAATTTATTTTATTTTAAAAAAATTTCCTAGTTATACAAGTTCAATGAATATGTATCCTTGCCACCTTTCTTTTTTTTTTTTAAACATTTTTTATTTTTATTTCCGCTCATACAAACTTAATCCTGCCACTTTTCTTAACCCCTTCCCTCCTCCCTCTATGTCCCCTCTCCATTCTTTCTCTTTCCTTCCCTCCTCTCTCTTGATGTATCCAACCTACTTCTTCCTACCTCCACTGTCTGTCAGCTTATATGGGCCCCAGAATTTCCTCTAAATCATCTATTCTAGTGGGAGTTCAGCCTCTGTGTCAGACCAGGGGGCTCCCTCCTCGGCTGCCCACTAATATGGGTATTTTCTTATACCTGTCTAACCTCTTGCCTCCAAGGATCCTACTGCCTGAAACCATCTCCCCTGAGATCTTCACTAGTCTATGGGGGCATGTTGACATGTCTTGTGCAGGTCAGGTAAAGTCAAATCTCATTGCAGTGAGTTTCTGGTCGCTGCAGTCCAGTCTTGAGTGGAGTATCTAGTCCAGTGGTGGACCTTGGGACTGGGATTTTTAAGCTGGAATAAATCCCTTCCCCACCTCCCCCAAGTTGGTTTGGCCCTGTGATCATATCAGGAAGAGGAACTGGAGCACTGTCCTCGTCTTTGTCATTAGCTGTGCTCCTATCTATTTTGCATCTCTTTCATTTTACAAGTACTTCCTTTCTTATTTAAGGCTGACTTTTTTTTCTTTTTATTAAAATCTTAATTATTATTATTAGTAGTAATATGTGTGTGCGCGCGCACGTGTGCGCCAAGTGGAGGTGAGAGGGTCACTCAGTGGGGTTGGCCCTCTCTCTCCATCCTTCCGTAGGTTCCAGGGGTTGACCTCGTGGTCACGCGCTGTCCAGCTGAGTCACCCTCCAGCAAGGCTGGCTTTCCCATTCTTATCTTCCCAATGGCAAAGACAGTGCTGCTGCTTGTCTTTCTTTCAAAACTTGACTCTTGGATCGGTTCTTAGGGATCTATAAATACTTTAAATTCCTCCCTCTTTTTTTTTTTTTTAAGGATAAAAGGTGAAAAAGAAGAGCCTTTTTCTTAGTTATGATTTTTCTTTCCCATTAAAAACGAACATTTTCAAGAAAAATTCCCCGTCTCTACTTCCTCCTGCCCTGCGCTCATTTTTTCTGTCTTCAGTTTTCACTCTTACGTGCATATTCCAGGTGGCCGCTCCCTCGAAGCTGAACACTGAAGGGCCAAACACACAGCTGTGCTTCCTGGCCTTGCTAGACGTGAATTCAGAAGATTGAAAATAGACATTACCATCACCAGGCAGTCCTACTTTTTCTAGTACATTTCCTTTTTCATTCCTCGACATAAATTTCATTCATTCTATGAAACATAGATCAGTGAACTAAAACTGTATTTGTAGATAACATTTAACATATCACATAAAGACATATTTCCTATCACAGATGTTGGCAAACTATCAGAATCAGTACAAGTGCTGTGCAGTGTTCTTGTTGCCACAAAAGAAATGTGTCGTTCATTTCTACAGAAAGGAATAAAGAAGTAGCAAGAATACAAGTATAAAAGACATCTCACTTTTCTGAGATATGGTAGAATTCTGCAGATAAATACCTAGGATTTGTATATAAATTTAATCTATGTCTTCTGTTTGCATATCTATGTCTGTATCAAGAAGAAATGAGGGGCTGGAGAGGTGGCTCAAGGGTTAAACCTCTGCCTTGCAGGTGGAAGTTCCCGAGTTCGGATCCTAGACCCCATGTACAGACGCCAGGCAGAAGCCGTGGTTCTACATACACATACATACATACACATACATGCATGCACACACATACATGCACAGTGAATAAATAATAAATAATAAAAAATTTAAAAAAAGAAGAAATGATAAATTGAAAGATGATATATTTGATAGATAGATGATAGATATGATAGATGATAGATGATAGATAAAAGATTTGATAGATGATAGGTAGGTAGAGACAGACAGATAGAAGATAGATAACAGTTTTGTGAGTGTGTGTGTATCTGCGTATATGAGAGGGCACTATATGTGCCTGCTAAGGCCCAAAGGTGACTTTGGGAAGCATCTTGGATTGCTCTTCCTCCTTTTGCTTAACTCTGGGGTTTCCCAGAGTCAAAAGTGCAGACTACTATTATTTCTGCCTGGCATTTTAATATGGGATCTGATTCTTCTGCTTTTGAGGTAGAGGTTTAACCCCTGAGCCATTTCTCCAGCCCTAGAAGATGGATAATTTTAAGGAATTGTTCACACAATTATGGAGGCTTGTTAAGCTAAAAATTCATAGGGTAGGGCAGCAGGCTGAAACTTAAGCAAGAGTTGTAACTGGGGTCCAAAGGTAGATTCTGGATTCCTAGGCAAGCCGGTGATACCAGTCGAGTCCACTCCTATGGCCAGAGAATAGGACAGTCAATAGTACTAAGTTCCCTTCTGAAAACAGAAGGCCACTGTCCCAGCCTGAAAACAAGCAGAGAACAAATTCCTCCTTATTTTTTTTAAAGTCACCTCTTCTTTTTTTTATTAAAAATGTAATTATATATTTAAAAATTTTTTTACCAGTTCCCTCCCTCCCCCCTCCTCCCCCCGAACTCCTCCTCCTCCTCCTCTCCCTCCCCATCCCCCAGTGCCTCCCCCCCAATTCCCAGAGAGTCCTTTATTGTGTACGCCTGACTCTCCACTGGGTCCTCCTCTCCGATGACATATAAGGACCCAGTGGCATTTCCATAAGCCCTTTCTCTTGTTCCCCTTAAGCATAGGAGCACTACTATGGCTGTCAATCCCTTGCCTCCAGGGATCTCGGTGCCCTTAACAGATGCTAGACTTTATGAGGGCAACAGTGCACTGGACATTGCGCAGGGCATGCAAAGTCCCATTATGATTGCTTTGGCCCCAACTATTGTTGAGAATCTTGCAAATCGTTGTTCCTCCCATCCTTTTGCTCTTACAATCTTACCGCCCCCTCTTCCGCAAATGTCCCTGAGCTCCAGGATGGGGAGAGATTAGGCTGGCCTAGTTCTATGTGATTGATATAGAGTCTCTGAAATTCTGGATTGTGGTTTGTTGATTTTCTTTTGCAGTTTTGCTGCTCCTGCAATGCCCTTCACTCCATCCTGCTGGGCACTGTATGTCACCCCCTGGCCAGAGACAAAAAGCTGTTAAACTGGAGTCTTGTAATAATAGCACATTCAAGGGTAGATGTAATAAAAGTAGGAAATCTCAGTGAGGGAGGGGTCCATCACCCATTTACAAAATGATTACTTTTTATCTGTTAGACTATATGCCCTCCCCTTCTGGTGAGATCAGGAAAGAACGTCTGTGAACTTAACCAGGTTTCTCATTACTTACTTGCAGACCTTGATGGAGGCCTATTTTCTCTGCTGTAACATGGTCCCCTCTCTCCTTGTTTCTGGTGTGGCCCTCCTACCCCATCTCTCTTGTTCATAATCTTTGCAATTACTGTGTTACATAGGTTTACTTTTGAGTGTCTCAATGTGGGCTGGGTGAGTTTGGTAGTAGGAGCCACCTATTAGGGAGTACATGTGGCGCTTAATTTTCTGGGTTTGGGATACTTCACTTAATATAATTGTTTCTAATGACATCCATTTCCCAGCAAATTCCAGTAATTCATCATTTTTGATGGCTGAGTAGTACTCCATTGTATAGATGTACCACAGTTTCCTTATCCACTCGTCAACTGTTGGACATTTAGGTTGATTCCATGACTTTGCTATTGTAAACAGTGCTGCTATGAACATGGTCGAGCTTGTGCTATCGAGGCGAACCTCTGCTGCATGGGGGGTTATTCCCAAAAGTGGGATAGCAGGGTCATATGGCATTTCAATCTTTAATTTCTTTAAGAATCTCCAGACGGCTTGCCAGAGTGGCTGTATGAGCCTGCATTCCCACCAACAATGTAGGAGAGTTCCCCTCTCTCCACATCCTCTCCAGCATTTGTCGTTGTTAGTATTGTGGATTTTTGCTATCCTGACTGGGGTGAGATGATATCTCAGGGAAGTTTTGATTTGCATTTCCCTGATGGCTAAGGAAGTGGAGCATTTTTTAAGATATTTGTTAGACATTTTAATTTCATCCCTGGTAAAGTTTCTTTTAAGTTCCAGGGCCCATTTTTACCTCTTCTTTTTTTGGGGGGAGGGAGTGGTGTATATTTATTCATCCACTTTTTTTTTTCTTTTTTCTGCCTTTTTAAAGACAAGGTTCCACTAAATAGCCCAAGCTGAACTCATACCCACAGTTCTGCTTAGGCATCCTCAGTGCTAGGACTGTTAGACAAGAGCCACCACATCCAGCCACATTCTCTTTTTCATTCTATTCAAGTCTCCAGCAGATTGGATAAGGTAAATGCTATTCACATTGAGGAGGTCAATCTGTCTATCAGCCAACCATTCAGATATTAAGCTTACCTGGAAACACCCTCACAGACACACTCAGAAGTGTTTAACCAAACACATGGATAACTATGGCCAGTCAAGTGGACAACAAAGTTAGCATTTCAGGCAGTCAACTGGCAGAATTCTTTCTGGGCAAGAGGAAGTCAATCCTTGTTCTACCAAGGCCAACTAATGGGATAAAACACACCCACATTATAGTGGGTAATTTCCTTGTTCAAAGTACACTGATTTAAATGTTAATATTACTTTAAAAGTACTTCATAGAAACATCCAGATTAATGTTTGACCAACTATCTGGATAGAAAACCCAGCCAAGGTAACACATAAAATTCACTATTATTGTGTAATAGTAATGGATCATGTGCTGGAAGATTCCCAAATTAACCCGACAGTACAAAGAAAGGGTGGAGGATGTGAAAATAGACCATGATATATATTGGCCTTACACTATACTTAAAGTGATACAGTATTTGTAGGTAACTATGATTTATTTAAAATGTATATTGCAAATCCTAAAATAATCACACCATAACAAAAACAAAAAGCCACAGCTATTCAGTTATTAGTGAAGATAAATGCAATGATTTAAAAAAATACTCAAATAATCCAAACAAAAGTGAGGAAAGTAGAGAAATGAACAAAAAACATAAATGTGTATGATGTTGTTTCAAATCGAACCAGTATCAATAGAGCATTAGATATAAATGGTTTGAAACCTCTCATTAAAAGGCATAGAATATCTGATTGGATAAAAAAATATCAACTATGTTCTGTCTGCCACTGTCAAGTGCTTACCACAGGAGCACAAGCAACTGGAGCTTATATCCCAACAGCCTATATGAATGAATGCTAGGCAGGAGAGGGACCCCCTGTGACCCCAGCTGCCTCCTCTCCACAGGAGATTCCCTGAGCAAGCTGACTAGCTAGACCAGCTGAATTGGTGACTCTGCCTCAATATATGAGATGAAGATCCATTGCAGAGAACACCTGGTGTCAATCTCTGGCCTCTATGTGATTGTACACACTTGTGCATGCACTTACATGCATGTGTATCACACGCTCATATGCACTCCAGAAAATAAAAGTTTAGGTTAAAAGTGAAAGAATGAGAAAATAAATACTATATAGCTACTAATCAAAAGCTAAGGCAGTGACTGATATCAGGCAATGTAAATTTAAGAACAAAGAATGTTACAAGAGACATTTCCTAATGATTGTAAGAGACCATAGCTACTGTAAATGCACATACTGCTAATATCAGAACTTCAGATATAGGAAACAAAAGCTAATAAAACTGATGCAAAAACAAACACATGCACAATTACAGTTGATGATTATATTTGCAAATATGCACTAAGCCATATTGTATAATAGTACTATAATTTCAAGTTATTTTAACAAAGCACAAATTCACATAATTTAAAACTGAATACTATTGAGGGTTCAATGCACGAGAGGGGAGGCAATAAGGGAGTTCTTTCCTCAGTGGTACCCTACTGACATGTAAGTCATACTGTAGCACCTATCAGCCACAGGTTAGCATGGCGGCCCAGAAGACACTCAGTGGACAGGACTTGTGAAAGGGCATGAAAGAGGGAGGAAGACTGGCTGGGAAGAAGAAGATTTGCAGGGGGAAAAGGAGGGAGTGGGATTGGGTAATAAGAAGGTAAAATGACACAAATTCATTGTACTCATATGTGAAATCCCAATAGAATAATAATAATAATAATTAGAACTAAGGAAAAAAGATGGATTCACCATCTCATCACATGATCCTACTCGCTTGTCCTTGCAGGATGCCACTGTTTCTGATATATCTGTGTTACCTAAGAATATTTTATGTGTACATAAAAATTTTATTTTCCTTTTTTTTCAAAAATGATAGCATGCTATATACATTTCAGAACTCCATTTAATAATACATTGGTTCTTTTACTGGCATATAAAGATAGATTAAGGAACCAGCAAGATAGTTCAGTGGTTATAATTGCTGCTAAGCCTGACAACCTGAGTTTAACCCCTCAGAACCCACATTTTGGATGGAGAGAACCACATCCTGAAGTTATCTCTGACTTCCACACACATATGCACAGCCCTCCTCTCTAAATTAGATAAATAAATGTCATTTAAAAATATTTCTTAAAGACTGTAGATTAGGTGAAATTTAGGGCATGACATTTTCTGTATATACATCTGTGCATTAGCTTTTGTGTTCAATGAAATGGACATGCAACCTAGAATTTGTCAATGGGCCTTAAGCCCTCAGAAGACTGCACTGGATTTTTTTTTTGATCGAAATGTAATATATGCCATAGAATTCACCTTTTTAAAATGTATATTTCATGTACTTAAAATATACAGTTAGAATGTAGTACAATCAGTGCCGTAAAGACAGCTCTGCTGGTAAGATATCTGCCGACAGGCCCGGCCATCTGAGTTGCAAGGCCACTTGGTGGAAGGAGAAAACTGGCTTCCAAAAGTTCTGAACTCCACCTATGTGCTATAGTATATAACTTCTCTCTCTCTCTTTTCCTCCCTCCCCTCTCTCAAATAATTATTGTGCAATCATCACCATGCTCCAATTCCAGAGAATTTGATTTATCACTGTCCGCTAGCAGTCACTCTCTGCTTTTCCTTACCACGGCTCCTAGAAACCAAAAATCAGCTTCATGGCTCTGTAGATTTGCCTATTCTGGACATACCCAATAAATAGAACCATGCAGCATGTACCTTTTGTGCATATTCTTCCAGTTAGTACAGGATTTTCATGCTTTGTGTATACTGCACTTCATTTCACTTTGTGGATATGCTACTTTTGTTTGTATTAGATTCTAAACAATCTTATTAATGATAGATGACTGAATCGAAATAGGACCAGGAGGTGCTATCTACTATGCAGCAAAGCATAAGTCTTTGGTGTTTAATTTAGAAATGTTTATGGGGTGTGTATGTGCGTATGCATGTTTACGTGTGTGTGGATGCATATGGAAACCTGAGGATATAGTGGAAATCATCCTCAGCAGTTCTTCCACTTTATCTAGGCCTCTAATTAAACCCACAGCACACCATTAGGATCTGGTTAGTCAGATGGCTTTGGGGATTTCCAAGCTCTGTCTTTTAGAGCTAGAATTTCAGGTGCACAGCCAGGCCCACAGGGAATAATTTACATGAGATCTGGGGATCTGAATTCCTCGTATTTTTCTTGCGCACAAACTCTTCAACTGCTGAGCCATCTTTCTAGTCCTGAAAGACGTCTATTTTTAGTATGTTTCATGTCAATAATTTTTATAAAAAAGAATATTAAAGTGTGGATTAAGCCCATTTAGGAGAACCAAGCAGCTTTGCCCATTGCCACAGACTTCTGGGAAAGATGGTAGTTTGCATCGATTTCTGAAGCTTTTCTCAGAATTAAAACGGTCAAGAGACATTATAAAAAGCTAAGAACCCTAACTTAGCTCTGAAACCAAGGACTAGTGCCAACTGCATTCCACAAAATTCAAAGAGTTTCTGTTAGTTTTGGTGCAAGGGAAAAGAGGAAATCTTGGAGTCCCTTAATTTAGGGAGAGCAGAGATTTGAAGTGATGTCTCTATAGAGAGGGAATGACACGTGGCTTACAACAGAGAGAAAACTGGAAATTTTCTTTGACCTATCTTCTCTGTAACCTAGGGAGTTACTTCAGGCAGCAAGGGGTTTATCCAAACAGGATGGTCTCAGTGCTCACTATCTACAAATAAAAATGAGAGCCTGTTCCCATTGGTAGCTATACCAGGAACAGCTGTCACGCCAAACAACAGTTGGGCATAAAGACCTGCCTTCCTATGACACAGGATGAAAAGAAAAGAAGTCACACAGCAAGGATGAGTTCGCTCCTACCTGATCCAGGCAGGTAGATCCAGCCTTGGACTTCTGTTGGGTGAATTAATTTTCCTGGGGAGATGCCACACACAACCTTCTTTCCTCCCCAGACAGGACTTTCATGACAGACCAAACTGGCGACAAACTAACCAGTTTATTTGGCTTGCTTACAAAAGTAGGGGTGAGGGTTAATGGCAGGCAGGGGCAGCGCCCCACGGCATGGCTCGTGGCTTCCTCTTGCTGCTGGCTCATCGCTCTCAACGGATCCACCTCAGTTTATATACTCCAGGGCTCCTCCCATCTGTATGTGCGAGGCCATGTGGGGGGCACGTGCACAGGCATATGTATGGACACATGCTTGGGTCCCCACACAGGGCCTTCTAGTCCTTCCCAGGCCTCATACAGACAGGCAACGTGGGTGGCACAGGCAGAATCATGTGCAGCCTAGAGCCCCAGATAAGGTTCTAATAACCCTCTCTACCTGCCTCTGTCTCTGAAGGAGTCCATAGACAGCAGGTGCTCCTGATGGTCTCTCAAAACAGAGACGGCAGCGATTCGTTAGGAGGAATGCGCCACACAACAACTTCTTTAAGAGTGGGTGTGGTTGACAAGACACTCCATTCAAGGCGGGGTTGCCGCATCCAGGAGCTCACTGCGATGAGCCCTTACCAGACCTGCGTAAAGACCGACATACCAACATGCCCCCAGAGACTAGCAGTGATCTCAGGAGAGGTAACTGCATGCAGTAGAAACCTTGGGGATTAGGGCTGGATGAGTGAAGGGGAATGCCCCTCTCAGTGGGGCTGCCCGGGGAGGGGCCACTTAGTATGTCACAGAGACCTGAGCTTCCACAAAAGAAAAGTCAGAGAGAACTCTGGGGCCCACAGAAGCAGGAAAGTGGGAGGGAGTGAGATAGACTGATGGAGGGAGGAGGGATGGCAAAGACAGAGGAAGCAAAGAGACAAGGATAAGTACTCAATGTGCTTGTAAAACTAGGGGAAAAATTTACATTTTTTTTTTTAAAAAGAGTGAGTATGAAGTACTCAGTATGCTTGTAAAACTAGGAAAAAATTAAAAAAAAAAGACTAGGTATGATGGCTGTATCACCAACTTCCAATAAGGTTTAAGAGGAAGTTTTACTTGGTGCCCATGATTAATGAGGAAACTTGAGAACGACTTGTGCAAAAATCTTTCCTGAGGCTGGAGAGATGACTCAAAGGTTAAAGCCTTTGCATCATGATCAAAATAACTTGAGTTTGGATCTCAGATCCCACACAACAATTCTGGGTAGAAATGGTTGCAGCCTACAAAATTCCAGCCCTAGCAGGCAGAACCTACAAAACCCCAGAGCCATGCCAAAGGAGGTAGATCACCCAGGATGATTCCTGACATCACCCCCGGAGCCTCCATAGGCACACACAATCAACTGCTTTCTGATAGGCACACAGACAGACAGACAGACAGATGACAGACACAAATCTTTTCTGATTTCCATTCTACATGTCTTAATAGTATGAATGTCATTCTTGATTTTACAGAGAATTCTTTCTTTTTTAGTAGATGGCACTCACTCTGTCTCCCAACCTCCATTCACTTCATGCCTTAGTTCCTGATTACCGAGCTCTCTGCATGTGTCACCATGTCTGGCTTCAAACCCCATTCTTATCCCTTTCCATTCTCTGTTGGAGTCACAGCACTCTTTTCAGCTAAATCCCTACTAAACATTTGCATCGATGGATTAAATAAATATTGCTGCCTGGTTTACTTTTTGAGCAAGTGTTTCCTTTCTTATATAAATTTTTGTTTGTCCTGAAGTTAGTAACTGTCCAATTTATTATCATTTACTCATGTCCTTGTTCCTTCAATTCTTTGCTAATTTTTCTCTCTTTTTAGTATAGTGTTTCTTGGTGCTCAAAATCTTGCAAGAACTCGTCCATTTCATTCAGTTTCTTTACATGTTCAAGCTTGTTGCAGTTCGCCTGCATGGTTGCTGATAAATGACCATCAAATGGCTTAAGGGAACAAGGGATTTATTCTCTCTTATGATTACTGGTTACAGTTCATAGTCCAGCTTGACAGGAGAGCACACACCAACACCAGGGCTGAGGAAACTGGCCACATCAACACCACATAACAGCTGAGAGATGGACAATCCTTACTTGCCAGACCAGCATGTCTGGCCAGGTGAACAGAAGGATGCCAACTTCCTCAACCAGCTCTCAGTATTTTATTCACCTGTTCAGGTCCTAGTTCCACCCACCATGGACTGGGTCTTTCCCATCAGATAGATGATCTCTTGAAGGTTTGCTCTGGGCTTAAGTCAACCATTAATTCGCTACAAATGTGCTTGGAGCTCAAATCCTCAACTGTCAAGTTGACACCTGTGCCTAACTATGACAAAGCTCTTCACAGGTTGCAGCCTGTGGGCTCCCTGAAGCTCCTTTGCTTTCCTTCCATGTTGGATTCCCTTCCTCCCTCCCTCCCTCTCTCCTCCCTCCCTCTCCTTCCCTCCTTTTCTCCTTCCCTCCCTCTCTCCTTCCTTCCCTCTCTCCTTCCTTCCCTCTCTCCTTCCTTCCCTCTCTCCTTCCTTCCTCCCTCCCTCCCTCCCTCCCCCTCCCTCCCTTCCTTCCTTCCTTCCTTCCTTCCTTCCTCCCTTCCTTCCTTCCTTCCTTCCTTCCTTCCTTCCTTCCTTCCTTCCTTCTTTCCTTCCTTCCTTCCTTCCTCCTTCCTCCTCTCTTCCTCCTCTTTCCCTTCCTCCATTACCTTCTCTAAGATAAAACCTCCCCAGGAAGTATCTCAGGCCGTCTCACACCCTCCGTTCTCCTGCCTTAACCTCCCAGGCGTGTGCCACAATGCTGGACTCTCTTCCTTCTCTTTCTTTAAGCCCCTGTCTCAGTGATCCTCACGATCCTGGAGCTTCTAGAGAATTGAGGAAATGAATTAAAAAAATTTGCATCTTAAAATATGTGTATTTTTGTCACTCTGGTCATAAACCCATTTAAGAGTTTTAAGTATTGAATTTGAGATGGCAATGCAAATCCTCAGAATTTAAAGTCTTGTTCAGTTTGATCTTCTTTAAATTCATCCATAAAGTATGTAACAAGTACAAGATGGCAGGCCCCATTCTTTCTTAACTATACTCTGAGGTAGGACCATGATTAATGATTTCCAGAAGAACGAGCTGTGTAGGTCACTTCCCACTAGACAATGGCTCAGAATGCAAACCCAGTTAGCAGTCAGTTTGACAGCTGCCGCCGCCGCCTGTCATAGGATTCCTGTCTAGGAAGTAGCACTAGATATTTCTTGCTTTTGAGAGATTTGGGTCCCTACTCTCATCTGGAAGTTTTTAGGACTTTTTTATTTCATATGTTCTAAAATTTTCTGATCATTTGTCTTATGTATGTTTTATTTTTAGGCATGTATGTGTGCATAGAGTACATGCATGTATGTATGTGTGTATGTGTCTTTGTATGTGCACATATGTGTGTAGGCCTGAAACTGATGTTGGTTATCCTCTTTGACCTCTCTTCACTTTATTCACAGTGTATTGGTTGAACCCAAAACTTGCTGATTGACTAGTTAGCCAGCCAACTTTCCATAGGGACTCCAATGTTACCATCCAATTACTAGGATTATGGTAGACTGCCTCAATCCCCTGGCTTCTAAAGGGACCTTGGGGATTCAAACTTCATACACTTTATCTACTGCCTGTATGTGTATTTTAAAATTCACTCTGCGTAGTAGGCATTTTCATATCTTTGATTCTAGGAATAATATTCTGGATCTGCATATGTGTGTATATACACATGCAGTATGTGTGTATGCACGTGTGTATAGAATACACGTGTGTGCACACATGTGTAGAGTACATGTTTGAATATATGAATGTGTATAGAGTGTGTGTGCATGTGTGTGCACATGCATGTAGAGTGTATGTGTGTAGAGTATGTGTTGTGCACAGGTGTAGAATACATGTTTGCATGTGTGTAGAGTATGTATGTGTATGTGTGTATGTACATGTATAGAGAGTACATATGTGTGCATGTATACATGTGCAGTGTGTGCATACATGTATGTGTAGGGCACACGTGTGTGCATGTATCATTACTCTCCCACCATGGACCTTTTCAGCAACTCTTTTTTTGCAGTGATAATTTAAACTTGAAGAGCTCCTTCTCTCCTTGTTCTGTTTCATGGAAAAATTTCTTGATTTTATCTTCCCTGGGTCACTGTTTAAGCTTTTGGCATCAAGACATGACATCATCTACAAAGTTCATGCTCAAAAGACATGTAATCAAGTTTAAAAACCCAAAGTCTCCTAATGTTTTAAGTACGTTTATGATTTGGCATTGGACTTATTTGTAGCTATCCTGGCATGGCCCATGGATTGCAGCTCAGAGCCGAATCTTTCTGTGGATCTTTTTTTTTTTCTTTTTATAAGTCTTTTTTTATACTTTCATTTCCGGAATCTTGTTCTTCTTCTTTATTTGGGGGGCAGGCATCGGGCATCGGGCCGGGGCCGTGTGTAGGTAATTCTCTCACTGAACTGCATTCCAAACCTGGGATTTTTTTTTTTTTTTTTGCATGACTTTCTATTGTTAAGGATAAGCATGGTTTATGCTCCTCATTTTGAGGAAATAAATGCAGTTTTTAAAACACCAAGGTTTTTTTCTGCATCTGTTTTTTCTTTTTCCATTTCTTTTTCACAGCTTGTTTGAATCTCCTTTTTTTCCACATTAGTGGAAGTGTTGGGAGATCTTTGGTTGCCCACTCACGAAATGAACAAGCACTCCACATCCCAATGCACTCAGTGTCCAGTCACATTCCCTCTTCTATAATACAGACAACCTGGTTTCTGGCATTTTTCTGGGTGTGGCAGGATTAAAGTTCTCTGTGGTCATCTGCATCTCTTGCTCCACACCCAGACGCTTTGTCTTCGGCTCTCTGGCGGATGGTCTCTGTTCTGACATCTTCACACATCTGAAGGCAGAGAGCGCCGGCCTTCTGTGATGTCGGACACTGTGCTTCTGTTCCCGCTGCCCTTGCCGTTTACAGGAACTGTGTGGCAAGATGTGATGATGTCTCCTGGCCTTGCTATTGTGTCCGGGCCCAATGGCCCTTATGACAACCTTTCTGTCGTGGCTCGTGTGCGTCTAGGTTTCTGATTCTTTTCCCTTTCGTTTTCCTCTGCACCCAATCTTACATTTAGAGGTCTCGTGGTGTGGTGTTTGTCCATCTTCCTGCTGTACCCTGTGCTTCTCACAAGACCCATGCACTTGATTCCTTCTGTATCCAGATGACGCTCCACTTCCTACCTCTGACCCTCCTTGATCGCAACTGTTTCTCCTTCATCTCAACGGTTTTCCACATGGGTCCCAGACTCAGCATCTCAGAACCAAGCTCTCTGTGTTCAGCCCTCAGCCTGCCCTTTCCTAGTTCATACCCTAAGGAAAGCAGCAGCACACTCCTCCAGCTGCGAGGCCCAAGAGTCTGGTCATCTCTGTTTACCGACCATCAACCTGCCGTGCTAATTCAATCCATCGAAGCCAACTTTTTAATTTCAAGCAGAGATGTTACTGATGATATTTAGTTGACTTCAAACTTCAGTTCTGTAAACTTGGATTGCAGAAAGCCAGTGTGGAAGCATTGACAAATGTTTGTGACCCAGTAATTCTATGTTTAGCCAAATTGTCTTTCACAAAGCAGTGGCTATTGTGTTTGGGCATTAGAGGTTTCACACGTATATTGTATCATACAACCATTCTGGAAAAGAACAAGCAACTCCACAATCAAATATAAATCAATAAAATCTCCTCAAGGGAGAGACAGTGATGTGAATGGGCTGCTGACAACATTGAGCCTTGAAACTGTTACATTTAAAACAGAGCACATAAAACTGTGGTAAGTGAAGTCAGCCAATACATTACAAAACCCTTATCACTGAAGAAGGAGATTCATTGTGTGAAGAAATCATGCATTCTGTAAATATTTAATAATAATATGTCAGGACAAAAAAAAATCTCCAATCTTACTGCCCTCAAAGTGGCTAGATGACAAAAAAGAGGGAGGCATCTGAGGGGATACATGGCATAGGAGGGGCTCGGAGCTGCCGTTTGCTTGTGACATAGATGGAAAATCATGGATGTAGGTTGTTTGTTGTTTTAAATATCTCAGTAGCAAAACTAAAATATTTCCAAATACTATTAGAGAAAAAAGTATACATTACTTTATAAATATTCATATGAATATGATTAAACCATACTTTAGAGAAAAAAAACAAGTGTCAATAAGGTCAAATGACAACATCTCTCATCTAAAAATCCTATCTAATTCTGTTCCTCCTGCGACAACCATCTAAAACAAGACAAGGAAAGTTTAGTCAGTATTTATCGATTAAACAAATCAGTGAGTCTAACTATTGATTGTCTACCATGTGCCAGACAGTGTTCTAAATGTCAACAATGTGGGGACTGATAAACATGCAAATACTTTTGGCTTTTTTTCTTTTATGTATGAATGTTTGTATTCTCTGTGTGTGTGCTTTGTTTGCATGTGGCTTGCTACATGTGTGTATGGGTATGTATACATGAGTGCACTTGAGTGTACGTGTGCCTATGATGGCCCAGGAGGACTTTGGGAATCATCCTCCATCACTCTTCCATCTTCTCGTTGGAAGCCTGGACCTTTAATTAAACCCAGAGCATGCTCAGATTTTGCCTTCTAGGGCTAGACTCATAGGCATTTTTACTTGAGATCTAAGGATCCAAACTCAGGTCCCTTTGCTTGTGAGGCAAGAGCTTTAACCTCTAAACCATCTCCCATACCCATAAATCACAGTTTAAACATTAGAATGCTGTATGTGCTTATCGGAATCACCAAACAGGACAAAGAGGATTCTACTTTATTTTTGGTATGCCTAAAACTCAATGAATACCTGACTAATGAAATTACATGTACCAAATAACATAACGATAAAACACCTGATGCAAAAATCTCTTTGTATTATGTGAAGACAAAAGATCAACACAACAGTGGTGGGGAACTTTAATATATTCCTTCAAGTCCTTCATTGAGCAAAGAGACACAAGTATCTACCTTAGTACTGCCATAAGTGCTCTGTCTTTTTAATGAATTTCCTTTTCACAGTTTTCATTTTTCATAGATGTAAGTTGTTTTTAAGCAATCAACTGTAGTCTTCGAATATTAAATGGGAAATTCCAGACAGGAACAATTGATGGATTTAAGTTGCACACTATTCTGAGTGCTTCAATGCAGCCTCACACTGCCCTGAACTCTTATGCCTGCAAAGCGAACAGTCCTTTGTCTCCTGTATCCACACTGTGTATGCTGACTGCCCATTAGTTATTTATTAACTGTCTAATCAATAATCAGTGGTTGCAGCCTGACAATGCTTGTAGTCAGGTGATCCTTTCTTCACTTAGTAATGGTCCCAAAGTACAAGTAGTAGCGATGTCTACAATGTCATTAGAGTGGGTTGCTGTGCTGTAACTATTCTGTAGCAGTTTTACTTTATTATTTACTATTGTTTATCTTTTATTTATTAATTAAACTTTATCATATGTTTTGGGGAAATATATAGAATCTGTAGTTTCAGACATTTATTATTATGAAGAATTATTAACTGAAGAGATGTCCATTATAAGAGAGGTGAATAATAAGAAGGAGGAAAAGTGAATAGAGAAATAAAACAAGTGTTTTGGGGAGATTTATGAAACTACAAGAATTAGGGGGGAATTCCAAGGAAAATCATTAGTTCATGTATGGGAAAGGAAGTCAGGGCTGCCTAGGGTCAGAATGGAAGCTCTCATCATTGGCAGAATGATCTTCCAAGCAGAACACACTGCAAAGTAGAGAATGAAAAGAGAAATAGGCTTCGGGTCAGCCTCAGAGGAACAGATATTAAAATCAGCATGATCCTGGGAGAATATGTCACTGTATCGCTGCTTCTAAAAACAGAAAAATGTCAAGCCTCTTGAAATGATGGAAGACACTGTGGTGGATAAAGAAGACCATGGTGTTGGAACATCAAGTAAGAATTGAGGGAGGGTATTTCATCACAGTTACACTTTTCTATTGCTGTGAGACAACATTCAGACTCAAGCAACTTAAGGGGAGAATGGGAGATTTATTTGGCTGGCAGTTCCAGGGGGAAGGTAAGTCCTTTATGGCAGGAAAGGCATGGCAGGCAGCAGAAACTGGAGATGGCCCAAGTCACTGCAGCCATCATGGAGGCCGAAATAGCAAGCAGCCGACTGTTAGAACTGATTACCAGTGAAAGCAGGTGGGGCTAACCAACCTCTTCCTTCAGCAAGGCTCCATCTCCCAAAGTTGCTACAACTGTCTCAAACATTAATAGCAGCCGAGAAGGCAAACACATGAGGTTGTGGGAAACAACTCTTGATTAAACCATGACACTCTTCAACCAGCTTGTAATGTAATCATCTAAAGGTCTCTGATCTGGAGTTTACTCATCTATAAAATAGGAATAATAGGCTTTATAGGAAGAAAGTACGTGTACTCTCTCATACACGTACTTTCTTCCTATAAAGCTATTATCCCTCTCTCTCTCTCTCTCTCTCGCTCTCTCTCTCTCTCTCTCTCTCTCTCTCTCTCTATATATATATATATATATACACACACACACACACACATAACTCTAAATGTGTATGTACATTTTATGTTAAGCACTTATTTAAGATACAGCATTATCATAGGTCTCCAAGGATGTCAGGAAGAGCTGGATATTGAAGGTCCAATTTGGTTCAAATATGTACTGAGTGCTTGCTATATACCAAGCATTGTGACTACAGAAGAAAACAATAGAGACATAGTCTCTACCTTTATGGAGCTTATATTCTCATGATAAATAAGAATTTTCCAAACAAAGAAGATCTATTGCTGAACTAGACAGTAATTGAAGTTATGTTACATATCAAACGCAGTAAAATTGTTGTCCCAAATCTCTCTTGTTTATTAAAACTTTTTAAAAGCACACATTTACTTAATACTTAATACACATTTACTAAATACTGACATCTAGGAAAAAAATAACAATTCAGTACACAATTAATGGGACTCTTCAAGATCTAACAAGTCCTTTAAGAACAACACAAGAAGAGGCTGTATTTTTTTTTTTAAAGGAACCTGCAGTGTGGTAGAAAATAAAGCATAAGGTTTTAGAGAAGAGACCACATTGAAGACAGAGAGGCTACATTGTGTGGACCAGCGTCATGGAAATCTCATAGAGATGCGACATTTTAAGCAATTTGGCAGGAAACCTAGAGTCTGGACATGCCAATCTGTGGGTAGTAGAAGACATGATAATTTATTCCCAGTATAAAAACATATAGCCAGAGAACAGTATTATCAGTAAAGAGCAACTTGATTTGATTAAATAGATAAAATCACAGCACTTCTGTTTTTTCCCATGATTTTAAATATTGTTGCTTGAGATGAGGATAGAAGCTTGCAGACTTGAGTAGGTAATCATGGGAAGTTGGCTAAAATCAAAATTTTAAGGATCTATTTAGACCCATCTTTCCTATGAACAGAATTCCTCAAAATACGTGGAAACGAGTCCCTGCGCACTAGTATGACATCCGTGAGAATGTCAGGAAGTGATTTTTTTTTTTTTTTTTTTGCCGACCTTAATTGAAAACCCATGTTTAAAAGATAATAAAGTAATTCTCATAATTGAACAGGAGCATGCTGCTATTTAATGTCAGAAGAGGAAGAAGTAATATGTCTGGAGAAAGGAGAAATAGGGATAAAATAATCCCCAATTGTTACAGGAAAATATAAAGCGGAGCCTCGGGGATTGCTGGCAAGTATGATCATCTTTGAAAGCGTAACACAAGTTCTGGGAAGTTGAGGGCTTCTGGGTAATATGACTCACGAGGAAAGAATGCTCCATTTTGTGGCCGAAACTTTTTAATGGAATACTGGTTGGTCTTAGTAAAGAAGGCCAGGGGTTAGGGTTAGTTTGGAAGAATTTTCAGGCTATTTGGGTTAAGTACGCTCCCCTGGACCTTTAATATGATACTTTCTTGACCTGTCTGATCAAGAATATTTGAGCCACAGGCCTGCCTATAATGTATAGAATTATAGGTGTGTGCTTTTTGTTGAAGACAGAGCTCACTGAAGCTCTACTTTTCCTTTTTATGTTAAGCACTCGTTTAAGATACATTTTGTTTTTAAGGATCTTGATTTATTGATGAGGTTACATAGAACATATGTGCTGTATGTGTGTGATCTATATCAGTCAGAATCTAGTCAAATAAAACAGAAACTGATTTAATGTGACTTACAATAATGAATATAGAGTTTTACATAAAGCTTTCTATACACACACACATATATATATTATATATATATATACACATAACTCTAAATGTGTATGTACATGATCAAGAAGCAGTCTAAAACAGAAATCACTCCTCACTGAAACGAGAGTGAATTTCTTATGGGGACTTGGTCACATGAGATGTGAGAAGGATGGGGATACAATCTAAGGCTTAGTAAGAGAAGAAACCACTATTGCCTTGGGCAAGGTCATAGCCAGAGGATGGAGTGGTCGGAGGGGGATGGGATGTCAGTGTTGTATGTGAAGAGTCCGATGTACTGTACGGTCTGATTGCTGGAGTTGGTCCCTGGAGGAAAGAGGGGTTGAGGAGCAAACAAGTCATTTCTGCTTTCTTCTGGGACATCCCAGGAAGCTGGGGGCTGGGGAATGTTTTTAGCTTCCTCAGTGTTGGAATTTTCTAATCATTCTCCAGTGTCTTTCAAACCTATTCAGGGAATCTGGGAAAGGAAGTGCTTTGCAGCAGAGCAAAGGAGGCAGAGTGGGAGAGCTGATGGCTGTAGAGAGATGCAGAATTGGCGATCGTGTGTACAGTGCTCAGGCCGCTATCTGCAGTGCATGCTGTAGGAGCCTTGTGTGTTAGGGAGAGCTTCGAAGGAAAGACAATGGACCTACTTAAAGACACCTAGAAGGTGGATGTTAGGAAAAGGCAGGGTGGCGGTAGGGTGGGAGATCACTTTGAATGAGATGTCTGGGGTCCAGAGGGGTAAAATGTTGTGTTACAGGCAAGGAATTATAAGCAGATCTGTGAGTCCAAACTGTGGTGTTTTACCACAGCGGTCAGCATTTGCTGGAAGTGACAGGGTTATTATTGACATTGTCAGCTCAGAGCTTCTGCGGTGTCAAAATAGATAGCTGTGGAATCAAGTTCTAATGTAGAAAAATAAAATTTGAATTTTCACTTTTAAGTGCAATGCATATTATTAGCTTATTATGTAAAAACTAAGTAGTCCAATTGGAGGACCATTTGAGTAAACTGTCCCTTATCTGATATCTGCTTCTGGCTCTCTCCTGGCTGGGATGGCTGTGCAGGCTGACAATACTGAATTACTGTTTGCTTTAGGCTGAGGTCAATGGACAAGCAAGACACTCTGGGTGCTCCATTGTGACTTGGTTTGCCTCTTCCATTGCTTTCTTTCTTATGTTGGCATCAGAGATCACTGGTAATTTAGCCTCACAAGACATACAAGGATCCTAAGTACAACTTCTTTTCCAAAGACTCATGGCCTAATACAATTAAGTAGTGGAATTAAATATACTTCTTGAAGTAGCCTGATTTTCATGTGATTGTCAGTATACCAAGAAGCCCTACAAAGACTACAGTCTATACTTTTTCTTCATTATTTTGTACTCTTTTATTATTATTTATAATTTTATAAGCATTTTTATACAAAGTATATAATGTTTCTAAGACAGGGTCTCACTAATGTATTTATATGTATGCATGGTGTATGTGTATAGTGTATGTGCGTGTGCGCACAGGCGTGCATGATTGTGTATGGATGTGTGGAGCTCAGAGGTCAATAGTTAGGTCTCCATGCTCACTTATTTTTGGAGATAGGCCTATCCTCAAATTGGAAGCTCCTGGTTTCTGCTAGATTGGCTGGCCAGCGTGCTCTGGGAGCCTCTCCATTGGGCTTACCAGCCCAGACACATGACCGGGCTTTGTACTTGGGTGCTGGGGATCCAAACCTCACCGGCTCAGAGACTTCTTCCCATGAAGGGGACCCACTGAGGCGGAGCATGTGCTTGGGCTATACTTGGCGTCCTCACTACTCTAAAGCGGTGACATCACAGCACTTTTTTCACCCGGATCTCAGTTCCTGGGTCCTTATTAGGATCCCAGCTGCCAGAGAGGAGGACCCAGAGGGAAGTTTGACATGCACACTAAAGGATGCTCCAGGAAGGGGGGGAGGCGGCACTGGGAGAAAGGGAGGGAGGGGAAAAGGAAAGGGAAAAAGGAGGAGGAAGCAAGGGGATCCAGGAAGGGGTGGAGGGAGGGAGGGGAATGGGGAACCTATTAAGTTTGTATGAGTGGAAAAAATAAATTAAAAAAAAAATGATCCCAGCTGCCTACGTGCAAAGTTTGCTTCCGGAGACGATAGTGTTCCCCTGCGCGGCCATAAATGGGAATGGCAGGGTTCCTCTTGCTTTGCTTCGCTGTTGAGAAAGTCTGTTCTGCAGAGGTGCAGATCGCAGGTAAATGAAGTCAAACAGGTAATTTACTGTTCAAGGGCCAGGGAGAAAATGAGGATCATTTCGACTTGAATGGGAAATGCTCTTTGTAGGCTCCCGGTTTGAACCTTTGATCTGCAGGGAATGGGATTGTTTGGGGAGACTGCGGATTCTGTAAGAGGTGTGGCCTGGATGGGGAAGCGGACACCTAGCGGGTGTACTCTACTTCCTGTCTGAAAGCTCTGCTTCCTGTTCCCGGAGCCTTTGCAAGCTCTGTTGCTCTGAATCTTGCGTCACTAGGTACATCCTAAGCTGTGCCTGTCACTGGTCACAGAACAAGAAGGTAACTAAAGCAGGGACTGGGAACCTTTGCTCAAGTCTCACGTCCAGGACGTGGGCCTGGACCCCACGAGGAGGCAGACTCTTCCTTGCTGCAGGCAGACCCGGGCGAGCTCGGGACACAGGCCTCTGGGGACAGAAACAGTCCTTATCTTGAGGATCTTAGTTTCATGCTCTCCTGTACCTGGAACACAATCCACATCCATCATTTAGGAAGGACTTCTCGAGTAGGCATTTTTTTTTTATAGTGCTATCTCATCACCAAGGAATTATTACCCATAGATGACTCACACAAGAGGCAGCGTGGATGTTAAGAGAGCATGTGGGAAAAATCTACCAACTCATTAGAAAACAAAATAAAGCAAAGTAGAATGCAGTACCCCGAGGCAGCATCAAAATTGAATGATTATGCCCTATGTGGGGATGTGGGCAATGATACTATTGCATTCCCTGGACAACTGGCATCATTTGAGGACAAAGCCATTCAGAAAATACCGCGACAATGTGCATCAAGATCTATAAAGACTTCCTGTTCTTTTTTTTTTTTTTTTCTCTCCACAATGGCCCAATGTTTGGAAATTTATTCCATGAATTTAATTCAGGGGAGAAAAAAGCTGTGTGCATGAAGTTGCTCCATGCAACTTTATAATATTAAGTAAATAAGATGAGCCCAAGGAATAATTACGCATTGTCTTAGCAGCACATGAATCTGTTTTTGCTGTATAGGAACTTTCTAGATGAGTGAGTCTATGTTTTATAATCAACTAGCATATACTAGGTATTCAGTGGTTTCTTAAGGGATCTAATGTAAAGTTTCATACAAGGAAAATACCCTTATGTGTTTAATGTGAAACAGTGAGTAATAAGTGTTTGTCAAGTCACCCAGAAGACTCTCCCTTGCCAATTCTTATGCAGTAGCTTGGGGTGAAGCCAGGGAATCAATATTTCTTGTTCTTTTAGATTTTTTTTTAAATGACTTTTCTTCAGTGCTAGTAACTAAGCCCATGGCCTCTTGTGGATTATGCGAGTGTTGTATCAATACGCTGCATCCCAACTCCATCCCCACAATCTCTCATGCATCTATGTGACATGCTAATGCTACTGGTCCGGAGACCTCACTTTGAAAACCACTAGTTTTATGGTTTTGATCTCAAAGATTTCCCCCATTGGACTGTATGTTTGGTGACTAGTCTTTGGCACTACTGGGAGGCAGTGAACCTGTAGGAAGAGGGGCTTAGTGGAAGAATGTCACTGAGGATCTTCCCTAGAAGGGTCTGTCAGGTCTTCAACCCTTTCCTGTTTTTCTTTTTTCTTCCTGCCAACTGATGCGAAGGGAACAGACCTCCCGTTCCTTGTGCTCCAGCCATCACATACAGCGACAGGCAGGCACCGACCAAAAACTCTAAAACTGGGAGCCGAAACAGTAACATTTGCCAGTTTGCTTAGGCTTTACAGTGTGCTATCCGTTCCCTTCTTCCTTTTAAGTTGTTTGGTACAATTAGCTTAGCAGATCTTTCTTGCTGAGGACATCACAGTCACCACTGTGTCTGAAACAGAAAACAAAAGAAAGACATAAATTCCGCACAATCACAAGCACCCCTCTGTATCTCAGTACTTTACCCACGTAACCACACGTGCTGGGAGAATTGAGTTGTTTCCATGCTCAGGGAGTTCCATGAACAGTGAAGTTCTCGGTGTTAGTCTCCTATTTCTGGTGCTCAATCAGTCACAGTAGTGCAGGTGTTGAAGCCATCTCAGGTGGCCACAGTCACGCCGCCACTGAGTCCAGGTGACAGGCGGCTAGTGAGTCCTGCTGTGGTTGCCTGGGCCCTTTAGATGATTGGGCTCTCAGCCACCCAGACTGTGAGGATGACCAGCGGCCTGGGCAGGTTTCATCCATTTGCAGCAGTGCGGAAGGGCAAAGAGAGGCTGATAGAGTCAGTGGACTCCTGTCTATTGCCAGAGCTTTACGATTTCTAAGGACTTCAATTACTGTCTTTGTCCTTTTTTATATTTTGTTTTTATGAGAGAAGGAAGAGAGAAACAGAGAGGAATATGTGGGAATTTTGGGAAGTCCTTTCACCCTATGGGCTCCTGGGATCAAACTCAGGTCACCGGGTCTGGGAGCAGGTGCTAAACTAGCTGAGTAATCTTGCTGACTATCTTCAAGCTTCTTTGTGTTTTCAGAAGTTGTGGAAGTGGCAACTTTGAGGCTTTCAAATTGCCATGAAAGGGTTTCCTCATGTTTTTAAATTTAAGTTTTGCTGCTATTGAATCTGTTAGTTTTATATTTGTTCTATTTTAGGGAAGATTACATTTTCACTGCATTCAGTTGCCTCTTTTGTAGTAGCGATGTCAGACAACACTGTGGTCATCTGCATTGCATTTCTTCTGTGACTCACTCATTCTAATTTGAAATTTTTACATATTTTCAATTGACTCATCATTTTGAAATTGACTTTTGAAAATTTTGTTTCACTAATGCATCGGTTGATGCATTTTCTATTTTATTTTTACTTCTTTATTTTATTTATTTTTTTATTGTTATTATTTCTGCTCATACAAACTTAACAGGTACACCGGTCCCCTCCCTCCCTACTTCTTTAATTTTAACTCAGCATATTTTACCTTAGTTTTTTTAATTCATTAAGTTCCCTGTTACTGTTATTTCAAAAAAATCTCTTGGATTCTCCAATTCATTTTCATTCATATGAAACTCAGAATCAATTTGTCATATTCTGGAATAACGTGTTAGATTTTGATAATCTCTAATTGTTCAGGACTTCTAGTAAGCTATTCATGTCATTCTTGAATGATTATTATTAGGTTTATTCAAAGTTCACTGCTGTTATGAATAGAAACTTTGTTCTTTTAGCTTTCAAGATGATGGATACGGGCAGAAATTCTGCTGAATTTTGTGTTGAATGACAGCTATATTTATCCTTGTGAGTTCCAGCATTATTTTAGTTTATTCCCATAATTTTTTTATTTGTGCGCATGTGTGTGTGCATGCGTGCATGCACACATGTGTGTAGAAAGTGTCTTGGGCCTGTGGAGACCCAAGATGACATCAGGAATCATCCTGATTTCTCTCCTTCTTTATTGCTTTGCTCTGGAGGTTGAGGTGGGAGGATCAAGAGTTTGAGGTCAAGAGATAGTCAAAACAAACAAAACAGAAGAATCTTCATCATTCTCCAAGCCTACTTGCTCCTAAGGAGGACAAGGGTCCACAGAGACACAGTGTCCTGGTCCAGATATCAGATGCATGCGGTACCCTGGCTGGACTAGGTGAAGTCCATGGGAACAGGGATAGAAGCCATGCGTCTTGTCAGCTGCATAGTCAGTAGCGTCAAAGTCTCTTCTTGCCACTTCTGTCGGCCCAAGGAAGATGCAGAGCTAGTAAGATTTTCTTCAAATGTAACTTCAGCCCAATTTTCCCATTTGCTCTTTTAACAGGGGATTTGATTTTGAAATATTCCATATGGTCAATTTTCCTTAATGCTAAATTTTTAGAACCACATCTCAGGATTTCCAACTGCTACGGGCAAATGCTTTTCTTACAGACACTATTTGACGAATGTGCCCAATTAACTCCTATGCTCGCAATTATTTCCACAAGATTCATCCTGGAATTTCCTAACTAAATATAAGGCTAATGAGGGGGAGAATCTCTTTCTGTCTGAGTCACTGAGGTTGAGCCAGCTTTCTTTCCATGAGTATGTGATTCCAAAGGCCTTTCTTAACATTTAACTCAATACTTAATGACAGCAAACTAATGAAGATACAACACATATGGATCACAGAACATGGGCAAAATATATCAACTTGAACTGGTCTGAGAATTTTCTCCTTGCTGGAGAGTTTATACATTACCAAGAAATACTGTAGAAGCTACTGGGGGAGAGAAACAATCACAGGCCTCATCAACTCAAGAGATCTGTAAATTGAAATAAAAATTACCATGGTAACATGTGACCACCAGTGTAATAGTGGCATGAGTATTAAGGAGACAACCAACAGCTATCTGATTCAACTCAAGACCCACTTGTCAGAATGGAACACATTCCTGTTAGTGGTAACTAGAACAAAAACCTAAAAAAAAGAAAGGAAATAGATCAATAGGGAAAAACAGCCAGTAAACCTATAGGTAGGAAGACAGTACACCAAACTGCTTTGTAAATAGTTGCTATTATACTCATAGATTGGAAGAACACTTAATACTCAGCCTAGAAGTCTTCTACAACAGAGGTAGAGGATTTCAACACCCTGATAGGATGCAGCCTAGGGCAGTAGAGGAGCAGTGAAGTGAGCAGCAAGATCAGCCATAATGCAGAATACCAGTGACTCAGAAAGCTCACCAAGAATCAGGCCAACCTAATCTCTACCCATCCTAAGGTTTTGGGAACTTTGCAGAAGGGGATGGTGAAATTGTAAGAACCTAAAGATGGGAAGATTCACCTTTGGAGAAGACATTCCATCCAAGGCAGGACTCCTGCATCTAGGAACTCACTACAGTGAGACTTGTCCTTATCAGATCTGCATAATGACTAACATACCAACATGCTCCCATAGACTATTGAGGAACTTAAGAGAGATAAGAACACACAGTGGAAACCTTGGGGACTAAAGCTGGATGAGTGACAGGAAATGTCCCTATCAATGGAGTGGTCTGAAGAGAGGCAACTTGGTGTGCCACAAGAAGCCTGAACCCCCGCAGGAGTAGACAAGCCAGAAGGAACCCTGGGGTATATAGAAGCAGACACACAGGAGGGTGGAAAGGAGTGGATGGATTGATGAAGGGATGGGAGGGAGGGGGATGAAGTGAAGCAAGGGGTAAGTACTCAATATGCTTGTAAAACTAGAAAAAAAAAAAAAAAACAACCCAGCAACCTAAAAACTAGGCTGTAATCAAATACTTAGTAGACAAGGTTCCCTGATTGTGAAGTTTCTGAATGCTCTTATTCCCACAACCTTTGCTCACTGAGGAGTGCTCTGAGATGACCTCTAGCCCTCCACACACAAAGTCAGTGGCACTTTGACTATTTGGGCCAGTGATAGCTCGTTACCAGCCCAAGGACAACTCTTTTCTAAGAGAAAAGGCTTCTTATAGTATGTGATCAATTATGTCATTTGTCCCATTTTTACTGTCCCCTCCAATAGTGATTCTTACCTAACATGCTACTTAAGCATGCATGAGCTAGCCGTAGACTAGCCAGTCACCTTGCTCAGAATGGCTTTCTGTTTGTTGCTATTGTTTGTTTTTATAAGATGGGATTTCACTATGTAGCCCATGCTGGTCTTGAACTTCCAGCAATCTTCTGGCCTAAGCCTCCCACATGCCAAGAGTACAGGCATGAGGCCTCATGCCCAGTCACAAGGTGTTTTTCTTTTTGGGCAATGCACATTGCTCTTATGATAAGGAAGAAAAGGATTGCCAAGACTAAGTCAGTTAGGGGATGGAGATGAATGTCGTAGGTATCATCTGCAGACAATAGAGCTGCCAGATGCATGTTAAATTTCGAGGGAGAAAAGACATTAAGGAAGATAATGGATGCTTTAAAAAAAGGAGAAGAAAATAGTTAGTATGCTGAGAAAAGTAGATGAGTTCTAAGGACCAAAATGAACTGGTGTCTGGTGGTCTCTCAGCTCCAGGTGTTGTGAGGAAGCAGACGGGGCTGTCCGTTTCCTGTTTTGGGACTCCTCTGAGACCTCCCCTTGTTCTCAAAGTGCTTACACCACCTTTTATATGTATTCACTTCAGTGTCTTGTAACCCAAAGATGTGGCTGGTCAGATGTGGTAGCACATACCTCTAATCCAGTGATCTGGAGGCACAGACAGGAGAACTGCAGTGATTTTGACATGGGCCTAGTCTACATAACAAGCTTAGCCAAACTGGTGAGTTCCAGATTCAGTGAGAAACCTTGTTTCAAAAACCAAGGTGGAAAAGTGATTGAGGAAAACACTTGACATTGGTCTCTGCTCTATACATACACCCACATATGCATACACCCATACAATCATATACACACATATGTGCGAACACATGCAAATGCACCATAAATGCACACAGAACATTATAGGAAGTGTGCACATTCTGGAATCAGTTGAGTGGAAACAGAAGATTTCAATGTGCTAGAAGTCAGCTCCAGGCATTTTCTGAACACTCTAGAATTTTTCTGGACCTGAAGGCATTCTTCAAGACTCAATTCATTAAGCAATTTTTCTTGATTTGGGATCTTGGAAGCTGGATGTAAACATGAGTAGAATTGCAGCCTTTGTGGGTATAGCAGCATAACAGAGAGTAGAGGATTGAGTAAAAGAGAAAAGTAAGAGCACTCTGCTTGGCTGAGTTGCTAAGTAAGAGTTCTCGAGGACGCAAAACCAAGAGAGTAAGGAGGGACTGAGCCTCATAGCACCCCTCTAGGCAGGTGGGGGGAGTGGCAAAAGCTCATCAGCTGCCTACCAGGACACCATGTGAATGGCAAGAGGAGAGGATAAGTGAGGAGATGGCTCGGTAACACAAGGGAGGAATGCTTCGTGAGCCCCTGTAACGAAGCAGTCTGTCTTCTTACTTTGTTATTATATTTATTATTATTTTTATTATGGTATGTCACCACATATGCGTGGAGGTCAGATGACAATCTGGGGAGATTAGTTCTTTCTTCTATCATGTGGACTTTGATAATCTAACGCTGGTTACCAGGTTTGCATGCAGGAGTCTCTACTGACAGAATTATCTTGCAAGCCCAGAGAGTACTCGCTCTTCACCTGCAAAATGGCTGTTCAAATTGTCAGGATGATGGTGCCCTTTGGGAACACAGAGACTGCCAGAGGGGGAGAAGGAGGAGACGGAAGGAATGGAGAGGGCTGGTCATTCTAGAAACATTTTAAGATGTTCCAAAGACTCAACTGGTAAATCGGTTTGAACATAACCTTTCTCAGTGTGGAAAAGACCCAGAAAGATACGCTTAGGTCATGGCTAAATTGAACTGAATAGTTCATGTCTGCGTTGGGGGAGATGTGCTGGCCTATGTCTATTATGTTTTTGTTGCTAAATTCTTCAATGTGTTTTTAATTTGTACAAAAACTAAAAAAATATATTAAAGAGAATACAACTATTCTATGGCCAATACCTTTTTAATTTTACTTTGCTGGGATGACGTTGTAATTGTAAGTTTCCGGCATATTACCAAGTTGTGTCTCCACATTAGGAAACATCAAAAGCCTTCTCAGATTGGATCTCTGATAAGACATTCTTTCCACAAGGCATGTGAAGGATCTCTGGAGGTGATTGTTGCAACAATAATTTTGAGTGAATTTAGTTTGAATTACCGTTTTATTTAATTGCAAGTGGATCCTGTGGAAAAAAGAAGACACCAACAAAAGAAATAATTGTTCAAAGAATTCCATCTGCACTGCATTCTCTGTCAGAAATTTCTCATTAAAAATGTGTTTCTTTAAAAGTAACTCAAAGCAGCTGATGAAATACAAGAGCATGGAAAGTTCCAGATCCCTGTGCAGACTTGCAGACTGGGGCTCATCACGGACCATTTGTCCAAGGCAAATGACTCCATGCGAGGCAGAGTCTTAACCCCTGAGCCTTCTCTCCAGCCTGGCTCCATGACAGCAGAGCGCCTCCCGCTTCTCATGTGCTGGCTGGCTTTCATACTCACGTTCAGATACTGGCAGTGGGATTTCCACAGGTGGGTGTTTTCCACATGTACATTTCCTAGTTCTAATACTTCTGATGTCTCTGTAGCATGACCCAATGTGACTTTTCCCTTTAGCAGTGACCTCAAATCTTGCATTTCTCTGCTTTGAGGGGATAAGTTCTTCAAGGGAGGCACAACGCTCCAGGACTGTGAGCACTACTTGTGCCTCTACTGAAGGCTGCTCGTGAAAAGTGACAGTTCTTAAAATTATCCCCAAGCATCATCGGGGTTTTAAATGGCTCAGCGGGTAAAGGTGGCTGTGCACAAACCTGGTGACCCGAGTTCAGTCCCTGGAGCTCATATGGTGGAAGGAGAGAACTGACTTCGGAAGTTGTCCTCTGACCCCATGCAGACACCGAATTCCACATGCCTGCTCTCTCTTTCTCTGTAAAATAAATGATTTTTTAAAAAAGTCAAGCTGGCTTGAAAGGCCAGTGGAGCAATTATTACAAAGCAATGAGACCATAGGAATTACCTCTCCGGGCATACACCAGAATAAATGAAGTTACCTGCCTTACCCCAGTCACGGCAGTGTTGTCCCCGACAACTGAGACATGGGAACCACCAAAGTTCCTGTCAGTGAGTGAGTGGACAAGACATTATGGAACAATACACTGGAATCTCAGTCATCCTTAAAATTAATGCTTTCTAGCATTATACTCAGTGAAGTAAGTGGGACACACACACACACACACACACACACACACACACACACACATACAACACCTACATAGTCTTACTTATACGTGGAGCAAAAAGAAATTCAGATATCTGTGAACAAAAAACAAAACAATTGTAATGAAATTGAAATGAAAGGAGATAAAGGGGAAGATACGGAGGAAGAGGAAGAAGAAGAAGATGAGAAGGAGGAGAAGGAGCAGTAGGAGGAAGAGAAGGAACAGGGGGAAGAAAAGGAAGAAAAAAGCGGCACCTATTTGAAAAGGGCAACGCATTCCCAGAAGTGTCAAGCATACTTTGTCCTCTTTGCTGTCACTGAGCCACCTCTAGCTTAGAAAACAGTGTACATATTGAGCATTAGTGTTGGGATTGCTGCCACCGAGAATGAAACTGAGCTTCAGCGAGAAAGAATAATAAAAGGAGAAGCACTGTTGGTTGCACCACCAATGTTGTGTTTCCACAGTGGTCTAACTCTGCTTTTTTTTTTTTTTTTACAGATAAGAATCGGAGGCTCCAGAAGGCAAAGTGGCATCAATTCCTCACATAATCCATCAATAATAAAGTCAGAGTTAAAAAATCCAGAATCGAGGATTTTCACTCTTAATTCAGTATAGTCGCCTGGCAGGTCAAATGAATGAAAAAATAACTTGCCAAGTCAAGTTGGGGCAGGGAGCGGTGTCTAGGGTTTGGACAGGTGAACATTAGAGAGCTGAAGCTGTCAGAGAGGAAGACACTGGAGCAGGGGGACGCTGCTCAGAAGGTCACCAGGGAGAGCAGGAGGTCGGTGCAGAGAAAACAGCCGTGACACCGAGCTTACTTTTGGTCCAAAAGTCCAAACCAGCATAGACTCTCTGGGGTTGGTGAGCTGGCTCAAAGGCTAAGCCTTTGCCTCCCAGACAAAAGTACCTGAGTTCAGGTCCCCAGATTCCACCTAAAAACCAGGTGGACATGGCAGCTGCCTGTAATTCCTGGAAAAGCCCTGGAAAGCAGATCCTGGGAAGTTGATTCCTGATGTCGTGCTTGGGGTGCCACACGCACACACCTTCAAGTGATCTCTTGCACACACACTTGCACATGTACACCCAATCACATGCAACACACACACGCACGCGCGCGCATACACACACACACACACGCACGCCCACACAACAAACAAAAAACAAGTGAACAAACTCCCAGTCTTGTCCCAGCTTACATGCTAGAAACACAGCCAGTTGCTTGAACCGGAAATCTTGTCCCTCTCTTGTCCCTATCAGCAAGGCCTGCTGAGTTAACCTCCCAAATCTCTCTCCTGCTGCCCCTTCCCTCCTTGTCACCGCACCTTGCTGATGTGGCTGGCCACCATCTTTGTGCTTGGGGATTGACACAGCCCCCTAATCATACCATAGGAACCTTGGTGGTATTTGGTCTGCCTTCCTCCTCGCCTTGGATCGCCATGCTGCCAGCCACCTTGCTTGCTTCAAATTCCATGTCTGCGTATTTGTATTTAAGCCTCTTTTACTCAGTCAGATTTCCCCAGATGATCTCTCTAGATACAACCCCTTTTAATCTCCATTAGACCACAATCTCCCCCCCTCCCCAGCAGCTCGCTTTCAGAGAGCTCTGTTTCTACAAATATAACTAAATATCTGTTTACCTATGTCTGGGCTGGAGTTGAAACTGTCTTGCCATTGCTTTGTATCCAATGCCAATACAGTGCTAGGCACCGCTTTCTTTGAATGCATGATGAATGAATGGATGAATGAGTGACAGATTGACTTGGGAAAGCTTCAAAAGCCAGTAGAATGCATTGTATGCACAAGCAGAGATAAAGCTGCTTGAAGCAATGTTTGGCAGAAGACGTGAGATGATTGTCATTGTCCCTGGAGGACTCTACTGAGGACTTCATAGAAATGATAAAGGAATCAGATGACGACTGGAACCAGGCAATTAAGAAAGAATTTAGGACTAGGGAGAGGGCACAGGGTTTAAAGTCTTTACTTTGAAAACAAAAGGACCTGAGTTTGGAGCCTCAGATCTCATCTAAGAATGCCAAGCAGATACAGCCATGGCTTGCAATTCTGGCTCTGGAGAGCAGAGCCTGGGAAACCCCAGAGCAAAACAGTAAAGAAGTGGAGCAATTCAGGATGATTCCTGGTACTACCTTAGGTCTCCACAGGCACACACACTCAAGTGCTCTCTGTTACACACACATGTATGCACACACACAAAGAACTTCATTTCTTTGGTTGAATATTAAATTAAGCATCATGCATTCAAGGGAGAAGAATTTCGCTGGTGACAACACTTCTTAGCCTGTTCCTGAGAAGCGTGGCTCAGTGTGGTTCAGGACGAGGCTCTGCTCTGGCCTGACCTGCATCCTGCTTTGTCTTGCTCCTGCTGGCCTCTCTCTGTGTTTGACGATAGACCTTAACCTACTCAGTCGCTCACTTCCTCCTTTCCAGACTTTTATAACGTATTTGCAGACTGTTCTCAGTGTCTGAGGATGATCGCTTGTATTTCACTTTACATATAATCTGTATCGGTTGATATTTATAGAAGTTTTACTTCCCTGTAATATATGCTTCAAGAAACTGCCTGCTGGTTTGAAATCTACATCTGGCTCATTGCCCCAGTAATGCCAATGACAATATCAGCAATGAGATCAAATATTTATTGTGCTGAAGGTATTGCAGTAACTCCCTTAAGTCATTGATTATCTTTGCCATATATGAGGAAGACAGAGGTCTAGAGAATGTCTCAATGCCTGCAGTAACATGCAAAGCTTCCATTTCTGCTTATGAATGTGGTCAAGTGTGTGCTCCATTGCTTGGGGGGTCGGGGGGTTGGGCAAAGATGTATCAACTTGGCTAGGATCTCAGGGTTCTGCTCTGCATCGCTTGAATCTCATGTTAGCTGGTAAGAGAAAGGGGAGAGGGTTTAGAGACTAGGTTAAGCGGCAGCATATGCTCCTGCTCAAATCCTATTGGCCAGAAATCAATTACAGGGGCCCACCTATATCCAAAAAGGTCTAGGAAGTATGGTCTCATGCACCAAGAAAGAGGGGAAATGATTGCTATCTAACTGTTCTCTGCCCTGTGAAGACTTGCCATCATATAAAGAAATAGAGATCTGGGATGCGCGGTCATGCCAGTTAGACGCCAAGGCTGAGCTGTTAACCTCACATCTGTAACTTCACGCACTTCCTTTTCTCATCAGTTATTATCATTATAACTATTATTATTTTTAAATACTTTATTTATTTACTTATTTATTTATTTAGTGTGTGTGTGTGTATGTGAGAGTGTGTGTGTATCAGAGGGTACTGTATGAACCTGTGGAGGACCAAGGGTGACTTCGGGAATCATCCTGGATTTCTTCCACCTCCTTTTTGCTTCACACTGGGATTTTCCAGGCTCCGCCCACCAGGGTCGCAAGTGTAGTCTGCGGCAGTTTCTGCCTGGCATTTTTACATGGGATCTGGGAATCCGAACTCAGGACCTTCTGCTTGTGAGACAGTCTTAACCCCTGATGCATCTCTCCAGCCCTATTATTATTATTATTATTATTGTTATTATTATTATTATTATTTTAAAAGTGTTGGGATAAATCAGACCCAGAAGGGAAGGTTATCATTTGTTTTTGGTCAGGAAGATGCACTGTGCCTTATAAAAGACCAGACTGAAATGTCTTCTCTGAAGAGACAGAAAGATGGACTGTACCTCCTAGTCAGGCCAGAAGCTTCATCTGACCTCCTAGTCACATCAGTAGATAACAGGGTGCTGTTCTGTTTAACCAACTCCCACAGACCTCACGAGACCCGAGAAGTAGGGGTGGGAGACCTTCGCCAGTGGCAGTCTGCGTGAGCACCTCTAAGCTGGATGCCTTTCTGCCGCAAGTGACAGCCCCACTGTACTGTGGATAGGGATTTGTACCGATGTAAAGGGCATAACTTTATCTTCAGGTTCAGGAGGGCAAGAAATTCACTTGACATTTTTCTCGAGCTCAAATCACCATATTGAGTGAATTCTAATGCACATATTAGCACCTTTGAACTTGGGATATTTTAAACGCAACTTCAGAACTGCTATTAGTCCCAGTAATAATGCTGATACATTTGGAAATTTAGCCATAGGTATTTATATTCTTGTTCCTTCAGTTATGAATAATGTATTTCATAGATTGTGTTTAGTTGCTGGTAGAAATGTTTTTAATAAGGTTGCATTTCATTAGCGATATGAAGAGTTGTAATAAACAAAGGATCAGACACAGAGTACATGTATGCATATTTACATATGCATATTTGTATATGCATATATATATTAGTGTTAGTAAAGCTATTTAGAGAAACCACTTCAAAGCAATGATATCATTGGTATATGCTAGAAAAGTATGTTACAGTAGGCATGTGAAGTGACAAATTTTGTTACTGAGTTCAAAGATGCCAATTAAAAATACACTCACATCAGGTTTTTCAGAATGGATGGCAACATCTAGAAAGAAAACCTGTACTGAATAATGGCGATATTGTAAAGAATATTTCATCCACAGCATTCAGGACAATAGTGTGAAGAAAAATTGATTTGGAAGAGAAATCAAATGAGTTATTTTTAGGATTTCTCAATCAATTTAGTTTCCTTTTTTTATGTGTGCATTACAGTAATAAGTAATAAAAATCTATATCCCAATAAGTCTAAAGCAAGCATAAAATAAAATTCTTAGTGATGAGACAGGATTGTTTCATAGATTAATTGAAGACACATTTTCTCCTTAGTGGCACACAAATTAATGATGCATTTTATAATCAATGGCATGTTAGTAAAAACAAAATAGCTGATTTCTCATTTGAGCTCCCATTTATTTGTGCACTGGAAACTAAATTTCAGTCAGCTCAGCAGTCCCTTCCCCCAAGACACAGGAACTTCTTTAGCTTGGTAAAGGTGACTATATTTCATCTCCAAGGCTACCAAAGCCTATCTTTCTGTTCATTCCCACAATTCATCACTTCCCTCAGGGCCTTGCGCTTTAACCCTCAAGAACGGACCAGTGTTTTCCTTACTTTCTGAACAACTCTGTTGGGATATATAGCCGATTGAACAGAAGACCCATGAGAAAAATTGATGTATACAAGAGGTCTCACTGCACCTATTCTCTTGCCCATCTCCACACTTGTGTACTTCTCGTTTCCTGCTTCTCCATCTTAACATGTACCTGTGTCAATGATCCCTTAAATGTGTGCTCCATTTGGGGTGAAGGAGAGCCATCATTTTCTGCTTCCTCCTTCTCCCATTTTTTTTTTAATAATATAGAGTTTACAATCTTTGCCCCATTTTAGAAAATTAGTCACATGTAGACAGGCACTGCTCCAAGATCTCCAGGTCACTGATTTTTTTTTTTTCTAGTTGGTTTTTACTGTTTGACTGAATTGCATATAATTTTTGGGTACCTAACATTATCTCAGACATAAACATGCTTTGTTCACACAATGCATTGACTGAGTAATTTCTCTTATTACTTATTTTAAAGTCTTCAGAAATAGTTAAATGGCATGGTAGGGTTTGTGTGACCATCTTCCTCGTGTTCAGTTCATTTGACTTATTCCTTATTCACCCTGGAGTTAAGACACATAAATGATAACATTGGGATTGACATCTTTGTACGTGACATTTTCTCTATATTTCCAGTATTTTCTTGGGGGTGTACAACTATACTGTGGCCAGACTGAGGTGCTTGTAGCCCCAAAGTTAAGCATATATAGCTAACCTAGGATCATTGCTCACTGGTGATACCATTTAAATAACTACTTACTTATTTTTTCCTTATGCATATATTTTATTTTTTAATTAATTAATTATTCTTAGTTTTAAAGCACATTGAGTACTTATCCCTGCTTTCTTCCATTCCCCCTCCCTCCCATCCTCCCTTTCCCTTCTTTCTACTTACTTATTTTTAAAGAAAACCCAATCTGAGATTAAGAAAAAATACAATTTCCATGACTAGAAAGACTGCTATTAAAAAATACATGCCTTGCCTAGATTCTATTCAGTGTTTTCTCTCTAAATATGACCAACTTTCATCTGCATACCCTATGCAATATTTGTTTGTTTGCGCTTCTGGAAGAAATATTGTTGCTATATATAAAAGAACTTGTATTTCTCCATAAAAATAAAATTTGTAGCATCAAAATTTTTCTAGTTTTACATTTCCCATTGGCCAGCAGCTACAAGTACTAGTGCTTATCTGAAGGCACTAGGTGCTATCGAGCTGGACATATCCAAGTCTCTAGCCTCTGTGCATTCTATTGGATTTCTGGTCTCATTACGTTAGTCTAACATTTATCTCTCAGAGAAAATGCACTGCATGCAAGCACAAAATGTGACTCCAATAGTTACTTCCAAAATTTTGTTATTAGTTTTTAACCTAAAACTTTGGGTTGCTCGATAATCTTCAATATTGGTTCTAGAAGTCTACATGGAGCGTCAGAGTGAGTGTGAGGACTGTTTGGTAGACTTTACACAAACTGCCAAAGCTGGTAGAGCCCAGCACTGGTCTCTGTAAGCAGTGACTCAAGGTGGCTGAGTTCTTGTTCAACAGTGTGTTGGACTTGGAATGCTGTCAGATGCTTGGAACTGCTGTCAGAATCTCAAACACATTCTTCTCATTATCCTCAAGGAAGAAAAAGCTTTTCTTTTTTCCTTTCCCTTTTGAGACGGGGTCTTGCCATGTAATCCGGGACTGTGCACGTGGGGCTCACTACATAGTCCATAGTGGTTTCAAACTTGCCATCCTTCTGTCTCAGCTTTCCAAGTATTAGGATTAAAGGTGTGAGCCTCTACCATGCCAGGAGGAAGAAAAAAAATCTTAATTTTTCGAGGAAGAATCAAATTTTCTTTTTTTTAAATTTTTTTTATTATTTTTATTTTTATTTATTTATTTATTTATTTTTACGTGGGACCTGGAATTTGAACTCAGGATCTTCTGCTTGTGAGACAGAGTCCTAACCCCTGAGCCATCTCTCCAGCCCTAAATTTTTTTATTATTATTTATTTAATTGTGCATGTATGCATGCGTGTGCATGTGTGTATGTGTGTGTGTGTAGAACCACACCATGGACCGCCTCCACTTTCTCCTTGTTTACTCTGCCCCGGGATTCACAGGCTCCGCCCGACGTCTATACGTGGGGATCTGGGATCCGAACTCAGGACCTTCTGCCTGCAAGGCAGAGGCTTAACCCCTGAGCCACCTCTCCAGCCCCAAGCATCAAATTTTCTGAGAGCTTCAGTAGTGCTTAGAATCGAGTATGAGCAGACAGTGGAGTGGGTGGGTTAATGAACAATAGTAACATAAAACCCCAATGAACTCCTATGAAACAATGAGGATGGCTTTCTTGTAGGAGTAGTAAATGCCAAAGAACAAGAGAACCATTCTCTGAAAACAAAGAACTGGAGTGTAGCCACAGTGGGATCTTGGGAACATGCCAGTCAACCACACAGATGGCCAGATGTGTATACGCCAAATTTAGAGCCTGAGGATTTAATCTAGGTTCATTGCTTACTGGTGATTAAATTATTCATGTATTTTATTTATTTTAAAAGTTTCATGGCATATATTAATTGCATATAGTACTGTGTTACATAGGAGATTGTCATAAAGTATACATTATTTATACATTTAAAGAAAATACATTTGGAGATTAAGAAGAAAAATAAGATCTATATACTGAAATCCATGGACCTATAAAAAGATACAATCCAGGGAACACTATTTTTTTTAAAAATAATTCCACTCCCACTTTCTTTTTAAACACAGAATCATTGTAGAGAGTTTTTAAATTTCAGGAATTTCATCATGCAGACTTTCCTTCTCAATCTGTAGGCTTAGTGTCTTTTAGAGAAATTTTAATTTCAGAGTGGAACCTAACTAGTCCATACTCCCTTCCTGGTACATATGCACACAGCCTCCCTCTGATCAACAACACCCACCAGGGTGGCACAGCCTCCACCAACATGCCATTGCCACTCAAGTTATAGCTACTGTTAGTGGTTACGTGCGACCGTTCTTGGGTTCGGACTAATCCCCAAGGGCTCGTGTCTACATTACAACGGACGGAGTAGATTCACTGCTTGGAATCCTGTGTGTATCTTCTCTGCGTTCTATTTTGATGAAGAACTCTCTTAGATTAGGTTGCCTGGAAATAGACTGAGATCTGTCTGCCGCTCCATGTGAGCATAGGGGGCTTTCAGGAGAGAGCCTTGGGAAGAGGCAAGCAAGGCCCCCACTGTGCAAGAGAGAAACTGACATCAAATTGGGGACACCGAGTCCAGTCCCCAGTCCCTCAGGAAAGTCTGCCGCTGGGATCCTTAGAGAATTGTCCCAAACTAAGGTCGGGGGAGGGACTTGTATCCTCCAGTCTTGGCTCTCCTGAAGGGGCTAATTTTGGAAAAGTGTATTTCTTAGGGCCAAGAACAATTCCCAAGGAGGGACACAGCTGTAAACTATCAGTAACGATATTCCCAGCAGCTGGCGAGGGATATGTGGTCCAAAGAGCATTTTGGGGCAAACACTGCATTTATCATACACTAAAATGTCATGTTAAAGCACAGACCCCTTAACACATGCAACTTCACAACTCACTCATTAGTTGATTTTTTTTTTCATTTTGTTAACTTCTCTTTGAAAAGGAAAATTTAAATAGCTGTCTACTTTATTATGTGGCAGTATCATTTATTTAACCATTTTCATTACTGAGCTTAAATTATATCTGACAAATTTTCATGGTGATAGTATTGTGATGAATATCTGTGTATCTGTAATATACATGCACTTAACTGAGTGCTTAGTCCTATGTTGGTCAGGTCAATATTTTTCTTGCCTTCTTTGTGGACTTTCTATGAGACACAAATGAGAGTGAATGATGTTCTACTTTTATGATCCTCTTGATTCCATGATACACAAACTCTGTGTATTGATGAGGAGATACAGACACATTAAATGGCTCCTCTACATGAACACAGACATATAGCCAATGACAGCATAAATCTAGAGCTCAAGCAATACGTGACACCATTTCTCTCAGTTTATTTTCATATGCGTGGTTTTATTAAGCTTGTATCTTTAGAAAGAGAGTTCCGGGCTGGAGAGATAACTAAAGGGGTTAAGACTCTGGCTCAAAAGCAGAAGGTCTTGAGTTTGGATCTCAAATCCCACATAAAAATGCCAGTCAGAAATGGCAGTGACCTGTACCTCTGGCCCTGGTGGGCAGAACATGGGAAATCCCAGAGCAAAACAAAAAGGAGGTAGAAGCAAATTCAGGATGATTCCTGAAGTCACCGTTGGTCCTCCACATGGACACACAGTAAGTATCCTTTGATACACACATGCAAAAATGAATGAATAATTTTTTTTAAAAAGAAAGCAAGTACCATAGGTAAAGGGTGTTAGCTATTTTAAAGCTCCTGTTAAGATTTGCCAAATTATTTTCTAAAACCATTGAGAACCTCTACCATCAGAGTGTGGGGTTTTATTTTACCACAGTTAACCTAAATCCTTAACAGGACCGTGTCAGAGTTAATACTGACTGCTGACTTGACAAGATCTAGAGTCACATAGGAGACAAGCCTCTGGGCATGTCTATGAGGAAGATCACTGCAATGGGAAGATCTAACCTAACTAGCAGTCTCTGACTCAAAGAAAGTCAACTGAATATTAGCACCTATTGCTGTCTCTTTCTTGACTGCAGGATGCAATGTAAAGAGCTGGTACTTGCTTCTCTGCCATTGCCTTCCCTGACATAACAGACTATATACCCTCAAGCTGTGAACCAGAAAACACTCTACATCCTTAAGCTGGTTCTGTCAGGTATTTGGTTATAGCAACAGGAAAAGTAGCCAACACTGAGCAGGCATGGGAAGGAACAAGGGAGCTGCTGCTTTCTTTTTTCTACTAGGCAGGAGAACTTGGATTGTTCTTAATCATGTCTTCCCTTTCACTTGTCAACATGCTCAGTCATTTCAAGATAAACTCCAAGCGTTTGCTGAAATGGATCTCCTACATTTCAGAGAACTTTTTTTTTTTTGTCTGTGGGATGAATGTGAGATATGGTAGAGAGAAGGCCTGGATCAGTAACACGACCTAGGACATCAGAAGCTCTGTAAAGTAACTGAGAACCTTCATCATGCAGAGCAAAGTCCGTCTAAAACAGGGATGTGATTTTTTTGACAACTGGAACATTTTCTAGCAATTCTTATCTGGACATTTTCTGATCTCACTTGAATTGCTTATAGGATAAACAGATGTTCCCTTACCTGCCAGACTCTATCACAGGCTTGGAAGCACTGACTTTGAACTCTGGAAGTCAGTCAGTCATATGGCCCCGCCCTTCCTACACAGAGGAGGAGGGACTTGAAGCCATCTTCTGGGGGTCTCCATCTTGGAGATGGCAGATGTGGCGCTCCCAGCACGAAGCGAGAAGGAGGCAGAAGCAATCCAGGATGATTCTTGAAGTCACCCTTGGTCCTTCATAGGGATACACAGGGCCCCCCTCTCCCCCCTCTCCCTCACACACACACACAAAGCAGATCATACTTTTTTTATATATTTTCCATACAAGGTTTCAGTGGGGATCGAAGAAGGTAGTCCCACCAAAGCAACTTGTGTGACATACCGGAAAGGCAGACAGTAATTTGCAGCTGAGAATACTTTAAAGCCTGTCCATTTGTCCTGACGTAGTTGTTGAAATGACTGGTGTGTCTGAAAGAAGGGATTATGAATGTTTGATCCATTTTAGCCCTATTGAATTGGTCATTTCCCTAGCATGACTGATGCTGACTTGAAGATGAAACTGTCTGGGTTCCAGGTGTACACTGTGATGTTTTGGTAAGCGTGTATTGAGGTAGTTACCTTTTGAGGGGAGTGAGGAATGAGAAGACTTCAGATCTACTCTCTTCGTGACTATTAAGTATGCAGTTCTTTGCAGTGAACTAGTTACCAAGTTGTGCACAAGCTCTCCAGAACTTACTCATTTTACGACTGAAGTGTCGTTACCCTTTGACATTTCTGCTTTTGCCCACCTCCCCCCCTTGGAAACCACCACTGTCTGTTTCTATTAATTCCATGTCCCGAGTAAGTGAGATTATGCGGTATTCACGTCTGGTTATTTTCATTGAGCACAATCTCTTCTAGGTTCATTGATGTTATCGTAAATGTCAGGATTTCCTTCTTCTTTTTTTTTTGGTCAGTCCTATTTAATTTCAAGAAAGGACAGGCTTTAAATAGAAAGATCATAAGATTTAGAGTTTAATATGTGATGTGATTGCTCTACTATCTTCTTCTGTTTTCCTCATCTGCTTCCCCCCCCTTCTCTCATTCTTTATTGCTTTCTCTTGTGTTAACCAAAGCGCCTTTTTTTCTTTAGGGTTCATCAGAAGGAACGATATGTGCTGAAGATGAGTGGTTGAAATAGTGTAGCCAGGCCATGTGTCTGATAGATCAGTTCTGCCGTTCTCTGGCAGTACTTGACCCTCTAGCTGCGCCTTCTTGGGGTCTTAGCGATATCCCCTTGTCCTTTCTGCCCCATCTCTCCTGTCGAAGCCCCGCGGCTCTTCCTCTTTATCCACAACTTAAGTTCTGAAGTTCTCTAAATGTCATGAGCAGCTCTCTTCTCTCCACCTGCCTTACTTCCTCTTCTTGTGAAAGCTGCATCTTTGTGAGTCAGGCCCTGCTCTGTGCCTAGCCAAGCATACTCAGCCATGGCCTGGGGTAAGACGCGTTCTCTGGGATGTGCCACTAGCCCGTCAATGTGAACCATCATCATTTCTGCAGTTCTTTAGCACCAAGCCTTAATGTCTGCAAAGGGTTCTAAACCTCTGGCCTCCAACCACTCTGAAGCCATGGGTACCAGCATGCCCAGTCCCACTGGCCCAGCAGAGCAAACGAATCATGTATTTCACTTTTTTTCAAGTCAAATCTACCTCAGTTTCCAGATGTCACCTTTCTGTGGAGACTGATACAGCCCTCCGTCATCCCCTGCCCCGTACCTATGCATTCTGTGTTATAGAACTTACACGAGTCTACCCTGGTGCTTCACTTGTGGCTATTGTCTTCCAGACCAAGGGTCAGTAACACTTTTTTGGTGAAGGGCCAGAGAGCAACTATTTTAGTTCTTGCAGAACATATGGTCTCTGCCGCCGCTAACGACAGCTCTGTGGCCGTAGCGTGAAATCAGCCATAGACAAAACAAATGAACGAGTGTGGCCGCGTGCCAATAAAACTTTATTTACCAAAACAGGTGGTGAGCTGGGTCTAGCCCACAAGCCAGGGGTTTGTTGACCTTTTTTTTCATATGGCGGACTTTTGAGGGTTATGTGATGAGGACTGAGGGTGTAGAGAGTCTAGTACCTGCGGGGTCTGTAACAGGCCCCGAGGGACCGGTTCTTGTCCTCAGGATGGTTGAGGCTCTGTCTCCCCCTGGGGCTGGTGGAGCAGAACACCCCACCCCAGTGGTTCTTAGTCAGCAGGCACTTCTGGAAGCCTGGAGCCAAGCTGGTGCAGGCGCTTGGGATGGAAACTCTGACAGCTGGGAAGTCTGCCTCTAGCTGTGTTTCAGCTAGTGGATGCATTGCTCCAATCCTCTGCTTTCGCCTGGCAGCCACCTGTATCCTCCCTCAGCTCGTCTCTCTCTCAGACCAAATTTTCTGCTTTTGGTAAGAACAGGGGTCTGCCCTAAAGCCTTCTCTTATTTTGATTATCCCTGCCTGCCAAGACCCTATTTCTGAGTAAGGTCACACACAGGAAGGATCAGCACTGCCAAAGGTCATCTGGGGAGGGCAGTAAGATATGTCCCAGAATAAGCTATGCATATTTACCGCGTGTATGCCCAGGCAGAAGAGGACAAGTCATCTTGCTGAACTGTGGGGAGGCAAGAAGATGGGCCCAAGAACATAGGCAGGACTGGCTACAAAGAAATAGGAAAGGGGAAGGAAGATGGCTCAGTGGGTAAGAAGCCTGTTCATACTTGATGACCTGGGTTCGATTCCCAGAAGTTCATATGATAAAACGAGAGAACCGACTTTTGAAAGTTGTCATCTGACTTCCACAGGTACGTCACAGCATGAGTGTGTCTCTCTCCCTGACATCCTAAAAAAAAAATAGGAAAGGAGATTATAGGTGAATAAGCAGCTTAAACAGATGCAGACAGGCAGGATCCGAAGAGCAAGAAGCACGTATAGTTCAGACACAAGATGGCGAGGCCACATGGGTGCTAGAAGACAGTGTGAGCCACACCTCATATGCGTGTCTTCCAGAGTCCCTTGGATAATGTTTGATGAAGGAGTGAAGACCCGAAGCCGGGCGTACTGGCCGTGGCAGGACAGCAGCTAGGAGCTTCTTCGTGCTGTCCCTTGGCTCCTCAGTGTCTACGCTGTCACTTTGCAGTCCCTTCCGTCACCGACACCCGGACTCGCAGGTCCCTCATGTTTTTCTGTGCTTCTGTCTGTTGTAGGAGAATCCAAAGGCAGTATAACTAAAGGTCTAAGCCCTGAGCCAGTGCTCTCTGATAGAAATGATACGCTTGCATTTTGCTTGTAGCAATAGCTAATGTTTGCTGACTCTTTGCTACAGGGTACTGCTTTGAGCATCCTCCAGCGTGACTCATTGAATCTGTACACTCCCCTCTCAGCCAGGCAATGGAAGGTCAGAGGGAAGGATGAACTAGCCCCACGTAGCCCCGCGGTGAACAGTGGGTCTTTAACCTCTAGGCTGTGCTGCCTTCTCCTCCTCTCCGCAGCCCACCCTCTCCCCCTTACCAAGTTAGCTTCTCCACAGCTTCATAGGTCAGTCATCTGCACCATTTGCCTCTGGTCTTGTGTCAGTGTCTGACATCCTGATTCTTCTGTCTCTACTTCTTCTTCTTCCCTATTCTCATTCTTCTTTCCACTTACGGGCCCTTCCTTTCTTTACACGATGTTGGCATATTTGGCTTTCTGACATCTGGTAACAGAGATTGGTCCAGTTATTTGAAAAGACTTTTTTGTTTTCCTCAATGGTAACTAAACACTTACCAGCTGCTTATAAAAAATTGTTCTGTAGACCGCGTAGCTAAAAAAATGTTTTGAAGGGGCAGAGGATATTCTATGTAAAAATATGAAATGTTGTTGAAGTCATGTGATTCTGTTATAGCATTATAAAAATTGCCACAAATAGAGCCTGAGTAGGTACCTCAGAAGGTAAGAAGTACTTGCTGCATGATCATGAGGACCTGAGTTCAAATCCTTAGCACCCATGTAAAAGCTGGGTGTGATCACATGTAACAGTAACCCCAGTTCTTTGGAGATAGAGACAGGAGAATTTCTGAGTCTTTTTGGCTGCCGGTCTAGTTCCAGGTTTAATGAGAGACCCTGTCTTTAAGGAATAAAGTGGAGAATGATCCCTGGATACTGATATTCTTCTTTGGCCTCCATGTGTATGCATAGACATGTATATTTGCACACACTACACACATATCATATGTGCCAATATACTACATACATATCATACACATTCACTGGCCCATATATCACATACATGAGACACACACTTGCTCATATACCACACACATATAGCACATACATACATTTGCCTATATACCACACACATAATACACAGACACACAGGCATGCAGACACACACACACACACACACACACAAGAAATACCAAGACTAATGTCTTAGGACAGTTAAAAGTGGACATTTCTTGATCTAGTAACATAATTTTTGCAGTTAGTCTGACATTTTATCCAAATCTGACCTGTAAGGATTGAAGACCAAAAATCTTAATAGTTCTCTAAACACGTCCCTTGTGATCTTAGTGAAGCAATGAGTAATAATAGCAATTCGACCTCACTGCTCACTGTCTTACACTGAGCTGTGGAAATAAAACCTATGCGCTTTGTCTGCAGGGAAGCTTTGAACTTCAGCAGAAACCACCTCGAGAGGAATTATGGGATGACGGGCAGGATGAGGTGTGAACGCTGGAACTGTTTTCAAAATCCTCATACGCAATAGTTTACTTACAAAGTATTCTTGAGAAGCTCTTGTGTGTTTCCCTTTCTGACAACCCTCTTGGATAACCAATAACCCTGGGCCTTCTGGCATTAGACCCACAGGCTTTGTCTACAGAAAGCAACTTATTGGAACTTGCGAGTGGCCTTGATGTGCGTGCGTGTGCGTGTGGGTCAGGAATTCTCTAGAGAAGCCTGAAGCACTGCTTTAATTCCCATAGATGCTGCCGTTCATTTCCCAGAATGGAAAATGTTCTATTTTGGACCACAAGAATATTTCTGAGGGGGAAAAAATTACACAAAGCATGGCCACAAGTTCATATGTGCAGTTTCCTGAGTTTTAAGAGCTGCATGGGTCGGATGAAGAAGAGCCACTACCTCCACGTGGGGTTTCAGAAGGCTCAGAGAAACCAGGTTGGCTCTAGAGTTAGGATCTGAGACTTTGAGCAGGGCAGCCTTCGACTTGAATTCTGAGTGTATTTGAACAATTGACTTTATAAAAAATTTTTTATTATTATTATTTATTTTAATTGTGCATGTGTGTGCGTGCATGCGCGTGTGTGTAGAATCGCAGACGAATTCGGGAACCACCATGGACCACCTCCACTTCCTCCTTGTTTACTCCACCCCAGGATTCACAGACTCCGCCCTATCAGGACCAGAAACGCAGGCCGCCCCCGCTTCCGCCCAGCGTCTACACGTGGGGTCTAGGATCCGAACTCAGGACCTTCCGCCTACAAGGCAGAGGCTTAACCCCTGAGCCACCTCTCCAGCCCCTGAACAATTGACTTTCATATAACTTGAAAAGGGGAGAAAACGTTGAAGATAGACACTCTTGGCCCGAGCACCTGTAAAGAGCCTCTCTTTCGGTTAGAACAGGATATTCTCTCCTCAAGCAAGGTGGCCCAGTTGGCATCACACAGGAAGGAATTCCAGGGCCATTTCCAGTGTCCTCTGATTTCAAGACAACTGAGGTTAACGACAGGCTGACCCTTCAGCCTTTCGTCCCCGTCCATCAGACACCTTCTCAGGGAACAGCTTTTGGTTGCCACAACTTTTGACATCTTGGGGCTGGAAAATGCCAGTGCAAGTCAAGTGCCCCTTTAACCAGCCTCCTGTGGGGGGCGTGGCAGATTTGTTCACAGTAACTTTCCACACGAGAAGGGGATCTCAGGGGTTTGTGGGGTGGTCCTGTGGAGTGAGTACAGTGATTGGAATGGATGGGAACAGTGGTCACAGAAACTCTGGAAGCGAAGCCCAGCCCTTCCACTCTGATATGCACAGGCGGGCTTGTATAGAAGGAGGAGGGTAGTCAGGATACCCTGAAGCAAGTCAGGTGGGTAGAGGCCTATGAGATTACCTAGGGTTTGCTGTCCCTTGGGACAGTTGAAATCTTGAATTCCTATTGGGTGTTTCTTTCATCTGATTCAAATTTCGCCTTAGGGTGTCAAGATGCTGTCCAATGTCTGGGCAAAATTTAGCTCTCAGTAGGAAGGGTGATTCTCACAAAGAGATTCTCTATCTGTGGCGTTATGGAATGAGGTGTTGGGAGGAGCTATTGTTACTTGCTCCTCCTCAGGCAGAACATTTCTGAGGAGCCCTGTTCTCCAAGGCAGTTTTGAGTCCGTGCCTCAGGGGACTGACTGGCTACAACCTTTTGAAACATGCTAGTGATTCTGAATCACCGCCTGTGGTTCATGGCCCTGCGGGGGCCTCCTATACTTAAAGCCAACTAGATGTCTTGTGACTTTGTCAATGAATCCATTCCAAGTACCTACTAGGTGCCAGGCACTAGGGTGAACTCAAGAAATGCAGTCTTTGCGGATGTGGTACTTTGGTTATGGTGACAAAACATCAAGGTGGATCCATTTCAAAGAGGGAAGGGCTTATTTCGGCTCACAGTCCCAGAGAAACTCTAATCTATGTTTAGGTGACTGTAGTTTGGGGGTACAACATCAAGGGATGGGAGGGGGCAAAACTGCTCACTTCCTAATGACTAGGAAGCAGAGTGAGATCCAGGAAAAGACTGGAATCTCAATATTCCCTTCAAGGGTAAGCTGCTAATGACCTAACTCCTTTGCACTAGATAGCACCTGCCCAAGGTGCCCATGCTAGGCCCACTGATGGGTGACCAGCCCTTAGCGTACTAGTCTTTGGGGGATATGCCAGATGCAAACAGTCTGCTGAGGACAGGTGACATCCAAATAGATTCGCATTCTGGAACTTGGGAGGAGAAAGAGAGAGAGAGAGAGAGAGAGAGAGAGAGAGAGAGAGAGAGAGAGAGAGAGAGAGAGAGAGAGAGAGAAAGAATGAGAGAGAGAGAGAGAGAGAGGTTAAATTTATTTTAGAAAGACTGAGGAAAGATGGTCTTTCGGGGCGGGTGAATTTTAAATTAACATGGAAGAAGCCAGTGAGATGAACGAAGAGAGATGAGACTAGCCAAAGCGAGAGCAAGTGTCTAGTGCCTGGGGTGACACAGGCGGCCATGCTGAAGCGCCTAATGACAAGGTGCAGTTGGAAGAGCCGGAAGTGGAAGGGAAGCCGTAGGGCTGGATCACATGGTGCTCTGTAGGGCTAGGAAGGGGTGCAGAGTTTATCCAAGGTTGGGGAAGGAGCAGTAGCTGCTGTGTGGAAAATGGATGGGATGTAGGCAAGAGTGGAGATTTTAGAAGCCTTCGGCTGACATCTGACCAGGAGGTTTGACAGTGGCTTAACCAGAGGGAAGCCAGCAGCTCTGTCCTGTTCATTCTAGTCTCTTTCTGTGATCTGCCTTCCTGCTTTCAACTCCCCCCTCTCCAGTTCATGAAGTAGATCGTCCCTTTTGCCTATTTGATAACCTTTCCAGGGAAACAGAAAGCATCTCTACTTGACAGTCAAGTCAAGGTTCTGGAGGCTGCAGGAAGTTTCCAGAAGAGCCCATCTCTTGCCTGGCTCTGCCCTGATATTCCTTGACACCTGTCTTGATGCCTTTTTGGTTTCGTACTGTCACCTTTGGGCCATAACTGCAGGAAAAAGTAATTTTTTAAAGGCAAAATCTTGACTCAGGAAAATGTAAAATGGACATGAATCAAAGACTGTATTCAATACATTAATTTACGAGAGAAACCAGGAATATGTTACGTAGCTTGTTCTGAGAGTAGCAAGTGAGAACATTTAAAGGTAATTTAATTAAAAAAAGGTTAGGATAAAGTTGTAAAGTTAGATATTACTGGGTTAATGTCCAAAGGGTTGTAACTCTTTGGGCTAACTCTTTCACTAAATTTCTATGTTTAAATCTCTTTCACTAAATTTGACTGTATTTCTACCAGACAAAAATCTGCAAGGTAAGAGTAATTCCACTGTCAAATCTTTAGGTCATGGCAAACAATGAGATGAATTTGACAACATTTACCTAGAAAATTCTCAGATGGTCTTGCAAAGGTATGCTTTCCTCTCTTTTTATATATTTTTCCTTTTCATGTATGTGCATATGTACTTGCATGTGGTTGTGTACACAAGGGGAAACTTTGCGTGCCTGTAGAGACCCAAGGGTGATTTTGGAAGTCTTATTGGATAGCTCTTGCACTTTATCGCTTTGCCCTGTAGTTTTCCAGGCTCTGCCATCCAGGGCTGGAATTACAGGCTGCCACCCTAACAACCCAGCATATTTAGATGGGATCTTGGGATCCAAACTCATACGCTTTTGCTTGTGAGACAAAGGCTTTAATCACCGAACCATCTCCCCAGCCTACTCTCTTTCTCTCTCTCATTTTACTTTATCTCCAAGTTTTGGCTAATTTTTACAGTACCCAGTATTTCCCTGTTACAGCAAGCATAGTGTTAGAGATAAAAAACAATAAAGAATGAACATATTCCAATCTAATCCAGCTAGGTGTGTGGGGTAGGTCTGTAATACCAGTTTTGGAGAGATAGTGGCAGGAGGATCAGGAATTCAAAGCCAGTCAGGGCTGCATAGTGAGTTCTAAGCCAATATGAACTATATAGCAAGACAGACAAACAAACAAACAATCTAGCCTTCCCTCCAATGAGTTAAAAGCCAATTATTTATTAGTTATTATTGAGGTTTTTTTAGTTCTACCCATAAGTAAGGCAGAATCCTCTGCGACACAAAGCTTAATAGAAAACAATTTCTTCCCTATAGACTTCGTCGTCTAAACAGAGAGGCAGGTATATCTCAATGTATCTCAATGGGTACTTTCCACCCATGGAGATCAGAGCCAAGTAAAGATGTGGGGATTGTGTAGGTGCTCAAGGAGGGAACTGGGCCTGCCCTAGGAGAGCAGCTGAGTACTCCAGGGGTGCCTTGAGCTGTGGCTTGAGATACCAGCTTGAGAAGAGGTGGATGCAGAAGGCCATTCATGCAGAATGTCAATGACTGGCCTGGGCAAAGAGACTTGATCAACAGCAGCTTTTTAATTTTCTCTTCAATTCTCAGGTCTAGTTTCAAACTCTGTAGCAGAACAGAGGAGGAGGAGGAGTTTGGAGTCTCTTGGGCAAGTTTGCAAATTTTACTTTAAATATTAGGTCAAATTCTCTATAAAAACTCTATTTAAAACTTCTTTTTGAAAGACTTTGAAGTCCCAGAGAAGCAGGAAGTTAATTAGAGTGGCTTTGATATCTTCGGGTATGTTTTAACAGCTGCTTAAGAAAGTTTAAACAATAAGGGCTGCGGTTTGGGATGTGTCTGCGACAGTCAGTGCTGGCCAGAGTGAGGTATCCAGGCCTGCATCTGAGAACTACAACAGTTGGCTTTAATTTTTGAAAGAGTTCTCTAAAAAGTTCTCTAAAACCCAAGAGAGGAACTTCTAAAGAGGAAGATTGCTCCCAGAGGATGAGGTTGGGGGTAAAAGATGCATTGGGTGTGGAGCGTTGATCTGTATTTCACCCTTGGAGCAGCGCAGAACATGCTCATTTCTGCACAGTTTTCTTATGGTGGATTTAGCCATAGAGATCTATATCCATGAGTGTGTGAGGGTCCAAGCTGAATGGACTAGTATCTGTGAGGAACACACAGCAATTGTGTCTCCCAGAAATGCATACAACAGTATATTGTAGCCCCTTCCTTCTCTGTGCAAAACTTGACAAAAGGCACAAAAGGGGTCTGTAGAGAGGTGCTTTGCATAACAAACCAAGAGGTGGTTGATAGATGTGATAGATGTCTGGAATGTACCATTTCATGCAGGAGAGACAAATATCCAGTTTTGGGTTTGGGATGTTACTCTATGAGTTGTTGGTGAAGTCTTCAGAGGCCTCCAAAACAGTACAGTCAGTTGGCATTGTGCTTGATTGCCAACCAGACCTAGATGGTAAGACCGTACTGCTGGAGATGGCACATGCTTTGACAGTAAGACATAAAGAAATTAAGCTGGAAATTGCTTTCCTGACGGCTAGCTTTCACAGGGACAGAAGTTCTTTGCAGGTTATCAGAGAAGAGTCATCACCAGTCTTAACTCAGCCACAATATCAACTTGCCAGGAACGATATATCTACTGCTGCAATTGTGGCAAGACAGTTGTGGGAGTAACTAGCCGCTTTTTTTTTATTTAATACATTTTTTATTATTATTTCAGCTCATACAAACTTAATAGGTACACCAGTTCCCTCCCTCCCTCCTCCTCCCCCTGAACCCCCTGCTCCCCCTCCCCTCACCCCTTCCTCCCTACCCCCCAGTGCCTCCCGCCCCAATTCCCAGAGAGTCCTTTCTTGTGCATGCCTGACTCTCGTCTGGGCCCTCTTCTCCAATGACGTACAAGGACCCAGTGGCATTTCCCTGAACCCTTTCTCGTGTTCCCCTGCTGTGTTCCGCTGCTGTGGCTGCCAATCCCTTGCCTCCAAGGATCTTGGTGCCTTTAGCAGATGCTGGACTTTGTGAGGTCAATAGTGTGTTGGACATTGCGCAGGGCATGCAAAGTCCAATTATGATTGCTTCAGCCCTAATAGAGTATCTTATATATCATTGCTCCTCCCATCCTTTTGCTCTTACACTCTTACGGCCCCCTCTTCCGCAAATGTCCCTGAGCTTCAGGATGGGGAGAGACTAAGCTGGCCTAGTTCTAGGTGGTTGATATAGAGTCTCTGAAGTTCTGGATTGTGGTTTGTTGATTTTCTTTTGCAGTTTTGCTGCTCCTGCAATGCCCTTCACACCAGCCGCTTTCTAATTGGATCTGAAGCCACAAGGAAGTTCATGCCTGGTGCTGTGAACCTGGCTAAAGGTTCATAACTGGGGGGGGGGGGGTCAGGAGCCCTCATGGTGAAATGGTTACTTTCGTTTTGCCTAATAGACTAATGCCTCCCATAGTCCTGAGCAGAGAAGTAGCTTTTCACAGCAAACAGTGGTTGATATAAACACTTTCTGGCTGGTTAAAGAGCTGAGAATAAGTGACCGTTGAGTTCCTAAATGGAACATCTGCACCACCCCATTTCAAGGCCCAGGGGACATCATGGAAGAAAGGGCAGAAAGACTGTGAAACCAGATGATGAGAAGAAGGATCGTGACACTGTCTTTTAGGACACGGCACGTTTGTTACTCTCACGAGCTCCCAGCAGCAGCTGGTGCTTTCCTAGGGCGGACATGAGGTTGGACCCATCAGCATTCAGTCATGGAAGGGGGCAGGGCCCTCCCTGGAGAGTTACTGGTGATTGACGGCAGCTGGACAGAGTGTGGATACACTGGTGATTTGCCCACAGGCTGGTGGAGAGCTACAAGTCCATGTTATGCACTTGATCTTGGTTAAAGTTTAGTGGGTCTCAAAACAAAACATAAACAAAAGCCAAAACAGACATGAAAGTGGGGGAGCGTGAAAGTCAGTGGTGTGGGAATCAAAGAGTGTGGGGGAGGGGAGAATGATCACAATGTATTATACAGAAGTATGAAATTGGCAAAGAATAAATTTTTAAAAAATACAGATAAATTTTTCCCCAAAATATTGCCTTGGCACATCATACCAACATCCCAAGAACTTCCTGTTTAATAATATAAAAGATCATATTCTTCCTTGATAGCATGCCAGGCCACCTGCATGGGGTGGGCCTGTGGCTAATTACATTCCGACTTGCTGTTGCAGCGGTGACTGTCTTAGCAAGGTGGTTGTTTCTTTCTTTCAGACACTTCCATTAGCACATCCTTTGGGAAGAAATGCTTATAGCTATTAACAAAATGAAAGGAAAATAGCACAAGATCACACTTTGGCAGGGCATGTTCTCCCACCAAATAGGCTGAGAAAAGATTGGCAGAGTCCTTCCACAAAGGTAACTTGGCTGTTTCTTTTTTTTTTTTTTTTTAATTTTTTTTTATTATTATTTATTCAGTTGTGCATGTGTACGTATGTATGTGTGCGCGTGCGTGTGTGTGTGTGTGTGTGTGTCTGTGTGTGTGTAGAGAACCACGGACGAATTCGGGAACCACCATGGACGCCTCCACCTCCTTCTGCCCCGGGATTCACAGGCTCCGCCCTACCAGGACCGGAAATGAAGGCCGCCCCGCTTCCGCCTGGCGTCTATATGTGGGATCTGGGATCCGAACTCAGGACCTTCTGTCTGCAAGGCAGAGGCTTAACTCCTGAGCCACCTCTCCAGCCCACTTGGCTGTTTCTTAAAAGTTCCACTTTTGATACAGAGACTCCCCAAGAAGAACTTCAAAGCAATTAGCTTATAAATGAGATGTGCTAATAAATGAGGAAGTTCCACTAACCGCTCATTAGACAACTGTCTCCTGCAATTGTGAGCTTACCTTGGTAAACCATTGATCTTAAGTTACTTAAAAACGTTTCCTGAGGTAGCTCAGGGGTTAAGCCTCTGCCTTGCAAGCGGAAGGTCCTGAGTTCGGATCCTAGACCCCACGTATAGACGCCGGGCAGAAGCGGGGGCGGCCTGCGTTTCTGGCCCTGGTGGGCGGAGCCTGTGAATCCCGAGGCAGAGAGAACAAGGAGGAGGTGGAGACGATCCATGGTGGTTCCTGAATTCGCCAGTGGTTCTACACACACACACACACACACACACACACACACACACGCATACACGCACAATTGAATTTAAAAAAATGTTTCCAAAGGCTGGGGGGATGGCTCAGTGACTAAAACCTTTGCCTCACAAGCAAAAGTACCTGAGTTCAGATCCCATGTAAAAATGCTGGGTGGAGATGGTAGCAACCTATAATTCTGACCCTGGAAAACAGCGCCTAAGAAAACCCGCAACATAGCAATAAGGAAATAGATCAACAGGATGATTCCTGACGTCATTCTCCACACTCCAGTGTCCTTGTATACAGTCCTGAATACCCACCCACCCAACACACACATACATACAGAGAGAGAGAGAGTGTGTGTGTATGTGTGCGCACTTGTTCTCAAAAATGTTGTAATACATATGTATCTTTATTTAATCTCTATATGCAGCTATATAACAGTGGGTGGATTGCCCAGACCCATCGGGTAAAGGGTATTAAAATGAGTAAGAAAAGTTCATGTGGAAAGAATGATGGGAATCAATACCTTTCTGTAAGGAAGAGACACTTGGAATAAAAAGCAAGGGACTAGGACAGGAGGTGGGGTTGGGGGGTGATTGTATGGGAGAAGAGGGGTCTGGCTCCTCTTCAGCCTGGCACTCACTGGCACCCTGCTGCTTCTCAGGGATCCTCTGCTGCTCAGTGGGTGTGGAATGTTCATTGGCCTTGTTGCAGATCCTGACTCCATCTTTATCTGACCAATGACACTAGCTTTTTTTTTCCCCAGACTTTTTCTGCATGAATTTGACAAACTTTTATCTGAGTTTCATATGTTGCCTCTAGAAAATACTTGTTTTTTTTTTTTTTTTCTTTTCTTTTAGTTTCAAGTTTGACTTTGTTGCTTTATTGGCTCTTGAAGCGCCTAAGAGCCCCTGGACAGATGATATGGACAGCATGACATCACTTCTTCAGACAGTGCATTTCTGTTGCCGGCCTTCTCAGAGGCTCCTCCTCCTGGCCTGAGAGACTATATCCTCAAGGAAACAGTAGTCATCAATTAGTGGAGTTGGAGTGCCTTGCTTCTGAAAGCTAAAAGCGAATGACTCTTGAACATGCACTCCATTTTATTTAAGAATTCCATTGTCTCCAGATTTTCAATCCATAATCTCTGGGGATTCAAAATGCTAGTTCCCAGGAATTCTTAGAACTTAGTGCAAATTTGAGGATCAGAGTTTGAATCTTCAGAATCCACATAAAAGCCAGGCAGGGAATTTGGAGAATTTCATCATAAGCAAAGAGATCTGAGTTTGGATTCCTGGACCCAGATTTAAAAAAAAAAATGTCTGGCAGATGTGGTGCCAGGTTATGATTTTAGCTCTGGAAGATGAAGACTCGGAAACTCCAGAAAAGTTATCTAGCTAGATTATCTTTAATGGCATGTTCTGGATTTAATTAGAGACAGATTCACAACAAAAGGTGGAAGAGGGATCAAGGATTCCTGATCTCACCCTTTGGCGTCCATAGGCACATACACTCAAGTGCACTTATGTACATACATGCATCCATGTATACCTACCTACGTGCAGACAGACAGACAGACAGACACAGACACAGACACACACACACACACACACTTTATGAGGTGGTATGCTGAGTATGAGGGCACTCACATGTAAGTCTTGGACTTGGCAGGCAGTCTGGGTTAAATAATGAGTTTGAGGTCAGTCCGTGATATGTACTGAGATGTTGTCTTAAGGAGGGATCAGAGGACAGGGAGAAGGGGGGAGGAGCTGAAATCCTGCACTAATTAGTGTGAGACATTTAGCAGTGTCTTAACCTCTGGAGGTTTCAGTTCTGTTGCCTGTGTGCACTCAAAGAGCAGGTGTGAAAGTAATCTGGCAAAACAAAAACAAAAAAACAACACATATTGTAGTACTCTGGCAGGGGGGAGCTACGGGCTAGGAAGGACCTATTGTACTGTTTTCTAATGAGGGAAAAAGCACAGAATTACTGAGAGTGCTTCTAAGCTGTACGCTCATGTATTATTCAGATGTCTCTACCTTCCAATGATGCCCGCAGCTAGGTGATGGAAAGAACCTGCCGTCTGCCCAAAGTGGTATTGCCCTGTGCAAACTGGGGCCCTAAGCGAGTGCTCACGAAGGACCGTATGTTTGAGAGCTTCTCTTCTGGATATATCACAAGGCTCCCAGGGGCAATTTTAGGGTAAATGCTGGAAAACACAGCAGGGAGCAGGCCGAGCAGATGCATGCTCGGGCAGCTTGGGGGCCACTGCAGAGCAAAAGCTGGCTCCGTCACTTTGGGGGCAGGCTTGGGGCCTTCTGTCCACGCTCTTCTCCACATTGCAACTGCCAGGTATAGGCTTCATGAAAGAAAGGGCCATTTGGGAAAGCTGTGTTAAAGAGCCATAGGAGGTCTCAGACCCAGCTATAAAGCCTGAAGTCAGAAAGCCTAGAGTATTTGTGCTGGGGCAGCCAGGAAATAATCTGACTGGGTTGTTGAAGAAAGTTCTTACTTAAAAGTATTGAAGTAAATGTCAGGTTTTCTGACATGAAATCCAGTTGTATTTGAACAACATGGTGTCCTGGACATAGGCAGGGTCCATGATGGGGTGGGTGGAAGAGCTGGGAGGAACAATGATAGGAGAGAGACCTCTGTATTATATGCCTAGAGGTGGGGGGAAATAAGCTTAGGTTTTTCTTGTCAGTTGTCTGACTTATCCCAAGATAAAAAGAAAAAAAAAATCACTTTTTAAAGGAGCCCTTGTTACCACACCCCAGTCCACTACCTATCATGCCTTGCTGTCAGGAACAGTCTTGGCAAAGACCAGACTTATCCATAGTAATCAGACACTCACTAATAGTGAGACTTCCTGGATGCTAGGATCACCTTTCCCATAGGCCTGTGGATGGCTGTTTTCCATGATTTCCTCGATCAGAAACTGCAGTGGCGGGTCTTCCTGGAAGGCTTCCTCTCACCCATGAGTTACTGACATGAAATCCAGTGACGTGTGAAAACAGATCCGTCCAGGGCCTTATGTGTCCTGCTGCTCTCCTCCCTTCTTTCATGAAGAACACGTAGGAACCTCTCAGATTGTAGTCAGCGTTTTCAGATAAGAAAACTGTGGCTTGGAATAGATCAGTTACTTTCAGTGAATGGAACTGAGCTTTACCCCTATATCCAAGACATCTGTATGTTCAGGGTGTGAGTCAAATAAATGGTATCAAATATTATTGCTCATACGCTAAGTGGTGGTGTAAGTGAACTCCACCGTACATTAGTTCCTTAATGTTGCAGGATTGGAAGTACGTGAAGGTGTAAAGCCAGATAACTGCTCTTGATATCAGTCGCACACAGACAGCTTATGCTTGGTACAAGTCTCTTTTGGTTCTCTGAGGCAGATGTGATTCCTTATTTTTGTTCCTTGTGCACGTGTGGGCAATGGTTGTCGGTTGTCTTGAGTGCATTGTATCTGCTTGCTGACCGGCTCTCCAGTCTTCTAGTTATTGGTTAAGCCATTGACCCTAGAGCCAGACTCAAACTACAGCTCTGATGCTTCCTGGATCTGTGATCCCAGGAAAGAAAGCTGCTAAATATTCTCCCAGATTTTTGCCTCCGTAAATGGGAATAGTAACAGCGCCTAACTTGCTGGGCTATTGTGAAGACGAAATGAGACAAAGACAGAAAAACAAATGGCTCGTGTTAGCCCTTACTATAATTACTCAAAGTTGGGAAAGTTTATTGAATAGTAACTGTAACTAACAACACGCTAAGCATTCACTTGCTGCCTCCTACAGCCTTTTACACCCTGTCTTTGGTTTGATTCCTTAGCATTTACTGAGTGCTTGTTGTAAATCACACCCTGCACGTATAGGTGTCTTGGATACTGTGTGGTGGGCTGGATAAACGTGGGGACAGATATGTTTAACTCAATGTGTTTAGTTAGAGTATAGGGTTTATTAGAAGCCTGGAGGGAGGGACCGGGGATTACACAAGCTCTTCAAGGAAGGAAGAGCATGAGTTAGTTTCATAGAGAAAGATAGGAAGGGATTTCTGTGCAGAGAATAAGTGCACTAAGACAGAGAAAGGCGGTGGCACTCGGCGAGAGCGGACCCGTGAGCCGTCTGTTGGTGTTAGAATAAACACTGAAGCCAGGACAAGGCTGGAGACACAGGCCCCACAGGAACTTGGACGTCATTCTGTAGGTCATGGGGTGCCACTGTGGGAACTGCACTGAGGAAATTATACTGCACAGTGGGGAAGGGGGGACTTGGAGGAGACTGGGGAAAGTCAAAGATTAGGGCAGAAGGACTTTTAAACACGAAATACGAAAGGTCCAATGCAGATTCAGTCAAGATAGGATGGAGGGAGGGAATGAGGTGAGCATTGAGGAGGTGAGACTATGAGACCTTTAGCTGATGGGATGGAGAAGCCATTTGTGCTCATTATTTTCAGTTGTTATAAATTCCTAGGTAATGTACCTCCTCCCTGGGATTCTGATTTTGGAAGACAGCTCTGGTTCCATGTTTTCAGGAGGATCAGTTAGGTAATTAGCGACACAGGTGCTAATGTCCAATAGACCAACAGAAAAACTATCCAGAGGAGCTGGAGCCAGTTTTAAGTAGCTGATGACAAAGACAGTTGAGAGACTCCAGTGCTGGTGTTTTTAAATGTTAATTTGTAAATGTAGCGCTCCATTGGATTGGACTGAGGACTGAATGGAACAAAACTTGTGTGTATGTGTGTGTGTGGGTGAAAGTGTGTATGTATGAAAGTGTGTGTGTGTGTGTGCGCGCATGTGTGTATGCCAGAGGTCAGTCTCCCGTGTCCTCAGTGTCCTTCCATAACAGTCCTTTTCTTTTGAAACAGGTCTGGATAGGTCTGGGGTTTGCCAAGTAGGGGAGGCTGGCTGTCCAGCAAGCCCCAGGGATCCGTCTGTTTCTGCCTCCTCAGCACTGGGATTACACGTGCACACTACCATACTTGGCTTTTTTTTTTTTTTTTTTTTTTTGCTTGCTCGAGTGGTAGAGATCAAACTCCATGTTTGCAAGACACGCACTCTCCTAACTGAGCTCTCTCCTCAGCTCTGAGACAAAACATTTCAAACAGTATCTACCATGGAACCAGTCCTCAGAATAGGTGAGCTGCAGCCAGGATGTTGATGGAATGCTCTGCACTTTAGAGAGCAGCTTTGTAGGCCTGACTACCTGGGTTTAGCTTTCAGCTCTGAGGGAAAAATGAAAAAATAATTTCCCCTTCCATGAAACCTCAGTTTCCTTTCTGCAAAATGGAGACAGTAACAGACATCAATATTAAAGTGCCTATCTGCTAGACTTGTGTGCAGACAGGATGATGGGATGTGTTGGAAGTAAGCAGCACCGTCCCTGACTCACAGCCAACAGTAGAGGAACAGAAGTTACTGTGTCATTCCTTGCAGTAGCATTTTACCTGGATTCGTTAGAGTAGAATACTAAACCCATTTTATGGATTAAAAGATTGACTCATGAGATATTGACTGGGTTGTTGGAGCTATAGGCTAAACTGGCGTAAGTATTCCATGTAACATGCATTGAAACTTTGGGGATGCTTAGCAAAGCTTCTCTAGGCTAACAGGAAAAGTTTCAGTATGGTCAGTTTCTGATTAGATTGACTTCTCCCAAAAGGAAACGATTAAAATCATCATTAAGCCTTAGCCTTGGAAGTAACTTTATTGAGTTTCTGGAAAAATGAGTTGCTCTCATGTGTATCTTCCTCCATCGTTAAAAACAAAACAAACCGAAACAACAACAACAACAAACAACTCATAGACAAAACACATGCCAAATTGAATATAAAAACTAGATTACTGTGGGTTGCTCCTGCTTATTCCCACCTTTCCTAAGAGGGCTCCACAAGCCTCAGGGAACACATATTGAACCCCATGAAAGGAAATTCCTTTCTTTGACCGGTGAAGAAACCAAGAGTAGAGCGGTGAAGTGGCTTTCGATCTCCTGTGCTCACATCTACCACCGCGATGTGATCTCCTCTCCACACACCAGCAGCGCCCCGGCAAGCAGGGATGCTTCTTTCTGGAGAAGAACATCTATTCCCACTCACAGAACTGCTAGCTTGTTTCACCTTTATCATTTTTATGCTTTCCAGATTTCCTGAACTAAAGACAGGAAGTGTAGTAAACTTAGTCCCGGTTATTTCTATGACCAGAAAAAATTTTCATACAGTCAGTTAATTAAGAGGAAAGGTAATACATAGGTCTGCCATGGAGTAATCCTGTTTGGGAGCTTTCCTGTCTCTTGATTTCTCTGAGTGGATTTTTTTTTTTTTTCTCTTTTTTTTCGTGCCATGGCTTTGGCTGGATCTGGGGACTGCTGCAAGGGCTGTAGTCGTGTTCTGCACAGCTAAGTTTGCTATTTGTTTATTTTTAATGCTGCCTAAATTAAGCCCAGCACTCTGTCCTGAGTCTGCCCTTCTAACATCATCTCCACGATTCTGTTGACCAACAGCCTGCCAGCTTACACTTATTTATTCAATTGTGTGTGTGTGCGTGCGTGTGTGTGTGTGTGTGTGTGTGTGTGTGTGTGTGTGTGCGCGCGTGTGTGTGTACAACCACCCCCATGGACCGCCTCCACCTCCTTGTTTACTCTGCCCCGGGAGTCACAGGCTCCGCCCTACTAGGACCAGAAGCGCAGGCCACCGCCGCTTCTGCCCGGCGTCTATACGTGGGGTCTAGGATCCGAACTCAGGACCTTCCGCCTGTAAGGCAGAAGCATAACCCCTGAGCCACCTCTCCAGCCCCAGCTTACACCAATTCTCCAGTCTGTTTTTGTCCCCCTGCAATTCTCTCTAAGACTTTTCTTGCTCCCTGTGCTATAAAATATTAATAATGACTTTAGTTTTCTTTTCTTTCTTTTTTTCTAGACAAAGTGTCACTCTGTAGCTTAAACCCACGTGGAACTTAACATGTAGTCCAGGTTGCTACTAAACTTGTAGCAATCCCCTGGCCTCAACCTCCCAAGGGCAGGGATTAAAGACATCTATCGCCACATTTAGCCTGATAGTACCTTTTACAGTCCCATTTAATATCCACTTCATTTATTTACTGATAAATTCTTTCATCAGCAAATTTTAATCACATGCCTCTACTGCAGAGCACTGACTATTCTAGCTCTGAAAATGGAAGAAAATTGAACAGAATAGACACAATTATTACATATACAGAAAAATATTCATTGAGACAGAGTATTAAGCAAATTAAGACAATTATTAAGCAAATAAACATGAATCTATTTGCCCATTCATGCATTCATCGATGCATCCATACATTGTAAGATGTGATAAATGCTATGAAAAGGAATGTCAAAGTGGTTTTATCCTGGAATTACTGGTCAGAAGAGACTTCCTAAAATAAGTGACCTTTAAACTAATACTCATGGTTATTAGATAATGGTTTTGGGACTAGTAGGCAAGTAGTTTAGACATAAGAGGCCCTCTGTTAGAAGCATTGGAATAACTGAAGAAAGTCAGAATGGCTGGAGCAGTATGAATGGTTAATAACCAGCCCACATGTTAGCTATTTTAGTTACATATTTTGTTTATTATTTGTCTTTATATGTCAGAGTGAAAACTTGATAAAGTAAGATGATGATGTCTGATTTGTTTATCACTTTTATCTATTTGTTTACCTCTTACTGAAACAGCGCTTTGAGTTCAGTAGAGACTTAAATATATTTCAGTAAATGAATGTGTACATCAGAGACTGAAGACTGCCATGAGAGGAACCTAGAGATGTAGGTGTGTGTCAGGGAATCATGCAGTGTGTTGTGATGGATGCCTGCATTTTGTTCTTTACATGATGAGGAAGGCATGGGGATTTCAGGAGTAGTACACGGACTCATATATATATATATATATAGCTTTTCAAAGATCACTTTGACTTTTGAGCAGAGAAAGAACTGGAAGTTGACAGTTGGTAAATCAAGTAGACTTTTAGAACCACCTTGGTGACTTAGGAGGTGGTCTCGATGCCGGTTGCAGTGTACATAAAGAGACAGTGATGAATCCACTCATATTTTGGAGGTAGGAATAATAGAGCTTGATAGATTTTACGAAAGGTGTTCAGATTGATTTCCAAATATCTACTCTCCCTTTCTTTCTTAGTAATCTAGTGCTATATACTATAGATCATGTAACATTTACAAAGGAAGTATTTGGCATGAAAATTGTGTTTAGTTAAATAAATCTCTATTAATTATTAAATAAATAAATAACATATCTTACATGTGGACACATGATATGGCTTTGGACAATTAGATTCAGGAGGTATTTGTTGGTCAGAAATTCTGGGAAAAAAAACTCTAAAAAGGACGTGATTTCAATTGTTAAGACACACTCACTCTCTTTCCTACCTCCAAAATTATTGCATTATTCTTTAATTCCAGATGTTTGTGTGGATCAGCCGCCTTGAGAGTAAAAGGTCGTGAGCATGAAGATACAAATCCCCTGCTAAGGATACAGATGAATAAGAGTCTGACTCTGACCAGAGCTCCCATCTCTCCTCGGATGTCTGTTTGTGGACTTCATTCCTGAATGAAGCAAAACAACCAAAAATTTAACTTCCATTTGGTAAATCATTGCAAGTTAAAGTTTGCTCATATATTATCACATTTATTTGTAATTGATTCTGATTAGATGGAAAAGAAGCAAGAGAAAAGAATTCTGTGTCTTCTGTATCTCTTAATTTAATTTTTTCATTTATTCAATTGTGCGTGTGTGTATGTATATGTGTGTGTGTGTATGTATATGTGTGTGTGTGTGTGTGTATGTGTGTGTGTGTGTGTGTGTAGAACCACAGGTGAACTAGGAAACCACTGTGGACGCCTCCACCTCCTCCTTGTTTACTCTGCCCTGGGATTCACAGGCTCCGCCCTACCAGGACCAGAAATGCAGGCCGCCCCCGCTTCTACTTGGCGTCTATACGTGGGGTCTAGAATCCGAACTCAGGACCTTCTGCCTGCAAGGCAGAGGCTTAACCCCTGAGCCACCTCTCCAGCCCTATTCTGTATCTCTTAAGAAGTATTTAAATGGAAACAGGGTGGAGGATAGATATGTGTGTGTATGTGTGTGTGTGTGTGTGTGTGTGTGTGTGTGTGTGTGTGTGTGTAGTTTGAGATGTCTGTAAGTCATCTGTGTATAATGTTGACTACTTGTTTGTCTTTCAAAGAAGAGTCCAAAATAGAAATAGAAACCGGGTAATTGTCAGCATGGAGATGGTATTTAAAGACATGAAAATGGTGGAGGTTTCCCAGAACAGGAAAATGGAGAAAGGAAAGAGCAAAAGATCCCTGACTAAACTCTGAGCATGTCAACATGTGGAGACAAGGAGTAAAAGAACTATTATTAAAGAGAACAAGAAGGGGTTGGAAAGGTGGCTCAGCGGTTATGCCTCTGCCTTGCAGGCGGAAGGTCCTGAGTTCGGATCCTAGGTGGAAGCGGGGGTTGGCCTGCGTTTCTGGTCCTGGTAGGGCGGAGTAGTTCCCGAATTCGTCTGTGGCTCTATACACACACATACGCACACATGCATATGCACAATTGAATAAATAATAAAAAAAATTAAAGAGAACAAGAAGAAATTGCCAAGGGAGATACCCAGGAGGGCAAGGTTGTGGCAAGAAAGTCCAAGATATGACAAGATACAGATATTTACAAATTATTTGTGCAGCAAGGACTAATTTCCAAAATGTATAAGGAGCACAAAGGACTCAATGGCATCAAAAACATTCATAGTGGCTGAGATGTGAAATCAACTTGTGTGTCCATTTATGGATGGAGAAATAAAATGTGGCATATGTGGACTTACTAGGATATTGTTTAACCACAAAAGGAGGAAATCCTGTCATAAGCAGCCCTGCAAGTTTAAGTGTGAGGATTTGTGTTCAATCCTTAGGCTCCAAGCGAAAAGCTGGACTAGGGGACAGATACTGGAAATCACAGTTCTAAGGAGGCAGAGATAGGAGGATATCTGGACCTCACTGACCAGCCAGTCTAGCCTTACTTTGTGGGTCCCAAGCCAGTGAGACATCCTGTCTTAAAAAAAAAAAAAAGATGGATGATGTCCAAGGAACAACACCTGAAGTTGACCTTTAGCCTCTACATGATTATGAACATACGAGTGCACACACATGGAGCTGGACACACCATGAGTATGCATGCATAACACACACGTCAAAATCAATCATTTGATCAATCAATTAATCAAATTCAAAAAAAGGAAAAAGTTAGTTTGGAAAAATGGGTGTCATGGTCAGACACAGATGTCAACTTGACAGTTGAGGATTTGAGTTCTGGACACATTTGTAGAGAATTAGTGGTTGACTTAAGCCCAGAGCAAACCAGCAGGAGATTGTCTAGCCGATGGGGAAGGCCCAGCCCATGGTGGGTGAGACTAGGCTCTGAACAGATGAATAAAATACCGAGAGCTGGTTGAGGAAGTCGGCATCCTTGTGTACACTTGTCCAGACATGCTGGTCTGGCAAGATCGACCTTCTCTCAGCCATTATGTAGAGATGGTATGGCTAGTTCTATCAACCCTAGTGTTGGTGCATGCTCTCCCATCAAGTTGGACTAAGAACTGTAACCAGTGATTGTAAGAGAAAATAAACCCCTTGTTCCCTTAAGCTGTTTGATGGTAATTTATCAGCAACCATGCAGGCGAACTGCAACAGTGGGAAAATTGGAAAGTGTGCTCATTTCCTAAGTTAAAAAGTTCATGGAGCTGAGAGATTCGCTAGTTGACCAGAGAGACTTCTTAAGTTTAATTTTGAGAGCTTGTGGGTCACAAAGCCTAGGAAACTTCAGAAATGAAGAAGAGGGGGGTGCAGAATACACGAATACTCTGAGCCGGGAGTCGGTGGAGAGGGCAGCTTTGATCAGAATCACCAAGCGCTTGTATGGGAAGTGAGCGGGAAGGACAGCGTGTTCCCAGGGCTGAGCTCATGGTGGTTGCTGGGGTGAAATAAAGAGGAAGGAACTGTGAAACCCTGCTACGTACTGATCTCAGTCATGCCACGGGCTGATTCTTGAGATTTTCTACTGTAGTTTTTGGCCTGATGTGCTAATATCTTATTATGAGGTAGAAGACCAAGTACTTCATCATTAACTAAGGAATTAATTTATCCATGCATTCATATTTGATATATAATTGCTATCTGCCAACTTATGGGGATATACTAGTGCAAAAGATTAAAAAAACCCCACCTTATTTCATAGAACTCATACTCTAGGAGCAGTGGTTTTGTATGTATGTAAGGACGACTAAGAACAAAGTTAGTGTACAAGATGCCTTATATGGTGATAAGTGGTTGGAGCTGGCCAGGCATGATGATATGTTACAGCAACAATCCCCCAAGGCAAGCTTGCGTCAGTATCACCTATGGCCTCGTTAAAAATGAAGATTCTCAAGAGATCTGAAGACTGACTAGTTAGGACTTGAATGTTGACCCCTTCTGATTCCTTTGTGAGCCCATGTCTGAGAAGCACCACACTTCAGTGTGTTTGGGCAGGGGTTGTATAGGTGTACTGTCATGGAAGGTTTCTCTACCAGGGTCCGGAGAGCGGCATTCCAGGGTGAAGAAGTAGAAATGCAAGGAGCAGACGGGGTCGGTTTTGGTGGGTTCAGAAAACACAAAGGTCAGCTTCCTCATCATGGAGTCCTCTCCTGTCTCTTCGCCTGGCCAGGACCTGGGGTTCAGCGACCTGGCCTGAACCTCCTGTCCTTTGGGAGCCTTCCTTCACTTCTATGCATCCGTTCCACTTGAGCACCACCCACCCTATTCTATATAGTCCTGCGTGAGTGTGGGGCGTGGCCGTTTCTCTCTCCAACATGGTATGGCTCTTAAGACTAAACAGGTGTTCTGTAAGTTTCTTCAATAACTGAATAAAAGAGAAACTCTGAAAGAGGCAAGCTATGCTGCAGTTTGCTGAGGTCCAAGATTAGTAACTTCTGAAAACTTCTGGTCTTAGCTTGGGGAAAGGTCACCCCCCCATGCTGCTCCTGGGGCCCATTGCTCCTTACATACTTCCTTCCTCCTGACCCTCACTGCTCTGTGATGTGTGGTCCAACTCTCTCTGAATATTTCCTTTCACTCAGGGTTTCAGGTTCCCAGAGGATGCGGGATGCTGAAAGGATGTACGATTGAATAAACTACAATGCAACATGCCCAATGTGATTACGTCGTTAAGAACAAATAGCTACTAGAGTTCAGAGGAGCACTGAACACCAAACTCAGGAAGGCTTTAGGCGGTTACATTTGAACTAGCTTTGAGAGAGGAAGTATCCCCCAAGTTTAAGGTGATAACAATAATTAGGTGGGTTAAGATGGTAAGGAACTTCAAAGTAGCTTTAAAAAACATTTGTGTGTGTGGACGGTATGCAGTATGCATACACATGGTATGCATATGAATGTGAATGTCAGAATTCAACCTTGGGTATCATTCATTCCTCAGGAAAAATTTGAGCAAGTGTCTCTCACTGAGACTGGGACACATCGATTGGGCGAGGCTGGCCGACCAGTGAGCCCTAGAGAGGCTATCTCAGCCTTCTCAGTGCTGAGATTACATGCATGTGGTACCAGTCCTGGGTTTTCACATGGGTGCAAGGGATGAGGTCCTCATGCGTATGTGGCAAGCCCTTCATCCTACGGACCATCTCCCCGGCCCTGTGACAGTGGTTTTCATGATGATGTTGCTGGTAGTGGTCGTTAAAATGGCAATGGCCGTAATGATGCGGTGGTTGTGGTGGGGGCGGTGGTCATGGTGATTGAAGCGACAGCAAAGTCTGCTCCAGACGGAGACCACAACATACCCAGGTGCAGGAAGTCATGAATGACCTCATTTTGTTAAAAAACCCGGAAAAGTTCACTCAATAGGTCAGTGACAGATAAGATGGACAGGTAGGATGGCTCCAGACAGAAAAGCCAAAACACACTCATGTTCACTAAAGCTTTAAGTAGGTGCTGGGCTCGTCGGCTTTGGTTGCAGGAGGAGAACTAACTACTCTGTGAAGGGCGGAGGTGACATGTGTCGTAACCAGCTCTTGTTTCACAACTGCCCAGTTAGACAGCCACGGGGAAGGCTTAGAGGAGTGTATGAAATAGGCACACGTCCACTTGTCTTTGAACTCAGGTGTTAAGAATGTCTCTTTCGGGGCTCGTCATTATTGAAATCACCCACATGTTTTGTTCTCTCGTTCGTGTGGTTCCATCTGCTTGGTCATTTACGATTTCTTTTTAGTTATTCATACATAGCGTATAGGACTTTCAAAAAAGAACCAGACTTGGCTTCTTCAGCTCTCAAGAGGCTTGCAATTTTGTGGATGCAAAAACATAGCCCCATGGGACGCACTGGAATGGGGAGATGGAAGCCCTGGATGCTGACTGGGACGTTGCAACTCTTCAGTGTGGTTGTTTGCCCTTTCCTGAGTCCTCACTGCAATCATGGCAGTGCATAGAAGAGGGGAGGGGTAAGAGGCAAGAGTTTACATCTAAGTTTATGTCTGCAGAGCTCCTGCTTGTTTCTTAGGTTAGTCATAGTAATTGTACATAGGTGAGTTTGGCCAGATGGTTTTCGAGGTGTATACACAATTTTTTCTTTCCTTTCTTTCTTTCTTTCTTTCTTTCTTTCTTTCTTTCTTTCTTTCTTTCTTTCTTTCTTTCTTTCTTTCTTTCTTTCTTTCTTTCTTTCTCTCTTCTTTCTTTCTTCTTTCTTTCTCTTTCTTCTTCCTCTCTCTCTTTCTTTCTTTCTTTCTTTCTTCTCTCTCTCTTTCTTTCTTTCTTTCTTTCTTTCTTTCTTTCTTCTTTCTTTCTTTCGTTTCCCTCCCTCCCTCGCTCCTTCCCTCCCTCTTTCCTTCCTCTCCTCCTCTCCTTCCTTCCTCCACTCCCCTCCCCTCCCTTTCTTTTCTTTCAAAAGGATTTGAGATTTATGGAGAGCAGTTTTATTAGGAATAAAGTCAAGGTAAATTCTGTATCTTATGTGAATTTTTCTAATTTCATATTTTTAGGTAGTCCTAAAGATTTTTTAAATTTTAATTTTTCTAGTTTTAGAAAAAAAGTTGGCACAGGCGTCAACTTGATGGTTGAGGGTTTGAGCTCTGGGCACATTTGTGGAGAATTAGTGGTTGGGTTAAGCTCAGAGCAAACCTGCAGGAGATTTTCTGGCTGATGGGGAAGGCCCAGCCTAGAGTGGATGGGACTAGGCCCTAGGTAAATAAAATACTGAGAGTCGGTTGAGGAAGGTGGCATCCTTGTGTATACTTGGCCAGACATGCTGGTCTGACAAGTAAGGATTGTCCATCTCTCAGCCATTATGTGGTGATGGTGTAGCCAGTTCCCTCAGTCCTGGTGTTGGTGTGAGCTCTTCGTTCCCTTAAGCCGTTTGATGGTCATTTATCAACAACCATGCAGGCGAACTGCAACAGTCTGCTTTTGTGGACCCCAGGATTCCCTTTGGATTATCTGCGGCAGACTAAGTGGTGCTTCTTGATAGAAGCACTCCCCTTCACCTATCTAACCCTTGCCCCTAAGGTCCCCCCGCATGTATTTATTTCTCTTGAGGTCCTCCTTTGTGGGGGAATGTTAATATATCAGCCGTTGTGCAGGTCTGGTGAGAACAAGTTTCATTGCTGTGGGTTCCTGGATGCAACAGTCCTGCCTTGAGTGGAATGCCTTGGCCAGCGGTGGACCTCCCCATCTTCAGGCTATTACAACTTTACCACCCCCTCTTCTACAAGAGCTCCTGAGCCTTAAGATGGGAAAGGATTTGTTGGCCTGATTCTGGCTGAGCATTTCAGGATCATGGGTGCTCTGCATTCTGGTTGGTTACTAGTGTCTTTCTTACTGCTCTTCCGTGGCACTGAGATCTTTTCTTATCTGGCCTGGGGGGGAGAGGTCCCTTCCCGGGGCATCGAGCCGAGCCTAAAGATTAATTACAGAAGAAATATTACAATGTCCTGAAAGACTATTGAAGGTTAATGTCAGACAAGAGAAGGGGGACTTCTTCCATGCAAAGATCTACCCGCTGATAAGTCATCTAAGTACTCAGACACATCCCAGGTGAATCCCAGGGGCCACACATGCAAAAAGATGTGAAAGTAGGAGGGAGATTGGCTGGAAAGCAGAATGTATGAGGTGGGACAAGAGAGGGGATGGGATTGGGTAGTAAGGAGTGAAAAATGCATAAATTAATTATATTTATGAATGAATGTCAAAAAGAAGTGATAAGAAGATGAATTACCAAGTCCCCCTGCCTCTCCAGCCATGGAGACAGAACACCTTATCCTGAATCCTTGCAAAAAGGCTCATGGTGGGTTTAACCACAGAGGTTGATTGCAAGTTAGTTTTGAAACCCAGGCATAGGGTTTGGTGCCCATGGCAGGGAATTTCAGGACCCCGAAGGATGTGACCTGAGGCACAGTTAAAGCATGAAAGACTCAGTCGTTCTAGTTCACGCTAGGAATGTGGTTTGAGTGACTGTGGGAACTTAAACTTTCTTTTCTGCGTAACTGACATCTTGCTCCCCCCACCCCCACCCCTACCCCCACCCCCAGTGTGTCTAAGGGACTTTTCTAATACAGCACATGCAACTGGGCTCCCTCCCGATGTGTTTTTCTTGCTCTCAAGAGGAGAAATGGCCTCAACAATCCTCTCAGGCCAACAGTTGGAAAAATATTTGTTTTGGTTTTGCAGAGCACTTTCCCTATTAAAAAGCGTGCGGGTCCAGAGGAGGGAGCGCCCCATTGTGCTTGGCTGATTCATTCCTGCTTAGCGAACCAATTGTTTCAAGGGGAGACTTTATGTCCGAGAAGGCAATAGAAAGCTTTACTGCCCTTTTCCTTTCTAACAGGAAGTTGCATTTTGTCAAAAGTAAACAAATGTGAACTAGGGAAGGTTTGTTTAGTTTCTAGCACTGACTTCAGGACCTGAGAACAGAATCTGGACTTGGGGGGAAAAAAAAAGTTCTGCAAGATGTATATGGGTCCAGATACTCTGTGCAGAAGATCTGGCCCTGCGTTCTAGTACACATCCTCCTCTCCCTCATCTCCAAGAAATTCACTGCCCACATTTCCTCTGCAGAGTTGCTTGCTTATCACAAACACTCTTCCGCTGGGGGCAATTTGGAAACATGCTTTCTTTCGGTGGGACAGAGAGTGGCAGCTCTGTGGAAATGTCTAAGGTTGGACATCTCAGAGGACATAGATACAGATGGATGTTTCTTATGTCTGGGCGTAGCCCCCACATTCCCATATGCTGGCCTGTATGAAGAAGTTCCTAGGAGACAGACTGTTAACTATTCAGTTAGCATTGTAGATTTAGTCCTTCCTAGAACTGAGTTGTGGAGAGTGGGTGGGAGTGGGGGATAGGAAGAGGGTTCTGTTAATACTATCACCTCCAATTGATAGATGAGGGAATTAAGGCTCAGGAAGGGGAACAAGCTTGTCTCAAGTTGACAGGACCTAGCCAAATAGCACAGCTCTGTTTTGTTTGCTTCTGGCTTGGCAACTCTAAATTTATTATTAATATTGTCATTGTGTGCATGTGTGTGCATGAATGATGTGTTTGTGGATATATGCATGCCGTTTTAGAGTCTGTTCTCTCCTTCCACCTTTATATGGGTTCTGGGGATCAAACTCAGGCGGTCAGTCTTGTGTGATAAGCACTGTTATCCACAGAGCCATTTCGTGGGTCCTGATTTGGAAGTTTTAATAAGTGTAAGACAAGTCCCATGTTACAAAATATTTGAAAGACCCCCTCCCCACATGATTCAGGTGCAGATCAATGTAAGGCAACTTACTTTTGTAGGCCAAGGAAATGAGCAAGTAGTATTTAATTTTTAATGAAACTGCTTCATGTCAAACGTCCTATTCCAGAAAGGGTTTCAGGAAATGGATATAAACCAGGATGTGTGCGTCTGAGGGAACCGGGGTGATTCTTGGGAAGGGATTCTGGTGGATGGCTTAATAGAATGAGTGGTAAATTCCCTAAGTAAAGAACTTTTCAGATCTGGGAACTCAGAATCAACTCTTCCACAGGGGTTGTGTTAGAAGCTGCTTCGTGAAGACCTGCTACGCTCACAAAGCAATCATACTGTCCTGTTGCATTCAAAAAATCGTCTAAGAAGTAACCCATCAGAGCCTGGGGTAAATCAGGGCCACAGATTTCTTCTATGTCCGGGGTCACTAAGAGCTCTCCCTGCATCCTAGCATCACTAGTCGTGTTGTGGTTCTGAGGACAGTTCATAGCACCACTTGGATGTCTGTCTTGACTGTCTTCAGTCACCTCTGCTCTATCATGGTAAAGAGGTTAATCCCATCTTGCAGAGGAGGAAACCGGGACCATAAGGGGGATTTAGGGGCTCTTCCCAAGCTGTACAACCTCTTGAGAGACCCGACACACGATGGAGAGACCTGTGCTCAGCCCACATCGCCCCGTGTCCCCTAAGCACAGAATACAAGCTCTCCAGAGTTTTAGACTCACTTTCTGATTCGTTTAAAATCCTGATGAGATGTTATCAGCTCTAGTCCTGGGGTGCTGTGGAAGACCAGAGCACCTGGGTGCATGTTCTCTTATTTAACCTTCCGGGGACCTGGACCTTTCTGACCTTCCTCATGGAGCCCCCCACTCCTTTTGAAGTGTCCCTGTTTTCTCCATTCAGGAGACCAGGTCAGCATCTCTCATGCAAGACCTGGCTCTGTGCCCGCCTCACTTTTGCAATGGATTTAGCAACATCTGCTTTGCCCATTGAAGTGATTTTTCTCTTCCTGGCCTGGAGCCTGCATGCTTGCTGCAATCGATTACCAGCAGTTTCCTTCCCAAACCAGAGGCTTTGGTGAGCTCTAGATTGGCTCGTTTCTCTAGTCTCCTTCAGTCTGGTGCCTGGGGCTTACGTGCAAAATGGTTAAGCCACTTAGTTCCTGAATCTATGGGCATGATTCTTGTTAAACACAGGGGAGGACCTAGCAAGTGACATTTCCCATTTTTTTGTACATAGTGGCTTGGGGCTGTGGTCACCTCTGGGTTTCTCAATTCAGACCTAGGATGGGGGAAGGGGGTGAAGTCACCTTGTTCTCTGTTGGGCTGTTAAAGCGTAAAGATTTTCTTTCCTTTTGTTTTCTTTTCTTCTTTCTTTCTTCTTTTCTATCTTTTTTTCCTTGTGTGTGTGTGTGTGTGTGTGTGTGTGTGTGTTTGTGGGTGTGTGTGGTATATTCCCCTGGGTGTGGTCATGGGTGTGGCTGTGTCCAAAGGCCAGAGAAGATAAGGGAGTGTACTGCTCAATCACTGTCTTAAGTCCTTGAGCCAGGGTCTTACTGACCCTGAAGCCAGGTGGGGGTGATCCTCCTGTCTCTCACAGTGCTGGGGAGTTATACATGCATGTGCACACCCCTCCTCTCCGGGTTTTCATGTGGGTGCTGGGATCTGAACTCTGGTGATCAGATTTGTGAGCAGGTGCCTTACCTATTTCATGGCCTCAGACTTCCTTTGGTTAAGTCAGTTTATACACCGTAGGTCTCAAGAGGTAGCTGACTGGCTCCCTTGCCTAAGAGACATTTGAACAAAAGTCCTTTAGTTCTACAAATAACCTGTACACCACTGTACTCCTTTACATGTTTTTCTTTTTTTCATTTTCTTTTTTAGTGTTTATGTATGTGTGTGTATCAGAGGGCACTGTGTGTGCCTGAGTGACTTCAGGAGTCATCTTGGATTGCTTCTACCTCCATTTTGCTTTGCTTTGGAGTTTCCCAGGCTCCACCTTCCAGAGCAGAAAATGCGGGCGCCACCACCATTTTCGCCTGGCATTTTTATGTGGGATCTGCGATCCAAACTCAGGTCCTTCTGCTTACGAGGCAGACTCTTAACCCCGAGCCATCTCTCCAGCCACCTACCTCACTATATATATTCTTTTGAAGCAAACAGTTCCCCCTTAAGTGAAGGCAAAAAGTCCTCTAAGTCGTTTAGGTAATTTTTTTTTTTTCTTACTAAAGCAAAGCTAAGAAATGTGGTTGAAAGCTGAATCCCTGCTGATCGGTAGATTTCTCTGATTGGTAGGTTTGTAGTTGCCGTTTGAGAAGTGTGTGAGTGCCTACTTGCAGGAAGCACGCCCCTTTCTCATTCGCCCCTCAGTTCCCAAGCACCTCACAGTTTGCCCCCCTGGGAAAGGAAGCCGCCTGCTGGGGAGAAGCCCTTGTGGAACCTCTGCTCTAAGGTGCCCCTACCCCAGAGCCCAGATGGCTTCAGGCAAGGGGTAGGTTCTTTAGAGAAGTGCAACTCAGGCGTCCTATCCACCAGGCAGTCAAAAAAAAAAAAAAAAAAAAAAAATCAAAGGAACTCATTACTAACCAAACTGCTGCTGCTTATTAGAGCAGTGAATGTAAAGTTGGGCGTCTAAAAATAAGACAAAGCAGCACAGAGACTAAATCTGGTAACAGTGACCATGACTTGAGATCATTTGCTTCTTTGAGAAGAGGGTCCCATTAGCGCCACAGACAGCTCACGGGCAGCCTGCTTGTATCTGCAGCCGCTTCTGAGACGATTGTGGCCTCGGGGATGTTCCCTGCTAGACCACGGGGCCTGGAGTCTGCGGTGCTGGTCCTGTGTTTCTGGGTGCATCTGTCTAGTACTGTTCACTACAGTGAGAAAAAGCAGAGCGTGTTCAAATGCGTGGCTCAGAACCGTGAGACCCATAGCTATTGAACCACGGAGATTCTGAGAGGAACTCCCAACACGTTGAGGGATTCCTGCGGGTTTTGGCATCTTGGAGGGTATCAGGTATTTCTGTCTTTCCTTAATCCCCTGGCCACTGGTGGGTGGCTCTTTGCAAGCTTGCTAAGGAACTTCAAGGGGCAGGAGCGCTTGTCTGGCCTTGCGGATGCCATGAAGTCAGGGAAAAGACTTTCCATACCTCCTCTAGCCCCGAGACCCCCAACACAAAAACCTGGGGAAAAGTCCCAGTTGCCTGCCCTTGCTTTTGACCCTGCATTTTTATAAGCGTTGAATAATCTAGGTGCCTGTTCCCCCTGCCCCACCCCCACCTCTTCCCAACCAATGAGATGGACCATGCTTAGTCATGCGGTTTCGGTTCTGCTGACAGTCATCTTGGGATGTATTAAAAAAAAAAAAAGCGTTCTTCCCCTTTCCAGAGTTCCTGGCATAAGTGGGACAGAACTTTTCCAAGAGCAAGGGATCTCTGAGACTGGACTCATCTGCCCTGGGCCCCATCCAAATTTCCAGGTTGAACGAAGCCCTGGGCACGTTCTACAGTGTACCTAGAGCTAACTAACCCTTTACTTTTAGATGGTCATGGCTGCTGCTATCTACGGTTCAGGCCCTGTGTGTATATGTGCTGGGGGGGGGGGAAGAAGCTGCGCTTGGTTGCTCGGTGGTGCAAGCCATCTTTTATATTCTCATTTTAGCAATGAAGAAACAGGCTCTTGGAATTATTTTTTTTTCCCTTCCTAGTGAGGATTATTGAGAGCATTGTGTGTGCAGTACTGTGGCTACAATGGCAATGGCATAAACACAGCCCTTCCTGCAGGAAGTTGGCATTCAGCTACTGAGTGTGGCAGAATCAAGTTTGGAGCCTTACTTGGCCTAATGCTAAAGCTTAAACTCTGTGAACAATTCCTTATTCTCTTAGACATTTTGGGGGACACTCTGCAAACTCAGCCTGCCAGAATGGATCTTGGGTAGGTAGATTCTGAACCAGCTTGGCCCTTCTAATCTGAGAGCCCTGGGAGAGGTAAGCTGCTCCCATGGGCAGGGGGCATGTCTGCCTTCTGCCAGGTGCTCAGTAGTCCTGGGGAAGGCAGCATTGGCTGAATAAGTCACATTTCAGCTGTCCTCCCTGGAGCATGGCTCACCCAGACTCTGTGAAAGTGCATTAACGTGCATGTGCCACTGTAGACAGAGGAAGTCTCTGAGCCTTCACATGCATTGGCTTTAATTCTTCTTTTCTCTCAATTTTCACACGCCCCTGCACTTCCTGTTCTTTCCTGGGCCTGGAAGCGGAAGTATTGAAATACTGAGACAAACTGTTCTTACGGTTTGGAGAGGTTGGCTGAAACCAGGAAGACTAAGGCGTCAGAAGACCAGCCCGTTCTGGGTTCCCTGTCTAGGAGACTGGGTTGGGTGTGGGGACCCTTGGAGCTGGTCTCACTCAGCAAGGTCAGTCAAGGACTCGAGCTTTGCTGCGGCTTCATTGTTCAATGACAGATCGCTGTGTTTTCAATTTCATTTCCCGTTTGCAACCGAAGGGACCGGTCAGCAGTGAGAGGCAATGCTAGTATTTATTTCTTGATGATCGTTTGATCGCAGACTTATTTGCTCACTCAACAAATATTTTTCCAGCGCCTCCTAATGCATCCTTCGTGAGGAGCCTGCACAAAGGTTGTGTTCAAAAAGAGGCAGCACCCTATGAAAAAGTTAAATACGTGATATGCTAGAAGATGAAATTGCACGTGTGCTTTGCCTGGAGAGGCGTGGCTTTTTCAGTAGGGCTGTCAGGAAGAAAGCCATCTTTAAGTGAAGATCGAAGGAGCTGAGGGTTCGGACTGTGTAGGTAGAATAGGGTTCTAGGCAGGGAAAACATCCTGTACAAATGTCCTGAGGCTGGACCTCCTGGTGTGTCTCAGAGGAGCAAGGTAGCCAGTGGAGGTAGAGCAGGCAGCAAGGGGCCTGTGCATGAGACACAGGACGTCATGGAGGCGAGTGTGGTGGTTCCTCCGTGGGAAAATATTGCTCCTGCTTCAGCTGAGGCAAGAGAGGCTCTCACGGTGTTAACAAGCCCATTAGGCAGTCAGAAGCAGGGGAAGAAGGTCGGCGGCGCAGCGTCTGCAATGCTTCTGGCTCTGTTCCTTGCGTGCGTTCAACAAGAAAGTGCATCTGTGTTTTCCCAGCACTCAGGGTCTGCCCACCACCTTCGCTGCCCTTCTCCCCTTGCCCATCTGTGACCCAGCTGGGAAGGAGCCTCTGTTCTTGAGGATTTGGATAACACTCGTTTCAAAGTTCCTTTGCCATCTGAGGTTGCATTCTTAGATCCTGGAATCTGTATCCCTTTCGGAAGGGTTGTGAATAAGCCTCCCATAATTATTATGCACTTAAATTTCATGATCACCCTCGCTTAGGGGAAAGGGATATGATTCCTGTTTTTGTCTCCAGGTTAAACAGTTAGTGCATTTCAAGGAAGTCTGGGAAAATTGATGACAGATCAGCCTATTAATAATAGGAATTGATGATTTACAAGAATTAATGTGTCCTCAGAAAGTGTGGATGTAAGAAGGGGGAAAAGCAGCGCCTCTGAAGTCTTTCAGTGTAGAGTCTTTTTCAACCCATCAACATACTTTGAAAAATGCTACCTTGGACCATAAGCCTGGACTAAGACCGTGGGTCTTGACCTTTGCACATCTTCGGGCCTTGGCTCTTAACAAAGTGCCTGACTTATAATAGCAGCTGAAGGAATGCTTCATTCATGAGCTGTGTCTCTCCATTCTTTATGCCCTACTTTTGAAGCTTCAAAGCACTTTTGAGGCCAGGTAGTTAAGATACTTGTGCGATCAAAAAGACCAAAGTTCAAATCCTCAGGTCCCAAGTATGTAGGAGTGTATGCACATGCGGAGATCCAAGGTTGATGTCAGCAAGCATCTTCCATCATCCTATCATTTTGCTCTTTTTGAAAAAGTGTTTCCAGTCAAACCTGGAGCTCACAGTGGGGCTGGTCTGGTTAGCTAGCTTGCTCTGAATATTCCCAGCCTCTGCCTTCTGAGGCTGGAATTACAGGTGGGCCGCCCTATCCAGCCAGCATCTTACTGGGGACCTGAGGATCTGTACTTCCACCCACCACCCAGGGAATGGTCCTGCCCACTATGGGCTGAGTCTTCCTTCATCAACTAGATAACCTTTCCCTGGCTCCTTATCTGCCAGTTCTTCACAGATGCACCCAGAGCTCAGGCCTCAGTTGTCAAGTTGACAACTGTATCCAACTGCCACAGACATCTATGTTCTAATTCTAACCAAACACATGTACATATTGTTGTGTATCATTCATATGCCTCGCTTCAATGGTATGAATACCCAGATTCGAGAATACTCCCTTACCTCTTTTTGATTTCAGAACTTGACAGGAAATATATTAACTCTATAAGGTGGACATTATTAAATCACGCTGTCTCAAAGAAATGAGCCAAGTGAAGTTTGAGCTCATCTGATGCTGCATAGCCTCTTTGGTTGGCATCTTGACTGAAAACTAGGAATTTCTATTTAGCATTAGTTTCTCAGTAGTTGCTAGAACACATTGCCACCAATCTGCTCGTCTAAAGCTCCAGAAATCCAGTCTCTGTAGTATCCCTGGTGTGTGCCTGGATAGGCCAAATGCCATCTTCAAGGATAACATCCTTCAGTCTCTCTAGACTGTGTTTTCACATTGCCTTTTCCTGCACATGCTCCTCTTTGTCAAATAGTCCTTGAAGACGAGGTTAATGTTCTATGGGTCTGTTTAATTGCACACTTAAATTATGTTAAAAAGAGTTAATATTTGGTGATGCTAATTAATATGTCAAACTGATTCCAAAAAACAAAACAAAAACAAAAAAGGAAGGAAGGAAGGAAGGAAGGAAGGAAGGAAGGAAGGAAGGAAGGAAGGAAGGAAGGAAGGAAGGAAAAAAAATGATAGTATTTAGGCCAACCTGAATAATCCAGGACATATACATTTCAAGATCCAGAACATATCCATTATTTGCTATGACTCTTCTCATCTTGAATAAGATTCTGAATAATTTCATCTCAAATAGGCTTCAGGGATTACGACCAGATTTTTTTTTTTGGAAGCCATTTCTCAGGCTTATATAATGCTTAATGCTACTTCTCTTGCTTCAATTATGCCTGTTATAAAATAAATTCCTTGTCACAAAATTCCGTACTGAAAAGCTCTTAACTGTATGTGGAAGCAATGAATAATTAACTGTTGGCACTAGCTATGTTTCATCTGGGTTTGTCTCCTGTGCCTGATTTTCCTGTGTGAATACAACAAGGATCACTCACTTGATCTTCTGCTCTGGTTACTTCTGGTTCCTTTCTGCTCACATTCCTGATCCAGGCCAGCTTGGGCCCCTTGGGTGTGTGCCAGTGTTCTCTCCGCCTACAGCTTCAACTCCTGTAGATCTGAGAAACAGGAGAGCGCCAATCGTCTACTTATCCTTGGAACTAAGTCTGCCTTCCTCAGTTTTAATTCATTCCCAGATCTCAGAGAATCTTTCTCCAGTGTTAACCCTGATATTCACACTTTTATTCTACTTCTCCTGGCCAGTCACAGTAACGAGAGTCTTCAGTCCATTTCCATGCTGGCTTCCTCCAGCGCACACAGTGCCCATCATTGCTCAAGGCCTTTACTCCGCTACCCTGCCGTTTCCATTACCGTAAGGAGACTATTTCGGTCTTTTTGGTGCTGGTGAAAGTATTTTTATTGACAGGTATCTGAGTTCAGGGGGCAACTGCCCTTGTGTCCTAGTGTGAAATTTGGACAGAGACACCTGCGTAGTAGCAGAAGCAGTCGGTTTACTGAGAAAGAGTGCGCTCTCAAGGGAGGAAGTAAGTTAGAGCAAGGAGAAAGTTTAGAACTCAGTGCTGCCCATGTTCAGAGGAATGGAACCTTTGGATCATTTGCATAATGTGCACTCTTTGCATGCATGTTCTGTTACTCTTCATGGCTTGGGGGGTTCAAGCGTTGCGCTCTGCCAACTGGCTTCTTTCATATGTTACTTTCGTGCTCCCTCTCTGCTCTGGCAGCCAGTCACCCTGTAAATCCCAGTCGCCTGCTTGACCTGCACTGGGTTTCAGCTGAATCAACAGAAGGGACCGTCTATCTCCTGTCACTTCCTGGTCTCTCTGTCATTGCTCAAGTACTTCTCTCTTTCTGGAATGTCTCACACACAGCCGCACACTCCCTCGGCGTTGTTGAAATTCTACCCATCTCTGGAAGCTTATCTCAGATGCCATCTCAAATCTCTGTGAAGTCTCTTTTGACCTTGCCAGACAGGCGTGACTTATCCCTCCTTGGAGCTTCTCCCACAGGGCTTTGTGCCTCCCTTTCGGGGCTTAACCCATTTTACAGTTACTTGTGTTGCTTGTCTTTTCTTTCCTATTAAATTATGCTTTCTTTAGACTGCACACTAGATCCTGCTGCTGACAAGTTCCCCCACGCTCCCAGCACACACATGCACACACTGCCTTCTGAATGCTGCTCAAGTTGTTGGCAACAGCATGCGGGGTCACAACTGAGCAATTCATACTAATGCTGCTTTATAACCCATTGTCTGGCGGATGGATGACGGAGCAAATGCCCATTGAAGAGGGATAATTTCAGCCCCTATATTTCCATGGAGTATGTGCATTTTAACTTGGACGTGCATTATTTCAATAACCTAAAATATTTGGGTTTTTTTTTCACAGTCTTGGTTGCTTCACTGTACCGCTTATACTATTAGTTTCTTATATTTCTTTTGTGTCAATTCACTATTCTAAAAACTCATGAAAGTAATAGGTCTGCCATGGCACATAGGTTAAACACTTCCTGAACAAGCATAGGAAAAGTGCTGGCCAGAGACTCTGATGTGAAGTGACCAATGACTCTGAGCCGTTCTCCTTCCATTAGGCAAAGCCGTCTTCAAAAATGGAAGCTGGATCTATAACAGACCCATGTTTCTGCACGTCTCATCAAGCTGGCAACCAGCTTTGTCTTGCCCGCCCTCCCGTGTAGATGCTAAATGATTATGCATTGAATCCATGCTTGTCCAGTATAACAGTTACTCTTAACTATTGCTATGAGAGAGCATCAAAGTCAAACAACTTAACGGAAAAGGGAGATTTATTCAGCTTACGGTTCTAGAGGGAGAAACAGTCTTTCATGGCGGAGGTGACATGGCTGGTGGCTGAAGTTGGAGGCAGCCAAATCCCTGCAAAATCCTGGAGTCTCTCTTCTCCTAAGTCTTCTGTTCTATGGCTTCTTTTATCTGGTCTGCTACTGGGAGTTTCCAATCAGATCTAGGGCTGGTCTTCCTAATGTAAATGTATTGATCTGGATAATCTCTTCAGATGGTCTGACAGCTGATCTTAGTTAACATCAGGTGTGTCAAGTTGACACCCAGGATTAACTATCACATCGAGCATGTAGAAGCTCCAACCCCTCGTGCCCACACGTGAACTTTAATATGTACTTTTAAGTTTATGTTCGTGGCTCCGCAGCGCTGGGCTCACGGGTGACTTGTTTTGTAAGATGCTGGTGTAGCTATGTCCCTCTAATGTTCATTTGTTGGAAAGTGAGTCCTTTGGAGATGTTGCAGTTAATTGAAGAAGTCATAGGTGTGGGGCCCATACACACAGAAGCATCCAAGCTATGCTTTGTCATGTGACGCCCTTTTTATTATTTTGATGCAGCAAGCATATCCCCATCAAATGCCACACCATAGTCTTATCCCAGAATCCAGAAATGTGAGTCAACAAGCTTCTTTTTTTTAAATAATGACCCAGGCTGGGGAATTTTGTTACAGCAATGTGTGTGTGTGTGTGTATATATATATATATATATATATATATATATATATATATATATATATAGTTACTGTCCCATTACTCCGAGCCTTTGGCTTTACCTGTGAGTCTTGGTGAGTTGTTGTCTCAGTTGCTTTGCCAATCAGCTTGTTGCTTCCTGTGCTACCTCTTTTTAGGGGAAGCTCTGCCCACTCCCATCTGCCAAATGGCTGCAAAGCTCCTTTCAATCTGCACATCTTAAGAAATGCCTCATGGCCTGGAGAGATGGTTTAGGGGTTAAGACTTTGCCTTGAAAACAAGAAGACCTGAGTTTGGATCCCAGATCCCACGTAAAACTTCAGGCGGAAATGACAGTGGCCGGTACCTCTGACCCTGGAAGGCAGAGCTTGGGAAACCCAAGAGCAAAGAGATAGTGCGGTACAACAATCCAAGCTGATTCCAGAAATTACCTTAGGACCTCCACAGGCATTCATAGTACCCTCTTTTACACACACCCACACATGTGCATACCCACACCTACACATGAAAAAGAAAGAAACAAAAAGAAACAAAAAAAGAGAAAGAAAGAAAGAGAAAGAAAGAAAGAAAAAAAGAAAGAAAGAAAGCAAAGGAAGAAAGAGAAAGAAAGCAAAGGAAGAAAGAGAAAGAAAGCAAAGGAAGAAAGAGAAAGAAAGCAAAGGAAGAAAGAGAAAGAAAGCAAAGGAAGAAATGCTTTGTGATTCCTTAGACACTTGCTATGGCTGGCCTAAGAGAACGTGTCTTTGAGAATCTCTGAAGCGTCTTTACCGAAGAGAGCCACGACTTTGAAGCAACAGGGCAGGCAGGAAATGGGGCCATTGGATGTCACTCCAGGGCAACAGAGCTGCTGTAAGTTCCCTTTCTCCTCGCCTCCCCCACCCTTGCCTTCCTTCTAAAAAAGCGAGAACACTAAAATTATTTAACAACTTTGTTCGCTCCTCAGTGACATTTCATGTTAGAGCTGAACGGGGACAAAGGCAAGTGCCTGATGGCTGGAGGTAGATTTTAGCAGAATTTCTTCAGTTGAGCTCATTGAAGAAGAGCACTCTTTAGCAGCTTGACAAGCGATGGGGGAGGCTGTCTGGTCTAAGGGGTGAGACTCATCTGTGATGACATTTGCTTTACTGTCTCAAACAACAGAGCAGGGAGAGAGTGTGGAAGCGGATGCAGGGTGGGAGGCCACAGACTCTGACAGGAATGGTCATGGGCTTCCACGTCAGGGCGAGCAGAGCTTGAATTCCAGCCCTGCCGGTGTGAACCTGTGTCTTTTTTCCCCTCAGTTTTCTCATCCATAGAAGAGGAAATAACCCAATTTCCCAACATTGTTCCCAACAAGGAGAGACATTCTTAGAATAGAATATGATGCAGTGTGGGGACTCAACACACACACAAAATTTAGCTTTCTTCTAAGGAACCCCACATTGAGTGACCAAGTTTTTCTGACATCTTATTCTCTCCTTGGTCAGTATCAATAAAAGTTTCAATCTGTGAGCTACTCAAAACAGACATGTATGAGTGCTGTAAAACCTTCACAAGGCCCTAAGTCCAAGTGTATTGATGTTCTGCCACGATGCTGTGCAAAGGTCATCAAGCTCTGGATAGAAGAGTAATGCGAGAGTTGTTTGACTTATCTTTCATCACAGAGGGTCTGTAACTTGGTAGACTCTTATCTTTATCACAGATAGGGTTTCCATACATACATTGCACTGTCCAAATTGGAAACTTCTGTTGTCATAGTTAGGCACAGGTGTCAACTTGACAGTTGAGGGTTTGAGCTCTGGACACATTTGTAGAGAATTAGTGGTTGAGTTAAGCCCAGAACAAACTTACAGGAGATTGTCTAGCTGATGGGGAAGGCCCAGCCCATAGTGAGTGGGACTAGACCCTGGAAAAAAAAATACAGAGAGCTGGTTGAGAGAGTGGGCATCCTTGTATACACTTGGTCAGACATGCTGGTCTGGCAAGTAAGGATTGTCTCTCTCTCAGCTGCTATGTGGAGATGGTGTGGCCAGGTCCCTTGTCCTGGTGTTGGTGCGTGTTCTCCTGTCAAGCTGGACTATGAACTGTAACTGGACTATCATAAGAAAATAAACCCCTTGTTCCCTTAAGCCGTTTTGATGATGATTTATCAGCAACCATGCAGGAGCAGTGCAACAAATGTTATGAAAATTATGCCTATGCTGCTATGGTAGTATATACCCGCAATCCTAGCTTTTGGGAGGTGGGGGAAGGAAGATCAGAAGTTAAAGGTCATGGTTGGTTGCATAGTGAAACCTAGAGTAAATGAGATTCTCCCCCCCCCAAAAAAATACAGTACAACATAGCACAAAACAGCACAACACAATACAATACAACACAATGTAATACAATGTAATACAACACAATACAGTGCAGTATAATATACAATGCTACACAATTACACCTGGATGGCAGCTGTATATTATAAATGTTCAGGGGAGACAGGGTATAGTTTTACCCTAATCAATGTACACAGTTTTTGTGTGTATGCGTGTATGATTCTGTGTGTCCACGTCTGTGTGTGTGTGTATGTGTGTGTGTGTGTGTGTGTGAATGTACTGTCATGGTGTGCACATAAAGGTCAGAGTCTAACCTTCAGCTTGTTCCTTGCTTTCCACCCTGCTTGAGGCCGGGTCTCTTCACTGATGGTGCATAGACCAGGCTGACGGGCCCTCAAACTTTTGGAGATTCTTAGGTTTCCTTCTTCCATTTTCTGTGGCAAACTGGGACTGCAGGGGCTCATGCCACTGTTTGTGGCTCTTACGTGAGGTCTGGGGTTCCTGACTCAGACTTTCAGGATTATGAAGCAAACGCTTTACCCACTGGGCCATCTCTCCAGCTCAGGATACACATCCTAGCAGTCTCTAAGGTTTTGCACTTATCCGTCCATGTGGCTTGCACTGGGCGGTTCTGTCGAATGCTCCTGGCGAAGACCGGTGGTCCGTAGCACAGCAGGAGTGGCAAGAGAAATCTTCTGGGTGGTGATTTGGCAGCTTGAGCTAAGTTGTAAATTTAGCTGTCAGAGGGAGCTTTCTGGCAAGCAGTGAACAAACACAAGGTGTGAGGCGACCAGAACCTGCAGTAAGCTCCCATTCTTACTCGGTGGTTTCTCCTTGTTGTTTTTCCCATGCAGTGGTTAGACGTGTTAACTATCACCCAAGTGGAATATGGAAGGCTTTGGGGTTGGTAAAGGGGAGAGGCCCAAACGACCTATCTAAAAGCCAGAGAAGCATCTCTACAGGCCCAGAGAAGGGTTGACAGCATCAAGTAATATATTCTTGATGACTGCCCATGAGCAAGGGCTTCAAGTCACATTACCTGGTCATTTAAGTGACTTCAGATGGACCATGGTCAGGTACCACTTCCACTCCCACTCTCAACTTTAAGAGAAGAGTTGGCTTGTGATTTAAAAAAAAGTATGATATTGATATTAGAGACATTTAGGGACATTTCCTCTTCTCTCCTACTTTGTGGTTAAAATGGACTTTGGTGTGTGTGGCTAAGCCAATTGTATAAGTGTATTTCCCTATTTTCTTTTTTAGTTAGCGTAATACTCTTAATTCTTGAAACCAAACTTAGCTGCTTGTGTCATACTATACTGACACCCCAGAACACAGCTGAGAAATACTCACACCTACACCCACTTTATAAGCATACCCTGCAGTCTGATCATGGGACTTCTCTGCCTTCACTTGTCCATTCTCTGAGTCCATGTCAAACTAATTCTGGCATTATGGCTCCTCCGCATGTAAACTTATGCTTTGTCTGTGATTCCATTTGCTGTTCCAACATAGGTCTCCGGAATTTTGAGCAGACCATCCTGCCCTCTCTTGTGCTGCTGAAGTCAAGTTTTCAATTCCCCACATCTTCCATAATGCCTTGGTTGAATCCATTATGTGAATCAATGTACCTGGAACCTTCCTTCACTCAATCCCAGGCATTTAGGCCATTCTGGTTAGTTCTGTTATTGTAGACATTCTATCCAGTTACAATCTTTCTCCAAAGGCAACCACACTGCAGCCACAGTTGACTCACCCATCCAAGGACTGCCATCAGTTCTGGATTCTAGGGATTAATTGTTTTTCTTGGTACAAATCCCAAACATTAATGCTAACATTTAATATTAGGGTGGCCTTACTAGGATGTCATTAAGAGAATTTGGTTGCTGAAACACCAAAGGATGTTGTTACACCACAATAGTGCCATGCAAGATGGCTTGGTGACTGCTGCATTGTAAATGGTAAATGCACTTGAGGTGGGGCCAAGGTGCAGCAGGAATGGGTGTCTTTCCTCACTTGTCGTTTATTTTGCTAAAAATGTTTGAAATGGAACGAGATTTTTTTGATAACTAGAAATAGTTAAAGAAATTTTTTTTCAGTGAACTGTTTCTTGCTTGGGGTATTTGTGAAAAAGTCATTCATATTTTAAATAAAATAAGCATTTAAATATGCTTCACATTGCAGAAAAAATTGACCTGAAGCTTTAAAAGGGGAGTCATTTTTAAATATTTAGCTATTTTTAATATTTCGTTTATTAATTTGAGAGAAAGACAGAGAAGCAAAGGCAGACAGACAATCGAATATATGGATGGGGGGAGAAAGAAAGAGGGGGAACAGAGAGAGAGAGAGAGAGAGAGAGAGAGAGAGAGAGAGAGAGAGACGCCATGGAGCATATGTGGAAGTTAGAAGACTACTTTGCAAGGCAAAGACTTTAACCACTGACCATGTCCCCAGCCCCAGAAGAGAGTTTGGGAACTCTCTTTGCTCCTTCCACCATGTGGGCCTCCAGGGATCGAATTTAGGTTGTGAAGTTTGCACACAGGTGCTTTTTACCTACTGCGCCATCTTGCAACCCATGAATGAATAGATTTTTGCTCTATGGCTCCTCAGACTTTAACTCATACATGCCTACAAGGAGGAAGAATCAATAAATAACTTGAACTTAAATCGCAGAGTAATGTTTTTCTGGTCTTGCCGCTTCTGACACCGAGCCAGACTATTCTTTGCTATCGCACATTATCTGTGTGTTTTAGAGTTTACCAGAATTCCACCCAAAGGATGCCAGCAATAACCTGCCACCAGCATATTGTAAAATGCCTTTTGATTAAAAAAAAAAAAAAAAAAAGAAATCGTCTTTGAGTAAGGACTCCTTTTACAGAAAGACAGAATGCATGCTAGAGGAACAGCTGGACCGAACAGGCTGTGTTACCATAGTGACGTCCGCTCCTGTCCCATCGGTCAGCGGTGATGAAGGTCAACAGTTGACTTGTTGGATGAATGAGATTTCCTCCCCACAGACCCTGGACCTCTTCTAAGTTTCTTCTTTCACAATTGCTTTACAATGTTGGTCAGGGAGGCTCAGACTTACTGTATTATAGCCCAGGCTGTGTCGACCTTGCGGTCTCTTGCTTCCATGTCTTGGTGCTGGGATTTGGGACCCACACCATCACTTCAAACTTCCTTTCACAACTTTTTAGAAATATCTTTGCCTTACATATTAGCCCCATATGGAAAGTGTGAAGAGTTCTATAGTATGAAGTAGCTCATACTGTTTTTCTTCAGCTAAAATAAATGATTTGGGAATGTGCTTATGCAAGTTAGTTTTTGCTATAGAGTCAACCAATCTGAAGCTCTGTGGCTGAGAAAATATTGTTTCTGCACACATGTTATATTGACTGGTGTCCCACTGACCAACGCTAGACGTGGCTAGGTAGCTCAGCGGAGGTCTGCTGGTTAGCTGGGGTTGAAGCAACTACTGAGCTATGTTCTGTCCATGTATCTTTTAACATCTTGGACTTGGGTAGCTCAGGATGTATTTATCTTGTGATGATGGCGGAAACACATGGAGACTCTCGAAGCCAAGACTCTGAACTATCTGCTGTTACTTCTGAATCATCCCACTGACCGGAGCAAGTCATGTAGTGAAAGGAAGTCAGTGGGAGGGAGGTAAACTGCAGTGTAATGTAACGAAAGGCGGTTCCGTATGGGAAAGAGTGAATAACCATGGCAAAGGTACAATTCGACCCAGCTTATATCGTTAGAGTGGTATTTACATATAATTTCACATCTGAGTGCCTTAATCCTGCTGGACACCTCAGTAATGAAGGAGTATAATTGCGCTAACATTTCAAGAATGGGATTGTCTGGAAGGGAAGAATGAATCAAGCAAATACTCTGAAAATATATTTTTTGACTCCAACGAGTTTAATCTTGTCTGAATTAAACACCATCATATTTCCTTGGCCTCAGAAAATGAAAGAAAAATCAGACTTTTTTTTTGGTCCAACATAGAGGCAGAAGACCAGCATTTTCTAAGCTGTTTGTGAAATTAAGATGCAAAAACACAATTTTTTTTTTTAAAGAAGTGGCAGGGTGCAGATGTGTTGGTCTGAGGAATGCCGAGTGAAAATATCTGGAATGTTTGAGCAACCTTTTAAAATTTATTGCCAGGAAATGTGTGCGGCTTGCCTTCCCTGCATCTTTTCAAAAGGTCTCTTGTAAACCCAGTGCAGCTGGGTGCAGGTAGGAAGGTTTGGCATCGGTGATAAGTGAAAGGCAGTCTTGCTGCTGTGCCCTATGCCAGCCCCATCAAACACCGTTAATATGTAACCCGACTCTGACCACTTCTCAAATGTTTACATTTGGTTTCAGTATGATGTTTAAATGGTGAAAGAGCAGTTCAAAGTCATCTCTCCCACATCCCCCCCTTGGCACTTACCATAACTGCTCAAGGCCTAGTAGTAGAGTAGCCACAAGTCACATTGGGAGGATTCAAACTGGGTCAAAAAACTCACCTAATTCTACATGTGAATGTACTGAAGAGAGGTGAGCTGGAGAGTACGAGGGTAGCTCTTTCTATGAGAAATCACATTGAACTACTAATGCGGATACCCTAGATTCAGAGAACCGTGTTCCATATGTTTGGCATAATCTGTCGGAAATGGAGCCCCATAAACAGAGCTCCAAAACAAGGAGCTGGCAATTGTAAGCGCAGAAGGCAGGCAGAGCAATGAGAACACTCAAATACCATTGTGAGGTGTGCCAAATGGTCAGCTTTTTGTGATAATTTTTTTATTATTTTTTTTTATTATTTATTCAATTGTGCGTGTGTGTGTGTGTGTGTGTGTGTGTGTGTGTGTGTGTGTGTGTGTAGAACCATGGACGAATTTGGGAACTACCATGGACGCCTCCACCTCCTCCTTGTTTACTCTGCCCCGGGATTCACAGGCTCCGCCCTACCAGGACCAGAAACACAGGCCGCCCCCGCTTCTGCCTGGCATCTATACGTGGGATCTGGGATCCGCACTCAGGACCTTCCACCTGCAAGGCAGAGGCTTAACCCCTGAGCCACCTCTCCAGCCCCATGGTCAGCTTTTTGAAAACCAGGTTCTTGCTATGTTAAATGTATGCTTACTAAAGGACCCGGAAATCCAGCTTCCCAGCAGTACTCAAGGGAAACTGGTACTTTGTTCATACCAATGTGTCTCTATGAATGATTGTAGTAGCTTCAGGGACGATCACCAAATCTCCTTTTTTTTTTTTTTTTTTGATGAACAGCTGAACCGTGACACTTCAGAGGGTTAAAAATGATTCAGCAATGGGAGGGGGCGAATTATCAATATATAAAATAACAGACTTGGAGTTCAAGTACATTATGCTAAGTGAGAGAGCTATAAACCATGTTTCTATCTAAATGGTATTCCAAAGAAAAAAAACCCAAGGGAAAGGGACTATGTCAAAGGTTTCCAGGGATTAGTTGTGAAATGTGCTACAAATGGAGATATGGAAAGTCAAGGAGGGGGGGACAATGATCATTCTCTGTGTCTTAACTTTGGTAGGAGTCATATGATTGATATGTCAAACTCACAACAGCTGTGAATTCATACCTAGATCAGCTCAATTAAAAAAATACTGGTGTTTCTCAGAATCTCCCACTTTCACGTCTGTCAGTACAAGATGTGGACTAGGGTGGCCATCTAATTCATGCCGGCGTCTTGGGAATTGTTTCTCCAGAGTTCGCTGAAAGGATGGACAGGCTAGGCTTGTTCTGGGTGTTTTCTAGAGTGCCACTTGATGGGACCCAGAACCAAGACTCCTTTCATTTCTTTTTGAGACAGGAAAAAAAAAAACAACAGATATTTTTGTTTTGTTTTGTTTTCTGTCATGGAAGCCCAGGATGACCTTGGAATCACTATGGAACTGAGGAAGAGGGAGACTTTGAACTTTTGACCTTTCCACCTCTGCCTCCCAAATGCTAGAATGTTGGGATTTCAGACCTGTGTCATCTGGATCACTTTATGCAGTGCTGAGGATGGCACCTAAGGCCTCATGCCTGCTAGGCAAGTACCGTCCTAAGGGAGCGACATCCCCTGCATGACATGAGAGCTTGGGAAGATGGTCTTTGGAGACCTTACTGCAAGGGATATCGAAACCATAGTCCAGTGGGCATGTGTAGATTTTGGCCTCAAGTTGTGTTTTGCTTGGCCTGTACAGTTGTTTAAAGAAATTCAATTAGTTGCCAAGATTGAAAAACGAGAAATTTCTCAGAAGAATCCAGATTTATGGCTTTCTTTAAGGAATGGGAGGTTCTGGTAAAATGGACCTGGCTTTCCACGGAGTTGAGGGCTGGGCCAGAGACACATCGCCCCTTCCACCGCCTTGAGCGTTCCATGAAAACAGCTGTTCTCAGCCCCCGCCCCAGGCTCTTGGTTTGTCCATACAGCAATTTTATAGGAAACGAGAATATCTTATACTGTCTGTCTTTTTTTTCCCTACAAAAATTGGGGTTAAAAGACTATGTTTATGAAACAGAGGAGCAGCATGACTCTTCTAGTGGTTTCTAGTGGTTTGTGATGTGTGTGTGCTGAAGAAACACAAGTCCAACTTCTTTCGGAGACAAATGTCCTCTGGGTACTTGGCTGTGGCTTTTCTAGGCATTTGAGAATTCTCAGGCCTCCCAGCGGAATGGTTTTTGAGTAATGGAGTGCTAAGTTTGCATGAGAGAAATGCTGTGGTAAGCTGAACTCGTGTGTAAAGTGTGAACTGTGCCACTGGAGCACTGGAGAGAGGGACTCGGGGCCTTACAAAGGAGCAAGTATGTAGAGTTGAACCAGTGTGTGTGTGTGTGTGTGTGTGTGAGAGAGAGAGAGAGAGAGAAAGAGACAGAGAGAGAGAGAGAATATGTGTGTGGTAGGGGAATGAGCAAGAAGAATGGAGATGTTCAGAAGAGAGCGTAAGTGGGCTTTCTTATATTACTGTAGTAAAGAAGGTAAGATTAGACCCGTGTTCTCCACTCTTCACACCCTAATGAGGGAGTGAGGATGCCCGTCTCATTCAGTATGCGTGGATTCCAAGGACATCGGAGTTGCTGGGCACTGGAACACATTTCTGTCTTCAAGCCTCCTATTCATGCCTTGCATAAAGAAACGAGCAACATTTAGTAATCTCAACCTAACTTTTTAATGAATTTAGCTAGAATCATAAAATCAGGGTATCCAGTGGCTTCCTGAAGAATTATCACTCCCCTTGAACAAGGGGCTGTTGAATGTGTGGTGAGGTTGGCAGTCTGGGAAGTAAGAATAATTTTTGTGATTCACTGGCTGGCATGTCCTCAGGAGCCAGCTAAGTGTATCCTCCCTGCCCGGCCCTGTGGCCCTGGGCAATTCACCATAGTCTCTGCTTTCCCACCAGCCCAGCGGAGGTGAGTTCTTGAAGGCTGTGGTGAAAGCCAGCAGGAGCTGCAGAAGAACAAGGTGATTTATAGTCACTGCCGTTGTGTCATTATGAGCTTAGCTGAGATCCCTTGCGGCTCAGTCTCCACAATGTAGAATTCCCTCATGGCTGAGACTCTGGGCCGAGGAACATTCCAGCTGTCTGATGGTGCTTCTGCACCATCTCTGCTATGTCTCAGGTGTCTGCCACTTCTGGTTTTAATATGGTAATTCTTGCATGGAAGGGAGGAAAGGTTTTCTTTTAATGGGTTCCTAGTGATGTCTGTTTAAAACCGTGTTGGTTCTCTGGTCATGCCAGGGCTGCTGCACCGAGAATTAACTTCCCAGATGTCTACTTCCACTAAACCTGTGTAGTACTTGGCCTATCAATGTTTCACCAAGGAAGGGGGACGACCTCAAGGACATCAAGCCTTCCTGAGACACCCTTGAAGGTTAATGGCAGTCAGGAGCAGGGGAGTTTCATTTTCTCAATCATTTACACACTGAAAAGTCGTCCACGTCCCAACAAATACCCAGGCACTTACCAGTAGAGACATCTCAGGTGAAAACCCTTGTGTCACACATACATAGACTTCAAAGTAGAAGGGAGCCTGGTTGGAAAGGAGAATGAAATGGGAGAGTAATCTGTGGGATTGCGAAGTTGTCTCACTCCTAATACCAGCAGTTGAGATGTGCAACTTGTTGAGGAAGGAACAGAGGGATAAACCTATGACTGTGATAGAACACCTTCTTTCTGTCAGTATCTGCCTTCTCCCATTCAGGATGAAATGGGACAGAGCAGGGATGGGATTGGGTAGCGAGAGGTAAAAACACATAAAGTCATTGTGTTCATGTGTGAAAAAGCAAAATAAATAAATAAATAAATAAAATAATAAATAAATAAACCTGCGTCAGCTCTGGTTAGAAAGGAAGGTATTTTCTTAAAATCAACAGCTTCAAAAGTTCTGTCTTGTAGAAATATAATATGCTCACATAGCAACCCTAATTTTAAAATCAGATAAAATTAATTTCCATAATGTAGTTTACTTAACCTGGCTATTTCTCAAATACTTTCCAATAGGAAATTGATATTAGACTTGCTAATGAGCTATTTTGTCTTTGCCGGTGCTGTCTTTAAAACTTGACAGATCTTAGCAGCTGTAGTGTACTTCAAACAAGATGCTGAATTTTCTCTAAGAAATAGTTAGCCCGTTTTTAGTTCCAAAATTTTTAACCTTCACATATAGCCAAGTTGTTCCAAATAGTCTTAAATTTTTACAACTGAATTATCAAGTTTTAAATTTCAATTTCAATTCCAAAATGAAATGACACTTAAAAATCACTTCTTTAGCCTCACTGTCATTTCTAGGGTCTTACTTAGACCCTCAGACACATGTGGGGAGTAGCTGTACTGGATTGCATAGAGAAGGGCTAGAGACAGATGAAGTCTGCCAATCTGTGGGATTGCGAAGTTGTCTCACCCCTAATACCAGCAGTTGAGATGCGCCACTTGTTGAAGAAGGAACAGAGGGATAAACCTATGACTGTAATAGAACACCCTCTTTCTGTCAGTATCTGCCTTCTCCCATTCAGTATATTGCTACTTATAGCTCTCTACTCCTCAGAACCGCTGGTACTTTCCAGAGAGAACTTTCAGCACGGCATGCTTCCGTCCATGATGCTACTTATCCATTCGACAAATATTTATGATGCAAATTTATCGTTTGCATGCCCAGGCTTGCTAAACTCCAAGGACTGTTTATACATGACAAAGAACGGCAGGGTCACTGCCTTTGTGGGACAGGGTATCTCGAAATGGGATACATTTAATTGGATGCAATCACATGAGCAATGGATTAGTAATAGAACAATATATGTAGAGGCAAGTGTGTCTTCATGAGACTGTGTGATTAGGAACAAGATTCAATCTGGAGCTTTGTTGAATCTTCCCCAAATAAATGATATTTGTGTTGGGACGCAGAGGGACTCGGTGACTGAATGATTTTAACAGGGAAGATAGCATATTCAAGATTAGGGGGTAAGTCAGGAAGGATCGAGAGATGGGTAGGGTGAAATTTAGTTTTTGTCCTAAATAGACTGGAGGGCATCGGAAACTTGTGTGTGTGTGTGTGTGTGTGTGTGTGTGTATGTGTGTGTATGTGTGTGTGTGAGAGAGAAAGGGCATTGTGTATGCCTGGGAAGGCCCAAGGGTGACTTTGGAAATCATTCTGGATGGCTCTATCTCCTTTTTGCTTTGATGTGGTTCCACCTTCCAGGGCTGGAAGTGCAAGTCACCTACTTCTTCCTGCCCCAATGTTTTTAATGTGGGACCTGGGATCCAAACTCTGGTTTAACCTCTGAGCTATCCCTTGAGTCCCAATAACTTTTAACAAAGTGACATGTGGCCATTGCTCTCTCCTTTAAGTTCAGTGCCAGTGGAAAAATGACTGTGGAAGCAAACGGATACCTTCATTTTATTACCATTTGTTGAAAATGGGAGGCGGAACTTCTTGAGAAAGGAATACATCACAAAGACTGTGAAGATGAAGACTGTTTTAAGAATTAAATAGTGGTCAACAGAGGCCGTAAGGACACCTTGGCTGCTCTCACATGTCACACCTGTCTACAGTAGCTAAACCTCATTCTTTTGATATTGTCATTAGTGGCTCTTGCTATGGCTTGACTGTTCCTGACACACTGTGCATGATAAAGAGGCTGGAATCCATGACACTAGGGGATGGATGATCAGGATTAGATGTCGGCATGAGGGTGGGACTGGCTCATTGAGTAGTGGTGGTGTGAGAACTAGAAGAGAGACCTGGGGTAGCCAGCTTGCTGCATCCCACTATGTGCTGCATCCCACTATGTGCTGCATCCCACTATGTGTTGAATCCCACTACGTGCTGCCCAGCACTTTGCCTGGACATTCTTGAGTCCCCGCCCGCAAAAAGGATCTCACCAGATGTAGTCCCTTAATCTTAGACTTCCAGAACCATGCACTGAATGAATTTTTATTCTTTGTAAATTACCTCATCTGTGGTATTCAGTTTTAGCAACGGAAGACAGTAAGACCGTAATTACATCATGCTATGCATTCATTCAGGGTCATGGTTATCCAGTTGTGTGTATATATACACTGATAATGCGTATGCACATGTTTTGATCCACAGAATCCAGTCTGTAATATAACTATTATTACTCCTATATTATCTGATATGTGATGTGAAGGAATGTCATAAAGATTAAGTGACTCCTTAGCAAGAGTAAGTCAACGCGCTTGACTTAAGAGTCCTGGTGCATCCCTGTCGTGTCTGGTAAGTGGAGGCCCAGTTAGTTCAGATTTGAGCACCCAAGAAACAGGATGTATGGGAGTAGATCTGAGCGACAGTGTTTGCTTCTGTGACAGAAGCCAAGGACCTGTGCCACACTTGGGTTGGTACTTGGCTGAGACATTGGCTAGCTTTACCCTCTAATCATCCTTTCTAATGTGTGTTATTTCCAAATGTCATGTGTGTAAGAAATGTAAGAGAAATACTATCTTTTCTGTCAAAAGGGTAAAACATAAAAAAGTAAAGAGACTTCATTTGGAGAACAACAGACACTGATAAAAAGTTCCCCATGAGTCAACACATCCTGAAAAGGACATATAATGCCATATTAGAAAATTTCTTTGTCTTGTACCCAGTAACTCATGAATGTCCCACTGAGATTGTAACTCTCTAGTTGTTTCCACTTCTACATCTTTTGTGTACCAGTTAATCGTGACAGAGCGTGAGGCCAAGCTCTGAGTAATTAGAATAGGAGACAGGATCCTGGCTGAATGTCGAACACACTTGTGAAGAATTAATAGTTAAGGTAAGCCCTCAGCAATCCTGACTGATGTAGGAAAACCCCGCCCATCGTGGTCGGGACACTCCCGGGGCAAGTGGAGGAAGCTAGTTCAGTGCTTTGACATTCTTCAAGATGCTTGGACAGATTTGATGTCTGTCAAGTGAGGTTTGCCCCTTTCTCAGCATTCCCTGTGGATATGGTCCGGTCAGCTCTGGCTACTGGTGTTGGCATGAATATTCCTGTCAAGCTTTCTAAGAACCTATAGTTACTATCCAAGAACCATAAGAATAAAGCCTCCTTGTTCCCCTAAGTTCTTTGGCTGTGAGTTTAGCAGCAACATGCAGGCAAGCTGCAATGAAGCGTATTAGTTCCTCTGTTCTGGAAAGGAGTCCTGAGTGGATTTCCTTTCTGCAGGTTACGCGACAGTTCAGCAGTCTTGGTAGCAGGCACAGCTTCCATCTTCTGTGAGGGACGGTATGTAAGCGTCTCTTGACCCACGTATGATAAATACATATTCTCCTGGCCAGATGCACATTTTAAGCAAGTAAAGATCCATATCCACATACTGCCTTTAATTCTAACAGAGAGTAAACCAGAGCAGATATAAGATGTACAGTGTGCTTCATGAGAACAGAATGTAAAGGAGGATAATGACCTGGGAGTGCTCTGGACAGTTGGGAAGCCTTCATCAGAACCTGTAGGAAGTCAGGGAGAAAACAGGAGGGAATCCAGTAAGAGAGCATTCCAAGCCCAGGAAACAGGCGTGGCCAAGTCCCGAGGCAGGACTGTACCTGGAGCATCCAGAGGACAGTAAAAGAGGTGTGGCAGAGTCCTGTGTATTTGAAGATGGGATTGGAGATGTTGCTGGAGGCTTACAGGACTTTGCAGCCACTGTGACATCTCCGGCATTTCCTCTGAACGCATGAAAAGTCCCTGGAGGTTTCTTAGTATAATAGAAGAATTTCTCAAGAGTGGAAAATAGTGTGAATGCAAGAACAGAAGCAGGAAGAAGAGTCAGGACCCACTGTCATCCTACCAGGAACCTAGACAGGGAGCAAGCAGGGGTGACTGGGAGAAGTGTAATTCTACTGGTTTCCATTCTGTGCTTTTTTTTTTTTTTTTTTGAGACATGATCTCATGTAACCTAGTTGGTGTCCTCACTCTGCAGATGAAGCTAATCCTGAACTCCTGGTCCTAGTGCTTCCACCTCCTGAGTGATGAGATCATGGTTACATGTCCTCAGGCTCAGCCAATACTACAGATACTTTGAGGAAGAATACTCAGGATTTGCTGATGCACTAAAGGAAGGGGAGTATTTGAAGTCATTTTTTTTCCTCCCCACTTACAAGTTATTTTAGCATGAAGTGATAAGCCACTTTAAACATTTATTATCTTTACATACTTCTTTTTAATTTGTTAATATCATAGTTTAAGAGAGAGTAAATAAGAGAGAAAGGGGAGAATGAGAGAGAGAGAGGGAGAGGAGAGGAGAGAGAGGGGGGAGAGAAGAGGAGAGAGAGAGGGAGGGAGAGGAGAGGAGAGAGAGAGAAAGAGAGAGGGAGAGGAGAGGAGAGAGAGAGAAAGAGAGAGGGAAAGGAGAGGAGAGAGAGAGAATGTGCATGTATACCATGGTACCTGAGTAGAGGTCAGTTCTCTCTTTCTACCTTAGGAGCTTTGGGGGACTGAGTTCAGGTCATCATGTTTACAAGTTTTGTGAGCTGAGCTATCTTTCCAGTCCCCTGAGAAGCTTTTTGTGTATTTTTACATGTTTTACTTTTCCAAATCATACATGCACGCCGTCATTCTAGACTTCCCGTAAAACATCACACAAGAAAGAAAAAATGAGCATCCCTGTTTTCTCCCTGAAGTTCTTTTCCGAGAAGGAGCTCATCCTTCTGACACTTTGTGCATTTGCATGGCATTTATGAGGATGAAACTATACTTTAAGCTGTTGGTGTGAAAAAGAAGTCTTGCTCTCATGCTGCTGTTTTTGCCTCATTGATCATGAAAATCTTCCCATATCACAACCTCCAGACCCACTTCCTTCTGCTGGATGGTCCAGGGAGTCCTCCAGAATGTATCTGACTCATTTCACTCCTAATCTCTGTCCAGATTAGAGACTCAAAGACAGATGCCCATGCACATGCCCTAGGCAGAGTCTGCCCTTCTAAAGAGCATCCAGGATTGAGGGCGACACTGAAGGATTCAGGGGATGAGTTTCTTCTGCACTGTCACTTTGCCCAAGTGTCTTTCCTGGTCTGGAGGGGGTCACAGTTGCCTTGGTCACTTGAAAGCGTCTTTGCTGAGGAAAACGTCCCGGGCATTGCCCCTGGGCCTCTTCCTAGCTCCTTCTCTAGCAAGCATGGCTGGAGAAAGTTAAAGAGTCCAGAACCGTGGGCTGACCCATGCTCGTTATAGCAACTAAGTCCATTGACTAAAGCCAGATGGAAGCAGCTGACACTAGAGAAAGTGGTGTGAACAGGTGAGCAGAGTGTGCTACACATGCGCAGTTGCCCCTGGTTATCAGAGCACTGCACTTACTATGATTTTTGGTAATTGCACAGGGAGTACATGAAATTGTAACATGTAGAATCACATTATGAAATACAAAATAATGTTCAATGCTAATCACAGCTGGGACACTGTGCTGGAGACATAGGGCTGGAAGAAAGGGGGAGCCCTGGATGTGCTGTGCTCACAGAGCAAGGCAGGAGATGCTGGGGCTACTGCCAGGAAGCTTTGATGTAATGGTTAGATTTGCTATTGCTTTTGAGGTAACAAAAAGGGCACCTGTGTGTGTGTGTGTGTGTGTGTGTGTGTGTGTTTGTGTGTGTGTGTGTGTGTGTGTATGCAGGTCTGAAGGTGATGTTGAGTGTCTTCTTCAGTAACTCTCCACTTTTACTCTTCAGGCAAGGTCTTTCAGTTGAAACCAGAGCCTGCCAATCAGCTAGCTAACCTGCTTTCTAAGTGCTGGATTACAGACAGCTGCCATATCTACCTGGCTTTGAAGTGAGTTCTGGGGTTCAGAACTATGATTTCAGGGCAGGACCTTATTCACTGACTCAACTACCCAAAGAGACTGTTTTTGTTGTTATGATAAATAATATTTATAAGACATAAGAACAGTGCTAAAAGAAGATTTTTGAGAACCACTGAGTAGAGTGTTTGCCCTTCAAGGAGCCTCTTCATCTAGAGGAGAGTGTGTGAGAACAGTACTTGCAGGGCAGGAGTGAATGGTGAGCACTTGTGAAGAGAAAGGGAGCTAAGTGGTGGTGGAGGGAGATGTCACCACATGCTGAAGTCTGCATGAGATACAGCTTCATGATCAAGACAGAGCTTGGTGTGGAACTTACAAGCAACTGGAGTTAAGAGAAAGTGAGGTGAGTGAAATAGCGTGAAGTACTTCCTGGCAGATGGGTGGGATCTCAGGGTAAAGGGAGACCTGCAAGAAGTCTACTGGTGGGCTGGAGAGATGATTGTTCAGGGGATAAAGCTTTTGCCTTGCATGCAAAAGAGGGACTTGAGTTCGGATCCCAAGATCCCATGTACAAAGGCTGGGTGGATACGGTGGTAGATGTGGTGGATATGGTTTTGATCCTGGAAGGTGGAGTCTGGGAAATCCCAGAGGAAAGCAGTAAGGAGGCAGAACAATCCAGGATGATTCCTGATGTCACCTTTGGGCCACCACAGGCACACACACTTAAGTGCCCTCTTGTACACACACACACACACACACACACACACACACACACACACACACACTAAATAAAAAGAAGTATAGTGGTAAATGTGGCAAAAGAAGAATCAGACAGCACTAAGTGTGTGGAAAAGAGAGGCAAGAGATAGTTCAAAGTGACAAAGAGGAGTGAAGAAGTGATGGCAACTGACTGACGGGGTTTCTGGGAAGGTGACATGTGAGGTTGGAGACTTGAAGACCGAGAGCATAGAGCTAGGGGCTTGTCTAGCTCGGGGGCAGTCGGACTGCGAAACCATATCCGGATGTCACTTGCAGGCTCATTCGGACCATGGGAGTGGCTGAGCCCCTCAGAGGCGAGCAGTGGGAACCAGAGCCTGCGTGTGGCTCATGCTCACATGCAGAGGTGGGAGGAGGAAGTGAGCAGACAGACATGGCTGAAGTCTGCAGTCCTGGGGTGCTGACCTGCAAGTGCACAAGGTGAAGCACTGCCCTGCTCAGGACTGCTCCTGCCCAGCCAGGAATCAATGGCGAGAAACAGGTAGAAGCAGGTAGAAGCTCTGGGTGACGGAGAATAAAACTTCGGCAAGTGTGTGGAATGGGGACGCTGAAATAAATACAGAAGAGATGACCAGTGGCTTTTAAGCTTGGCCAAACATTTGAATCACTTGGAGGAATTAAAAAAAAAACTTATTTCAGGCTGGGAAGGCAGTTCCCTAGTTAAAGCACTTGTCCTACAAGCAGAAGAACCCGACTTAGATCCCCAGATCCCAGATAAAGGCTGGGTGGGCGTGGCTGCCAACCTGAAACTCCAGCCTTGGAAGGTAGAGACTGAGAATCCATGGAGTCAGCCGCTTAGCCAGACTTGCTCTACTGGCTAGCTTTGGGTTTGATTAGAGACTCTGTCTCACAAAGAGTAAGTAGAAGAGTGATGGAGGATGATTCCTGATAACAACTTGTCTACACATATACAAGGAAAGAAAAAGTGAAAAAAAAAAAACCATCGCATCCCTAGGTTCCCCACCCACATAAAAGAATCCTGCGTACACCAGAAAATGGGGGAAAAATCCTAGGTTCCTCACCCATATGAAAGAATACAGGAGGTGGTCAGTTCACTGAGCTGCAGAAGTAACAGGGAGCAATGAGATATCTCAGTAGGAAAGGTGCCTACTTGCAAATTTGGAAACCTGAGTTCAAATCCTGGAAGCCCACATGGTTTTAAGAAAGAACTGATCTTCGCCTGCATACCACATGTATGTGTATTGTCTGTCTCTGTCACTTCCTGTCTTTCCCCAGTCTCTCCTTTGAATAAATCAATGAACTCTTTTTAAAATAGCAGAGGGACTCCTAGCCCGGTACAGGAAGAGGACCTTGAGAAGAGATGGCCAGGAGCAGGAGGCGGGAACTAAAGTGAGAATTGAAGGAAAGGAAGCAACTTCCACCTTCTCCAGTGATTCCAAATGAAGCTTTGCGAATTCTTACAAAACACAACAAAAGGATTCAAGTTACCTTCCACCCTTTGAGATTCCCTCCTTGGTCTTCCTTGAGCAAATTGCCCAGCCCTTTCATCATTGCAGCTACCAGGGAAGTGCAGGTTATGAAAGTTTAGCATTATGAAATGACACAGGTTGTGCGGTTAAACATGAGCTTATCTTTTGAAAGTGTGTGTTTCACAGCTTCCGCCAACATGCACTCCGGCTGACATTTAGTTCTTGAGCTTTCAGGAGGCTGGAGCCTCTCAAGAGAGGAAGGATCACCCCCACACCTGTTTCAGTATTCAGTGAGCCGAGCTGGTGGTGGAGGGGAACACCCTGGGGTGTGGGGGAGGGAGCTGACCTCCTGACCTTCTTGCAAATGGGTTCTTGGTGCTGCAGCAGGAAGTGTTGGGTCACAAATCACACTTCACACTTTTCTGCAGCTGGCTGGGCTGTATCTGAAATCTGGTCTGAAGGCTTCTCTTTCATACCTTCTTCCTGTGACCCAGGGGGCCGCGCAGACCTACTGGAATTTGCAGATCACCTTGGCATTTTGTGGAGTACAGCTAAGATGTTCTTGTGAACATCATCATCTTAGTGGTCTGGGCAGAGAAGTCTTTTAAATTCTTCCTGTGGGCATTTTATCTGGCATGTTCTTTGGATGGGCCTTTGTGGAATTTCTGCTAAGACCTTTGCGGCAGTGAAACGACCTGTTCTTAGAAGCACCGCTAGCGGTGACAGTGCTCTGTGCGCTGGGCACAGCTTTCCGTACTTCGAGGGCCGTGTGCACTCAATGATAGGGTGATTCTGAGCCCCTTGGTACAGATGAGGGAGCTGAAGCTGGGAGAGGTGGGACAGGTGGGTTCTAAATCCCATAGTTTTTGAGTGATGGATCAGAGCTTCGAACCCATGTCTGTCTGATACAAAAGCCTTTCACTAATGTAGAAGGAACCAGTTGACATGTAGGTAGCTGGAAGGGGAAGAGGTCTCAGGAATTTGCTCCTTCTGGCAGCCTCCTGATTTTTCAGTGCACTCTTGGCAAGGCCTTCTCTACACCACTTCTGTTAAGATACCGCGTGTAGAACATCGGTCCTTCCTCGCACTCTGCTTGAATCTGTAGAGCCTGTGGGATGAGTGTCTGAAGCCTACAGGAGCTGCCGTGGCCTCGTACAGTGTCTGCGCAATGCATACAGCAGATTTCCAGGATGGGAAAAATCACCCATCCATCTAATAATCATCTATCTGTCTGTCTGTCCGTCCATCCACCCACCTATCCACTCACCTGTCTGTCCACCCACCATCCACCACCTGAACATCAAGCCATGGTCCATCCTGCAGTCCACGTATTGCATGCCCGTGCTTTTGTGGTGGAAACAGAGATGTGGGACTCTACAGAGTCAGAGTCAGGAGGTGACATGCCAAAGGAGACAAGAAAGAAAGAGAGAGAAGAGAGAAAGAGAGAGAGAGAGAGAGAGAGGAAGGAAGGAAGGAAGGAAGGAAGAAAGGAAGGAAGGAAGGAAGGAAGAAAAGAAAGAAAAGAAGGAAGGAAGAAAGAAAAAGAAAGGAAGGAAAGGAAAGAAGGAAGGAAGAAAAGAAAGAAAAAGAAAAAGGAAGAAAGAAGAAGGAAGGAAGGAAAGAAAGGAAAGAAGGAAGGAAGAAAAGAAAGAAAAAGAAAAAGGAAGAAAGAAAGAAGGAAGGAAGGAAGGAAGGAAGGAAGGAAGGAAGGAAGGAAGGAAGGAAGGAAGGAAGGAAGGAAGGAAGGAAGGAAGGAAGAGATAATCTGGGTGGGGTAGGACCCTCTGGGAGATTCACTCACGGCCAAGGGCTATATCAGAGACGACCTTAACCTAGACAGTGAAGTAACAGGAAACTTTGTACCAATGAGCTGCTAATCCCGAGACAGGGTAAATGAAAACCATGGGCTTTCAGACTTAAGGCAGGAGGATGGCACAGCCTGGTGCTGGGCCAGAAACTGCCATACAAAACTCTCTGGCTTACAGGAGAAAGGAGACAGGGGCGGAGTGTCCAGGAGCCGCCTGCTGAAACCGCTAACAGCATCTGTGGTGGAAACCCAGAGGCTCGGGGTGTCCACAGACCCCCACTGGAAACTTTTCTGAATACAGTCAAGCAAAAGCCTCCTAAATGCTCTGAGCTAGGGCTATTGCTAGTCCTCTGTGTGGGATGGGGAAATATCAGAGATTCAGTGAATTGTAAAGGGACTCAGCCGAACATGCGCACTGGATAGTGCTGGGATTTGACCTCTGGTTGTCCTGGTCCAGGCTTCTGGTGTCTAAGCCATGACCCTGGACGGAATTCTGTGGGAGCAGGTCGGTAGCAATAGGGTGAATATCAAGGAGCTACCGGTCCCCTCTGCCAATCACTCTTTTTTTTTTTTTTTTAAGATTTTTTTGTTTCATTTATTAGGATATTTTCATTCTGAGACAGAATCTCACTGTGTAGTCCAAGCTGGCCTTGAACTTGTGATTCCTTTACCTCAATCTCCTTAGTACTGAAATTATAAGTATAAAACATTACATCTGGCATAAAGGTTCTTCTTAGAGTTTAAAAAGGGGAAATATATTACTTCAGAAATCCTTTTTCTTTTTTCTTTCTTTCTATCTATCTATCTATTTATTTATTTATTTTGCTTAATGAATGTTGAAATGATATATCTAAAACAATGTGTGCAAGTCAAAGTAAACACTTTTGCTGGGATTTTTTTTTAATCAAATTTAAAATTATTCCAAAGAAATTCACTAGAATTTGAATCCATCTTCCTAAGATGCGTAGAAAAAAGCTCCTGAAACTTTGAAAAAGATCGATTGTAATAAATTACACACCATAACAAAATTTGGTAATTTGAATGGAAGCACCAATATCTCTGGTTTTTTTTACTAAATCTAAGCAAATGTTTTTTTCATTACATTGTGTTGCAATGATAAATACATGAAAAACTTAGCCAACTAGGGCAGCATACGACTACGAGCTCATGTGCCAATCACTCTAGCACGCGGACGAGCAGCAGCGTGGGTCAAAGACACGCAGCTTCCAGGACGCTCCTCCGAGTCACGCTGCTGTGGCGCCATCTTTTTCATCAGCCCTCCGGAAAGTGAGCGCCACGTAGTCTCAGCCAGATACCAGACTTAGGACGAAATCATCCTGATCTTTTTTGTATCTCAGCCCGACTTGGAGCTGAACGTGATGTTAGGATGCTGTCTAAGGAGTCAAAGTTCAACAGACGCTGGGGTCACAGCCTCCCCCTCTCCCCCGCTCCCACATCTGTTGGCTTGTGCTTAACTCTCATCTGCATAGAAAGACAAGAGACGGGTACCTGGCTGCCAGCCCGGCACCTCCAAGGGCCAGCGCTAGACTTGCGGTACCTTCCCTTCCCCCACACTCCGGCCCCTCAGGATCTTGTCCTTATTGCTATACAAGGTAATTACTAGGGCTCTGGAATTTCTCTTCTTCAAAAGCAGCTGATCTCCAAATTCTTCTTTCATCACACTTCTTGTGATCATGGTCACCGCTGTCCCTACAACCCTTCCAAATTTAGTCCTTTGCCCCGAAGGCTTAGAGAATTGCAGCGACCTCTTACCTGGGCGGCTGGCCTCGGTTCCTTCCACACTGGTGTCCCGCTAGATAGATCATTTGGACATCCCGTTTTATTTATGGATTCCTGGGTTTACTGAGCACTGCTCTGTACCAGGCGCTGCTCTGGACTCTTTATGACTCAAAGGTCCCCAGTTCCTTTCTGGTAACAATCTGCTCTTTTTGCCTGTCCCCCAGGTTCCTCTGTGTGGCCTTCAGCACTATTCCTTGCCGATGGTCCTCCCTTTCTACAGCCTCTGTAGCTTTCTGGGCTTTATTCAAAGCATCTGCTTTCCTACATCCATCCATCCTCCCAAACCTAATTCACATCTCAGCCCCTTGGTGAACGTCTCTCCGAACCCCCACAATCAGGAAAGTATCTCCTGTTCATTGTATCCAATGTCAATGTCATCATTCTTTGAGAACTTCGGCTTAGCACCGGTTGACGGGTTTCTTCCTATGCACTGGTAGGAGAGGAGAGCTGGAAAGTAGTGCAGTTTATTGTAAAGAATGTCTTTGGGCTGGGAGGCCTGTGTGTCTCCCCCAGCCATAGCTGTCAGCCCTTGTGGCCAGATCTCAGAGCCCTGATCCAGGCTCCCTGCTTGGCTTACCCACTTGGACCAAGTGCGGCTGCTCAGAATAGCCAAAAATCCACAGAGGCCGTAGTTGGACTCTGTTTGGCAATGCTTCCAAGAATTTCGGAGTCTGTCCTTCAGTGGTTCTTCCCAGAGCCCTGTGGGCTAAAAAGAGAGAGAGGACTGAATGGTGACCGGTGCAGGCCTCATCTCGACAACCCTTAGTAACCACCTCGTAGAGGGACAACTTCAGGTGCACCAAACTGGGGACTCAGAGGGCTGTGCCTGGCCAAGATCCCACAGCAGCTCACAGGTGTGGTCAAGACTCCGCAGGCCTGGGTGGGTTGCTTCCGCTCTGCACTCTGACCCCTTCTCTGCCCTCAGGGTTGGGTGTGCAAGTGCACAGGCTGCTGAAAACTTCCCCATTTTCACTTCAACCCTGGAGTCAACAGCCTTGGCCCCATGAAAAGCTTCATACCAAAGTGAGGATAATTTTCCAAAGGCCACATGGTTCTAGCTGAAAAGACATTTTGTCATGTTCAGAGTTTAAAGAACATTGAAAATGGTGGCTGCTTTGTATTTCCATCCCGAAAGGCCACCTCTGAATGGCTAAGAGAGGGCTTTGGGCTGGAGAGATGACTTAGGGGTTAGGCCTCTGCCTCGGACGCAGAAGGTCCTGAGTTCGGATCCTGTATCCCACATAAAAATACCGGATGGAAATGGAAGTGACCTGTACTTTGGAAGGCAGAGTCTGAGAAACTCCAGAGGAGGTAGAACAATCCTGGGTGATTCCTGAAGTCACCCTTAGGCCTTCACAGGCACATACAGTGCCCTCTGATTCACACAGACACACAGATACAGACACACAATAGGAAGAGAGAGAGAGGGAGAGGAAGAGAGAGAGAGAGAGAGAGAGCGAGAACACATTCTGCAGGTTTCTAGGAATCACGGTGGGTGAAAGGCTTGCTGGGAAGTTTCCCAGTAGCAATAAACAATCCTGTCAGCTATATTTCAAGGCGAGCAATGAAATTTCTTCTACTGGGGACAAGATCTCGCCTCATCTGTAGCTTCTCTGGTTCAAGCAGCCGGAGACATCTGAGGTCAGGAACACTTGACATTTCCCCATGGGTCTCAGTGGGCACAGAGGGCTCCTCACAAAGGGAGTCGTCCCGTGGCCTGGAGAGAGAATGTGCTTTGGCCAGAGAGGTCCTGGGTTTTTAGGTGTGTCTGTTTGAAGGGCCAACTTGGTGGAAGTAAGAGTGACGTCTACCTGCTTTTGGTTTTCTAAAAATCTAGACTTTGAGAAGTGTGAACTTTGAAGAAAGAAAGCAACATTTTAGCACTTGGGGGGAGAGAGTGTGGAACAAAACCCGAAGCTCCTGATGATTCCGAATACTGCATCCTTTGTTTCGAGGCAACTGTAATTTTTAGGTCAGTTCTTACTAGAATAGAAGTGGACACATTCGTAATGGCGCTTTATTGAAAGTGGCCCATCTCGAGGGGGAATCCTGAGTATGTGTCTGTGAGGCTGGGCCGGCATTTCCAAGGTCTAAGTCCTACCAGCTTTTCAAAATGCAGGACCCCCAAAGAGCAGCTAAAAGCTCTGTTAGCGGCTTGAAATACCAAGTCACTTTTCTTCCTCCTGAATCTTGTCATTTTAACACTGAACGAGCCTCCTCACATTTCCACAGTCAAGGTACTTCAAATTACGTTGGAAAAATGGATCTTGGGCGACATTTCTTTCAGAATTTGCTAAGGCAAAGAAAAAAGTATTTTTTTTTTTAAAGGCTTTAAACCTTATGGGAAATTAAGTTTTTATTTTTTTTTTCAGTTCCTTGGAAGATTAAAGTAATGAAAAGATACTATCTTTTCCCATGTTGGGTTCAGGATTAAATTGTATTCCCTCTCATTCTTGTTTACTATTCAATACAAGGACAATGGGTTTTTTTAATTTTAAAATTTATTTGTGTGTGTATGTGTGTGTGTGTGTGTGTGTGTGTGTGTATCAGAGGACACTATGTGTCCCTGTGGAAGAACAAGGGTAACTTCAGGAATCAACCTGGATTGCTTCTACCTCTTTTTCTTTGCTCTGGGATTTCCCAGGCTCCACCCACCATGGCCAGAAGTGCAGTCCACCTCCATTTCCACCTGGCATTTTTAGGTGGGATGTGGGATCCAAACTCAGGACTTTCTGCTTCCTAAGCAGAGTCACAGCCCCTGACCCATCTCTCCAGTACGAGGACAATATTTTTGAAGTATACTACATAAGGTCTGTTTTAATTAGGAATGACACTTATTTACTAGCAAAAAAAAAAAAAAAATCTAGCTATAGACCTAATAGATAAGGGTTTAATTCTCCTGAGTCTGAGCAAAGAGGTAGAACGGTCTTGTCTTAATATTTGAATTCCACTGGGAATGACGATTCATCAGTCTTTTGTCCTGCTGCCTTAGTTTGGAACTAAAGTCAAGAATGCTTCATGATCTAAGATGACTGCTAGGGCTCCAGGCATTACATTTGACTTCTACTTAGAAAGCCAGACTTTCTGAAAGACCTGTTAATAACTTATTCCACTGGCCATTCCTCGTGGATACACAGTACAATATAATTTTCATCTGGGAATGCTGCCCAAGAATCCTTCGGTTGAGAATACTGAACCAAATACTGCGACTAGTGATGCGTGTCACAGATGTGTAACTAGACTAGATTATGCCGCACCTGCAAAGCCGACTGAATCCAGCGATGGGGGAGCACACACGCCTCTCTTGCTCACATGACCCACGGCCTCCCCGTTACAGCGCTCTCCAGGGAGGCCGCTGAACTCCTTTTAGGGTTTCTGTTCAGCCCGTGGCTTCCGGGAAACTCACCTGGGGTTGGGGGTAAGGATGGGGGTGACTGGAGGGGTTCCCCGGCTTTATACAGATCAGTTTGGAAAGCACTTCTGAAAGCAGTCACCTCGCCCCTCCCAGCTGCAAAGGGCCTAAAAGCTCCATCTTTGTGTCGAGAAAGGACTGCGCGACATGAGGTTTTTGTCCGTTTCTGAGCCATAATCCTCAAGTGGACCAGCTGGGTTCAAGCAAAGCAATATGGCAGCCTGTTCTTAGAACCCATGTTCAAGGGGTTGCTATGTCCAAGGCAGCCACGCAGTCAGGAGCTCGAGAACCAGTCTGACAAGGAGTCAAATCCCCTTTCCCGAAACGATTCGTTAGTAAAGACCTAAGCACTAGTAAAGTCTAAGCACTTCCAGAGGCCCCAAGGGCAAGAGTGACTGTTGTGGGGATTGAGGGTTGGAAAGATTTCTTCTGGGTCCTTAACTTTAGAGAATTAATTGACTTGACTGGTGGACCCCAGTGTTTCTCTCAAGGCCGGTTCTGAATTAAAGAAACGCTGGACTTTCATCCCAACCTGCAGTGCCTGTCACTGCATCTTAGACATTGTTTTTTTTTTTTTTTTTTTCCTTTTCTCCATTTAAGATGACAGACTTGGATACAATGAGCTCTGTCTTCTTCGCATCAGAAAGACTCATTCTTCAGTTTTAAGCCAGCATTCTGCAGACCAAAAAAAATGTGATTGTGGAACACACAGAAATGAACACCAGTGCTCACTGAGTTACACTCACAAGGTGGAGGAAACTAGAAGAAAAGTCTGAACACCGCGGAAGATTCTCTGTAAGGCACTCGCAGTATTGGTGTCGCAGTTCCTTCCAAGAGCCTCTGCTTCGTGTAAAGAGGTTGCTTTGCATTGTTTTATTTTGAGCACAGTTGCAAATGGACCAGGGACAGCTTCTTGGCCTTCTTTATTCTCTTAGCATTCACAACTATATCCTTGTTGCAGTTCACCTGCATGGTCGCTGACAAATGACCATCAAACGGCTTAAGGGAACAAGGGGTTTATTGTCTCTTATGATTATCTGGTTATAGTTCTCAGTCCAGCTTGACAGGAGAGCTCACACCATCACCAAGGCCGAGGGAACTGGCCACACCATCTCTACTTAATGGCTGAGAAAGGGACGATCCTTACTTGCCAGACCAGCATGTCCGGCCAAGTGTACAAAAGGATGCCAACTTCCTCAATTGACTCTCAGTGTTTTATTCATCTGTTCAGGCTCTAGTCCCACCCACTACAGGCTGAGCCCTCCCCATGAGCTAGACAATCTTCTGTAGGCTTGCTCTGGGCCCAGCTCAACTACTAATCCTCCACAAATGTGCTCAGAGCTCAAACCCTCAACCATCAAGTTGACACCTGTGCCTAACTGTGGGCCAAAGTCTTTGACACATCAGAAACCCATGAGAAACATACTATTTAGACTCATCTGTAGTCCTTTCTCTAATGAGCTATTTGTGTACTTGATTGTGCAAAATTCTGTGTGTGTATGTATATGTGTAGGTTGTTTTTATTAATTTTTAATATTAGCATACAATGCAATGGGTTTGTCATGGTTAGGCACAAGTGTTAACTTGACGGTTGATGGTTTGAGCTCTGGGCACATTTGTGGAGAATTAGTAGTTGAGTTAAGCCCAGAAAGAACCTAAAGAACATTGCCTAGCTGATGGGAAAGGCCCAGCCTATGGTGGGTGGGATTAGGCCCTGGAATAAGGGAGTTTGTTGAAAGAGTTGGCATCCTTGTGTATACTTGGCTAGACATGTTGGTCTGGCAAGTAAGGATCGCTCCTCTTTCAGCCATTATGTAGAGATGATGTGGCCAGTTCCCTTGGCCCTGGTGTTGGTGCATGCTCTCCCTTCAAGCTGGACTATAGACTGTAACTGGACTATCAGCAAGAAAATAAACCCCTTGTTCCCTTAAGCTGTCTGACGGTGATTTATCAGCGACCATGCAGGCGAATTGCAACAGGGCTCAATACTGACATCATTTGTCCGTGTTGGTTCTTTTCCCTGCTCCCTTCCATCTTCCTGTCACCTTCAGTTGGTCTCCTCTTTTGCCCCATAATCCCCCTTCAGCTTTCATGTTATATTTATTCCATCACACTCTTTTCTATTTTTTCCCTCCCCTACTATGACGGTTAATACTGACTGTCGATTGGGAGGTATCTAGAGTCACCTAAGAGACAAGCGTCTGGCTCTGCTTGAGAAGGATGATCCAGTTGAGGTTAGAAGTGTCTTCATTAGACTAATTGAGGTGGGAAGATCCACTCTCAAAGTGGACAGTACAAGTCTACTGATTGGGGTCTCAGGCTGCACAAAAGGAGGAAGATGATAAATATACACACCCATCATTCTCTGCTTCCTGACTGCACTAAATTGTCCACCCACCTAAAGTTCCTGTACCAGGACTTCCCCGCCATGCCTGACTATGACCTTGAACTGGGAGCCAAAAACAAACCACTTTTTTTTCTGTTAAGCTGCTTTTGTTGGGGTGTTGTATCATAGCAACAGGAAAAGTAGCCGAGACACCAATTTACCCTTGAGACTTCTTTTTCCCCTCTCATGGTCCTCTTTCTAGTTTCCTGACCTAAAATCACCCCCTCCTGCCACTTCCTCCTATATTATCTTCAAAAAAAAAAATACCAGCTTTTGTGTATGACAGACATGTAGCATTTATCTTTCTGGGTCTGGCTTATTTTGTTTAACAATATAATCTCTGATTTTTAGCCATTTTCTGCAAATGGCATAATTTTGTTCCCTTTTATGGCTGAAAAACATCCTCACTTAAAGGTTAGTTTCTCTCATGTGCTAGGGAAATTAGTGTAACAGTAACTTATCATGTGATAATAGGAACTGGGTTGCTTTTACAATACTTTGATCATTATAAAGCTGTGGTAGTTATGCTGGAAAAAAGTTGGGAAAAAGAAGATGAAGGATTGTTTGGCTCCTGGTTTCAGAGAAGTCACCATCTGGTTGGAGTGACACCATTGCTTGGCACCTGAGATAAGGCAGAATGTCCCGGCACAGGGCGGAGTAGACGATATAGTGGCTGGATCAGGGCTCACCCTTCACTTCTGTGCCTTCAGAGTGTGTGTGCCCACTGTGGGTGCCCTCTGTCTCCATGGCAAATAAGAAAAAGAGGGCTGTGACTTCAGTGAACAGCTGATTTCTGCTTCTGCTAGGGAAGGTCCCAGGTTTCTCTCCTTTTCTTTTCCTCCCCTCTCTCCCCCCTCCCTCCCTGTCTTCTTTCCTCCTCCTCCCTCCCTCTTTTTGTCCTCCCTCCCTTCCTCCCTTCCTCCCTTTGTCCTCTTTCCCTCCCTCTCTTCCTCCTTGCTTCCTTGCTTCCTTGCTTCCTTGCTTCCTTGCTTCCTTGCTTCTTTCCCTCCCTCCCTCCCTCCCTCCCTCCCTCCCTCCCTCCCTCCCTCCCTCCCTCCCTCCCTTCCTTCCTTCCTTCATCTCTCCTTCTTTCTTCCTTTCTTTCTTTCCATGTACGTGTGTAGAAGTCACTTGAGAGTTTGTGTCTGTGGAGCCCAAGGGTAACATTGGGAATCAAGGGATCATCCTGGATTGCTCTTTCTCCTTAATGCTTTGCTTTGGGGTTTCCTAGGCTCTACCTTCTAGGGCTGGAAGTTCAGGGTACTACCAATTCCACCAGGCATTTTTATGGGATCCGAACTCCGACTTTTTCACTTGTGAGGCAAGGCTTTAGTCTCTGAGCCATCTCTGCAGCCCAAGGCCCAGGTTTCCAGTCTTCCTCTGCCTCATCATCCCATCTCTGCTATGCCTCAGGAGACTTTCCAGAGAAAGCCTTCCAGGGGCTGTCTCACCACGGCAGTCGGGGGGGGGGCTCCTCATGCTATGAGCCAAGCGTTAAGGGGGCTTTCTTCAACAAAATGTTGTGATGAAAAATGGACGTAGTGGCTCATCCTGGATGTCCGTGGGGTCATCTTTGGATCAACCGCAGTAGCTGTATTCCAATGACTGAGCCTCTGCTATCAATTACAAGACTTGTTTTCAGCAGTCTTTTCCTCCTCCTCTTCCTCCTCCTCCTCCCTTCTTGAATGAGTACCAGCCACTAAGGTGCTTGTCTGTGGATGAATTTGCCCATCTAAAGGAGAGAACAAAATTGATGAGAAAAATCACTTCTCAAATAGTTCCACACATCAGGTGTGTGGTAAAGCAATCAAGATTCGTTTTGTGTTTACTTATTCTTTGTGCCAGTGAACTTGAGCCAGACCTTTACTTACAGTATTTATAAAATGTGCGAATCTGGAGAAAATTCATTATGGCTAATTTAGCCACATTAAAAATCCTCAGCGTATCTTATATGGCTTGAGAATAGCAGCATGTACCAAATTCTGACAAAAACAAAAGGAAAGGTGGCGGAAAGGCACAGAACTGAAATCTGGAAGCGACGGCTTTAGACCAGCACCAAGATCACCTGCGGGGCTGATGTGGATCAACTCCTTGTGTCTCCTGCTTTCAGATTCTTCTCTCAAGTCAAGGATGCTCTTTGTGTGAGAGCAAAGCTTGGTCTTGATACACGTGAGAGGGATTCTCTAGTTTAAGGCAGACCTCTGGGCAAACTGTAGGAGATGGGCTGGTATAACTGATGTGGAAGGGTGTTCCACAGTGGGTGGGACTGTTTCGCCGTCACGTAGACAAAGATGGCGCTTGGCAAAGTGGCGAGGTGACAGGCAAGAAGCAATGCGTAGCAGTGGTCCTCGCCCCTCTGCAGCGGACGCGATGTGACCAAGTGTGCTCAGCGCTTGCTGGTGCGACTCCCCTGCCATGATACATTGTAACCTGGCATTTGAGCAAGTAAAACCTCTCGCTCCCCCAAACTGCTTAGGTCAGGTGGTTATTACTTCAGGGAGTCACCACACTGAAACGGCGGGTTATGGGCTGAGCCATAATTAGGCACCTATTAGGTGTAGTTGCCGGGAGTTTTCACAACTATTCACTGGAGTTGAGTTAGTCTCTGGTGGAATCCGTTCAGTATTGAATATTGTCATTCCAAGTCTTCTTGGAGTTTCTACTGTGTATAATCTGCCTGCTCAATACTTTCTTTTTTCTGTTTGAAAATGTTGCTGAGAATAGATGTACTTTAGTTACTTAAAGATGCTCACTTTTAAAAAAGTTTCATGATTTTCTTGGCTATCCCTGAAGGAATTCTAAAGTTTGGGGATTCCTGACTCAAATAATTCACGACGTCAGGCTCCGTGCTTCGAGAATGATCTCCAGACTCCGCGGCTGCCAGGATCCTTGTATTTATTCAGGTTCTGGTTTTTATGATTCATTTGAATATCTTTCTGTTGATTAGGAGACTGAATATGAAAGTACTTTAGTATTCACTTATTTGGTACTTCCCAAGTATAAGTTGTTCACTAGAAATCATGATGGGAATAAGTTACAGATGCAAATTTCATTCATCATAATTGTATTTGGGGCACCGGCTCCTCACGGCACTCCACGTTTGGACTTCAGGAGTTCTTTTCCAGCTCCTTGCCCCTCACGGATTCCATGTCTGGAGTCAATGAGTTTTCCAGGCTCTCTTGCCCCTCGTGGATTATCGTTTGTGAGTTCCATTCTTACTGTCACTCTAATAAACGCTGCCTTAATCCTCTAACCATGTTCTGGTTTCAGTCTTTGACTCTGAACTCAAGGACCTGGACACACACAGACTCGGGAGGGACTCCGCATCATTTATGGAGCACAGCCAGGAGGCGGAAGAGGTAGATTCCACCAGTTACGATTAACGCCCATAGAGCTTCAAACGTGGGGATCTCTGGGCCATCCCAGCATCTCATAGATGAGGACCATTGGCTGCTCACACTTTCTTTGCCCCAACTCCGCAGGAAGTAGGCAGGGCGGTCCTTGCCCCTCATCCTTGAGCAGTCAAGCAAGTCCTCATAAAGAAGAAGGGGGGAATTAGGCACTTTTAGAGCGGCCATGCTGGGGTGGTCTCTGAAGGTCTTCGAAGGTCATTCCCAGGGTTGGGATTACCCTGAAGGAACACGTACTTTGCCAACTCCCCCCAACCTTGTGTTCATGAAAGGATACGGAGATCGGGTCTCCTTTACAGATAAACCCTACCAAGAGGTGGGCACAAGATCAACTGGGTTGGACCCCAATGTGAGCAGACCAATGAGATGTAGAGGACCAAATGCTCCAATTAGACTTGGAGAAACTGGAGCTAACCAATGAGGAAAAATCACTTTTTCCTGGCCTGACTAAGGGTATAAATATACTGACCCTGGCGTTTTTATACATAGGTATCAAGATACTTGGTTCTGATTTTTCTCCTTCCCCTGGGTTCTCCTCTGGGTCCCTGTCTGCCTCGGGCTGGTTTAGTTCTCTTTGTTCCTGAAATCCCACCAGCCTCCTTCTTGCGTGTCATCCATCCGCAATACAGCTCTTTCTGCTCCCTCAGCATCTCTTCCTCCCTGCTCACAAGCCTTTTCCTAGTCTCATACACACAGACACACAGCACCCACGCCCACACACACACCACTCACATCAACATGTACACACACATATGCCATTCATGTATGTACATATGACCATGTATGTAATTGTAGGTCTAGGTTAATCATTCAAGGAAAATACACAGCATATGTCTTTCTGAGCCTGGCTCATATCCTTTATCACTATTTCCAGTTCCACCCATGGCCCTGCAAATGTGTTGATTTCATTTTTATGATTAAATACAATTCCACTGTGTACATGTACCATATTGTTGTTTATCTGTTGATCGACATCAGGCTGGTTCTATTTCCTAGCTACTGTGATAGGGCATTAACAAGCACACATGTGCAAGTACTCTGTGGACTGTCCTTTGGGAATACAGACCCAGGTATGGTGTAACTTGAACACACATTTTAAAAGCTAAAACAGAAGGGTCGTTGTAAATTAGAGTAGACTAATTACAAAATACTTCCTTTAAGTTTGAATCACTAAAATACATGGTTGACTTGGTTTAGATGAACTGACCTTAACTTTCCTTTCTTTCCAATTTCTGCACTCAAAATTTGTTTTTACAATGCAAAACTTACCTTTTTAAAGCATGTCAAGGGCTGGAGAGATGGCTCAGGGCCTTGAAAGCAGAAGGACCTGAGTTCACAGCTTTGATCCCACATAAAAATGCTAGACAGAAATAGTGGCAGCCTGCATGTCTGGCCCTGAAAGGCAGAGCCTGGGCAATGCCAGAGCAAAGCAAGGAATAGAAGCAATCCAGGATGATTCCCAAAATCATCCTTGGGCCTCTACAGGCACGCACAGTGCCCTCTTGTACACACACACACACACACACACACACACACACACACACACACACTCCTACGCAGGAAACAAAAATGAAGTATCCACTTCAATGGTTTTCAATTTATTCACTAAGTTAGTTTAATTTGGTCAATTACCAACATTATTTACTCCCAGAACATTTCTACCACTGCACACACACCAAAAATCTCACTATATCCACTGGTAATTTGTCTGATCCTTACACTTCTATACCTTGTCAACTCAAATCTACCCTCTACCTTTATGAATTTTCGTAATTTTAACATTTCATGTAATGGAATGTTTTTATACTTTCTTTTTTGTGACTGAAATAATATCCCAGTTGTATGGCTATATCACATTTTGTTTCTCCCTTCATCAATCATTAGACATTTGCATTGTTTCCATATTTTTTATTTATTATGGATAAATGGATAAATACCGCTATAGAGATTTGAATTATTTTCTCTTTGGCATTGGAACTGAGTATGGCATTTCTAGTAAGGAGTAGTCAGCTTGTGTGGTGAAAGGATTTGGAATTACTCATTTTCTGGGTGCTTCTCTTTGGAAGAAAGGAAAGCCTGACTCTTCCCTACCATCGCATCCAGAGGAGGCACTAGAACGAGAAGTTCTGTGGAACATCACTGTCGACTTGGCTGTGCAGTCCTGGGACCAACGCGTAAACTGCCGAGGGGAACGCTGCGGGGGTTGAGAAACTAAGGCAAAGGACCCTGAGGGATTGCAGCCTCTTACGGATCCCGGGTGGTTCCCCAGGCTTAGAGGAATGTAGGGGCTTCTGAGATGCAGGGACACCCCACTTCTGCACACCCGGAGGATTTTCCTAAGTGTTAGATGTGCTGGGGTGTGACACTTAGAGAAATGAGTGGGCAGCAAAGTGAATTCTTCCCTATGGTGGAGGACTTTGGATTTTCCTTATTTCAGGGCCTCCTGAATGTTTAGGAGCGACAGGGAGAGGGTGGACTTCTGCTGCAAGGGTTCAAGGCTGCCCCTGTGGCTCTGCCCACCTTCCTCAGACACCTCACAGAGCCCTGCTTGAAGTTTCCTCACACCACCTTCTCAATCCAGCTCAGCGTAGTCTTCCAGGGCCTCCCTGTTTACCTGTACCCCGGAGATCATGACGCCTTCTGGGCAGGCGACCCAAGGACATGCCAGGAGGAAGGGTAGACCCCAGATGTGCCCATCAGGCTCATGCTGTCCCCTCTCTGCCCCACACTGTCCCCTCTGCTCTGCCCTCCCTTCTCCTAGTTGAATGCCCATCTCTGCCAGGCACTCCTGACCGACATGGCTTTTGCCCTAACGCTCCCTCCAGGCTTCAGGAGAGGCCTGTGAAAGGCCAGGGGCCTGAATTTTGAACTTCCGTCAGGAAGTAAGTGCCAATTGTTCTTTTAGGAAATTAGAACCAGCCCCTGAGCCAGGATTCTAAAGAATCCCTGACAATTTCCAGTAGGCCATGATGCTAGAGGTAGGGAGAATTGACAATAAGCAAGTGTGGCTCCCAGCAATTGGGAGGTCCCGGCGACTAATAGAGCTTAAGATCAGCCTGGACTATAAGGATCATAGCTTGAATGTGAGTTTCCCCCCCAGGTTCCTGCGTCTGCATCCTTATCTGAGTAAGTATTGGGGAAAGTGGTGGTACCATAAGGGGGTGGCGGCTTGAGCCTCGCTGGAGGAAGGCATGCCGCAGGGTTTGGTGGCCCAGTCCTGCTTCTCTCAGTTTGCTTTTGATCCCCTTTCCTCCTGATGGTTGTGGGCAGTGACCTTTAGCCACGCCTTCTGCCAGGCGATTCCCGCCATGACGAACTAGATCCCCTGAGACCCGTAAAATACGTAAATCTCCCTTTCTCCCTTAAGTTGTGTGTGAGTATTGTCTCAGCAATAAAAGAAATGAAATGGCAACAATAGATTAAATCTTCTCTGTCATAGTTAGGCACAGGTTTTTTTTTTATATATGGATTATTTTTATGTTGGGCTCATTTGTGGGATTATTGGTTGAGTTAAGCCCAGAGCAAATCTGCAGGAGATTGTCTAGCTGATGGGGAAGGTCCAGCCCATGGTAGGTGGGACTAAGCCCTGAAGAGGTGAATAAAATACAGAGAGCTGGCTGAGGAAGTTGGCATCCTTGTGTACACTTGGCCAGACATGCTGGTCTGGCAACTAAGGACCGTTGTGTAGAGATGGTGTGGCCAGTTCGCTCAGCCCTGGTGTTGATGTGTGAGTGTTCCTGTCAAGATGGACTGAGAACTGTCACCGGAAAATCGTAAGAGAATAAACCCCTTGTTCCCTTAAGCTGTTTGATGGTCATTTATCAGCAATTGTGCAGGCTGACTGCAACATTCTCTAAACAAAAAACAAGCAAAAACAAAACGGAAAAAGGAAAAGAAAGAAATAAGCCACATCGGACCGATACTGAAGGAGAATCTCATTTCCTGCTTACTGTGTGTGAAGGGGGAACTGTGGGCTGGTGTGATTAGGCCTCCCGGGCTGCTCAGTTCTAAAGAATCCCCCTGCTCACCTTAGAACTTCTTCAGATAACCCTAAAAATTCAAGAAGTCTTGGTTTCTTGAACTTTGTTTCAGGAAAGTGGTTATGAATGATGATCCCTCCTAGAATTCAAGGACTAATCAATCACCTGTGTCCTCATAGTTTTGAACTGTTTCCTTGTCCCAAGTGCATATGCTTAGAAGCAAATGAATGGCAAATGGTGCAAATGGTGACACCCAACATTTAATAAGCTCCTTTCTGCTAGAATTCAAAGAGTGGGCAACACTGCTGGTAGCAATTAGTAATGGGTGTCAACTTGACAGTTGGGGGCTGTGCCTTTAGTCACACGTATAAAGAATTATCCAGTTAAGCCCTCTGAGAAAACTTGTAGGAGATTATCTAAGTGATGTGGGAAGGCCCAGCCCATGGTTTATGGGACTATTCCTTTAGGAATGTAGATAAGATGGAGATAGCTGGCTTGGGATTTGGCAGACGGGCAAGCTCTAAGGTATGCTGGGGTCTTTGCCTTCTTGGCTCCTCATACTGCTATGATTTCTCCCGCCATAATGGACTGTATCCCTGAAATCATAAGATAGAACGAAAATTCCCTTGTTCCCATAAGTTGTTTGAGTCATATATTCATTACAGTCATAGAAATGAGAAACTAAGACAGTTTGGTACTAGAGAATGTGGAGTATTGCTATAGAACTGAGACACTGCTCAAAATAATTTTGAAAATAACTTTAAAAAAACCAAACTCAACCCACCATTCTGTCAGCTTTCTTTCTACTTTTATTTTTGTGCATTAGATTTTAGCATTTTTCTTTATATATGGATTATTTTTATGTGCGATTTTGGTCATAGCACGAATACTAGCAGGTATATCACTGGCCTGGAAATGTGTGTCCACACTATTTACAATTGTGATCGTAAATGACTTTCATGAAAAATACAAGGCTAGTGTAGATCTCTCTGTTAGCAATGGAAAGAAGTGACAGCCAGGCAGCAATCAGAATAGGTTCTCGTCATTTATTAAACCACGTCCATGCTAGTGACTGTTAACAGGTTAACGGATTTGCAGATGATGCTTATAGCTATTAAGTGCATAGGGGCGCCACAGTAGCCCCTTCAGCTCAAGCCAAAGCTAGTCTTGTGTTACAAGATAGCAGTCTGGGTGTCTCTTCTTTTTTTGGCTTTGCCCTCCTTTTTGTGTTTGTTTCCAAGTTCAAAGTCATCATGCAACTGCTGACATTCTCGGTATGATGTGGAAGAGAGGACAGGAGAAGGTGAGCCTTCTTTCTGCTTCCCCACACCGTTTCTTCCCTTTGAAAAATGTCCCCGGAAGTTCCTTGTCAAAGCAGCTTCTCAACTCTGTTGAGCAAGTTATAAGATCATTCTGAGTCACGGAGTCTTCATCCCCGCGTCGACAGCAACAATCCCTGCCTTGCATGCTGGGCCTACGTAATCAAGGAATAATGCAAACTCAGAAGTGCTAGGCAGGTTCAAGAGGTAAAGAAAGTCTTTGTGGTCCAATGCAGGCTACACCTGCCGAGATGTTTCCAGTTCTGCATCCTTGATGCAGAAACTTCACCATCACAGCCATCTGCTCTCCCCACCCAAAGCACATTTATAAGGGAAAGAAAGCAGAAGTGGACTGACTGGTTTGGCTAATGCCATAGGGAAGTTTGAGAGCTGTGAGTCTCCAGGCAGTAGTAGAAATGATCTGGCCCACCCAGGGGCCAGAAGGGTTTGGAAGAGGAACATACGACTCTGAACATAAGTTCAGAGGTCGTGAAACCCTAACACAGCCTGTTCCCCAGGAACCAGAGGGCAAACTTCCTGTGGGTGGAGCCTTAGTAATAGAAGCCAAGCTGCCTGTAAGTGGGGACCCTGTCCCTGTTGCTTCTGTGGTCTTCTTTACCGAAGTCTCCACTTCAGTAAAAATCTGCTCACTCATTCTGACCCAACCCTGAAGAATGAGTTCTGGTCATACATGTCACTTATCTGAGCTGTTGTGACCTCGAACCCACCTTTGGGCATTACTTTTTTTTCACCTGAAGTTTTCTCATCCTCCAAAGAGTGGGAAAATAAAGCTACTGCTTCTTCATGATGCATGAGGGTTAACCGAGGTGATGATTTCGGCAGTGCTTGGCCTACAGCGTTCAGTATTGCCATCATTAGACAAGAAGCCCAGCCTGGCTCGGAATTTGCTCTGCAATCCAAGCTGGTTGCATTTGTGGGGCCCCTTCTGCTTCGGCCTTCCCGATGCTGGGATTCAGGTAGGCACCAGAATGCCCAGTATGTGGTTAGTCATCAAAGATCCATCACAATCATCAGCAGAAATTGATCAGCATATTGAGCTCTGGGTCTTCTACGGAGCATTCTGAAAAGATGTGCCCCCAAGAAACTCCTATTCTTAGTTTATTACTGGGCTCACTGCCAGTTGGGACCCATATCCACTATGGAAGCATTTGTCTGGGGCTTTGGGCTAAGAGGAAGGAGAGATGTCGCACAAGCTAAGCGATTGTTCCATTCCCGGCACTAGGTGACTGGGGCAGCCTCGTGGAAGTGACTGCACTTTGGACAGGGTTGGAGGCTTTGCAGGGTTTGTCTGCTCAGATGGCATCAGGGTAGTTAACGAAGGTAGGAGGACCGGAAGTGCACAGAATTGCCCTGGGACCTTTCTGGAGCACAGACCATGGAGAGTCAGGGAGAGAAGGCCACAGGGAGGGTCAGCTGGGAGGACCTTGGGCTCCTGACCATGAAGTTTTACATTATATGTGAAGAGCCATGACAAGACCCTGCAATTTCTCAAGCCAGAGAGCAAATGTTCTGAATAGCTCTTTCACCTGGTGAACTTGGAAAGCAAAGAAGAGATGGAGATGCCTGTGATCTCTCTGTGTCGGACCAGGCCTCCGAACCGAAACCTGGGCCAGCCAGGGCACTAACAAGTGGTCAAGGCAAAGAGACAATAATGGAAATGTGACCAGATGTTGGGGGATGGGGCAGGGAGAGTGAGGAGGAAGAAGTGAAGAGGACACTGAGATTGGAGCCTGGGTAGACATAGCTGGGCTACCCCAGAGAAGGGAAGTGGAGTCTGAGCAGAGTCAGGGAGGAGGGAGAAGGGCAGAGTTATATGAGCAAGCAGAGCTCAAGGAAGAGGAAAGGGAGGGACACACACACACACACACACACACACACACAGACGAACCATCTATATTGAAGGCAGTTGCTCAGAGCTTTGGCCATAGTTGATCTCTGTGGGAATGTCTTTCCTGTGAGAATAGAATTTTACCTTAGACTCTGTGGATGGTCTTCTTGGTTGGACACAGCTGTGAACTTCTGATATTGTAAGCACATTAGTATGTATTTTAGAACTCCATGGTCTTCTGTTATTTACCCTAAACAAGGTTAGAAATCCCTCATTTGCGGAGGTAGACTGAAATGGTGCTCTTGAGACATTTACATTGTGGGTGCTGACTCTCTGCATTCTTGATTGTCACACTGTGCCCTTAGTTGTTTTTGCCCTGGCTAGACTATAGACACTCAGCCTCACTCCAGGAACAAAAGTTAACCACAACTTGGTCAGAAATCTGAGGATAAAAACTAAAATTATGAACTCTTAGAAGAAGAAAACATCTCTAAAAATATTAATTTTTACATTAACATTTGTTGAATTGGGCCATGACTAGATATATTGGTTAAACCAAAAACAGTCAAACAATTGTGTGTGAGTTTCAGACACTATCAAGAAAGTTCAAAGACAACCTATGGAGTTATCTTAGAGTCTTATCTATGGAGTGGTAGAAAACATTTACAAATCATAATTCTGAAAAATGTCTAGTATCTAGACACTTGAATAAAGAGCTCTTACAATACAATACTAAAGGACAAAAGGCCAATCCACCATTTCAGTCTACCTCTTTCTGCGCAAATGAGGGATTTCTAATCTTGTTTAGGGTAAATAACAGAGAATTGCAGTAGGTATTTCACCCAACAAAATATGCAAATTAAGCTGGTGAAGTGGCACATGCCTGTACTCTCAAGACCAAGAAGTAGCAAGATTATGAGTTCAAGGTCACCCTGGGCTGTATAAAAAGACCCTGTTTGTAACCCCATCCCCTCCCAACACACACACACACACACACACACACACACACACGCACACACAAACTTGCACACACACAAAGTGAACACATGAAAAAATGTTCTGCTTTAAGGCATCAGAGAAATGCAAATGAAAGTCCCACTGAGATGACACTTCATACGTATTAGAATGCCAAGTCATTATTGTCACCACCATCATCATCATCGCCAACCATTGGTCATCATGAGATGTTTTCAAGAATGAAGAGAAATGGGAATTCTTTTTTTTTTTTTTTGAGAAATGGGAATTCTTATACAGTACAAGTGGGCATATAAAGTAGTACAGCTATTAGGAAAAACAATTCTCCCTTAAATTAAGTAGAGAGTTTATATCATGAGCCAAGAATTCTACTCCTAGGCTTGTACCCAGAGAATTGAAGACATATTTAAATTTTTTTTTTTTTATTATTCAATTGTTCGTGTATGCGTGTGTGCTCATGTGTGCGTGTGTGTGTGTGTGTGTGTGTGTGTGTGTGGAACCATGGGCGAATTTGGGAACCACCATGGACCGTCTCCACCTCCTCCTTGTTTACTCTGCCCTGGGATTCACAGGCTCCGCCCTACCAGGACCGGAAACGCAGGCCGCCCCCGCTTCCCCCTGGCGTCTATACGTGGGGTCTAGGATCCGAACTCAGGACCTTCTGCCTCAAGGCAGAGGTTTAACCCCTGAGCCACCTCTCCAGCCCCTGAAGACATATTTTATATAGTGGCATCATTTGTGATAGCAAAAACAGAAATAAGCACAATGTCCATTATCTGATAAAGGAAAATATATGGCCTAGCCACATAATATAGAATAGTTGTACAGTGAAATATTAGTCAGCCACAAAGAGGAATAGAGGAGTGATATTTGCCATAACATGGATAAATCTTGAAACTATTTTACTAAAAGAAGCCATATATAAAAGGCAGCATATTATATAATTCCACTTAAATAAGTATCTAGAATAGGCAAATCTATAGACATAAAAAGTAGATGAGTGATTGATAGGAGCAGAAAGAAGAATATTAGGGAATGATGGTTCTGGAATATGGATTTTTTAAGGTGATAAAAATATCCTGGAATTAATTAGTGATATCAACTGCCCAATGTGCGAGTAATTTCATGGTAAGTAAAACTTGGTCTCAGTACAATTTCGTCTTGTGTCCTCTTGGCTTCTTGTCCTTCAATGAGATGAAAATGTTCATCACTCAAGAATAAAGAAATGAGGGGCTGGAGGGGTAGCTCAGGGGTTCACCCTGTGCCTTGCAGGTGGAAGGTCCTGAGTTTGGATCATAGACACCACGTATAGACGCTGGGCAGAAGCGGGGGCAGCCTGCGTTTCTGGGCCTGGTAGGGCGGAGCCTGTGAATCCCGGGGCAGAGTAAACAAGGAGGAGGTGGAGGAGTCCATGGTGGTTCCCGAATTCGTCCGTGATTCTACACACACACACATACACACATACATACATACACACACATGCATACACGTGCAATTAAATAAATAATAAATAATAAAAAATTTTTAAAAAAAGAATAAAGAGATGAGGAACCCCAGAGGTGTAAGGACAGATATTGGTAGTTGTAGATTTGATGGGAACACATGTGCGCATGCAAGGGGGAATCAGGAGCTGAGGCCGGAGCGGGGTGTGGAGCGCAGGACATCAAATCAGTAGAGGGTCATTGAGTGAGTCACACATACCCGCCCAGTGCCAACAGTCTTCTGGGTGCTTAGACAAAGAGACTTGGGCTTGGCAGTGTAGCTCTGGTGACATTAAGCAAATATTTAGTTCAAATTCAGCTAAGCATTTATCTGACATGAAGGACTTGGAGTTCAGAGTGCTATGGAAACATGACATGGCAGATAACCCTGGGCGCTGGGGAATTCAGGAGTGTTATCCAGAGGAGGAAAGGTATATACAGAGAACTCGAAAGCCTGGCTGAATAGGCAGACATTTGGGGGTCTACTTACTGAGGTCATGCTTGGGGGAGACATGGTGGGAGTGATGCCATAGGAAGAGTTAGCCATTGGTGGTCCTTACACTTCCTGTGCACACTTCTGGCCAAAGGCCAGGGCTACAGACCCAGGGGCAGCTTGTGGCTGGATTAAAGGGCTTCCCTGTTGTGCCTCATCCTTCCAGATGTCCCCAGAGAAGAGACACTTGTGACCTTCCACGAATAGATGACGGATTATCACAGCAAAACTTGCTTCCTCTTCACCACCAAATGCAATTAACCAAAGCTGCTTCCTGGCTGTTTTTCTCTCGCTGGATAGGTCAATTGCAAAAGTCAGTACAGAGTTTCGTGGTTCAGAATGACTTCTTTTTATGATTCTATTTTTATTTTAAATTATATCAACAGTGAATCTGTGTATTTTCATTACTCACTGTCTATACTTGCTCCCAATCCCACCCCACCCCACCCCATCAGTTTTCCCTTACAGCCAATTTCCTTCCCTTACCCATGTCCTCCTGCATGTGTGACCCGCTGGGTCCCATCTAGAACACCCGACACTCGCAAAGGCACCAATGGTCCACTGGTGGGTAAACCATAAAGAGGCCCCTCCTCTCTCTTGACTAGCACCAGCCTCACGCAGTTTCAGGAAGTGGTGTTGTATCTCATGTCGCCAGGCCAGCCGGTGTGGAAGTCCAGTGGAAGGAGACATCATTGTATCGAGATATTTGTTATGAACCGAGGTTAGGTCTGACATTACAGGGTTACTTCTTTGCCTTTAGTTTTCCCCAAAGGAGTTGTTAAAATGGATTAGATCATGACATGTACATCCTCTTAAAGTATGTACCTGTGTCAGGGAGAAGTGAGAGCACAACCCAAAGAATGGTATTATTAAGTGTATATTTACACAATGGATGAGTATTACATTGTGGAATGCCATCCTCCACGCATTGCCTCAGTAGTGGTGATTATCTGTGCTATAGGAGCATAAGATCAGACCCTTTAGTGGTCTGTCATGGAAGGGAGAGAAGCTAAAGAGGTCCCTGTCCCATCTTGAGGGTGTGTCCAGTTGAAAGTTGCTGGGAGAGAGATGCATAGCCTCTTGTCCCACACTCCCATAAGTAAGCTGTCACTCATGCTGCTGTAAGTTCCCTAACCAAACTCATTGGTTCATCAAAACAGACCTGGCAGGACTCGTTTCTTTACCCCAAAGTTAATTCCCTGTTTGGGGTAAATAGGCATTTGTATGTTTTCCCAGGAAGTCATATAACTGTATCATCCATTTATTTGAAAGCTATATTTAACAATATTCCTGTCTCCCTCTTCCTTAAATATATTTCTTCACTCTTCATCCTCGCTCTGTGCCTAAGGTCACTGTTTTCTAGCCACAGCTTGGCTAGCACGGGATGTTAACACAAATCGGGGCCACAGCTGTAAACCATATGGTTTACTAACTGCTCATAACATTTCCCTTGGTGCAGAGACCAGCTCAAAAGGCGGCTCATGCACGGGGGAGGTGGCTGGGGTAAAAGTCTGCTTCACAAGTAAAAGGACCTGAGTTCAGATCCTCAGATCCCACATAAAAGTGCCAAGTGGTTATGACAATGGTCTGTAATTCCAGCCCTGGAAGGTGGAGCCTGGGAACCCCCAGAGGAAAGCAATAAAGAAGTAGAGCAATCCAAGATGATTCCTGGTCACTCTTTGGCTCCCACAGGCACACATACTCAAGTGCTCTCTTGTTCACAGGCGCGCGCGCATGCACACACACACACACACACACACACACACACACACACACACAAAGAGGGCTCAGGTTTTGGTGCCCCTGCCAAGGGTGAACACGAGGTCACTCATTGTGACATACAGCACAGATTCCTGAAATTTGTCCTTTTTTATTTTTTAGGCCAGGGTTCACCAGCCCCTTCCAAAGCTAGAGACCATCCATCTCTGACAGTTTGCTCAAGCTCTGGGATGGGAGTCACCGGGGCGCTCGCCATGTGTGGACCACCTGATAGGAGCAGGTGTGTGCTGCTTGTTCCCTGAAGGAGTCTTGCAGAGACTGCTGTGCTGCCCTACGGCCAGGCTGTAGTTCCAAGGCTTCCCTATTGCAAATCTTTGTAATTCGAGTCCTTTGGGGACGGGAATCACAAGCTCAGTCCTAGGGAAAGGAGAGATATTTGAGGCAGAAGGGAACCCAGTACTCCCCCTCCCCCCACCCCCGAGGGAAGAACAAACCCAGCTGACAATGGCCTTAACAGCAGGTTGAATGCGTGTGGGCCCTGCCACTCTGGGAAGATAGTCCCCAGAGACAATGTCACTCAGCGCTTTCTCACTGCACAAACTGTTCCCTGAGATCTATGGCTGGGCTTCCTGTTTCCATGTCAAACGTCAGTTCAGTAAGGATTTGTGGAGGACTGGCCAGGTGCCAGGCTCCATGCCGGAGACCTAGCTGCAGCTGGGAGGGTCTCAGATGTGGGTGACCCCTCAGGCTTGACCTCAGGAAGTTCCCCTTCTATTGAGGGCAAAGGACCAGGCATCAGTGCAGAGTGTACTAAGGACTATGTGGGATTTGGGGGCAGAGGAGCTAATTCCAGCAGATGGAAAAGGGTTTTAGTGAGCAAGATTCCCATGACCAACAGGAGCTTGCAGAAGCCCGGAAGACAGGATTTACCATTTTCCCTCTCACTCTGTAAGTGCATCAAAGCCTCCTACACCCCATGTCTCCGGGATAAATCCACTTGCCCCACTGAGCCCTCCTGGAGCTTCCTGACCCCAGACAAAGCTCCTTCTTTCTCACCCAACATTTTTAGGGTGTGTTGGTCAGGGGCACTTAGATGGAATAAATTCAATCTCTGTTTCCAGACAATCTTGGTGAAAATAGAGAACACGCCGCTGCTTTTTCTTCCTGCCCTCGAACTTGCCCAGCCCTAGTGTTCCCATGCACACACCATCCCGAACATTTTTATTTTTTTTTAAGGCCTTAAAATTGCCTCCTGGGCAAGTTTGCTCCTTGGAGAGTTGGCATCTGGCCTGTGGCCTGTGGTCTGGGCTACTGTCTTTTTTTTTTTTTTTTTTTTAAACCTGGGATCGCCTAGCTGAAGAGGATGACCAAATCAGTAGTGGTTTGCAGAGGTGGGGCCTAGGGTCTGGAGCTGGGAGGAGGCGCTCCCTGCTGAGCCCCCGGGAGGGCCCGATGATTTACATCTGGGTTGCCCATTGTGCTGCTTGCTGTCGGTTCCTCCCCCACCCTTTCTCGGTCTTCGTCTTTTAAGGCCAGCGGCTGTTTGCTGAAGCAGCTTTTGTTCAGCAGCGTGCTTCTACCTTCCACAGGAAAGGCTCCGTGGTGGGGGAGGGTGGGCGGCGCCTCAGGAGCCCTCTGCTGGACCTTCCTTGCAAGCACCGCTTGGGCCGCCTCCTCCCGGTTCTCCCAGGTTTCTCCTGGTGGAAGGAACGGAGCCTTCCTGCTCTGCTGAGACCCCTCTCCCGGCTGTGTACCGGCCTGTGCCCATTGTGGCCTTCGAGTTTCTACAGGATCTGCCATGCGTCTCCTGCTCAACCCCATCCCCTGGCCGTCTGTCCTCCGGGCTGCTCAGAGACGCCTTTTCCAGCATCTTCTCCAGGCTGGTTCCTCTGGCTCTCGTTGCTTCAATGCAGAGAGACTTCTTCACCCACTGGCTGCTCAGCATCTTGATTCTCACTTCATTTAAGTCACAGGATCTTTGACAGAATCTGAAACTGTCTCGTTGGTGCTGGTGGTCACCGCTGATGTGGTGTCGGGGACAGCAGGGCCTTCCGTCTTTGTTTTAGCTCTGAATTCTTTAGCATCAGGTTGTGCAACTATTTAGAAAAAAAAATGAACAGCCAGAGACATAAAACACCGAAAGATAGAAGTGTTCGGGCTGAGGTGACGTGCCTGAGGTGCTGGCTTCTCATTTGCTTTTCCAGTAGCCATCTGTGGAAGGCTTCTGCACAGCTGCTGCCCACTGGCCTCGGGATCAGATTGTGGTTGCCAGGAATTAGGTTCTTTCCCACCATTGGGTTTGTTTTTTTCCTGCTGCACTCACACGCTCTTTGCTAGCATCAGCAGGGGCTGTGTTTACAGGGAAAGTCAACTGCTATCGTTGAGGTATCACAGTTTCTAGGTATTTCCGAATATGCTACAACAAGGTGCTGGATCATCAAGAGAAATTCATGCTTCAATCTGGTCAAACTCTCCTGGTCCGTTTCCCTTATCGTGGGAAATCTTAGGGTGCACATCCACGTCCCACTAGAGTCAGCCACCGCCTCATCTCCTGTTGGTGACATGTCATTGCCAGCCAACAATTAAGACTCTGCTCGTTCAGCTTTTGGAGAGAAGCCTTCAGATATTCAGAGCATCAGCTGATTGCTAATCAGACATTCCCTGTGCGTGATCCTAGATTTGGGCAGTGTGTGTGTGTGTGTGTGTGTGTGATATTTGTATCTATGTGTGTATGTGTGTTTCTCTGTGTGTGTGCACATGTATAAGCGTATGCACACAGACATGCTCCTGGACATAGAGGCTTCTTTCCTATGACAACTCAAAAAGATGAACTTGAACCACAGAGAGGACACACAAGTAATTTCTCCAAATTCTTCGGCAGTTGTTTCTTGGTAATCACCCCGGCTTCTAACGCCTGCTAATTTCTTTTTTCCTTCCTAGCTCTGCTCTGTCCGTTGTTCTAGCCCAAGTTGACTCATACATGAAATCGAGCTTCTTCTTCAAGTAACCCCAACACAAGCGACTGAGAGTTCACTCTTTCATGGAAGTTCAGGAGAGGGAGATGGAGGGAATTTTGATGGTCTGCAACGCCATATTGGAGTTGTGGACTCCTGTCCCCTGAGATTTTACTGGCCCCTGAGCCCATTGTTGGTTGTCCGCATGTGAATTTGTTTTTCCTGTCAGTTATGCAGAGTCAGCTCTTCCCTGCCTCCCTGCCCATACTTAAGGGCCCGTTTTGCACATATACACTCATGGAGGCTCTCAGTAGATCTGAGGTTTCTCTCTTCTCAGAAGGCAAGTGTCGTGTACATAGACTCCCCTTCTCCTTCGCAATGAAGAGCCCTATGTGCCATCCAATTTGGGCTCACCAAGAGTGGAGCCAGGCCTCACTGTAGAGAGGGCGGGTCCTTAGGTGCCCTCTTCTAGATGGAAAAAAGCTTGGATGGGAGATGAGCTGCCAATGCTTATAAAGCAGCTTTATTATTCAAGATCCCTGGAGGTATGTTTGTCCTGTTTACTGAGCTACAGGTCCATCTCAGGTGAATTAGAAATTTTCATTAGCTTTCTTTTTTTCAACATGTAACCTAATTAAAAATAAAAATAAAAATAAGTCATCTTTCCATCTTTTTTTAATTTTTGGTACACATATGTGTACTATGTTGCATACATGTTTGCATGTGTGTTTCTGTACATGTATGTGTGTGAAAGATCAAGTTTGTGTGCATGTGAAAGCCCAGAAGTTAACATCGGGAATCTTCTTTGATCACTCTCTACTTTTATTGTTCAGGCAGGGTCTCTCAATGAATCCCAGAGATTTGCCAGTAAGCTAGGTTAGCTAGCCATATTGTTCTGGGGATCCCCTATCTTGTGCTCCAACCCCCCAATCCAGTAGTGGCATTATAGGCAGCTGCCGGGCCTACCTGGCTTGATGTGAGCTCTGAGAATCCAAACTCTGGTCCACATGCGTGTGAAGCAAGGCCCTATCCACCGATCCATCCCTAGCCCGTCTCTCCACCTTTCAACAGAGCGGTGTTGGTGAGAGAAGACTTTCAGGGATGGACTTGATTCTAGACAGGCTGCTCTGCAGAGGGGCCTAGGAGTGAGAAGGAAATCAGATGTCAGCATGGGCTGAGGATGCAGGGAGAGGAAGCAGTGCAGAGGGACTGAGACTGGGCCCAAAGCCCTGTCCGTGAACAATGTCACTTGCCCAAGGGCATTGTAACTGTGGACCATTGTTAATCTGGTCAGTTTCGGGGAGACCCCTTTGGTCTGTCTTTTTTCAGAAATGGGTCCACACAAAGAGTGACAAGGTTGTTCTAGAAAACTCTCAGTACTGTGAATCAAGAAAAAAAAAATGAGTCAATTGCTCCTTCTTTTTAGTTCTTGAATTTAAAAATTTTTTTCCCCCTGCGGTTCAGTATTTGAGGTGGTTGTGTGCCTTTGGTTGAGGGGGCGGGAGGTGACAGCGAAGATTTGGAAGGTAGTGATTAGGTTCTGAGACATCTGGGGGTGGAGGAAGAGTATGGGAAGGAGGCAGGCTCCTCTGCAGAGGTGGAATAAGAAATGTAAATGGGTCAGCTTGATGTCAAACACTGGTCTGCCTAGAAGGCAGCGAAGTTGGCACCCAGTAGAGGGTTTCTCTGGTGGAATGGCTGCTCTACATGCTAGAATCAGAGAGAAACAAATTGCTTCACAGGGTTGTTTGTGACCGAGAATCCCTTGTAACCAATTTGATTTAGCTTGACAAAGAACTCTCAAACAGCAGCCATTCTATGCCAATCACAAGGTGCATTATGGGAGCAGAAGAAAGGCTCATCAATTTTGCCCTCCACACCTACTGACTATCCTTGTAGAAAACCGAGAACCATTTACATTGGAGGAAAATGAGATTGAAAACATTGAACATCCCAAGTCATGCGACTAATAATACATAGGTGTTCTAGGAAGTCACTAGGAAAGGAGTTAGGTCCAGTGTCACAGTTTGCCTACGTGTTGCTGATGAGTTCACAACAGAATGGTTTATGGAACAGGGATTTTGTTCTAGATTGTCTGGTTATAGTTCTTAGTCCAGCTTGATAGTTGAGTTCATATCACTGGCTACCCCATATCCACTGCTGAGAAAGAAACAAACTCCATTTGCTAGATTACAAGTCTGTCCACTATGCTGAAGAACGCCAAAGCACAAAGAAGTACAGCAGTGAGCTCATGCTCACGGAACTCTGGTCCTACCAGCTCCCATCTTATCTACCTGCCCTGAAAATAGTCCCACCCACTATGGACTGAGTCTTCCCCATCAATTGCTCAATCTCCTTCAGGTTTGCTTAAGGCTTGTCTGAACTATCAAGTCTTTGTAGTCGTGCCTAAAGCTCGATTGTTGAATGGACACTTGTGTCTAACTAGCACAGCAGGGGTGGTGAGAGGGGTGGAGCCTGAGCTGGGGTGAAAGCTGCTTATTTAGGGTCTAGGATCTGCTTGCTTTGTGTCTCCTCAGAGCAACCTTGGTCCTGAGCAGTGCGGCATAGATGCCTCCATGGTGACGGAGGGAGAGACACAGGCAGGAGCAGAGGAACCAACAGAGAGGTAATCCAGAGATTTGCAATGTCAAAGCCAAGGCCCAGAGGGTGTGTCCTGATACTCTGGGAGAGGCAGGGGCTGGGCTGCAGAACTGGGACTTTGATTGGGAGCCAAGAGAAGCCCAGGGCTCAGGTCTACAGCTCGGGCTGGGGCAGCGTGCTGACCTGGCTGAGGAGGAAATGGTTTCAGATAGGGCTCTTCTCTGGCACAGCCTTAAAGCAGCAAGTTGCTTCTCTCCAACTGGGCTCTTCAAGTGCCAGTCCGCAGTGCGTGATGAATGCCTTCAGGCCTCTGCTCCTGCAGTAGAGCGTGGAGGTGTGGCAGGCACGATAGACACTGACAGGTAGAGAGAGACCTTTAGATTTGGGAATCCAGGGTGGGGCTGGACGGTGATGGTAAAGGGAATCCCAAGGAGGGGAGGTAGTGAAGAGATCTGGAAAGAACTCTTAGGGAAACAAAATAGCAGTCTGAGAGTCAGCAAGGCTGGTTTTAGGAGAAGAGAGATTTTGGAAGGCAGTTGCTATGGTGGCTCCCGTTCTCTTCTGCTCCTTGGCATTCTGGTGGAGGGAGGTTTTCCTGTGCTATGTGCTCCCACCAGGATGAGCTGCCAGAAAGCAACAGGTCAGTTGAATCAACATAGGCTGAAAATTCCAAAACTGTGAACACAAATGAAGTTTTTTCCTCCATATAAGTGAGCCATGTTAGATATTTATTACAGCGGTAGAGAGCTGACTGATACAGTGGGTGATATTTGGGGCAGCACAGTAGAAGTCTTCGAAGCAGCCAGGAATATAGGGTTAGAGATTGACAGAGCCAGTCAGGGTCCCAGAATCGGATGGGATGGTTCTGGCTTTCATGTGACTCGGTTGTGAGCACAGGACAAGAGGTGGAGTAACCCACCTGTCCAGTTTGTTTGGGGCTTTCCCTGTCTCAGCCTTGAAAGTCCGATGTCCTGGGGGAATCCCCCCTAGTCCCAGGAAAAGGGGTACAGCTTGCCTTGGGACTATCTTGGTTTCAGAATCACAGGGTCTGTGTCTTGTGTCTACTTCAGTGCTGAGTAAATGGAACAGTTGGGGAAACAGATTTGACCAACTCGGATCTCAGTTTCCTCGTCTGCAAAGGAGAGAATAACAGTACCTTCCTCAGAGTGTGTTATGGTTAAACGAGATAATGTGCATAAGATGCTTGGCATACAGATCAGCATGAGATTAACGGTTGCTGAAAGGATTATTAGAAAGCTCCTGCATGAACCACTGAGAGGAAGGACAGAGTAATCCCACAGCCCCAGGAACACCAGCAGCACTAGTAGCTCCATGTTCTGAACTGGTGGACTGGGATTCTACTGTATGTATACAAGTCAATTTGTCAAGAAAATTAGTAAAATCCATCGGGAAAAACATCAGGATAGACCGTGGAGGAACTGCTTGCATTCGACAGCTTACCTGCTAATATTAGTGTTTTATATATCAATTTAAGGCTGAGCTGTGGGCACATTTGTGAAGAATTAGTAGTTAAGGCAAGTCCTAAGCCTGAAGGAGTTTGTAGATTGACATGGGCATACCCAATCCATGGTGGGCATGACCATTCCCTGGGCAGGTGGGTCAGATGGAGGGAGCTGGTCAGCCAATCAGCATTCTTCAGCACACTTGGACAGACTTGCTGTCTGGTCAGTGGGGTTTGCTCCACTCTCAGCAGTCCTGTGGCTATGGTGACCAGTTCCTTTGGTTCCAGGTGTGAGTTCTCCTGCCAAGCTGGACCGAGAACCGTGAGAATTATGAGAAAAACGCCCTTGTTTCCCTTGTTAATTTATCAGTGTCACGCAGAGTTGCTATGATATAACTGAACACGTATCTTTGCCTGACGAGTCCCAGGACTCTCTGACAGCAGGTCTCTGCTCTCTGGCTCAGAACACACTGTGGTCATATGTGCTCAAGTAACATGAAGGCACGCTTGTTTCCATCTTGGTGCACTTGCGACAACGCTGACGGGACACCTAGTTATGAATATCTCACATGTTAGGCACACTCTAGCCTCTGAGGAGATCATACAGGAAGACCTAATTGCCTGGGTTCTTAGGACTTTTCTTGTTCTTAAGCTTGTTTTTATTTCTTATTTAAATTTGGAGTACCACCCCTCTTCCTACTTTATTCTTTTCCTGCGGAGAGGGGAGCTACATGTAAACTTTCCATCTGTCTTCCAAATTCTAGAAGCTAGGAGCAAGGAAATCAGAAAGTGTTCACCAAAACACTTTGAAAGAGAGGCTAGGAGGGCCGGCAAGATGGCTCAGCGGGTAGAGGTGCCTGCGTGTAAACCAGAGATGTCTGTGCTCTCTCTTTCCCTCCTCCCCTGCCTCCCTCCTTCTCCCATGTCTGAAATGAATTAAATATAATGCAATTTTTAAAAGATGGGCTAGGGACAGGAAAAGTAGATGAGGACAGCAGAAGGAAAGAGGAAGAGGAAAGGGAGCCAGGGAGGAGGGGGAAGCAGTGAGAAGGGAAGAGGGAAGCAGGGAGAAGGGGAAGAGGAAAAAGGAAGGAGTAGAGGGGGCAGAGAAGGAGGCCTGTGAATGTGCTGGCCCGAGGGGCACTGCCAGGGAGCTGTCAGGACAAAAGGAGAAAGGAGGAAGTAGGCGGGTCAGGTGAGGAAGAAGGAACTTGACTCGAGAAGGCAACTGGGTTCAGGCAGCAACTCACGCTTGCTCTTCTAGCTGCGGGCGCCTCTGGTTGAACCCAAAGGCAGACATTGCACTCGAGGGCCTTTCAGCACACATGGTCTTTCACCACAGCTGAGAGGAAACCAGCCAGGACTGGAGCTCGGAAGGTGGGACTTACCTTGTCTCTCCCGCCCTTTGGCCTGTGGTTCCCCCCAGGCGCTGGTCAGACTCTTCCTCATGGCAGAGGTGGCCCTATCTCTCTGGCAGACCCCCCCCCAACCCCCAGCAGCTGCTGGGGCTGCCCTGGGCGCTCAGGCCACTGCTTCCCCAAACCGCTTCCTCCTCAGAACGGCTAGGGTGCAGCCTCGCCCACCCTTCCCCCTCCCCTGCGAGGCCGAGCAGGGTCACGGAGAACTGCTTCTTCCTCCTTCCTTCCATCTCTCTTCCACGCTCATCCCCTCGTCCATGTTCCTGTTTGGTAAATCTCCAGGTTTTTCGTACAGAAGGAGGCATGAGCTGAAGGTGTTCGTATACCGAGCATGGAGGGTCGGAGGACGACTTGTGTGTATCAACTTTGCCTTGGAGAAAGACCTGGCTGGAAGAGTCTACGGCCACACCAACTGGGACCAGAAAGTAGGAAAATCTCATGCCCGCGAGGCAGGTGGTCAGATCTCTGGCTGCTGAATTTCTAGGCTGGGTTTGACTTGCCTAGTGACTGCTGACATTGGGGTGTGCCACATCTTCATATCTCAGTCTGTTTTCTACTGCTTTAGCAAACTAGATAATTGATAAAGAAAAGAGGTTTCTAAATAGGACCTTCCCTTCCCTCCCCGACTCCCAAGGGCTCAGGGAGCATCAGAGGAAAGGAGGCGGTGAGAATGTAAGAGCCTGGAGGCAGGGAAGGAGACCACCAGACGTACCTTCCAGATAAGACAGGGCCTTTGCAATCACAACTGAGTCTACTTCCGGGAGACCTGCACAAGATTTGGCCTGTCTACTTTATATCACGAAAGGGAAAAGACCTCAAGAGGCACCTAACCACCCTCAGAAAGTAAAGAGGGCGGGAGAGCCTGGGTGGGATATCCCAGGGAGACTCCCACTAGTATGTTGTCCTTGCTCCAGTAAGTGCCCAGATATATGTCATTAACAGTAACCTAGATGTACTTAGTAAGCCACATGCTGGCAGGAGGACCGAGAGCAGGACGGGACAGGTGGGGAAGAAGAAGGTTGTAATGGGGGAAAAAAATGGGGGATTGGGATGGATAATAAAGGGCAAAATGATACGACTGGATGTGTAAAGAATATATAAACGTAAAATGAATAAAAAACGAAAGTTTTATTTTGATTTTTCAGTTCTTGATGTTCAATGACTTCACTTCTGTGAAGATGGGGGGGATAGGAAGGGCAAATTAGCCCCATTCTGAAGAGAGGAAGCCAGAGAGAGCCAGGGCTGCAAAACACATGTCGTTACACCCCTAGGGGGCCTAACTCACTCTCTGGCAGCTCCAGTAATACATTTGGGAGGGCAGAGGCCCCGTGCCCACCCACCTTGTGATACTGTCATGCTGACATTTCATCTCAGCGAGGCTTCTGTGGGAACAGCAGGCTCCATCGCAATGCTGTGTAAGAGACAAAACCGAGGGGAAGCAGAGCTGGTGAGTGAAGTTTGGGGCCAGAGATATGACAGACGCTGACTCGGCCTTATGTAGACTTGGCCAGGCAGGTCCTCCAGGAGGGCCGCCGTGTGCTGGCCCAGGCCCTTCTGAGTCGTGGTCTTTATGTTTTAGACCCATCTTGGCTCTGTGTTGTTAGGCTTGTAGGGTGCTTTTAGGTATTACTCAGCTACCTGGACAGACGTATAGTTCCGTTTAAAACGCACTGATCCTAAATAAATTAGTAAAGGTGCATCCACGCTTAGCTACAAGGATGTTGATTAGAGCAGTCTGATTGAATAGGTGAAAGGTCAACAATGAACCTTGTTAATGAATTATAAGCATGTAGGTTTTCTATTGCTATGATACCACGTACCACAGACTCAGTCACTCAGGAACATGACAGATTTATTCTTTTAAAATACTGGTGGTTGTGGGCTGGAGAGATGGCTCAGAGGTTATGACTCAGTCTCGAAAGCAGAAGGTCCTGTTTTCCGAATCCCAGGTCCCCTGTAAAAATGTCAGGAAGAAATGGCCTTGGTCTTCACTCTGGCCTGGTGGGCGGAGCCTGGGAAGTCCCAGAGTGAAGCAAGAAGGAGGTAGAAGCAATCCAAGATGATTCCTGAAGTCACTCTTGGTCCTCCACAGGGACATACAGTGCTCTCTCTCTTCTTTCTCTTTCTCTCTCTCTCTCTGACACACACAAATGAATCAAATATATAAAATACTGGTGGTTGTAAGTTTCATGGGTCTGGTTTCTCTAGTTTTGAATTTTCATGAGGCTCAACCCTAGACATCAGAAGTTTTCGTTCCCTTAAGCAGGTTGCAGGGAAAAAGGTGTTTTTATTTCCTTTGGTATTGATACTTGGGTCCCCATTCCCGTGCTGGCGCCAGGTGAGGACCCACGTCAGCTCGTGAACCTCGTGCATCTCCTGACTCCATCTGCAAAGCCTGAGAGGGTAGAGGCGGGTCTTGCTACATGGCATCGCTCTGACCCGTGCTTCTGCCTCCTTCTCTCACTGTGTACCCCCTGGGGTTGTTTTAGTCCTACGGATAACCCAAGGTGAAGACCGGTGGCTTTAATTCCTCCTGCAACAGACTCGAGGTGATAGCTCTGTCCAGCACCTCTAGAGGCCTGAGATGCCTATTCCCCTGTAGCATGTGAGCTCTGCTCCTTGCAATTGCTCCTGAAGCCTGAAGCGGCTCTGCCACCAAGCTCTGATAGCCCCACTGTGAGGCCCGGGAAGCGAGTGGCCAAAAGTCTTAAAGCCAGTGACAAGATCCAGATTTCCTGCCTTTTGCAAACCCTGTTGCCTGCCAGGGTCACGTAATAAACCTTGTATGCTGAGCACAGTGCTATATTTCTAATATTATGCATTTTATGCAGTTCTTCCAACAGGCTCATGGATAGCTGCTGTGAATCCCCATTTTACAGATGAGAAATTAAGACTTTGAGAGATGAAGCAAATTACTCCGTGCCACCTGAGACAGGGAATTTAGAGCAGGAACCTGTCCAGCTGGCCCTATCCAGAGCCGGGCTCCTTAACTTCTGATCTCTTTCCCGGCAGACCAGAGGTGGGACATCCAATCTAAATGGGGTCCCTGATTTAAATGGTCCCTTCATTCTTTAACTGCTGTCTAAAAGTTTCTATTCTCCGGCATTCAAAAACCCTACTAAAGCAAGTCCAGTGTTAGACAGTGTCCAGGTCTTCTGGGTGGAGGCTACAGAGGACCCTAGGAAGTTTTGGGGTACAGATAGAACATTATGAGTCTGGCACACGGTGACAGGACAGAAGAGAGGTCCCAGGCAGGGGAGGAGAGTTCACCTCTTCCCGGCCAAGGGATCTACTGAGATTTTTCTCTCATCGCGCACATATGGTGCTGTCTTAATTGAATTTTTCATAATAATTGATTTGACCTGTACCATCCTGTTAGCTTTAGCAAAACAAATTCTGACAGGTTTTGATATTAAAACTCAAAATATGTTTGCGGCTAGCTGAGGAGCCATAAAGCAGGCTCCAATCACGCTGATGATAATGGGCAATCTGCTTGCTAACCATCAGGCCCTGGTTATTTACGTGGAACGAGCCAGCCGGAGCTAATGGGAGCCTTGAGTCTCCTTCAGCTTTGGACTCATCTCCTTAATTTTCCACGTGGGGGTAGGGAGGGCAGATGGAACGCTCCCTGGTCACCTTGGATGCTTCCTCGTGGAGCTTCTGTGGCACCTGGGGTCTTCCTGGTGCAGCTGCTGGTGACTGGCGGGGCTAGCCCTCCCCAGTGGGGCTGGAGAGCCGTTCAGCTCCAGAATCACTCTCATTTCTACCAATGTTCTTTTGCTTTCCTGGCATCCTCCTTCAATCAACCCTGGTGGTGTGCGGAAGGGCTGAGTGCGCACCATTGCCCTTGAATGCGCGCTGCCCCGTGAGAGGGTCGCTTCTTGCTGCCTGCAGGGAAAAGGTCCTAGATCCTCTCTTCGATAATGCACCTTCTTGTTCAGCTGCCGGGGACCTCTGATCCCTGCCTAGCCTCTACTTCTACACAAGCCACTTTTCTTGATCTGAAATTTTGAGGGTCCACCGTACTTCCTGCCTGCAAAACCCTTACGTCTGAGGGGTACTGAAACATTGCAATTATAGAGCATCCTGAAGGAAGTTTGGACTTGTTGCCAAAGGGGTGGGTATCCATCAAAGGTGGAACCAGGATTGGGCAGACTAGAATGAGGAACGGACCAGGCAGGCCTGTATTAAAGTCTCTGATCAACTATCACTTACAATACCTCCACCTGGGGAGCATGTCACTCAGGGATCATCTGTAGGTGCGAATGCAACTTCCCCAAGCTACACCTGCTGCGTGCCTGGTACTGATGTCAAACCACCTGGCTGAGAGGACTAACCCAGACAGGACAACTCAGCCAAAGCTCACGCGGGAATTATGGGATTTGGGTGGGGTGTATAAGCAGCCCAATATTTACAATAAACAAGCCTGCGAGCCTGCCAGTCTGCAAGCCTGAGAGCCTGCTTTGCCACTCGCCAGACTTCCAGGGTCTGTGCCGTTGACTCCACGCCAGCTTATCCCTGCCCCCAAGGGTCTCTGTTACACATAGGTTCTGGTTTCTCTTCCTCATAGGTCCTGTTGGCCAAGGAACCTTGAGGGGTTGTGAATTGTAAGTTGGCCTTGGTCTTTATGACCAAGGTTAGAGATAGCTGGTAAGCTCAGCTCTTAGCACCTCTCTTAGATATGTTATCACAGTTATTCACAGGTGCGGACTTGACAGTTGAGGGTTTGTGCTCTGGGCACATCTGTGGATAATTAGTAGTTGAGTTAAGCCCAGAGTGAACCTGAAGGAGATTGTCTAGCTGATGGGGCAGACCCAGCCCATGGTGGGTGGGACTAGGCCCTAAACAGGTGAAAAAATACAGAGAACTGGTTGAGGAAGTTGGCATCCTTTTGTACACTTGGCCAGACATGCTGGTCTGGCAAGTAAGGATCATCCCTCTCTCAGCCTCTCAGAGAGGTGTGGCCAGTTCCTTCAGCCCTGGTGCTGGTGAGAGCTCTCCTGCTCTCTCCTGGACTGAGAACTGTAACTAGTAATCATAAGAGAATAAACCCCTTGTTCTCTTCAGCCATTTGATGGTGATTTATGAGCAACCATGCAGGCTAACTGCAACAGACCCCTTTCCTGGAGGCCCCTTAGCTTCCCAGGAAGATGTGTAAGAGTCAATGGAATCCAAAGATCTCAAGCAATGACAATGCTATTCACTTAAGCACCTACCATGAGCTGGGTGTGGTTTAAAGACCTAGTGTCATGGCAATAGATCAGACTGCTGGTTCATGGCAGATGTGATCTGGCATGCACTTTAGAAAGAAGTTCTATGCACTATGTTGCAGGGGTGAGGAGAGAGGCTGGGTCTAAATCCAGGAGAGGGGAGAGAATCCCTGACTCTCATTGCTTCCTACAGTTCCCAGAATTTATTCACCTTGAAAACAAGCAAACAACAACTCTAAACACTACCCCAATCCCAGGGAAGAACGAAGTCGGGTGAATCAGCAAGGGAAGGCAGAGATAGGAAAGGTGCAATTGTTGTTTACTAGATTATCAAAAGAAATATACAAAGGCAGGGGAAGTTGAGTCAAGAGTTTTGGGGAGTGAACCTAAGAAGTAGCTGAGGATTGGGGTGAGGAAAGTGAGAAAGGGAAGCATGTGGTAATGAGGTCTGACTTCACTGGGGACTTGGGGAGCAGTGTAGAACCCACTTTAGGCTGTCTTGCTCCAGGCTTAGGACGCTGGGTTATCAGGCCTGTTTCCCAGGGGATCAACTTCTACTCTCTTTTGTGCACAGACGCTCGGGTGTTCATGGGAGACCATTGTCGGTGGATCTAGGTGAGCTCTGAAGGGGGGTTTGGATGGCAGGAAGAGCATCTTCTGCAGGAGTTAATAGTTCCTGGGGTTTTTTCTTTCATCCAGCATAAGTTCTTGACCCTGTATTTGTGATAACATGTACAAACCCCAAATCCTATGGGTTAAATTAAATCAGCGGCTCCCAACCTGGGGGAGGGTAATTTAGTCCCTTCCTGTAATATCTGAAATAATTTTCAGCAGTCACAGCTGGGAGGGGAAGAGAGGTGCTGGTGCTTAGTGGGGAAAGACCCCTTCCATCCCCCTGAGATATCTGGTCTTAAAGGTCAATACCACTGGGGTTGAGAGTACAAATAAGGGTGCCAAGGTTCTGAGGGGTTGAGTCATTACCTTAAGCTTATACACCGAGTGCCTAAGCCAGGATTTGAACTGAAGCAGTCTGCTTCACAGGCCTGAGCTTTCTGATTTACACAGGCCTGTGCTTTCTGATTTACACAGGCCTGTGCTTTCTGATTTACACAGGCCTGTGCTTTCTGATTTACATAGGCCTGCCTTCCCAGGGATTGGCTTGCTGGAAACAACCCAAAACTCAAAACAGCAAGAACAACAACAATAACAACAACAACAGACCAACATAGGCTATGCCTGGGGGTTGAGAACCTCAAAGAAGCCTGGCTTGGCTGGGGCAGCAGACCATGGGGACGCCTTCCCGACCCCCCCCCCAACCTCCTGGCTGTCTCCTGGGCAAGTAAGCACAGGTCCGCGGGCACAGGTCCCAGCCCTGCATACCAGGGCTGGCGCAGTGCCTTTCGCTGGAGGCTGTGACGCCTTCTCAGTGCGCAAGGATGCCCTTCGGCTGCCAGAGCAGGCTGGTGGTTCTTTCTAGAATGGCAGCCGCCTCCCCACTCCAACTTCCCCGCCCCCAGTCTCGGGTGGGTCCTCTGGCAGGCACATGAGCAGCGAGGAGCACAGGTGGTACACACATGCTTTGGAGGGATCCCAGCTGGGCCTCCACCAGATAACTGCAGCCGGCTGCAGAATCCCGGATACAACCCGCCGCTCCGGGAAACTAGCTTCAAGGGCAACAAGAGCTTCTGAGAAGCTAGAAGAATCTGAGACCGAAACGGTTGTGGCCTTTCACCTTCTTAGGTTGGAGCTTGTTTTTTTTTTTTTTTTTTTGCAATACCACTAAGTTCTCCATCACTCTGCTTTCTGATGGGGAGTCCAACACATAAGGAGGATTGACCCGGCATCCGGCACTCATGTATCTGTTTTGAAGGTGAGGTGCACCTCCTTTTCCTTGGGGCGAAGGCGGTGCACCAGCCCTGTTCTAGCTCCGCGGTACAAGCTTCTGATTTCCAGACCCACATCCTGCCTCCGGGGAACATGACATTCACCCCACAAGCTGCTCCTCGTCTGCTTAATCAAACTTTCATTTGATGTTGTTTGGAATTTCACATGTGGACCAAATACCGAGAAATTAAGTGATTCCAGCAGCTTCAGTCTGAAGGGAAGCAAGCAGTAACCGTTGCTATCAAGTACGCGGACACACAGTATATCTTAAGAATCCGCCTCTGCAGGCGTCTGCATCGGCTCACTTGTTCACTCGTGACTTCACGGTTAGTCACTCGACAAGCACTTAGGAGGACTGACCACGGCAGAGCTTGCAGACAGCGTGGTGGGTGGAAGCTTAAAGGTGGATGAAGCGACCTCCACTCTCACAGGAGGGAGAGAACCAGCTGCAAATGAGCTTCCAGACAAGCATAAAAAAAATACAGGGCTTCCGTTGGGTTTTTAGGCGGTGAAATGGCCGTGGCCAAGAGAGGACACAGCAAGCGTGGACTGCTGTGGTCTTAAGATGAGGGGTAGAGAAGATTTGGGGGAATGCACTGTGGGGGGTGTGGTTGTCAAGTGAGTGGTTTCCTTCCAAATTGTAGTCCCGTTTCCCCATCCTTGTCTGTGAGAGCCCGGGCGTTGTGGACAATCTGGCTGCAAAGCTCAACACGGGGCTCCTAGCTGTTGTGGCGCTGTAAACTGAGAAGCCGCCGTGTGTTTAGTAACAGTTACAGCATGCCACAGTAATTTTGTTATGAGCAGATTGTGAAAATTGAGGCTTCGATTTTGTACATCATTTCATAACTCTTTCCTTCTTTTGATAATTTATTTTTACTGAAAGAGAAGAGAGAGCGAGAGAGCAGGCATAGGTGTGAAGTTTAGACAAACTTTCAGAAGTTGGCATCTCTCCTTCCACCATGTGCACTCCATGGGCGGAAGTCAGGTCTCCATGCTTTTGGACAGTTATCTTTACCCTCTGAGCCATATCATGGGCCCTCCCTCCCCCCTTCCTGCCTCCCTCCCCCCTTCCTCCCTCCTTCTTCCTCCCTCTCTCCCTCCCTCCCTTCTTTCCTCCTCCCTTCCTTCCCTCTTACCTTCCTTCCTTCCCTTCTCCCTTCCTTCTTCCTTTTCTTCCTTCCTTCCTTTTATGCTTCCTCCTTCCTCCCTCTCTCCTTCTCTTCCTCCCTCCCTCCTTTTTTCTTCCCTCTCTCTTCACTATCTTTCTCTCTCTTCTCTCTACCTTTTTCTTTTTTCTCACTCTACCTTTCTCTTTTTCCTTCCTTCCTTCCTTCCTTCCTTCCTTCCTTCCTCTTCCTTCCTTCCTTCCTTCCTTCCTCCCTCCCCTTTCTCTTTCTTTCTTTCTTTCTTTCTTTCTTTCTTTCTTTCTTTCTTTCTTTCTTTCTTTCTTCTTTCTTTCCTTTCCTTCCTTCCTTCCTTCCTTCTTCCTTCCTTCCTTCCTTCCTTCCTTCCTTCCTTCCTTCCTTCCTTCTTTCCTTCCTTCCTCCTTCCTTTTTCTCTTTCTTTCTTTCAACCTGGAGCCCCAAGCGCTGTCCCACTAAGCTACACCGCTAGCCCGTAACTTCATTTTTACTACTTGCTTGCTCGCCCCGCCCATCTCCCTGAGCCCTGTGCTGGTGCCACACCATCACCTTTTCTCTCTCCCTCACCCTCCGAGTTCATCATGTAGGTCTGTCTCAGTTTCTTTACCATCTTTGTGATTTTTGTACTGTGACAGAAACAACCTAAGGAAGAAGGGTTTATTTGCTTGCAACTCCAGGTTCCAGTCGATGGGACAGAAAGTCACAGCGACGGAGCTTGAGAGAACTGGTCACAGCACATTGCGAGCATCGAGCAACGAACGAGTGCACGCACCACTTAGCTTCCTTTGTCTTTATGTGGCTCTGGGGGAACACGAATGCAAAGCACAATGGGAAATATAAGTATTAGGGTGGCATCACCCCATCACCACTACCATCAATACCACTAGCACCACCGCTGTCATCACCATGGTCCTTAGAACCATCATACATCACCGTTCTCATCTATCATGCCACTTAGACATAGATGTCAATGTGGCAATTGGGAACTGAGCCTGTAGACATGCCTATGGAGAATTATTTAGTTAAGGCAGGCCCTGAGCAAGCCTGGAGAAATTATCTAATTGATGTGGGAGGCTCAGTCCATGGGGGGTGGGACCATTCCTCAGACAGGTGACTAGGTGGGAGAGGTCAGGATCAGGTACTTTGGCTACCATCACCTCCACCATTACCATCACCCAGCTCTAGCATATCCAGCATTATCTCCACCATCATTATAACTACCACTACTATCACTATCACCTACGCCATCATTATAATTACTACTACCATCATCATCTCCACAATCATTATAACTACCACTACCATCACCATCATCTCCACTATCATCATAACTACCACTACCATCATCATTATCATCTCCACCATCATTATAACTACCACTGCCATCAACATCACCTACACCATCATTATAACTACTACTACCATCATCATCTCCACAATCATTATAACTACCACTACCATCACCATCATCATCTCTACCATCATTATAACTACCACTACCATCACCATCATCATCTACACCAGCATTATAACTACCACTACCGTCACCATCATCATCTCCACCATCATTATAACTACCACTACCATCACCATCATCATAATTACCACTACCATCACCATCATCATCTCCACCATCATCATCTCCACCATCATTGCAACTACCACCACCATCACCATGCTCATCTCCACCATCATTATAACTACTACTACCATCTCCATCATCATCTTCATCATCATTATAATCACTATCATCAGCATCGTTATCACAGCCATGATTACAACTACCACTATCGCCATCTCCACCATTACTATATCATCTCTATCATCATCATTATAACTACTACCATCACCATCTCCACCATTATTATAACCACCAATACCATTACCATCATCATCTTCATTGTCATTATAACTATCACTAGCAACATGGTCATCATTTCCACCATCATTGTAACCATCACTATCACCACCATCATCATCTCTAGCATCACTCTATCATTATAGCCACCAGCAGCATCATCCCCACTGTCACTACAACCATCACTAGCATCTCCATTATCTCCACCATCACTGCAATTACCAGTACTATGACCACTACCATCACTATCTCGATGGTCACCTCGCCTCCACTAGCATGCACCACTGTTACTGGCATGTGCCAATCACTTGCGATACTCAGAGACAGTCCTAACAGAGATCTTTTTTTTTGCATTTTCTATGTAATCTTTTTAACCAATGAAGCAGGCACTGTCAGGGCTCGCAATTTACCAATGAGTAAATGGAAGTGAAAATGTGTCCAACTTTATACTTCTATGTAGTGCCAGAATTCTAACTCAGGTCTGCTTGGCTCATAAACTCAGCCTCTAATCAGCCTTTCCCAAGTCTGAAAAATGAGACCAAATGTTCAGCTTTATCATTTGTGTTACTGTGTGTCAGGGATGTCTTGATACAGATGCCACCTGTAACTGATTAGGAAGGATCAATGGCCTGGTGACCGAGACGGCCCCTTGGCCCTGGTTCTAGGCTCAGCAGTCTTGTGAGTCAGGAGTAGATGAAGCCAATGGACTTGCCAAGATGGCTTTCATCTTATTATTCTTCGTCTCTGCCTTGTCTCCCTGGTGGTGCCCTCTATCCTGAGCACTGGTGAGCCTGTGCGTTTCCACTGTGTCATGCACCTCCTCGCTGCTGAGTGGTGGTGTTCTTCGCCTGCTAAAACAATACCATTTTCTCTCTGCAAACTCTACATGCTGGCAGAAAACCCGGCCTCACCCAGAGGTCGCCATGAGCCCGGCTTCCCGCAGGGAGGGAGCATGTGGCCAAGTGAACGGTTTTGCCTTTCTTAGGGAGAAAGATTCTGCAGATTTTTCAAGTAGGCAATTCTGCCGGTCGGCTGAGCAGTTTTCAAGTCCTTGTAGAAAACTAAAAGGAAAGAGGAGGAAAAAACCTTCTGCTGCCTTCTGTTCTCAGATCTAGAGAGCCATGAAGGGAAGGCAGAGCTGCTTCTGCCTGTCCAGCCCCTCGCCTTCTCGCGTATCTACCCTGTTGCTGTCTGTCTTGCTTCAGATGTGAGTCAGTCCCTGCAGGCTCATGGGTTTGAATCCTTAACTGATTTTAATGTTGGGAAGGTGGAGCCTTGCTGGAGGAAGGCAGGGGCGGACCTCAAGGTTTCTGTAGTCAGCTCTGTCTGTTCTGCAGTTTGATTCTTGCTCTGTCTCCATGATGATCGCTGTGGCTTGAGTTGCATTCTAGCTTTTGCCGCCCATCATGCCTTTTCTGCCACAATGCACCATATCCCCTCTGGTACACTAAGCCATATAAATCTCCTTTCTCTCCCTTATGCTGGTTGTACAAATGTTACTCACAACCTTTCATGCCTTTGTGCCAAACTGGGAGAGCTCTGAAGCGTCAGGCCCTGTAGACTGAGTGGCTTTCAGCCCCTCAGCTTTGCCAGCATACACTACCACCTAGGACTATCTAGCCCATGTGATGTAAGCCAACCCAATCCTGTCACTAATATATATTCACTCTATCATTTCTGCTGATCTTGTACTAGACCCAACTAGTATACCTTGATATACTAGCTAACATAAGACACATTGTGGTGGGATCAGCTGTTTCTCCTTCTCTCATACTCTGCGCATTTATATGAGTCTAATTAGTCAATATTTTACAATGTTTGGTCTTTACAGCATCCTTTGAGGTCAGAACTATTTTCTTTGTTTTAGAAATGAGGAAATTAAGGCCTGGAACAATTGAATGACTTATGGAAGGTTATTCAAGCTTGTTAGATGAGGTTATATCTTATGCCTTGGCTCACAGGTAAACTAGGTCTGCAGATAGTAGAGCACCTCTCTCGTAGCAGGACTGAGACTAAACTCAGGGTCGCACCTTGTCTGCTTCTCCATGTGTCATTCTCCCATCCATGCTGGCTGAAAGTTAAAATGAGTGAGATCTTCATTTGAAAAAAAAATTTGTGTTTGTGTATGTGGTATATGTTTGTGTGTGGTTATGTTTGCACATGGGTACACATGTCTTTGAAAGTCAGAGGTTGATTTCTTGGGACAGATCTTTCACTGAACCTGGAGTTAGGCTAGCTGAATAGTGAATTCCAGAAATTTCTCTGTCTCTACCTCCCCAGCACTGGAATAACAGGCATGCACTGCCATACTTGACTGCTAGGGATCTGAACCCAAGTCCTAATGATTGTGTGGCAAACACATTACCAGTTGAGCCATCTCTCCAGTTCCCAAATGGATGACTTCCAAGATCCTTAGAATTCAAATATTTGTACAAATCAAGGAAATGTAAAATGTAGGTATCATCTTAAATATATTTGGAATTCTTTTTTCAGGGAATAGTTTGATCTTTCCAGAAATGAATTTCAATGGTAAGCTACTATCATTCAGTGGACATAACAAAGAAAAGAGATGGTGGTGATTAATCTTACTTACCTTGTACTCATAAAGAAAATTCTTTAGGGCATGCATATGCCATTATGTGATTTAGAATATAATCCCCATCATAGACTTAAATTGCAATGAAAAATAATTAAAGTTAGGGAAGGTTGATACAATGTAATAAACCATGTGACTGAAATGGAATACTAAGGAACTCTTAACACCATCATTCATTGTTGGAAGTCGATAATTACATTCAAGTTGGAATCATGTGAGAGACCGACATCTTAAGAGACTTCCTTGCTTTCCCTTCTTTAGCCTAGTTTAGTGATCCTTATAATTATGACCTAGAATTTTAGAATATATCTAGGTCTATCTATATATTTAGAATATACATAGAATAGAGCTAAAATATATACATGATATATATATATATTATAATGGGTGAATAGGCTTTTTTTAAAAAAATGATTTTTGGATTATGTGAAGTCCTCTCCTTTAACTATATATATAGGCTTTGAAACTTAACACTGGAAAAGATGCACAGTCCCTTCAAATTTACTGTCACATTGATTTGCAAATTCACTAACATAACAACCACGGAAAGAATGGTCAGTAGCCCTGAGAAATATTCAATAGGTTGTTTGGGGGTTTCATAGAAGTCTGCTCATAGGAATCTTGACAACATCTGTCAGAGAATTCAAAGGCGTTATATTTAGAGTTTTAAAAGTTTGATTTTCCATCCAATCAACTGGCCATCTTCAAACGATCATGGATCATTAAGCATATGTTACTTCTTTGATGATGATTTCTTGGTCTCAATTGCCTCTCCCGTGCTGGCCCTTCACTTAAAAGTCTATAAAGTGATTATTTTCATATGACTTCCTTCAAAGTATCTTTCAAGTGAGGATCTTGCCTGTCAGTGTTGTAACCCCGATTCTTAGTAGAGGCTTCTAACTCATACCATTTGTTCAGTAATCGCCGATTGAATCAATTAGTCCATGTTCTTCTTCATTCTTTTATCTATTTGTTGTTTTATAACAAAGCTTTATGTATCCCAGTGAAACTTATGACTCTTTATTAAATGCAAGGTCTGAGGCTAATTCTCACCTCCTGGATAAAGCCTAACTTAACCTCTGTCCACTTGTAATATTCTTTTGCTAATCAATGTCCGCTGTCAGCAAAATGGATCCGTGCACCTTTCCAGCCACGAGCCTTTTGCCTTCTCTCTCTCTCTTTCTCCTTTTCCTCCAATTTCTCCTTACTGACTTTTGCCATTAGTTTCACATGCTAGTTGTGAACTATGAATGTATCCAGCTTCCTCTGGGCTCTGCTATAAAATAACTGGATGAGGACTTTTTTTTGTGATAAACCAGCCAGTTGAAATGCCTCTTGTGGGGCATGAGTCATGAGGATAGGCAGAGGGTGGCAGGTCAGCACACGTGCCTTAAGTCAGGACAGCTGATGCCCTAGGCCTTCTCTCAGTTGTGTGAAATCATGGATACACTCATAGACATCCTTGCTTGATGGAGTGGGTGTGACTAATTCTCTTTGCCTCTCAAATTGCATGGAATTCGGGTAGATGTGTAGCAATCTTTAGCAACCCATTAGAATGTAATTTGAATAGTATTTTTCTTAAAAAATTTCCCGGACCATTTAATGAGAAGAAAACCTTATTTGTCCCTGAAGTTAAAAAAAAAAGATGAAAAATTGACTAAGTCAAACCAAACACACCCCTGAAATCTGTGGCTGAAATGATACATAGTTTAAAATCAGAACAAATCTTTGCATGGATTTGAGAGGTGGTCATGGAATTGGATAGAGTGACAAGTCATTGGACATAGACGTTGGGCAGCATTTCTCAACAGAAATTTTTACGTGAGTTACTCTTCATGGGTGCTGATAAAATCATCATCAAACAGCTTAAAGGAACAAGGGGTTTTTATTTTTGTCTTATGATTCCTGGTATGGTTGTTTTTCCAACTTAGCAGGAGAGTGCATACCGACACGGGGAGCCCAGGGAAGTGGCCACATAATATTCACATAATAGCTGGGACAGGGAGAATTCTCACTTGCCAGAACACCATGTCTGGCCAAGTATACAGGGAATGCCAACTTCCTCAATTAGCACTCTGTATTTTATTCACTTGTCCAGGGCCTAGTCCTGCCCATCATGGGCTGGGCCTTCCCCATCAATTAGGCAATCTAATCTCCTGTCGGTTCTGCTCTGGGCTTAACTCAACTACTAATTCTCTACAAATGTGCCCAGAGCTCAAACCCTCAACCATCAAGTTGATAACTGTATCTAACTATGACCGGTACTGATACCTTCATCTTATTATGACCAGTACCCTCTTATAAAAGAAATTATGGTCAAGTTATACTTTCAAATCTGCATTATGCTAGTGTTTGATTTTAACTTAGCACTGTGTTATAATATTTAATGTGCTTTGTTATAGCACTGTTCTCCATTTGATCCCTTCATCTCCTCACTTAATGCTTTACATTACTGAGCAGTTCAAATTGCCCTACTAAGGACATTAGAAGTCTATAGCTAATTCTGACTGAGAATCTCAAGGCATTTGCTATAGGAAGATGGGCACCAATCCTTGACATGCTAAGTAAGATTTGGTATTTATTTACAAGCACAATGCACTTGTATTACTCAGATTTCTTGATCAAGTGTTTTAAATGACTGCTCTGGCACAATCATCTTGTATGGGATTTATTATTATTAATGGCAGCTATGAGTTTTGACCAAACAAAATATTTCTCTTCCCAATAGCTTGAGAAAGGAACCTGCTAATTTTTGTAACATGTGAAGTGACTAAAGAAATAGAACATGGTGAGGGTGGAGAAGGGGAGTAATTTTTTTCTTCAAGGGAAAGATTAAGCCAAACCCAGAATTCTTTGTGAACATTCTTCAGTGCCTAATATAGTGCTGGGTTTGTAGGTGGTAATTAGAAAATATGTTTAGAACAAGAATTGAAGTTTTCTGTGCAGACAGAGACTTAAGGGCTAGTCTCACTACATTGGAGGGAGATGGTGAGATAGCAGAGGTCTGGAGGAAAGAGGATATGAACAGACTGGCTTTCAGGTGGCATCTCTGCTTCTTGTCATGAGACCTTGGAAGAATCATCTAAATCTCTGTGCTTCAGTGTGTCGCTGTAAAAGGAGGACTTCTGATGACTTTACTATTGATAAGGGTTTAGAGATAACCATGTGTAAAGTGCTTGGCTACCAGCTCTTAGTAAGTGGGCGCTCCTATTATTATTGGGTAACAGCAGAATGGCAATATTAACTTCAGAGCACTTATTAGGGAGGGGCTTCCCGAGCTAACTCTCTTTTAAATCTCCGCCACAGGGTCTGGCTTTCCCCCTAGTTTCTGAAGCATGCAGTTTTGGTCATTTCCTTTTCAGTAATACCCACAGACCCTAAGTTCTGCTGACCCCAAAGTGCCTTGGTCACAGGAGAATTAATGGGACATTTGGCCCCAAACTCCAAATGGAGATCTTCCAAGGACAGAACATTCTAGAATCCATAGCGCTTTGTATCTTCTTCTCAGAGTGGGTAGGGTCAAACTAAAGCTAGAGGGCAAGTTGTCTGAGGATACCTAGACTGAGGCGCCTTTTAAAAACTGTGTGTGCTGGAAATCAAGGTTGGAATCAAATTTAGATTTCTCTGGATAAGCCAGCTGATCTTATTAGCAGCACAGCTAAATTGAAAAAGAAACCAACAAACAAGAAACAAATTCAGCAGGTTGAAAAAGTAATACTTTTGAAACTTCACTTAATATTTTTATGTTATTAATTCTATCAGCTATGGCTACAGGGAGAGCAGCTGCCCCACTTTCTATGTGACCCCCCTGCTTGTGAGTGCAGCTCTTGACATACAGAGACCGTGCAAAGAATTTTCTATTAAATTCCCTGGGGTTTCAGTGGAATGTTTTTCTGATTTTTTTTTTTTTTTTTGGTTCCAAGGCCAGCGCTTTAATTCATCTTCGGATCTGCAGAAATCACGGAACCTAAGAACTGGCACAGGGAAGGTCATGAATGAATGTTTCTCAAATAAATAAATGCAAGAACAAACTAATGAAGATAAGGGTGAAGTCCTGGGATGAACAGTCCACTCCAGGCCAGTGTTCTGGTCTCACTTCTGTTGCTCGCTTGCTGTGTGATCTAGATAATCATTCGCGCCTTTGGAGACAAGCCCTTGTCGCTGTAAGGCAGGGCAGTGTGGACCTCCTACCCTCCTAGGATTGCTCTGCTTGCTTTGCAAGACTGGTGTCCAGAGTTGATAAGAGAAGGCCAGAGCATTCTACACACAGATGAGGCGCTTTCTATGACAGTGTGATGAAAATGTCAGCTCTTTGTCATTGCTTAATGACAAAGAGCTGGTCTGAGATGTCAACTAAGCTAGAAGAGCTAACATTCTCGCTGAAATCAGGCTTTAATAGTGATGATATTGATAACATTTTCCTTCTACTGAGCAGTTATTATATGCCAGATTCTGTACTAGACTGTTTTATTATTATTATTATTATTATTGCTGAAATCAAATCCAGGGCATTTACTGCTCATGCTGTGTTGCTGAGCTATGTCCCTAAGCTTTGATATTGTTTTAAAACTTCATGGCAGTCATGTCACACATGATTATCATCATTATCATCTTTAGTTTAAATGTTTTATTTATTTATTAGAGAAAGAGAGAGAGGCCATGGCACTGGAGGTCAAAGGACAACTTTCAGAAGTCAGTTCTCTCCTTCATCATGTGGCTGTCCAAGGATCGAACTCTGGTCCCAAGGGTTGTGTCGGGCACCTTACCCTGTGAGCGCTCTTGGTGGACCTAGCATCATCTTCGCTTTAGAGAAGACAGAGGCTTGGCCACGTTCATTGCTGTGGCACCAGAAGTCATATTCTCTCTACTATGTCATTGTCTAAAATATTTTAATATGTATCAAATTCCTCTGTAGTACAAGTTTCTTAGATCTATTGAATTCTCAGCATAGCCAAGGAAGGATAGTGTACAGACACCAGAACAGAGGCACAGGGAGCCTAGGCAAATACACCTGTCTGATCCCAAAGCACGTGTTTACAGCACAATGCTAGGATCGGGGACACTTTTTTAATGATTACGTAACACAGAGAAACAACAGCGAGACAGTGCAATTTACTCCTCCTAGCAGATGGTGTTTGCTTTGCAGAAAGAAGTTAAGAAATAGCAAAGTTAGTTAACCACAGAGCACTTAGTGGGTGGTACTTGCCCCTAACCTTTTTTTTTTTAAACTTGATTTACTAATTGTGTGTGTGTGTGTGTGTGTGTGTGTGTGTGTGTGTATCAGAGGGCACTATTTGTCCCTGTGGAGGAGCTAGGGTGACTTGAATCATCTTGAATTGCTTCTATCTCCTTTTTGCTTTGCTATGGGATTTTCCAGGCTCCACCCATCAGAGCCAGAATCAGACTAGTCATTTCTACCTGGCATTTTTATGTGGGACCTGAACTCAGGACCTTCTGCATTTGAGGTAGAGTTTTAACCTCTGAGCCATTTTTCTAGCTCGGTTGCTCCTAATTTTTGCACAGTCTTCCCATATTCAGGGAATGACTCTGTTAAGAATCTCTTTAATGACACAGAGCTCTAACTCAGATTTTCTTCAGGTCCATTATGCACCCCATATCTCTGACAATCACATGCTATCTGAGAACACAGTAATACCTTAGCAGGGAGGGGCCTCTATGCTTCCTTCCTTTCTTCTTCACTCTTTCCTGCTCCCTCCCTCCCTTTTTTCCTTCCTTCTTTCCCTCCCTCCTTTCCTTTCTTCTCTCTTTCTTTCTTTGAACTTTGCCAGTAAGATTATAAATCATATGAAGTGGTTTTGATTTAATATACTTGTGTGAAGTTTTGAATTATGCTTTCTGGTTTCTACAAAAAGGTGACGTTGTATAGTTTCAGATTAATGCCTGATGACCTAGTAAGGATCCCCAAATAATAATAACTGATTGTTTTTTGTTCATCGTTTTTAGTCAAAGTCCCTTAAATTCATCAAATTTTGGAAACATTCATATTGCTGGTGTCTTAAATTAAGGCTGTGTACTGAAGTGGTGAGATTCAAAATCAAGTGCCATCTGAACTACAAGAGCCAGTTCACTATTGAGTAACCTTGTAACATTATTTATTTATTTATTTATTTATTTATTTATTTATTTATTTCCTAGTTACACAACCTCAATGGGTAGGTACCCTCACCCCCCCTCCTCCTTTGCCTCTCTTTCACCCTGCTGTCGCCCATCTCACTCTCCCCCTCATCCCTCTCCTCCCCCCTTTCTTCCCTCCCTCTCCTCTCTTGGTGTTTCCTGCCTGCTCCCTCCCAGCCTCCAGACATCTGCTTATGTGGGCACTGAATTTCCCTTTGAGTCGTCTACAACTAGTGAGGGTTCAGGACTCTGTAGCATATCTTGGGGCCCCTTATCGAACTGCCCACTGATATGGGAGCTCTGTTTTATCTGTCTAACCCCTTGCCTCTAAGGATCCTACTGCCTGAAGCCATCTCCCCTGAGATTGGTGCTAGTCTATGGGGTGTTGTTGACATATCAGCCATTGTGTGGGTCAGGCAAGGTCAAATCACATTGCAGCAATATCCTGGCTTGCACAGCCCAGACTTGAGTGGGTATATTGTCCATGGGTGGTCCTTCCCACCTTGAGGCTCTACAGTCTTGCCGCCCCCTCCTTCAAAAGTTTCTGAGCTTTTTGGATGGGGAAAGATTTGGCTGGTCTGGTTCCAGGTGAACATTGTAGGGTCTTTGGTGTTCTGAATTATGGTTGTTGAGGAGCAACCGTGTAATCTTAAGAATCAATATTAATGAACAGAACTCCAAAAAATCTACTAACTTCTTAGAGCTCTACCTCCCTCTCTCCCTCCTTTCATCCTTACTTCAGTATCTGTAGAGGTTGCCCTGGGCAGAGCCTGCTCTGGGTCTCAGCTAGAAGTGCCAAGAGTCACAAAGATTTACTCATTCGGCCCGGGACCCTACTACAGAAGACCTCATCTGTTACGCTAATCGCTCCAAACTTCTGTGAACTATCTTATGTCTTTTCACAAAATAAACATCCAAATATTCATTTCTGATGAGTAAAACCAAAGTGAAAGCCAGGTGGGGTGTCAGAGAATTGCCACCCAGGCACTTAGGGGACCGAGGCAGGATTGCTATGAGTTTGAGGTCAGCCTGGGAGACATAGAGAGAGAAAACCTGTTTCAAAGTTCTTCCCCTAATTTTTTTTTTTTTTGGAAGACAAAGTACTTCTTGCATTTATTGAAGTTCATTTCAGAATGGAGGAAATTTGGAACCAATGAACATTTAAAAATGTCTCCAAAGAAGAATAAAGATGTTGAATTTAGATTGACTTTTACTGTTTACATTCTGAGCAGAACACACGTCAAATTTATATGGACATTGTTGAAGAAACACCATAAGTCCTCAAAATTTCATGTTGTAGATCATTTTTGCAACAATAGTTGTTATTATTTTGGGACCAATCTAAACACATGTTCTATAAAAGTACAAATAATAAAACATCAAAGAATTTTATGTTGCTACTGAAAAGTTGATAATCCTGTAGCATCTGTTTTTCTTTTTCTTTCTTTTTCTTTATTTTTAAATTTTTTATGTTTTAGTTTTACAAGCATATTGAGTAATAATCCCTGGCTCCCTCCATCCCCTTCCCTTCCATCCCTCTTCCCTCCTCAATCCATTCTGCTCCCTTCACCCTCCTGCCTGCCCACTTCTATGGACCCCAGGGTTCCCTCTGGCTTGTCTACTTTTTTGGGGTTTCTGGCCTCGTGGCATACTAAGTTGCTCCTCCTTGGGCCGCCCCACTGATAGAGGTATTTGCCTTCACTCATCCAGCTCGAGTCCCTAAGGTTTCCACTGTATGTTCTTATCTCTCTTCAGTTCCTCTTAGTCTATGGGGGCATGTTGGTATGTTAGTCATTATGCAGGTCTGGTAAGGAGAAGTCTCATTTCAGCAGGTTAATTTTTTTTTTAAGTAAAGTGAAACATATGGGAGAAAAATCCCCTCCTGGTTAAAGTAGCAACTTTTGTTTCTTGTTATAGAAACTGCCTACCCTAGCATCGCAGAGTTCAGTCAATAGAAGGTCTCAGTCACTTTGGAAGGCATTTGCCTAAGGTGTGCTCCGAGAGAGACTTTAGGTGACACCTCTCCTCTCTCCTGGACATGATAACAAGGGAGGCCCAAGTTCTCTGTAACCCAGAGTGCACCTGATGACCCCGGGTTCCAGCTTTTGACTGTTAAAGTTTTAAGGATTTTACTTGCTGGTAACGTCATTGGTGATTTGAGATCAGCTGTCCTAGAAATATTCATAACCCAGGAATGGACAAATGCTAAACCTCAAGGCTCACCTCTCCCTGTTCAATCTTGACCTGCACATCAGTGGGCTGATAGTCTCTACTTTCATGCCTTTCGTTCAGACTTCCGGTAGTAACTAGTAAAGCATCCATGGAAATGGGATTATTTAGGAGGGAGGGGCTGGAGACAGGTGGGAACAGAGAGGGAAAGTCACATAACAGCAAAGAGATCCTTTAGGGACATTAAGGTGGGAATAGGGAGACTGAGATAGGATTTCAAGGAAGGACCCCCCCCCCTTCACTACCCTGATGATTGACTACATCAGCAGCAAAGGCTCCCGAGAAATGGACTTTCCAGGTGAAGCCTTTGGACCCCCTCGACTGGCCTGGCTGTGCTTTTTTGCCCCTGATCCACACTTCCTGAGGAGATCGCCAGAGTTTTTCAGGGTCATTAAACATCTAGGGCTAGTGTTGATATATTCAGCACATGGTAGTCACTTGCTGAACCTCACAGTGAAGGCACAGAAAGGAAGGGTATGAGATGTGTCAAGACGGTCTCAAAGAAATCACTTCTCTGTCTACTTGCTTATTGAATCTATCTCATATCACATCTTTTGTCTGCTAGATCACTAGGATTGCATTGACGAAATCTGGCCTTACTCCAGTGGTGTGTGTGTGTGTGTGTGTGTGTGTGTGTGTGTGTGTGTGTGTGTGTGTTATTGAAATGCCTTCCAAAAGGCTCACCTCGACAGGCACTTCTGTTCATCATGTGACTTTTTCTTTGTTTGCTTACAGTTGAGAAAGCTGTGGAGAAGAGCCTGTACCTCAAAATTCCACAGCACCAAGTAAAGCAGAGCCAAGGAACATGTGGACAACAGCGACGAGCAGAATTCTAGCCAATGTCCCCTATAATTAGGAAAATTTCTTTCTTATGCTCACCTCTGGGACATCTCTAGCAAACAGTGCTGGTCCCCCATGGTCATGTCCGGACGTTGTCTGTTCTGGCCGGTCCTGAGGTGCCGTCTTACATGAGCGCTTGCCTTGTTGTTTGGGCTGAGTAATCACTGCCACATGGTTTTGCAGAGGTCTCGACGTGCCTGCAGGGCTCTAGCCCTGCTTTTAAAACCAGAGCTCCAACTGAAGCCAGGCTGAAAGGGACATGACACGCTTAGCAACCCTCCGGATCCTTTTACGGGATTCTCTGACTCAGAATTCGGAGACAGGATGTGATCTCAGCTCCTCGCATACCTTCCACGCACATGGGCATGGTCGCATGCTTCCTCTGGTTTAATTGGGGTGGGAAGAAATTCTAACCATGTGTGTATAGAAGACCAAGAGAGTCTCTTAGTGGGGTTAAGGGTGGATCTTGAAGAGCCCCTGGGGAGCCCCTTGGGCGCTTTCTTCTCTGAGTCATAGTCTACTCAAGAATGTCTGTAGAATCCCAAGGGTCTCCCCACCATCTGTATTTCTTCTTCTCCCTACCTGCTTGGAGATGCTGGAGATACCATCCACGGCTACCATCCATTGTTAATTCGTCTCCTTTTCCCATCCATCCTGGTCCATCGGTTTACACATCTCTCCCCATCTCTCTCCATTACTTCTCTGATATCTGTCCATTTCCTTGTAGTTCGTCCCACATATCTGGTCAGTTTCTCCAACCCAAGGGTGAAACATATCCTTTCTGGAAAGACCTGTAGTTCCACTAGGACCCTCTTGTTACTCCCATCATTATCTTCATCTCTTCAGGACTTCTTGCTTATTATTTCATTCATACTCATAGTAACCTACAATGTAGGTGCTGTTATCAACCACTTCACAGATGATAAAAGTGAGGATCAAAGAGATGAAGTCACCTGTCTAAAACCCTCATGAGTATTATGCTTCAGATATATCTGATATTGAAACCAGGACTCTTAATTACAGTAATACACAGTCTCCCTGGCCCAATCTCCTGTTGCTTGGTTTCTTTTCTTTTATTCTCCAAAGTGTATGAGTGTGCATGTGTGAGCGTGCGTGCGTGTGTTAGACTTTCATCTTTGGGGATTTGAATTATCAAAGACTAGGAGAGATGTTACTTTTTACACATACACACACGCACACACACATGCACGCACGCATGCCTGCGCGTGTGCACCTGTCAAAAAGAAAAAAAAAGTTTCAGTACGATGTCAGAAGCAGAAACTGTTTAAAGAACGTTTCAAGCAAACCGGTTGGCTGGAGCGCTTGCCAGTGTTTCCCTGTGGTCGCGGCGTGGGAAATGCAGGAGGTGCTGGTGATACGGGGGTAGAGTAAACCCTCATTGGGGTTTATGTGAATGGGTGGCTGAGTGGAAGGGTGTCAGGATGAGGAAAGCTGAATCTGAATCAGAGAGTCTCTGGCACATGGAAGAAGCTTCGCAACAAAGGAAAAAACCAAGACCCAGCCTGGACTGGTGCTGACAAGCTGGTCTTTAAAGATTACAACACAGGTGCTTGGAGCTGTGAGTCACAGGGGAAGAGAAAGCTGACTGTTTGAGGAGAATGCGAGCATCCACCCAGCGCCCCTCGACCCCTCTTTGCTCACTGAGCTCTGCGGAGCAGTGGCCTCTTGTGTTTGGCACCATAGAGCTCCGGGCTTTGAAAGCCGTGATTATAACAGTGGGGGAAGCACCAGTTTCATCAGGCTTCCTGGTGCACAATATTATCTAGATCGGTGCTTTTCAGACTTTAATGCGCATATGAATCACTTTAGCCTCTTGTTAAAAGGCTGCTTCTAATTTAATAGGGCTTGGGTGGAGCCTAAGGCCTTGTCCTTCTAACACATCTTGCATCACCAGGTGCTGTTGCCACTGCTGTCCTGAGCAGCTCTGAGGAACGAAGTTCTAGATGGTTCTTGGGAAAGCACTAGAGAATGCAAAAGGAAGCCTTCTCCTCTGACCCCTCATGCCACAGGCCAGCTTTGCAATGAGGGACCAAGGGGGACTCCCAGATGCTTCATGGGGGGGGGGGAGGTTAGATTTGGCGGTCAAGGAGTTATGGTTAAGAAAAAAAGTGAAAAAGCTTTTAAGACTCAGGGTTCCTGCTGATTTGCACCTAACATCTATGCATCCTGAGTCACGTGGGGATTCAGGCTCATTCCCAGGATCTAGTACATCCATAAATGCCACAAAGCGGAATGAGAGAAGGGCAGAGGCTAGTGGAATAGTACATGCTTACACTCCATCTTCCCCAAGTTACTTCACACTCAGGATGAAGCACAAAGCCACAAAGAACTCAAACGAAAAGCTTTCCTGAGGATCAGACATCAGCTCTTATGCAGCCGCTCATAGCCCATTTGCGCTTTCTGGTTTTTTTCCATGAAAGAGTGGAATAGTTTATTGTCAACATAGACAGAGCAATGTGATATCTCACCTTTTGTAAGACTTTACAGTCTACAATGCCCGCTGTAAGGAGAATTTTATTGAGCCATAACTCCCATACCATAAAATTCACCCTTTAAAAGTGGTATTTGTACTTATTTTACAACCTCCTTTACACAGCTTGGCTCCTATGGTGGATGGGAAAAAGCAAGTTAAAGGAGGTTTGGAGAGAACAAAAGGCAGAGATGGGTAGGGAAGGGGCAAGAGGACACTCGTGATAAAAGATGAGATAAACAATATTAACGGGAGCCCAGCCATGTCTGTTGCTCTGTGATTTCCATCAGAGATCTCAGCAGGTTGTTTAGTTTTTTTTTTGTTGTTGTTTACTGGAAACCCTTTTCCGAGATGCTTCAACACACCCCGAGAGGACACTGTGCACGAGAGTGTCCATGAGCTGTCACCCAATGGCTCTTGCGCCCAGTGGACTCTGATATGAAGGCAGGAATGCTCCTTACGGTGACAGCAATCACTTCTTAACATATGCTTTAGGTACTCTAGGGAGTGTATCTTCAGCTCTGGCCATGGTAAGTCACCCAAGGGGATTCCACAGCGAGGAGGTTTTATGGGGTGGGCTGAGTAATGCCCAGGGCCAGCAAGTGAGGGTGGCCAGGGGTCCGAGGCACGCTGTCTGTGAATGTGTCCATTTCTTGCATTTTTAATCTGGCTAGCTCTCCTACTCATAAAACTTAAAATCTCTCAGGATGGTCCTGCCTCTGAGATGCAAAGGGAGCACCCATAGATATATTTTTTTTCTGTCAGATTTTGGTTTAAAAATCTGAAACTCATTTGCTTCTGTGACGCCCGGTGGTTCCAGGTGCAAACACACAGACCATGTGAAGCCATGATGGCGCTGTCTAGAACTCTTAGGATTCGGTTAGATCACGTTATTTCCTTTCTTTCATTTTTGAGTCAGAGTCTCTTTATGCAGCCCAGCCTGGTCCCCCACAAGTGATCTCCCTACCTTGGTCCTCTGAGGACCGGGATTATAGGTGTGTAGCACCACCAAATCAAACAAGGACCACATTCTCTAGTTTCTTTCTTTGAGGGCTTATACGCTTGCAATAGTAGAGAAGCAGTTTCTGAGCTTTAGTCTCCTTGCCTAGTAACACAAATAACAATTCTTGTCCTGGATATCCTGCAGGGTAGCATGAAGTCTAGCAAAATTTTTTTAAAAACCAGGCAAAATGCATTGAGAGTTCATAATATTTTAGGTGCCATGTATATGGTATCACAGATTATCTCATTCCTTACAGTGATACTTGGAAGATGCTGTGGTTTAAATGTGGGCCACTTCCTCATAGGCTCATGTATTTATTTGCATGGTGTTAATGTCTGGGAAAGTTGTATCAGTTTTAGGAGGTGGAGACTTGCTGGAGAGAGGCACATCGTGGGGTTGGGGGGGAGGATTGAGGTTTGGTGGCCCTGTCTTCTTCCCTTTTAACTTCATCTTGCTCTCTACTTAATGGTTGCTGCAGGGACCTGAACCTGCCTCTTGCTTCTGTCCCCAGCCGTGCCTTCTGCTATATGATTCCCACCATAATGGAACTATATCCTTTCTGGAACCATGAGCCAAATAAATCTCCCTTTCTCCCTGAAGATGTGTATGAGTGCAGTCTCACAGCAACAAGAGAAGAATGACTTCAGCTAAAGTCAAACTTTTGATTATCTCCATCCCAGAGATAAGAGACCTTTGGCTCAGAGAAGTGACTGGCAAAAGATTGCCATGGTAAGAAAAGGTAAAGGTGGAATGTTATGCCAAGTATTTTGATTGTAGAATTGAAGTGAGATAATGCTCTCTGTGCCAAGGCTTCCATCTCTGAAGCCTTTAGACATACATAGTAGATATAATGTACTATAAATGTACATTTATACCATACATTTATACATGTGTAATAAAGCATAATACATGTATAATAAAAATATACATGTATAAAATACATTTATAGTATGCATTTATAATGTATAAATGTATGAATGTAGAATGCTGCTTCTAGAATTATTTGATAGGACCACATCAAAATCTATTTCCTGCCCTCCTCTTCTACACTCAGTCTTTCTGTTGAGGTCCCTGTCCAGGCCCATTGACTTTCTGGGCTCTGTAGAGTGTTACTCTGATTTTCCTGACCTGGGCTGACCCTGGGCATCTGTGAACATTGGATCTTGGAGATTGTGTTAATGCTGGAATTGGGTCTTTGACATCACTTACATTTACTAGCTCACATCATTGGTATTGACCTGAACCCTCACCAGAGAGAATTACTTTTCCTTCGTCTTTGGTAAGGCATGATCTCAAATGTTTGCACTAGGAAACTCTGCCTCTTTGTTTCTGGGATCAAAGTGACCCAAATGTTACAGCTTCACAGTGGCCGCTATTTCTCTCTTTCTTGACCAATCACTCAGAAGCCCTCCCAATGACCATTTCAGTGAAAACTGAAGCCTCAGCAGAATGTGGGCTCTTGGTCTGCTTGGAACCGGTTAATACAGGAAGATTCAGGCCAATGAGGACCTCCTATGATTCCTTCAGTAGCATTCGGGTGCATGAGTCCTTACTTTTTATGCCCCTTTAATGCCCATTTCCATTTGTCGATTTACTCTGCACAAGGGGAAAAATAAAAACGTTCAGGTTTCTATCTCCATATTCCTGTTGCTTTCTAATGGCCAGTTCTGGTCATCCTCGCCCTGAGTGCGTGACTCAGTCTAAGAGCATCTTTGTGTCATCCAAGTTTATCCAGCTTGTAAACAGAAATTACTTTTTTTTTCTGGCTACGTTTCTCACAGATTATCCTCCACTCCCAGCCTGGCTTTCTATTTAGGTCCAGGGCCAAAGTATTTGCAGTCAGAAGTGCACGCTTGTTTTTTCTTTTAATCTGTTTTGACTTCCACTCATTAACATCTCGATTATATGGATCCTTTGGCAGCCATCACTAAGCCGGTGGCACGGCAGATTCTTTCTGGCTGCCCTAGGATCCCATCAGCTCCATACTTTTTCCTTTTCTCTTCCATGACCACTGGCTCTAAGTTCTATCCCTTCTGTTCTTTGACACATTTGCTTTGCAGGCAGAAGTTAGGGTGGACGAGCAGTAATCACGCAGCTGTACAGACAAAGTTAGAAAGGACTGCTGGTCATCGCATAGCCGGAACAAGGAAGAAAATGTGATATCCAGGATGACTGCATTTCTTTCTCGCCAATCAATAATTCATCTGTAACCAGCGTGTTTGAGGAAAGTGAGAAGACTTGGCCTAATAGAAGAAGAACAAATGAGCAGAAGTCTAAAACAAAGTGCAATGTGAGCCACGGACAAAACAGACTGCAAACATCTCCTTGAATGACGAAGACTGTGTGAGCCTATTTATGATTCAGTGTAGCTGCTTTTGCAAGAGGCTGGGCATGGCTCATGTTTTATTTTGAAATGTATCTGCAATGGAAGTCACCTGGAATTCTACATAAGTGAATCCTCCGGTTTAATGGAGGGCAAAGCTAGCAAGGCAATCAGGCTTCTTACCACAAGGAAAGTGACGAGTGAACAAATAAAACGACGGCAAATCCGTACACCCATGATTTCCCTCTCCTCCCGTGCAGAAGTTTGCAGCGATTGAACATCGGGAATGACGAACCTCTTTAAACATCCAGTGTGTGCAGAAATGAAGAGGACGTACTCGGCGCCACCCCACAAAATGCACTTTTATGTTCCATCAAGTCTGTGTCTTGCTTTGCCACTTCTTTCTCCCAAGTTCTTGTTATAGTCTCATTGGGCTGATGTGTGCACACACTTGCTCGCCGAACTTTTTACTTCCCCACGTTTTCCCCCTGACAGCACCCCATGAGTCATTTTCCAGTAACCCCCCCTCCCCAGCTTCCCCTAGCTCCGCTGCCACTGCTGGGGTCATGACCTGAAGCCAACCTGACTTCAGAAGCCTGAAAACTGTGAGGTCTGTAGACACGCTCCAAATTCCTCTTGGCCAAATCTTCTTTACTTGGATTTGTAAAGTTCCTCTTCAGATCACGGCTGCGGAGCTTCACTCCCTTTGCTTCACACCTTCTGCCATGCACACATGCATCGAGCATCCACAATTCAAAAATCCGAAATGCTCCAAAAATCCAAAACTTTTGAATTAGCATATGATGGTAAAGTGGAAGATGTCATTCCCAACCTCATATGAGGGACCCTTAGTAAAATCCAGACATAGGGTTGGAGAAAGCTCAGGACCTGAGCTTCGATCTCAGCTTCTATGCGGTTGTCTACACTTCCTGTCCTGACTGGCAGAGACGAGGAAATCCCAGAACAAAGCAATGACATAGAGAAAACCAGATCATTCCCCATGTTACCCTTAGGCTCAAACATGCACACTCAAGTGTCTTCTTGTACACACACACACACACACACACACAGGCACACACAGGCACACACATGCACACACAGGCACACACACACACACACACAGGCACACACAGGCACACTAAACATTAAAATATTGCATCAAATTACCTTCAGATATGCAAATAATTTGTTTGGACTTGAGCCCCATCTCTTAAGATATCTTATTTGGAGTTTACATATTCTAAATCTAACAAAATCTAAATCTGAAACATTTCAGGTCCCAAGAATTTCAGCCACTGGTAACTCAGCCTACACAAATAGCTTCAGAAGACTTTGTCAGATATTTGCGGGTTACTCTCTTTTGGTTCTGTAATCTCATTCTATTGAGTTTCAAGGTACACATGTACCTCATCTTATATAAAGTATCTGCTATGAAATAGACTTTGTATTTTGTGGTTTAAAAAAAAACATTTTTTTTTTTTTTTTTTTTGGTTATGGTGGTAAGGAACTAGAACTTGAAGTTCCAGAATACCTGGATTCTGAGGATGCAATCCAAATGGGTATAGAGGTATGTAGGACATGGTGAGAGGCAACCCCATCTAAGACCCAGCTGTACCCTCTACCTGCAATGCTATTCTGCTAAAGCTGTTTTAATCTGTTGGGGAAGGTTGACATCCCACTTCCCATGGCAGAGCTAACTCTCCCTTCCCCTCCCCAGCAGGATTAAAATCCTTTTAAAAAACTCAAATGCAGGGGCTGGAGAGGTGGCTCAGGGGTTACACCTCTGCCTTGCAGGCAGAAGGTCCTGAGTTCGGATCCTAGACCCCATGTATAGACGCCGGGAGGGAGCAGGGCGGCCTGCGTTTCTGGCCCTGGTAGGGCGGAGCCTGTGAATCCCCGGGCAGAGTAAACAAGGAGAAGGAGGCGTCCATGATGGTTCCCCAATTCGTCCGTGGTTCTACACCCCCCCTCACATACACATACATATACACACACATACATATACGCACACACGCACAATTGAATAAATAATAAAATAAAATTTAAAAACTCAAATGCAGACTAATTTTCATGCAGAGAGAAGATTAGTTAATCATGATTCTATTGACATTTCTGTCTTCAAGGATAAAGATTTCTTTAATTACGTCCTCTTGAGGAAGTATTTGCTAAGGCCGGTTTAAGGCTGGCATTCTTTTCTGATGACCATTAAAAATACTGGACAAGTGATTTAAGCAGGACAAAAGGAAACTAAAAACCAAGCTTGTTGGTAGAGGTACATATAGAAGTAGCTTGCTAGCTCTTCTTTCCTGTCACCAGTGTCTCCTAGTTCAATTGAAAGTGCGTTTTGCACACTTTTTTTAAATACATAAACAATTGAGTATTTCTTACTAGTCATAGGTTCTCTTTGTGTGAGTTCTGTAGTTTAGAATTTAGTTTGAAGAAGGAAATTACAGAATTTTCTTGCAGGGAGATAAAGTATCTTCCATCAAAAGTTAAGTGCTCTCAGCTTTAAATAGCCTTTACTATGGGCGACACACTTCTGAGACTGGACAACTTAAGAATTGTTGCAGGAATTAAAGATGTGTCAGTCACATCCGTCATGTATTTTACAGTATCTAGAAACAGGTTAGAAACGAAGAAAGGTATTTTGTTATAAAGTGGTTTGAAGGACATTCCCCCTTTCCTCTTTTGGTCAAACTGGATTGTGTCATTCACAGATCTTTGGCTTTAACTTTTCTTTGCATCTTGATTTATCTGCCAACTCTGCAAATCTTAAGGATAAGTGAGACGAATTTTGTCTATGAAGGATCTGCTAAGAAAACAGCCCACTCACAGCAAAATCTGCAGGCAAAGTTGTTGCCTATAAAAACATTGAATTCCCTGCCTACTTGTCTTCATGCAAAGTTTATTTGAGACATCATGGCTCACTCCAGGTAGCATATACTATCTGAAGCTCCAGTTTGGCCAAGAAATCTATTTTGAAACTCAAAAGCAATTAAAAGCATGAAATCAATAGCTCATACTCTCCAACAGGGTCATCATTTATCACTGATTCAACAGGTGGTGTTGAAATTGAGGTTGTCTGATTTGTTTACTGACTAAGATCTCCTGTCAGTCATCATCGATGTTCAGTCTGGGTTTTATTTGGCATCATTCTGCAGTCCACCAGAAGAAAATTGTATTAAAAATACATTTGCACCCATATGTACGTACACAAACAGAACACACACACACACTCTCTCTCTCTCTTTCTCTCTCTCTCTCTCTCTCACAAAAAGGGAAATGAAAAAGAAGTGAGAGTACAAGGAAGGAAGAAGTCTAGAGGAGGAAGAGAGGAAAGACAATGAGGTGAAAATAAGATATCACATAGATGTACTATTAATATATATGTATTATGGCAAATAAGCAAAGGGGAACTATTTATGCAAGGAGGGAACCAAGAACAACCAGGAAGATGTGAATGGGAAGGACAGTGGAGGGAGAATGAGAGAAGATATTATGATATGGACATATCCCCATCTTTTTTGTGTATAAGCTGAATACTTCTTTTTAAAACGGCCCACTTATAAAAATAAAACTGCAGTTTTAAGGACACTGCATCCTTTAGAGGATAAAAATGACTTTGGAATTGTGGATAATAGATGAAGAAAAGTAGCAATATAAAAATAAGCAGACGTGTGGCTGCAGATAGCATCTGAAAGCACAGGAACATTCTTCAAGTCTCTGGACAGGCTCGGGGTATAGTTCTGAAGGCCAATGCCATAGAAAACACATGCGCGGTTGTTCCAAGTAAATTGCTGACTTGGCCTAAGGCAGTGAACCTGTATATCTCAGACTTACTCATCTGTGCACCATCAGTCCTTTGTGATGAGTAAAATATCCATGGTCAGAGAGACTTGGGATACAGATTTGCTAGTATCGCAGCAAACACTGCTTCAGGCTCTTCCCTCAGCCAGAGCACCCCAAGAGCGCCCAACAAGCATTACCTCCCGTTGGGTTTAAAGTCTGGACAACCCTTGATTCCTTGTGAGACCTCCAGAAGAGGTCAATAGGCTATTTATCATCGTGTTTATGGAGAGTTGCAAGAGAAGATTTTTTTTTTTTACTGGAATTTTAGTCTTTAGCCCATGCTTCTCAGAGCTACTTCCTTCCCTGCGTGCAAACTGAAAGTTCCTCTCTGTGGCATACGTGGGTTATTTCCTAAAGGCTGCCAACCCAGGCGGAATGCTGTCAGATGGCAAGGGGCAGGGGGCTTTAAGCAGGAGCTGAGATTGTCCTTCGTTTGCCTTTTTTGATTTCATTGAGATATGAAAATTAAAATGGGATAATTACATTTAATGCCCAACCGATTCAACATGTTATCTGTCTATGTATTAGAATGTGGAAAATTACACGCCATGTACATACTGGAAGATGACAACTACAAAGTGTCCATTATTAGAGACTCAATCTCTGTCATTAGTAGGACATTTGTTTCTTATTCTTGAGCCTCTTATGTTCATGACTGATCATTATGCCCCATGATTCTCAGTGCTTATCCTGCCCCTGGGTGCTAATCCTCCTCCTAGGTGCTTGTCTTGCCCCTCTATCCTGCCCCTCCGTGTTTATCCTGCCCTTTCCTTGACTGCTGCGTAGAATGTTCCTGAGTGGTGAGCCCGGGAGAGGACCAACGTATGAACAGACCACCTCCTGCTTTGTTTACTGGCAGGTGATCCTGCCACTTGCTCTGCTAAGCAGCAGCGCAGCGCTAGGTTTCTGGGAGGCCTGTGGGGTGTTGACTGTGATGACTGAGAATTGAAGACCAGGAAATGCACATGCCCGCGATACCTGCCGCATCGAGATGGACTCACTTGCTGATCAGCGGCCCTCAGCGAAGGGGATGTTGCTGGGTCTTCTTGGCCGTTGCCTTTACCCCGGTACAGGCCTCAGAGAGTTGTTCCTGCTTCCGGTGGAACTTTGATAACACCTCCTTCCCTAGCTCTCTTTCTCGCCTTCTGCATTTACATTTTTGTTTCAAAGTTCTTTTATTTATTTGTGTGTGTGTGTGCTTGTGTGAAAGAGAGAGAGAGAGCAGAGAGCGAGAGAGAGACACACACAGAAACAGAGAGACAGACAAAAAGATAGAGAGAGACAGCGAGTTTCTTTCCTTTGACCATGTGGATTCTTATGGTCAGGCTTGCACGACAAGTGCGTTTACATACGGGGATCATGTTATAAGGTCTCTACCTTTTAGCCTTTTTGGATGGATGGATCCAAGGACAAGAGATGTAGCTGGTGCTCTGGCTTCCCCTCTCCCTGGAAATGACATCCGTTTGCACATTGTATTGCAAGGAGCTTGACTTTAATGCAGGCAGGAGAGAGGAATTAGGGTTGATGGGGAGAGCGGAAAAGCTGGTGTGAATGGCAAAGTGCATTATCCCTGCCTGAGAAGTTTATTGAATTTCAACTTTTACAGCATGAAAAATGGACCCCCACCTCCCATCCCCCCAAAAATCACAGAGCTGTTTAAGAGGATGCCAGTATCTAGGCAAAGCAGAGCTGCTTCAGGATTTAGTAACAAAGTTCAGGAACTTGAAAAAGGAGATACTTTTCCTACCCTGAAACCAAAGAGCGCAGCACTGGGGCACAAGTGTCAGGTTTTGACTGCAGGCAATAAGGAGCCTGGTGTGTCAGTCACGGGAAGTGGACAGGGGGACCAGCAGAGGAAGAACCAGAGTGATACTGAGATGGACCACTGCAGAACATAGGAAGCCTCTTTGGAGACTTCCTGAGAAGGTCTCATTTCTAGTAATCACCCTGGTTAGCGTCTGGTCTATGTCAACCATCCATTTATCTGACAAGTACTTATGGAAAGTGGATCCTTAGCAGAATAGTCCTCTGGGCTTTACGAATGTCAGTATAGGGCTGGGGAGATGGCTCAGGGGTTAAAGCCTTTGCCTCACCAGCAAAAAGCCCTGAGTCCGATTACCCAGATCTTATGTGAAAATATGCTGAACAGAAATCGTGTTAGTCTGTGTTTCTGCCCTGGAAGGCAGAGTCTGGGAAACCTCAGAGCAAAGCAATAAGGAGGTAGAGCGATCTAGGATGATTCCTGGTCTTACCTTTGGACCTCTACAGACACAGATACTCAAGTGCCCTCTTATATATACACAGACACACACACACATATGTGTGCAAAAAGAAAAAAAAAGAAAACTATATCAAGATAAAGGAGAAAAGGTTTTCATTCTCAAGGAATTTCAACTTTAATAGGAAAGGCTAGGAGATAAATTTGACTGTTATGTGAGGTTTGGTGAGGAGAAATGTAAAGGAAAGTTTAAAAAGGATACAGACAGCAAAATGGTGGCTATTGTTAAAGACATGAGCCTTATTATTGAATGCCTGAGTGTTGTAATTCACCTGCATGGTTGCTGATAAATGACCATTCAACGGCCTAAGGGAACAAGGATTTATTCTCTCTTACAATTCCTGTTTACAGTTCCCAATCCAGCTTGACAGGAGAGCTCATACCAACACCAAGGCCGAGGGAACTGGCCACACCATCTCTACACACCAGCTGAGAGAGGGATGATCTTTACTTGCTAGACCAGCATATCTGGCCAAGTGTACAGAAGAATCCCAGCCCTCTCAACCAGCTCTCCGTGATGTATTCCAGGGCCTAATCCCACCTACCATAGGCTGGGCCTTCCCCTTCAGCTAGACAATCTCCTTCAGGTTTGCTCTGAGCTTCACCAACCACTAATTCTCCACAAATGTGACCAGAGCTCAAAACCCTCAACCATCAAGTTGACACCGGTGCCTAACTATGACACCACCATGCCTTTTCTTCCATAAGGAACCATAAGCTGAATAAATCTTCCTTTCTCCCTTTAGGTAGCTTGAGTTTGAGTGGCATCTTACTGCAACAGAGAAGAGTAACCCCTGCAACTACTATTATTTTTATTATGTGGGAAGCATCTGGGTTTATATTTCTGTGCATATTATATATGTATATAGGCAGACATACATCATGCTCATTCAAATGTATAACTATATAGCATGTAGACATACATATATTGAAAACTTACAAAGTTGGAACATCACATTATTTTTGAAGTTAAATGTCATACTAGAACAACATTTTCATGATTGCACAATGCTGACATTTCCTCAATTCTTTTCCTGTGATATGGAGACAAGCACTCCCAGAACATCTGGGGTTGACATTGAACTGGTGAGCTAGCCTCAGCCCCACCAGGGCTGGGATTTCAGTTGTGTCACCACATCTGCCCCTAATATTTCCTCAGATGACCTCATGCTTCCTTCTGTAAACCATATCTCAGGCTGGGCATTTGCTGGATTATATGATGAAGGATGATATTTTATCTCAGTGATCTGGTTTCTGCCCTGTTTCTCAAGGTCCCCAGGACTTCCTCTGCCGCCTGGAAAGCAGCGTCCTTCCTGGGTCATTGCTGATCCTCAAACACCTTGACCATAGGACTGGCTTCCGAGGGCACTGAACAGTCCTGCAGCCTCCCACCAGGGTCCAGCCTAATATCGACGCGTGGGTCCTGACGTGGACGGAGTTGTGCGGTCATACGGTGAAGAGAGAGAAACTGTTCTTTGTACAGGACTTGTCTTCTCCCCAAAACTTCTCAGGTAACGACATCTTCCCTGGGCTCCAGTCTATTGCAGAGTTCTGGGAGGTCAACGCCCCAGTTTACTCTTCCAGTTCCCCTTTTCCTTGAAGCACGCCTCAAGGGTGGGATCGGGACAGATTCCGCATGGTCACCTTCGTTCTGCCCCAGCATCCTCCTATCCTGCTAAGGCAACGCTTACAGGCCTGGATCCTTCTGTCTCACCGACCTGCTCTGGGACGCCTTTCAGCCCTCCCTTTGCCTTGCTCATGCTCCAGCAGAGGTGCAGGCGTCTCCGTCACGGTAAAAATTCCCCAGACACGCCCCGATCTTTCTAAACTGAAACATGGTTCAGGTTGTCTTGCAGCGGGTCTCACCACACTACAAACACACTCAGATCTTCCTGACGGCCTAGCAATCAATGTTACATGGTAGCTGTGCTAACATAGACATGCATATACATGCGCTTGTTCTTCTGAGATAAAATTACTCAAAGTGAAATAAATGTCTGCATCCACAGACATAAACATTTTTGATCTGTATTTTTTATGGAGTTATACATGAATATGATGAATTCATGCCATTTTCACCCCTAAATATACAATCCCAGTCCCCTATTTTTTCCCATTATAAACTTTCTTCTTCCCCACCAGTCTCCTTTTGATTCTCATATCCTTCTGTGTGTTTTACTAAGTAGTTCTGTCTGTATTATCTTAATGACATATACCTGGATGCTTTCTGGAGCAAAGATGGTAGGCATACCATCAAGGAAAGTAATTCCCTCAACACTCCCTTCAATCCATTAACCCTCATTAGTCTCGGAGGGAGAAGTATGCTGCATTTTGAGCTCTTTCCCCCTTCATGGTAAAATGTGCATAAGCCTAATCTCGTGTGATTCTCATGGAAATGGGCTCAGCTGCAGTGAGCTCAAGACAGGAACAGCTTTTAGGAGTTTTGACATATACAGCCACATTTGGAAGGACACATAGAGGTGGAGCAGGCTGCCGTTAGCATCCAAGGCATAGAGACCAAGATCCTGTTGGCATAGAAGTCCTCTAGTGCCCAGAAATCATCTTGGGCTTGGAAAATACGGGCTCAGTTCTTTTCTTGGGAGCACTGTGATCCTGGGGAATTGAATAGTCCTTTCGGCTTCCTTTCCTTATCTGTAAAATCTGTGCCTGCAGGCTTCACAGGTCGACTGCAGGGATCAGATGCTATGTTGTGTAAGAGGCACTTTCAAGCTCTAAGAACTTGGCCAGCATAATGCACTTTTACTGTCATAAGGCATTTATGTGTTAATGACACAGACTCTGATCTGATGTATTCTGTCCGCTCCGATTTCAGTGTTTCACGATCACATTCAACTAGGGGTCAGCCCACATGCCCATGCCCCACGGTACATTTAGGCAGAATGTGAGATGCGGTGAGGAGAACATATTTTGGATCTCTAGCAGACCTGGAGTAGGTCCAGGGGTCGCCAGCATGCTGCGGAGTGGAAAGGCATCCTCAGGACCTCTGGGGCCCCCAGGCACTCAGCCATTTGTGGATTGTCTCCCTACTGTCTCTCAAGAGGAGCTATGATTTGGTGAAGGTGGACTGAAGATTAACTCCATTCTGTCAGACACAGAGCAATCAGTAAATAAATGTTCATAGAAATGCAAAGGGAGACGAGTTGTCTTTTTTCCCTTTATCTTCTTTCTTTCTTTTCCATTTTGTAAGAGCTCAAATAGTGAACTGGGCATTTAGTGGGATGTGTTTCGCATGAGGCTCTCTGTGGAACATAAAACACGATGGGCAGTGATGTGAATTGCTTTTTGTGTCGAGTTATTGGTGCCCACATTCGCCTGATTGCGGCTCTCTACTCGAGAGAGGAAGAGAATGGAAAATGCTGTAGGCACGACAGAGGGCCCATTATCTCAGAATAATTCTTCCCTTTTAGAAAGTCGCCACAGCAAGGCTGGGGACAGAGAACAGATGTGGCTCTTAGTCAAGAATACTTAGAACCCAAACCAGAAATTCATCTCCGGGAATAGCTGTGAGCCAGGACGAAAGGCCGTGTTGACATGGTTAGTTCTGAGCAATAGCGTCTAGCCCCTCGAAATGCAAATGCTGTTGTTTTGAGCACAAAAGCACTGATTTTCCCCTTAACAGAGCTTGTACTATTAAAATAGCATGTTCTGCGTGTATGCTGCACATTCTTTCCATATTTTTTTTTTTCTGTGTGAGTCAGAGTGCAGATTCTCGACAAGACCGAAAAGAAAGGAAGCCAACTCATTTACATGGGCACACAGTACCCACATCTGGATGGAGTTAGAGTGAGTGGGAATTACTTGCAGTGTTTAAATATAGGCTCCGTGCGTCTTTCTTTGTACCCAAGGAGGCATTCCCGTGTAATTCCACAAACGCAAAATCCGAAAGCCTCCTTCTCAAAAGGAGCTGTCGCCCATCTGATGGTCAGAGGCACTGATCCGTGGAGATCGGCCAAGTGGTGTGAAGCCACTGGACTCTCAAATCCTGATGCCTAAAGTTGGAGGCAAGCAGCAGATGCTGGGAAAGCTGGGCAAATTCCTCACCGCTGTCAAGTCTATGTCCTGTGGGCTTTAATATCAGCACTTACAGACATATCTAGTTCAAATCAGTGTGGGAAGAGAGAATATGAATAGCAGGCATTGGGAAAAAGAGTAAGAACAGCTGTCACAGAGAAACCAGGAAGGCATATGGTCACTTCTATCATGGAGCTCATCAATAGTATTGAAATCAGACCTGTATAAGAGTTTACTGCTGAGCAGATATTACCCTTGCCTCACGTGTGGATGGTGAAGACATTAGTAAAGCCCTTAGTGAAGATACTATGAAAGATGGTTTTTATTTCTGACAAGGCAGAAAAAAATCACTTTACAGAATTTGTTGTAAAATAACTCACAAAACATCACTATCTCACTCTGTTCTAGACCTTTCTATCTTTTTCACATTAGATTTCTGAATTGTAAGCCTCTGACCTTGACTTCTACATTCTTCTCTGGGCATCTCGACAGCTCTCTGAGGTAGCCTGATTATACTGCCTTTGCCATGAACTCCATGAGAATTCCTTTCAGGAAGGGTATCTGTGCCAACAGGAACATGCTTGCTACATTGTTTGTGATGAGAGTGAGGCTTCTCAGTTGTGAGCTAATGAGCCAATAGGGAAGGCAAGAGAGATCAAACCTTCCTTGCATTGTGAGGCTGCACAGCAAGAGCCTTGGTGAGGGAGAAGAAGGCAGAGGGAGAGCAGGCTATGAAGCTAGACAAGTCCACACTTGGCAAGTAGGAAACGGAAAACTTCCAATTATCTATGCCCACTATTCAGTCTGAAGGTCTTTGATGACTGCAATGGGAATCTTGCCTCCTCACGACCATAATTTCCATAATTTCAGTAAATTATATCTATAGAAACAAAAGTGTCCTCAGCTTAACTGGATTTGGGGAATTGGGGAACTACAAAGTAAATGGGAGATAATGCATTAGCTAAAGAAATAGGAATTTAGATAGAGAGGTATGGTAACACTTGTTGGCCAATTACCAGCATTCATTCTTTCTCTTTCCTGCCACAGAAGAGATATTAAGTTTTTTTATGGGAATATTGCTGTACAAGGACAAATGGCATTTCTAAGCCTCTTAAAAGCTATGTATAAAAATGTAACTTAAGAGAACTATGAGTATGGTTTAAAAATGATACGCTTTACTTCTGAGTGATGTGGATTGTCCTCCCCGCCATCTTCTCACTTTGCACTGGCCAGTAAGTAATGGAAGGGCTGGAGTCTCTGTGTGGAATCCACACAGGGAATTCCCATGTCTAGGAAGAAACACCCTCTTTGGCCATCCTAATTTGTCAACATCTGGACTATTACATGAAAGAAAAAAGAAACAGTAAGATGCCAGACATTTCAAAAGCATAATCATTTCACTTAACTTCGGGAAGAGCAGAAGTATATATAACCAATTGATGAGAGAGTGCTCAAATGCCACAGTGAATATGATACTTTCTCATTTGTGTTGTTTAAAAATGAAAATTTAGGGCCGGTGAGATGGCTCAGTGGATAAAGTTATCTGCATGCAAACCCGACAACTTGAGTTTGATCCCAGAAGCCCACAGAAGGATAGAACCAACTTTTAAAGTTGTCATCTGACCCCTATGCATTCACATCACATGTATTTGCATGCTCTGTCTCTTTCTCTTTCCTCTCTCTCATTCTTTCAAATAAATAAATGAAAATGAAAAAGTTCTTATTTAAACTCGAGGAAACACAATAAATTGTTCTGTGTAAGCCATTGTGTTTTGAATTTTGCCATGACAACAGCTTACACAATTTCCTACCTAAGGAAGAATTTAGGAGAATTTGACTTCTAATAAGAAGGGGGCAGGCACCATAGTGAGACACGTGGGAAGTGGCATTGCTGACTGGATAGCAAGAGGTAGAGGAAAGCATGACAGATGAGAAATCTGGAGATTATCATTTGGCAACTCACTCAGAAAAATGCTTTTTAATAAAACTTTGAAAGATTGGTCATGTAATACCAGATCTAGAGACTTCAGTGAAACTGGCTGGGGAAAACAGAATGTTGAATATTAATGTGCTCTAAAAACTTGTTACCTGTACCTTAATGATACTTAGCTAATTATAAAATGTGATTCCTATTTTTCAAGGATCCTTTAACATATGATATTGTGATATTCCTGAGACTTTCTCATTGTAGCCCAAAGACTTCTGAGTCCAAATAGTGAGAGTTAGGCCACAGGATATCAATGTTCCATGCAAATCTGACATTTTAGATGGTACCAAGGATGTGGGGGAGGAAGAAGGCAAGAAATCAAGAGAGAGAGAGAGAGAGAGAGAGAGAGAGAGAGAGAGAGAGAGAGAGAGAGAGAGAGAGAGAATATGTAAGCTTTATAAAATAAAAAATAAACAACCTCTTTTTCGATGACTACACTTACCTATACATGGAACCAGCTACAATCAAATAGCCAGAAGCCAAAACCATTTGGAGGGAATTTAATTGCCTATAAACCATAATTCTTTCCAAAAAACTGTTAATTCTTCTATGCTAGAAAAAAAAAAAAACCCTCCAACTTCCAAATATGCTCCAAGCAGGAAGAGCATAGCAGAAACTTTGTTAAGTTCCAAAGAGGATGTGCTCAAGGAAAAGGAAGAACTTTTCAGTTGGATCCAGTCAGAGCATTTGCCTGGTTAGGGGCAGAGGTCTTTGATAAATAACATGGGCAGATGACTGCTGTGGTCATTTCTTTTATTCGAACGTGAGGTTTGCTTATGACTTTATTAAAATTTCTTTAGATTAGCATAGAAAGTAATGGGTTTCATTAGGGCATACATTTCACCCATACATGTCATTATGCATTGTTCTTATTCATTTTTTTCTTCACAGAGACCTCCTCTTTCTTCCTGTCTTTTCAAGTGTATTCAAGTGTATTCCAGTCCTCTACTCCCCCAGATCTCTTCCTCCCCTCTCAGGGTCTGCTTTCTATTTCCAGTCTGACACACGCATATGCTTGTAGGCACACACATGCAGACACACACACACACACACACACACACACACACACACACACATACAAACTTAAATCTAGACTCTGCTTATGAGGAAAAAAAATCCTAGTTTGTCTGGCTTATTTCAGCAATTCATACCAATCACCAGCTTCCACCCATTTTCTGCAAATTCTATGAAGTGTTTTTTCTTTACAGACAGATGAAATTCCATTATGTACACGTCCCACATTTTCTTATTCATTTATCTGTTCTTGGACATCTAGGGTGGTTGCATTTCTTAAGCAATAAACATGGATACACAATATTGACATGGAGTTCTTCAAGTATATACTCAGGCATGGTGTAGCTGGGTGATATGGAAGATCTAGCTATAGTGTTTCAGAAATCTCCATCCTGACTTCTCTAGCGGCAGGACAAGTTTACACTCCCACCAGTGGTGGATAAGGTTCCCTTTCTCCATATCCTCATCCACACTTCTGTTCTGTCTTGCTAACTGTCGCTCTGACTGCAGTGACATGAAATCTTAAAGCAGTTTGAATTTGCGGTTTTCCCTGGCTAAGGATACTGAACACTTTTTTCAAATGTTCATTAGCCATTTGAGTTTCTTCATTAGAAAAACTGTCTGTTCAGTTTGTAAGCCCATTTAATGAGTGAATGATCTTTTTCGATGTTTAGAGTTTCTGGCTCTTTATATAGCTGAGGTACGAATCTCATGTTGGATTTATCTGTGGCAAAGATTTTTTTTTTCCCCAACTTTTTTGTCACTCCACAAGAATCTGAAAGACTTTCTACTATCTAGTGTCTTTCCCTCTTTTCTTCAGTCTTTTAATGTTTTCACTGTAAAGGTCTTTTGCCTCCTTGGCTAGGTTTCTTTTAGGATATATAGAAAGGCTATTGATTTTGTATTCTGTTACTTTGTAAAAAAGTATTTATCAGCTATAAGAGAGGCTTTTTGGTGATGCATTTAGAATTTCTTGTTATAATATCATACTTGAATATAATGATACTTATTCTTTCCCATTGGCATCCCTCTTCTCTCTCTCTCGTCTTACTGTTCTAGCTAAGACTTTGGGCACTATGTTGAATAATGGGTAAGAGAGGAAGAACCTTTGTCTCACTCTTGGCTTTGAAGGAAATGTGCTCAGTTTTCACCATTTAGTGTAAAGTTGAGTACAAGATTGTGGCACATAGACTTTATTATTTTGAGATATGTTTCTTATTTCCTTCTTTTTCTAATGTTTTTCAGGGTTTTTATCATGAAAGGATACTGAACTTTGGCAAGCATCTTTTCTGTATCAATCGAGACAATCGTATGATTTCTTTTCTTAAACTACTACTGCCTTCGCAGTATCCCAGAGGTTCTGGTAAGTTTTGCTCTTGTTTCACTTAGAATGAACTTTCACATTTCTCCATGGTTTCTTTAGTAGCCCGCTGGTCATTTAAAAGCGTTGTTCAGTTTTAATGTATCAATGTAACTTCTCTTGCTATTGATCTCGTTTTATTCCACTATGATGTGATAAGACACAAGAAGCTGTTTTGATTTTTTTTAAATTTATTTCTTCCACTCATATAAAGTTGATAGGTACCTCATTCCCCTCCCTCCCTCCACTCCTCCCTGGATCCTCTTACTCCCTCCCTCTCTTTCCCCTTCCTTTCCCGCCGTGCCTCCCCTTCTCCCAGTGGGGGCCCCCCCATTTCTGGAGCATCCTGTTGTGTGCATGTCAAACTTCACTCTGGGTCCTCCTCTCTGATGAGGTGTAAGGACTCAGTAGCTTTGTCTAGAGCTCTTTTTTGTGTTCCCCTTTAGTATAGGAATACTATTTTGGCTGTTAATCACTTGGCTCTAAGGATCATAGTGCCTGTGATCCATGCTAGACTTTGGGGGTTCAATGATATGTTGGTCATTGCACAGGTCATGCAAAGTCCTATTATGATTACTTTGACCCCTAACTTGTATGTAGTATCTGCATATCGTTGCTCCTCCTCATCTTTAGGCTCTTACAATCTTACCGCCCCCTCTTCCACAAATTTCCCTGAGCTTTAGGATGGGGAGAGATTAGGCTGGCCAGGTTCCAGGTGGTTGATGCAGAGTCTCTGATTTTCTGAATTATGGTTTGTTGATTTTTTTTTCCAGTTTTGCTGCACCTACACTGCCCTTGGCTCCATCCTGATGGGTACTAGATATCACCTCCTGAGACCCAGGGTGACCGGGAGCATCTGGGGTGGGTGGGCAGGTAGATCAGCAAAAGGGTATTTTGATTCTTTTGTAATTGCTGAGAATTGTTTTGGGGCTCAAAACATGATAGATTTTAGAGATGATACAATAGGCTTCAAACAAAAACAATTGGTGTTCCACATCTGTTATATGGACTATTTTGCAGCTGGCTCTTAAAGCCATTTGATATATGCTGTAGTTTGACTTCAAGTTTCTATTTTCATCTCTAGTTTGGATGACTACCTAGAGGCATGAGTGAGGCATCAGAATCACCCATCATCATCAGAATGCAGGTGACCATTTATGTCCACTAGCATTTGTTTTATGAGCCACATTTGGTTTCTATGTATTTATAATTGTTATGTTTTCTTTTGAATTTTCCACTTCCTTAACATGTAGTGGCCTTCTTTACCTCTAATTTGAGTTTCAAGGCTCCTTTTTCAGATAGAAAATAGCTACATCAGCATATTGTAACATCCATTCACTTGACAGATTGCCTGCCATCCCATGACTCTCAGTCTGTAGGTGCCTTTTGTAACTTTCAGGGCTGCTGAGGATATTCTGGTATGTTTGTCATTGTTAAGTGATTTTGTATTTTTCCCCTTATAGCTTTTGTTTGTTTGTTTGTTTTTGTTTTTTTTTCCCTTACAGCTTTTAACATTATTTCTTTGCTTTGTGTTTTTTATATCTTGAGCATAATTTTCTATAGTCATATCTATTTGTAGTTTTATTATTGCTTCTTAAAATGCACATTCATTCTTTTTAGTCTTGGCAAATTGTCTGCTATAATTTCACTCAATAAGTCTTCAGTGATTTTTGTGTTCTTTTCCTAATCTCCTTATTTTCTGCCATGAATTTTTATGTCTAGTCTCTTCATCATATGCCAGAGTTCACAGAGTCTTTTTCTCTATTCCTGATATTCTTTCTTCTGTTTGGTTGACTTCATTGTGATGTTTCTCATTGTGTTTTTATATTTGATTTTTTGTTCTTCATTTTTTTTTTTGTCAGAATCTAAATTTCTTAGCTGTATTTTCCCTCTATGCTTCTGACTACTTTTAAAATCAGAGGCACTGATATTCTCATATGTAGCTGACTTTCCTTTTCAGGTCCTAGATGGAATTCATCTGCTTGTTGTGTCTTCTCTGAGGTAATCTTCCACTTTTTTTTAACCCATAAACTTTTGAAATTTTTACCTGGTATCTTGTCTGTTTCAACATCCTTGAATTCAGCAGATGAGGAGATATAATCTTGCAATCAGCAGATGGGGAGAGGTGATCTTGAATTTAGTAGCTGAGCTATGAAATCAGTAAATGAGGAGGTATAAATAACTCCTTGGATGTAGCTCTTTGCCTGTTGCCAATGACTCAGACCTTAGTTCCACTCAAACGGTAGAAGGCAAACTCCTTCCAGATGAGGCCTCGGCTTCCTGTTCCCCACCACGATGCTCCCTTGGGGTCTCTTTTCAGCTTGGGTTGCTTTTGGATACCTTGTTTGTTTGTTTTCCTCTGTATTTTTAAAGCCATTTGTCTTCCTTTCATAGTTTTATTATCACAATAAATACAGGACCTAAACATTTTAGGAAAACAAGGAATTTTTCTTCATGCCCAAGATTCCAGGTTACAACTGACCCTGGCAGATGAGCTCACAGCAGCCTCAGGAGCTGGGGAAACTGAGCACACTGTATCTACAGCAAGGGCAGAGGGCAAGTGCCAATGCGTATATCAGCTTGCTGCCTGAATTGCCAAAAAGCTAATAACTCTCTCCATCTACTCTACCTGCCCACGGAATACTTCCATCAACCATGAGCTAGTTCTTTCCCCAGCCACTTATGCAGTTAAGACAGCTTTCTACAGCTGGTCTGCAGGTTGATTTCAACTAGCTGATTTGCCATAGATGTTCCAGAGTTCCCCCTTTCAAGTGTCCATTGACAGCTGAGAGTAACCGGCACATCATTCTATCAGCGCCTTTGTGAATTTCCAAAGTGCTTTCTCTTTCAGTCTTTGGAATAGGCCTATTCTTTGTTATGCTGATAATTCTCCTTAACCAGGTCACAGTGCCTATGTGTGCAAGTGGCAGACAACTCCGCTCCAGACCAAGAGGTGCTATATTTGGGCTTAATGGAAAAGAATCTTACGGGAAAACCTAGACCAGGAGCCACGTGTACTAACTACACTGAACATTGCCTTGAATCCCTGTGGGGTGAGGCACCTATGTTCTATTAATCGCAGGGTTGTGATGGGATATCTGCGGGCTTGCAATGCTGCTCTGTGATGGAGACTCTTTAATGTTCTGTCGTTTCTATTCCTCAATCTTTTGATCAAAGAATTTCCTTTTGCACTTGGACTTAAGACAGCCGAAGCAACAGCTCCAATTCCAGTTCTCTTCTTCAGCTAATACAATGAGACGAGTTCTAAAAGATGGCATATGAGCAGAAATGATGATTGCCACCTCCACAGTGTGACTCGAAGGCTCGGGCCAGGTACTCTTGTCTTCCTCCTGCTGTCTGGGATGCAGATGTCATGGTAAGCACTGGATCAGTCAATTTGAACTTAGGCATGATGGTTGTGTCTTCTTGTTCTGAGAGCCCCGGAGCCATTATTACTGGAAAGACACTGAACTGCCGTGCTGTCTTGTTTGAGTCTTACATTACAGCGGCTGAGACTGCCTCCTATGAAATATAAATGGTAGCACCAAACTTACCCAGCCCATATATTCATTGGGATCATGAGGTAGACTTCTGAATTAGGAATAGAAGCCAAACATTATCCGTATCTCAAGGAGGAGATGAGGAGATGAGATAAGATCTAGATCTCCTCTGGGCTGTTTCCCAGAACAGACCAGAAAACCCATACAGGAAGTAGAGATGCTAATATTACCTTAGCAGCTGCTGTCCTGAAAACTGGCCAAGAGGCAGGGGGGATCTTACTGTGTCCAAAAAAATGTAGATAATTTTCATAGATTAAATATCAGTTTTGTTTCAGACAGTATTGTCTGAAAACTGGTACCTTACTACTCTCAGGGAAAACTAAGAGAACCAAAGTACTTTTTAACCAATTTTGTTCGGTAAGTTTTTAAATAAAGAAATGTAAAATTTTACTCAGCAATCTTTTAAATAAAGAGATGTCATTCACTGAACTGAACTGGAAATTTCTCTTTAGAGTTTCTTTGAAGGTCTCATACAAAATAACAACTAGCATATATGTCAGACTGTCCATATAAAATTATTTTATTTATTTACTAGATAGAGTGACGTGGCATGCTTGTGGAGGTCAGAGGTCAGCTTTTAGAAGCTGGGTTTTTCCTTCTACCACATGGGCTGAGGAAACAGACTTCCAGGTGCCCACACAGGTGCTTTTCCTCCCTGAGCCACCTTGCCAGCTACTGCAGTGGGATTCTTGCTGCCGTCTCTCAGGTGATCTGCTAGCTGCATGAAAAGCGAAAGTGTGACTCTCTTGGTGAACTCAAAGTTGTCTCTATCAGAAGCGTTATCAGTGGGTGACTCAGCAGTAACTTTCGAGCAGTGAACAGATGCTGACGGGAGTGCTCGTTCCCCACCCCGTGCAGAGGCAGGGATGCCCGCCTGGCTGTCCATGCCCAGCTGTAATACTGGCACTGCAGGAGGTCCAGGAGGCAGAAGCTAAGGCCAGCCTGGCTACAAAGTGAGACTCTGATCCATAACAACATGTTTTATATGTACCTGAGTCTTAACCAATCACCGGGCTCTCATTTTCATGTGTGAATTTGCATGTGTACATGTGTGAATGTGCTTGAGTGGGTTTACGTGGATGTGGGGGGTCTATAGAGCACACATGCATGTGGAGGACAGAGAACAAGCTCAGGTTTTGCTGCTTACATGGCCTTATGCTGCTTTTTACATTTTTTTTTTTTTGAGTTAGGGTCTCTCATTGGCCTGTAACTCACTAATTAGGTTGAGCTGACTGTCCAAGTGAGGCTCAGGGGTCCGTCCACCTGTCTCCATGTCTTTAGCACTTTGATGGACTAGAGTTTACCACTGTTTCCTTCCTTCCTTCCTTCCTTCCTTCCTTCCTTCCTTCCTTCCTTCCTTCCTTCCTTCCTTCCTTCCTTCCTTCCTTCCTTCCTTCCTTCTTCCCTCCATCCCTCCCTCCCTCCCTCCCTCCGTCCCTCCCTCTCTCCCTCCCTCCTTTCCTCCCTTTCTCCCTCCTTCCTTCTTCCTTTTTTCCTTTCCTTCCTTCTCAGAAATTGAACTTAGGTCCTTTTACTTGCAAAACAAGCTCTTTACTGACCGAGCCCAGACCTAGCTCTCATGTTGTGTTCATGGGAAGCTGAAGTGACTTGACCATGCAGAACTATAGTGGACTCAGTATGGTGTTGCCATACACACCATTGTTTGCTGCAGTATCTTTAGGGGACTGGGGACATGTCAGGGTAGAGACACAGAGCGGGAACACAGGGTGGAGACGACTCGGTTGGGATTGCTTGTGGCTCTTTGAGTTGAATCTTTGTCACATCCATCTCTCTGCTTTAGATAATGTCTGCATTCAAGGATAATAGCCATTTACTTATTGAGCAAAAGTGGATAGAAATCAACTATGAGCCAAGTGTTACTGTAGAAGTTGTGTCTATGTACACAGGGATTTACATGAAGGGAACAGAGAAATGAGTAATAAATTGTACTAAAATGTGTTAAGTGTAATAAAAAAACAGATAAGCGATATTCAAAGTATCATACTTGGGGACATAATTTTTATTTGGAAAATTAAGTGGGCTTCAGTGATAATTATTATTTTGGCAAGGACCTGAAGAAAGAAAGAAAATGGGCCATGTTACCATGAACCGGGACATGCTTAGTTCTGGAAAAAGCCAAGGCTTTTTTTCTCCCCCTCCCCTCCCCTCCCCTCCCCTCTTCTCCCCTCCCCTCCCCTCTTCTCCCTTCCCCTCCCCTCTTCTCCCCTCCCCTCCCCTCTTCTCCCCTCCTTTTCCTTTCCCTCCCCTTTGCTACTCTCCCTCTTCCTTCCCTTCCTTTCCCCCCTCTTTCCCTCTCCTCCTTTCCCTTCCTCTCTTCCCCTTCCTTTCCCTCTCTCTCTTCTCCCCCCCTCCCTTTCCTTCTCCCCTCCCCTCCCTTCTCCCCTCCCGTCCCCTCTGCTCTCCTCTCCTATAGAGAGTCCCCTAAATAATAATGTGCTATTGCTATTACATAGAAGACAGCACCCCAGGACTCCATGTGTTTAATTATGTTCTATTCAAGTTCTATTATCTTTTCTTGACAAACTCAGATACAGACAATGTCACCAAATAGCAAGAGTCAAAAAGAATTTGATCCCATTGATTTCACATCCTATTAAAGCATAAGGGACTCAGATGTTGCTACTGTCTAAAGTCAGGTGATCAAACTCTTTGCTGTGTCCTGTAGGTGACTTATTCTAAGCATTTAGCTACAGAGTGGAGATAGACTATCCACAAATAGTCATGGCTGCTGAAACGGGGAAATCTGAACAGAACATCCTAGCTACATGGGAATGTACCACATGATTTTTGTGAATTGAGGTCAGTTTGGCGCCGACAGAAATAACCTTAGGAAAACAGTTTGTATACAGTATGTTCTTACAGAGACATGAGTTAGAGAATAAAGTAAACTGTTAAAGATAGACCTTTCTTCTGGAGCTGGCTCTGGGTGGGGATACCAAGTTGTTTTGTTTATAAGCTCTGTACATGAAAAGCTAGGTCTGCTTATACTTTAAAACCAAAGGGAGGAGAAAGAGTTGTTTTGGGCTATCTGAAATTTAAACCAAACCTAACATTGACTTGTGGATCTTTCAGGCTGTGGCAGGTCAGAATATTTCTCAGAGATGACATTAAGCAGCAGTATCCATGATTCTTCTTGTTTTAGAAGGTGCTGGGTCCATGGGCTAAACATGATAGAGTTCTCAGATTTAAAGTACTCTAACTGGTTGTCAGTGGAACTGGGTTCAGTTCTGTGATAATGAGAATATCATTGTGGAAAGAAAAGACATTTTTAGTGCTTATGTTGAGTCAATTGATCAAAGGATTATCTAACATATGTAAGGAAGACTACTTAAAACTTTTTATTTGCATGTATATATTCGTGTATTGCAGATGATGCTACACTTATTTGTTTTAGACAAGGTCAGGACTATTTGGTAATGTAAAAGTATTCACCAGAAATTCTCAATCTCAAAAATAACAACTGAATATTTCAGTGGTCTCTATATTTAAGTAAAAATATACATATTGAATAACTAGTATAAGATTGATATGGAGATGCAGACATAATCTAAAGATTTTTTAACCAAAATTGTGATGAAAACATTAATACATTTGGAAGCCTACTTTTTATATTTTAACACTTTTCAAAGTCATACACACACGCGGCACACACACACACACACACGCACACGCAGGGTCTTGTTATTTAGCTCAGACTGGCCACAAGGACACGGTCCTCAGTTTCCTGCCAATGTAGTACTTTACTTAATGTTTTTACTTGGTTAATGTTGACTCTGATTTGACAGAGTCACCATGGAAACAGACTTCTGGATATGTCCGCGAAGGACATTGTGTCGGCAGTCAGGAAGTAGAGAGAAGTGAATGTTACCACTCAGCTTGCTTTCTCCTCTTCATTAAATCCAGGATCCCAGTCCATGAAATGACGTGACCCATACTCAGCGTGGGTCTTCCCACCTCAGTTACTCCAATCTAGAAACTCCTTCGCGGACTTCCTAAACTGGTTTTTTGTCAGTTTTTTTTCTTTTGCTTGGTCATGGCAATGAAAAAAGGTAAGGAACACAGTGCTTTCCAGTGCCGTTGAGCATTTTAACCCTATCACTTGCGTTTATATTCTTCTGAACCCAAGTACATTTTGTGCTTTCACTGGTATCACCAGTGGGTTCCCAAAGATCAGTGTGCTCTAATCCCTGGAGTTTGTGAATATGCTAATGACAGGACAAATGGAATGTTGCAATGGAATTAAAGTTAACAGTCGTCATCTTGGATTATCAATAGGACCAGAAACAATCCCATAGTGGGACACAGTGGAAGAAGGAGGCAGAAACACAGGCCAGAGGATGCTTTGTAGTAAGACCTGATGGGCTTTGTATACGGAGTCAGGAGATACAGGAAGTTTACAAGCTGACATGGGTCCTCAGTTGATGCTAGGGTGGGAATGGGAACCCAAGTACCAATATCAAAGGAAAGAAGGACTTCTTTTCTCCTACAGCCTCCTGAAGAGAATGAAATACTCTGATGTCTAGGACTTAGCTTGATGAACATTCAAAACCAGAGAAATCAGACGGACCCATGAAATTTGCAGCCACCAGGATTTTAAGAGAATAAATCTGCCATATTTCCAGCAGCTGAATCTATGACACTGTAGTAAAATAGCAATACTAATATGCCCATAGTTCATTAACTAGGTCACCTTTTGAGCTTTCACCAATTAAATCAGGCTGCTGCAACTCAGCATCCTTGTAGCTAAGTTTTGAAGTACATTTGATACCTTGCTTAGGATCAGTTCACTTAAAGGGAAATATTCATCAGCAATCTATGAAATACCAAATATACAGAACACAGCCATCTAACTGTGAGTGAAGTCTAAGGGATAGAAGAAGGGTGTTCCTTTTTTTTCAGTTACTGGTGCTAGCTCTCTGGTTTCCACAGTGTGTACAGTAACACTCTTCTCAGCCGGCCGTAGAAACCGTTGTGTTTTCTCTGTAGATCAAAATAATTGCTGCATTAGCAGAATAATGGCCAAACCAAGAGCTACTTGAGAAGATCTCTCTGGCGACGCTGCTCCCCAAAGTTTGGAACATTAGTCCAAGTGCATCAGACCCAGCTTGGAGACTGAAATGGAATTTGCTTTGCTCTTCAAACACTACTTGTCCTGGCATTAGGGAAAGGTGGGGGGTAGGCCAAATATCCATTACTGAGCAAACATCTTGAAGTATGTTTATTTTATGGGGTTCTCTCCATATACATTAGTCAGAGTTGGTGAGAGGCTAGCGGCCTCTTTTATGAACCTCAAGGGTCACTGCGCACAAATACATCCAACCACATCAAAACTCAGAATTGTTGACTGGGAGGCAGCTAATGTGAATAAAGAGTTCAGAAAAAAAAAAAATCACCCCAGGTGACCGGATGTACCTTAGCTATGTTCCCAGCTCTGAGCCAAGTCTCAACTTTAATGTTTAGGATGGTTTAGGTTTTAGATAACATGTTTAACATTGTGGCTGTTTATTCCTTTCTGGAATCACACACGATCACATTTGTTTTTCTTCAGAATGCATGGGGATCAGGCTTTAAGACAGCTGAGCTATATTCCCATCTGAAATGAATAATTAATATGGAAAGTAATCACATTAAGAAGTTGTTCACTTTATAGAAGGCTTCATTCCAATGTTCTTTTAAGTGCTGGAAATCTCTGGGGAAATCCAACATCACACTTAATTTACAAAAATCAGAATTATATCTAAGCATGTAATGAGGAATGTGTGTGTGTGACAGAGAGAGAGAGAAGAGAAAGAGAGAGAGAAACACAGAGAGAGAGAGAGAGAAAGGGAGAGAGTTGAAGATCTTATAAAATATAACAGTACTGATTTTGCAAACTAGAAACATATTCCTGACGAGACACTTTAGTTTTGCTTTTTGTTTGTTTGTTTGAGTCAGGGTCTCCAAGCTGAACTCAAGTTCTTCATGTGGTGGAGGATGAATTTGAACTCCTGATCCTCCTGCCTCCCCCAACTCCAAGTGCTAGGGTTATGGTGCCAACACTCCTGGCTCTTTCTTCTTCTTCCCTCTTTTAAATTTAGGACTTTGATTAGAGATCTTGAAAATGGTACTGTTGGTAAATTCAGATGTGGACAGTTCAGTACAATGGAAAGACAACAAATGAGGAATTGGGTGCTCTAGCTTTGACTCTTGTGTATTTGTAATGATATACAAATTACTAGTTATTTGTCTTGAGAGCTTTTTCTTTCTTTAATATTTTTGAACCTCGGTTTATTTCTTTCTAATGGGGACAACATTTACCTTGCAGAGTATAGAGATTGCCTAGCACCTTAATATACTTTTCTAGATTTGGGGCTCAGTGAAGAAGATATCTATGACTGATCTGTTATTCCAAAGCAATGTAACTGAGAGGCTTAAAGCCCATTCTTAATTCCCTTTGGATACAAGCCATAATGGCAAGCAATTAATTAACATGGAAAATAAGAGAGTTTACTTGAGTGTACTTTATGTCAACTAAAGCATGAAGAAGTTAGTATAACGGAAATAATTTATAAGGTAAATGTAGCTTTCTTACTCTCATACAACTTCATACACATTTATAAAACTCTTTGTATATGAATGCTTTCAATTAAATGCATGAATTTTCTATAAATATGTAGTTTCAATACATGGAAACTTTCTGCTCTGTGAAAAATGTTTTTCATTAGATATATAAACTTAAAGTTTCATTAGAACTCAAATAGCACACACTTGTTAAAAAAAATTCATTGCTTTCCCATGTTTGTAGTGAGAAGTCTTTGCTACTTTTCTTACTGATTCTATTCCAGTGCTTCACCCTGTCACACTTTTCATTTTTGCATGATGACATTTTTTGGTCATTTCAAATTGACTTTAGTAATATCCAAATGTATTAATAGCATAGTGGATGTCTCTCATCTTGCCTTTTCAGCAGTAGCCAACAACAAGCTATGTTTGGCTACATTTCCTGGCTCCATCAGCTCCTGGTCTGACGATCAGTACATTTTGTCATCTGCAGCACGGTGACCGGTAGGCCATCTGCTGTACATGACTGTAAGTGAAAGAAGAGATAGATAGACAGACAGCTAGATAGGTAGGTAGGTAGATAGTAGATAGATAGATAGACAGACAGATAGACAGACAGAATTCTAGTAGTAGAGCTTCATTCTCTCAAGACAGACCCTTGTAATGACAGGAGGAGTCAGTTCCTACTTAGCGCCTGTTTGAATGAGACACTCAGCTTAGTCCCCACAGATGCTCCTCATTTCCTGAATTTCTTCCCAGACAAAAGCTGTCTTCCTCTGAAGGCCTCAATCATGTTTTGGCACTTGACGATGCTCACAACTATCCAAGCCTTGGGTCACCCACTTCCACTAAACACACAGACGACCAGTGGAGGTTGCTTCAGGCAGTTATCTGCCTCTTGAACATGTTTTCTGCTTTCTCCAAGATCTTGTGCATACGATGGATCCTTCTTGGAGGAAATACTCATGTGTTTCTTTTTAGGCTTTATTTAAATACTACACTGTTTATTAGTGTGGGCACTAAACCACACACACACATTGTGCAACAGTGCACATGTGGAGGTCAGAGGATAACTTGTGCAAGTCAGTTCTCCTGCATGCAGGTTCTGACAATTGAACCTGGTTTGCAGCATAGTGAGTAGTTTGACCTGCTGACCATGTCACTGGCCCAGAGAGTTTACCTTTGTAGTACATCTGAGACAATAAACCACCTCTGCCTTTTCCATGCATTTGTATAGATGCATCTCTGCATAGATGTGATTCCAACTTACGTTTCATATCACATTTGGTCAATTTGTCATATAAAGACCCAGTGAGTATTGAACACTGTGCAAATAGGCCAGACGAAGCAACCATTGAATGACGTCATACATACTTTGTCTTTTCTTAGTCAATAGACACATTCTTTGACAAAGTCTTGTGAATCGACCAAGTATCTTGTTAGAATTAATCCAGATCTATCAAGACCTGTAGAACAGAGAGAAAAGAAAAAAGGGAAGGGGAGGGTTAAAGGTAATCAGAAAAGCTACAATCCAGTTTTAGCATCTCATTGACCCACAAAAACCAATATAATTTTAATCAGCAGCCAAGCATATTGATAGATATTGGCCGGTCTTGATTTTGTTAAGTGACTTTAATGAAGAATTTGCTTGTCTCTGAGGGTTTGTTAATATTTCTAGGAAATGGACCTCCTGGGATTACAGGTGCATCCCACCATAGCTGATTCATATAGGATTTAGAGTCTAACCAATGAAAAGGTGACTGGAGAAAACCTCCCAGAGGTGACTGGATTGAATCTCCAGTTTTTTTCTGGAATAAGTTTTGATGGAGTTTTGATGGGATTTGCTCCTCCCGGAAGATCCGTATGCTCCCCACATCTCAAATTCCAGGCAGGGAGTGGGACAATGGGCAGAAATATTTAGAAGCTGATGAACTCTTCTGCTTTCTTTGATGGGACTTGTTAAAAAGTTGTCTTCCAAATTTCATAGCTGTAAAATGTAAGCAAACCGAGTCCCTGAGCGACCCTGGGGGAATCTTGTACAGCATCCTATGGGCGGAGGAATAAGCCTTTCCATGTTAAACCACTGAGAATAAGGGAAGTGGTAACTACCCAAGTGTTCCCTCTCTTACCTAGAGTAACATGTGCAGGATTGAGATAAGTTTTTCTTTTTGTTTCGAGGAAACTTGACTAGTTCTGAGTGACCCCCTCTTTTTTCACCTCAGTTCAGCTTATTTTCTGGTTCATATCCTTTGACCTAGGGTCATAGCTGCCAAATCTCAAGTCAATGCTTTCCCAAGGATAATGGGGAACATTTGTATTGAGAACGCATGCCTTAAATTCATGATGATTAGTATTAAATTTAAATAAAACAAAAATCTATCTTTGCAGTATGAACCCTGACATGCTGGTGTATATTTATGTGTCTCATGTGTTCCAGTGTGTGGGGAAACATGTTCAAAATATACTATCTAGTCATGAAAATGGCCTTATGTAACCTTATATAATAAATACATAGAGTAAAAAAAAGAAAAAAACTTCTTTCCTATTTTTGATCTTAAAATATTTTCAAATTCACTTCAATGTATTGGACACTCAGCGGATCTCACACTTTTCCTCCTTTTTAAAAAAACTTACACTATTCAGACAGGATATCTTTGAAAACATTCCCTTTTCACCATAGCAATATTAAAGATTTCTTTTTTACTAAGCTGGTAATATGACATTTCTGGTATCAGATATATTCCATTGCAACAGCTATTTTCTTTAATGAGGATTTAAAAGTGGACTATTATATCACAGGTGGTTGCCCAAGAGAGATTGTGGCTACATGGCTTTTTCCTTTGGTCTAAACTCCAGTAGCAGACATACTGCGGGGGAGGGTGCACTGTGCAAATAGGCCAGACAAAGCAACCACTGAATGACGTCATACATACTTTGTCTAAGTACTAATTGGTGCCTTTAGGGACTTATTGTAAAACGAATTATTCAACTTTTTGAAAAGCCGGCTCCCACTTCTAGGAAATAGACAATAGACGTTATGACTTTGGTCTCCAGTTGAACAATGTGTTAAGAAGAGCAGAATATTTTAGAATTCATTGTTCATCTGACCTTTATTTTGCTAGTTAAAATGATCACACTTCTAGTCTCTTCTTAGCAGCTCTTTGAAACCTCTGTACTTTTGCTGGGTGCCAGGATCTCGCTTTAATTTAAAGTCTTAAAATGACATCCATGGAAATGTTCCTTTACTGGCAGTACTCGGATGTGAGTCTAGCTCCCAAATCGATGACTTGATTATAACTGGAATTCAGTTTCTTATTGCAAGACTTTTCTTAGAGCACATAATGTTCTGACATACTAAACTGTGCTGGTATTGATATATACTGAAAAGACAAGAATGTGTGTTTATGGATAGAGATATACAAGTGTACATAGTTTCATAACACTCCCAAGATGAATTCCATAGCTGCTAAAAGATTAACATTTGAATACTAAGATTTTTCTAAGGTCAGTCATCCTGCAATTATTTAAAAATTTCCTTTATGACTTTTGGAGCATCAAGTCCTTATTCTTTCACTGTATATTTTAGGTTGAAGGAAGAAAATGGGTAGGTAACCATTTGTAGATTTATAGGTATGTAACGAAGATTTTGCTATTTAGAAAACAGATAGTAGGATTTTACTTGAAGCCATGAAAATTACTCTTGTAAGACAAGAAAAATGGGAAGAAAGGAAGGAAGAGTGGGAGGATGTCAGAAGGAGAGGGAGGAAGGGAGGAAAAACAAAAAGGAGAGGGAAGGAGGGAGGGACAGGTAAGGCTAGGTATGCTGCCATCATGTTAGGGCTCCTCCTGGTCTTACCTGTCCTGTGTTCATTGCCCTGTGCCATGCCCAGCATACAGTGGACAGTAAGAAGCTCTTGCTAAGGTTCATTCTTTGCATCTCGGCTGTCCCAATCCAAGTAGTTGGCAAATATAAGTACTGACAGCGTTCAAAACAGCGTGGCCAGAACAAGACTCCTTCCTGGCGCCAACGATGCTTTGGTGACAGTAGCAAGGGTGACTATAGTGAAGCGTTTCTTCTGGCAGGAGAAGGGAGACTTTACATGAGAAGTCCGTGAGTGCTCAAGCAGTGTTTCGCTCAGGCTGTGTTAAGACCCTTCCCAGGGTAACACAAGCAGCAGCAGTTGCCAGGCAGAGGAGATCCTTCTTCTGCCTCCACAGCCTGCGACTCGTGCAGGAGCTTCAAGGATGCAGCATTTGTGAGTTGTCGCCCATGTTGGGTGGGGTTTTTGGTGATGCAGTTATCTTTGAGCTACTCATAGTTCCCCCCCCATCCCCAACTGGCCCAATAATCCAGACTTGGGTGGAACTGTTTCTCTGTCTGTCATTGGTGCCCTCTCTGGGATGAACAGACATTTGTTCATATCTCCCTGGGAAAAGTCACATACTTAATAAGGCAGAGAGAGGTATGTCTCACCCTAGCATCAGCCCTGCGTTCGTGGTTCCTGTTCTGTGGTTCTTTCCCCAGTGTCTCTGACATGTTGGCTTCTGAATCTGCCAGTCTTCGTTTTACCTCTCTAATTCCTCAAGCTGTGCTTGAGGAGACCCAAGGTTTATACTCGTTGTCATTTCGACATAGGACTGCCACATTCTCTCAACCTCTCTATCCCGAATTTCTTATTCCCCATCTATTCTGACTTTGAAAAACCGCTTGAGACTTTGAACCCTGCCTGACTCCTCGACTGGGTCATCTTGTCTACATCTTGGCCCGACTCAGAAAGTTTGAATCTCCTTAAAGACACAAGGTAAATATAGGAAGAGCCATCGGAAACCAGGGCACAGAAAGGAGACGTCCATGTGAATTAGAGAATATAGGGAAGCTGTCCTAGTAGAGGAGGTGGGTCTTAAATGTGGATTGACTCCATTTTCCACATTGCCTGTATCAACATGTTCCAGAAGCACGCATGTAATGTAATGATCTTTCTTATGTTCCTTGAATTACCAGAGTAATTACATACTCTCAACTTCCTTGAGTTGGGCACATGATCCTTTCTATGTGTTCTTCTCTCCGCTCCTTCCCCTAGTTTGCTCTTACACATCTGGGTCTTACACATGTTTGCTGGTTGTCCATCTATGACTCATGGTCTGGGAAGCTAACCTCTTAGGTGAATTTTCTCTTAGGGTGTGACCATGGAGCCATGTACGGTGCACGCTGAATGGTGAGCAGGCCTTTGCTAACCCTCAGGTCCAGGGTAGGTCTGGTTCCGGTTAGAGCAAAGCTCTCCGGCCTCCAGTGGCAGGCCTGTCCCTTTTTGCCTGACCTGATTCAGCAGTCAGAAAGGGAGGTGCAGAACATTGGCAAGCATTTTCTCTAATGGCTCCTGTTCTTAGACCTAGCAGGCCTGGCTCAGCAGCAGTGACATGCGTGTGGGTGGGATTTATGCTCTTTTTTCAGGGACTTTGGCAGCTTCTGCAGCTGTGAGGTGGCTTCCTTAGACTTTCCTCCCACACTGCCCTTCAAAGGGTGCTCATCTCTTACCTCCCAGCACTTAGAGGGGCCCTGCTTTGGAAGAGCACTGTATGGTATCTCTACCTGTCACAGCAAGTGAGAACATTTTGGAGAAATTAAGGACTTAATTTCTGTGCTCTCAGGGAGTTATCTTCCTTTCTTCCTTTCTTTTGTTCTCTCTTTCTCTTTCTTTTTTTCTTCTTTTTTTTTTTTTGCTACACATCTTTATTTGTCATTTGTTTACTGTTATTTTAATATTTAATCATGATGTTATGCAATGTACTTTGATCTTAGGGGTATGTTTCTGTTTGTACCCTGCATAGGTGAAAATGCTTCTCCCAGATTTCATGGGATTTCAGACAGAAATCTCAGTCCTAGCTTATGGGATACTTCTATAAGAATTATTTACCAGGGAGATTCCAGAGGTTTCCCAAAACAACATTGGTTATTGTCACAATCACTGGTTATCTGCCGTAACTAGCTGATAAGATCTATTGCTGAGGACAACTTTAGATATAAGACAAGGAGGAATCAAGCTGAAAATGACTGGGAACTGTTTTCCCTGGTGACTAGTTTTCATGGTGCCAGTTGGTGCTGTGTATACTAGAAGGGGAGAAAATGTATCAGTAGTCTTACCCAGTACTCAATCCTGCGTGCTATAATGTTGACCTCCCAGTCAAGATAAGCCCATCAGTAAAATAGTGGCATGACTGTTATGAGGGTAACCAACCGTTTTCTGATTGGATTTGAGGCCTTCTCCAAGGAGGGCGCATACACCTATCACTGTAAACATTGCCATATGCCTACAGCTACGGAGGTCATACCTGCAATGAGCAGTGTTTAATGAAGATGCTCATAAATGGTCAAAGTGCTGAGCCTAAGTGACTTGTGCTACTTAATTATGGCCGTCACATACCTCTGATCCACACTCTCCCTTTGACTTGTGCTCCACTTTGGAAGTGTCTGGGGTGATAGGCTTGGCCCAATAGGCTTTCCTTCTTACCCTGCCTTTCCTAGTCTCTTCTGGAGCAGCCAGCACCCCTACCACCACCACTTCTCTTGCTGCTGTGTTTTGCCTCTCAATATTTACCTGAAGAGTCTTCTATCAAAATTGCACAAAATTTAAAGGACTGAACTAAAAAATATCACACACACACACACACACACACACACACACACACACACACACACACACACATACACACACACACACTTCTGTTACCTCTTTCTCCATTAATGCGTTTGATATTCCTGTTTACCATAGTCTCATATTACGCTACATGGTTGCCAATAAATTCATCACCAGATGGCTTAAGGGAATAAGGGGTTTTACTTTGGCTTATGATTCTTGGTTACAATTCTTTGTCCAGCTTGGCAAAAGAGTACATACTAACACCGGAACCTAAGTGAACTGGTTATAGTATATCCATATATTCACAAGAATGCTGAGAGAGGGACAATCCTTACTTGTCAGATCAGCATGTCTTGCTAAGTATACAAAATTTCTTAACCAGTTCTCACCATCTTATATACCTGCCAGGATCTAGTTCCACCCACCATGGCCTCAACTTTCCCTATCAATCACATAGTCTGCTGCAGGCTTATCCAGGGCTCGGATCAACCTCCAATTCTTCACATCTGTGCCCAGAGCGCACGTCTTTAATTGTCAAGCTGACAAATATATTTAACTATAATACACATTCTGTGCTTTGTTCTTTAAGATATATCTGACCATTTTCTATATAAAATAATCTATTTGTAAGTAGGGACTATTCTGATTTTGCCTAAGTACTCAGCCACATATTGAAATTTGTACTGAAATGCATATTTTTGTTAAAATTAATCAGACACATTGATCCACTATGGCGAGGTTTGTTTAATGTCAAAATTGAATGCACATGTGTCTATTAAAGCTATTTGGTTTGTAACTGGTTACCATTAGAAAACTCTGGGCTAGTTGCCTTGCAAGCATGGATGATTTGCTATATTCTAAGCTTACCAAATATGGAACAGTGTCTACACATCTGAGAATGGCATTCAACACCCTCCACCATCAGGGCTCAATGTATCTTTGGTGCACATGTACAATCTCCCTTTGAAGTGCAGCTGGGTCTATATTAAGATTCTGCAACCTCGGCATGCCTAACATTTTGTGCTAGAGAATTCTTTATTGTGGAGAGCCATTCTGTTCATGGCAGCGTGTTTAGTGGCATCCACAGTGTATCCGCCAGATGTAGTAGCACTCTTCCTTGTCCATATTGTGATAAGCCAGATGTCTATAAACATTGCCGGACCTAGCAGACCAAGTTGCTCCTGGTTTAGCCTCACTGGTCTACAGGAGCCCAGTGTTTCACACTGGGTAAGTTGCTCAAGTCTCTTTTTATTAACAAATTGTGATATCTCTCACCTGTGACTCGCCAACAAATGAATGCAACAGGGAAAAGCAAATGCCTTCTGAAAAGCAGATGTAGGCAGTGCGCTGTCACGTAAAGTACTGTTAGACCATGATACAAGTGACATGCAGAGACAAGCAAAGAATCAAAAAAGTAATTTTCAATTGCATAGGTAGAGGATTAAAAATGGAGATACCTGGGCTGTTCTGCAGGCCTTTTGTATTGAAGTAGGGGTTCGTAAAAAAAATCTCAAGGGGTTCTCATGCACCCCAGAGTCTGAGAACCACTGCGCTAGACACAGATGTTTAATTATGCTAAAATGTTTATTTTTATAGAACCACAGACAGTGCATCAAATAACACAGCAAAGGAACTAAGGCTTACTATAATAAAAAAAAATGCTCTACCTAAACTTTGTTTTTTCATTTTTCTCCTTTAAAAAAAAACACAACTTTTTAATAGTCTTCTAAACACTAACACATGCCATATGCTTTTGGGGGGAAATTCTCCACCAGAATTTGAGGTTGGTCAGGCATGTTTGACTGTCTTATTATTAGTCCCGGTGGGCACTGGACCCAAATTCTTTCTTCAGAACAATGTGTGTGTCCAATGTGAGCATCACTCCATTTTCTAATTACATGGTCAGAGCTGCTTCTTTGTCCTGACCCAGGAAAAAAATTTTGGAGGCTTAAAAGGAAAAAGGAAAGCAAGCCCCGATAAGGTGCTCTTTGGCAAAAGAATAAAGTGAAGTGCACTGTGATTGCTTCTAAATTATCTTATCTGATTTGGGTTTGTGTTTTCATAAGCCAAACTCAAGACTCTTAACCCCCAGCTTCCCAGATGAAGTGCAGCTAAAGCCACAAGAGTTCTGGAGCCAGGAATAGACTATCAGTATTACTTTTAGTGCAGAGAATGGCTCCCCCCTTCCTTTTCTACCTTCCATTGCCTGGCAACAATGTGAAGTGTGCTTACTGATTGAAAGGCCCTATAATTTGGACCAAGAAGGCATGTGGATTCTGACCTGCGCACCATGCTACATAAAAGATTTTTCCTATTTTGTAAGAAATTGGAAGTAGGAGGGTACCCAGATGTTGTATGGGCCCTAGAGAAGAACTCATTTCCTTGCTTCTTAGGAAGTACAGCAATTGACATTGCAGAGCTTGTTTGAATAAGGCAGGAAAGAAAATAATAGCAGGAAATCTGCATTAAAAAGCAGACCAATCCAGTTCCTATTGCAACTGTGTCTCCCCTTGAAAAACTTAATACAAGGGAGGGAGATAAAAGGGATGGCAATACAAAGGGAAGAAGTCAAAGATATCATTATGTGTAGATGATATGGTGGTATGCATGAGATCCTACGGACTCTTCTAGAAGACTCATATCTGATAAATACTTTTAGCAAAGTGGCAGGATACAAAATTAAAATGAAAAAATCACTAGCTGTCCTACCTTCAATAACAAACATGTTGAGAAAGCAGTGAGAAACACATTCTTGTTCACAGTTGCATCAAAACAAAATAAAAGAACCAACTTGGAAAGAAGTCTTACTAAGGAAGTGAAAGACCTGTGTGGTGGAAACTCCAGCATACTGAGGTGCTGGGCTCTTGGATGGAAGAGCTAACAGAGTGAAGATGGCTGCCTCATTACAGAAGATCTACAGATCCAGTGAAATCCTCACCAACATGTTGATGTAGCTCTTTACAGAAATAGGAAAAAAAAAATCTTAATCTTCATATGGAAGCATCAAAGATGCCAGCAAACCAAGTAATCTTGACCACGAGAACAATGCTGGAGCTATCATCATACCTGATTTCAAATGGCAGCTTGGTACCAGACAAAAAGCAGGACATATAGATCAGTGGAACAGAATTGGAAACGCAGATATAAACCTTCTCAACTACGGTCACCTGGTCTTTGAAAAAGATGTCAAAAACATACATTGGAGAAAAGACAGCCTCCTAAACAAATGGTGCTGGAAAACTGGATACACATGTGGAAAAATAAAATCAGATCTCTATCTCTCACTTTTGTATACAGATGATCTCCCAAAGACCTGAAACTCTGAAACCAACAGAGGAAAAAATTAGGGAAAACACTATGAGATATCAATATTGCTAAGTACTTTCTGACTAGGATTCCAGTCATTTAAGAAATAATGACACATGAAATTAAAAACTTCTTAAGAGCAAAAGAAAACAATTGAAAGAAGAGACAGCCTCTAGAATGGGAGAAAATCTTTGCTAGCTATATATCTTTTAGAGGATTAATATCTACAGAATACCAAAAACTTGAAAAAAATGAACCAATAAGAAATCAAACATCCCAGTAAATAAATGGACCAATCAAATGATCTGTCTCAAAAACTGAAACACAAATGGCCAACAAGTATATGACGAATGGTCAAGCTCACTAGCCACTGGAGAAATGCAAATTGAAACTACACTGAGATTTCATCTCACCCTAGTCAGAGTGCTTGTCATTAAGAAAAATTACCCATGCTGGCAAGGTTGCTTATAAAAGAGAACACTTCTACACTGACAGTGGGGAAGATAAACTAGTGCAGCCACTATGGAAATCAGTGTGCAGTTTCCTCAAAAAGCTAAAAATAGATCTACCATATAGCCACGCTATACTATTCCTTAATATTCACCTGAAAGACTCCAAATCATATCACAGAGATTCTTGTACACCACTGTTTATTGTAGCACTATTGACAATACTTTATAGAACCAGCCTAGAAGCCCTTCAACAGAGAGATGGGTAAAGAAAATGGGGCATCTATACATATGGAATCTTTTTTTTTCAGCCATAATGAAGAATAAAGTTAGGTTGTTTGCAAGACAATGGACACAATTGAAGATCATCATATGAAGCAAATTAAAGTATGTCTCAGAAAGACAGATGTAGGTCTTAGATTTTTTTTGCATGCATGCACGTGTTTGTTTTGCATGTGGTTAGGTGTACATAGTGTGTGGGATGTGTATAAGAGGGCACTAGAGTGTGTGATCCTATGGAGGCCCAAGGATGACATCGGGAATCATTCAGGTTTGCTCTTCAGCCTTATTGGTTTGCTCCGGGCCTCCCAGGCTCTGCCTTCCAAGGCCGGAATTATGGACCACAGCCATTTCTGCCCAGCATTTTTATGTGGTATTTGGGAATCCAAACTCAGGTCCCTTTGCTTGTGAAGCAAGTGCTTCAACTCCTGAGCCACTAGTCCTAGTTTGCTTTTTGTTGTTGTTGCTGTTGTTGTTTGTTTGTCTGTTTTTTGTTTTTACACATGTACACATTCATGCAAGTATAGATGATATGAAAGTAGATGCAAAACTCTGAAGGGAACAAGGGTTTAATGAGAAGGAGAGGGGCAGAAGAGGGGCCTAAAAATGGTCTTATGTAATCAGAACACTAACAGAAGCAAATTTGCAGCCTTCTTCCTCAAGGAGGAAACAACCCCATCCCTGCAATGTGTGGGGCTCAGGAAGAAACGTGAGCACAGCCGCACTCAGGAACGCGGCACCTCTGCAGCTCTACCCTGACTTTCTGCAATCAGCTTCAACTCCGGAACTTCTGATTTTTGATTTCTATTTCCAGGGACTTTCCTCTTTGACTTTCTTAGGACACTCATTCCTATTGGTCATGCTGTTAGGGCTGGTGTCTGTGTTTATAGATTACAGAGACATCGATAAAACACCAAAGGGGAACGCTGAGACCCAGATGCGGAGGGGCTACAGAGATTTACCAACTGCCACTTTTATGGATGGTTCAGCGCTGAGACTCAGGGAATCTCTTTTTAGCTAGCCTTGCCTAATATTTTGGCATCCTGCAATTTTGTATACTTTTTAAGGGAAGGGAAGAGGGGAGTGGGAGGTGGGAGGGTTTGTCTTTCGTGATCTCAGTTGGAGAAATGAGGAAATGTGGTGTTTTATTCCCAGGCAAAGCCCTTTGTGGCAAATCTTTTGACAGTTTGTGGGATTTTATAGATCTTCTCTTCCCACACCACCCGCTTTATGTAACCTCCCCCTCTCCCCATTAGAAAATGTCTTTGCTAGACAGAATTATTGGCCTCCAGGCTTTGGTTATTCCTTCATCCCCCACTCTTTGCCACGTGACTTAATAGTCCTCACAAAAAGCAGAGTTAGTTTTTCCACTGGCTTGTGGTTTGATTTGGCCAGTTCTGCACTCAGGTCTTAAGAGGAAAACTTCTCCCATCTCTATGAGAGGAGATGGTCTAGGTAGTGGCTTGTCCTCAGCCAGAGACCGAGATAACTATATAAGGAGCCAAGAGTATGTGCCAAGTACAGTCAGATTTTAGCTAGTTTCTTCCTTCTTTAACTTCCTTCCTTCCTTAACTTCCTTCCTTCCTTAACTTCCTTCCTTCCTTAGCTTCCTTCTTCTTCCTTCCTTCCTTCCTTCCTTCCTTCCTTCCTTCCTTCCTTCCTTCCTTCCTTCCTTCCTTCTCTCTCTCTCTCTCTCTCTCTCTCTCTCTCTCTCTCTCTCTCTCTCGTGTGCAGACCTCCCTCTCAGTCTTTCTCCCTCTCCTTGAGTTTATACAGAGAAAAAGTTAGGTGACAGTTCCGTGAGAAACAAGCCATCGTCAAGTCAAGGAGCGGCGTCACCAGAAACGCACCTTCTAGGACCTTGATCCTGGGCTCCTAGTCTCTAGAAAGATGAGAAAATTAATTCTGTCCTTTAAGCCACCAATCTGATGCTTTGTTAAGGCAGCTTGAGCAACAAATCACCCTGTCTGGTTGATATGATCACCAAGTCCGTTTTACAGGCCAGAGGCAGAGGCTGTGAAAGATGAAGCAACTGATCTCGGGTCACTTTCAGCAGATGTCAGAGTCCCTGTTCTGCTGGGGATGCTCCGCCCTGGACTGCCTAGTGCAGTTCCGTTCAGGCCTGAGCTGATGCTTGCAGCCTCTGACACGTGTAGGCAATTGGGAAAGCACTGCTGTCTTTGGGTGGGATACAAGTAAGGAAGTAACCTAGGAATAGGATTTCTGAGAGCAGCCTAACAATAGAAAGGATCACTTGGATTAAACAAACAAACAAACAAACAAACAAACAAATAAACAAACAAACGAACAACCACCCAAACGAGACAATGTTGTTCTTTTTACGTTTTGGGTACCAATCAATTCTTTGTAAGTAGTTCCACTCAATGCATATTTTATTACGTCTGATGCCTGGCATAAGGAAAGTGGATTATATAGTATTTGTTAATATTAATAAATGTATAAAGGGCATTTCTAAAATGTCTCTGTTTATCTCTCCTCAGTGATGTCAGCGTCTTTCCCAGGACTCAACCACTGTTTTGGGTTGAATGAGAATTCTGAAAGAAGGAGGAAGTGCTAGCTGGAAGATCTTGACAAAAAGGAAGGGTTGGGAAAGCCAGACTTTCTGTCCCCAGTGGCGGAGGAGCAAGGAGGAGACCTGCTGGGAGGAGAGCCAGGCAGGGCTTGCCCGTGAGCTCTGTCCTTGCCTGCCGCCTTCTCCAATCTGAAGACGGACCCTGGCGAACATTGTGGAACAGGGAGCCGAAAGATTGCCAGAGCCTGAACCGGGGTGGGGAGAGGTGGTGACCAGACACTATCATCTGGCAGTGACGGGGCTGTGGTATCCATGAACCCACTGCAGCTATGTATATTTCCGTAACATCCCCATGGAATCTGTCCTATCAACATTTCACTGTGGAAGAGGAAAGATCTGGAGAGCCTCTACATCTCCCTGAGGGACCGAAGATGGTTCATGCTAATGGGATGTGGGGGTGGGGAAATGCTTTCCTCATTGATACGTGACTCACGCTCCAGTAAGCTCTCAGGCCCATGTTGTCAAAGGCAAACCGGATGAAACTTAGTGGGCCACACGTGCAAAAAGACATGATAATAGGAGGGAGACTGACAGGGAAGAAGGGTTATAATGGGAAGAGGAGGTGGGATAGGATTGTGATTAAGGTGTGAAATTTCACTGTATTCATGTATGAAACGGTGAAAGAATGGAAAAATTAAAGAAAATATGGACCCTTGGATAGCGGGAGAGGGAGGCGCTCCCATGTGCTAGCTACGTCCACCTAGGCTCAAAGAGGATGAAGAACCTGTGACCTGCCTTCTCAGGGTGGCCTGGAGGAACTTCGAGCCTCGAAATTTTTCTCAGCTTTAACACTTTGGAGAGTTTGGACCAGATAGTTCTTAGTTGTGGTCGCTTGACCTGTGCACTGTGGAATGTTCAGGCAGCATCTCTGGCTGCAAAGGGTCCCTCAACAATTACAGCCAAGAATCTTTTCAGGTCTTTCCACATATCTACTCTATAGAAGTGAAACTGTGCCCTCTTTCTTCATAGAGAAGCCACTGTTGTGGTATCTCCCTAGCATTAGGGCCAGCGCGCGCGCGCGCGTGTGTGTGTGTGTGTGTGTGTGTGTGTGTGTGTGTGTGAACAGAAGTAGATTGGCCAGTGGTGACTGAGCTCCCAGCTTCCTTGGGTCTTGCACACCGCACAAAGAACATCAGAAATTTCCAGCATGACCCCAAGACCAGCGTCAGAGTTGCCGGGAGGGCGGAGGCACGCAGAGTCTCCAAGCAGCGCGTGTCAATGTAGTCTGGTCCAGACCAGCGTCCCTTCATAGACCACCGCAGCGGTCAGCAAGACTCTGAGGAGGGCACGGAGCCCTGGGCAAACCTCCTGGCCTTGGATTCTTAGCCCACCACAGAGGTCAGCAAGATGCTCTGGAGGGTTGGGGACCCAGCAGAACCCAGCGACACCCTTGAGCTACGCACTAAGCTTACTGCATGGGTCAGACACTGTCTCTCTGCCCTTGCCTCCTACTTTACATTCTTGCTCACATTTGGCGAGGACCAGAGGAGAGAAAGGGACGTATGGATGGATGGAGTACAAGATGGAGTCATTCGGAAAAGCATTCAAGCCAGGACAGATTGCGAAACCACCAATGAGCTGTTCAAAAAAAACTTTCCCTTCCCAACCGCCAGTGCACGGAGAGCCGAACACGGTTATCGGCGCCCAGGGTGGGAAGAGACTGCGTTTTTTTTGCACATTTGAAGAGCACTAGGACTCCAGATGTTGGCATCAAGGACGCCGGAGTGACCGGATACTGCAAGGTGGGAACTGGGCGGGGACCGAGCCACCGAGCCTCCAACCAGCAGCCCGCGAGGCAGATGTTTCCTTACCTCGAAGGTCATTCACTGGCGGGAGTGATGGAGCTCGTGTGGGAGCCAGGCGAGGGGACTCGGTCTTCTCTGCCCTGCTACGCCGCCTGCTCACAAAGGAGCACTTTGTGTTGTGTCCCAAGCTGTTCATTTATTCCTTTCGTGGTACTTGTAGGACAAATCGTGCCATTCCAGCTCTTGTCTGGAGCAATGTTTAAAGAGCCCTTCCAGCATTTAATTCACCGATTTCTTTTCTCTGTTGAGCTGAAATACTCTCGACAAGGGAGAAGGAACTAAAGGGAACATTTGTTGTAGTCAATTATTCATGGTAAAGAATTTGCTACACTCAGGGCAACAAAGGCCAGCTTGTGTGTGGACTGCAAGGGTGGCCCCTGGGTCAGGCCGAATACCATAAGTAGAGCATTGAACAATGGGCTTATCTCTAGACCCCTGAAGTGGCTGACTGGGGGGAGGGGGGTGGACCAATGCTTTGTGGATTGCTTTGCTGACCACTCGGCCTTCCAGTACCAAGCTCTTCTGAGACAGGAAGGACTGGGCATTTTCAGAGATAAAAAAAAAAATCAATTACATTGAAACAAGTCTTGCTCTCTCTCGCTCTATCAGTTTCTATTTAAAAAAACAGCTTTTGTTCTATTTCCATCGTCTTCATATTCCTAACCTGTTTAAGAATCAGCTTTTCTTTTCTTTTCTTTTTTTTTTTTTTTTTTTTTTGGTCAGAGTACGGAGAGCACAGGCCGGGAATGAACATTCAGTATTCAAATGTTGACCATTTGAGGTAGATGGTTCTTCGGAATTTCATGCAAAACACAAATAAACAAACGACCCCCCCCCATTTTTTAAAGACACTGGTGTTGACTTATTCAATCATATTGGAATAAATGTCTATTTTCTACTTAAAGGCTAAGCAGCAGTTTAGAGCTGGCTGGAAGGTTTCTAACTCCTTCTGTGCGTTGTTGTTGGTGGTGGGCGTTCTGGCTCTTCTTTTGAATCTGGGCTGGCTAGGGACAGTCTAGCCAATAGAATTCACAGTAAAGGTGATGCCGTGCCAGTTCTGAGTGGGTTGGAATTAGAAACTTCTCCTGCCTTCATCCATGAGGACACTGGATGAACACTGGACATTCCATGTTAGAAGTTTGGTTACTTTCATGTGGGAAAAGGAGAGAAAGATAGAGAAGAGGGAGGGAGGAGGAGAGACAGGGGGAGCGGGAGAGAGGGGGAGAAAGAGAGAGAGAGAGAGAGAGAGAGAGAGAGAGAACGAACCATCAGATGGGTTAAGGAAGAAGAAGCTCTTCAAGGGTCTTAAATGCATCATCCAGCCACAGCTACTACAGCTAATACTTAAAGACTCAGTGATAAATCACTCAGCTGAGTCCTTAGAAAATTCTTGACCTGTAACTTTGAAAGTGAAATAAAATGGTTGCCACTAGGTTTAGGAGCAGCATTGCAATGCACTAATACTCAATCAACCGTTCAGCTTGCAAAGATCATTACAATAAATCTGAAGAAATGTCTTCAATATAGCCTGGTAGAACATTCATCCTTGAGGTGTTTGCTGCTGCTGCTGCTGCTGCTGCTGCTGCTGCTACTACTGCTGCTGGTGGTTGAGGGGTGGAAGTGGGGGGTCATAGAAATCAATAGTTCCAGGACCTTCTTTGAAAAAGATACTGAAATCCAAGAGGTAGAAGCCCAGTGCCTGGCATCTTGGTCTCAGAGCAGGGCATTTGCCACTCTTTGAACCGCTTTGTGACTTTACCAAGTAAGAAAACATGATCTTCAAATTTCTTTGTGTGTGTGTGTGTGTGTGTGTGTGTGTGTGTGTGTGTGAGTGTGATGCACGTATAGGTACCTGCCTGCACACACGCAGGAGGAGCCACAGGTGGCCGACGGGGGTGTTCCTTGTTCTCCATCTTATTTTTTTCATACAGGATGGCTCAGCACACCTGAGGCTCACCAGTTTAGCCAACTGCTTGGCCAGTGAGTTTCAGGGATCTTTCTTGTTGAAGTTTCTCTGCATGTTGCTGGTAAATTCGTGACCAAACAGCTTTAAGGGAACAGGGGGTTTTATTCTTGCTTGTGATTTTTCAGTTATAGCTCTTAGTTCAGCTTGGCAGGAGGGCTCGAGCCAACACCACGAACTGAAGGAGCGGCCCGCACCCTATCGATAGGCATCACCGAGAAGGGCAACCTCACTTGCCAGACTGCAAGTCTGTCCAGTGTGACAAAGAAAGCTGAGCTTTACTGAACCAGCTTCCTCTGTCTTATCCATCCGCCCAGGGAATGGTCCTCGCATCCGCATCCTTGACTGGGTCTTCTCACCTCCATGTGTCAATCTTTTGTAGGCTTAAGTAGGGCTTGTCTTAACTACTTAATGCTTCACGGAGGCGCCCAAAGCTCAGCTGCATCCGACCAGTGCGTTCCTGTTTCCACCCCCCGCACCGTGGTGGCAGACGCTGCCTCTGCCGCTGGGGATCCAGCCAATGTCGCTGCTTGTGTGGAGAGCACCTTGCAGACTTGCGGCATCACACCAGTCCTGGTCTTCAAATGTTCTACCAAGGTATTTCTTGCTGCTTCTAAGTTCATGCTTAGTTTTCAGTCTTTCTCGTTGTCCTCCCCACCCGCCCTGCACGAAGGGCTCGCGGAGGACTCGGCGCAGTCCTAGAACCCAGGATCCTTCCTTTGTTCCTCTGCACCTCAGCCACAGACTGAATTGAACAAGGTCAAGTGTAGAGTGGGCACGAAGGTCACTGTTATTGTCGCTGTCAAGCTTCCTTCCTTCAGAACGGAAGCCATCAGGACTCAAGAGAGGGACAGTGCAGGTTCCGTGTTCTCTGTCTGCCTTGGGACCTTGGCACATGGGGCTGTGCTTCCGTAGGCACATGTTCCCCGTAGGACTTTTCACCTAGAAGGGAAGTGGGAACTCGCAGGACGATCTGGCCCCACCAACTTCTCTGGGTTTAAATGGCTCCTGATGGATATAAAAAAAAAAAAAAAACAAAAACAAAACTCAAGAGGAAAGTGTCCCAGGTTCTTGGGCATTATCTAAGCGAGGAACAGGCTAAAGCTATCTTCAAGACATCTGCCCCAATCCTGTTCAAGAAAAAGGCCGCACGGTATCCAGAAACGAAATAGTTTTCTAAAGAGAAGAGGGGGAGCCATCTCATGTAAATAATGGAAATCTTTCTTTTAGTGAGAAAATTGATGAAGACAGTTGTAAGTTGCCTCCAAACAAACAGGGCAGGAGAAAATTAATGCATTTCTAAGATGCCTGTTTTCATTCCTTTCATAGTCTTAAACCTTTGACTCAGAATGACAGGGAGCAAGTGCTAAAGAAAGGACCCAGCCTCGCAGCCCACACCTGCTGACTCCAGCGCTCCCAGGGTGCAAACAGGAACGTTCAGCAGCTCTGGGTCTTGTGCTTATGAAGTCCCAGAATGACGCCTCAGATTTATGTCACAAATACATTTCTTGAAGCTGTTTTGGGAAGTAAATACAAATCTCAACTCCTAATGGTGGATCGAGTACATACATATATACACAAGCACACCCATATATATACATACACATCACACACAAACACACACACACAGGCACATACACATGGATACACACACACAAACACATAGACACAGACACACGCACAAACACACCATTCCATACATATACACATATGCCGCAGACCAGAGTCACGGCCTCGAGACCAGGGCTCCCCCGGACCAGGTGGAGCACAGAACACATGCAACTCTCTAGGCCGAGTGAATTCTGAACTCATTTATTGAAACTTTCGTGACAGCTTTTATACAGAAAATTTTGGGGTAAAGAATGTTGCACTTACAATAGACATATAATTTTCTAGTCAGCAAAAATCACCTTCAGGGTGGACATTTTTTCAAGAACCTAACCCATTGCTTGAAGGTAAAGACACTTAACAGAAACATTCTCTCAGTATTTCCAAACCTATCTAATCTATAATGCTTCACCGGATAGCCATGGGGCTGAGCCTACATAGTTGACATTTTTAACAGAGACTGCTTTTTAAAAATACACAGAGGAGGAATGATCTCCTTTTGATTTCAGTAAGGAACATATTTTACAATTAATTATAGAAGTCCCCAACACCCCATAAGTCCCAGCATGAGCTTTTGCTATTGTCCTCTCCAGGTTGATCCTCTCAGTTAGGCAGGTTGACATGGGTACCAGGCATGGCAGCAGGTTCTAGCTTGGGAAGTTGCATGCAGCTCATGCAGTCTCTGCTATCCAAGCTTGAACTACATCTCTAGGGGGGCCATGGCTTGGATAGTCAAGGGCCATAAGTGCCTATAGCATGATTCTGTTAATGGAGCACTACTGAGATATGTACTGAAGAAAACACTTGAGCAATATAATTATTAAAAGAATAATTCCCCCTTTAATAGCATCCTTCTATTCCTTTAATAGTAAGGTTGCTTATGTCTTCCTTTCAGGAATTCCAGAAGTATATTGCTATCAGTTAGATGACCCATTTGTGAACCATGCATTCTCCAAACCTAGGGTCCAATCAGGCCCCATATGCCATGGGTGTCTCTTTCAGGGCAGAGGCGATCATTGGTGGGAGTGCACTCAAATGGTTCATCTCTCTGATTTCTCATAAGAGTGCTCTTTGGGATAGGAAAGACACGGCCCCCTTTGTTTCTAACATGGATTCTCCCAGTTTGGATTCAAATACCATCTCCAGGGGCAGTCTTGGCATCTAGACTTTCTGGTATGATGGTCTCTTCCTTGGCCTTCAGCCAGGGTAAGAGGGTATCACAGTTTCTTTTAAGGTTCTAGTGGACTGATAACATAGTCTTATGCTTCTGGAATTTCTGAGTTAGTACATAGGTGGGAATTTTACCCACCTATGTTTTAAGACTCTAGAAGTTATTCTCTCATTTCTTTAAAATCAGTGCACACATTCTGGCTAACAAGTCTACTCATTGTAAGTGACTAGACATGAAATCTCTATGTAGAATTTGACTTAAAGTTAAAAGCAGGCTTCTTCTCTAGATCAGAGACCAGGAAGCTAGTTCCAAAAAAACCTAAGAGCAGGTAAAAGGCACTCTTAATTCCCAGAAGAATTCCTCCTGCCAGAGACACAACTTAAATTACCTGAGGAATTCTTAGCACCTGTCCATGGGTGGTATTGTGACATTCCAAGAAATTCCTAGCACCTGCCCATGGGGTTACTGTGACCTTCCCAGGGAACAGGCTTTAGGCCTGAACTGGGAAGAAACACCAAGACCCAACAATTCCCATATTTTTCCTTATTTTTCTTAAATAAAGCCATGTCCTTATCCCAAAAGATGTTTCTTTGAATCCATCTTTTCCAAACTGAGACATATTCTACCAGATTGGTTGGATAAGGACGCGGCACACATATGCACGTGCACAATGAGTGCACACACACATGCACACCGCACACATGCACACATACAGACACATACATACACACACAGAGACAAGCATACACACACGCAATATACTATACACACATACACACAGAGACACACCACACATATGCATGCACATACATATGCATACACATGTGCACAAATATATAGGCCACACACACACACACACACACACACACACACACACACACACAGAGTTTTATAAGCTTCTAATAGGGATGAGGAAAATCCTGAAGAAGGCTAATTTATATCTTTATGTGTGGTTTCCAGACCTCAAGACCTCACCCACCCCAGCTTCCCCTTCCAATCAATCCTCTTCCTTGAATATTTCTGTTATGTCTCTCCCCTTTCAGGTTTTTTGGCCACAAGGGAAATTCCCAGGTGCAGTATGTTTGGTCTCCAGCCTCAGGAAAGACTCTGATGTGGATCTTTGAAGAGGAAGAACTTAAATATTAAAGGACTCAGCAGGTGCCGACAGAGCCTAGCCATTGCTCCCAAAGGGGAGCTTGTTTCAACATAAAGACCAATAATATAGTAATTGTGAAGCACGTATTTCTAGTGTGTTGAGTCCAGCTCGGCTCTCTGGAGGGATGGTGGGTGAGTAAGTGAAGCGAACATGAAGAGCCGGGAGCCAGCATTCCTTCCTTCTTCATCTCTGGCAAGTTTTGGGTTTGGGTCTCATCCACTTTTAACCCTTTAGCTGCAAAGGCTCCTGTAAGCCATATACATTAAAGACTCTAAAACTCAGACCTGACTGGAAACTTGGCAAGGCATCAGATAAAACAAATAAAAACTCCTGTTCTTCTTCCTTGGATACCTGGCAGTCTAACAGTGCTTAAGTGTTCTCCATTCTTTATGATTTAGCTTAATTGTTAGGTTCTCCATGAAGCATGTATCCTATTAAGATAATTATAATCAATATTAAAATCTTATCAACTATAGGACTGTAGAGGCTTATGCTAGTTTTAATATCCTCGTGCTTTTATTCCTTATACCAGGATCTATGATAACATTATGATTTATCCAAATAAAATAATACTAGCTGGATAACAGCTGCCACCATAATAATGACCTACACTTAGGACACTTCCCAGGTCTTCTGCTTAGCTTTCCACAGTGTTATCTCATGGAATGCTCGCGGCTATCCAAAAGCAAATGATCTCACGTGGCACATGAGGAAGTAAAATCTCACCCAGCCAGTAAATGGCCTGAACAGCTAACTCTTCATGTTATGGCTTTTCTTACAGTGAACAGTAGATGAGGTAAGGTGCTGGCTCAGGAGCAATCTAAAAACTCCAAGCTCTGTATCTCAAGGACAAAGATAAGTGTCTTTCAAAGGCTGTCTGAAGCAGTACAACTTCCCCACTGCAAGCAGGTTGAGACCTGCTCCTGCCCAGTGATGGCCTAGCCTCTCCTCCTGCAGCTCTTGGATGGGGCTACTGCTCTACAAGCATTTGCACAGACAGCAGAAGATAACGCCTAAGATTTTCATCTGCCGAAGACCAAGACAATTGTTACCTAAACATCTGCAAAATACTAATCAGATTTCTGATAAGTTTCAATACAACAATAGTGAAAAGGAAGGTGACTGACAGTGCTCATCATAACCCAATCACTATGATGAATCCTTTTAGACCCCCCAAAAAAATCTATTAATCAGTGTCTTAATCCTCTAGATGAATGATCTGTCCAAGTAACAAGTAGCAAGTAACAGGGTTTAGATTTGAAATCCAGTTGAACTCCAAGTCTGTGCCTTTTTTCTAATTTATTTTCCTGCTACATTTTCTTTTTTCCCTTCTAGAAATATTTCTGACTGCATCTCTGTCTTAGGCTTGTGGTATGTGGGGGTTGTCAGGCCTAAAGCCTGCTCTGTAGAGAATGACACATTAGCATCTAAAATGGGCAGTTGTTAGGGACTCCTCCTTTTGGAAGCTAAGTTTTGCCTCTTGTCTGCATAGACAATGGCAGGTGAATTCCTTCCTCTAGGAATTGAGTTTACCTCCTATCTGTTCTTAGCTCTCTTTTGTTCTTCCCAGGACTGGCTAGGTTATAACCTCCCCCTACAGTCCCTTCCCTATTTGAGATATGTTAATGCACCGACCAGGTAACTCTGCTTTGAGACGTTTGTTGTCTATTCCCTTTAGCAACTAAGTATCATGTGTGCTTTTAACTCTACCTGGAGACATCATGTCTAGTCTCACATAGCAAGTAAATGTCACTCCTGCCTTTTCTTTGTTCACTGGAATGTATATGTTTTACATAATCCGGTAAAGAATTTGGCCCTGCTCTTCTTGCTGTTTTCCTGTAAATACTCATGTATGCTACAATAAATTTGGCTTAGATGATGGAGGACATCCTAGGCTCCCTCTGACCGATGTCTGATCAATTCCTACCACTCCCACTTTTGTTTCCTGCGTGTAAGTTTGGGTTTATGCTGCTTCGTGGGCCGGGACAGTGGTAGGTGAATAATGTCAAGATGATGGAATAAGAGGTACTCATCTTTTAAGTCACAGGGAAACTATATGAGATGGCATTGAAAGTTCCGATGCAACATATAGGCCCTGAGAACAGACGATGCATAAGAAGCCAGCCTGGGGCTGAAGAGACTGCCTCAGGGGTCAAGTCTTTGCCTTCCAAGAAGGACCTGAGGTTGGATCCCAGATTCCAAGTAAAAACTCCTGCTGGAAATGGCTGTGGCCTGCACTTCTGGCCTCAGAAGATGAAGGAGCCTGGGAAACCCCAGAGCAAAGCAATAAGAAAGTAGAGGAACCAGGATGATTCCTGAAGTCACTCTTGGGCCTCCACAACACACACATTGCCCTCTGATACTTCTCCTTTTTTCTTTCAGTCACTGTGTGTTAGAGGGCACTTGAGCGTGTGTGTGTGTGTGTGTGTGTGTGTGTGTGTGTGTGTGTGCGCGCGCGCGCCTATGGAGGCCCAAGAGTAACATCAGGAATCATCCTAGATTGCTTTTCCACCTTATTCTTTGCTCCACCTCTTGGGACCGGAAATTCAGGCCACAGCTGTATCTATCTGGAGCCGTATCTTCCTGGAGTTTGTATATGGGATCTGGAATCCAAACTCAAGCACTTTTTCTTGTCAGGCAGAGGCTTTAACTCCTGAGCCATCTTGGAGGATAAGCCATCCCGTTGCTTTCATAAAGCCTTTCAAAATCTGACTGAAGAGGTGAAGATAGTTCAGAAGCAATGCTCTTTTGAAGTGGGGGAGTGGAAAGCTCCTCTGAAATTTCTCCGTGCAGGAGTTCAGGACAGCTTTCGAATGACCAGCAACAGTCAACGGAGTGTGCAAGCTAACTGTCACTCCTGATGAAATTGGCAACTAGACTGCGGTAGAGCCTGCAGAACACTAGGGCTCCAGATTGTTCCTTTTAAGTTTCTGAAATTCAGTGTGGTAGGGGTCTGTCAAGTTTTTCCCAGTAAGTTTTTGTTGACGTCTTCTTCTTTATCACTCACAGACTGCAGTGTTCTTTAGCCCTAAGATGCTCAAGATCCATCACACCTTCTGATGGTACTTTGCCTTTAAGTGGTGTTGGGTCATATTTTTTAAAAGTGTCTCTGAAGAGAGTTTGAACACCTAACTCCCTGCCTCACGTGGGGCCACGTCAGAAGCATTGAAAATATTCTCTCTGTTGACTACACAGAAATGTTCTGAACATTTGCCCAAGGCTAGAATCTTATCTCTTTCAATGTATTAAAAATGGTACTGAAGGAAGAATATTTAATTAGCCCAGTGCTTTTGAAATCATCTTTTCAAGTTTTAGTTTGAAACAAAGGATCAAGAGCCCCAACTGCCACAGCCCCTAATCACCTGAAGGTAAAATTCAAACATAAAAGTCTAGTTTTCCCTGCCCGGTCCCTTAACTTCATGCCACCCATGATTTTCTCAATAGAGTTCAGCAACAGTGACAACTGAGGTTGAAGGCTCACACATATTCTACAGAGGCCATTTTCATTTTGCTGGAATCTCAACATGTCTCAAGTCAGGAGAACTAAGTGCTTACTGATTCTTTTCCCCAATAGTTCCCCATCGATGTTAAATATTCAGATATACCAACATTTTTAAAAAAAGAAGACCTTGCTCTCCTGAGTCAGACAAAGACTCTGAACAAGACAAGACTTTCTTTTTTTTGGTATGTATATGATAAAATACAATGTGAACATTGTAATCAAGGACTTTGTTGGTTTTGCATGATATAAAACTGGGAATATGAAAGTCCATCTTATAGGTTAAAAAAAAAACAACACATAAACTGTAAGGAGCCCAGACATACATTCAGTTTGACCTGCATAGCACTTCCATTAAACTTAAAATGACTTCTGGCATTGTGAAATTGGAAGATTATCGAGAAGAAAAAGTCAGAGTATTTCCATCTTTATACTCTCCTGATACACAAAGATTTTTTTGTTGTTGTTGCCAGAGAAGCACACTTTAAAAAAGATTTAATTAATTAATTAATTGTGTGTGTGTGTATCACAGGGCACTGTGTCCCTATGGAGGAACAAGAGTGACTTTGGGAATAATCCTGGATTGCTTCTACTTCCATTTTGCTTTGCTCTGGGATTTCCCAGGCTTAGCCCCCCAGGCCTGGAAGTACGGATTGCCATTTCCACCTGGCATTTTTATCTGGGATTTGAACTCAGGACCTCTTGCTTTTAAGGCAAAGTCTTAACTGCTGAGCCATCTCTCTAGTACAATACACAAAGATTTTTGAGATAAAACCTCAAAATCATGATCCAAAAGGGAGAAGAAAATAAGTTTGATTTTGTTAAAATTATGCAAATGCATAAAATATTTATATATCTATACTATGCTTATGACTATGTCTATATCATCTTATCTCTTTGATTTCTATCTTGGTCTCTATAACTAGATCTTCTATGTATATCTAAGCCAATTATGGATATGTCTATCTATATCTGTCTTTATCATCAGTATCTATATCTGTCTGTTTTATAAAATGTTCCTTTGCTATGCTGGGGATTGGTCACAGAGACTTGCACATGCTAGTCAGGCAATCTACCATGAAGTAAAATTTCCAGGGTGCAACTTATATTTTTGAAAAAAAAGTTAAAAGAATGAGAAGACAAGTCATAGATCAGTGGTGGTATGTGTGTGTGTTTATGTGGCTGAGGTCTGAAAATTCATGTGTTTGATAAAGGACACTTGCCTTGATTATATTAAGAACTATAAATGCTCAACAATTAAGGGCTAGGGAGATGGTTCAGTCAGTAAAGTGCTTGTCACACAAACATGAGAACATAGTTTGGTGACCCCAGCATCCATATAAAAGCCTGACGTAGTGGAGTGCATCTATAGCCTTAGTACTGGGGGTATGGAGAGAGGTTGACCCATAGAACTCACTAAGTAGTCAGACTAGCCACATCGCTGAGAGACCATGTCTCAAAAAATAAGATGGCGATGAAATAGAAGACACCCAATGTTGATCTCTAGCTTCCAAATGTAGACATTCATTCACATATGCCTCTGCATATACACATGGACATGAATACAGCCCCCCCATACCTTTAAGCAATAAAAAGTTAAACAATTAAAACAGGACAGAAGATGTAAATATAAATTTCACCCAAGATATACAAACAGAAAATAAATAAAAAGGCACCCAACTGAATTAATTATAAGGGACGTGTCCATTAAGAACATCATGAGAAACCACAACTCAAGTGGCTGAAACTCATAAGACTGATCGTGTGAACAAACGGAACACTCACATGCTGGAAGTAGGAAGGAAAGAGAGACCAGTGTATCCCAAAGACAGTCAAATGTTATATCAACTTTGTTTTCAGTAGCCTGAAACTAGACTAGCACAAATGCTCAATAACAGATGACAAGGCGTACAGTGGTACTGTATACATATGAGAGAATGTTCATTGGCATTAAAAGATGAATGAGCTAGTTGCATACACTGAAGCATCAGGGAGACAAAACGAATGGAAAAGATGGAATAAAAAGATGAAGAAAGTCTTAGTAGAGATAGACTGTTTGTTATCTTGATTACGGGACTTATGTATTTTATGCATAAAACTCACCAAGCAAACATTTTAAATATGTTCAATTTGTTGAATGTCAGTTATTCTTCAATAAAGTTACTAAAACAGCTTGCGTCTCTTTTGTTTGGACATTGAACTAAAAATGAAGCTGATGTAAGCTTGCTTTCCTAGCCTGGAGCTGGGAACCACTGGCTCCTAGGTAAGATGTCACCTTTCTGTCCCCTGTTGTCTTGAACCCCTTTCCTTTGTGGAGATTGACTGATTTACTCTTAACAAACATTCAGGTTGCTGGCCAAACCTCTCATAAGTATTTCAGTTTTCAAAAGTTCTCCTTTCTTCCTAACTCAAGTTTCCTTTAGATAAGTTCTCCAAGTAGAAACCTGACACCGAAGCTCACCCTAGGGAAGGGGATTTGGGAATTTTACGAGGGGGGAATATATTTCTTTTGGCTCCAAGCTAGCAGCAACCTGAGACGGTTGTTCCTCTTGCCTGTTAGAGAAGGTCATAGATAACTGGTCAGTATCTGGAATGCTTTTTCAAAATAAGAAAAGCTGATAAAGCTTGTAGACTTTGCTATGGTTAAAAAATCAGAGTGCTCAAACTGGACGGTCCATTCTTCTACGTGACGCTCAGTCTGCCCGTTAGGTGAAGAGCTTCTCTGTGCTAGGATCTCTATTGGCTTGATTCTGACTTATAGCCCCCATTGTTGCTGCTTCTACAGTACCATCTTCCCAGCAGAAAATTCTCTTCGAATTCCTTAGAGATTGACACAAGGAATCCTTCAGCTACCTAGGGCCAGATTAGAACAGCCTAGCTCCTGAAGTTTCTCTTCTGTTATCTCAGAAGAGATGGAAGCTTACCCTAGAGTGGGGTCATTTGTGTCTTCTCAGGCTGACACAAGCCATTCTCTAAAGGATCAGAGATTGGCCTTGACTACAAACTAGCAGCACAGCCAGTGATTAAAACTCCTACAAATGTGGTGTGCTTCTGTTTTAGTTTCTTCTCTATTACTGTGACCACATTTCCAACACTGACAAAAATAGGTTAACGTTGGCTCATGGCTTCCAAGGGTTTGGTCCATGGTCAATCGTTCTATGTGCTTGGGCAAGATAAGGTGGTGTAAGCATTTGGCAGAGGAGAGATGTTCACTGTGACTCACCAGGAAACAGAGAGCGAGACAGGAAGTAGCCAGGGATATACCTGAGTATCTGCTCCTAGCAACCTACTTCCTACAGCAAGGCCCCGCCTCTTGATTTCCAGAGCCTTTTAAAATAGTACCACCAGCTGGAAACCTAGGATTTGAGCCTGTGGAATGAGAACTTCTTTACACAGTCAGACATCGCCGCTGCCTATAGTAATGTAGTCTTTACTCAAAGACTTCAGGTTTTAATTCATTCCTGGTTCTCATTCTGCAATCTCTGACCCAAGTCTTCCTTCCTTTCTGGGAATGGGGAGAGAGCCCAGGGTTCACTCACATATTCTAGACAAGCGTTGTCACTGAGCTACAGCCCTGGCCACTCATTTTCCTCTTCAAGACCATTTTTGCAATATTGGGTACAAGGACATTCATTTCCAACTGTTTTGAAAACTAAAACTCTTGAAACAAATGTTTCCATCCCGAATATGTCTTCTTTAATGGACTGCTTTTGCCTGAGGCTAGAGAGCATTCATCACTTTCTGTTTGCATCAAGAGGAGTAGAGATGCTGTTATCTGCAGAACTTTGTGACATCTTTGTAAATGCCAAGTGGAAGAGCACAAAGCTTGAAGAGTGGGCATGAAAAGGGGCAACTTGGCTGGACTGTTATTATCATTGCTGTTAAGACAATAGTTCTTCTGGCTCCTTTGATGTGAGTGTCAGTTGGCAAGCATAAGTGTACACGGCATTCATAATGGGACAAAAGAATGATTAAAGTTTTAGTTCGTAAGAACACGCACACACACACTGAATCATATGTGACAGATTCAAATGGAACTCAATGATGGCCAAGCTCTGTTTTCCAACAAAACTGCCACTGTTATTACTGGAAGCAAGATGTCTGTATGATCTCTCTCTCTCTCTCTCTCTCTCTCTCTCTCTCTCTCTCTCTCTCTCCAAGTGTGTGCCTTTTTCATTTTCTTTCTCTCTCTTTCCCTTTGGCTGGCTTTTATAAAGTCTGTTTGCATGACTCCAAGAACAAAAAAAAATTTGATTTTGGATTCATTTGGGCTCTGAATTCCCTAGGATGGGTGTCCTTCAAGAGAGAGACAAGATGGAACCCTTAGAAACAGACACATCCTGAGAATTGCAGGCAACAGTGATGGCAGATACAGATGATGCAGCTGTGAACCGAGCACTACCAGGCCTTGGTGGGAAAAGCAAGAACCACCCTAAGAGGAGAGAGAGAGAGAGGAGAGAGAGAGAGAGAGAAGAGAGAGAGAGGAGAGAGAGAGAGGAGAGAGAGAGAGAGAGAGAGAGAGGAGAGAGAGAGAGGAGAGAGAGAGAGAGGAGAGAGAGAGAAAGAGAGAGAGAGAAAGAGAGAGAGAGAGAGGAGAGAGAGAATACCTTGATTTTGAACTTCTAGCCTCTAGAATTATAATGGGACCCATTTTTTGTTATTTATTCATCTTGTTCTGGTCCTGAGAAATTCTGCAAGTGCTGATTTGGATGATTAAAAGAATGTCAAACCAGGTCATTCTGCTACTGGTCCAAAAATTCCATGATTAACCCAATGAGGTGGATTTACCCTGTGGACTTAAAAGAGAACTTAAGCAACAGCTCTACTAGTAGCTCTTTTGGTGGCAGGTGCCTTTAAGACTGCACAATCTCATGGATCCTCAAATTACTGTGTATATTTTACAAGAGAAAAAAGCACCCAAGGAACAAATTAAGAAACCTGCTCATGGTCGTGTAGCTGTAATGGTCCAAATTCAAATTTTATCCTTGTTTCAGTTTCTGCACTGCTTCTCCATGTCTGAACACAGGTTCCAAAAATGTTTGCGCAATCCACATATCTCTGAACTAATTGTACCATGCCCCAAGGCGATGGATTTGCAGAACAACTCTCCTGAACGGTTCTGGTATTTTTGTTGAAAAGTTCCCTGTCATTACTTTTAGCCACACCTTGTCTGTATTATGTTGGGTACTTTGCCTGCTTAATTTATGTTATCCCTCCTGTGGGAGGGGAGGAGCAGACTTCTTTTCCATGTTGTATGCAGTTGAAGAAACTGTCAACGCTTAGTAAATGCTCAGGATCAAGCCGGCACAGCAATCCCGACAAATTATGACCCTCAGGCTGTGAAGACAAAGAGAATGTTCAGTTGTGCAATTTTCCACTCTTCTAGTATTAGTGGTGGGTCAAGTCAGTCCTAGCTTACTATTACAATCCAAACAATCCTTGACTCCATGCAGAGCGAGATGTAGAGGTTGTCCAGTTCACTATGCTTGGGGGCGGCTTTTCAGTGTTCACAAGTCCCCAGGCTTGTCACCTCTCCTCTGCTTAGGTGGTCTCGCCATGCGCATAGTAAGAGAACAATTGTAGCAATTTCACCCTTTTCCTTTTTCTTTAATCTTGTCAGTAAGGACCAACTCAGAGGTCCAGGACTGGTAAGTCGAAGGCCAGTGTTGCAGTCAACTGCGTGGTTGCAGATGAATGACCATCAAACGCCTTAAGGGAACAAGCGATTTATTTTCTTACTGATAGTCTGGTTACAGTTCACAGTCCAGCCTGACGGGAGAGCACGCACCAACACCAGGGCTGAGGGAACTGGTCACACCATCTCTACATAATGGCTGAGAGAGGGATGATCCTTACTTGCCAGACCAGCATGTCTGGCCAAGTGTACAGAAGGATGCCGACTCTCTCAACCAGCTCTCTGTGATTTATTCAGGGCCTAGTCCCATGGGCTGGGCCTCCCCAGCAGCTAGACAGTCTCCTCCTGCAGGTTTGCTCTGGGCCTAACTCAACCACTAATTCTCTACAAACGTGCCCAGAACTCATTGCCTCTACTTAACAGGGAATCAGCATTGTGCTCTTATGACCCACCTCGTGGAAGGGGCGATTATGAAACCATATGTGGAGCTTTTCCTCTGGGAAGAGGCAATGAGAGAAATGATCAACGTGTGCTTCTAGTGATCAACTCTGGATTAAATTTAATCCTAAAAGTCCCTAAGTCTTATTATATTTTTTCAGGAAGAACTTCTAGACCGTGGACTTCATTCTCCCATTTAAAAAATACTGTAAAGTGAACTTTTTGACTTCTTTTATAGAAAAACAACTATAATTTTGTTCTTTCTTTGTGAATATATGTCATTATCCTGTGTTCATCAGCCTTTGTCCTCAGAATTATTTAATCTGTTTTGGCGAGACATCCTGGCAAGTGAAGGAACCTGCTTGCAAACCCGCAACTTGAGTGTGATCCCTTGAACCACACAATGGAAGGAGCGAACTAACTTCTGAAAAGTTGTCTTCTGACCGCCATGTAAGTTGCCCTCTAACCTCCACATGTGTGCGCAGGCCTTAAATGCTTTCTCTCTCTCACTTTCTCTCTCTCTCAAATAAAATACTGAAAAAAAATTTAAAAGAATTGTTTACTCATTAGCTATTTTCAAAGTCCTGAAATTTTCGCTTCATACAATGTCTCTGTCAATTTTATTCCTTCAAAATTATTTGTCCATCTATCTACCTATCCATCGATTCATCAATCTATCCATCCCTCTACACGTTATTTACTGTCTAATCAGTGCTGGGCATTGTACTTCATGCTGAGAACAGAGTGTTTCAGATGGACCTAATCCTTCTGCTCAAAACCCTGCAGACGCTGGACGTGACCAGGCCACTCCATCCCCTGTGCTCTGAGCATGGTGCGCTCTGCACGCACACGGAGGGAAAGACACAGACTCTGAGCACTCGAGCAGTCTGCAGAGGAAATGGCATGTCGGCTGAAATCTGACCTAGGAATGGGAGTTACCCAGGAGGATGTCCCAGAGAAAGGATTCTAGGTGGATGAGTTAACAGGCCTGAAGCTCTGGGATGCAATAGCACAGCACACCTGGAAATGAAAGAAAGTAAAACACCCGAAGAGTTGAGGGTTTGGTAAGGATGGAACGGGGAAGGTGGGAACAAGAGTTGAGTCCAGACTTTTTACCGAACCCCTGCTGGGCCTCAGACAGGCAAAGAACCATTCTGGCTGCTTGTCTGGCAGGACAATAGATCAGAAGGGAGTGAGAGGATCTGGAAGTCCATCCGCAAACTGAACTTTCTAAGAGATGATGGCCTGAGTGAGAAGCTTGGCAGAAAAGAGGTGTGGGCAGACTGGGGCTGTTTAGATGTCTTTCCAATTGTACTCTCATCATGCATTGCCCGCTAATGCAATTCTTACCCATGTGCTGCTAGTGCAGTTCTTACCCATGATGTCAAGTCTACATGAACCCTTCTTTGCTCCCTCCCCATCTTCCCGAAACTGTGTGAATCCTTAGGAGATATTTCCTCTGTATCCTTTTTTGGTCCAGAGAATGAACTTACAACGTCAGTTTGTTTCCATGTGTGCTTGCTCCACAGGTGTCTAGCAAGCGACTTGAACATGTGGTGTGGCATCTTTTCCCTTTAGCGCTTCTTTCCACTTAATCTGTTTAAGAAAGGTGCGCCTTTGGGGATTTGTCCTGTTGACCAACTGTGATCTTGCCTTCATTCTAGAAACTCTCCACATGATTATTTTTCAGCTCTCATTGTGCATGATAAGACCAGTGAACAAATCGAGTGCTACACTCATCCATTTGCTTATACCTTTATTCATTTACTCAATGCATTTATTATGTACCTACTGTCTTCTAGGGTTTATTCTTTGCTTTTTACTGACCTGTCTACTTCATTGTAGGCCCTGTGTTTTTCAACACGGAGACAGACTTCTGCTCCTGCTGAATCAGAGGATTAAATGTCCTGGAAGGGTCTTTTTGATATAAGCACTGTTTTAGCACACAGCACCCAAACCAACCATCTGATAACTTGGGAAGGAACTTGAGGCTTGGCATTCCAGGTGGATGCTGGCCTTTGGTAACTGGCAGTCACCTTACATGAAAGATCCAAATTTTGGCATTTGAATGTCTGGTAGACTCACTTAATCCTGTCCTGGTTTTTAAACCATTCCCGATGCTTACTGAATAGAAGCAGAACTAAATAGTACCAGATCTTCCAAATTCAGATTCAGAAGATCGTGACTTCTAATGCAGAGTTCTTAACGTAAAGACACATGTTGGCCCTTGCTCTGTCGTCTTGTCTGAGTAGAATAGGCTTTGGACTAACTGCGGTTGGAAAGTGTCTGAGTTCCAAGCATCTTCTAAACCATGCTTGCTTTTAAGTGATTTTTATGCTAACATTGCATCAAAGCCCTGTTTTGGCAAATATGTTGCCATATAAGATTAAAAATAATCTGGAGGCCAGAATTTCTACCAGGAATTGAACAAACAATGCACTGTCTTAAGTGGGGATCCAAATTCTTAATGCGTCTGCTTTGTACAGTCCTTGCTTCATGAAACTACAATTCCCTATTTGTCTGCGTTCCGTCCTGCTGGTGTGTTGGAAGAGTCACACCCCTTTCTTTCTGGCCCCAAGGGCTTCTTTCCAAGTTTGGAAAAACCTCTCAAATAAGAAGCTACGGCAGCTTTATATAACGCGGTCGTTGCAAACATCCTTGTTGAACACTTAGCAAGCTCCCCCATTGCTTTTCCTGATCTGGGCAGATGTAAAACAGCTGGCTCCACATTCCTGCCAGAGCTGCCATCTTGAATTCAGACACCTCTTCTAGTTTCTCTTGAAAATCCCCAACTGAATATACACATGGCTCCCTAGCACAAACCGGATGTCTTATTCGTTTATTTCTTTTTATTTTTTAATCTGAAGGTTTCATCACGATTCAGTGGATCAATTGGTAGAAATTTCTGGGCTCACCAGGTGGGTGTGCTCTGTCTTTTCATGGTACTTTTCCTGAATTGCTTCTGCCTAGTTGAAAGCTTGGCATTTGTTGATTTTGGCTGCTTACTTTTGACATTGGATCTTTATATCATTAGATCACTTTAATTTGCAAGTAACAAAATTTTAACCAAAAAGCAGCCTAAAGAAAAAGGAATTCCTTGGCTTTCATGAATCAGAAAGCAGAGCTGGGCATAGTTGGGTTCGGGACTTAAAGGAATTTTCAGGACATAGTTTCTCTCCATTCTGCGCCCCCATCTTCAGCAGTCATTGAGTCTCATATGCCATGGGAAACAGCAGAATTCTGTCCTTTCATTTCAGGTCCTGTTGGGGGAAAAAAGTCTGAATTTTTCTCTCCAGGGCATCCAGGGCGTTTAGTTAAAATGTGTACTTGACCTCATTTTCTGAAGCAATACTTGTGCCTGAGGACTAGGCACTAGGGCAAGGTCATGTTAAAAACAACAGAAAGGAAGAGACACCTGTCATAGTTAGGCACAGGGTGTCAACTTCACTGTTGAGGATTTGAGCTCTGGGCACATTTGCTGAGAATTAATGGTTGAATTAAGCCCAGAGCAGACCTGCAGGAGATTGTCTAGCTGCTGGGGAAGGCCCAGCCCATGGTGGATGGGATTAGGCCCTGGAATAAAATACAGACATGCTGATCTGGCTAAGTAAGGATCAGCCTTTTCTCAGCCATTATGTAGAGATGGTGTGGCCAGTTCCCTCGATCCTGGTGTTGGTGTGAGCTCTCCTGTCAAGCTGGACTGAGAACTATAACCAGACAATCGTAAGAGACAATAAACCCCTTGTTCCCTTAAGCCTTCTGATGGTCATTTATCAGCAACCATGCAGGCGGACTGCAACAACACCCAACTCAGTTGTCTGCTGCTACAACATCAGGTAGGCAACTGTGACTCTCTTTTCTCTTTCCTTTACCCTGTATAAGACCCAGGCTTAGGTTGAGGGAAAGCTGACCACTCAGTCATTTTAAATGCACTAAATGAATATTTGTTGATGCAATCTTTTTCCTATTTGGCTGTTTGAACAATTGTCTTGCTCAGTTTTTAATATTCACTTTAATTCTGCTTTTCTTCCCATTTTACGTTGCATCTTTAAATTAAGGTATTCTAAAATTTGTTTTCAAAAGTGTTCTGTTTTCCACTGGAAAATATATCCATTTCCAGAATTACTGTACATTGGGCATTCACTGATGTGGGGGAGCAGCAAAGAAAGGTTGTGACACATGAGCTGCTATCCAGGCATGGGTGAGGGTGCTCTAGAAGACTCCTGGGTGCTGTAGCAATCTAGTATCTGAAGGCTGCAGTAACTGAGGTGAGATCATGTATCCCAATGAGGGGGCTCATAGGGGAGAGTAAAATCAGGCTTGAGGGAAAGAAATATGTTTGTTTGGTTGTTATTTAAGCAAGATTTTAAAAAAAAAACCCTTCCGGGGCCAGTATTGTGCTGCACCCTACTGGGTGGTAGTTTCTAAATGTGATTACATTCACTGGTGTGAGTGATTGGAACCCAAAGACAGAGCAGTGAATGATTTTGAACAGTATGGGGCAGGCAAGACCAGCAGAGGCAACTTCACGGGATGCTGCTGGAAGGGTCAGTGTGATAGTTAATCCTGTGTGTCAACTTGACACACCTGGCATTAACTAAGATCAGCTGAGACCACCTGAAGAGATTATCTGGATAATACAAGATGAGCCCCAGACCTGATGGGAACTTCTCTAGATCTCATTGGAACCTCCCAGGAGTGGACCAGATAAAAGGAACCACAGAACAGAAGACAGAGAAGAGAGGCTCTCCAGGAATCCAGCTTTTAGCCGCATGGATAGGGGTGACGTGACAGTCTCAGCTTCTGCTGGCCAGCCAGCCATGGCGCCTCCACTGTGAGAGACTGGATCTCCCCTCTCGAACCCTAAGCTGAAAAAATGTCCTTTTTCTCCCTTAAGTTATTTGACTTTGGGTGTTCTCTCACAGCAATAGTTAGAGTAACCATTACAGTCAGTTTGAAACATTTTACAGAATTTTTTTATTATTTGGATAAAAATATCAACGTGGTTTTTGTTTCATGATTTTTCATTAAAAATAAAAACAAGACCCCAGAGAAATTTGTTTTAGCTTCCCAATGGTTGGAAGTAATCCTCCTGAAAGACTGAGTGTTATTTGACATAGAAAGCCAAGAGACCTTTAGTTCTGAGCAGGGAATCATGGGCACACATGATTTGGTGACAGAATAAAACACCAGTAAAACAGAGAGTACCAGCTAGAAAGAGAAACTTGAGCTGTAGGGGTTGAACTCTTGCAGACTTCTAGACTCAGGAAAATGATTCAGTTTGAAACTTATATAAAATTTTTGTTGCTTTCACATGAACCAAAAAGAAAATGGGGAGAAAAATGTACAGACTTCCCGTTTTCTGGTTTCCGGCTATGTGATTAGTGTCAAAGGTGCACTCTAGAGTTAGGTAATGACACTTGGTAGAGGTCCTTGCCTGATCATAGCGCCCAGCCTCAGCACAAACTGAGGGCGTGGGCCATGAGACCAAACCCCAGCCCTATGTCAAAGCATAAGCTAACGATGGCATATGGGAGAGGAATCACAGAACCTCAGACATTTCCAAGAAAAACGAATAATATAAGGTTAGGCCTCAGATGGTCTGTATCTCATTAATCCCCCCTTTCCACAATGGTGGGCGGGCTGCCGGGGGTGTGGGCTGCAGATGGGACGCACACTCCCATGGGGTTTTGTTCTAGTTGCCAGACTCCTCTTGCAGACTCCTCTTAGGCACCAGAGGCATTCATTTTCTGGCAGGAGCAGAGATTTGGAGCTCTGGAGTCCAGTTTGCTCTTTTGATGGCCTGAACAGCTGGCTTGGCCCTGAGATAGTTAAAAGGACTGAGAGAAAACCCCACTGCTACGGTAGACTGTACCTCTCTATCAGATCCCCCCTATGCTTTCTCTTCTGTCCTTCCTTCGTTCTGCCTTCAACCCACTCCAAGCATGGTGGCCACATGCGGCTTCTTAAATCACCCTTTAAACTGGTGAGGTCTGTCTCCAAGATCAGAAAGACTTCTTCGTGCTGAGTCCCGAGAGCATCCTGTTGCTTTCATCTCAAACAAGCCATGCCCATTGGCCAAACACCCTCCTCTTGCTTCCCCTTAGATCTCTGTAGGTCTCATCCCTGGCTTGGAAATGCTGCCTGTGCACTGCCCCCAACTTTCACCCACCTGTCCTCTTCACCCATTCCCAGGCCTGAGAATATTTTAGCAAATCTGCTTATCTCAGGCAGGAAATATTTTGTACTCCCCCTTGGGCAATTTTTTTTGTGTCCTATGTTTTCTGTTTCTTTTTAGTACATTTTTTATTTTAATATACTTATGTTGACAAGACTGTCAATTTTTTTCCTCCTTTGCATCTCTCAGAGGGATGTGTCCATGGCAGGTATTTAATAAATTATTCCTTGAATAAATGAATACACTGCAAAAACAGTATTGGATAGCCAGTATTGAAAACATCTCTTGCAGCCTGAATAAAACATAGGCTAAAAAAATAACAACCTAGTCCCATCCGTGTACTTTCCAAGTCTGAATTTGATCTCCCAGGAGGTTCACATGCCCTCGCTATCACTTATTCCGGTCGGCAGCAAGAAGGGGTAGTTGGCTCAGAATTCACAGCCATAATTTTCTACATTTCCACCTTCTGCCCAGAAGCCTTCACTACTTTCCTATGGGCCTGATACTCGCTACAAACGGCCCCTTCTATTTCTCTGGTTTCATGACTCTGCTTTTATTAGTTTCTGCCTGCTCCCTACCTCTTTCTCCTTCCTCATTCCTGCCTCATTTGCGAGGAGGATCCAGCAAGCTCTGGTCAAGCGACCACTTTTCCTGTCTTCAGGGCATAGAGCCTTCTAAAGTTTTATCTTCAAAAAAGCGCGCAAGGGCTTCTTGTAAGAGCTTCTCCTTAAGGGAGTATTGAAAAGAGGAGAAGGAGAAATCTGATTTTCCATTCAGCGTCTGTGACTAGTTGAGATTACAAAAGAGACAAAAGCGAGCATATTTAAACCATTAACGACACACCAATTACTTCCAGCTTGTGCTGTTTCCTCTTGAACTCATCCTGCCATTGCTGGTGTCACCCTGCTTCTTGTTCTGAGGTCTGAGCCCACCCTTCAAGAGAATCTCTCCAGGGATCAGGAAACCAGGAAAAGAATTAAGTAGGCACCCCCTAGCTTACCATGACCTCCTAACTGTTCCCTAACTGGGGGTCATTGTAAGATTGCAGGGCAGACTAAGGGTGGGTGCATGAGACTGACTTTCATAGCTAACCATGTCGCTTAACATCTCTAGTGGAAGATCCTGATTAACAACAGTGTGTTCCATTTCTTCCTGAAAGCCCAGGAAAAGAACAGGGCTGGTGTGAACCCTTCATATGCATTGCCAACACAGGCTGGGAGATTCTCAGACCTCATTTTCGCAATTGGCTCTCTCATTTATTTTAAAAATATGCTTTCCTTTCTTGGAACATGCTCCATAAAGGAACAGAGCACTGTGGGATTTCTGGGTGGGCAGGGTCAAGAGTTCAGGTGTGATCTAACCCAGGAACCGCTGAGGACAAGGGTCGCATCTCTTGAACTTCCTGACACATTCGTCTCATGCGTGGGCTAGAGCTTCCGTGGGCGCCGCAGCTGTGCAAAATGTGGATGTCAGAAGAATGTTATTAGAAGGGATCAGAGAAAAGTTCTCCTCAGATGAGAAAACTGAGGCTGAAAGGCACAGGAAAAGAAAATCCTTCTTGGGTTTTCTTATTCATTCGTATCATCAATGCTTATGTAATAGTAACTGTCCAAGGTCCCAGGGTCTGTTCACAAACCTGTGAACAGAAGTGACCATGTCTCAGTCCTGGCCCAGGACAGCCTTCACCACAAGGTGTATTAAGGCAGCGTGTTCATGACTACATGAACCATTTCTTTTTTCAAAAAAATTATTGTTTTTAGTTTTACAAGCACATCGAGTACTTATCCCTGTTTCCCTCCATCCCTCTTCCCTCCCCTCATTCCCTTTCCCCTTTCCCTTCCCTTTATCAATCCATCCCACTTCCTCCCACTCTCCTGTCTGCTTCTATGGACCCCAGGGTTCCCTCTGACTTTCTACTCATCTGGGGGTTCAGGCCTTGTGGCATAATAGTTGCCTCTCTTCGGGGCATCCCATGCATAGGGGCATTTCCCTTCACTCATCCAGTTCTAGTCTCTAAGGTTTCCACTGTGTGTACTTAACTCTCTTGAGTTCCTTGTAGTCTATGGGGACATGTTGGTATGTTAGTCATTATGCAAGTCTGGTAAGGACAAGTCTCATTGTAGTGAGTTCTTAGATGCAGCAGTCCTGCCTTGAATGGAATGTCTTGTCCAACAGTAACCTTCCCATCTTTAGGTTCTTACGACCTCATTGCTCCTTATTCTGCAAGGTTCCCAAAGCCTTAGGATGGGGGGAGATCAGGTTGGCCTGATTTTGGGTGAGCCTTGCTGGGTGTTGGTACTCTGCATTATGGTTGGCCATTGCCATAGTGGCCAAGAGTCCATTTTCCTGCTCTTCTACTGCCCTAGGCTCCATCCTGTCTGGGTGTTGAGATCCTCTACTTCTGTTGTAGAATGAGACTTCTAAGCTGTGTGTTGTGTCCTTCAAATCTATGGGTATAATAGCAGCTATTTACAGAGCAGTTTGGTGTACTGTCTTCATGTCTATAGGTTCATTGGATGTTTTTCCTTATTTGTCTATTTCCTTCCCTTTTTAGGTTCTTGTTCTAGTTAACAGTAAGAGGAATGTGTTCCATTCTGACAAGCAGCATTCATTATCTTCTTGACTCATGCCACTATTACAGTGGTGGTCGGTCACCTATTGTCATGCTGATTTTTTGAAGATCTAATGAGTCGATGAGGCCTGTGATTATTTCTCTCTCCTAGTAGCTTCTACAATATTCCTTGGTACTATGAAAGCTATCCAGCAAGGAGGAAGTTCTTGAACAATCATCCCTGAGAAAAATGGATATTGGACATTGTTGTCTAAGTCACGTTTGTATATCATCGTAAGCAGTATACGTGTTGTCATTTCTTCTCTATGAGGAGAAGTGCTGGCATCTTTCATCCAGTTAAGTAGAAGAGTTCAGACGAAGTTGCAGGTCTGTAGAGCAAGGAGGTGGGCTCTTTACCATGGTATCTCTGTTTCTCCCCAACTTCTAAACGTCCACGCTCCTTCCATTCAGCAAACTTTTAGACATGCGAATCTTGAGTCAGGCGTGCCTTTCTCTCGCCCTTCCTACCTTTGTGTTTTCACGTGTCCTTCTTGATAAGCTCCTGTTGAAATCTGGCTACTGGAGAGGTTCGTCCTAGCTGAGATTGCTGATTAGAGACCTACTATTCCTTTCAAATGCCTTTTATTGTGTCAGATTTTCCTGTCAAGCCCTGGTCACACGCGTTAAAAGTACTGCTACATAAATGTTGTCACTGGCCCTTCACAGAAAGAATGCAGCCTTTGACCTGTCTTCTTTTCTCTTGTCGTGTAGAAATTGCTACTTGCCTGGGGGACAGTTATGTGTTATTATCGAGCCCAGTCAGGGAATGCTGTGAATAACCAAATAGTCCCTGAATAGAGTTACATTACGTGGATCAGCAGTTTTCGAGGAATTAGAATGAAATGTACTTAACACATATACTGTACTAACATAATGCAATTTTCTCGTTACTGAGCTTGTGAACACCAATTATCACTTAACTGGAACTGAGGTGTTACAAAACAGAGCTGGAAAGCAGGTAACTTTGCTGCTAATCTGCTCGGTAACTTAGAGCACTTGACTTTTGCCCCTTCCTCCTCTGTAAAACAAACATACTGGATCAGATTCCGCCTGGCGAATGAGGTCCCCATCGGTCCCCATCCATCTTGGCACATTTTCCTTCGGTCCCTGACAATCTCAGGGACCTTCTAAACGCAATATTGGGGTAAGTGCACGACACAAAATCCTGTCACTGTCATTGAACCAGGGCTTCAAATCTTGGGAGCTGCCTGGGGTCGGTTGAGTGGTAGAGAGACTGGGTGTTAACAGGCATTAAGGGTTTTGCTGTTTGGCTGAGATTTATTTCCCTTTCTTCAATCCACTGACATGCTGACTGAAAACTGGGCTCAGAGTCATATCTAAACCCTAGTGGGTGGGTCCAAGTGGGTGGTGTTAAGGGGGATCAGCTTCACTCAGCTCTATGACTAGGGTTTAAGCCGTGTGTTAGCTTCTCTTTCACACAGATCTTGATAGGAACAGTAAAAGATAATTAAGATCACCCCTGGAGGCTGTGGTTAGTGCCACAAAGCTCTGGCCAGATTGACGACTCCTTGGAGTCAGGAAGGAAGCTCCTGTTATCGTTTAGAATATGTTATTTGGCCTCTGGGAAAGTACCTAGCCTCTCTCTTTCTCACTTCTTAATTTATAAATCAGGAGAAAAAAATAGCAGTATAGACTTTTGGGGTTTGCTGTGCATTCCAATGGGATCCATGACCAAATGTTTATTGTTAGCACTGCCATCGCGGACAAAGCATGGCCGAACATAATGTTTGATGAGCAATAGGTGCTAATATTTATTGATCAATTTAGTTTTGTTCATTTTTTTTCATGATGTTCCTGGGAATTGAACCCAGGGCTTCCTATGTGCTAATAAGTGTGTACCATTCAGCTACTCCTGCAGCCCTGACTAATTCAGCATTTGTGCGACCATCAGAGAGGGGGCCTAGGAGTGAGTGTCAGGAGGAGTAGGGAACTCAACAAGATAGTCCAGGGGGAGGAGGGAGGGAGTCAGGGTCAACCACCCATTATGTTTGTAATTAGGGAGACTAAATATTAATTAAAAATGATTTTAAAAAACCCAGGGTTTGTCCACAAGGCACCAGGCACTGACCAGACTGTTAGTGCCAAGGAACTCTAGACAGTTGATTTCCTTCGCTGGCCTTAGGAGTGATTTCCTTTCCTTTTCCCCTCCCCTCTCCCCTTCCCTTTTTCCTTTCCTTGGAAATGAAGACTTACTTATGGTTTCTTAACATTTGAAGATGTGTCTCTCTTTATTCCAGTCATAATAAAAGCAGAGCACAATTAAAGATATCCAACATCAACTTCAAACCTCTGCATGTACATGACTATATATGTACCTGAGCCTATATATGTACACCCTGCCTGCACACATGTGAGCACACACACACACACACACACACACACACACACACACACACCGAGAAAAGAGCACAATAGCCATGTTTGCTCAGAAGTCAGCGTTTGCCATCACTTGCCCACTACCTTGAACTCATGTGTTCTTTCTGCCCAGGGCTTTGGAGACAGAGATATAGTTACCCTGTTTAGGGTTGAACGTCCAACAATCACTCATTCTCCATGCTTTGATGAGTTTCTGCAGTAACATCCACCTCAACCAGAACCTTCTCTGAGCTCAGCTGGCTGTAGCACTGACCCGTGGATGTGGACAGAAACATTCACAAGGCACTTGGGGTGCACAGTGTATCCATTCAGCACAATGCATGGTGGAATCTCAGCAGGAATTTTTTAGCCTGTGTTTCTGCTTCTAACGGCATTGCCTCAATTAGGAAAACACTTTGGTGTAAGCACATTTCTGTTTCACTGTGTCTTCACACAAAAATTGTGAGATTAGCCCAAGGCACTATCACCCTAAAATGATGATGGGAAGCCCAGGCCCAGAAGATTCTGTGAGCTGTGTAGGCTCACCCAGCTTGTGGGGGCAGGCCTGAGGTCAGACTGTGGGTTCTTCTCCTCCTCTCCACAAATGTATTTTAGTTTTAACTTTTCTCCTGTCCTCCCTTCACCCCAAACAACATCAGGAAAATGTAATTTTATGGATCCAGTGATATAAACAATGATTTAGTAAGGGATTTTCATCATCACATATCCTCCCTTCTTTTGTGATCCCAGGAAAACACGGAGAAGAAAGGAGCAAGAACAGTCAGTCGCACAAAAGGCATCTCCGAAGCACGCGGAGTTGGGAAAGAGCAGCCGGCAGCATGGGGCGCATACGAAGGACAGAGCTGGGCTTTAATTCCAGATCCGATCTTCATCTCGCTGCCAACTAAAACAAAACAAGCATGAGACAGGCCAAACCACTGTTGGTCATGTTTCCCAAGGGCTGGGACACACTGAGAGACCAGGAGTTCATATGTTGCTGTTCAAAAACAACTTACAGAATCACGCACCTCCTAGGTGGATGGGGGCATTTACCTTTCCCTTCCACCACATAGAGAGAGATTGGCAGAGGACCTTCATCCATCCGTGCCCCATATGGAAAAGGGGGCATATGACGGACCCCACCAGGACCTGATTCAGCAGCCTGGGCCACCATGTCTGCATTTGCAAGCGCAGGTTCTCTGTGTTTAATGACTTCTGTGGTTTAGAGTATTCTGATCCTAAGCAGATCTGTGAACTGCTTAGCCCAATCAAAAGTCCTTTCTTTTAGGAGTTTTAAATCACAGAATTGAGGATTCTAGTCGGCATACATTTTTAACTGGGGTGAGGGAATGGAGACAGAGGCTACAATAGTTCCATTGAGTTGTGGTCCAAGTAAGAGCCTAAAGAAATAAAGGTGTGGAGGGAGGGGGCTGGAGAGGTGGCTCAGGGGTTAAGCCTCTGCCTTGCAGGCAGAAGGTCCCGAGTTTGGATCCCGAGTTTGGATCCCGAGTTTGAATCCCGAGTGAGTTCGGATCCCGAGTTCGGGGGGTGGCCTGCGTTTCTGGTCCTGGTAGGACCGAGCCTGTGAATCCCAGGGCAGAGTAAACAAGGAGGAGGTAGAGGCGTCCATGGTGGTTCTTGAATTCGTCCGTGGTTTTACACACACACACCATGCATACACACACACATATACATACACACACACAATTGAATAAATAATAAATAATAAAAAAGAAAGGTTGGAAGGAAAGAGAGAAAACTAGAGTGGACTACACATACGTGGAGTTTTAGTCTGTGCTGGTGGGCATTAAAAAAGTATCTTAGACTGGAAAATTATACATAACAGAAATTCATCCAGGAACTCAGATCAAGGTATGTAGTAGTTAGTTTTGAGAGTCAATCTGACAGCCGAGAACGAGCATTTAGGGCTCAAGTATGAATTACTTAGTTAAGGTAAACTGAGCAATCTTGTAAAAGCATCTAACTAATGTGGGAAGATCCAGCCTATTGTGGCACCATCCCTGGGAAGGTGCGTGAGACACAGAGAGAAAGCTGGTTGGAGTTCAGCAGACTGGCTACGAAGTGTGCTCCTCTCTCATTTCCTCTGTGGATACGGCGTGGTCAGTTGCTTTGGCTCCTCAAGTTGGCATGAACTCTCCTGCCATGCTAATGAATTGCAGCTGAGAGCTGTTAAACTGGAATACACCCTTACTCCTTTCAATCGCTTGGGTCATGTATTCATCAGCACAAAGAACTGTATTTGAGACGAAGACAAATTTGGTATCATAACCATAGGGTGTTGTTTGGAACTAGGATAAGGTGCGAGCAGATTTGGTGTCTGGTGGTCTCAATACTCACATATGACATTTTCCTGCAATGTTGGTGCATGACAGAGTGGCTAGGGGACTGCCTGAAACCTTCATTGTTGTCCAAGAGGTCTCATCGCTTACACTTAGTGTGTGCTGGGGAGCATTAAGGCTTCCCTGGACACCAATAGTTTAGGATGCTTAAGGTTTTATTTTATATGTAAAACGGCACATGATTTGCACATAACCTGCACAGTCCTCTCCTATCTTTTAAATTACATCTAGATGACTTCAAAGTGTAAAATGCAAATAGTTGTATCACTTAGGGAATGACAATAAGAAAAAAAGACTGTACATATTCATTGCAACATTTTTCTCCCCAGTTATTTTCCGTTCATGGTTAATTGCATCTGCAGGAGGATCTATCAATATGGTGGGCTGGCTGGACATGCTGGCAATTAAGTTTTAAAATATGAATTTGGGCAGACACTATAGCAATGCGTAATGAAAACAGGAGCAGGTATAAGAAAGTCTCAAAAAATTAGAAGTTCTAGTTTCAAAATACCAGCTTCTGGCTTCAGGTTATGTGGTCTGGCTGCACATTTTGTCTCAAGATGTGTAAGATGTTCCTGAGACTTGGCAGAAAGTGGCCAACAGATCTGCTGGATGAATCGTTTGTGAAATAACCCTCTTTATTTTTCCTTTCTTTCTTTCCTCCCTCTTTAATTTAGAATCTTGTTAACAACATGTTATCATCATTAATTTAAAAAACCCAGCCATTTATAAGAAAAAAATTCAGTCATCAAGCACTACAAGAGAAAGCAGGAGCTCTTTTTGATTCTACGGCAATCCCAAGAATAGTCTGAATTTTGAGAGTCTCCACCTTGCATAGATGATGCAGTGTTTCACTGGAGATCAGGTGAGGAATTACAAGTGTGAGTTTCTGAGGAGAAGTGCTTCAAAGAAGGTTCAGGCGCAGCTGCAGTGTCCCAGTTTGCCAGCACTAGATATTCCTGAGTGACCAGCTGTCATAGTTGGGCACAGATGTCCCTTAACAGTTGAGGGGTTGAGCTCCGGGCACATTTGTAGAGAATTAGTTGTTGAGCTAAACCCAGAGCAAACCTGCAGGAGATTGTCTAGCTGATGGGGAAGGTCCAGCCCATGGTGGGTGGGACTAGGCCCTGGAATAAAATACAGAAGGCTGGTTGTGGAAGTTGGCATCCTTGTGTACACTTGGCCAGACATGGTAGCCTGGCAAGTAAGGACCATCCCTCTCTCAGCTACTATGTAGAAATGGTGTTGCCAGTTCCCTCAGCCCTGGTGTTGGTGTGAGCTCTCCTGTCAAGCTGCACTGTGAACTATGACCAGCCAGTTGTAAGAGAAAATAAGCCCATAAACCCCTTCTTCCCTAAAGCTATTTGATGATGATTTATCAGCAATCATGCAGGCGAACTGCTACACCAGTATAGTGTCCTTCTGAGAATCTGTGACAATATTTTTCCACCTCAGGATTCAGTTGTTTTATATATGATACATGTGTGTGTGTGTGTGTGTGTGTGTATGTATGTATCATCCTTTCATGTTCTCATGTTAAAGTAGCAAGAACAAGAAGGAATGTCACAATAGAATATGCTTTCCAACACTTCTCTATCTTCTACTTGACTTCTGTTTTTTTTGGAATAAACATCCAACTTACAGATTGGTTGTTTGAAAACTGCCCCTTCATTATGGCAATCTGATCTTGACAAGGTCCCACTCGGCACAGCTGGTCCTCATCCTCTTTGCTTCTACCACTTCAAGTGGCTTTGCTAATTCACATTTTCCAGAAAGAAAGACTATAAAGTCTTACTAGTGTCAGTTCCCTAGTCAGATATGTGACCATTTTAGAGAACATGCCCTGACATAGCTGGTGGACGTCAGTCTCTGTGGGCTCCTTTGCCTCCTCACTGTCTGCACAGCCACTATGGTCCTTAGTGGGGCTCTTTGCCTGCCTTTGCTCTTTGCAGCCTCCGCATGCTGGGTCCAGAGTTTTTCTTCTTTGGGTGGGCTTGGCCCCTTCTATCTAAAAGAGCTTTGGTAACTTTGATAGTTAATGTTTCTTTACGAAGTCGGGCAAGAGTTCTTATTTGGGGTTCATGGATGTCACTCAACATTTTTACACATATGTTAATGTGGGTGGGGGGTGATGTTTGCTTTCAACAGTTTTCGTGAAAGTCTGTCTGCCCCCTACTCCTGCTCCTAATAAAGTAGAAAAGCCACGTTCAAAGCAAGCTTAAGATTTTCTGCCCCAACTCACTGCTAACTCAACTCTAAGAGGAAGAGTGTCTCATTAGGTTTTGGGGAGAGTAATAAGAGTCTGTCTCATAGGCTTGCTTTTGCCTGCGTGGCTTCTCTTTCTCAGGGAGACAAGGCAAATGGCATGGCAGGAAGTGTCTTGTATGTGGAGGAAAACAGAGCGTCCCAGGACTTATTTCTCACAAATTATAGGTCTGAGCTTGATGGGCTCGTCAAGTCTCACCCTCTTAGACCCTCGTTATGGTAAGTTTTTAAAATGAAAGAATCTGAAATCAATATCCCATCTGATATTATTCTACTTCTCAACAGAATAATCTAACAGCTCTTAAATTTACTAGTTTTTGCCCCCCTCCCCACAGTAGCAAAGTCTCAGATTGAAGGTGATAATTTTATGACTGCTTTGTATATTGGTGTGACACTATTTCTGGAAAAAAATAATAAAAACCCCACCTAACTAAAGTAGTCACTGAGCATATCGATTCCTTGTTATGCCAACTTAATAAAGCAGTATACCATATACATTCTCTAATTTAATCTCCCAGTGACCTCCCATTGGGCATACTATTATCTCCACTTAGAGATTAAGAAAGCAAACATTAGTGAGGAATAAAAAATGTCCAAGGTCAGTTACCTTTTTGGAAGTGCCAATGGTAAAATTGACAATGATTTTTCTCCTGTTAAAACAGTCACTGGGTGACCAAAATGTCACTGGAACCACATCTATAAGGATATCTGGGTTTCCTTGGTTTTCTTGTCGTCACTGTAGTTTCCTTTCCAACCACTAAAGATTCCTGGGGCCTCTTTGTGAGAACACATTCATGCTTCCAAAGGGCAAAGACCTGGGCTTAGCCTTCACATTTTAGATCCTTAGACGTCTACAATAACATATTCTCTAAAACAGAGAAGAAAAACTAGATTTGTTACTCCCTAATTAAGCAACAAATTGAAGAAATTAAAGTTTCAATCTTCCCCTTCCTTATTCTCTATTTCTTTCTCATTAAAAAGCAGGGTTATAGTCTAAAACAACTAAAGATTAATTTGGGTCTCTATATTGTATTATTTTATTAAGTAACTAATTAAGTTAATAAAATTTAATTACTTAACATAAAATAGCTACTAAAGGATAGCCCCTTAATAGAAATGTGCTTAGTTGTATAAAATATTTGTATAGTTTCAGTCTTCTTTTTTAATCTCATTGTTAATTGGCAAAATTTTATTATTAAATAAATTTTGTGAGCTGTGTTAGTTACCTTTTTGTTGCTGTGATAAACGACCTGAGCAAATACGATTCGAGGGAGAAAAGGTTTATTTTTGCTTACAGTTCCAGGTGGATACAGTCCGTCATGGAGGGGTTGGCATGCTGGCGAGAGTAGGCGACTGAATCGTCCCATTGCACTGGCAGTCAGGAATCAGGGAACAAACAGGAAGTGGGGCTAAGTTATAAAACTTCAAGGTTCACCCTCCATAGTCTACTTCCTTCAGCAAGGCTCCGAGGCTTCCTAAAGGTTCCACACACAACCTTTCAAAAAATCAACTCCAGCTGGAGAGCATATGGTCAAGTATATGAGTTGGTAGGAAACATGGCACATTCAAACTACAACATGCACTGCTGCTACTGGGAGGTTTTTCAATTTTAATTTTTATTATTTTAGAGTTTCATACACAAATACAGTGAATTTATGATATTTTCACATTTTGCTTTATCTCCAATCCCATCCCCCTCCTTTTCCCATTACAACCCTTCTTCCCTAACCAGTCTCTCTCCTGTTTTCGTGTCTCTTTATACGTGTGGCTCAGACATTCATCTGGGCCTTGCTAGAGCATGAAACATGGGGTATTACCATTGAGAAAAGCAACTTCACTCCCCCATCCAAGACTGATCCTCAATAAGCTCTCGGGGGAATCACAGACTCTTGAGATCTTTTTCCCTTATTGGAAGGTTTTTGTGTAAGTTTGTAAATTTAGAGAAAATTTGTATTATTTAAAAAATAAGTTTGTAAATTTAGAGAAAATTTGTATTATTTAAAAAATATGGTCTCAGGGAGTAAAGTGCGTACTGAATAAGCATGAGAACCTGCCTCTGGTTTCCCAGTACCCACAGAAAAGCACAGTAGCGTGAAGGCGTAATCCTAGCACTGTGTGTGTGTCGGGCTTGGAGTTTGGAAGGAAGGCTGATTCAGGAGCTGATAGTCTGGACAGTTGGCATCAGGCTCCAAAAAGTAAGGTGAACAGTAGAGGAAAGGCATTTGACATTGAGCCCTGGCCCTCACTCAGGCTCACACAGATGTGTGCACACCCTTGCACATGTGCACACATACTCAAAATGTTATGCTGAACCAAACAGTGTGAAGTTTTTCTAAATTTTAAACTCTTGGGGTTCCACTCTAACATTTCCTGAGCAACATAAAAATTGGGAACACTCAGTCAATGCCAGCACTACTATCTAAGAGTTAGGTATTCAACTCACTGTCAAGGGCATCAAGACAGACAATTTTAACTCTTTTTAGACTTGTGATTCATGAAAGACTTGGTCAACCCTCATAAAATGTTAGTTTCAATCTTCAATAAATAACCAGATTTGGGTATAAATCCAGCAATTGCTGTCTAGTCCACTATATCCATAGGCGTCTGGATACAGTTGGAGAAGAATTTCAGCCATCTACTACATGAAGTCTCTGCTCCAGCTGGGATTTCAAATCCTGTTTTCAGAACACAATGAACACTTGATAAAGTTGGAGAGAAATATTTTTCAAAAATACGTCACCAGGCAGCTTGGTAGTAATTGAACAGAACCACCCTACAGGGTATGTGTTTAACCTTTGATCTCTGGAATGAAGGTCAGCAAATCTGTTTTTGCTTTACATATCTTATAATCGATTCAATGTCTGGGTGAATCAGTTTCTAAAGAAGAGCCTGTGTTTGCAGATAAATGATACTTTTGCCCTCTGATCTTTAACCTTTTAACCCTCTCTCATCTGAATTCAATTCTATTGTTGTTCTGAACATTTTTTTTGTGTATGGAGAAGACTCATCTCACAATTTAAAAAATAGTATTTTAGAAGGGAGAAAATACCAGATTATTGTCTGGAGAAACAGAACAAAACAAAATTAAAACAAAATTCCAAGAAAATTCTTTTTCCCTCTGAATGATAAACACATGAAAAGACTCTTTTAATTGTCAGTTCACCGGAAGCTTTTTTGTTAATCAGCACTTAAGCTATAACCTAAAATAAAAAATCACCAACTGTTTTGTAAATAAAGTTTCACTGGGGCATAATCAAGCTCATTCAGCTATGTATTATCACTGGCTATGTGACATGAAAAGTATACTAATTGCAACAGAATGTATGACCCACGAAGCTTAACTTTTACTCTCAGAGCTCTACAGAAAAGTCCAACTACTACTTTAAATCAAGACAGAGTCTTGGAGAAGTGAATATATCTTCAGCCCATATACAGTGAAGGGTTATGGTAAGGGAGAGAGTATACACTGATTTTTTTAACTCAAACATTCATTTGCAGAAAGAGCAACTGTTTGGGATGCATTGTGGTGAGATAAAGAAATAACTAATGACTTCTCTGATTCTCAGATAGCTTATCTTATGAAAATGTACCACAGGGGAGACAAATGCAGACCCTTCAGGACACGGAGTTCCTCCTCTGGCACAACGTGTGGCTTAAAGTTCACCAGGAGCATTACCACAAACAGAGAACGGCATGTCTTATTCTGTGCAGGGACCAGTGCTGGCCAGTGATGGGGTTACTAGTCTAGTTAAAAGACAGGTAGATAGGGGGATTGAGAATATTGGGGAAGGAAGGACTAGACCTGAGAAAAGGAATAGTTTTTAACTATTTCTGGGCATGAATTTACTTCTTTTCTTTTTTTTTTTTAATACATTTTTTATTATTTCCGCTCATACAAACTTAATAGGTACACCAGTTCCCTCCCTCCCTCCTCCTCCCCCCGAACCCCCTGCTCCCCCTCACCTCCCTCCCCATCCCCCAGTGCCTCCCCCCCAATTCCCAGAGAGTCCTTTATTGTGTATGCCTAACTCTCCTCTGGGCCCTCCTCTTCGATAACATACAAGGACCCAGTGGCATTTCCCTGAACCCTTTCTCGTGTTCCCCTTAAGCATAGGAACACTACTGTGGCTGTCAATCCCTTGCTTCCAAGGATCTTGGTGCCTTTAGCTGATGTTAGACTTTATGAGGTCAATAGGGTGTTTGACATTGCGCAGGACATGCAAAGTCCTATTATGATTGCTTCCGCCCTAACTAGTGTGGAGAATCTTGCAAATCATTGCTCCTCCCATCCTTGTGCTCTTACAATTTTACCGCCGCCTCTTCCGCAAATTTCCCTGAGCTTCAGGATGGGGAGAAATTAGGCTGGCCTAGTTCTAGGTGGTTGATATAGAGTCTCTGAAGTTCTGGATTGTGGTTTGTTGATTTTCTTTTGCAGTTTTGCTGCTCCTACAATGCCCTTCTCTCCATCCTGATGGGCACTGTATGTCACCCCCTGGTCAGAGACAAAAAGCTGTTAAACTGGAGTCTTGTTATAAGAGCACATTCAAGGGTAGATGTAATAAAAGTAGGAGACCTCAGTGAGGGAGGGGTCAATCACCCATTTGCAAAATGATTACTTTTTATCTGCCAGACTATATGCCCTCCCCTTCTGGTGAGATCACACCCCCTCAGTTGTACATGAACAAACGTCTGTGAACTTAACCAGGTGTCACATTACTTACTTGCATTCCTTGATGGAGGCCTATTTTCTCTGCTGTAACATGTAACATAATCCTTGCAATTACTGTATTACATAGGTTTACCTTTGAGTGTCTCAATGTGGGCTGGGTGAGTTTGGTACTAGGAGCCACCTATTAGGGAGTACATACGGTGCTTAATTGTCTGGGTTTGGGATACTTCACTTAATATAATTGTTTCTAATGACATCCATTTCCCAGCAAATTCCAGTAATTCATCATTTTTGATGGCTGAGTAGTACTCCATTGTATAGATGTACCACAGTTTCCTTATCCACTCGTCAGCTGTTGTACATTTGGGCTGATTCCATGACTTTGCTATTGTAAACAATGCTGCTATGAACATGGTCGTGCTTGTGCTATCGAAGTGAACCTCTGCTGCATGGGGGGTTATTCCCAAAAGTGGGATAGCAGGGTCATATGGCATTTCAATCTTTAATTTCTTTAAGAATCTCCAGATGGCTCGCCAGAGTGGCTGTATGAGCCTGCATTCCCACCAGCAATGTAGCAGAGTTCCCCTCCCTCCACATCCTCTCCAGCATTTGTTGTTTGTATTGTGCATTTTTGCCATCCTGACCAGGGTGAGATGATATCTCAGGGAAGTTTTGATTTGCATTTCCCTGATGGCTAAGGAAGTAGAGCATTTTTAAGATATTTGTTAGACATTTTAATGTTATTCCTGGTAAAGTTTCTTTTAAGTTCCAGGGCCCATTTTTTTTTTTATTTCAGCTCATACAAACTTATTAGGTACACCAGTTCCCTCCCTCCCTCCTTCTCCCCCCCGTACCCCCTGCTCCCCCTCCCCACCCCTCTCCCTCCCCATCCCCCAGTGCCTCCCACCCCAATACCCAGAGAGTCCTTTCTTGTGCATGTCTGATTTTCCTCTGGGCCCTCCTCTCCGATGACGTACAAGGACCCAGTGCAGGGCCCATTTTTTAATTGGGCCATTGTTTTCCTTGGAGTTTAGTTTTCTAAGTTCTTTGTGCACTCTGGACAGTAGAGCTCTATCAGATATGTGGTTAGTGAAGATTTTCTCCCATTCTGTGGGTTGCCTTTGAGCTCATGTTACAATCTCTTTATCTGAACAGAAGCTCTTTAATTTCACAAGGTCCCAACTGTTGAGAGTTGGTAGCAGTGATTGTGCCATTGGATGTCTGTTTAGGAAATGTTGGCCTAGCCCAATCAGCTCGAGGGAGTTCCCTATCCTTTCAACTATTGTTTTTATAGTCTCAGGCCTTATATCAAGGTCCTTGATCCATTTGGAATTAAGTCTTGTACATGGTGACAAGTACGGGTCCAGCTTTAATCTTCTGCATGTGGAGATCCAGTTTTGCCAGCACCATTTGTTGAAGATACTGTTCTTTTTCCATTGGATTCTTTGGGCCCCTTTGTCAAAGACCAAGTGGCTGTAATTTTGTGGGCTTATATCTAGGTCTTCAACCCTTATCCATTGATCTGTGTGTCTGTTTTGGAGCCAGTACCAGGCTGTTTTTATAACTATGGATTTGTAGTATAGACTAAGGTTTGGTATGGTAATACCTCCAGCTGTGTTTTTGTTACTCAGGATTGTCTTTGCTATCCTGGGTCTTTTGTGCCTCCATATGAATTTTCAGATTGTGTGGTCAACTTCTTTGAAGAACTGCTTTGGGATTTTAATTGGTATAGCATTGAATTTGTATATTGCCTTTGATAGGATGGTCATTTTTACGATGTTGATTCTGCCAATCCAGGAACATGGGAGGTCTTTCCACCTTCTGGTGTCTTCTGCTATTTCTTTCTTTAAGGTTTTAAAGTTTTCATTGTAAAAGTCTTTTACCTCCTTGGTTAGGTTTATACCAAGGTATTTCATTTTTTTAGGGGCTATAGTGAATGGGATTGTTTCTCTCAAGGCTTTTTCACTTCTTTCATTCTGGGCATATAGGAAGGCCTCTGATTTTTGCACATTTATTTTGTATCCTGCCACCCTGCTGAACTTCTCAATTAGTTCCAGGAGCTTCCTGATGGAGTTTTTGGGATCCCTCAGGTATAAGATCATGTCATCTGCAAATAGGGATAGCCTGACTTCTTCCTTGCCGATTTGAATCCCTTTTATGTCCTTTTCTTGTCTTATGGCTTCAGCTAAGACTTCAAGTACAATATTGAATAGAAGTGGTGAGAGTGGACAGCCTTGTCTAGTTCCTGATCAAAGTGGGAATGCTTCCAATTGTTCCCCATTGAGCATAATCCTTGCTGTGGGCTTGTTGTATACAGCTTTTATTATATTGATAAAGGTTCCTTCCATTCCTACTGTCTCTAGCGTTTGGATCATAAAAGGCTGTTGGATCTTGTCAAAAGCTTTTTCTGCATCTATCGAGAGTATTATGTGGTCTTGGACTTTGGACTGGTTTACATGATGAATTACATTTATTGATTTGCGTATGTTGAACCAACCTTGTGTGTTGGGGATGAAGTCTACTTGGTCCCCGTGAATGATCTTTTTAATATGTTTTTGAATCCGATTTGCTAAGACTTTGTTGAGAATCTTTGCGTCTGTGTTCATCAGAGAGATCGGCCTATAGTTTTCTTTTTTAAGTGAATCTTTATTAGGTTTTGGGATTAAAACGATATTAGCTTCATAAAAGGAATTTGGTAGTGTTCCTTCCTTTGCTATTTGATGGAACAGTTTAAGGAGTATTGGTGTTAACTCCTTAAATGTCTGGTAGAGCTCTGTGGTGAATCCATCTGGTCAAGGACATTTTTTGGTGGGAAGATTCGAGATTACTTCCTCCATGTCCTTATATGTTATAGGACTATTTAAATAATTCACAACTTCCTGATTCAATTTAGGTAAGTTGTGTTTACTTAGAAATTCATCCATCTCTTTTGTGTTGTCAAACTTCACAGAGTATACGTTTTTGAAATATGATGTTATAATTCTCTGGATTTCTTGGGTATCAGTAGTGATAACTCCATGTTCATTTCTGATTTTGTTAATTTGGGTTTTCTCTCTCCTGCTTTTGGTTAGTTTAGCTAGGGGTGTATCAATCTTATTGATTTTTTCAAAGAACCAGCTTTTTGACTGGTTGATTTTTTCTATCGTTTTCTTAATCTCGATTTCAGATATTTCTCCCCTTATTTTGCTAATCTCCTCTCTTCTACTACTTTTGGGATCAGATTGCTCTAGTTTCTCTAAAGCTTTAAGCTGCATTGTTAAGATGTTTATTTCTGATGTTTCCATTTTTTTGATGTAGGCATTAAGAGCTATGAACTTACCTCTTAGAACAGCTTTTATTGTGTCCCAGAGATTTTGGTAAGTTGTATTTTCATTATCATTCACTTTCAGGAAATCTTGAATTTCCTTTTTAATTTCTTCCTGAATCCAGTTCTCATTCAGCATCATAATGTTAAGTTTCCAGGAGTTAGTGTATTTTCTCTTTTTTGTTGTGTTGTGGATGCCAAGCTTTAGGCCATGGTGGTCTGATAGGGCACAGGTTAGAATTTCAACTTTTTTGTATATGTGTAGATTCATTTTGTGGCCCAATATGTGATCTATTTTGGAGAAAGTTCCGTGTGCTGCTGAGAAAAATGTGTATTCTTTGGTGCGTGGGTGAAAAGTTCGATAGAGATCTGTAAGGTCCATTTCTTTCAGGGTTTGATTAAGTTCCAAAGTGTCTCTGTTAAGCTTTTGACCTGTTGATCTATCCCATGTTGAGAGGGCGGTGTTGAAGTCCCCGAGAATTATCGTTTGGGGGTTGATTTCTTGCTTTAGACGCTGTAGGGTTTTCTTAATGAATGTGGAGGGGCCCGTATTGGGCGCATATATGTTCAGTATTGTGAAGTCTTCCTGGTGAATTGTACCTGTGACTAAAATGTAGTATCCATCTGTGTCTCTTATAATTTTCTTTGGTTTGAAGTCCACTTTGTCTGATATCATAATGGCTACCCCTGCCTGTTTTCTGCTTCCATTAGCTTGTAGAATTGTTGACCAACCTTTTATTTTTAGGGCATGCCTATCTTTTGTGGTGAGATGGGTTTCCTGCAGGCAGCAGATTGATGGATTGTGATTTTTAATCCAAATTTGTAATCTGTGTCTCTTGATGGGTGAGTTAATTCCATTAACATTTAATGTTATGATGGAGAAACTATTTTGAATTCCAGACATTTATTATGTTCAGTAGTTTTTATAAGTATATTGCTTCGCTTTTAATGGTGTTATATTTGCCTTCTGTTCTCCTGGATATGCCTGTTTTTTTCTTCAAGCTTGAGTATCATTTCTAGTATTTTTTGAAGGCCTGGTTTGGTGGTCATGTATCCCTTCAAGTTGTCTTTGTTCTGGAAAGTTTTTCTTTCTCCCTCGATCATGACTGATAGTTTTGCAGGGTAAATCAGCCTGGGTTGACATTTTTGCTCATTCAATATTGAAGTATGTCTCTCCAAGCTCTTCTTGCTTTTACTGTTTCGACTGAGAAGTCATTTGTTATTTTAATAGGTTTCCCTTTAAAAGTGACTTGTTTTTTCTCCCTTGAAGCTCTCAGCACCAATTCTTTGTCTTGAATGTGGAGTGTTTTAACTATTATTTGCCTTGGCGAGCTTCTGTTTTGGTCATATCTGTTTGGGGTGCGGAATGCCTCTTGTATATGTATGGGCCTTTCTTTTTTTAGATGAGGAAAGTTTTCCTTGATCATCGTTTGAAAAATTTCCTCAGGGGTGGTATTTTGAGTTTCTTGCTCTGGTATTCCATGAATACGCATATTAGGCTTCTTCAGGGTGTCCCATATCTCCTGGAAATTTCTCTCAAGTATCTTTTTGGCTTTAACAATCTCTTCCATTGAGCTGGTTAATACTCCCACTTTATCTTCAAGGTCTGAAATTCTGTTTTCTGCTTCGTTAGTTCTGCTGATAAGACTCTCTGTGGAGTTCTGGGTTGAAGATAACTTGTCTTTTACCTCAGTTTTAAACTCTGCTTGAGTCTGTTTTAACTGCTCTATGCCAGTTTTTGTTTTTTGCACTGTTTTTCTCAACTCCTCCAAATGTCTGTTGTGTTCCTCTTCAAAGCGAATGATTCGATTATTTAATTCCTCCTGCATTTTCTCTTTCATAGTATTGAACATTGTAATGATCATATTTTGAAAGTCGTTATCCTGGGTCAGGCTTTCATGGCCATTTTCCGTGTGTTTGATCTGGTTGGTGTCTAACATTATGGGATTAATTCCTTCAGTGGGAGATTTGTTTACTTGAGTGTTGTTTCTCATGGATTTGCACTTTGACTTTGGCATTGTCGTTTTAACTCTTAAGATCTTTTTTCAATTTCTGTGCATTTTTCACTAAACTGAATTATTTGATCTGGGGTTCTGGGGGTGGGCAGGGACGGAGCTTACCTAGGTCGCAGTGAGGCCCGGCTGGACACATACAGATACACACAAACACTCACAGATGCACACACACACATTCACAGATGCACTCATGCACACACATATATACATGTACATACACCCACAGGTACACATACTGTACACACATACATACATATATTATACACACACAGATGTATATACACTCATACAGACACACCAAGCGGTTTCACACCAAGCGGTTCCAAATCCCAGCCTCTGCTCATCTTAGAAATCAAATGCATCATCTGATAGGGGTGACTTCTCAACCCCCCCAAACCCCTAATTCAAACCGTCAGGCATTCTTCTTGACTTTTATTTCTCTTGGAGATTAAGAAAAGCAGAGACTCACCTCATAGCTTTTGTATTGCCATATATTCTGCTTTCTTTACAGCATAGCTTTGCTACAATGAGGTAATATTTCAGTCTGCAAACATGAAGACCTGAGTTCAAAGCCAGCTCACACATAAAAAGCCCAACATGGTGATACACACTGGACTGTCACAGCTGAGGAGGTGATGACAGTCCCTGGGACTCAGTGCTTAGCCAACTAAGTCCAGTTGTGAGACCCAGATCCCTGTGAAAGATCTAGTCTCAAAAAAAAAAAAAAAAGGTGGCGGCCATGGAGACACTCACCTGGGTAAAGGAACTCGTTGCTCAAGCATGATCACTGAGCTCAGTTCACTGAACCCACAAGGTGGAAGGAGGGAACTGAAATCTGAAAGTTGTCTTCTGAACTTCATCATGTACTGGGACACATGTACACACATATACACACGTGCAAGCACAGATAAAGGCACATAAATATGTACACGGTATCCATGCACACATGCAACCATACATACACATATATGCATATGTACACATAGACATGGACACACACAGAGACACATGCACATGTACACATTCACACAGACACACATACACACATATATGTACAGATACACACAGACACACACATACATGCATACACACATATACTCACACACACATATATCTGTTCACATTCATATATAAAACACATATACACATGTGCACACATACAGATACACACAAACACTCACAGATGCACACACACACATTCACAGATGCACTCATGCACACACATATATACATGTACATACACCCACAGGTACACATACTGTACACACATACATACATATATTATACACACACAGATGTATATACACTCATACAGACACACACACACATACACGGGCATACACAGATGCATGCATGCACTCATATAGACAGACAGACAGACACACATAAGAATATTGTTTTGCCATCTTCAAGCTTTCCTTTATACTAGTCCTTCCATTTGGAGTTTTTCCCACTCCCATCCTCCTTCTTCCTAACCTTCAAGCCCACTCACACTGCAACCTGTCCCTCTTTTGCAGTCATATAGTTTCTCCTTTATAATGTTGTTGTACTAGTTTTCATATGCTGCTGTGCTGCCATAGGCATTCCTTTGTCCCCTATCATTTGAACACTTACTACAGGTCTTGTAAACATTTATTTTCCTGCTTTCTCTTCCTCTCTTATCCCTACTGGGCCTTACGCTTACATATGCACACTTGTTTTATGTTTGTGGTATTATCCATTATAATATTTCAGTGCTGGTTGGCAGATTGTCTTGAGGCTCTTGCTGGGATGAGAAAATGGGAAGCACGAGTTATAGCGAATGCTGGACTTTGGAGACATATGGACTTGAGCACAAATCTTAGCTTCTCAGTGCATCCCTCGCGAGAGCTGGGGCCATCCTGAACCTAGGCATTCTTAACTTTCTTCCTTTAGTAATCTCTCTTCATTTAAGGAATATGTATAGCACCAGGTTTGTAAATACATAAAACAGACATATAAATGTTTGACTTATATGTTTTAAAACAGTTTTTTGTATATATATATAATTTCATAATTTATCAAAGACGAAAGTAAATTGGCATAGTAATGAAGTAGATATGTTTCTGTCTACAGTGAGAATGAAGTCTTGGCTGAATGTTTGATATGGCAGAATGCAGAGCATCTCCAGTGTTTTCAGAGTAGATTGGTATTTTGATTTTATAATCATCAATGCTGAGAATGCTGCTTTGCATAAATACATAGTACAAAATGGAAGAAGTGCATTTAGGGACATATCAGCAATTCTTGGAAATTCTTTCCTAATCTGAGCCAGACTCCACTTAGTGAGTTTTTTAAATGAAATTCAACCCTGCAACAAATATCAGTTCTTAAAATTAAACATTCTAGCACAATGCTATACAATGATACAGTAAAATTTTAATTCATATGCTGAAGAATGATGGTATAAGAATAGTGAAAGTCTTTCTCTGTAATTAAATAGTGTTTCTATACGAACAGAAATGTGTGTATATAGTCAAAAATGTAATTCATAGCACGCAACAGTTTCACATCTCAGCTGAGGGGTTTCAGGCAAGTTTGTGGCATTGCATGGTGTTGACATGGCATGTATGTGTTGCAGTGAAGTCACCTGACCTTGAGGCATTGTGGTTAAGAGCACGGAAACACCTCAAGTTTGATTTTCTTCTTTTCATGTATGTGTTTATAGTGTGTGCATGTGCGTGTGTGTGCGTGTATGCGTGTGTGTGTGTGTTTGTGTGTGTGTGTAGGTGTCCGCATGTGATGGGCATATATGGGTGTATTTGAATATGTGTGCCTGTGGAGGACCAAGGATGATACTAGGAATTCTCCTGGATCACTCTGTCACCTCGTTACGAGCCTGTGTCTCTACGTGTCACCCACAGCGTGCCATTAGGGTTAGTCTGGCTAGCCTGCTTGTCAGGGGTTTCCCAGGCTCTGAATTCTAGGACTAGAATTACAGGCCTCCACCACACCCGCCTGGCATTTTTACGTGGGATCTGGGGATCCAAACTCAGGTCGTTTTGCTTGCCAGGCAAAAGATTTAACTGCTGAGTAATCTCCCCAGCCCGATGCATTGATTTTGAACTGATTTTGACTCATCATATATTCAAACAATTTTTACTATTGTCATTTTTTGCTCCTATTTCAGTTATGTGACCCCCCTCCCGTGAAGAGTTGAGACCCCCAGTTTAAGAAATTGAAACTTTAGTCCACCCAGTACTAGCTGAACTGTGTCCCTGAGTTCTTCATAATTTGAAGGTAAGGCCTGGAAGAGAGAACTACGTTTACAGGAGGCTACAAGGCTGTACATCTAAATTGACTTGTCTCCTTTGAAAAGCTGTCAGGGCGTGGACATCTGTCCCAAGGAGGTCAATGAAGACGCTGTGAAAAGCCCCCCTCTTTAAGCCATCAGCAAAAGGGAGCAGAAGAAATAACCCTGCTAACATTTTGATCTCTTAACTTTCAGCTTACTACAAGAAATCAAACTTCTACAATTTATACCACGTGGTCTATAGCATTTTGTTAGGAAACTCTTGGAAACTAACATAGTTTTTGAACCTCAGTCCCCTCTTTTGTAAAATGGGATAATGAGACGATTATGTGGAATAAAATTGTTATCACAGTGCCAGGCGCTCTCTTGGACAGAAACCAGCAGTGGCTACACACTTTCCGTTGTCCTAAAGTAATTAATAGCTTTGGGATGGAGGTGTAGAGGTTGGTCAGAAAATCCCTAACTACCAGGAAATGCATGAGTTGAGTTGAGTCTCATAGTGCCACAGTGGCAGATTCTAAGATCAAGCACAAGGCAGGCGCCTGATGGTTGGGAACCAGGTAAATACGTTGAACTGTATCTTCAAATATCAAAAATTCTGTGGCAACAGAATGCAACACAGACTGGGATGTATTTGGCTCATCCTAAATATCTGGAGCTGGATAAAGACACTTGGAAAGACATGGAGAAATATTAGATTCCTGTCAGGAGCTGTGTGTCTTTTATTCTCGTTGTATCCTGCAATAGATGCACGCTTATGATTGCTGGCCATTTACAGCGGCTCCGAGAACCTATTTACTGTCACGATGGAGGAGGAAATCCGGACTTCTTTTAATCTCATGAGCGAGATTTAGGGCTAGCTCCCAAGGGTTTAATTAGCTGTGCTGAAATCACATACTCATGTCTACATTGGCTTCCTGGTCAGGAAATGTGTTGATCTGATTGGTTTTTAAACCTGAGTCACAGGGGCATTTATCTAATCTGAACTGCCCAAGGAAGGTTGAGAGAAGGAACCACAGCAGCTACTAGAGGGATAGTAACTACCAGGTTGATCCACACAGACGGCCGCCATACTTATGTGGACAAGGAGGTGACTGTAAACAAGCCCAGGTAGTTCTCTCTCCCTCTCTTCCCTCCCACATTTTGCTCCCACCCTCCCTTTTACCTTCTCCTTGTCTTTCCTACTTCTTGAAGTAGTCTTCAAGATCCCAACAGATTTTCACGGTCATCTCATTCAAGCCTAATTGGCGTTCAGATCAATGGCTTTGGAGATGACTATCTGCCTGATTTCTACAAGAACGAGGAGAGGGATGGAGTCACTTTCCAACCCACTCATCCCTCCCTGGGATCCAAGGGCTTCCCAGTCTCATAGAGTGTGTTCTTGCATTGCCAAGACTCAGGCACAGATCCAGACCCAGGTGCAAGTGACATACTGCAGAGACTAAATGATAATAGTATCAGTGGTTCCTGTTAATGGCCAATACCAGCTATGTGTCAATTAGATTAGATTCTCTCTGATCTCTATTACTCCACACAGCTCCAGGAGCACATTCATTTTACTGATGCAGAAGTTCAGACCCAGAGAGACTAAAGCAACCTATCTGATGTTTTACAGGTAGGATATGGCAGAGTCAGAAAAAATAGACGGACGGACAGACAGACAGACAGACAGACAGACCCACCCCAAGTCTGCCTGACTCCACCCATCCTTCACCCAATCTCTTCACAGCACAGCCTCACTGCTCTACCTCTGTGGGCCTAATGGGATGGCGGTCTGTGAGCAATCAACAAGACCCTCTCTCCAGTGACTGGGAGAGACCACTGGGCCTGTAAGAAGGGTCAGGCAGCCATCTTGAAAGTGTAAGTCTCTTTCTCCCCAGCTGCATGAGGGGGCAGCCACCTGGTCACAGGCCGCAGAGGTCGCGAAGAAAAGAATGTTCACCAACTGCTCGGGCTCCTCGTTGTTTTTCTATGACATGACACTTACATTCCAGGGAAAATACAGAGTCTGCACCAACTGTCTGAAATCATCCAGCCTGGGACTTAACAGAAGCGTTTGTGTTTTAGAACTGCCAGGTGACATTAAAGATAACCCGTAAAACTTGAATTTCAGAGTGATCATTTCAGGTTTTAGCGTGTGTCCTATGCTGTATGTGGGACACACAGATACACATTTTCCATCATTTATCTGAAACCCGGGTTCAGATGCGCATGGTGCATTGTCACTTGCCAAGCCTGGCAAGCCTGCCTGGGATCCTCCTGTCTTGCAGTACAAGAAGGATCACCAGCGCTGTGGCTCTATGAAGCGCAATCTCAGGCATGCTCTCTGGGAGGCTTGCTCTACCTTGTGCCTTTAAGAATTTTTTTAAAGGATGTGGGCTTTGTAAATAATAATAGCAATGATGATAATAATAATCCTCTAAGGATTTGTGAAATGTCTGGAAGGTTTGGGGGAATCGACTTCCCGCTAAGGTTCCTGGAAACTGGTCCGCACAATTTGTATTCAATAAAGAGCAGCGGGTCTTGCTGCCACAGCATCTTGGGAGAGCATCCCACAGAGGAAGTGGGGGCCTAGCCGGCCCTGACCTCCCTGGAGCAGAATCTGTTCCCCTGGGGATCAGGGGCGCATTCCAGTCTCTGTACTCCCAGTTACAGTGGGACATCCAGTGCAGGGGAGGAAAAGGAAAGGGGGGAGGCAAGGCAGGGGAAGGAGGGCTCAGTGTATGTTGGGACAGCTTTTCTCCATCGCAGTAACCTCTGCTACCCTTTCTGGTGGAATGCTGTCGGCTGCTTCCCTCTCATCTGACTGAATTAGTCATTGTTCTCTAAAAGAACAGAAGTGGTAGACTGAGTATATATTCCCAAAGGGAATTCGTGAGATGGGCTTACATGACAGAGGCTGGTAGTCCAACAGCAGCTGTCTGCCTGCTGGAGATGCTGATAATCTGGTAGCTCTCTGGATGCCCCGGCAGCCCTAATCTGGCACTGAAGGCTTGAGAGATTCCTACATTAGCACTGGTGTTCAGTTGGGAAGGCTGGAGAAGCTGGGTTCCCGTGGCAGCAACCGTGGCGGGACAGACACACCTCCAGCCAGAAGGAAAGGTGGACAAGAAAGTCTGCTTTTACCTGAGACTTCTTTTCATCCTGACTGCAGCTGGAAGGTGTCGCACACTCCAGGGAAGTTTCTTCCCCCTACTCTGTTAGTCTTTCTGGGAGATACTCTCATGGACCTGTCCGGAAGTAGGCATCTTAGTTGACTTCAGAGCCAACCAAGTTGACAATCAAGATCAATCCTTACAGAGACACTCAACAGGAACCTGGAAGAATGGATGGCATTTCCCCAAGGAGGGCGTGCAGGGAAGGCATATTTGTTTATTGGGTTTTCATGCATCTTACATAACATGTATTCATCTCTAACACTGATCCACAGTCAATACCATTATTAACAAGCATGGTCATACCAATAACCAAAGGAGACATATGTGACCAATTTTACTATACCGTTTCCTCGTCTAGGAGTATCCTAGGCAATATCAATATCTAGTGAGGGAAGTTAAAACAAAATACCAAAGCCACCTGCCAGACACTGAATTATATGATTTATTCAATAGGAAGGAATAGAAGCTTTGTGGGTAACATTATCATCTGAACATTAGGATGGTGGTCGTATCAATTGCTATGACCCCCAGCATGCAACCCATCCAGTATTATAGATTACAGCTACCAGGTTCTCTGGAGTATAGGCAGCCATTGTTGGTAAGCCAATCCAACAAATCCCCTTTATGATATATATTTATTCTGTCCCTCTAGAGAACTGTAATACATGAGGTTTTCAATAAAAATGATTAATATGAGCTAATGTAAGACCAATTGCTCTTTCTCATCTATTTACATGATTTTATATAGGTAGACTCCTATTACAACAACTTTTAGTTTAATTCGTGTTAAATTTAGAACTCTTGTTACACTCTTTACACATAACAAATTCACTAAGAAATTATACATAGTAACGTGTACTGGTCTCTTTAGAAAGCATTGATCTTTAAGCAGACCATGTATATGAAGATTGATATTAAACACCTAAATTATGTTAGATCCTTAGGTACAGCAAACTTAATAAAATATTCTGAGGCAACATAGTGAACCATGGTTTGGTAACAGCTGAGTTTTACTTAATTGTGTCACTAAGCTCTTTGGAGGAAAAAAGACTCTGGATCCTTTAGGCAAAAGGTGGGAGCTCATAGAATCTGCTGGGGTGCTTCTCAGAGGACTGACTTCCCAAGCTAAGGAAGTGTTGATAAAAGAGGAGCTAGAGTTTCTTTTTGTATCCTAAACAATCATTTCCTGATTCAGAAATAAAGAAGATATCAGGGAAATACTGTTCCACAGGCCTTGATGGCTCAGTCTTCTTTTTAACCAATTCTCAAGGGATGGGAAAAAATATCTGTAACCCACCAGTGAGTGCAAGGCTGTTGCAGACACAGGTGGACTATGGAGCCCTGGAAGTAGGTGGCTTGGCACTGGTGCTGGTCAGGCGGTGGTAGTTCAGGTCAGTACACTACTGTCATACTTAGATACAGGTGTCAACGTCATGGTTCAGGGTTTGGGCTCTGGGCACATTTGTAGATACTTGGTAGTGAAGCCTAGAGCGAACCTGCAGGAGCTTGTCTAGTTCATGGGGAAGGTGGGCGGGACTAGACCCTGGACAGGTGAATAAAATATAGAGAGCTGGTTGAGGAAGTTGACATCCTTGTACATACTTGATCAGACACGCTGGTCTGAAGTAAGGAGCGTCCCTCTCTCAGCTGCTATGTGCACATGGTATGGTCAGTGCCCACAGCTCTCTGGCGACGGTGCATGCTCTTCTGCCAGTTGGACTAAGATCTGAAACTAGACAATCACAAGAAAAATAAACCCCTTGTTCTCTTAGGCAATTTGATGGTGATTTTTTTCATCAACCACGCGGGTGAACTGCAACATCTACCAAGATCTCAAACAAATGACTGTCTCTTCCCATGTCAGTTACCTCATACCCTCATTACATGACATTGTATGCTATTAATCGTATCTGGTAAGGTTAATATGATCATTCACTTCCTCAGCAAAATGTATGGAGCAGTCGCCATGTTCCCAGCATTGGGCAGACAGAGCACACAGCTCCTGCCCTGATGGCGCGTGAGCAGAGGGTGCCTGTAGTCTACCACAGTGAGCCAATAAATGCTGGGTCGAGGATGCTGGCCCAACACCATAGCGCCAACATCTGCAGTGTCTGGAGAAATTTGCTTACTAAGTTCTATGGGTTGAAAGTTACCTAGAAGGTCTAACATTTAGAAAGACTGCATTTCCCTTAGACTGTTGTTAGGCAGAGTGGTCAGTGATAGTGACAGAATGCTATGAAAGAAAAGTACAAAAACTGTATTTCTGGTTTTACATTGTAGATTTATATTTATATTGAAATATTTATTATGTGTACCATGCTTTTCTACATTGGTAGAAAACAAGAAGTTTTTACTTCTTGAGATATTTAGCAATAGTTTTACCTTTTTTATTCCATTTATTCCTTCCCTCCTTCTTTCATTTCTTCCTTCCAACTTTTCTTTTCCTTTGTCCTTCCTTCTTTTTTATCCAGCATGAAAAGCATCATTATGCCAAACGAAAAGCTAGATCTTGTACAGTATCTCTTTATCGTGGGGGGGGATAGATTGCAAGACCTCCCTTGGGTACGTAAAACCACAGATAATATCAAATTCTACCTATACACGCATACCTATGATAAAATTTGATTTGTAATTTAGGCATAAGAGATTGATAGTGGCTAATCATAAAGTAGAATAATTATAATGGCATGCAATAATAAAATCTTTATGATTTGATAGCTCTCTTCAAAGAGTTAAAACAAATATTGACAGTTGACAATGAGTAGCTGAAACCAGAGAGAAGGCACGCCTGGGTAAGGAGGAAGAACTACGCACTGAAAAATGAACTGCTTCATCTACAAAGGACCAGTCATATCACAGCTCAGCTTTCTGCAGAGATAGCTGTCATGAAGTCTACTGAGAATTAACTACAGAAAATGTTGAGCAACACGACAACATTTGTGTATATATATATATGTTTATTTATACATATATGCTATTTTACTGGATAAAATATTTTTTTAACTCTTTGAAGAAAGCTATCAAATCATAAAGATTTTATTATTGCATGCCATTATAATTATTCTACTTTAGCCACTATCAACTCTTATGCCTAAATTACAAATCAAATTTTATCATAGGTATACATGTGTAGGTAGAATTTGATATTATCTGTGGTTTTAGGTACCCAAGGGAGGTCTTGCAATCCACCCCCCCACGATATTTTCTCTTAAATATTGGTATTCAATCTAACTTCAAGTGACAGAAAAGACTTTCTTAAGCAACATTTGTCCTAAAACAGACATACAGAAGAGGAGCAGAGAATGTTGGGTTTTTGTTTTCTGCATTGCAAGATAATTGTCATGTAGAAGACAGACCTTCCTTTACTGTGTGGTAATAAATGTGCTAGTCAATTAAATTGCTATGAAGCAGTCTTGCATTGTATCCGAATCCATGTTGGATCGTGGAGTTACCATCTGCCCTTAAATGTAAATTCTTTCCTTTGAGAATCACTTAGCTGTGGAGATATCAAAAGTGGTTTGAAGCGTTGAGGAACTAAGTTGGTAAAGTTCTTGCTTTGCAGGCATGAGCATCTAAGTTTGATCCCCAAAATCCAAGTACAAATGCCAGGAATGCTGGTGTGTGCTTACAATCCCTATGCTGAGGAGACAGAGACAGGAGGATTCCCAGGATTCAATGACCAACCAGTCTTGCCTAATTGGTGCACTGCAGGTAAATGGGAGACCCTGTCTCAATTAGGAGGTGGATGTTGTTGTTTTCTGGCCACCTGAGGTTGTTTTCTGGCCTCCGCATGCACACACATTTGCACATGCATGGTCACACATGTATACCTTGCAAACACACGAACATGAACAGACACATATGCATAAATGTATTAAAAAACACCCAATTAGTGTTGTTCCTCTGAAAACAGTTAAGGAGGGTTTTTGGAAGACTTTGGGAGGAAGTTTGTCCTTAGAACACAGCATCTTAGATTCATTATATGTTGCTTCAACAAAATACCTGACCCAAGCAGCTTAGGGGACAAGAGGGATTAGCTGGTTTACAGTTCATCACTGAGGGAAAATTATAGCTGAAGGAACTTGAAACAAGTGGTCACAGCACATCTATAATAAGAGCAGAGAGCACCAAGTCAAAACTGTCATGCTTGTTTATGCTCTTATTCCTACACAGTTCTGGATCCCACCCCCAATGGGTTAGATCTTCCTGCCTCAATTGTGCAACCAAACAATCCCTCATAGGCATGCCTAGTGGCTCACTTTAACCTCGAACATTTTTCTCAGGCATTCTGGAGGCTTGCCTCCTAGGAGTCCGGTGGACCATTAATACTAGCCATCACAATAGGCATGAATTGGGCAATTTATTTTCTAGAACTTACATAATGGCAAGCTGGGAATAAATGTCTTTTTAGAAAATTCAGTTGTTCTGTGGTATAAACCCAACTGTCTTTCTCACATTTATTGACTAACACATTCAACAGTCAATAGCTATGTAGACAAACTAAAGCTGGGCTTTTAAATTTTGTTTTTTAATTGGAAACTTAATGAATGTCAGAATATATGTGTTGAATATCTGAGGAAGGATTTGTAACCTCTGTTAATGTTCTGGGAAAAGCTGAGTCCAACTCTTTAGAGGCCCGCCAGACTGCCCAGAGCTTTATGTATGGGGCACGTCCCACAGCAGAGACGACAGAAATACTTCATCCTAAATCCCAAGGTGTAAGGACATCAGCATCTGCTGAACTCTTCTCCGATCCCAGGAATTTTGCCCCTGAATAAAGGGAAATTGAGAGCAGGAGACAGATATACCTTGAGGACTTGCTTATTTGAATATTAATGCAAGCAGAGCTCCCTGAGTCATATAGTATCAGAGATAGCTTGGTTTAGAAGGTAGTCACGCCCATCAACCTGGTAACTTCCAGGGTGAAGAAATGGACTTGCTCCTTGTTCACTTTCAGGTCTGTGTGATCAGAGTCGTGAGGAAGGGGGGGGCACATGGGAGTACTGTGTGGAGCCACCCCTGTTTTACGAGGTCTTGAGTGAGTTACAGTAAGTGCCACAAGGGGAGAAAGGAAGATGTTTGGAAACACTTTTTCCATTTAAAGTCCTCAGATTGCGAGGGTTTTCTTAGCTCTGTGGAATTGCTCTAATTGCCTGGGGATTTGTAGATTTCTAAGAAGCTTTAGGTGGCTGTTAACCTAATACAGAGGTCAGGACAACTCCCTCTGTCAGCTGTGTGGAACGATGTCCTCTTAATAGGGTCTTCAAAATCAGGCATATAAGGAAATCCTTTTTTAAATTGGGTCAGTAGCTCTCTTCCTCATCTTCCTGCTTGCTGGGCTGAAGCAAACTGTGAGCAAATAAATATCAGTGAATGGCTTAATGATTTTCAGAAGGCTCCATCTTTTTCAAGGCAACGGCTCTCCTGAAGTGTTTGATCTACTCTGTCTGAATCTGTTCCCCAAATGGCCAGCACATGTGGAGGCTGCTGTCCTCTGGGTTACAAGAAGATGCCTTTGATGGGTTAACCGCAGAGTAACTCAACTCTTTTCAAGTTCCTTTCAAAAGTTCCTTTGTCCTGCTGTGGATCTTGCCACTTGGATTGGATCAGCGGGAGACTGCTCCTGGCAAAGGGTTCTAGTACATTCTCTCTCTGATCTGAGTTTGGTCCCTGGGTAATACCATCTGAAATCTGATGTCCCAGAGGTCTGAATGTGAGTGCTAGGGAGTTATGAAACTGTTACCCAAACTCTAGCTGGGCCACTCAGATGTTTCCAGCACTCTCCACCCAACTCATGTCTGGACGGCTTTCCTTAAAGCCAAATGACATCATCATTTTCAACTGTGCTAGAGAGGACTGGTCTTGTTATTTACAAAACCTCTCGGCTTCTGCTGGATGCTGCTTGTATGTGATTACTGCTTTGTTGGAAGTGGCTTCCCTACTCATGGTTTTCCTAGATTGGATAGAGATGTTGAGGACTCACCTCCCTGATGGTTTTCACATGTATAATAGACCAGTGTCTATAGATTTTGAATCATTTCTAGGTTTCCAATATTAAAACATGTTTCCCACCAATGTGACTGCTACTTGGCACTATTGTCTACAGATAGTATTACTGCTATTGGGCACTACTTTCCATGGTTAGTATTACTGCTATTGGGCACTACTTTCTGTGGTTAGTATTTCTGCTATTGAGCACTACTTTCTATGGCACTACTTTGTATAGCTAGTACTTCCTGACACCCTTTGTTTCTTTCTTATCTCTATGATTTTGGCATCTGAAGCCATGTCTCCTTACTGACCTGCAGTAAGTACTGACTTTGGACTGCTTCAGCAAATATTTGCTAAGTGATGACTCTTCGCCAGGCCCAGGGCTGCTTTGGACTTTAAGAGTCCATTTTGCTTTCTATATCTTTCCTCTCATTGTTTCTCTTGAAGCCCAGAGATGGTAAAGCTGTATTTCAAGCTACTAGCCCTCAGTTCTTTGAGCTACTTACTGTACTTCTCATGTGAGAGAGTCTTGCTTATTTCGGACATTTTTTTCCTGTTAATTAATTAACTTAACAGCTGCCCAGTCATCTCAGCCAGAAAGCTGAGTTCTACCAGACTCCTTTCTCTTCATTACAACTTTCCTCCTACATCCAGCCAGCACCAAGATCCCTTAACCTTCTCATACACTGCTGTGTCTCTACTACGGTGCCTGTTTCCAGCCTTTGATGCCTCACATTGTACTTGGGTTTGCCACAGTGACCTCCTGCCAATCACTCTGTTTCTCTCCTCTCCCTCTTCTAGCCTATTCACTTCCTTTTTCACAGGAAGCATAGATTATTTTTTATCTGAATTAAAATTTAATAATTAATAAGTCATAACTTATGATTCATACCAGTTGGAAAATTGCTTTGCTAAAAATCATGATTAGTGGTAGGATTATATGGAATGTTTTTCCATTATCTATGCACTATGTCAACATGATAACATATAATAGATTTTTTAATGTTAAGCAATTCCTGGGTGACATATAAATTTTATTTTCTGATATTTGCATACATGATTACTTTGGCTTATTTGCTAAAATTTAATGCCTTTGCACTGCTGTCCACATGTGAGATTGATTCTATCCTTATCTGTCTAACATCAGAGTTACAATGGCTTTTTCAGCATTTGTAAAAACATTTTCCATTTTCTATAATGATAAAGGTGATTGTTTCCTCTTCTAGTTTTCAGAATAAGATTATCTGCAAAACCTTCCTGAGTTCGGGCTTCCTTATGGTCTATTTTTGATTATTCATTTAATATCACTTCCTATTCTTCCCCCTTTACTGGTTACATAGATTTCTTTCATGTTATGAGTTAATTTCCATAATTTATGCTTTCTCCAAATTGTGCAGTGTGACTGGGCATAGTGGTACACAGGGAAATCTCAGCACTTGGCGGACTGAAGTTGGAAGTTTTAAGTCCTGAGGGCAGGCAGCTTGAGCTACGTAGCAAGACTCTATCTCAAAAATAACAACAAAAAGTGTACATTGTATATAAGGTTCCAGTTACAAAGTTGTTCATATGATTCTCTTACCACTTTTAAATATTTTACATTTTCTGTTTCAACATTCCCTTTCATACCTAACATTATTTATGTCTGCCTCTTAAAAGAATCAATCATGCCAGGAGTTCATCTATTTAATTGCTTTTTTGAAGCAACTGTCTTTTCATTTTCTTTATAAGATGTGCAAACCAAGCTATGACTTCCTTATACCTCTCGTCTCTAGACTCGCTCTTTCCTGCTCTGTCCCAACACTTCAGATTCCTCTGAGCCCCCATGTAGATTTCAGATCCCATGTAGTTTTCTTTTTTAATTCTGTTTTTCTTGGTATTTAACTTAGTCCAGAAGCTTTCCTCCCCTGTGAGGGTTTTCCTGGCCCTTTCCGCCTCTCTCCGGGGTAATTGCTCCTTTTTCAAATCATGCGTGTGTTTCCCACGTATTCTACTTGTTTTCGATTGATGTTGCCTCCCTCCCGGACCCTGAGCATCAGTGAGATCTATTTTTCATTTCTGTATTCCCAGGATTTTTAACTTATTTGCTCTGTCCCCATATCTTTCTTTGAACAGGAAATAAAAAAAAATAGAGTAAAGATTACACTCTGCCCTTTCCCTCTATTTTAAGAAAAGTTGGCATCCAACCCGGACAGCTATGATAATGTTAACTAAATTAACTTTCCCCTCCTGCCTTGTCAATATGAACTTGGCACTGCGTCCCCTGTGTGCTTCACAACTTTCGAAGCCAGAATTTCTTGCACTATTAAAACTATAATATGGCCAGGATACTGCACGCTTGTAATCCTAGGTCTTGGAGGTTGAGGCAGGAAGAATTACAAAGGACTAAATTATCAAGACTAAATTATCAGGGACTAAATAGATATATAATAGTTTCCCTCTGTTAATCCATTTTATTTTCAGTATTTCAGTCAAAGAATACACTGGGATTTGGGGTTCTTGGGATCCGCTCTGAGCATGCTCACTTTGGTGTGAACTTAAACAAACAATGACATATTACTTTGGGGGACATATTTTTCATTTCCCAAAGGCAGATTATCAAAGACTAAATAGTGAGTTTAAGTGTGTGTGTGTGTGTGTGTGTGTGTGTGTGTAGGTCTGGGGAGATGGCTCAGGGACTAAAGCCTTTGCCTTCAAAGCAAAATGACCCTAGTTCAGATCCTCAGATCCCATGTGAAAATCTCAGGCAGAAATGGTGGCAGTCTGCATTTGAAGGCGGAGCCTCGGAAACCACAGAGCAAAGCAAACAGAAGTAGAGCAATTCAGGATGATTCCTGATGTTACTCTTGGGCCTCCAGAGGGACACACACTCAAGTGTCCTACGGTACACACAACACACACACACACACACACACACACACACACACACACACACACACACACAGAGTGTAGGATTGCATAGTGAGTTTAAAGCCAGGCTGAAATACATAATGAGATTCTGTCTCAAACCAACTTTAAACTATTATATATCTAGACATATTAAAAAGCACCATTCCTTTAAATAGACAGATTTGGAAGTTTACCTATAAACTTGTGTACTATTCAATCAGAAAGGGTAATATTTCATGATTAACAAAATACATTTTATGCCTTCATATTTTGGAACTATATTATAATAGAGCATTTGAAGAAATCTCTGTCATATTTCATAGGGAACTTCTATTTTATGACAACTGCCCTATATGTGAGTACATAAAGCGAGATGCTGTTTAAAAGAGGTGGATGAGTAGTTGTACAACTCCCAGGGGAGCTAAGAAGGATAGTTTTGAATCCTATCTCTAACCAGTAAGACATCAATCTGTTTAAGTTCTCATCAGTAAAATAGAACCTTCTAGGTTCTTCGAAAGGCTAATTCACATGTGGAAAAATGCCTTTCTCAGTGAGAGAATTAAATTGCTAAACTTAAATGCAATTCCCATGTTCGGAAAGCACAAATATATTTATTTTGCAAATGATAAGTTTATATTTACAAGATTGGTAATAAGGCATCCAATGACAGCCTAATAGCCTAATTAAAGAAAATTCCCATTTTCTTTGAAGCTTTGTTTCATTTCTGAACTTTTCATACTATGCCCTCTGTTAATCCATTTTATTTTCAGTATTTCAGTCAAAGAACACACTGGGATTTGGGGTTCTTGGGTTCCACTCTGAGCATGCTCAGTTCGGTGTGAACTTAAGCAAACAATGACATATTACTTTGGGGGACGTATTTTTCATTTCCCAAAGGGAAAGCCTTTCAGTCTGCTCGGCACTAATTTAGGGATATTTGCCATCTCAAATCAGCACATCCATGCTTTAATTCACAAGAAAAACCCTGTACTATTTAATATCTTTATCCTTCTATTAACTGTGGGGGAAGGGAAGCAATACAGGCTAAGTGTTCAGCCCAAAGCACTTGCCAATATCCCTTTAAAGCAATCATCTCTCTGCGAGGCCAGAACCTCTCTGTTACCTCACTTTACTGTTGGAAAAAGGAAAAAGTAAGAAAATCTTTCTTGCTTCCACCTGAACTCCCCTGTAATTGAAAGTCATTTCGTTTCTCCAATCACTCTTGGCAGTTATGTGTGCATAACCCATTCACTTTGCTGTCTAAATCAGAGGTTAGGGAAAAGTCCCCAGGGGAAGTGTGGACAGGCAGCAGCTGCATTTGGCCGGCTGAATGGCAACCTGCACCCCAGGCCTGATAAACCTTTGGGAAGCTCTAGAACTTGCCGGTATTTGTGTAGGACACTTGAAGACGGACGCCACTTGACATGCCTGTCTTTCTCAGACCCGTTTGAGATGGATAGCTTGTTTTGTCCAGGAAAATGGTGGTTGGTACCTGGACCACGCCTGGGGTCCATTTGCTTCAAGCCAACTTTACCGTACCTAGCAAAAACCCTGGCCTGTCCTCTAGTGACACATGTCAGATCTGAGGAGGTTGTAATTGCCCCGCCTTCTTCCATCAAGAGGGCAATGTCTTACACACAAAGTCTAGGCACAGGATTCTGTCTTATGAGCCTCATGATGTGACAGGAAACAGGGCAGGCGGTTACTGGGACACCAGTCTACTCCTCCAAGAAGGCAGCAGAAACTAAAAGGGTGCAAAAGGTCAGTCCCTTGGGTGGATCTTTCGTCCCCCTTCCAGCCACTGATTTTGGGATACTTTGTTGTGTTTCTTTAGAGTGGGCAGATGGCAGGATCCTGGAGGTGTAGAACAGCCACAAAAAAACAAGATGATTCAAACAGACGGAATATGTACAAACCCCAAGGAATCATGTCAATATTAATGAAGACACCCCCAACCACGTTGCAAGATGTTTAGTGCACTCATGCATTTTCTTGTCTTTCTTTTCTTTTCCGAAGGGCACATGTGTAACTGCCTCCCCCCTTTGAAGGCTTTGGATGGGAAAATCGGTGTCATTTTTTTTTTTTTTTACACAGCTTATTTTGAGGACCAGCTCAATTGGAAGATGTGGAGCAAGACCACTTGCTTTCAGCAGAGGCCTAAAGGAAAAATGGAACCCCTGCAGAGGAAGCTGGATCTGAGTGCCAGAGAGGGTACCATCTAAAGTGCAGGAACTGTGTCTAAGCGAGATCATTTCAAGTGGAATTGTGGTTTACCGCAGCATCCTCGTGATCAGCCGAGTGGTCAGATGTCAGGGGTAACTGAAAATAAGTTCATTTTCCCACAGTGGAGAGAGAGAAAAGGAAAAAAGTTGTTGTCATGTGAAACAAATCTCTTTCTGTCTTCCAGTGGGACTGGAGCAAGCTGGAAAGCATGCTATTGTACGTGAAACTTTTGTGAAGAAAGCAAGAAAAGCAGCAACTGTTGTTTTACTTGGTGTAATTATTTTAAGCCCCATCCCCCCCTTTATTTTCCCCTGTGTAACCTTTCACAGTGTGGGTGCTCAGCCTCACTGTTGGCTCCATCGCATGGGTCTGGGGGTGAGGGTTACGTCTTGCTGTTCACGGGTCCCCTCAGGTGCAGATCTAGAGTCACAGTCTGTGAGCTCAGGATTCAGGATCACGGTACTAAGTGAGCATCATCAGCTCGACCTGTGGTGCAGCCTGACTTCAGCGTGGAAGCTCTGGAGCCGTCTTTACACACTTCACACATGTAGGAGGACTCTGGCATCTTCAGTGGAATAAATGGCTTAATTGCAAATTTATCCTTTACTCGTCTGGTTATCTATTATCTGAGAGAGAGAGAGAGAGAAGAGAGAGAGAGAGAGAGAAAGAGAAAGAGAGAAAGAGAGAGAATTATTATTCCTTTTCAAATGTTAATGTCTTTCATGATCTCATATCCTGAAGTGTCTTTTTTTGTCATTTAGGCATAAGGTCTCACCTCCATGAACGAAGCAGGGTGCTTTCTTTAATCTCCAATCACATGTGTCAGAAAAATCCCCAGCAATCTGCAAGGTGGATATACTGAGCATGACATCATTGCCTGGAATACAGAAAGCTTCTTGCTCTGGGCAACCCTGCATCCATCTCTCCTGATGCGTTTACTTTTCATTCTTTGCTTTTCTCATCAATATAGGCTTCCTAACCTGCCCTCCCTATCTAATGTAGTCAGGAACATCGTGAGCCATTCTGGGAGAGTGAAATCTCCCGCTGACTTGGTTTTGGCTGGAATTGTAATCCGCATGGGGGGAGAATTAAGCTTCCCTTTCTCAGATCTAACTGTGCGGTGGAAGGCCAATCAGCAGTAAAAGGTGACATCATACATAATCCAGGACTCAGGTCCGCTGTGCAAAGCAGCTTCCTCGCTACGCATCAGGCAGAACCTGGCTTTGAGTCAAAAACAACTCTCCCTTCTCACAAATATCTGCGCTGAGGCTCAGAAATATGCTAAGTGCAATGGCTCAAAAATGATCTCTTTCCCTTGGAGACCTATCTGATTTTCCAAATCCAATCACAAACTTTAGAACAGCGTGTCAGGAACCTCTCAGCTCATTATTTCTCTTTAAAGCTCTCCAGTCCGCCAGCTTTGAGCTGGAAGTTTCCTCTGATGATGTGCTGTGTGGTGAATAAACACGCAGTACCTAAAATCCACTCCACACTGCTTCTGGATGCCCCAGCAGGAACACGGCCACACTGTCTGGCGATATGGGATTTGCAGCATTAGCTCTAAATTGAGAGGTTCTTCTTTTGAACATATCCAATATGTAATGTAGGTAACATTAACAGATTTATCATGTACATATAAATCACACTGTTCTCTCCATCCTCCTCCTGCTCTGTGCTGCTGTGTCTCATGGATAGAACAGGAGAGAAGGGAGATAGACAGGTCCTCTAAAGTAGCAATTATGGCTTTAAACCATTTTTTTCCTGATAGCTAGAAATTAATGCATTGGGTAATTTTCCATATCTCTATCATCAGTGTTCTGATATCTTTAAGTTTCAAGCACTTACAAGTGTAATCAGCTATAAAGGTTTTTTGTGAAGAGTGTAGCTTACTATCATAATGAGATTAAACCTCACAGGACTAAGCTGACATGTATTCTGACTATGTTTTTGAATGTATGATAATTAGAAGGGTGATAATTAGAACCTGACCTATGTAACTGTTATTTTCATTGTTTGTTGGTAAGGTGAAGGCAGTTTGGGACCAGGGACACAGGGCTGCTTGAATCCTACTTAGCATCAGCCACTTTGGCTGTAAGTCACTGAGACAAACACACACAAGGAGAAAAATGCCATCAAAGGGACATTCTATTAATACCTAGGCATGTGGACTCAGTGAGCAACACTGGAAAGAGATTGTTTTGGCTAGGGGTCCACTCTGTCCAGGAATAAGACCCAAATACTCCAGTTCTGCTACTGTGTATGGTTTGTGGACTGGTAGCAAGGGCATCTCTCAGGAGTTTGTTAGAAAAGTTGTTTTGTAACCTCTCACCCCATCTGTACATCACGGGCACATGCAGAACATGTATTCCACGAACATTCTAATTGGAGAAACTCCAGTTCAGTCAGCTGATCTCTTCAGATGGACAGTTCTCAAAGTATGGCCTGGCAACTTCTGGGACCTTCCTCAAACATGCAGATTCTAAGGCCCCCCAAACTCAGAGTTTCTGAACCAGGAGGTGAAAGCCTTTGGAGCCATGACTGGCTCTGGAGGTGGAAAGGAGGGTCGGTCATCAGCAGTGGGTCAAGAAGCCCTCACGGTGGTCCTCGAGGCATTAAAGGCTGAGAACCCCTGCTCCGAGTCTGTGTCTTCAAGTCTCTGAGCACATTCAAATCCCCTGTGGGAGTTTTAAGGCAGCTCATTTGGTATTCCAGAGCAACCTAAGCACACTGCAATTGATGAGCTTTAAAACTCCCTAGGGAATTTCAAGGTGCAGCCAGGTTTGAAAGTAGTGTCATCTGAAACTTTCCTAGACTGGCGAGACACACAAAGCTCCAAAATCTTCCTTTTCAGTGACTGTGGCTCCAGGCAATAGGAATCCAAGTCGGAGAGGCACCTACTACTGCTACTACTGGAGGCGCGACCACAGGCCAGCAGGACCAGCCTCCAACCTCCTGATCCCAGTCAGGAACTGCCCACTGACAATCTGCAGATGAAACCCAGAAAAAGCCCTTCACTGACTTATGTAATACGTTGCAGATGGAGACTTGCTGGTTGAGACTAGGCTCAGCAGAGTTAGCCTTGCTGAACCAGAAATAAGCTACCAGCTGGGCCTGTTGGTATGTGGCTGTAAATTTGAGACTAGCCTGGGCAACAGAACTAGACCCTGTTTCAAAAACTAAGAAATCAGAAAAATAAAGAACAAACAAACAAACAAACAAACACATGCAAGCCAAGAGGTATATACCTAAGTATAGGACTATTTGTATATAGGCCAGAAGGAGAGTGAGAGCCGGCAGGCTTGAGTTGCACATGACCCTGGGAAGGACAGGGATTTTCATTCTATGAAAAAAGAGATGCATACTATGCACATGTAGTGTGGAGAGGTCGGCTATGTTATCAGAGAGAGCTCTCCCCAGGAAGTGGTAAGTATGCAAAAGTTTAACAAACAGGGGCTGGAGAGATGGCTCAGAGGTTAAGACTTTGCCTCACAAGCAGAGGCTTCTAAATTTGGATCCCAGGTCCCATATGAAAATGCCAGGCAGAAATGGCAATGACCAGCACTTCCAGCCCTGGTGGGTGGAGCCCGGGAAATCCCAGAGTGGAGCAAGAAAAGAGGTAGAAGCAATCCAGGATGATTCTTGAAGTCACCCTTGGTTCTCCACAGGAACACACAGTGCCCTCTCTCTCTCTCTCACACACACACACACACACAGAGTAAATAAATAAATAAATAAAATATTTAAAAACGAGTTTAACAATCAGGAGGATGTCAGCCAGGTGAACACGGGAAAGGAGGATATGGAGTAGAGGGAACAACATATGGAAAGGCAGTTGGTTAGCAGAGTCGGACAGGACTGGATCAAGTCCCTAGTCTGCAGTTACTGTGTGATCCCCTGACCTCTCTGAGTCCCAACCTCTTCACCTGTCAAATGGAGACAGTAAGAGCAGAGCACAGTGATGAGGACTGAATAAAGCATGCTAAAATTTGATACATAATGGGATATAAGTATTTGAGGTGCATAGAATAACACTCTCCTCAAAGATGTCTGCATCATAATCCCCAGGACCCGACAACATATTGTGCTGCCTGGCAAAAGGCATTACATGTGCTGACTGGTGAACTCGTCGTAAAATAAGACGATCTGGAATGCTTGGGTGGGCCCAAGATCATCATCGGAATCTTTAAAAAGTCTGGAGGAAGGGAGGTGCTGGAGTGATGCTATCGCAGACTCAACTTGCTACTACCGGCTGATGGAAGGGGCCACGGGGAGCCACACAGGCATCCTGTAAAAGCCAGAGTCTCACTTGGAGTCGATGATGGTCCAGTTTTCTTTACAACTGTAAGATATTAAAATATGTTTAAATCCACCAAGTTGCTGACAAGCTTCAATCGACTGCCTTACTGAATGTATTTAATAAATGGGTTGTTATAGAGCTTGGTTTATAAGGTCTGTTCTCCACGGAACACAGAAGCTGGATTATAGATGAACACTGCTGAATTATACGAGGTGGTGATGTGAAGGAGTTCAACTGAGGCAATACTCACGGGAGTGGAAAGGAATGAGTCCGGCACCAGAACTTGGGATCTGTTCGTGTCTGGGCCTTGAACCCTCAAAGCCCTTACTCCGAAGTGAACTTTTCTAGAGTTTTGGCCGTATAGAGCCCTGCGGAAGATAAAAGCCGCGTTTAAGGGAATGTTTGGGCAATGTCTTGGGGCAGCCAACTCGAGCAATTTCAAAGACACCATCCTGCAGATGGGGCTGGAAATGTCATCTCCCCGCTACACTTCAGAGCCTCGGTCCCTGTCCAGGCCAGAGTCTCAGGGGTCTGTCTGTGGGGTAGGAGTTAAGCTCTCACAATGCTCACAAAGTTGCTTCATAAGTCTTTGGCTTTAACATGACAGTGACCATCTGTCCTACCCAATCCCTGAGGGAAATATTAGAAGAAGCAATGTACTGACGTTCGGGCTAGAGAAAGCAGGGTGCCAAAGAATAAATGGAAAGACTTTTTCCGGGTTATCCTCACAGGGCTCAGGGGTGGGAACTGGGGACGGAGTGCCAGATGGACTCAGAGGCTACTAGCGTAGGCGTGGGATTATTTGTTTCTATGGAAACGCTTCTATAGGATGTCCGTAGGGAGTTTGGAAATTGGCACCAGTCTTGTCCTGACAACCCACAGGATGCCTTCTGCTTTTTAATTTATTTTTTATTTTTTATCAAAGGCATCTTCTAGTAGCTGCCTTGTCTCTAGCTCGCCATGTCCTGTGAAAATACGATGGAGGCTTTGGAATCCTGAGTCAGGTTTCTGCTTTTCCAGGAAGAGAGAGCTTCAGGGTGCACCTCCTGGGGAGAACGAGGAGCTTGGCCCACGGTGTGATCCTCTGCTACCCCGTTATTTCCTGCCCTGCTTACCTCCTGGCCTGCGGGCCTGGCTGCCAGCCAGCTGCCAGCCAATCCTTGCTAAGGTGTTGGTGGTAAAGGCTCAAGGATTATGAATCCTTGTAGGAGCTTTCCACATTCAACCAAGTTTTGTTATTAAATCAAGCGGCATTAAGAAATCACCCCGTAGCGCTATGAATATTTACCTTTGTAAGTAAGCGTAGTTTATGACTATAATATAAGAAATATTTTTCCCCAAAGGACATTTGATAAACCCTTTTACATTTCAAGCATTCCATTTGGTACTTTCTGTAGCACCTGATAAGTTCTTTCCAAAAACCCATGGGAGAGACATGGTTGCTGCCTGCTGGGGTCAGGACTTGTACCCAACCTTCATGCATGCCTGGCCCTCGCCAACTGAATGAGCAGAAGTAGCATCCATTCAGATTGAGTCCACCGAGTATGGGCCATTAAGGACTCATATTGGTGTCCTTTGGGGGAGCCCCAGGTCTTAGTTACTTTCCCTGTTGCAATGAAAAGATACTGCATCCAACAAAAGCAACTTAAAGATATATTCTGACTCACAATTCAAGGGTATAGTACATTTTTGTGGGAATGTCAAGACAGCAGAAGCTTATACAGCTGGTCACATGGCATCCACAGTCAGGAAGCAGATGATGCCAAATGCTCACACTAAGCTAAATTTCTCCCTGTTAAACAGTCCAGGATTTCCATCCAGAGAATGGTCTCCTCCACAGTTAAAATAGCTCTTCCTGTATAGATTAAACTCATCACTCACAGACATTCTCAGACACCAACCTTAATCTAGAGGCTCTTTCATAAGTATGCCTGGGGGCTTGTCTCCTGGGTGAATCTAGAGCTGGCCAAGTTGACAAGTAATACTAACCCTTTACATTGTACTTACAAGGTGGCAGCTTAGGAGGTGGGATGTGACTTTTCTCCAGCTACCATGGGAATCTGAGAGTGTGAAACACGTGCACAGAGAAGGTTAGCGGCGACACACCCTCCCTGAGGTCCAGGTATATTCTGCTTTTTGTTCCTTGGCAGACACACCTGTATTTTTTCCCAGCTTTGTTTAAGACAACTTTGTTTCATTTGTACCACTTGCAAACCAGAGTATAAACTAAAAACGAATGATGGCAGCTTGACCATACCAAACCCTTTTGCTCCTGTTGCTGTTTAAGACCTTAGGTCATGTGCTGACCTAAGGAGCTAGCTCAGATGCTCACTAATTTTCCTTGGATAATTCGCTTAAGCAGGCTGAGGTTTGAATCCTGTTCTGTCTAATGCCCTGGTCTCCAGTATTGGCTATTCCTTGACGTGGCCTCCCTAGGTGAATATGTCACTGCAGAAGTGCAGTGAAGAAGAGATAGAATCAACTGGAACGAACATCAACACCCTAAGAATGTCAGAAAGAAGATGTTTTGAGACAGGAGCCCTGTTTGTTCAGCACTTTTCAACCACCCCATGTAGATGGAACTGTGTCTTGACTTCTAATTAGACATCCAATTTCCCAGAGGCCCTCTCTCTGATAGCAAGGGAAGCCTATGCCCAGTCACAAACTCTGATTGTGTCCGTGATCCATCTGTGGGCTGAGCCTGTGTCTTGTAAGACAGTTCTTCTGGGAACAACACTGTGCCCGGGCCACCTTTCCCTGCTTGGAGACAGTATATTCATATGCTGCTCAAGTTAGTGCCTGTCGCTTACCCCCTCTCTACCACCGCAAAGTCAGTTAGCCACTGTGCTGGATTTAATCCCAATCCTACCCACATAGACTCAATCAAACACCACAGTTGCCCCCTTAGAAATCGAAGTGGCATTTGAAGAATCTCCCAATAGTAGTTTTACATTAAAAGCAGGGTAGAGACACACACACCTTCCTTGGATGAGGTGACTAACTGTCTGAATGACTGCTGGAAGCTGTTAGGTTTTCAGACTAATCTAAGCACAGCACACACGTCTCTGTCCGCAGTGAAAAAAGAAAACCTTTATTTACAACCCACATTGTACTGCAAGGCTGTTTCCCCCATGTCTCTCTTCAAGGGTCCAACTGATAAAATTGGTTATGTACTGCTATATGCACTGAGAATCATTCAGGGATTTGTCCTAGCCAGGATCTGACACTTGAAGAGACGGACCTATAGGCATGACTATGAAGAATCGTTTCATTAAAGCAGACCTCTGACATGTCTGCAAGAGAGTGTCTTAATTATATGATTGATATGGGAAAACCCTGTCCATAGTAGGTGTGAACATTCCTTGGGCAGGTGCCAGATAGATATAGAGAAACTGACTGAAATCTGGCAGCTAAAAGTTATGCCTTGGTCTTTGCCTCCTCTGCTCTTGCTGTATACATGGTATGGCCAGTTCCCTCAGCTTCTGCTAGTAACTCTCCTGACATTATATTCAACCATAACCCGAGATCATAGGCTGGAATGAAAATCCCCTGTTTCCCTAAATTGTTTGGGTCATGCATTCATTAGAGGAGCAGCATACAAAACTAAGGCACATGGTGAGTGATAGCCGCACATGATAATGATGTGATTATATCTATAATTTTTTTTCCTCCAGTATGGGTTTAGAAGAGTGAAAATTTTAATGCACCAGAAAGATGGCCCAGGATAGAGAAAAGAGCATCAGTAAATTCACACAAAACCACCCTCTGGGGATTTTGTTTTTTAAAATAAAAATACCCCAGGCAAATGATTGGCTAGGAATACAGAGTTCTTTGTGGAAAGGCTTTCCCTTTTTACCATTGATTTTGCAGTACTTCAGAAAACCTTGCACAAGGAAATGGCCACAATTTCCCTTTTAAAGCACAGTCATAAATATACAGCCAAATTAATCTGTGTCGCAGATAAAATTACCAGCCAGAGTACCACCCGGCTGTCTCTTGTGAGCTCGCGTTATGAATCCAGTGTTCTCCAGCGAGTATCACAAGTCCACATAATGTTCCCGAATGCTAAATTTGGAGCTCTGATTTAGCTGACAGATGTTTAAAATCCCATTTAGTCGGACATCTCCCCGAGGAGGACACAGCTGCAGTCGCGAAGGAGAGCAAGTCATTCCCGTTGATGTTGATGGGGAGCTCAGCCTGGAAACCATCATCTCCCTCGCCCTTCCTGCCTCTGTGGGGTGACATGGGCAAAGGATCACTTTCATGTTGATTTCACTTAAGCCCCACCTCCTTGTTGAATTGCTGCCAAGATAAACATGGAAGTTGTATGCTAGGCAAGATGTAGGGTGCTACACTTAGCTGTAACTGAGCATAAGGGGGCTGATAGCCCCTTGCAAACAGACTGGAAGCCACACCTTGGAGTCTATCTTGCCCTTCAGGTGACATCTCACGCTCACAGATGAATGTAATTCTAGAACACGGAACTTCAGGGTCAGTGTTCGCCTTGCGCACTGGAGAGGTTGAAGTACCATCTGCCTTCCCCCACGCCTCCTAAATCTCAAGTAGTTCCTCCCTGGTTTTTAAAATTATCTTAGAATCTTCCTTGCAAAACCACATATTTCAGACTTGTTTTGAGACTCACGCCGAAATGGATTTGTTTAAAAAAATTGTCTGTGTATTTCATGTGGGAGACTAGTGACCTTTGGTATTTTGTGTAAAAAAAAAAAATGTTTGATGTCTAAAATTTCCCTACTGAGCTCGTATTGTTTCTGGTCTCTTTCTGTGACTTTTCCATGCCCCATCATCCCCCACATTCCAAATAAGTTCTTTATTTACTCAACAGAGGTTCTGACAAAGTTATGAGCTCATCCTGATGGCAGCCATAGATCGATGCGAATCACATTATGAGGTCAGAATTGATGGGATACGAGCCTAAGAATTGTGAGGATAAAACACATTTAAGACAGACTTGAGGAGACTGGCAGGATCCATGGCTCTGCTGCCTTTGTGTCAGGGTAGCACCACATGCACCAAGACTTCCCTCACAATTGAAATCCTCACCCTCTGAGACCACATAACACCCTCAAAGGAAGTTGGTGGGCAGCTGGCTAGGCTTATGGGGTGGGCATAACTCATAATTTTTTTCTGCATTATAATGAGCAATATGATGTCACGCAAGTGACAGATTAGCCAGTGATCCCCTGGAGTCTTGTTTGTGTTCAGGCAGAGCAGCCAAAGCTAGGCAGAGGGAAAAGCATGGAATTAAAGAGGGAGGGAGGAATAGACTCATGGGCTGGCGAGAAAAGCCTCTGCTCGAAACCGATAGATCCCCATGGAATGCCATTTGCCCCACGACTCAGTCTATGATACCATCTTTCAGCCTATGGATTTGCACACTCAGATTGTGCACTGATCCATGACCATGGATAATTTCATGAACATCTGAGTGATTCACCTTCGAAGCAGATCTGTATTATTTGGTTCCCTAGAACAAATACTTCCTTCTACCTAAAAAAAGAAAATCCAATGAAATGAATCAGACATGCAGTCTGCACATTCCTTCTTATAAAACTGCTTCCACAGGACGAAGTCAGAACACTTAGGCAAGACCTTTGACCTCTAGAGCACAGTTTGCCAGTGTAAGAAATTATAGCATTTCTAGGAAAATAAAATGCAATGGATGCCAACAATATTTTGAGAAGGCAAAAGAGAGTCGATGCAAAGTGCTGCCGTTCTAGGCAGGACTAGAGGGGAGTTTATACGTGCTGCTGCTGACTGAATCAGTGATACTGACACTGATCCCTGCAAGAAAGTCTTTGCATTTTCATAGGAATTTGAACATTGAAGATTAATGTGCACATGCCAAAAATATAGGCACAAGACATATAAATGATAGAACGCAACTCAAAGCTATGCTTAAGAAAAAAATAATTGTGGTTTGAAGCTCAAGAATGAATTATATTTTCACATTCTCCTATTCTTAATCTTTGATATTAAAAGAACCAATTTCTACACAGTAGAACACTCTCATAATTTCCTGACTAACAAACTTTCAAGAGAACAGGAAATGTGAAGATAAGCAAACTTTAGTTTTGTTGTTCTTTTCTTTCTTTTCTTTCTTTTTTTTAAAGTCATCCATCCAATTCCATGTAGCACAATTCTGCTTTTCTTTCAATGTAAAGCTACATGGATTGAGCAGGCATTTATCAATGGCTGACTTAAAACTACTCTTCATCAAATGCTCATTAGATACAGACATCTGTGACCACAGAGAAACTGTATAGCTTTTTCTACATTAGTTCATGTAGGATGCATCTTAGTAACAATCATATGAAGGTAAGTTATTTATCCACTTTCCATAGGATAAAACTATACTCTAAGAGGCTAAATAACCATCAGTCATAGAAAGTATAAATGGCAGTTTGAAACAGTACTAGTTTGAGTTCCTGGGTAGCATTTTATGAAACTTGGTGATCTCCTTAGCAACAAATTTGTGTTCTCCTCATCCTTCTTAATTTATTGCTTTATCTATTCGTTGATAAGGCAAACACAGAAAGTTAACTTTTATTTTAAAAAATTGGGGCTAGACCACAATAGTGTTCTTATACTTAAAGAGAACAAAAAAGGGCTCTAGGCAATGCCACTGAGTTCTTACACCTCATCAGAGAGGAGGACCCAGAGGGAAGTTTGACATGCACAGTGAAGGATGCTCCAGAAGGGGGGGGAGGGGGCACTGGTAAAAAGGGAGGGAGGTGGGAAAGGAAAGGGAAAAGGGGGGAGGGAACAAGAGGGTCCAGGGAGGGGTGGAGGGAGGGAGAGAGGGGAATGGGGTACTTATCAACTTTGTGTGAATGGACAAAAGAAATAAAAAAAATGGGGCTAGAGAGATGGGTCAGGGGTTAAGATTCTGCCTGGGAAGCAGAAGATCCTGAGTTTCGATCCCAGGTCCCATGTGAAAACCCCAGACTGAAAAGGCTCCAATCTGAACTTTTGGCCCTAGTGGGCAGATCTGAGAAATCCCAAAGTGAAGCAAAAAGAATCCAGAATGATTCCCAAAGTTATCCTTGGCCCTCCACAGGAATACACAGTTCTCTCTCTCTCTCTCTCTCTCTCTCTCTCTCTCTCTCTCACACACACACACACACACACACACACACACGCACATGCTAAGTAAATAAATATTACAGCTGCTCTTCTTTTACCGGTGTGAGACAATACTCATGCACAACCTAAGAAAGAGAGATTCATTTGTTTAAAGTCCATTATGTCAGGCAACTGGAATCACATAGCAGAAGGCAGAGCTGATGGCAGGAGCAAGAGGCTAGTTCAGGTCACCAAAGACATCATGGAGCAGAAAGAGCAAGAATGAGCAAGAGGAAGCAGAGCCAGGCCGCCAAAGTTCAAAGCCCATCCCAATGTCACGTGCTTTCCTCCAGCAAGGATCTACTTTTTAACAGTGCCATGACTCTACCAAACATTAACATCAGCTAAGAATTTGCACACATGAGCCTGTAGGGAGACAACTCACATTTAAACCATGAGAAATAGAAAGTCCTCTAACCCTTTCCATAATCTGTTCAGTTATTCTATTGAAGGAAGGGTGCTCTCTCTTGTGGCCTTTATCATCTCATACTTTGGTGGGCTTCATTGGTAAATGAAGGAGCTGAAGGTAGGTTGGAAAATTTCCTTAAACATGCAAGTTTCAAGACCAGGACTTGCATATGCAAATGCCTTGGGCTCAGTCTCAGAAAAAAGTCAGTATGATCAGATAACTTCTCCTTGCCTTGTTTCGTCAGGTTCCCCTTCTGACTGCCTACTAGTTTTCAGCTGGTAACATGGTTTTTTGGTACAGGCGATTTGTAGTACTAAACATCAAAAGTATAGTACTTACGGTAAGTGTATGCCAGGCAATGCCAAGTTTATATTCTGAGTTTTGAAATTTGCAACATGAAAGAAAAGTGCCTCTCATATCACATGAAACACATTTTGGTTCTTGCACTATTCACAAGTAACCAAGGGAATTCTACCAAAGTCATGACTCACAGTATAACTAGCCTTATGTTTGGTATTTCACTGAGGCATTGTATGTTGTATTTTGTTCTAGCCTCTGTGGAATTTGCTTGTGATAATGTCTGCCAACCTGGGTTATGTAAGATAAGGAGACACTATGATAAAGAGTGTGGATGTAGAAACAATCTGACTGATTTCTCAGGACCTGAACTTCCTCATCTGAAAAGTGGAACTAATGCTAGATTTTTCTATAGCTCATAAGAAAACAGCTTAGTGTAATGCCTGATGTGTGGATCATGTATTAAGTTCGATAGTAGCTACTATTTAAGAGGATGAAAAAGAGGACGGGCCAACAGAGAAGCGAGGGCATTGACAGAGATTGTGAAGCCGGTGAGATACAGAGTTTGTGAAGAGAATATGAGCTGGCGTAGTGCAACAAGCAGGCAAATTCCATGGGGTCTGTTGCAGTTAGAGTGTTGCTATGAGAAAATATGACTCAACCAATGGAGGGAGAAAAGTTTATTTATTTGGCTTATGGTTGTAGAAGGATATAGTCTTTTATGGGGGAAAACGCATAGCAGAAGGTATGGACTCCCAAGCAGGAGGCTGGTTTACTGTACCTAAGCTACACAGAGGAAGAGCAAGAGAGGAAGGACTTGGGCTGGAGGACTAAACCTCAAGGCCGGTTCCCAGCGCTGCCTTCAGCAAAGATCCAGCTCTTGCAGATCCCGCTACCTTCCTAAACACCAACACATAAGTTCAAACCATGACAGGGTCTCTAGCTAGCAGGTTTTTTTCTTTTTATCTGAAAGGAATCCTAAACCAATGAGACCTGACGTACTTAGATTTCATTAATAAATATCCTTCTTAGCCGCATGGCAATAATTGTCCCATCCCAATCAAAAGTGAATTGCTGGGCTGGAGAGATGGCTCAGGGGTTAAGACTCTGCCTTGCAAGCAGAGAAGGTCCTGAGTTCGGATCCCAGGTCCCACGTAAAAATGCCAGGTGGAAACAGCGGCAGCCTGCACTTCCGGCCCTGGTTGGTGGAGCCTGGGAAATCCCAGAGTGAAGCCAGAAGGAGGTACCAGCAATCCAGGATGATTCCCAAAGCCATTCTTGGTCCTCCTCAGGGACACACAGTGCCCTCTGATACACACATACACACACACACACACACACACACACACACACACACACACCAAATAAATAAATAAATAAATAAATAAATGAATAAATAAATATATATATATATATATATATATAATTGCTGAGGCTGAGGAGGCTTCTCTCCCTCACGTGCATCCCTTGCACGACTCTAATTTTTGTTTTCATAGCCTTTTTCCTTGTCTTAAAGATGGCATCTCTGCCTTCACACTTCCTCAAACTGCGTAGACTTTGGACTGCGCAAAATCCTGCCCTGAATACAGCAAAGGGAAAAATAGGGAAGTATGGGAGTGTGGTAAAGAGACAGTGTGAAGTGAGAATGTCCTGAGTTCAAAACTCAGCCAAGTTCTTTGCTAACAGTTCAGTCTGGATAAATTACATAAGGCCTCAAAGGTTTGGTGTGCTCATTTGTCCAAGGGTAGAATGGGGTAATGGAGTCAGAGCTAGTGTCTCACAGACAATCTCACAGTGTCACTGTGTCTCCTATGCCCTCCCCTCCACTATTTTTTTTTTTTAAACAAGTGGCCATGACTAACTGTGTAATACAGGTAAGCCTTGATCTTGTGATCCTCCTGCCTTAACCTTTCTAGTAGATAGAACTACAGGTATGTATGCTAGTGTGGCCACCACACAGCTCCTTCAGGAGAAACTATTTCAGGAGGTGGCTAGTAAATGTTTCGCTGGCACTCTGAGGAGATCCAGGTTAGCTCTGCATACTTCCTTTCTCCATAACAAGTTTGCACTTGATCAGTTATTTCTTCTTTCTTTCACTTCTCCAGATACAAGTATCAAAAGGCCCCTCTGTCTGAAAGCCCCCTCTGTTGACTCTTACTTCCTGTGTCTTGATAGGCATTTTCTAGCTCACGTGTCATTTGTGCTCGGTGTCTGCTTTTCAGAAGATCCCAGATAATACACCAGAAATTTCATGCTTAATTAATTACAAATCTCTCAGGTCAAGAAACTGAAGTCTAGCAGATGTTTGAGGATTCATTGCTGAAGTCTCAAGAAGCGGCATATATAAGATGTAATAAAATACAGATTGGGGACAGGGAGGTTGCTCAGTGTATAAAGCACCCGATTATATATCCGGTGACCTGAGTTTGGTCCCCAGAAGTTCATATAATGTGTCCTTTGACCTATGTTGTACCATGTCATACATATCCTTTCTCTCTCTCTCTGTCTCTCTCATGTAAATAAATAAATACATACATAAATAAATAAATATTTTCCAAAAATTAAAGAAAAATATAGAAGGAAAATACTGCAATCCATATTTTAAACTCATCTAAGGAGAACATAAAATCTATAAATTGTAGAGGAGTTGTTTTTTTTTTTTAACAAAGTCAGATTTTCCTAGTTTGAATTTGGGTACAGTTTCAAAGAGAAGGCTAATGACTGAAAATCTCATAAAGGAGAAAAGATGACAGGTAGAAGAGAGGAAGAGAATCTGGATGAGTAGATAGAAAAGTAAGGGCCTCGCTTTTTTTTTAAGGATCTCAAAAGTCATGCTTAGAAGGAACAACAGCCTGGTGGGGCTGGATACTCTTAGAGAAACTTCTACTGCAATTTTCATGAAGGAAAATGACAGGTTTTTGATCATAAGAGGGAACTTTGGTGTAAAATTTTCTAGTAAGCAGGAAAGTTTTGTGGTGGTTGATGGTGGTCAGGGGATGCTTCGTGGATTGAATTTCTATTTTGTATGTTTTCTTAGACTTTTGAGCTTCTTTATCATTTTTTTAGTAAAGTAACAGTAATTGACATCTGTCACCAGTTCTGGGTCTGATTTTAGAATCTGCCACATAATAGTCTCAGCGATGAGCTTGACAGCCAGGAGTCCTCTGGGCAAACCTATGGGAAGACTGTCTTGTTAATTTTAATTGCGGTGGGAAGACCCGCCCTCCGCAGGCAACACCATTCCTTAAGCAGGAGGTATGCATAAGATGTGGACTGTATGTGAAGATGGCGAGCCCACAAGCAAGCAAGCAAATATGCACACACTGGTCATTGCCTTTGGTCATGGTTTGAAATGTGTCCCCTACAGTCTCATGTGTTTGGCAAGGTCATGGCACCTTGAGAGGTGGAGCCTTGCTGGAGGAAGGCAGTCACAAGGGGTAGGCCTTGAGGTGGATTAGTCCCACCCTACCTCCAGGAGAAGTCGGCCTCTTACAGCAAGCAATCTTGCAGCTCTCAGCTTCCAAGATGCCTTCAGTGACGTAGCCTCCTCCAGCTTTGGCCAGCCAGCCATGCAGCCTCCGTTATGAGAACTGTATCTCCCCTCCAGAATCGTAAGCTGAATAAATCTCCCTTTCTCCCTTAAGTTGCTTGACTTTGGTTGCTTTCTCACAGAAATAATTAAGAGTAACTGTTACACCCTCTCTCGCGTGCTGTGGGTGTCGCCTGCCAGATATTTTCAGCTCCTGATGCTGTGATTCCTCCTGGCATGATGGACTGTAACTAGGTTCAGGTTCACTTCAGCCAAATTATAATTTATCAATTTAAACAACTAAAATTGCTAGGTCGGGATTCAGGGCTTGAGAGATATCATCAGCTTCCATCTACTTTCATCTCTCAACTTTACTTTCCACTACATTCATTTAATTTAATTTTCCTACTGCATTAATTTAATTTAATTTTTTTAATCACCCACTATGGTCCATGGAAGCTCCAGCCTTGCTCCACAGGATGGCCAGGCGCTAGCAACTCCTACCCTCAGGTCTTTTGCTCAAGGCTACCGAGATGTTCTATAAGGTTCCGAGCCCCATGTCTAACAGAACACATTTCCTACCTGAAAATTTGATCGCTCAGCCAAGTGGCACAGCTGAGAAGCACCAAGGAACTCTAGTCTACAGGACTCACCCCAGATTGCTCGAGCTGGAGGAAGTGGAGGAGAACTTAAATACAAGGGGGAAGAGTGGGCACATGTTCACTAGAGTCAGTGAATTGTTGATATCAATAAGAAAAGATTATACAGTGAAACTTTCAGAGCCATATCCTTTTGGGGCAAAGTGAAATATAAAGCAAAATAAAATCTTCGAAACTCTTTGGCCACTTTTACTAGTATTTGACAACCATGAGATTGAATAAAACGTTTTCACATACAAAATCCTAATTTGGTATTCACAAGGAATAACTATGAACTGACACTTTTCTAAATCAAGGTGTATTTACAATGAGATCCTAAGAACAGGTTGTCTATATGTAAATTGGGTACTATGTATGAAAATATTTTTATTAGTTCCGCTTCCCTATTCTCATACATATTTTTTCCCACTACTTGCTGCTTTGGCAGGAATCTGAAATGACGGTGACAATGGACAGGCCTCGGTTGTCATTCATATCCACTGCCATACTGGGGCCTGGCCTGCCTCATTCCTGCAGCCAGTACACGCTGCTGAAGGGAGCGCTGGATTTACAACAGACTTTGATTCAATGGTCCGAGGGCAGAAGTCACGAATGTTGCAGAAGTGGGAAGCAGGGTCTGAGGAGTTTATCTGTGGTCCAAGGGACCTTCGGAGACCTCCAGAGAGGGCTCTGCCTCAACCCAATGAGCTGCTCCTTTGCCTAATTTTTCTGACCTGAGGATTTTCTTGAATAGCAACCTCCTTGTCTCCAGCCCAGTGCATCTATTCATCTCACCCAAACCTTTCATACTTCTGATATTTTAGGGCTGTTTACAAACATATCTTCAAAACCATGGTGCTATTCTGGTTTCAGGGAGACAGATTACCTGTTTTAAGAGAGGAAAGAGGGATAAAAGAAATGGCAGAAACTGATCTTTGCGCTGTATGGTGGGTTTTAGGCTAGGAAACCCAAAACACAGGGACCCACTGTCTCCCCAGGGCCAGTTTCCATGTGTAACTTGTCCCCACACCCTCTGTTCTGAGGATCCAGCTGACTTTGCCTGGGTCTTCAGGCCAGGAACACTATAGGCGACATTATACGGGCTGAGTCTTCCTTCTTGGATCCTGATGTCTCCATCCTCAGTCCTTCAAAAACTGGAAATGGTAACTAATGGTCTTATCACTGGACCACTGTCCTGAGGAAGGAACTCATGCATCCGTCCACACACAGGGTGTGGCTCTGCTCAGCATCCTCGGAGGAGAACTCAGCACAGTACCCAGCAAGTGCTCCGCAAGGTTTGATGACTTAAGCCCGCAGCCAGAACCAAAAGGAGAAGGAAGCCCATGCATTTTCATTTCGTTCTTTGCTTATTGGTGGGAAATCGCTTCCCCCATCCCCCAAAGGCAAATATCTCAACACTGGAGAGGAAGCATTCAGTCCCAACTCCCAGGTAAATGGGAAATGCTTGTGTGGGTGCTTCTGTTTGGGAAGGGTTTCTTTATCTGAAAAGAGAGAGTGCAAACCCTGATTTGGAGGGTAGAACGACACAATTCTGAGAGATTTTGCTCCTCAGTTTTCCAGAGTCAGGGTCCTGCAGCCTGAGGTGGCTTCCATGTTGTTCATACCCAAAGTGCTCTTGAGGACTGCTGGCCTCTTCGATCTGCTGAGATCTGGCAAAGACTGAGCCCCAGAGGGTCACCAAGAGGTCTCCAGCCTGATCATTTCTTTTGTTATTTACCTCTGGCTCTATCTCATTGATAGAGGGTATCTATCTGTCTATCTGTCTGTCTATCTATCTATCTATCTATCTATCTATCTATCTATCTATCTATCTGTCTACCTACCTATCATCTATCTATCTATCTATCTATCTATCTATCTATCTATCTATCTATCATCTCATCTATCATCTGTCTGTCTGTCTGTCTGTCTGTCTATCCATCCATCCATCCACAACTGCACAGAATTAAGCATTTGAGTGACTTGGCTAGAGGCAGAAGTATTGACTTCCAACACTGTGAAAATGTTTCAAGGGAGATATCTACTTCTGTTCTTGGATTATCAAACTCCTTGTTTGTGGGTGGCACTTCCCGGACTTGGGTCAAGCAAGGATGGAGTCGCCTGATGAGGCAGCAGTTTTTGGTCTGAGTAATTCTACTTTCAATTCCTCATGAGACGCTTCTCACTATGACATGTCGATAAAAGTCCTCAAGTGTGCCTCTCTGGTCTTTTCCATACTGTTGTGACTCACCTGCTACTGTCATCAGTGTACCCAGGGTGGCTGGTGATGCTAAACCAGCCTTTGGACTGCTTTTCTCAAACTAGCTCACAAGGAAACCACAGGAAGATCCTTGGGCTCTTCAGCCCACCAGGCTCTTGGGTGCCTCAAAGGATGCAGCTCATCTCCTGTGGGTTTATGCACCCCATCCTGTTTCATTCTGATTTAGGACAACTGACGTCTCTCATGTGGTTCACACAGCATAGGTTACATGTGGTTTTGACCTGATACGAGGAGCCTGAATCAAATATGTAGCACTCTGTACTGAGAAGAAGGTTGTGTTACGGTCTGTACACCTGTCACGACCAAAAGCACCCCAGGGCTGGATGTAGAGGTGCCTGTCTATAATCCCAGCACTCTGGAGGCAAAGGAATGGACATGGGGGTTTGGGGCTGGTTCTTGACTAGGCTGAGAACCAAGAACACTTGTCTTAAAATAAATAAAAACCAAACAAGCGACAAAGGATCCTGACAAATGGCGCCGGGGTCCACAAGAAGGGTTTCTTTCTGTATGCTGCTCTCCCTCGACCACAGGGGCTGGGACGCAGGGACAGCGTGCCGAACTACGTCATGTCTACCAAAGAAAGTGATGCAACATGTGTTGGAAACCTTGCCATCTGTGAAGCTGCTTCCTCGGGACCAGTCCAGGAGGAAACAGAAGCAGTATTACATCAGGGATATTTCCCCGTGAGTCAGTTTCCTCAGCCCACGGTCTCCTAAGGCTGCTCTTTGCTCTGCCATCTCTGTGTTTCTCAATTTGGGCTGAAGGAGAATTGCTGGGTGTGAGAGCAAGAAAGAACTGGGTCAGCGATGCGCTTTAGAATCATCTTTGCTAGCAATGGTTCTCCAAATGAAACTTTGCATATGCTGTGACCCAGGACACAGGGACAAGTTTGGCAAAGTGACAGTTAAATTTCTATGTATCATAACTCAAGAAGTTTTTCATTTTTTTCTTTGCTATGCTGTTAGTGATTGAAAAATAGCAAGTATCCTGGAGCACTGAACTATTACAGAAATCTACTGGTGGGTCAAAGCCCATATTTTGAAAAATAACACTGTACTGGTTTGTGTATGCAGTATTTTGGGAACATTTCATCATATGAGGTCCCGAGACTACGCTACCTCAGTCACTAGAGGGTCTGTACTAATTAATGTAAGTGTAATGTAGTCACAGGATATTGGTTCATTCCTTATCTATTATTACATATCATAAGTGGTTTGAGTGGCAGCCCAGTATAGAGGAGATCTTTGATCATTTGCTAGTTGAACACAGCAGAAGTAATTTTATTTTGGTAGCCTACCTATTAGAATTATTTTTTTAATTTTTTATTATTATTATTATTTATTCAACTGTGCGCATGTGCGTGTGTGTGTGTGCGCGCACGTGTGTGTGTGTCTGTGTGTGTGTGTGCGTGTCTGTGTATATGTAGAACCACGGACGAATTCGCGAACCACCATGGCCGCCTCCACCTCCTTCTGCCCCGGGATTCACAGGCTCCGCCCTACCAGGACCAGAAGCGCAGGCCGCCCCCGCTTCCGCCTGGCGTCTATACGTGGGATCTGGGATCCGAACTCGGGACCTTCCGCCTGCAAGGCGGAGGCTTAGCCCCTGAGCCACCTCTCCAGCCCAGAATTATTTTTGATACATTTTTAACACTTTTTTTTGATAGTGAGTAAATAGTCAAGTTTACAGAAAAATGAGAAATGAGACAAAGATCCCTGTTTGTCTTCAATTTAAAAGACTACTTTGGCCACATTTATGTCTCTGTCTCTTAACAAATCCACCTGTATGCTTATCTATCTTTCTATACACCTGCTTTTCTTTTTCTTTGTAGGAGTTAACCTGTGCACAAAATGTCACTTTCTCACTGGATTCTGTGGTATTTCCTAAGAAAAGGGTACTCTTCGTGCAGGCTGCAATGTGAGGCCCCCCCGAACCCTAAAGAGTGGATAGACCTGATATTCCAATGATTCTCTCTTCCATCCCTAGTTACATCTCCCACAAACAACCGGTTTCTTTTAATACTGTATCACAAAAAATAGACAAATGTGCTTTGAAAGGATATTCCAAAATGACTACTTTATAGTTTGTTGTTGTTGAAGTACCAGAATTTATGTAACCATTTCATATAGTGTTAGTGAGACTGTTAATGGTTTTTCTTCGTTATGACTACTGCTTAAATAAATAAGTATATTGCATATAACTCTGTAGCCTTATTTCCTTAAGCAAGATTGTCTGTATCTTTATGTCTTTAAGCAAGGTTTCTCAAGATGTAGCAGTACTGAGTTAAAAATACGCTTTAAAAATACAGTTTGATACATTTTGCTGACTTACCACTCAAAGATGTGAATGCTTTTGCTTCTATGAATCAGTTTTGAAATTTTTAGGATTTCGACCTTCTTAAAAACAAATGTCAATTGGATTGGTTAAAATTTCATTTCCCTGTGTTTTTTTTTTTTTACTTGCATATTTTGGTTGGTTTACTCATGATGCAGATCAGGATTTTTGCATGCATACTTGTGGACACACACACATGCACAGACATACTTCATTAATATGTACACATTCATGCTTGCATACAAAAATGCAATTGCATTACTTGTGAGAGGAAACATGCTCTTGTATATTTGTGTGTCTGTGTTTCTTCTCCCTATTTTCTAGCTATTTCTACTAAGAGGAGAAGAAAGAGGCTGAGCATAGATTTTTTTAATAGAGGGTCTGCTATCTAATACATTTGTTACATACTTCTTTCCTTCTCATTGGTTTGTACTGCTCCCTTCATCAGACAAAGCACTACTCAACAGCTACAAGTTCTATTGATTTGTGTCAGTTTCTCAACAATACGACTCATTTATCTGATCTATTTTTATTGTGGATGAAGATCCATACTTATGAACTTATTGATCACAAAACAGGTGTTTTGATCTGCTATTTTTTCTAGATTGATTTTAATAATTTTTTTCAGAGTTATGCGAAATCTCCCATGGTCACTGGGTGTCACCTATAAATAGTTATTAATGTTTGCCATCCTCCAGGGGCATGGATACCTCTACCTGCCCAAATCTTTACAAATATTATTTAGTAAAATTCCATATTTACTTTCTGGCACAAATTCACATATGCCTTCCTAATATTATTCTTTAGTAGTATGTCATTTCTGTTGGCATTACATGCACTGATTATTATGGGAAATGGAATTATTGATCTTTGATTATAATTTAGCTTCTTTCTCACCTTTCATTAATTTCAAAGTTAGTTTGCTTGAGTTTTCCCAGAATGATTATTATATTGATAGCAGAAACCATTTTGCCTTGTTTCTAATATTTGCACCTTGTAAGTATTTTTCCATGCCTTAATATATATACTAGAATTTCAGAATTTTAATGCAAGAATCTTTTGACTTCCATGTTGTTTACTGTGGTGGTTCTGACTTATTCTCAGTTGTGTTGTTTGTTATACCTTTATGATCATATTAATTTCTCTCAGGTAATTCCCTCTGCCTAAAATTTCTAAAAGTTACATAAGGTTTTATAATATTTATCAAACTTTGTGTCTAAGTTTTTAATATTTATCAAAATAGTTATACTTTTTATTACTTCAGTTATTAATGTTGATTCTTTTAACTCTTTCTTATGGGATTCAGGTAATCTGTTAAGAGCATTATTCAGGGGGCTGGAGAGGTGGCTCAGGGATTAAGCCTCTGCCTTGCAGGTGGAAGGTCCTGAGTTCGGATCCTAGACCCCATGGGGCGGCTTGCATTTCTGGTCCTGGTAGGGCGGAGCCTGTGAATCCCAGGACAAGTAAACAAGGAGGAGGTGGAGGCGTCCATGGTGGTTCCCGAATTTGTCCGTGGTTCTACACACACACACACACACACACACACACACATACACAATTGAATAAATAATAAAAAAAATTAAGAAAAAAAAGAATACTATTCAACTTGGATGGTAAACCTTTCTCCACTGAGTGGGAGATGCCACTTTTCCCCTCTGTAATGCATTCGCTAACATTATATTGCCTGACAATAAAGTCTGGTTATTTTTCTAAAGGGTCAGTAAACATAGTTTGCTAGAGTGGCTCAAATACATGCTGCAAACTTGAGGTTGGCAACTGTCTTGTAGAAGTGGGTCTCACTCTTGACTTAGAACGATTTTATAAGAGAATGAATATAAATCAGCCAATCATTCTCAATTGCATATTGGTGGCAAAAGACAAATCTCAGGAGCAGACTCTGCTGCCAAGGGGTCATGCTGTTTACACTTGCGGAAGAATCTCGCTGCCCTTCTTGCGCAGGGCACTGCGTGTCCCTGTGGAGGACCAAGAATGACTTTGGGAGTCATTCTGGATTGCGTCTACCTCTTTTTTGCTTTGCTCTAGGATTGCACAGTCTCTTGCTACCAAGGCCTGAAGTATAGGCCTTTATCATTTCTGCTTGGTGTTTTTGTGTGCGACCTGGGATCTGAACTCAGATCCTTCTGCTGGTGAACCATCTCTCCTGCCTAAACTTTTAAAATGTTAGCTTTTTTAGTACCTTTACTATATCGTTTAATCATACAATAAATGTGTCGCTTCCTCATTTCTGATGATCTGAATGCCTTCAAATTATTCATCAATGTGTCAGGGACTATTCTGGACACTGGAGATTCCAAAGTGAGGGGGGAAAAAAGACAAAAATCTGTTTTTTGTCTGATGAAGTCTTGACTCCTTAATCTTTACAAAAATCCGTTGGACTTCATTGTGCTGTCTGTGTCATAGGTACTAAAAGGGAAAAAAGAAACAGAAAACAGACAGGAACCAAGTATTCAGCAAAGACAGAAACTAAGAGTTGATACAGTTAAAAAAAGAAGAAGAACCTAGCTAATTATCTAAATTGAAATTCACATAACCTCCTCCTCCAGGTAATTCAATTATTTGAATTTTAAATAAATTTCCATATGTACAGCTTCAGCTCTTCAAGAATTCCATAAAGCAGACTCAGCAGTTTTCTGTGCCCAGGTGCATTTTTCTGCTCAATTTTCTTGCTTCTTTTGCAGAAAGCTTTAAATAGTAGGTAACATAGTAAGAAATGAAGTACGTGCATATATTGGGTTTTTTAAAATGTAAGAGCAGTTCTCCACCTCTCTTCCCTCCCCTCTGGGTGATAGGAATCAGCACAAAGGAAGGACTTTACAAGACAACTGACCTTGAATAGAGGCAGCATAATGTAGCTGCTGTTGTAATTATTTATGGAGGATAAGGTTGGTACATTTTTGCTCTATGGGATAGTTCAGTGTTGATGGTATTTATTTATTTATTTGTTTATTTATTTTTTTATCTATCTATTTATTTATTTGTATTCTTTTTGACATTGGAGCAACTGAATTCATTTGCTCATTGGATCGACAGATATTTACTGAGTGCTCCTCTGTGTTGGGCCTTCCTTTTCTGGTTTTGTAGATTGGTTGGCTAGTAAATATTGAACAAGTGTGTGTAAAAATGAGGAGCATCCTGATACCAGGGAGGCTCAAGTACCTGGCAAGGTTTGCTAAGGAGCATGGCAACATAGCATGGCACCATTCATTCATTCATTCATTCATTCATTCAAGACTATGAGAGTTTCTAAAGAAAAATGTCTCTGAAGCTCAGCCTTACTGTTATCTTCAATACAAATTTTATGCTGACTTCCTAGCTGGGTCCAAGCTGTGCATGCCTGCTATGGATACAGTGATGGTTATGAAAGGGCATTATTTTCCTAAATCAGATTTCACCGATAACAGTAATAATAACAGCCAACATTTATTGAGAACTTTCTGCATGCAGAGCAAATGTTGACATATATAATAAAATTATATACATATGTATATATTAAATAATCTTAGAGCTATCCTACGTTAGGTTAAAAAAAGGTATTCACATTTTATAGATGAAATCACAAGACATAAAAAATTGGTTCAGAATCACATATCTAATAAATAGTAGATTCAGGAAAACCACCAGAAATTGAACTTTCTAAAATGAACACCAGGGACAGGAAATGGTTCTGTGTACTTAGTGAAACATGTTATGAAAGGGAAGTAACTCCCTCACAGTTTCCATGGTGCTGGTGTTTCAGAGATTAAGTAAATAATCTTCGGCAGAAGTTAAGTGTGCAGTACTCTGTATTCAGCACGTGCACTTGCTAAGGAAGGAGGCCACATGTTATAGAGAATGCTTCTATTTTGTCCCATCCCTATTTCTGTTGGTGACTTCTCCTTGTTTCTTTCCAAGAACTGCCTTGACACCAGATTGGCCAACCAGATTGTCTACTTGCAGGCTCTAAAAGGAAAAGAGAGCAAAGCTCTAACTCTCTCATGTCGACCACCATTCTGTCTCATGGAGGGATTGAAGTAATCTGCCTGCCGATTTTTGTGTTTCTAAGCTCTACCACAGTTTGTTTTCAATTCATAGACTTCCCTGTGTCTAGGTAAGTACTGAGGAAACTGCCCTCCGGAGGTCTCAGAGATGCCCTGGGAGCCTGCTTCTTTCCTTCCTCCTTTGCCATCAATGCCATCATTACTATCAATGATTAATACATGCTTTGTGCATAATGTTCTCACAAAAGAGGTTTTATTTTCTGTATTTTTAGTCTGGCAACATTCTTTGAGAGATCCTCCATTGTCAACTCCTCTTTCAGAGGGAAAAGGAAGCTAGTGAGAGAATTGCAAACCGAGGAATAAAATCTGCTCAGTCTTTAAAACACAGATTTAACTCTAAAGAATGTTAGAGGCTTGCCTGAGAGGATTTTGCATACAGCACAGAATCTAGGGACGCTGGACAAAAAACTGTCACAGATAATACACTGTACACAGAACAAAACTTTATTTATAAGAGCAGACAGCTGACCACCCGGTTCTAAATAATCTTTGACGTGCTACATATATGTAGAGTTGCTTTTGCTCCTGTTAGGAGATCCACAGTGGTCCATGGCTTCTCGGTAACTTCAAATTCCAGGATGGTCTCTGTTGCAGTTTACCTGCATGGTTGCTGATAAATGACCATTAAATGGCTTAAGGGAACAAGGGGTTTATTTTCTTATGATATTCTGGTTATAGTTCACAGTCCAGCTTGAGAGGAGAGCATGCACCAACACCAGGGCTGAGGGAACTGGCCACACCATCTCTACATAACAGCTGAGAGAGGGACGATCCTTACTTGCTAGACTAGCATGTCTGGTCAAGTGTACAAAAGGATGCCAACTCTCTCAACCAGCTGTGTGTATTTTATTCCAGGGCCTAATCCCATTACCCCCATGGGCTGGACCTTCCCCATCAGCTAGACAATCCCTTGCAGGTTTGCTCTGGGCTTAACTCAACCACTAATTGACCATAAATGTGCCCAGAGCTCAAACTCTCAACAGTCAAGATGATACCTGTGCCTAACTATGACAGTCTCCATCGTCTTCTAGCCTTAGATTGAAGTTTTAAAACATTCGCTCTTCTTTGACAGTTTCATACATAAATATTATCTAAACCCACCCACCTCTCTTTCCCATTGAAAAACTTTTCCTTCTCACCCAGTGTCCCTCCTATTTTCATGTCTTTTTGTGTGTGTGACCACTGATATCTGTAAGACTGCTAGCAGTGGCATGTACCTGAGCTGGAGGGAGCACAGATGGTATATATCTGTGTGTGTATGTGTGTGTGTGTGTGTGTGTGTGTGTGTGTGTGTGTGTATACATACATATATATACATACATATATCTGTATATCAGTGAGTGTATCTCTGAAGAAAGTACTTCCTTTCCCCAGTCAGCACTAGTTCTCAAGGCCTTCAGGAAAGCATAGTGCCTCATGAGCTCTTCCCCCTTCCATGGTGAAATGTCGACAAACCAAACCTTGCATATCTTTCCAATCGGCAGTTGCCTACAGTTGTTCTCCTTAGCCTCCCCTGATGGATTGAGGAATGCTGCTGGGAACTTCTGGTTAGAAACTGAAAGGGGAATAGGGGTTGCATGTCCATTTCAAACTCTCCTGGCTTAACTGGTCAGACACACTTCACATTGTAATGCAGCAGTGTAGTACGGCACCAGAGAGTGAGATCCACGAGGGTTTTTCCTCTTCCCACAGATCACTTTTTGGGTTCCACTGTGACTCCTCCACAGAAAGGACTCACTTGTCTTGACTATACTGGTACACAGAGTTTAGATTCTTGGGGTCAGTGAGGTCTGCCTGGTATGACATGGAAAGGAAGATGTAAAATGTCTCTGACTGGTGATCGATCACTGCATCTATTCAAGATCACCCTTTCCCAAGAGACATTTCCCATAGGATTCCCTAACTCCACAAGTCAGAACATCTCATTCACCACCTACACTGTAGCAACACATAAGTCATTGCTTGGATGTGGTTTGAGTGCATTGCCCAAGAGTTCATTCATCCAAGCATGCTCCTCAGTGTAGTGAGGTTAGCAGATAGCTCAGCACCTAGGAACTAGTGCAGGTGAATTCTGGCTGTGGGAAAGGGAGCCTCTTTCTTCAGCGGTATCACTGACATATCACGCAAGTGCCCAGGCACATGCTAAGGCAGGCAACCCTTAAGAAACTCAGTATTCTCCCTGCCTTCTCCCCCCCCCCAAGAGATAAAAGTAGGAGGGAGACTAGTTGGGAAGATTTTCAATGGGATAAAGATGGGAGATGGGATCAGGTAATCGAGGTAAAATGACTTAAATTCATTGTATTCATATATGAAACTGTCAAAGCACATGGTAATTAATGAAAGAGTCAAGAACGGAAGAGACTGTTCCCAGGCCTTCCATGGCGTCACTGTGAGTCTCTATCATGCTCTGTGTTTCATCCTTTCCCTCTCTGTCTCTCTGGTCCTCTCCTCTGTCTCTTGCACTGCCACCGTCTGTGAGGCTATCTGCCACAGATATTTACCTGCGGATGCTAAACCCCCAGAATTGTGAAGAGAACAAACCTCTTTTTTATATAAAGCATCAGGTTTTGGATAGTACCAGAAAAAAAAAAATGATTGGGATAACGCACTTTACCCTGGCTTTTGCTAGAATCTTGGTGCTGGGGATTGCGGTTATACTCCATTGTGTTCACTAGACAGCCTGGAACTACACTTTGTACACACGTGAAAGGAAGACAAAGAAGTAAAGGGGGGGGGGGAAAAAGGAAAGAAATGGCAGAAGTACTTTCTGAGGTCATTAGCATTGAGTTCCTTTCACAATTTTTATATTTTTTTTGAAAATTAAAAATCCACAGTTTTCCAATTAATTTGAATGATAAGATGAAGTTCTTTAATTTTTATAAATGAAAACCACAAAACCCTAACATATTAACACAAGGAAGGAAGATGTGTGCATCCTCATGTGAGATTTTTTTATTTCAGCTTTCTTTGAAAGTAAAGAATTGAGCGCAGGGCAAGATCAGGAGAAACAAAGGGAAAGAAGAGATGGCAGGAAGTGGAAGAAACGAAGGAAATCAAGGCGCACAAAGAGACAAAGAGAAACAGACAGAAGGGCGAGTGTGGCCAGTCTGTAGGCCAAACAAGCACTACGGGACTGAGACTCAGTGTCATTAGGAGCAGCCATTTCTCCCAGCAAGCCTCCCCAAAGAAGGAATTAAGGCAGCAGATGGAAATAAAGGAGTATAAATCACTTAGCCGGTGCTGACGGAGACTTTATTCCATATTAGAGTCTCAATCTATGGCATCAGGATTAGTGTGAGCTCCCTGAGATGAATAAGAGGGACCCCCACCTAACATCCTAGCCAGCCTTAATTGCCATGTGCATCTGGCAGCAGCATGGTGCCAGTGATAGAGACAGGTCCTGGGAAGCCTGGGTTCCAGCCTGGTACCGTAAGGACCTTGAAGGCCGGGCAAGCTCAGCTTCAGTGGCTTTGTTTGCTAAACTCGAATTAGAATTTCCTCTTCTGCTCATTTCACAGGGGTGTGGGGAGGCCGGAAAAAAATACATACATACATATATATATATATATATATATATATATATATATATATATATATATATATACTCACATGCTCAGATAAGTTAAAAAAGAAAGCCAGATAAATGCAAAATTGACCTTGTTCAATTGTGCTTAACAAAGTAGTGGGTGGGTGGAGGTGGGGGGTGGGCTCAATGGCATTTCGAGCAGGCTTGGTGACTCAATGAGGGTCTTTTTTCCCTTCTCAGTAATATCTGGTCTGGGCTTATTACTGCCTTCTCAATGGTTCTAGGCAAACTTTCCTCCTTCAGAAATGCCAAAGGTGAAAAATACTATTCCACTGCTGTAATTTGTCACCCGTGCTGCCTGAGCAAGACGTGCACAGACAGTTTAGTAATTAAGCTTTTCAACGCTGCATCATAAAGGTTTCTTCTGGCAAGGGCTATATTTATCAGCTAACAAGTATTAAATCACCCCGCTGCTCAAGCCGCTTCTCACTTGAATATGCTCCTTTCAAAACAGCAGCTTTGCTTGGCTGGCTTGACTCATAAAAGTCATTACTTGGGAACATGTGATGATGTGTGGTCTTGTGGGGCTGAAATACGCACACCTCTTCGACTGACTGTTCCAAGTGGTGTAGACCTCCATCTATGTGGGTGAGAGGGGAGATACATTTGCCCTGAGGTCTTTTAGAGCATTCTGACTTCCACAGTCCTTTGGCCTGCATGACATCAATGCTCTGAGCCATTTCATGTCTGAAGAGGAGACGAATGAAAATTGAAATGCACCATGAGTTTTCAAGATGATTAAATAGCGAAATGACAACGAGCTGCACGATAACAAGGTGGGGGTTTTGCTCACATTGTTACAGTCTTGTCAAAACAGAGAGAATTAGTGGGATAGCACACTTAGGAAGAACAGATAAGAAAGCTTTGGTAATGCTTTAGAAGCATGATTTCTGGAACTAACTCATTCCTTCTTTAGAATTCTTTTCTACTTTGCAAGATATAAAAATGCCATCATCCTTCAAGATTCAGATTGCTTTCAGTCCAGTGACTTCAAAAGAATATTTTTTCAAAACAAGACAGCAAATGCACTTCAATGACTTTTTAAATACTTTAAGGGCAAATTAAAAGAGGCATATGCTAGCTAAACATGGGCCAGAATGATGGAATAAATCAATAATTTTCATTGTTTTATAGCAGAAACTACATTAATTTTCTTTCTCATTTCTACACTTTTGAACGCAATGATATTAACCACATATAAGTTTTTTAAAAATTTCATCCATTTATTGCTAAAAGGAAATAAATCAGTCAAAAATCTCACTGTTGATAAAGCATCAAGTTCTATCTGTGCCTGTGTTTGTATATGTGTGGTAATAACATGCAAGTTATCTAATATAAACATTACTAAGGTAGAAAGACTGTGTGTATGTATATAGCATGCATGTATGTGTGCATGCATGTTCATACTTGTGTGTGCAGGTGTGAGTGCATATGTATGCGTGGAAGCCAAAGGTTGACATTGGATTGTCTTCCTTGGCCACCCTTCTTCTTATTCCTTGAGGCAGGGTCTCTTGCTAAACCTGCAGTTCACTTGCAACCAGTCTACTGGTCAGCTAGCTCCATCGATCCTGTCTCTGTGTGGAATTAGGTGGGCCATCATGCCCACTGGCATTTATTTATATGGGTTCTGATGCTCAGAGCCCCAGTACCCACACTTCAGTGGCAAGCACTTCCTTTACCAGCTGAGCCATCTCTCTAACCAGACGAAAAGTCTTCTGGTAAGTTTTTCCTAGTTTTGAAGGCTGCAAAAAAAAAAAAATTCTTGCTCTTAACGACAAAACAGGGGCTGGGATTGTGGGTCAGTTGGTAGAGTGCTCGCCTAGCATGCGCAAAGCTTTGTGTTTTGTTGCCAGCACTACATACACTGGACATGGCGGTATGCATGAGTACAACCTCAGTACTCAGGAGGTGGAAATTGAAGGATCAGAAGCGCAAGATCATCCTTAGCTACATACTGAGTTCCAGGCCAGTCTTAAATTTATTTAAAACAACAACAACGACAACAAAAACCCAGAAAACAAAATAGAACTTCCTGTTTTGCTTTCCCAATTAACAGCAGATAGCTTTTTCTATAACCAGCAGGTCGCAGGGTTAAGTACTGAAGTATGTGGGTGACTTGCTGAATCATTGAATTGGCAACTATTGAAGTATTTGAAGTGCATCTGTTTTCTGACTCAGTAAAGTTTTTGCTGGACAATGGAAAATTTGTTAGCTGTGACAGGGTCCAAGAGCCACAGCACATCCTGGAGGGCATGTCAAACCACAGCACAGCCGTAGCACACAGGAGAGTTAAAGATTAAAACGTTTTCTCTGGGTTCCCATTCACTTTCAATCTTTCCTATGAAGGCTGGGGCTTGTTTTAAGTTTAGAAAGTACGTTGTGACTTGTAAACTCAAGATGATTCCTGCCATTCTTTGAAAACCTGCAGGAGGTTCCTTTGTTAGTCAAGTGGCCCTCCAACTAGTCTGACAATGATGTCATGTGAGACCTACAACCCAGACCCTTTAATAACTTGAGGGAAAAAAAAGAGAAACAAAATTTACTCTGTACTTTCTGAGAAATCTTGCATTTCAGTGATTTGCAAAAAATGTTGATTCAAAAACACACCTGAGGCTTAAAATGAGACTTGATAATGATTACTCTTTATTTAGAACTGATTTTCAAAAGAATAACAAAGGAAAAGATGATCATTTTGGGGATGGACATTGTTACTCTTAAGTACCACTATTCCTCCAACAAGAATGTTCGTGACAAATAAGGAAAGTACAGAAAGATGTAAAGTACCAAAATTTTCTACCATGAGTTTAACTGTCAAATTATGAAATTGATTTTATACTTCTTATGAAACATAACAATAAGTGAAGACATTTCTCTAACAATTTCTCTCCACAAAATGGAAAACAAAATAACCTCTAACAGAAGTATATGAAAATAAAAACCCCAAAGTAAATGTAGAGAATAAGAACTCGAATACTAAAGATGATCCTTTAAAGCTTCGAGAACACTTAGGGCTGAGGCGATGCAGCCATCAAAGTTGGACTGAGTGAATCCGTCCCCCGCACACACCAGGAAGGGGTTGAGGTGGAGAGTCATCAGGCCAGGATGATTGGCAGCTGGGCTGGTAACCTGAAACAATAGGAAAGGATGTTCTGTGCCATCATGGTAGCGCCTAACACACTCTTCTATCAGGAGACATCAAAATTTCTCATGTGAAAAGCCAAAAGCAAACAGAGTCCCTCAAAACTCCCCACCTTGCCGAAATGTGTACATATACATTCTTAAGTGTTTTTATTTTTCAGTTATCAGGTAATCGGAAATGTATCAAACTTTGAGATTTGTAAATGCTGTTAAATCCTGATGCTTATCTGCCCTCCTTGGGTTAAAAGGTTGAGCTCCTATCTGGTGGTATCAGGAGAGGATTGTGAAATGTGATTGAGTCTTGAGGAATTAGTGTCCTTATAAAGTAAGTCTGGTGGTGGTGGGATTGGCTGTCTCCACCACGTGACTACACAGCTCCAAGGATCATCGATGAAAGAGCAGGTCTTCACCAGACACTGTTAACGTCTTCCAGAACTATGAGAAAAATAAGCTGCTCAGTGTGTGGGTTTCTGTTTGAGCAGACTGAAATACCAAGACCTCCCTTCCCCATGCCCTTCCTCACTCACAAGCTGAGCACCGTCCTGAGGAGGCTCTATTTAGGAGCTGGGGTAGTGGGATTTGAAAATATCCCAGCCATGTTCCAAAGGATCTTTTCGCCCCGACAGTGACAGAGCTCAAAGTATTGAGTGACTCCTCTTACCTACTGAGCACCTCATCTGTGCCAGAAGGTGTTATGTAGGGTGCACTGCATGAACGAATGAATTCATGGTAATCAACTCACGCATGACACCATGGGAGTCGGATGGATGCCTGAGTTTTCCAGTCCAGATCATCTCAAGGGGGAGAAGCAGGATGTGTGAATGTGAGAGAGAACAGTGTGCTTAAGAAATTACAGAGAGGGTCACAATGTGTGTGTGTGTGTATGTGTGTGTGCGCGCGTGCATGCATGCGCGCATGCCCACTGTGGAAGGGGGTAGATTAGAGAAAGGGAAATAGGATAGGCAGAAGAAGTGTAGACTTTAAACAATTTAAAATACAGAAACTAATAAGTGAAAGCTGTCCGTTGAAAATGTAGAATTTAGAAGGGGACCAAAGGTGGAGATTTATTTTTATTTTGTATCGCCAGGTCTATAGTATCTGAAATGATTGAAAGCACAGATGTTATTCCTGGACAAATTGTTCTCACAATTAGGTTGACAATGCTGTTAAACATTCTCAAGTGGGAGTTGAACTTAGTTATGCTGCACGTGGAGATATTTGGCCATTGAAGTACCAAAAACTCCCTAGAATACCAGAAAACACAATTGTACTCCGATGGGAGGTCCTCCTGACCTTGCAATACAGCACAGCAGTTCTGTGGTTAAGGCTATGATGGTCGGCTTATTTCAAAATTTTGAAGAATTGTTCCTGAGATTTTGATTCTAGGAAGGCTAAGACAGGATATACTCTTATATTTGTGTGTTTGTGTGTGTCATGCATGTGTGTGTGCACGTATATGTGAGTACACGCCTGTGGAGTTTAGAGATCAACATTGGGTATTATTATCAATCATTTTCCACTTTTTTTTTTGAAACAAGGTCTATTATAGAATCTGGAGCGCACAGAGAAGCTAGCCTGGTTGGTCAATGAGCTTTCGGGGATCCACTTTTCCCTGCTGTATAGCAGTGGGGTTACAGGAGCTTCTCTTCTGCCTGCCACAGCACATGAGTGCTGTGAGTGTGAACTCGGGTCCTCATACCTGTACCGAAGTCACTTCATTGACTGAGTCGCTGCCCCTGCTTCAGATATTTTGTTTGCTGATATGTTGTATTTGTTTTTTTTTTTTTTTTTTTTTTTTTGTCACTTAATTCTCGCTCAGTTTTAACCTTTTTCTGGAAGGGTCACTGCATAGCAAACACTTCACATGCATGCCTCCCTTGACTCACATAGAACCCATGTGAGGTGATGGTTCCTATCCTTGCTTTGTACGTGAGAAAGTTGAGGTTCAGAAAGTTGGTTATTTGCCTCGTGAGAAAACTAGTAGAATACAAAAGGAATTCGCACAGAGCAGGTTGACTCCAGCATTCACACTTCCAATGCTTTAGAAACATTTCCATAAAGACATGTTTTAAATAAAGCAAAACAAAAATGTTTGATTAGTCACTTAGCTTTAGGCGTCTGGAAAAATCCATATATACTGAATAATTCATTCATTCACACACACATTCACACATGGTATGTGTCTATCTATGTAAAATTTTAAAAACAAAACAAAAATTTAAAATACTATCTTAGCTTTATGCATTTAGGAAATTCATATATCTGGGGCAACTTATCAATAAATATTATTTATACACATAGATCTGCCTAGTCTATACTTGTGATGAATTTTTGATATATGCCAGTTACCATCTCCATACAGATAAACTGTAGCACTATTTTATTTTTATTTATTTATTTATTTTAAACACAAATATTGAACAGAAAGGAGCCTAAGGGAACAAGTTCTGCCTGGTTGTGAACTGGTAATTTGTCAGTGCCATGTAATTTAATTTACTGAAGAGTAAATGCCAGATGCCAGCTCACATGGCTGGAAAACTGGGCCACTGATTAGCCAGTCGGCAGTTTGGATGAAATCAATCTCACTGCATTTAAGGTGGAATCGCCCATTTTGCAATTACCCAGTGAGGAAAACACGAAAACATGGCGTGTGTGTTGGCAAGCGCCTTCAACCACGTGAAGCAGAAAGCCCTGCAGGAGAGAGGCTTACAGTTGTCAAAGCCACACTTTCTCTCAGTAACATAGCCTTTGGCGGTGCTTTCCATCCACAGTGAGAAACCACATATCATTGGCTGTGTTTAAATGTCAGGGCTGAAACAGCATTGTGGAAATGCAGTTTGCTCCAGCTCACGTGTATGCCAGAGAGAACCTGCACCATTCTCAGTGGCTCATTTGATGTTCCTATACACTTAGATGATGACTGTGTTGGGTGCATACATTTAAAGCAGAAAAAGCAGTTTTTTTGTTGTTGTTTTTTTTTTTGTGATTCATATCCATGTGGTTTTTCTCCACCTGGAATGGAAACTGAGCTCCACTCACATGGGTAGTGACAGAGTTTACCTGGATTCCCATTTCAGGTTCCACTATAGTTCTCATTTTCTCATTGTCGCCCTGTGTCCTAGTCCCATTCAAACCAAGCTTTGCAAACACATCTTTATTGCGATTTTTGTGCCTCAAAATCAGGCGCTGTACTGGTAATGCATTTCCTCCCACCTCTAAAATTAAATTTTCTCTTTCTTTAAGACTCCATATGATTGTCAACTGTTCTGAAGTTGTCTTGCTCTGCTGGGCAGGGTGAGTGTCTTTTTAGCATGCTATTTATAGCTATTTCTTGCTGCTATTTTGCACTGTAATTATGTCCTAGGCTACATGCATCGAAGAGTGGTGCTGAGAATAGAGTCCATCTCATATTAGTGTGTGCAGCAAATGTTTATCGAGTTAAGAAAGGTTTCTGTGCAGGACTAATCAAACGAAGGTCTTCACAGGGGTCCAGCTACACAAATACTGGTATTCCAAGGTTCCTGTAGAGCTGGAAAGAGCTGCAAATGGAAGCACTACTGTATTTTGAAGTCTCTCAGTGATGATGAATGGAATGCAGTTTTTTTTTTAGTTATTATTGTGACCTGCTTTCCGTGAATGTGTCATAAGTCATACTCTAAGCTGAACCACACACACCTGTGGGAGCTGATAGGTCAAAATGACTGAATAATATCAATGTTTACATAAGGTATAGCTTAGTAGGGTTCTTTTCGATCATTGTTACTAACTGTAAACTTCACATCAAATAGTCGCATTGATCAGTGGACAATATTAAAGATGAAAAGAGAAAGAGGGAGGCAGACGAATGGATTGAGCATTTCCACAAAATAACAGTTGATAGCAACAATAATTCAATGTCACACCTGACAATGTACATCATTCTTTTCATACCTAGAAAATAAGTACACACACTGAACAATCCCATTCTTTTAACGTAAAATGTCTATATTTTAGGCTTGGAAGTTATTGGTTACTTAATGTCATTCTTTCAGAGGTTAAAGTGGCCATGGTGGTTCCCGAATTCGTCCGTGGTTCTACACACACACACACACACACACACACACACACACACACACACACATGCGCGCGCGCACACATACATATGCACATGCGCACAGTTGAATTAATAATAATAATAATAAAAAAGTGTGCATTTCCATGCCCAATTTTTTTGAGACTTAAAAAATAGGAGTTTATTTACAGTTGGAGGCCTGGTGGCCAACAGAGCCATAGCTTAGACTTAAGGTGGGGGAGCACTGGAGCAGGAGAGATGGCTTAAGAGATTGCAGAGAGAGCCACCATGATGGCCAGGTGGGGGGAGGACAGAAGGAGGGGACCAGGGAGTTTGGAGAGCATTGGAGAGCAGGAGAAGGGAGAAGAAGAGCCAGTTTCTTTGCCTGTGCTGCCAGGGATGAAACCCAGGGCTTTGTTCATATTAGACAAGCATCCCACCAACTGGGATACAGTATGACCTTTAAAATTCATAAATTATTTTTACTGAATGTATATACATATACGTGTGTGTGTGTGTGTGTGTGTGTGTGTGTGTGTGCATGCGTGTGTGTATGCATGAACACATGTGTATGTGCTTGTGGGGACCAGAGATTGACATTGGGTCAGTCTTTTTTTTTTTTTAATTATTATTATTATTTATTCAACTGTGCGTATGTGCGCGCGCGTGTGTCTGTGTGTGTGTGTGTATGTGTGTGTCTGTGTATGTGTAGAACCACGGACGAATTCGCGAACCACCATGGACGCCTCCACCTCCTTCTGCCCCGGGATTCACAGGCTCCGCCCTACCAGGACCAGAAGCGCAGGCCGCCCCCGCTTCCGTCTGGCGTCTATACGTGGGATCTGGGATCCGAACTCGGGACCTTCCGCCTGCAAGGCGGAGGCTTAACCCCTGAGCCACCTCTCCAGCCCCTGGGTCAGTCTTGATTGCTCTACACTTACTGAAGTAGGATTCCTCACCTGAATGTAGAGATTGTCAAATTGGCTATATTATTGAGCCAGCCTGCTCCAGAATCTCTGTAGTCCAAGTACTGGGGTTATATGCCCACCTGGCATTTATATGGGTTCTGGGGAATCCAACCTCTGATTCTCACCTTTGCACAGTAAGTACTTGCTGCTGAGCTATTTCCCCAGCCCTAACTCATAAATTCAAATCTTACATATACAACTAACTGTGTGGGGTACTTGGATAATCTATGAATAAACAGGTTATTGCTTCTGTAAATCCCTACTTGTTATATTATAGTTGCAAATTATAAAATGCTTCTTTGATTCTAAATTGGAAGATGCACTAACATTTTATAAACAATTGAGACAGAAGGAAGATGTATTAACAACAGTTTTTTATATTAATCAGAAGTTATTTAAAATTTATCTATTCATTGATGTTTTGCAAACATAAAAATGAAACAAGAGAACTATGTTTCCAAAAACATATTCAGGTTGACTTCTCCACTCTGTTGATGTTTGATATCTGATGTCCATGGTCCCAACGCCATCTCTTCTTCCTCAGTACTATTTATAGCACTGACAATGTGGCATTTTTCATAAGCGTGTGTTGTTTATTCTTCAGAGCTACCACTGCATGCCACACAAGTTCATGTTACATATTTTTCTCTTCAGTGGAAAGAAAGCTTTCCACACAGCAGCCAGGCTCCTTAAATAATTAAATAATTGGGTAGTGTAATCACCAGGAGGCTGCCACCTGGAATTCACAAGAAAATAACCAACTTCACATGTATGGAAACTGTGTCTAGACTGTCTCCTGGTGCACATCTCATAACTGGTGAAATATGGTGAATATTAAACAGAGTATAGGAGAGATATGGTGAATATCTGATAGACAGCAAACGCCTACAAATCGAAAGAAAACACAGTGAAAGGAACTGTGAGGCAGGCATCTCAGTGCCAATAATGCCTTCAGCAGATTTAGGCCATTCCTCTTCTTAGTTCATCTAAATGAGCAGAAGAAGCTGGTAAAACTCATAGAAACAGACTGGTGATAAGAGATCGACTCGTTCATTTACAAAGGTAAATGCACAGAAGTGAGCACCAAGTCTTGTCATCCAGACCATTCATCTTCCAAGGGAAATTCCCTCAAATATCACAACTCATTAACCAATTTGTAGCATTCTTTTCCACTGAGTCTAGAAGTGGCCTTAGCAATTTTGCTAAGTGTTTCAGACAGCCACTAGGAACTGGCAGAGGAATCCTACATGTTGACTCTAGATTAGAAACCCCCAAAAGAAGCACGTAATTATAAGTAAGGGAATTCAGTGCTCTTTACTTTTTTTTCTTTTCATTAAAGCTATGATAGCATGATGCACAGCCTTTCTCAAAACTGAAAATATTTCTGAGTGAAAAGATCACATCAGAGTCACTTCCTCTATGTTGAAAGCTCCATTACATTTCCTTCTAATAATCTTTCCCACTCTACTTCAGACAACTGCTCTTTCCTTGGTCACACATGAGGTGTTTTGTTTGCAGCTGTGGCTCTGTGGAATCACACACTAGCAATATCAGCATTAATGGGGAAAAATAGACTGGAGATGTTGACTGAAAACCTGTGGGGTGCTGAACCAAGCAACTAACAAAACCATAAGTATCATTGTAGAGTGTTGAACATAGCCACACTCTCCCAGTCTCCATCCTTTGCAGCTTCAGCCCTGGGCTTTCTGCTTTTCCTTCAAGATACCTGAACTGGAGGGCAGTTGTTCTGAAAGAGGTGATTTTGATCTAAATGAAAAATATGATGTAGGATGTGGGATTCTTTTATCAATCCCCCACCTTCGTATGAGAAAGAGTCTTTGTGGTTTCATGGTTGGCACTTGCACCTTTGCTGAAGAGCTTACCACAGTGGAAAACCCCACAATGCTTTGGGTCTTTGAAACAGTTACTAGTTGCATGGAAGAAAGGCAGTCCTGTTGATTTTTAGCTTTGCTTTTTCATGAAACTTCACATTTTTCAAAGCCTTACTTTTTCTTGTAAGAAAACGTACTCAGAACCATAAACCCTATGTAGGAAACCAATATGGTCCCCCCCACTAGGCTTTCTAATTGCAGTCAGTGGTCCTTTTTCTAGAGGGGATACATTCCAAGATTCCAGTGAATGCCTGAAATCATGGTTAGTACTGTAACCATTGAAACCTGTGGATACATTATTCATGGTTTTGCTTCTCACAGTTTGGTTACTAGGGGGTTACTATGGGCAACTGAAGATGAAAAGTATTCCAAAACCAATTATCAGGTTTTAGATTGCATGCTGTTCTGAGCAACATGACATAGTCTTATGCTATCACTCTCATATGCCCAGGATATGAGGTTTCCTTCTGTCCAGTGTATCTGTGCTATATGGATTAACTGCCCCATGGCAATTCCTCACCCATATTTTATCATATTATAGCTATTTTATATTATTGTGACTTATTACTATAATCTTTTATTGTGCCTAACTTATACATTAGCTATCACTGGTATGTATGTATAGGAAAAAATGTATTCATGGGCTTCAGTACTATCTTTCAATCCAGCCATTCACTGGGTATCTTGAAATGTACCAACCATGAATAAAGGCCTTAAGCACTGTAAAACTCTGGATAACTTTATACTACATTCTTATGCTTCCTTTCTGAGGTCACATCAATTAGTCTTGGTGTGAGTCTCACTAGCATATGGAGATATCTAAACTCTTGCTTGTGATTTTAATAATAATACAGCACCTATTTTTTATTCTTTATGAGTTCTGGTATCTGAGAGTGACACTTGAGCTGTCTCTAAATTCAAGGAAGTTTTATTGTCTCCTAGTTGCAATGTTCACTTGCTTGGGACAAATTCAGAGTAATAATTTCCTTGCTTTGCATTTCCCTTATCCATTCTGTGTGAGGTACTGACTACATTGTCAATAATGAAAAGCTATGGAGTCCAGTATAGTTCAGTCTTGTGTACTTTCATGATTATTTACTGTCTTCTAAAATGCTGTGGGTATATAATTAAACCTAGGTTATTATTGCATAGAGAGCAGTGGCTGAATACTTGGTTAGTCTTTTCTTTTTTCATCTCTATGCAAAGCACTAAGATAGTGATTTCCCATAGGGCAGTCCATGGCAAAGTGAGCAAATGTAAGGTGCATTACATGGCCAATTCATGATATGCTACCTTGTCACCGACCACTCCAATCATGGATCAAAATCTCCAAAACTGTGGGCCTGAAGAAACTTTTGTTCTTCATAAGTGAATTATTTCAAGTGTCTCATTATGGGAACAGAGATGGACTAGCATGAGATCACCAGTATGTTGTTAATTTCCAAAACATTTGGAGGGACTTTATGGCCCATGAAATAAAAGTGCATGAAATCACTGAGCCAGAGTCGCCTGTGGACCTGAAAAATGTTTTCCATGAGAAAAGACAGAGGATCAGGGAGGTGCTAAGGTAAGCTCTGAAAATCATCAGCAATTCCAGGTAACACAGAACATCCTGAAATAGACTTGGCAAAAGAATAAGTAGCTAAAAACAAAAACAAAACAAAAAAGGAGAATATCTTTTGCAAAACTTTTTATCCAGAAATAAATGACAACTTTTATGCAAATATCAATTAGATGCAATTAAAATCTAGAGGAACATTGTTTAGTTTTTACCTATGGCTAAATATTTAGGTAGCAACCATAGAAGTATGGAAGAAATATAGGGGTTTGGGAGAATAGACAAGTCAAAATTTGAAGAAATATCTACCTTCAAATTGTATGTGTTCTGCAGGGAAAAAATGACTCCCTATCCTTACTGGATTCTAAGATGTTGGCTATAATATTTTTCATATGCTTGTTTGCAAAAATAAGGAGAGGCATATGTAAATGAAAAAGAGACCAGAAATAATTATTTGGTCAGTGAGAATGTCTTGGTATCTGTATGTTATGTTTACCTACAACCTCAGCACTCAAGACAGGGAGGTGGAGGCAGGAATTTCAAGAGTCGGAGTTCATCCTCAATGATGTGTCAAGTTTCAGGCCAGCTTGGGCAATATGAAACCTTACTTAAAAAAAAGGAAAGAAAGAAATTCTCTTTTTACATGCTTGTAGACAATGACTTGTCTAAACACTCAGGAAAGACAGCGAAAATAGTGAACACTGTTAGGCGCTAAGTATGTTTCCATGACACAGGGAAGGAAAATCTGGGGCAAGAAAATTGAATGCAGATGCTTTTGTTTCTTTTATCATATAGAATGCTACTTTCCTACATGCTAAGTTTAAAATGTTCATATTCTTTTCCCTTGTTGAAACAAAATCTTTTTGGGGTTTGTTGAAAAAACTATGTGGGTTTTTCTATGCTCAATTTGTTAAAATGTAGTTTGGTAAAACAAGTCATAGTAGATGGCTGGTTAGTGTTGAATAAATGCTTGTTCTAAGAATATATCATGCAGGCAGGCAAGCAAACACAAAAGACCTCTCAAACTCCCAATAATTCAAACATTTGAAAATTCTTTTTCTCTATTAAAGAAATTTCTTGGGATGGTCAGTGTCTGCATTTAACTTTTGAGTAGCTGCTATTACACTTGTTTAATCAGTTTTGCTACCTCATCATGTCAATCCAGTCTAAGCAGTTGAGGTGCACAGGACAATGGATCCACCATTCTCACTCTGACTCCTAGACAGGAAGTACAGTTCTCCTGTCTCTGGCTCATCAGAGCTATTTTAATCACCCAAAATTTCAAGCAGGAAGTAAAGATTGTTTCTTATGCCCCTTCATCTCATAAAATGCCATTGTCTAGACTATCTTGAGGGCCAGGTATGGTGTTACAGAACTGTAATCGCAGCTCTCAGGAAGCATTGAGGTAGGGGTCGGGTGGGAAGCTGAGCTTGAGGCCAGCCTGGGGGCTTCAGAGAGCGATCCAGGGAGGCCTGGGCTGCCTAAAGCAAAAACTTAAAAAAAAGAATGCGCTTCAAAATATGTCAAATAGAGCAAGATGAGGGCCTATGATCTGAAAAAATGTGCCTCAAAAATCCGTTTTAAGGATTTGGCGGGGGAGGAGGCGTCCTTGGCATCCTTCAGCATGCTTTGGCAGACTTGTTATCAGACAAGTGAGGTTTTCCCGTCTCTCAGCAATCCCTGTGGATTGGTGTGGTCAGATCCTTTGACTTCTGGGGTTAGTATGAGCTCTCCTGACGAGCTGGACCAAGAATTGTAACTGTAAGATTTGTAAGAAAGGAAGACCCCCTTGTTCCCTAAGCTCTATGGTTGTGAATTGACTGGTAGCTGCACGCAAACCAACACATGGAACACATGCTATATTAATACATCAAGAAAAGTGATGATAATGCTTATTTCTCAACCATTGAAACTAAATTAATAATGAAAAGTGACCCAGAATTGGGAAATAATGACAAATCTGATCATCTATTATACCTTTTAGTCTCTTTTTAGATGTTTTTTGGGATGTCTTCCCTCATTTGTCTGCTGGTTTTCAAAGTTCTCAGCGCCAACCATTTCATACTATAGTACAGAATGTTCACACAGAGATCCATCCATCCACGTGTGTGTATCTTCCTGTAGCAGAGGTGTATTTTTAATTGGCTCATACATGTTGTGTTTGCATCTTGTCTTTTCTCTGATCTGTTCTTCCCTCCGATGTCTATTATATTTAACTGTCTAGGCCCATTGCTTTGTTGCACTTTAGGGAAAGTCTTTCCTGCATGATGGACTCCTGCGACAGACTTGTGTCTAGTACTACAGAGAACCACTGTAAAATTACACCATCCATATGAGAATGATGTAGTTTGGCCAATTCTCAGAGGTGCCGTTGACTTTATTGGTATATGTGTACTCTATTTTAATAAACCATGTGGTAGATGCAGGCAGAATGTGCCACAAATCAATTATATGATCCGTGCAGCAGCTTTAGTGGGCTCAAACTGCAAAGGACATACTTTGCTGGAATTGTATATTTAACTGCTGAGTTCTACGCTGGATCTGTTTAGACCTATCTTTTAAAGTCAAAACATTGAAGCAGTCTATTTGGATGAGGTTTATTCAGAACAAGCCCACAATAAAGAATGAGGTAAGTTTTCTCTAGTACTCTTTCAGCCACAACACATGATAGACACAATACATTTCCTTTAGAATTTTTAATTTAATGGAAAATTGTTCTGCCCTTCAGCAAGCTTTAGTGTATTCATTATTCATTATTCAAATATTTGTTTGGTTCCTAGGTGTTGCTAAGCATAATGAAAAATGCAAGGGTGCCTTTTTGAAAGGTGAATTAACAGGTCTGGAATTCTTTGGCTTTTATCTGAAGATAAATGTTCTAACATGGCTCCTAGAGAACCCAACTGTTTGGTCCACTCTAGGATGCAGCGGACCAAAAATGCTTTCACTGGTGAGTCAAGAGGAAAAGTGAAAATCGGTTCATTGCTTCTTCCCTGGCTGAACTGACAGCTGCTTACTTCTCTGAGGAATCACCTTTTGGGCTTTCTTTCTTCCATTCCCTATCCGCTCTTTTATGTGACCCAGAAGTCTGCTGATAAGACCCAGAACTCTCATGCATGTTGCCTTGCCTCCAGTGCTCTCTGTCAGGATCCTGAGTCTGGAAACAACCCGGTTTCCACTTTTAATACTGTGGAAATGAAAGGGTCAACATTGTGCTCCAAAGAGAGGTGACAATGGAAAGTGAAAAACATTGTAGTTCTTACTTTCAATACAGCAAAGGCAGCCCAAGGCTAAACTTAAATACAGAAAGATGCACTCTTTTTACATGAACCAGGTTCTGATTTTTTGATAATGTAACCAGTTACGTAACTGCTGTAATCAGCAGTATGGAGAACACCTATTATATACTCTGTTCCCTTGTGCTCCTTTGTACTCTTAATTCCTGTCCCAGAATCCAAACCTCTGGTCATCATGGAGTCATTTCCTCTGGTAAGAGTGAGCAAGCAAAGCTCATTAAGAAGTGGAGAGGTGGCTCAGGGGTTAAGCCTCTGCCTTGCAGGCTGAAGATCCTGAGTTCAGATCCTAGACCCCACGTATAGACGCCGGGGGTGGGGGTGGGGAGCTGGGCGACCTGCGTTTCTGGTCCTGGTAGGGCGGAGCCTGTGAATCCCCAAGGAGGAGGTGGAGGCGTCCATGGTGGGTCCAGAATTCGCCTGTGGTTCTACACGCACACACACACACACAACTGAATTAAAAAAAAAAAAAAAAAAAAAAAGAAGTAAGGGAGAAGTTCCTGGCATCAGGGAGGGGTCTAGGGAGGGGTCTCAAAATGAGTTGTACTGACTCATTTTTTTCATCACTACATTTTTGCTTTGACTAAAGATTTAAATGGACAGACTTTGAGTCTGACTTCTTCCACTTAGATAAGACTTCTAAGATTTATTCATGTGGTTAAAAATATGATTAAAACTTTTGCTTTCATGACTGAGTTGTTTTTAATCATGGATGCATAATAATATTTTTTTTTACCTTTTTTGGTGATGAATATTTGGGTTATTTCAGGTTGGAGGAAATTATTAATAAAGCAGGTTTGATAATTTGAATAGAGTGTTTTCTTTGCCTGTATTCATTCCTGAGATCAGGGTCATTGGGTCACATGGTAGCTATATATATCTAATTTTGCAAGAAACTGCCAAACATGTTTCCCAAGGGGTTTGTGCCATTCTGCATTCCCACCACTGACACGCCAGAGTTCTAGGTGCTTTACAATCCTTTCCAGAATTTTTCATCTCAGCCATTCTTACAGGTGAATCATGGTATCTCATTTTAGTTTTAAATGGCATTTCCCAAATAACCAATGCTGTTGAGTCTTTCCAGTGTGTGTGTGTACTAACTTGCCATCTGCCTCTTTTTATATGTGAGGAATTCAATATAGAACTTTGTTCCTTTGCCTGTGTATGCACAGTATATGATCCCCATATTATGGACTTGGGAACTTTGTTAGGAATCAGCCAGTCACAGATGTGACTTATGCAGGACTTACACTTATGATCAGGGGTCATAACCTATTTGGATGTCTGTCCTGGTTTGTCTTGATTGTGTAGCTTTGTAGTAGTTTTGAAAGTTTGGAAAGCATGTTTCTTCTAATTTAGATCTTATTTTCCAGAATTGTATTGTCTATTTACGAAATATTCGAAATTGTATATGAAAAAGCCTTGAATTTGATTTTTTATTCCTGCACAGGTTGTTGAGATTTTAATACAAGTAGCAAAGAATTTCCACAACACTTTGGGTAATACTGCCATTTTGAAAATATTAAGTCATTCAATATATGTCATGCTTCAGTTAGACCCTTTTTAAGCAAACGAGCTATGTGTATTATTATTATTATTGATTTGTATGTTTGGGATACTGATATTTTACCAGACAAATGCTTTCTAAACATTTTCTCAAGTCTATGGTTATTTTTCCATTTCCTTTACAGTGTCTTTCAAAGATATTGCTTTAATTTTGATCAGGGAAAATTTGTCAGTTTCTTCTTTGACAGGTTTTGCTTTTACTGTTCAATCTAGTTATTAAATCAAATATCATTAAACATTTTCTCATGTTTTCATCTAGAAGTTTTACAGCTTAAGGTTTTATGTTTAGGTTTGTAACCCATTTTAGTTAATTTTTTAGAGAATACAAAACCATGGACTTTTGAACCTAAAGTGAGTTATTTACATTTTTATTTTATTGCTTACTAGTTGCATAAGTGAAGGTGAAAATATTCAGTAGGAACCTTAGTTTCCTAATTTAAAAGAAAGTTAATATTTGCTCCCTAAACTATAGAACTGTTGTGAGAATCAGATGAAAGCAGCATAAAAGGACTTTCTAAAATCAGAGTGTAAATGCTAACTATGATTTTTCTGGCTGGCATCAGGAAAGAAAGATGGCGAAAATGTGTCATAAGTGGAGAAAGGCCAGAACTCAAAAATTACTAGCAACTAAATGAGGCATGTCAGGGTAAATGTTACATAGGGCTTTGATGGAATTCCAGTTTTGCTACTGCCTAGAATCAAAGCCCCACAAAAGGTCCCCAAGTTCTCTAATCCTTAATTTCCTCGCCAGTGTAATAAGGAAACTTCACAGAGCTGTTGAAGGAGAGAGCAGGTAAAAAACAGAGTTCTGTGAGCTAAACAGAGTAGGAAATGAATAAATGTCATTGGGAGAGAATATCAAATAGACATCTGTATAAAATATTGACATGGACTATCATGGTGCAAAAAATGCCATAATAGATAATGGGAAGGTCAAAGGTGAAAAGAAGGAATCAGAGACTGTAAAGAAGAAGCACTATAGTCACCACTCCAGCCTCTGCTTGAGACACTGCTGATTGGGGTGACAATATGTCCCTGGAAAAGGACAGTGACCGAACCACGACTGAGCAGAACATCCACACGATTCAGCACGACAAGCCAGGAGCTTCCAGGTCCAGCTTCTCTTTCCAGGCTCGCACACCATATTGCTCCTTTTCTGCCAAACTGAAATTCTTCGGATATACCTCGACTTCTTTTTGCCATGGGAAAAGCTCATACTCTAACATCAGTCTCCCTGCTTGTGGTATTGAGTTCAAACACTGTCTTTTTTGATTTTTTGCCATTTCTTTATCAGGCACATTCTGTACATACAAAGAACATTATTCATATCTTTTGCATCATATTGCATTTCACCAAGAGTATCTGCTAATAATTTGCTAATAATATTATCATTCTTTGAGTCCGGAACCTAGTATGCTTGGCACATAGTAGGAGTTAAATACATGTATTTTGAAAGAAAAATTGAATGCATGCCACTAACTTCTAATGTGAGTATAGTTATTTTTGACTAAACTTGCTAGCCTTAAAGCATAGTACTGAGTACTCTAAATAGACCAAATAGATTATTTCTTATGAAATACTGCTTGATCATGACTTACTTCTCTTAGGGTATCCGAGCCCATGTAATAACATCCAACATCTAGTTTTAAACATTAATACTGGGTAGAGGTGAATACCCATGCACATATATATGACATTCATTTTGCCAGACTTCTTCAAAAGGTTTTTTGTAAAGTATTGCTATTCAAAATAAGTAGGTATTTTGATTAAGTGTGATAATCACTAGATGGCAGGGCAAGTCCCAAGAGTGTTTGCGAAAAAAAACTGACTTCATTAAACACATATGTGTTCAAGCATTTAATAGTTCATACAATATGGAATTTTGTTGAAAGAGGAAATATCTAACCATATAAACTTAAATTAAACTGTGACTGCATACGCCTTAGTCAATGACCAGAACCTCTCAGCAGACAGTCTCACGCCATGTGCTGCGCTGCAGTAGAATGAAGGAAGTGGCCAGTTAGGTGCCAGGGACCCAGAGGTGGCGATTACTCAGTGGTTTAAGATTGACAGGCGTCTGCAGTTCCTGCTGCTGTCATGGTCCACCTACCCCAAAGTGTCAGTGGTCTACGAATGTATGGAATATAAGCAATAAGCAAGGGTGCATGCCACCCCGTCATGCCAGGAAATGTTGACTCGAAGCACAGTGTTACATTATTAAATGCCAAACAGGAGCAAGTTAGTTTAGGAGAATGGCAAGAAGCAGGAACATCCTACGGTTAAAACAAAATCAACCGAGGTGACAGAGTTCTATCACTTTTACTTTACCTTGCTCTGAATCTGCTCAACTGTCTCTGATGGGAATAACTAAGTGTCAAAGCCCCTGGCAGGGAATCAGTTCTTCTGAAGTTATCTCTTTCTGCAACTACTTGTGCATGTAAAGCAGAGAGAAGAGAAAGACTTTCTAAAGAGAACGAAGAAATAAAGGAAAAATGGGGCGTGAAGATAGATAATCAAGAAAAGAGTAAGGGCCACAATGTCACCTCCACATCACCTCCACCTGCTCCTCTCACACTGCTAGTGGAGAACTTGCTTTGTACCAGCGTCTGCACTAAACACCCTGTACTGTGTTCTCTAATTGCATTGTGACCATAATTCCAGGGGTAGGTGTAGCTGTTGCTTTATAGAGCTGAGGACTCTGAAATTTGGAGATGTGGTCTTTTTGTCCGAGGCTCACACAGAACCTAGGTGTGACTCTAAGTCTCTCTAATTCCAAAGTCCAAAATTATAATAAAAATCTAGGAATTGCAAAACACATTTGTGGAAGAAAAGTCATAATACTGGTGTCAGAATGATTACATCATGGTTTTAATATATACTTTAACTGATAGAACTGATTATTACTTTTCAAAGTATACTTACCATAGAAGGCTCTACATTTATATATGTGATGGTACACTATTCAATGTCTCTTACAAATGTTAGATTTAAACGTCTTTGGAATTACCTGACAAGTAACATTAAAACAGATTAATAAAGACTAGCCATAGATATTAGCTGAAACATTAAAAAACATTGTTAGGTTGATAATTCATTTTATTAAAAAGATTTAAATATAAGAGGCTTTGGTTATTTCTAAAATATCAAACTCAACCTCTACTTTCAAAAACGTGATTCAACATATATGCTGAATATGTATCAGACTGGGAAAGTGCTACAGCTTGGAGCCCGCATGTTAGGGTGATCTCAGGTTGGTGCTAGTGGGAAGTTATGGAACTTCTAAGATGCACAGCCAAGAGGGTCTTTCAGTAAGTAGAGAGGTGCCCTTGAAGGTACTGCGGACTCTAGTCCCTTCTTCTTTCTCTTCTCTGCTCTCTGACTTGCAGTGTGAGTGGTTTTGTTTTGCCAAGTACTTCTGACATGATGTGCTGCTTGTCTTGGGCCCAAACTAATAGAATGAATCAGTTAGACACTGAAAGCTTCAAAACTGTAAGACCAAGAAAGACTTCCATTTTTCACAGATAGGTTATTTTTAGTATTTTATTATAGGACAGGAAAGCTGGCACAGAGAAGATGGGCACAGTCTAGCTGACAGAGAAATGGAGCTTGTCAAGGTGGCTGAATACTTCAAAGGGGACAGCAATCCTTCTGAGATCAGCTCTCACCTTTCAGCTCCAGCTTACCAAAAAGAAAATGAGGATGGCACTAGAAAAGGCATGTTAAAGAGAAAGAAAAAAAATTCACTATTTCTTGCCAGTTTGATTCTGAAATTAGATGCAATTATCTTCCAGAAGTTATTCTTATGAGAGAATGATGTAATTTTGTTTCACACAGCGTCTGCCTACCAAACATGAATCTGTAAGGAAAATTCTGGTGTTATGCAGTCATATATTTCATTTCTTCTCTCTTCCTCTACAACTGGTATTTTCTATTGCAAAAGGCAAATACTTCCTCCTCTATAAAGGGGACAAGGACTGTGTGAAGAAAAGAGAAAGAGTCTACATATGGGTCATTTCCGTGCAGAATTGAGGTAAGGGTACAGAGATGAGAGGAACTTTCACAAGTGGTGTGTGCAGGAAATGAAGAGAGAGCTTCTGAGGCTGATCAGTTTTTCGTTCTTTGAAGTTCTATGAGAGGTAACACTGAAGATTGAATTTGCTTTCAACTCTTTTGATTGCTGAATTGTGTTTCTTTGACTACAACAATATACTAAGACTAGACCTTAAAGAGCTCTTGATTAATTCAGGTTCAGTGATTTAACATTTATAGCAGGTGTTTTTTAACACTAGATTCATAGGAGTACTTCAGTATACATATTAAGCCTCAGAACTAGAGGCAATTTTGTATTTATGTGTACATTTATTTTTTCTTTATTTTTGTCAGTATATGATACAAAGTAATGGATTTCATTGTGGCACTTTTGCACACATACATCATTATACTTTGTTCTTATTCACCCTCCTTCATTAACTTCCCTCATTCTCTGTAAAATCGTACTACTTCTTTAATCCCTCGTACGAGTTTACCCTTCTGGTACATGTATTCCAATATTCTTTCATTTTTTTCTGCCTTTGCTTCTGATGTAAGATCTCTTCCTCCCTGTCATGGTCCCCTTTTTAATGTCATCACATACATTTAGATCTAGATTACACATACAAGAAAAAAAAAACATGCTATTTGTCTTTCTAAGTCTGGCTTATTACACTTAATATAATAAAAAACCAGTTACCCTCATTTTCCTGCAAATACTGTTATTTCATTTTTCCTTATCACTGAATAAAATTGCATTTTCTATGTGTAATACAATTTCTTTATCAGTTCATTTGTTCATAGACAGCTACCCTGGACAGCACTGGTTCTTTTTCTTTTTTTTGCTACTGTGAACAGTGCAACAATAAACATGGCTATACAAGTATCTTCTGTTATGTAGATCAGACTCCTAGTGTACACCCTGGAGGTGAGTCATATTCTACTTCTATTTTCACTTTTTGGAAGGGCAACCACGCTGATTTCATAGTGTGTGCACTGGTTACATTCCTGTCAGCAGTACATAATGGTTCCTCCCCCCCCCCACTCTCCCAAGCATTTTTTTGCCATTTATTTTCTTAATGACAGTCATTATGACTGCAATGAGATGGAATCTCAAAGAAGTTTTACTTTGTATTTCCCAGATAGATCAGAATGTTGAACTCTTTTGGGTAATATGTATTGTTTCTTTTGAGAACTCTCTGTCCAGCTCATTGGTTTGTTCATTGATTGGTATTTAATTTTTGAGGTTCTATATTGATTCTATGTATTAAATCCCCTGTCAAGTGTAGCGAAGATTTGTCTTCATTCTGTAGATTGTCTCTTTACCCTAACAATTGTTTCTCTTAATGTGCAGAAGACTTTTAGTTTTATGTAGTCTCTTTTGTTACCTCTTGGGATTATTTCCAGTGCCACCGAAATAAATCCAGAAAATCCTTGCTTACACCTCTGTCTTGAGTGCAGTCTTTTATCAGTACTCTGGAAGTTTTGGTTAAGTCTCTGACCCCCATGCACCATTGCTTGAAGAGGCTGTCTGATTCACAACTGTTGCAGTTGGCATGATTGCTGACAAATGACCATCAAATGGCTTAAGGGAACAGCGTTTATTCTCTCTTACGATTCCTGGTTACAGTTCTTAGCACAACTTGAGAGGAGAGCACACACCAACACCATCACCACATAACAGATGAGAGAGGGACAATCCTTACTTGCCAGACCAGCATGTCTGGCCAAGTATAGAGAAGGATGCCAACTTCCTCAACCAGCTCTCAGTATTTTATTCACCTGTTCAGGACCTAGTCCTACCCACCATGGATTGGGCCTTCCCCATCAGCTAGACCATCTCCTGCAGGTTTCCTCTGGGCTTAACTCAACCATTAATTCTCTACAAATGTGTCTGGAGCTTAAACCCTCAACTGTCAAGCTGACTGACAACAAGGTATATTTTTGAAACCGCTGTCAAAAATAAGATGGCCGTACCTATAAGGGTTTATTTCTGACTCTCCTTTTCTATACCACTGGCTCCCATGTCTGTTTTCATGCTAGTACCATGCTGGTTTTGTTAATTTGGCTCTACAGTATAATTTGAGATCAGGTATTGTGAGACTGCTCCCCTCATTTTCTGCTTAGGAAGGGTTTGCATACCTGGGATCTATTTGACTTTCATGCCAATTTCAGAATAGTGTTTCCTGATGCAACTGGAATTTTGATATTATCACACTGAATTTAGAGATCACATTTGGAAATACAACCATTTTCACAATACTGATTCTGCCGACCCCTGAGCATGACAGACATGTTCATGTCCTAGAATTCCTAATGTTTTTCTTCACTATCTTCCAATTCCTTGCTTAGGTAACTCCTAGATGCATTATTTGTCATGAAGTTACTATGAATGGTCATTTTTTATCTTATTACTTTTTCAGGAGGTTTGTTATTGGTAAATAAAATGATTTTTCAATGAAGATTTTGTATCCTATTACTTTGCTGAAAATGAGTACCATGTCTAAGAACTTGATGGTGGCACATTTATGATTCTCTATGTATACGATCATGCATCCTCAGAGAGGGATACTTTGATTTCTTTTCCTGTCTGCATTTCCTTTCCTCTCTCTTGGCTTACTGCTCTAGCTGAGACTTTTAGCTCTGTACAGACTCAAGACTGGTGAGAATAAGGTGTCTGGCCTCATTCCCAACCATAGAGGAAGTAGTTCCAGATTTTTCAATTTAATATATTGTTGTTTACTAGTTTGTTGTATATGGCATTTATTACATTCCATTATGTTCCTCATAGTCTTAGCTTCTTCAGTGAGTTTTGTCAGGAAGGGACGTTTAACTTTGTCGAAGGCCTTTTTTGTGTCTGTTAAGATGGTCATGTGATTCTGTTTCAAAGCCAGTTTCTATGCTGTACTACATTTGTCTTTCTGCACATGTTGAATCAACCTTGCATCTCTGTGATGAGGCGACTCAGACATGGGGTATATGACCTTAATGCATTCTTGAACATGCCTTGTAAAAATGGTATTCAGAGTTTTTATATCTATGGTAATTAGTGAAGCTGGTCTATAAATTTTGAATGCGTGTTACTATTCACTTTTAGAATCGGGTTAATGCTGGCTTCCTAGAATGAGTCTGATAGTAAGCCTTTTTGATTTAGTGATGGAAAGAGTATTAGGGGTAAATATTCCTTAAAGGCTTGTTAGAATTCAGCAGTGGATATGACCAGTCCTGAGATTTTCTTTGTGGGACAATTTTTATAATTGCTTCAATTCCATTGCTTATTATAAATACGCTTTTTAAATACCTTACTGATTTAATATTGGTACAATATCTGCATCTAGGAATTCATGCATCTCTTCTGCATTTTCCAGTTATTTTGAACACAAATTAGTTTTCAAAGTATTCCCTAATTACTGTCTGAATTTTATTTGGATCAGTTGTATTGTCCCCTTTCATTGCTAATTTTATTAATTTGGCCCTTCTTTCTTTCTTTCTTTTGGCTAGTTTGACTGGGTTTTGCCGATCTTATTTAAATTTTTAAAAACAGACGTTTTGTTTGATTAATTCTAAGTATTGTTCTTTTAGTCTTCATTTCATTAATTAGACCCTGACCTTTATTATTTCTTACCACCTGCTGATTTTGAATTTTACTTGTTTTTCTAAAACTTCAAATTGTATAATTAGGTTATTTATTTGAGGCTTCTTGTTTTTAAATGTAAGCATTCATAGTTATAATCTTTCATCTTAAAACTTCTTAGCAAAAAAAAAACTTCCTTAGCAGAATTCCAAAGGTTCTATTAAATTATATTTTCATTTTCAATTGATTCTAAGACTCTTACTTCTTTCTCTGATTTCTTTGATGATTCATTGGCCATTTAAGATTATACTGTTCAGGGACTTACCTAGGGCACGGGGTGAGGCCCGGCTGGACCGCGCGTGCGTCCCGACCCGCGGAGCGGGGTGGAGTGAAAAGGCCTCACCCCGCGCCCTAGGTAAGTCCCCGTTTGGGCCCCGCCCACCAGGACCCCAAGTCAGCCCACAGGGACCCGGCTCCGACTCCCACCATCCAGCCAGAGCCGCGCGGGGGCCGAGGGACGAGGAGGACCTCCCCCTGCGCCCGGGCCCCGTCCCAGCTGCCCTCGGGTTAAATAGCTCCACGCCGACGCGCCCATCGTCCCTTTTCACCCCACCCCGCTCCGCGGGTCGGGACGCGCACGCGAGATCCAGCCGGGCCTCACCCCGCGCCCTAGGTAAGTCCCCGTTCGGGCCCCGCCCACCAGGACCCCAGGCCAAATAATTCAGTTTAGTGAAATTGAGAGATCTTAAGAGTTAAAATGACAATGCCAAAGTCAAAATGCAAATCCATGAGAAGCAACACTCAAGTAAACAAATTTCCCACTGAAGAAATTAATCCTATAATGTTAGACTCCAACAAGAACAAACCCGCGGAAAAACGCCAAGAAAGCCTCACCCAGGATAAGGTCTTTCAAAATATGATCATTACCATGTTCAATACTATGAAAGAGGAAATCCAGGAGGAATTACATAATCGAATCAATCACTTTGAAGAGGAACACAACAGACATTTGGAGGAGTTGAGAAAAACAGTGCAAGAAACAAAAAGTGGCATAGAGCAGTTAAAACAAACTCAAGCAAAGTTTAAAACTGAGCTAAAAGACAAGTTATCTTCAACCCAGAACGCCACAGAGAGTCTTATCAACAGAACTAACGAAGCAGAAAACAGAATTTCAGACCTTGAAGATAAAGTGGGAGTACTAACCAGCTCAATGGAAGAGGTTGTTAAAGCCAAAAAGATACTTGAGAGAAATATCCAAGAGATATGGGACCCCCTGAAGAAGCCTAACATGCGTATTCATGGAATACTAGAGCAAGAATCTCAAAATACCACCCCTGAGGAAATTTTTCAAATGATCATCAAGGAAAAGTTTCCTCATCTAAAAAAAGAGAGGCCCATCCATATACAAGAGGCATTCCGCACCCCAAACAGATACGACCAAAATAGAAGCACGCCGCGGCAAATAATAGTTAAAACACTCCACATTCAAGATAAAGAACTGGTGCTGAGAGCTTCAAGGGAGAAAAAACAAGTCACTTTTAAAGGTAAACCTATTAAAATAACAAATGACTTCTCAGTCGAAACAGTAAAAGCAAGAAGAGCTTGGAGAGACATACTTCAATATTGAATGAGCAAAAATGTCAACCCAGGCTGATTTACCCTGCAAAACTATCCATCATGATGGAGGGAGAAAGAAAAATCTTCCAGCACAAAGACAAACCAGGCCTTCAAAAAATGCTAGAAATGATACTCAAGCGTGAAGAAAAAAACAGGCATATCCAGGAGAACAGAAGGCAAATATAACACCAATAAAAGCGAAGCAATATACTTATAAAAGCTACTAAACATAATAAATGTCTGGAATTAATAGTTTCTCCATTATAACACTAAATGTTAATGGACTTAATTCACCGATCAAGAGACACAGATTACAAACTTGGATTAAAAATCACAATCCATCAATCTGCTGCCTGCAGGAAACCCATCTCACGACAAAAGATAGGCACACTCTAAAAATAAAAGGCTGGTCAACAATTCTACAAGCAAATGGAAGCAGAAAACAGGCAGGGGTAGCCATTATGATATCAGACAAAGTGGACTTCAAACCAAAGAAAATTATAAGAGACACGGATGGATACTACATTTTAGTCACAGGTACAATTCACCAGGAAGACTTCACAATACTGAACATATATGCACCCAATACGGGCCCCTCCACATTCATTAAGAAAACCCTACAGCGTCTAAAGCATGAAATCAACCCCCAAACGATAATTCTTGGGGACTTCAACACCGCCCTCTCAACATGGGATAGATCAACAGGTCAAAAGCTTAACAGAGACACTTTGGAACTTAATCAAACCCTGAAAGAAATGGACCTTACAGATCTCTATCGAACTTTTCACCCACGCACCAAAGAATACACATTTTTCTCAGAGGCACACGGAACTTTCTCCAAAATAGATCACATATTGGGCCACAAAATGAATCTACACATATACAAGAAAGTTGAAATTCTAACCTGTGCCCTATCAGACCACCACGGCCTAAAGCTGGACATCCACAACACATCAAACAAGAGAAAATACACTAACTCCTGGAAACTCAACACTATGATGCTGAATGAGAACTGGATTCAGGAAGAAATTAAAAAGGAAATTCAAGATTTCCTGAAAGTGAATGATAATGAAAATACAACTTACCAAAATCTCTGGGACACAATGAAAGCTGTTCTAAGAGGTAAGTTCATAGCTCTTAATGCCTACGTCAAAAAAATGGAAACATCAGAAATAAACAACTTAACAATGCAGCTTAAAGTTTTAGAGAAACTAGAGCAATCTGATCCCAAAAGCAGTAGAAGAGAGGAGATTAGCAAAATAAGGGGAGAAATATCTGAAATCGAGATAAAGAAAACGATAGAAAAAATCAACCAGTCAAAAAGCTGGTTCTTTGAAAAAATCAACAAGATTGATACACCCCTAGCTAAATTAACCAAAAGCAAGAGAGAGAAAACCCAAATTAACAAAATTAGAAATGAACATGGAGTTATCACGACTGATACCCAAGAAATCCAGAGAATTATAACATCATATTTCAAAAACGTATACTCTGTGAAGTTTGACAACACAAAAGAGATGGATGAATTTCTAAGTAAACACAACTTACCTAAATTGAATCAGGAAGTTGTGAATTATTTAAATAGTCCTATAACATATAAGGAAATTGAGGAAGTAATCTTGAATCTTCCCACCAAAAAATGTCCTGGACCAGATGGATTCAGCACAGAGTTCTACCAGTCTATCATTCATTTAAGGAGTTAATAACACCAATACTCCTTAAACTGTTCCATCAAATAGCAAAGGAAGGAACACTAACAAATTCCTTCTATGAAGCTAATATCGTTTTAATCCCAAAACCTAATAAAGATTCACTTAAAAAAGAAAACTATAGGCCGATCTCTCTGATGAACACAGACGCAAAGATTCTCAACAAAGTCTTAGCAAATGGGATTCAAAAACATATTAAAAAGATCATTCATGGGGACCAAGTAGGCTTCATCCCCGGCACACAAGGTTGGTTCAACATACGCAAATCAATAAATGTAATTCATCATGTAAACCAGTCCAAAGTCCAAGACCACATGATACTCTCGATAGGTGCAGAAAAAGCTTTTGACAAGATCCAACAGCCTTTTATGATCAAAACGCTAGAGACAGTGGGAATGGAAGGAACCTTAATCAATATAATAAAAGCTATATACAACAAGCCCACAGCAAGGATTATGCTCAGTGGGGAACAATTGGAATCATTCCCACTTCGATCAGGAACTAGACAAGGCTGTCCACTCTCACCACTTCTATTCAATATTGTACTTGAAGTCTTAGCTGAAGCCATAAGACAAGAAAGGGACATAAGAGGGATTCAAATCGGCAAGGAAGAAGTCAAGCTATCCCTATTTGCAGATGACATGATCTTATACCTGGGGGATCCCAAAAACTCCACCAGGAAGCTCCTGGAACTAATTGAGAAGTTCAACAGGGTGGCAGGATACAAAATAAATGTGCAAAAATCAGAGGCCTTCCTATATGCCCAGAATGAAAGAAGTGAAAAAGCCTGAGAGAAACAATACCATTTACTATAGCCCCTAAAAAAATGAAATACCTTGGTATAAACCTAACTAAGGAGGTAAAAGACTTTTACAATGAAAACTTTAAAACCTTAAAGAAAGAAATAGCAGAAGACACCAGAAGGTGGAAAGACCTCCCATGTTCCTGGATTGGCAGAATCAACATCGTAAAAATGACCATCCTACCAAAGGCAGTATACAAATTCAATGCTATACCAATTAAAATCCCAAAGCAATTCTTCAAAGAAGTTGACCACACAATCTGAAAATTCATATAGAGGCACAAAAGACCCAGGATAGCAAAGACAATCCTGAATAACAAAAACACAGTTGGAGGTATTACCATACCAAACCTAAGTCTATACTACAAATCCATAGTTATAAAGACAGCCTGGTACTGGCTCCAAAATAGACACAGAGATCAATGGATAAGGATTGAAGACCCAGATATAAGCCCACAAAGTTACAGCCATTTGGTCTTTGACAAAGGGGCCCAAAGAATCCAATGGAAAAAGAACAGCATCTTCAACAAATGGTGCTGGCAAAACTGGATCTCCACATGCAGAAGATTAAAGCTGGACCCGTACTTGTCACCATGTACAAGACTTAATTCCAAATGGATCAAGGACCTTGATATCCGGCCAGAGACTATAAAAACCATAGTTGAAAGGATAGGGAACTCCCTCGAGCTGATTGGGCTAGGCCAACACTTCCTAAACAGACATCCAATGGCACAGTCACTGCTACCAACTCTCAACAGTTGGGATCTTGTGAAATTAAAGAGCTTCTGTTCAGATAAAGAGATTATAACACGAGCTCAAAGGCAACCCACAGAATGGGAGAAAATCTTCACTAACCACACATCTGATAGAACTCTGCTGTCCAGAGTGCACAAAGAACTTAGAAAACTAAACACCAAGGAAACCAATGGCCCAATTAAAAAATGGGCCCTGGATCTTAAAAGAAACTTTACCAGGGATGAAATTAAAATGTCTAACAAATATCTGAAAAAATGCTCCACTTCCTTCGCCATCAGGGAAATGCAAATCAAAACTTCCCTGAGATATCATCTCACCCTGGTCAGGATGGCAAAAATCCACAATACAAACAACAACAAATGTTGGAGAGGATGTGGAGAGAGGGGAACTCTCCTACATTGCTGGTGGGAATGCAGGCTCATACAGCCACTCTGGCGAGCTGTCTGGAGATTCTTAAAGAAATTAAAGATTGAAATGCCATATGACCCCGCGATTCCACTTTTGGGAATATCCCCCCATACAGCAGAGGTTCACCTCGATAGCAGAAGCACGACTATGTTCATAGCAGCACTGTTTACAATAGCAAAGTCATGGAATCAACCCAAAAGTCCAACAGCTGACGAGTGGATAAGGAAACCGTGGTACATCTATACAATGGAGTACTACTCAGCCATCAAAAATGATGAGTTACTGGAATTTGCCGGGAAATGGATGTCATTAGAAACAATTATATTAAGCGAAGTATCCCAGACCCAGAAAATTAAGCGCCGTATGTACTCCCTAATAGGTGGCTCCTAGTGCCAAACCCACCCAGGCAACCTAGAGACAGTAATTCCAAGGATTATGAACAGGAGGGATGGGGTAGGAGGGCCACACCAGAAACAAGGAGAGAAGGGACCATGTTACAGCAGGGAAAATAGGCCTCCACCAAGGACCCAAATAAGTAATGAGACATCTGATTAAGTTCACAGACTTTTGTTCCTGATCATTTACCACTGAGGGGGTGTGATCTCACCAGAAGAGGAGGGCATATAGTCTGGCAGATAAAAAGTAACCATTTTGCAAATGGGTGATAGACCCCTCCCTTAGTATGGTTTCCCACTTTTATTACATCTACCTTTGAATGTGCTTTTATCACAAGACTCTAACAGCTTTTTGTCTCTGGCCAGGGGGTAACATACAATGCCCACCAGGATGGAGTGAAGGGCATTGCAGGAACAGCAAAACTGCAAAAGAAAATCAACAAACCACAATCCAGAACCTCAGAGACTCTATATCAACCACCTAGAACTAGGCCAGCTTAATCTCTCCCCATCTTGAAGCTCAGGGAAATTTGCGGAAGAGGGGGCGGTAAGAGTGTAAGAGCAAAAGGATGGGAGGAACAATGATATATAAGATACTCTATACTAGTTAGGGCTGAAGCAATCATAATTGGACTTTGCATGCCCTGCGCATTGTCCAACACACTGTTGACCTCACAAAGTCTAGCATCTGCTAAAGGCACCAAGAGCCTTGGAGGTAAAGGATTGGCAGCCACAGCAGTGTTCCTATACCTAAGGGGAACACGGAAAAGGGTTCAGGGAAAGGCCACTGGGTCCTTGTATGTCATCGGAGAGGAGGACCCAGAGGAAAATCAGACATGCACAAGAAAGGACTCTCTGGGAATTGGGGCGGGAGGCACTGGGGAATGGGGAGGGAGAGGGGTGGGGAGGGGGAGCCGGGGGTATGGGGGGAGGAGGAGGAAGGGAGGGAACTGATGTACCTAATAAGTTTGTATGAGCTGAAAAAAAATAAATTAAAAAAAAGATTATACTGTTCAGATTCTAAGTATTAATGTGATTTCTATAGTTTATCTTATGTTGATTTCTCCTTTTCCTCCAGAATGATCTTATGAGATAAGAGATATAAACAATACCTTTTTTCACATTTTAAACACTAGCCTTGTAGCCTATAATATGGTGAATATTAGAGAAGGACCCATGAGCTGCTATGAACAACATATATTCCATTTGTGTTGAGTGAAACATTCTGTATGGATGATCTGTTCATTTGATGTTCATTTGATCTGTGGTGTAGTTTAACTCTGAATTTTCTTTGTTGATGTTAGTTTGAATGACTATAGAAAAACAAGAATGGGGTTACCAAAGTTGCCCATTAATATTGTATTAGTACCTTTCAGATCTTTTAAATTCATCTGTGTTTTATGAAATTAAGAGCCCCAAAATTCAGCAGATAAATATTTACAACTATAGTATCTTATAAATAGCTTGTTGTCTAATATATAGTGCCATGCTTTATCTGTTCTTAAGAATTTTGGTTCAAAGACTGCTTCATAATATACTAAATGGTGATGTATGCTTTTGGCTTCTATTTTCTTGACAAATGAACTTCCGTTTATTTTTCACTGTCAGTCTGTAGGTGTCTTTGCCAGAGAAGGATATTTTTTGGAGACAGTGGGTTCTAATTTGTAAATCTAGTTGGAAATTCTATCTCTCTTTTTTGTGAGTTGAGCCATTAAAGCGTGAGGTTATTATTGAGAGAAATTTTATCCATTCTTTTTCAAGTTGGTTAGATTATTGTGTGTTCTTTAATTTTCCTGACAATAGTATGGGTTTGCTGGTTTATTGTTTTGGAAATGGATTTCTTCTTAGCTCTCTTTTGTTCAACTGTCCTCTCTTCAAATTTATTCTTTCTTGGCTGTCATGATTGAAACTGTCTCTATTTTTTGTGTATAGAAGTCCTTTAAGTATCATCTGCAGTGCTGAGTTGGAGGTCATGAGCTGGATTAGTTTGTGCTTAGCTTGAAATGTCCTTATATTTCCACCAGTTTTAAAAGACAGCTTGGCTGGATATATAAATCTTTGTTGATAGCTATTTGGTTTCAGGGATTGATATATGTATATATATATATATATATTTCTATATATCATTGATATCTATATCTATCTATCATCTATCTATCTATAATCATGTGTTCTTGGCTTTTAGGTTTGTCAATATATTCTAATGTGTTTGTTTTTGTAGATAAGTTATCATATTTCCCTTATGACTTTTAATATTTTGTTCACTGTATTTTTGACATTTGAGTATATTATATCATAGAGAAGTAATTTTCTGGTCATGTCTTGTCATGGTTCTAAATGTCTGTTGTGACTGGATGTCCACTTCTTTCTCTAGATTTGGGAGATTTTCTGCTATAATTTTATTGAATAAATTCTTTATATTCTTTGTATGTTGAGTGTTTACCTCAACCCCTTCTTACATCCCATTGATTCTTAAGTTTGTTATCTTGATTGTACCCCCAGAGTTCTTGTATACTAATGTAATATTCATTTATTATTATGTCTGTATTGCAGTTAGCTTGCATGGTTGCTGATAAATGACCATCAAATGGCTTAAGGGAACAAGGGATTTATTTTCTTACTAATACTCTGTTTATAGTCTGTCTAGCTTGACGGGAGAGCTCACACCAATACAGGGCAGAAGGACCTGGCCACACCATCTCTACATAATGGCTGAGAGAGGGGCGATCCTTACTTGCCAGGCCAGCATGTCAGGCCAAGTATACACAAGGATGTCAACTTCCTCAATAAGCTCTCAGTATTTTATTCACCTATTCAGGACCCAGTCCCACCCACCATGGGGTAGGTCTGCCCCATCAACTAGACAATCTCCTTCAGGTTTGCTCTGGGCTTAACTCAACTACTAATTCTCTAAATGTGCCCGGAGCTCAAACCCTCAACTGTCAAGTTGACACCTGTGCCAAACTATGACAGTCTGTTCCTTGTTGACATTTGACTGTAGTATTTCTTTGTCTTGCATCTTGTTTGGTCGACTTTACTAGTGATATTTTCTACTGAATGTTATTTTTTGTATGTGTGCATTAGGTTTAATTTTGTGTTATTAACTTCATTGATGTTTTTCTTTTTCAAAATTTGTATTTTTTTCAGACTCTTAATGTCCTTGCTCAATTTTTCATCCATGCTGTTGTCCTTTTCATCCATATTTCTGATTTTCTCATATATCTTGCTGATTTGCTCTTTTGCATCAGTGATTCTCTCTTCCAGATCTCGGATTAGATCCATTTATTTGTTGGTACCCTTTATGAAATCACTGACCATTTTTACTAGTAATCTTTTGAAATCTTAATTATACCTATTTCAGTATCTCTGCAGTCTGCTGTTGATGGGAGGAGTCACATCTTGTTTTTTCATATTGTAATCAGCACATCTGGTGGTTTGGATTTGTCTTCTGACCTGATTTGGGGATCTCTTTATTAAACAGTCTACACTGCGGGTCGAATCCTCAACATAACTCAGTAAGGAGAATATAAACCATTATAGCAAAACACAAGTGATACAAGGTATAGAAATGCCCTTGAAGTTGATTAGAGCCCACTAATGCTTCACTAATGGTCTCAAAGCAGAAAGTGGGAAAGCAATGCAGGATAATGCATTATGAAGTTATAGATGGTTTAGGATGAAGATTGTAAATATAAAATGGAAATGGAGATAGTATGTAGAAGGAGGCAGAGAAGGGAAATGTAAAAGGTGAGGCAAGGCTAAAAATATGAGAAGAAAAGGAAGCATAAGAGGTGAGATGAATGTTATAGAGGAGAGGAGAAATGAGAAAGAGGTATAAAAGAGAAAAAAGATAAGAGAAAAATTTTAAAAAGTCAAGAAATTCTTAATAAGGAAGCTTGAAAAGAAAAGCAAAAAGAAAAAAGAAGAAGATATATGTCACAGTTACTCTCTCTGATACTGTGAGACAATACTCAAGATTTATTTATTATGGTTCTAGAGGAGAGATATAGTTCATTATAGTGGAAAAGGCATGGCTGACTGACAGAAGCTGGAGGCGACTTAGGTCATGTCCGTCATGGAGACTGGTAGGGCAAGCTATAGACTGCTAGTGCAGACTACTAGTGGCTGCAGGACAGGACTAGCCAACTTCAAGACCTACCCCTATAGCTAGGCTCCACCTCCTAAAGTTGCCTTGACCTTCCCAAACATCAACACCAGCTAAGAATGTAAACACATGAGCCCAACATATTAGCAATGTTCTCTTGAGGAATAATACCAATAGATTGTCTATATTATAAAAGGAGCTGGGTATTCTAATAATGCCCATTGGCATGCTGGAGAGGCTGAGAACACTGTAGTTGCTTAGGATATGAAGCCAGATGCTTCTGAGGCACCTATCTAGCACTGAAAACCTGCAAAATGTCCTGGGGAGTTACTCTTCTTCAGTTCACATTGGAGGTCAGAAGAGCTAGAATTGGCTGTCCACAGGGGATGGCAACGGCAGCAGCAGAAGGGATGGTACGTTCTGCAAGGAAGGAGTGAGGCAGGCTGGCATCACAGGAAGGAGTGAGGCAGGCTGGCATCACAGGAAGGAGTGAAGGCAGGCTGGCATCACTGGCTTGTCCTGGATCTCCGTAGCTCAGAGCCCTTGGAAGGTGCATCCACACTTGCCCTCAATTAATCTTTCTGTCCGCCCTGACAACTTGCCTAGAGACCTTTCTCTCAGTTGACTACAGCTATCATCAAGATGAACCACAGCATAAGGGAACATTCAAAAAATTTTAAAGGTCTCTTTTTTTTTGTTTTGTCTTTTGAAACTCATGCTGTTGAAAGTTTAACAGGAAGGAAAGCCAGAGGAGCTAAAGAAGGCAAAACATGAGGGAAAAAAAAGAGAGAAGAAAAGAAAAAAACTTGTCCACAATGATTAAAATGTAAGAGAACTGGATGCATAAAGGGAAGTTAAAAATGGGAGCAGTGTGACGAAGAAGCGAGGACAACCCCGGATGGACCAAAGCTGCGTGCAGCTGCATTCCCACGTTCCTCGTTCACATTCCTGCACCGCTGCAGCCATGCTCAAAAGAAAGGCTGAAGGAGATGCTAAAAGAGATAAAGTCAAGGTAAAAGATGAGCCACAGAGAAGATCTGCAAGGTTGTCTGCTAAACCTGCTCTTCCAAAGCCAGAGCCCCACTCTAAAAAGGCCCCTGCAAAGGAGGAAGAGAAGTTACCCAGAGGGACAAAGGGAAAAGGTGATGCCGGCTAGGAAGGGAATAACCCTGTGGAAAATGGAGATGCCAAGTGAAGTGTGCACATTTTTGATAACTGTGTATTTCTGGTGACTGTACAATTTGACATACTATTTTTTTATTGTTTTATAAAAATGCCAAATTTTTGTTTAAAAAAGGAAGTAAAAAACGAAAAGGAGTATTTAAAATATGATGACTGAAAAATATTGCTCAAAAGTGTCATGAAATGAAACCTAGATAAGCACTAGGGACAAAGGCAACAGGTGAAGACTTGGAGCAGGATCCTTTTGGAGGCTGGTATGCGCATGGGCAGTGGAGGAGCTGGAGTTGTGGACTCTGGGCTTCTTATGGTTCCTGCTGGTCAATGTCTGCTAGAGAAGTCTTTACTGCTAGATAGCTTTCCTTCTCTTCATGCCAGAGGCTTCTAATGTCCACACAGCTTTGGATGTACTGTTTCATCCTCCCCAAATCCCCACCTAGGGTGGTTATTGGTCTAGCCGTGGGCTACCTCCTAACATGCTAAGATAATACAAAGCAAGCCCAGCACTGAATCTGTCCTCACGCCAGAGTGTCAGTCACCCTCCAGGCTGGACACAGACATGGGTGTTGAGTAGACCTTTGGAAATCCAGAGTTTTGGTGTTTTTTCAGATTGATTCAACCACTGTCCTCAGGCTTGGGAATGCCAAAATCCAGGGTTATTCTGGGCTGAGATCTGCTTTTGGTGAGCCACGGTGTGGATTGCTTTTCTTACGCACTTTACCGTTATGTCGTCTATGAAGAAAGTCAATTTAGAGTCTTAGAAACCTTCAGCAAATACGAGTCTCCTTGGTTTCATGAAGAGAGGGCTGGTCACATGGCAGACATCCATTAAATACTTACGAGGAAGGGAACTAGCACTTACTGCTGCCCTGGTGGACGGGCCAGATTGGAAATAGCAGCATCAGCGAAGTGCAGCAGTGCAGCGAAGGCCTGCAATCCTGGCCTTGTTAGGTTTTGGCCCTCCTGATATCTAAGCTGCCTGCTGGGGCTGTCTCTCTCACTAGAGCACATATTTTAGTTTTCGCATTCTGAAGTTGTTCTCATTCTTAGACCTCAGGATATCTCAGTTTCGAATGTTAGGCTCTCGCCAAAGATGGCGCCCAGACCCTACCCCTGAGTTGCACAGAGTGACAGAATGGGGTTCTTCTTCACTGCCAGAGGAGTCGCCATCTTCATCAAAACCAGCAACTGTCTTTAAGGATGGTGACACTGTGGGTTTGTCCTCAATCAGGACTCTTTGAGGTGTCTTCTTACCTACTTGGCTTACATTTGGAGGGATTTTTCTCCTAGTACCGCCAGGAGCTACACATCTGGAACTGTGTTTGGCTTGGTTTCTTTTTGTGCATCATAGCCTTTTCTTCTGCACATTTCAGGTGTTACAATGCTGCATTTGGGGATTTCTGGTGCTCTTCCTCTCCTTGGAATAGAGCATAATTCTTCTCGTTATTTTGCCTCGTCATTACTAGGATACATAGGCAGCTTTAATCTGCTGTCTTACTCCTGAATTGGTACATGTATTTTTAATGGATGTGTCTGTGCACGCACATGCGTGTGTCCATGTATATTGGTGTATGCATGTGTCCATGTTGTATGTGCACATGTATATGTTCATGTGTGTCAGTGTATGCATGCATGCGTGTGTGTGTGTGTGGGGGTGCGTGTAGACCAGAGGACAACTTTGATATTTTTTTCTCTGGTGCTGACCACCAGTTTTTCAAGATAGGTTCTTCTACTGTTCTGGGACTTTCCAAGTAGGCCAGCCTGATTGGTTAATGAATCACAGGAATCCAATTGTCTCTGCTTCCCCAGTGTTGGGATTACAAGTGTGTACCACCATACTTGGCATTATTATGTGGGTTCTGGGAATTGAACTCAGGTCTTCATGCAACCATCTTACCGACTAAGATATCTCCCTAGCCTCTGTACATGTGCTTTTTGTTTTACTCAAAGAGTTTTTATGTTTACAATTTGTATTGGATCTTGCAGTATTTGGTGATCCTTTTATTTAACAAACCAAAAGGGGCAGTTGTTGCATTGTTACTGATAAAGTTAGAGTAAAATACCTTAAGGGAACAAGGGATTATTTCTCTATGATAGACTGGCTATAGTTCCTTGTTCAGCTAGCAGAAGAGCTCACAGCAACACCAAGGGCCGAAGGAACTGGCCACAACATATCCACATAATGGCTGAGAGAGGGACAAGTCTTACTTGCCAGACCAGCGTGTCTGGTCAGGTGTACAGAAGGATGCCAACTTTGTCAACCCTTCCCTCCATTTTATTCACCTGCCTGGGGGCTAGTCCCACCCACCATGAGCTGGGCCTTCCCTGTCAACTAGACTATTCTTGCAGGTTCACTGTGGGCTGAACTATTAATTCTTCAGAAATGTTCCCAGAACCTGAATGCTCTACTGTTAAACTGACACCTGTATCTAACTATAACAGGCAGTCTCTAAATAAGAGACTAAGGGAAAAGCAGTTAACTAACTACATTGATGTCTCACTCCATAGCATACGCTTGACAGGTTAGTTTGAGTCCATTTATTATTATGTTGATGTGCTAATTCACTAACCTTCTGTGCTCCAAAATTCCTCTCCAGATTCCTTTAGTGTCTCTCAACTTTTAAGAACAAAGTAACTCTGGAGTTACTTTCTAAAGAAAAGGAGGGAAAGAGCCACTAACATCTTTTGAGACCGATAAAAGATGGAGGAAATTAAAGCTCAACCTGAACACAGGTCAGTCATTGGCTACTGCTTGAGAAAGAGCAAGAAGGGCATCGCAACACGGGAAAGGTAATTATGGTGGGGAAGGCGCCCGACGCTCAGTGTGACGAAACACTCCTCGTCGGGTTGTGTGCTGAAAGCGTTAAGGTAACTTACTTGTTTCAGAATTCTTAATGCAATGTTTCATGTACTAACCATCAAATTATATTAGCTGGGTAAACATTTAAATTATAGAGTGGAAATTGATGTGACATGGAAGAACTGAGAACTATTAAAAAAAACCTGCCACTTCTTTCCTATGTTTGTTTTAAACCCAAACCCATCAGTTGAGGAATTTTATTTTAGTACATTATTCCAAACCCCAAATGGGAAGCACAAGAAGTGGTTCCCAAGTTGTTCGGACACATTTTTTTTTTCTTCATTTGCAGCACCCACAGAAATGTACCATTATGTTGTCTAAGAAGAAAGTCAATTTAGAGTCTTAGAAACCTTCAGCAAATACGAGTCTCCTTAGTTTCATGAAGAGAGAGCTGGTCACATGGCAGACATCCATTAAATACTTACGAGGAAGGGAGCTAGCACTTCCTGCTGCCATGGTGGACGGGCCAGATTGGAAATAGCACCGGGGGTGGGGAATGTGGTGGGGGGAGGGTGGGGTGGGACAGCAGCATCGGGGAAGTGAGAAACTTCCTTTTCACAGACAAATCATTTCCTATTTCTTTCAGATAGTAGCTAGATAGTAGCTATAGCCTTACAGGATTGATTACTCTTTCCAAAGATTTTATTTTGGAAGAGGGACATATCACCTCATAAAGAGATTCAAAGGAAAGGAGGGTATAACAGACAAAAAGAAAAGTCCTTACCAAAGACATTCACATCCTACACATCCTAATGTGTGTGTAAGTTAGTGAAGATTATCTCTTATCTAGGAAAGAAAGGGCTTAAAGCCTCAGATATCCACATTCTAGTCAGTTAAACTTGGAACCTTCCATGGTGAGATCACTCTGGGATATCCAGGTGGGACCAATGTACTCAGAAGCATTCTTGAGACAGATGCAAAGGTTGTTATTAGTTAATGCAAGAAGCATTTGACCTTCCGTTCCTGCTTTGATGACAGAGAAAAGGGTCCAAGGCCAAGACATTTACAACATCTATGAAATGCAGAGGGTAAGACCGGGATCGTTTCTTAAAGTCTCTTGAATGCAAACTGATGACCTTGATTTTACCTCAGTGAGTAAAACTTCTGATCTCCAGAATATAAGTTAATGCATTTGTGTTGTTTTGACCTATGAAATTTTGGGTAATTTCTTCCTTGTTTCCTTCCTTCCTCCCTCCTCCCCCACCCTTCCCCACCCTCCCCCCACCCTCCTTCTCTCTTTTTCTCTTTCTCTATTTTTCTTCTTCTCTTTCTTTCTTTCTTTCTTTCTTTCTTTCTTTCTTTCTTTCTTTCTTTCTTTCTTTCTTTCTTTTCTTTTCTTTCCTCCCTCCCTCCTTCCTTCCCTCCCTCCCTTTCTTTCTTATTCTCCTCCCTCCCTCAGTACCTCCCTTCCTCCCTCTCTCCCTCCCTTCCTCCCTTTCTAATGCAATGTTTCATGTACTAACCATCTCCCTAGCCTCTGTACATGCACTTTTTGTTTTACTCAAAGAGTTTTTATGTTTACAATTTTTATTGGATCTTGCAGTATTTGGTTATCCTTTTATTTAACAAACTTTTCCTTCCTTCCTTCCTTCCTTCCTTCCTTCCTTCCTTCCTTCCTTCCTTCCTCCCTCCCTCCCTCCCTCCCTCCCTCCCTCCCTCCCTCCTTCCTTCCTTTCTTCCTTCCTTTCCTTCTTCCTTCCTCTTTCCCCAGGAGTTGAATGCAAACAAGCTCTTTACTAACTGAACCCAGACCTGGATCTCATGTTGCATTTGTGGGAAGCTAAAGTTACTTGACCATGAGGGACTGTAGTGGAACTAAGCATGGGAATTTAAGGAAGTTATTTTTTATTTCCTTACTTTTTGTTCTCTTATCACTATCATGAGTTAAAACTGGTGAATTCAAGATATTTTAAAATGGTGTGCCTAAATAGTTTACTTGTGGTTCACAAACAGATATTCTAAAAGTGAAATTAGAGTCTTAGAAGCCTTTAGCAAATAGGAGTCTGATTTCATTATTTTTTTATAATGAATTCTTAGGTAAGTGCTATGCTGTGTACACATCTTGTGTATTACCTGAAGTTTTCTTTGCTGGGAGCTTGGGTCCCAGTACAGTGGTGGAGGAGTTTCCAAGAGACAAACTTGGTGGGAGATGACTGAATTGTTGGGGGGACTGCTCTTGGAGGGGATTCAGGTCATCATCATCAACTTCTGAGCTACTTCATGCAACATGGAATTGTTGCAGAAGTCTCCTGACTCTGATGTGGTGTTTCATCATGTATCTTCTCACACATGCTCTGGCCACTGTATAAGGGGACTTTGCTAGTGGGGTCTTTGCTGGTGCCAGAACCAGGTCTTTTGGACTGCTAGCTTTCAAAACTGTGAGTTAGTAACGTCTTCTCTTTACAAGCTATTTAATGAAAAGTATATCATCATAATAGAGAAATGTGGACTAATAGAAATAGTTTTAATGGAGTGGTATATTTGTTAAAAATGGTGAGTCTAAGGTAGACACATCAAATCACCTCGTCAATCTTCATGGTCAACTTCAATGGATTTATTTTTTTATTTTTTATTTTTTTTTTATTAAAAATTTAATTATACATTTTAAAATTTTTTACCAGTTCCCTCCCTCCCCCCTCCCCTTCCCCCAGTGTCTCCCCCCCAATTCCCAGAGAGTCCTTTATTGTGTGCGCCTAACTCTCCACTGGGTCCTCCTCTCCGATGACATATAAGGACCCAGTGGCATTTCCATAAGCCCTTTCTCTTGTTCCCCTTAAGCATAAGATCACTACTATGGCTGTCAATCCCTTGCCTCCAGGGGTCTCGGTGCCCTTAACAGATGCTAGACTTTCTGAGGGCAACAGTGCGCTGGACATTGCGCAGGGCATGCAAAGTCCCATTATGATTGCTTTGGCCCCAACTATTGTTGAGAATCTTGCAAATCGTTGCTCCTCCCATCCTTTTGCTCTTACAATCTTACCGCCCCCTCTTCCGCAAATGTCCCTGAGCTCCAAGATGGGGAGAGATTAGGCTGTCCTAGTTCTATGTGATTGATATAGAGTCTCTGAAGTTCTGGATTGTGTTTTGTTGATTTTCTTTTGCAGTTTTGCTGCTCCTGCAATTCCCTTCACTCCATTCTGCTGGGCACTGTATGTCACCCCCTGGCCAGAGACAAAAAGCTGTTAAACTGGAGTCTTGTTGTAATAGCACATTCAAGGGTAGATGTAATAAGAGTAGGAAACCTCACTGAGGGAGGGGTCCATCACCCATTTGCAAAATGATTACTTTTTATCTGCTAGACTATATGCCCTCCCCTTCTGGTGAGATCAGGAAAGAACGTCTGTGAACTTAACCAGGTTTCTCATTACTTACTTGCAGACCTTCATGGAGGCCTATTTTCTCTGCTGTAACATGGTCTCCTCTCTCCTTGTTTCTGGTGTGGCCCTCCTAACCCATCTCTCTTGTTCATAATCCTTGCAATTACTGTGTTACATAGGTTTACTTTTGAGTGTCCCAATGTGGGCTGGGTGAGTTTGGTACTAGGAGCCACCTATTAGGGAGTACATACGGCGCTTAATTTTCTGGGTTTGGGATACTTCACTTAATATAATTCTTTCTAATGACATCCATTTCCCAGCAAATTCCAGTAATTCATCATTTTTGATGGCTGAGTAGTACTCCATTGTATAGATGTACCACAGTTTCCTTATCCACTCGTCAACTGTTGGACATTTAGGTTGATTCCATGACTTTGCTATTGTAAACAGTGCTGCTATGAACATGGTCGAGCTTGTGCTATCTAGGCGAACCTCTGCTGCTTGGGGGGTTATTCCCAAAAGTGGGATAGCAGGGTCATATGGCATTTCAATCTTTAATTTCTTTAAGAATCTCCAGACGGCTCGCCAGAGTGGCTGTATGAGCCTGCATTCCCACCAACAATGTAGGAGAGTTCCCCTCTCTCCACATCCTCTCCAGCATTTGTCGTTGTTTGTACTGTGGATTTTTGCCATCCTGACCGGGGTGAGATGATATCTCAAGGAAGTTTTGATTTGCATTTCCCTGATGGCGAAGGAAGTGGAGCATTTTTTAAGATAATTGTTAGACATTTTAATTTCATCCCTGGTAAAGTTTCTTTGAAGTTCCAGGGCCCATTTTTTAATTGGGCCAGTGTTTTCCTTGGAGTTCTTTGTGCACTCTGGACAGTAGAGCTCTGTCAGATATGTGGTTAGTGAAGATTTTCTCCCATTCTGTGGGTTGCCTTTGAGCTCGTGTGACAATCTCTTTATCTGAACAGAAGCTCTTTAATTTCACAAGATCCCAACTGTTGAGAGTTGGTAGCAGTGACTGTGCCATTGGATGTCTGTTTAGGAAGTGTTGGCCTAGCCCAATCAGCTCGAGGGAGTTCCCTATCCTTTCAACTATGGTTTTTAAAGTCTCTGGCCTGATATCAAGGTCCTTGATCCATTTGGAATTAAGTCTTGTACATGGTGACAAGTACGGGTCCAGCTTTAATCTTCTGCATGTGGAGATCCAGTTTTGCCAGCACCATTTGTTGAAGATGCTGTTCTTTTTCCATTGGATTCTTTGGGCCCCTTTGTCAAAGACCAAATGACTGTAACTTTGTGGGCTTATATCTGGGTCTTCAATCCTTATCCATTGATCTGTGTGTCTATTTTGGAGCCAGTACCAGGCTGTCTTTATAACTATGGATTTGTAGTATAGACTTAGGTTTGGTATGGTAATACCTCCAGCTGTGTTTTTGTTACTCAGGATTGTTTTTGCTATCCTGGGTCTTTTGTGCCTCCATATGAACTTTGAGATTGTTTGGTCAACTTCTTTGAAGAATTGCTTTGGGATTTTGATTGGTATAGCATTGAATCTGTATATTGCCTTTGGTAGGATGGTCATTTTTACAATGTTGATTCTGCCAATCCAGGAACAAGGGAGGTCTTTCCACCTTCTGGTGTCTTCTGCGATTTCTTTCTTTAGGGTTTTAAAGTTTTCATTGTAAAGGTCTTTTACCTCCTTAGTTAGGTTTATACCAAGGTATTTCATTTTTTTAGGGGTTATAGTAAATGGCATGGTTTCTCTCAAGGCTTTTTCACTTCTTTCATTCTGGGCATATAGGAAGGCCTCTGATTTTTGCACATTTATTTTGTATCCTGCCACCCTGCTGAACTTCTCAATTAGTTCCAGGAGCTTCCTGGTGGAGTTTTTTGGATCACTCAGGTATAAGATCATGTCATCTGCAAGTAGAGATAGCTTGACTTCTTCCTTGCCAATTTGAATCCCTCTTATGTCCCTTTCTTGTCTTATGGCTTCGGCTAAGACTTCAAGTACAATATTGAATAGAAGTGGTGAGAGTGGACAGCCTTGTCTTGTTCCTGATCGAAGTGGGAATGCTTCCAATTGTTCCCCATTGAGCATAATCCTTGCTGTGGGCTTGTTGTATATAGCTTTTATTATATTGATAAAGGTTCCTTCCATTCCTACTGTCTCTAGCGTTTTGATCATAAAAGGCTGTTGGATCTTGTCAAAAGCTTTTTCTGCATCTATCGAGAGTATCATGTGGTCTTGGACTTTGGACTGGTTTACATGATGAATTACATTTATTGATTTGTGTATGTTGAACCAACCTTGTGTGCCGGGGATGAAGCCTACTTGGTCCCCATGAATGATCTTTTTAATATGTTTTTGAATCCGATTTGCTAAGACTTTGTTGAGAATCTTTGCGTCTGTGTTCATCAGAGAGATCGGCTATAGTTTTCTTTTTTAAGTGAATCTTTATTAGGTTTTGGGATTAAAACGATATTAGCTTCATAGAAGGAATTTGGCAGTGTTCCTTCTTTTGCTATTTGATGGAACAGTTTAAGGAGTATTGGTGTTATTAACTCCTTAAATGTCTTGTAGAACTCTGTGCTGAATCCATCTGGTCCAGGACATTTTTTGGTGGGAAGATTCGAGATTACTTCCTCAATTTCCTTATATGTTATAGGACTATTTAAATAATTCACAACTTTCTGATTCAATTTAGGTAAGTTGTGTTTACTTAGAAATTCATCCATCTCTTTTGTGTTGTCAAACTTCACAGAGTATAAGTTTTTGAAATATGATGTTATAATTCTCTGGATTTCTTGGGTATCCGTAGTGATAACTCCATGTTCATTTCTAATTTTGTTAATTTGGGTTTTCTCTCTCTTGCTTTTGGTTAGTTTAGCTAGGGGTGTATCAATCTTGTTGATTTTTTCAAAGAACCTGCTTTTTGATTGGTTGATTTTTTCTATCGTTTTCTTAGTCTCAATTTCAGATATTTCTCCCCTTATTTTGCTAATCTCTTCTCTTCTACTGCTTTTGGGATCAGATTGCTCTAGTTTCTCTAAAGCTTTAAGCTGCATTGTTAAGTTGTTTATTTCTGATGTTTCCATTTTTTTGACGTGGGCATTAAGAGCTATGAACTTACCTCTTAGAACAGCTTTCATTGTGTCCCAGAGATTTTGGTAAGTTGTATTTTCGTTATCATTCACTTTCAGGAAATCTTGAATTTCCTTTTTAATTTCTTCCTGAATCCAGTTCTCATTCAGCATCATAGTGTTAAGTTTCCAGGAGTTAGTGTATTTTCTCTTGTTTGATGTGTTGTGGATGTCCAGCTTTAGGCCGTGGTGGTCTGATAGGGCACAGGTTAGAATTTCAACTTTCTTGTATATGTGTAGATTCATTTTGTGGCCCAATATGTGATCTATTTTGGAGAAAGTTCCGTGTGCTGCTGAGAAAAATGTGTATTCTTTGGTGTGTGGGTGAAAAGTTCGATAGAGATCTGTGAGGTCCATTTCTTTCAGGGTTTGATTAAGTTCCAAAGTGTCTCTGTTAAGCTTTTGACCTGTTGATCTATCCCATGTAGAGAGGGCGGTGTTGAAGTCCCCAAGAATTATCGTTTGGGGGTTGATTTCTTGCTTTAGACGCTGTAGGGTTTTCTTAATGAATGTGGAGGGGCCCGTATTGGGTGCATATATGTTCAGTATTGTGAAATCTTCCTGGTGAATTGTACCTCTGACTAAAATGTAGTATCCATCCGTGTCTCTTATAATTTTTTTTGGTTTGAAATCCACTTTGTCTGATAGCATAATGGCTACCCCTGCCTGTTTTCTGCTTCCATTTGCTTGTAGAATTGTTGACCAGCCTTTTATTTTTAGAGCGTGCCTATCTTTTGTGGTGAGATGGGTTTCCTGCAGGCAACAGATTGATGGATTGTGATTTTTAATCCAAGTTTGTAATCTGTGTCTCTTGATCGGTGAATTAAGTCCATTAACATTTAGTGTTATAATGGAGAAACTATTGTTAATTCCAGACATTTATTATGTTTAGTAGCTTTTATAAGTATATTGCTTCGCTTTTAATGGTGTTATATTTGCCTTCTGTTCTCCTGGATATGCCTGTTGTTTTCTTCACGCTTGAGTATCATTTCTAGCAGTTTTTGAAGGCCTGGTTTGGTGGCCATGTATCCCTTAAAGTTGTCTTTGTGCTGGAAAATTTTTCTTTCTCCCTCGATCATGACTGATAGTTTTGCAGGGTAAATCAGCCTGGGTTGACATTTTTGCTCATTCAATACTTGAAGTATGTCTCTCCAAGCTCTTCTTGCTTTTACTGTTTCGAGTGAGAAGTCATTTGTTATTTTAATAGGTTTGCCTTTAAAAGTGACTTATTTTTTCTCCCTTGAAGCTCTCAGCACCAGTTCTTTATCTTGAATGTGGAGTGTTTTAACTATTATTTGCCGTGGTGTGCTTCTAGTTTGGTCATATCTGTTTGGGGTGTGGAATGCCTCTTGTATATGAATGGGCCTCTCTTTTTTTAGATGAGGAAAGTTTTCCTTGATGATCGTTTGAAAAATTTCCTCAGGGGTGGTATTTTGAGATTCTTGCTCCGGTATTCCATGAATACGCATGTTAGGCTTCTTCAGGGTGTCCCATATCTCTTGGATATTTCTCTCAAGTATCTTTTTGGCTTTAACAACCTCTTCCATTGAGCTGGTTAGTACTCCCACTTTATCTTCAAGGTCTGAAATTCTGTTTTCTGCTTCATTAGTTCTGTTGATAAGACTCTCTGTGGCGTTCTGGGTTGAAGATAACTTGTCTTTTAGCTCAGTTTTAAACTCTGCTTGAGTTTGTTTTAACTGCTCTATGCCACTTTTTGTTTCTTGCACTGTTTTTCTCAACTCCTCCAGATGTCTGTTGTGTTCCTCTTCAAAGCGATTGATTCTATTATGTAATTCCTCCCGGATTTCCTCTTTCATAGTATTGAACATGGTAATGATCATATTTTGAAAGTCGTTATTCTGGGTCAGGCTTTCTTGGCCTTTTTCCGAGGGTTTGTTCTTGTTGGAGTCTAACATTATGGGATTAATTTCTTCAGTGGGAAATTTGTTTACTTGAGTGTTGCTTCTCATGGATTTGCACTTTGACTTTGGCATTGTCATTTTAACTCTTAAGATCTCTCAATTTCACTAAACTGAAGTATTTGGCCTGGGGTACTGGTGGGCGGGGCCCGAACGGGGACTTACCTAGGGCGCGGGGTGAGGCCCGGGTGGACCGCGTGCGTGTCCCGACCGGAGGAGCGGGGTGGGGCGAAAAGGGAGGATGGGCGCGTCGGCGTGGAGCTATTTAACCCGAGGGCAGCTGGGGCGGGGCCCGGGCGCAGGGGGAGGTCCTCCTCGTCCCTTGGCCCCCGCGCGGCTCCGGCTGGATGGCGGGAGTCGGAGCCGGGTCCCTGTGGGCTGACCTGGGGTCCTAGAGCGCGCGTTGAGGCCCGGCTGGATTCTCGCCTGGGGTCCTAGAGCGCGCGTTGAGGCCCGGCTGGATTCTCGCCTACGCGTCCCGACCGGCGGAGCGGGGGTGGGGCGAAAAAGGAACTTCAATGGATTTAGATTCACCTAAAAGATCCACCTCTGAATGTGTTTGTAAGGGTGTAGTAGAAAGGTTTAACTAAGGAGTGAAATTTCACCCTGAGTGTTAGTGGCACCTTGTCACAGACTGAGGTTATACAGAACAAAAGAGAAAAAAGGAGAAAGTGAGCTGAGAACCAGCATTCCTATCTCTCACTCTTTGTTTGTCTCTTTCTGATTACTGATTGTAGATACAATTCGATCAGTCAGACATAATTTGATCAGTGACCTCACACCCATATTGACATATTTTCTATGCCATGATGGAAAATAGCAACTCAAAACATGAGCCAACCCCCACCCCCTTTTCATTCCTTAATGAAGTATTTTGAAACAGCAAGGACAAAAGTAATGAAAAAAAGTCCTAAAGTCATAGTTTATATCAGGGTTCACCTTCGGTACTATATATTCTATAGGTAGGGACAGATGTACAATGACATTTATTTACCATTATGAAATTAGCCGTTCTTCCTCTTAATCCTTTCTGGTTGAAGAAAACTACTAAACTGCATTCTTTAGTCTGTAATGGCTTGTGTTCCTACCAGTAGGAGCGTGTTACTGGATTTTGGCCACTGTGGCTGTGTGATGTTGCCCCATTGTTGTTTATAAGTGTACTTTTGACAGAAATGAGATCACAGGTTGGACTTGCCCAGTTCTAGGCTTAGAACACTAGCTGCTTGTCATAGATATCTTCCTTCACCCCCCCACCCCCACCCCACTACTACAGCACTTGGTGCCACGATGCAGTCCAAGGGTCATGGAAGAAGAGAATAAGAGAAAAAGTCGCAGACAGCATCGATCCTTCAGGGTCTATGACAGTGAATTCACACCACCTACCCCTATTTGAGCATAGAGATTCTATAGAGACTTTCGTAATGTGAAGGTGTGTAGGGCTTTGTCATTTGATTTTCTGAGAAAGAGAAGAGAAGAAATGAGACGGAGTGTGATAAAAAGGGAAAAGAGTAGACTAGAGAAGGAAGGAAAATGGTGTATTTTTCTCTTCCAAGGGCAACTGTACTTCTACTCAGAACAGAGGGAAACTTAGCAGGTAGCTCCCCTCTCCTCTTTGACTTGGTTCTATATCTCTCTTCCCATCAGTTTAAAACTATATTAGATCAAATTCTCATACAGACATACATGGATCAATTGAAACTAGATCACATATAGGGTGATGGTGAGGTCTAGGGCATAGTCGCTCCAGTCAAATCCCAAAAGTTAATAAGGGCCTTTGAAAAACACTGAAGAAATGTCTAGGTCTAGGATTAATAGAAGATATTAAATCTCTTGACTGTCCATTATCATTCTTTGTTCTTAGGTGTAATCACACACACACACACACACACACACACACACACATACACACACACACACACATACACGCACGTGCACTCCTACATATATTCACACACACAAATACACACAGAGATAGATGGTAGCACAGATATGTTGTATACCACAAATGGTAATGTTATGTTTTACAGAATGATATTTAAGAGGCTAGAGAAGTATATGAAGAAGGGAAAATTCAAACTGTTAAATCTAAGTAATAATTTACTTATTCATTTCCAGACTTTGCAGTCAGTGTAGATTTCACATCAATAGACTTGTAATGTAGTGGAATAATTTCAACATCCAAATTGTAATAAAAATCATTGTTAGGTTTTGGATGTACATTGTGTTCAAAGTATTGTTTTTATTAAATTTTTGATATTGCACAACTTTGAATAGGTCATTTTATGGTTAGGACAAGTCTATTTTTATAAAACATCAAATTTTAAGAAGCAATTTGAAAACTATTTTCTAAGTTTATTGATAAATTATTCATTAGCAAGGCAAATTATTGTTCTTTTAAATGGTCAAGTGACTTAAGATGCAACACAACCAGTTTCAAGTTATAACATGATTATTTCCTTGGCTGCTTTTTTCAAGGAAGACTAAAATGAGTTAAATATCATTAAATGGCAATAGCTATTGAGATTTTTCAATGCTTTCAAAAGCAAAAAGCAAAGTCTTCTAAAGTGACTATGACATGTTTAAGTAAATATTTTCCCCAAAGGTTCACTGTATAATTTAACTTGAGAAGATGAGTAAACACAGACCTGCTGCAATATTTTAGGAAGTAATTTACTATTTCCTCTGACTTGGAAAGCCCTTTAAAATACACAAAATCTGCTGCAATTTCCCACAATACCACTTTTTCTAAAGACTTTACAGCTTGGATAACAAGTACTGCTCATAAATCTGTGCATCAATGGGCTCAGAAATCTTTGGGGGGAAAATGACAAGTCTCTGCGTCTTTTCTACATCTGACCTTTGCTTCATTGACCCCCAAATGACTTCGCAACTGAGTTTACAGATCAAAAGATCTTTTCCATGAACACTATTCCAACTTTAGTCAGAGATTTTTTTTTAAAGTCAACATTTACTTAGCATGAAGAGCTTTTTAGGCTTGGCCTAGCAGAGCAATCAGTAGGCTTATGTACCTGGAGAGCAGCTTGTGGGCTGTTTATGCAAGGTGGCCATCTTTTCCCCCAAGGAGCTCTGTGGGCGGCAATCAAAACTAAAGCAAGACCTTAATAAAAATGAAAACCGTGGTAGCAAAATACACTTAGGATGTTAATTTGACAGATTGCAAAAATTTGGGAGTTTATAGTGGTTACTATATAACCACAGTACTGAGGTAGAAAGTTCCAAGGGAAACAGCTGCATTTTGATATATTAACATGTCTTGCCTGCATAGGAAACCCCGGAATTTCAGGGCGTGTCTTCAAATGCTAGACATGACTGGCGAAAATTGCACAAATATCTCCTTGAGAAACAGCTGGACAACAAAATTACACATATGTAAACCTCTATATCCTTCTAAGATCCCAGCATTAGTTTCTTCTACTAGACAGTGACAGAGAATGAAAGGGTAAAGTCGGTTTTGTTGGCCCAATTAGGAAACCCACTCTGGTCACACCATTAGATTCCCTGATTACCTGTGAATATCTCCACTTCTGGCATTTAGTAGCAATGGGCTGAGGCAAGCCTGGTAGAAGGTTTCCTAGCTGCTGGAAGATCAATTCCTGCACATCCTCTTCGTTTTGCTCCAAGTGTGCAACTCCAAATGGGACAGTAGTGTGAACCACCAGGGAAGGCCCGGTTTCTGATGACTCTGGGTAAGAAGAATAGAAACAAGCACCTTAAAAGTGGGAAACCTGGAAGGAAAGCCCAGTTTTCAATCCACAATAGGAAACTGATTGCAATAATCAGGAAATAAATGGAGTGAAAACAGATTCTTTTCTTTGTGGTATAGATTGAGCTATTTCTGACATTTAAAACCAGCTTCAATTTTCTGGAAGAGAAAGATAGATTCAAGATGTGTTCTAGAGAACAAGCTCGAAGGTCTTGCTAAAGAAGTGAAAAGAAGGTAAAGAGAACTCCTAAATGTGTATTTCCTTTAATGCAGTTAAATTTATTGGTATTTTCATATTTTCTCATTATTGAATTGCAACTTCCCACTAAATTTGTCATGTTCATTTTTCATAGTTTCATATCATGAGTGTATGCTTATTATTTTTACTGTTTAGAAGAATAAAGGGCAACAAACAATGACAGGGACAATTTAAGGCAACTAAGTCATTAGAAAACACAATCTTGAAAAAAATGTTAATGGGAGTATATTATTTGTTTAAATCACATTGAAGAGAGAATTAGGGGAACGCAGTAAGATTTTAAAGTGCATGGAATATAGTATTAAAACTGGAACTCTTCCCTATTATCAAAAGACAATATGTAATATGTTATATAATAAGGCACTGATGGTTCAGGAAGTTTTTAAAAATTCTCTGATTTGACGCTGTACTATTTGAGCTATGCTAGTACAAGTCTACACATAAAAAGGATTGAATGGAATAAGACAAATACTTGCTATCTTCCCACTTAACCTCATTACATTTCAATGATTTTTAAATTGGTTATAAATCAGAATAAGTTTGTATCTACCACATAGGTCTAAAATGCAGATGAATAACATACTGCACATGAAATATTCAGTGCAGTTTCACATACACAATAGGTGCTTATTAAATTAAGATGTGAACATTGAATCAATAAACTAGCTACAAGGACCTCGTTCCTGAGATGTTGCCCAAATTGTAGCCATGAGCTTATTTTTTTTAATAAAAGTACTTCATGTCTCTATTAAATTCAGTTCAAGGAATTCCAGGTTATGAATTTAGCAGCTAAATGCAAGGAGAGAGATTCTCAGGTCAGAGGCTAACCACTGAAAAGACTCAACCTTCATGTCATCTAACACCATACACTACCCTGGCCAAGCTGGATCACCCTAGTTTCACCAAAATTGAACATGGCTGAACTTCAAGCAGCACCTCACTGAGCAAAGGTCAGCTACACTGGGAACCACAGCATCCATCCAAATGCCCAGTCCACTCAGGTTTGCCAGAAGGACTCGACCAATTAACTAAATTGAGATATGGAAATTCCAGTGTAAAAAATATAAGTAACATTCACTCAACATTCAACATGACACTATATCTCCTTTCAAAACCAATCCCATAGTAATTGCTCCTAATTAAAGTGACATCTGAAATCCCAAAGAACTTAAAAGAACAATTATAAATATGTTCAAAGATTTCAGAGAGGACACAATAATGCTGAACAAATTCCAAAACACAAGCAACTGAATGGAATAAGGAAGTCAATTCAGGATATGAAATATAATAGAATGAATAGATAGAAATACCAAATTGAAATGATGGGGAAAAAAAGATTCAACAATTCAAATAAAAAGTGCGGTGAAGTTACTCATCAATAGAATAAATCAAGTGATTCGATGTCATCAGGACCTGAAGACAAGTTAAAGGAAATGGGTTCTTAGACAGAGACAATGATAAACTGAAAGAAACATGAATTGAACAAGCTAATGTTTTGGATGCCATGAAAAGTCAAATTTGCAGGATAGATACATGGGCCAGATTCAGGGCTGCATGCCTTCAGGCACTCATGTGAAGAACTGGTAGTTAGGACAAGTCCTGAGCTAGTCTGTCAGAGATTACCGACGTGGAAAAACCCAGATAATGGTGATGGATCCATTCCCTGGGCATGTGGACAACATGAAGAGAGATGATTCAGTGCTTTGAAATACTTCGGCATACGGGCATGCGTTAGCATATTGACATTCAGTCATCCTGGCAAGAGAGAAAGTATGTTCCTTTCTCGCCTTTTTCTGAGTATAAGGTGTGGCTACTTCCCTTGGCTCCTCATATTGGCATAAACGCAGCTGCCAAGTTGGAATATAAACTATAACCAGAATTGTAAGCAAGAGTAAAACCCCTTCCTTCTTCCTCTAAGTTATTTTGATCTTGTATTTGTTCAGGCCTGCATGATAAAACTAAAAGACATACCAAGTATATAGTAAATATTTTAAATGAAATCACAGAAGAAAAGTTCCCAAATCTAAGAAAGAGATTCCCAGTGCTGGTACAAATAGACAGAACTAGAAAAGAAACTCCATGCTTCATATTATAGTCATCATATTATAGTCATCATATTATAGTTTCATATGCAGAAAAATAAAATGTATTGAAAGCTGCAGGAGAAGACTGAGTCACCCCACAGGCAGGCCCCTCAGAATCTTTGTTTTCCGAAAACTCTAAATGGCTGAATGGCATGGAGTGATGTATTTCAAGCTTTGAAAGATCAGAGCTACCAAGAAGAACTATCATATCCGGCAAAATTACCTGCCATAATTGAAGGAGGAGGAAAAACTGCCCATGATGAAAAAAAACAGACCAATAGAATTTATGATGACTAAGCCAGTTCCTCAGGGGACACTGAAAGGAGCACTACAGAATAAAGAAAAGACTGAATAAATCCACAGGCTACAAGGAAAAAGTAAATGATGCTAGGACAGCTGTCAAGTAAACGAGTACTAAGAAATCATCAAACACTACAAAATCAGTTAGTGACAGGAATTAAAACACACCTTCCCATAATAACTTTGAATATTAACAGCTTCAATTACTCAGTCCAAAGATTTATTCAAGTAAAGGGAGCCAGGAAACAAGTAGATATTGTAGCTCTGTATGTGACAAAACAGACTTCAAACTAAAGTAGTCAGAAGTGATAAAGATGGTCACTTCAGACTTATTGAGGGAACAATTTATCAAGAGGCTATCACAGTCCTCAACATATAGACATCAAGTAAAGACATACCTAGTTCCTAAAGTAACTACTGTGGGACGTAAAGCCACAACTTTAACATAGCAGTAGTAGTGATTACATTATTCCACTCTCAGTAGTAGAAATAAAAAAGAAAAATAATCATGTTAATTGACTCCATAGAACAAATAAATTCAGCAGATATCTACAGAATACTCTCTCCCACAAACTACACAATATGTATTTTTCTCATCAGTCTATCTTCTAAAATAGATTACTGATTACAACATAAACTAAATCCCAGCAAACTGGAAAGTTGAAATAATTTCCTGCATTCTATCTGATCACAATGGAATAAAGCTTTAAACCAGCAACAAAAAAACTACAGAAAACAAACAAATTCATGGAGATTAAACACTACACTGTTGAATGATGAATGGGTCATTGTGTAAATCAAGAAGGAAATCAATAAGTTCTTAGAATTGAATTGAATGAAAATACAACATAACAAAAATCTATGGGGTACAATGAAGGTAGCCATAAAAAGGAATTTTATATCTTTAATTGCCTATGTTACAAAAATCAGACGGATCTCAAGTAAATAATTTGATGATGCACTTTAAAGTCTTGGAAAAATAAAAGGAAACATACCTAAAGTAGTAGACGAAAGGAAATAATTATGATATTGGTAGAAATCAATGAAATTGAAATAAAAAAAGAATCAATAAAAAGAATATATGGTTCATTGAAAGATAAATAGATACTTAGCTAAATTAACCAATAAGAAAAAAACACCCAAATTAATAAAATTAGAGATGAAAAAGATTATACTAGATAGCAATGAAATTCAGAAAATCATGAAAACATTTCTTAGAAACCTACATTTTACCCAAATTGGAAAATCTAGAAGAAATGAATGAATGGATGCATTACCAAAGGTAAATGAAGATGAGACAAAAACTGAATCAATAATAAAAAAATTCATTAAAAAAGCTCAGGTCTGGATGGATTCAGAAATATATCAGATCTTTTGAAGAAAGAAAAAACTCCAATTCTTCTCAAATTACTCCATAAAATAGAAAGGGACAAGCATTTGTAAACCCTTTATATGAAGCCAGCATTACATCAATAGTAAAACAAGATATCGAATACATTGAAACTCATTGAAAAAATTTATTAACAATTATCCTGGTTAACACAGATGCAAATATTCTCAATTAAATAGTTGGCAAATTAATTCAAGAACACATCAAAATGATCAGCCTGGCTTCATTCCAGTAATGTAAAGATGGTTAAACAAATTAATAAACAACTGCAATTCATAACATAAATGACCTCAGGGACCAAAATCAAATTACCATCTCAATAGATAAAAAAGAAGGCCTTTGAAAAAAAATCCAACACTTCTTCATAATAAAAACCCAGAGACTAACAATGGAGAGAACATATCTCAATATGATGAAGGCTGCATATGACAAGCCTAGAGTCAAATTATTCTTAATGGAGGAACACTAAAAGTATTCCCACTGAAATCAAGAACAAAAGAGAAACTACAGAAAATACACAAACTGATTGATATTAATCAACACACTATTGAATGCTGAATGGATCACTGAAGAAGTCAAGAAGGAAATCACAAAGTTTCCCACTGTCCACTTCTGATACTATAAATCTGGTCAAACCTTTATGACTGAAGAGGAAACAGGTCCAAGGGAGGGGCCTACTACTGCTGCTAGCTAAAAGGACACATTATTAAGCTGTCTCCTAGTATCTGTTTATACCCTTAGATTAGTTCTGCTCTCAACCTTAGTCAGGGAAGCTTCTGCCTGAAGTGGTTAATCCAAAAGGTCACACCTGGTCAAAGTGCTGAAAGACAGGACTACTGAGTGCTTGACAATTGTATCAACTCCTGCGAAGCCCAGGGAACATCATAGAAGAGGGTATAGAGAGGTTGTAAGAACCAGAAAATAAAAACAGTTAAAATAGGAAGGGACTAAATTGGGAAGAAGGTCATTAGGAGAAGGAAAGAAGTAAGAAGGTTGGCAGGGGTAATACGATCACAATATATTGTCTGTCTGTCTATCTATCTATCTATCTATCTATCTATCTATCTATCTATCTATCTATCTAGAATTGATAAAAATAAAAAATGCTTTACACTAAAGAAAAAGGGTGAGGATGTGATAATGCTACTTACTACCACTACTATTTACTAGCCACACCCCAAGTGAACCCAGGAATTATTCTGCAATGATAATGTGCATGTGACAAAGATGACCCATCTAACCCATTTTACATATGCACTTTGTGCCATTTAGTGCCCCACTGTTTAGCAGCCATCACCACCACCAAGCACTGGAAACTTTTCATCTCTCCACACAAAACTCTGTAGCCATTAAACAATGATTCCTGTTGTCCACATCATCCAGTCACTGCGACCATCACTCTACTTGCTAACTCTATGAGTCTCATTATGTAACTCATGTTGGGGGGGGGAATAACACTGACTGGTTTCTTTCACTTGCCATATTGTTTTCAAGGCTTGTCATGTCGAAGTAGTTAAGAGTACTCCATCCATTTAAAACATTGTCAATAAAATTCCATTGTATGGACATACCCTGTTTTGTTAAGCAACTTTTGAGTTCATGTAACTCAACTTGGGCTACTTCCACCTTTTGTCTGTTGTGGCAGTTAATTTTAAGTATCAGCTTGATAATTGGGAACTGAGCTTAAGGCACATGTACAAAAAACACTTAGGTTAAGGAGATTATTTAATTTGGGGAAAATCCAACTCATGGTGAGTGGGACCAGTACTGACGCAGGTAGATACGATGGCAAAAGAACTGGTTAGGTTTTGACAGTTTGCCAAACTAGAAAGTATGTCCAGTTTTCTTGGCTCCCTACCCTTGCTGGTAACTCTCTTACCATGATGATCTAGAAGAAACTAGAAGTATTTACATGAATAAAGAACTCATTTCTTTAAGCTATTTTGATCGTGTATTCATTAAAGCTATGGGAAGATGCAACTAAGACATTTGGTACTAAGTGTGATGTTGCTAAGAAACTAAGACATCTATTGTAAGGAATGTTGCTATGAACAGGAATATACAAATTCATGCTGAAATATCTGCATTTACTTTTTTGGAGAATATAACCATAACTGGAATTGGTAGATTATCTGGTAATTCCATCTTCAATTTAATGGTAAATTAACAAATCACTTTACATGGCCTATAACATTTTATATTTCCACTAACCTTTGACAAATATAACACTCATTCATTATGGAGATCTAGAGAGACTAGGCATGGAAAGAATATACATCAACATAATAAAGTCTACATCTGTCAAGCCCATAACCAACATTATTCTTCCCATGTCTTCATATCTTTGCTAGTACTTGTTACTTTCTGCTCCTTAAAAATAATAGTCATCTTAAATAATTGTGAAGTAGGTAGAGCCATTTTAAGTCTAAAGTTTTCAGGACACTGAAAACTGACACAAGCAATGGATATAGAACAGTATTATCTGCCTCTTTCAACAGATGACATTTATATTTGCAAAGGATATACATTTAAGCATTCTTATTGATTTAAAGTGAAAAGTGAGTTAATATTCTTATCCTTTTCCTGAATAATGTTAAAATCTCAACATATGTTAGCTCTGATTTTATATGTTTTTATCCTCCAGGATTATTTTCATTCTTTGGTTTTTGTCCTGTGCAGCCACTGTTCATTTATATTTACCCGCAGCTTCCTCTTTGGACTTCAGATGCTCCCACTAGCATTATTTTCTCTCCCTTCTTGTCACTTACTTAAATGAAGTTCCCCTGGAGGTAATCTCTCTCTGTTTTTAGTTTCCTAAAAAATTCTTCATTTCATCCTGCTCTGTGAAATATGATTTTTATTGGCATATGGTAATAGATTGAGCATGTTTTCTCTGTGATGATGTGATTCCAGCAATACAGGTTAGATTCTACTTAGGCTGTTCAGAAATCAAGCCTTAATTTGACTGCTGGTCCTTCACAGGTGATATTTCTCTTAAGTCAGACTATCTTTCTGGGTTTCTTTTGTCTTTAGCTTATTTAGATATTGTGAATCTTGAATTTCGTTTTGTTTATTCATCTGGCAATTCATTGGTGTTTCAGAATGTGAAGACTCAATTTTGTCATTAGTTTTGGAAGTTGTTCAACTTGTACTTCTCCCAGAATTCCTTCACTCTATTGTTTCTAGTCTCTAAGTAAAGATACAACAGGACTCTCATCCTATGTTCATATGTGTTGATTTGTTTACATATTTCTCTACCACAATCTATGTTAAATTCTACATTTTTCCAAGTTACACTTCATTGTTTTCCTTACATCTGTATTTATTTTCATACTTAATTCATCTTTTGGATTTCAAAGTTGATTCATTTTTCATCTTGGCAATTATATTTGGCCCTTTTTAAAGTCTGCATGATCAATCTTGACAGTCACTTCTTAGCCTTACTATCAGGACTCTTTCATTAATATAATAAACACATTCAGTATTGTTCTTCCAAAATCTACAATTCACAAAGTTGGTTATGGATTTGGCTGTTTTGGACACTAAAGCTCAAGGAGGCATGTATCCTTGTATATGTTGTGATGTATCTCTATGTCTGTTTCCACATTTACATGTTACATATATGCATAAGTCTGTTTAGTGGAGGGGCTCTCCTAGTAATTTTATCATAGTTTCTTTGAGACCTGAGTTTATAGTGTTCCTTTAGGGATCTGATTTTTTTTCTGCTTACTTTGGGCCAATATGTCCGTGGCAACTATAACTAGGTTTATATGATATGTTGCAGAAGGAATTTTGGGACTAAATCTGCCTCAGGGTAGATTTATGGTTTGGCCATCTCAGGAAATATCTGTACCTCCCTCCCTCCCTCTGTCCTTTCCTCCCTCCCTCTCTCCCTCCCTCCCTCCTCCCTCCCTCCGTCTCTTCCTCCCTCCATTCCTTCCTTGTGTTTTTCCATTCTACTGAAAGACAGATAAGTATTCCAATTGTTTTTTTCTGACAGGTAGGATATATCAGATTGAAGAAATTCTTAAAGCATGAAAATATATAGCCTAAGCTCTAAGCTTTAGATCATAAAATAAAGAAGACAATCTTTTCTTAAAAATACAATTTATCAAAATTGATGTGACTAAAAATAAAAGCGATGCAAATCAAGACATGCAATTGAAATTGAAAACATAGTTAATATATTAATTAAAAAATAAAAACTCTCAGGACCTGGATGACTTGTGATTTCATCAGAATTGTTAAGATATTATAATGTTGATTGCAGACACACAAATGACACAGATATAAGCACATATACCAAAATCATACCAATCTTTCATGTGATTATACAGAACATGCATGATGTTCACAAACGCACTTGTTTAAGAAGCTCATCACTAGTCCTGGTGGTCCGGGTCTACAGTCCCAGTTCTCAGGAGGTTGAGGCAGAAGGATTGGAAGTTTCAGGCCTTCCTGTAGCATAGGCATCTTAGTGAGACCCTATCTCCAATCAAACAGAAAAAAAGATGCAGAGGATAGAGCTCACTGGTAGAGACTCAGGTCACTTGACTGGCATGCGTGAGGTCCTAATTCAATCAGCATGTGGGAAAGAAGCCCATAATTAACCATAAAGATATTCCAGTTATTTATCTGTGATAACATATCATCATAATAGGTACAATTAAGCAAAATGTGATGATCTCAATACGTATTTAAAAGACATCAATCACTACTTAATATCAATTTATGGTAGATAACAGATGACATAAAAATTGACTTTCTGAGATGAGGTAGAATATCTTTTCTGTTCGTATTTCATTTTGCAATGAAATAATATAGATTCTCATGGTAAAATTAGAAGTGAAGATTCTTTGTAAAACCTAATAATATTTAACACTGACCTAGTCACTGTATTAAGGAAAAAAAAAAACAGGTGAATGACTTACAAAGAAGGATCCTGATATAAAATTGATTTCCTGTATTTTAAGGATAACTATTAAAAAAAACTAGCTCAATAAGATTACTTAGAATTTCACCATAGGGAGAAAATGGAATCAGTCAACATATCTATCAACAGAGGAATGGTTAATGAACATGTGATATGTGCACACAATGGAATTCTACTCAGTCACCAGGAAGGATGCGATTATGGAATTTGCTGGTTAACAGATAAAACTGGAAAATATAATATTGAACAAGGTATCTCAGACACAGAAAGACAAATGTTGCATGTTCTCTCTTATATATAGATGCTAGCATTGATCTCCTGACCAAAGTATTTGGCTTGGAAATTCAAAAGAGATCAATGAGTGGGATGGTGGAAAGGGATAGTTAGGGTGACACATCTGAAGGGGAGACATGGTATACTATGACAGGTAGGGTGAGCGAGGGAATAATGGGAAAAATACCTGGGGGGGGGGCTGAGGGGATGGGATGTACAAGGGGCTGAGTGACTTAAAGAAATATCCTGATTATGGGATGGAACCAGATAGGCACCTCCTTCGTTATTAGTATGTCAATGACTATTTCTTTTAAAAAGGAATAAGAATGGACAGTCCCTATGCAGATGAGCAGAGAGAGAGGAAAACAGTGCAAAACAAAACAAAACAAAATGTCCTGGGTTGATCCACTTAAAACCTGGTGACAATTATAACTATACTAGAAGTAACAGGAATGTGACAATTCCTGATACGTTGTTGGTCAAAGAGACCTCAAAGGCTCACCAAACAGTATAGGCTTTTGTCATTGATCTTGGTGCCCTCCAAAAAACTGGCCTGGGTTGTGCACTTGTTGGTTCTGTAGGAGGTCCTTCAGAAATTTTCTGCACCAAAACTTGCATAGTTCTCCTTTCAGTAATGTGGAAATGTAAACTTCTACATTTATTGTTTTTAAAGGGCTTTAGGCATTTAAAATATCTTGCATCAATTCAATGGTATCTATCTAATTTAACAGGAGAGTAGCCTCCTGTTGTACTTGAAAATTAGGATTTTGCTGATTTGAGGGTATTCCAGTCACTGAGAATTAGCATGATACAAATCTATTCTCAGTATTATGAAACTGAATTTGATAGCATCCAATCTCTCAAAAAACTCTGTAGCTTTCCTCTTGAAGTTTCACATTCACTGTGTTCCTATTTCTTGTTTCTAAGGAAATAATTTTTGATCCAATAACAAATTCATGAATTTGACCTACTAGCTGGGCAAAATTTTCAATGGTTTGTAGTAAAAATAAGGTGTTCACAGTCATCTTTACATTCTCTGTAAAACTGATTTTAAACAGTGAATAGATGAAGTATTTATTTTCAAATCTGTCAAATTTGGCTGCAATCTGCAAATTTTGAATACAGGCTTCTATAATAAAGACCACTGTGGAGGAGTGACACAGAGACCCTGTCAACTCGAGCTGTTTCTACATGTATTTTATATTCCTCACATAAAGGAGACTTACTAGATAACACTAATTTAACAAGCAAAAAACAAAAAATAACCAACACTTGTTGAGAATATGAAGAAGGTGGAATGTGGTGGGAATTTGTTCAAAATAACGTGTCTTAAATGTGGGCCTACACCAGAGGTGGCCCAGCGACTCTGCTGTGGGTTGATGTTTAACAGTGAAAAAGCAACTTGCAAACATCAGGTTTTCATACTTTAGGATAATCATTCCTCAGGATTCTTTTCTCTTAAGTTTTAGAAGTATTATTTTACGTTCCCAGCATCTCCCTCAGGATGAGCCAAATAGTGACCAATCAGTATTTGTTGAGTATTTGGGTGAACAGTGGAACAAATGAAGGACTGGTTTTGTTCCCATGGCCTAAGCAGTATGGCTAGATCTAGCAAGCTCCCCCCACCACTACTAAATAAAGAGTTCAGAAGATCAGGGCATTAAACAGAGACAAGCACATGCAAAATCTGATAGCACCAAATGCTCACAACTCTAGCTTCCTATGTCCCCAAGGAACTTTTCTAACATTGAACAAAAAAAAAGACTAGACTTAAAAAAAAATAGCATACTACTGGTTTCTTCTCTTTTTTGGGGGTGGCAGGTGTCTTTGACTTGTTTATTCTAGGCCAGTGAATATTAACATATCTGTTGATGTATGCATTTGCCATTTTAAATAAAGGCTTCTAGGAAGGGAAGTTTAAAAACTAATATACATGTATATTTGTAATCCTTGTTATCCAAGGCTACATATGTTTGGATATCTTATGTTTAACAAGGCACACAGACATCCTCTAAATAGCCCTTTATAAGATAACCATTCTGATGGGCATTTGTTAAATATAAACAGGTTGGAAAGCCCCACATGGTGAAAGGAAAATAAAATGCGATCTCCTTTAAGGTTTATCCTTCCAATTTCAGAAGATATTTTTCTGTAGTTCCTGTATAACATAATGAACACAAATTCAGGAAACAATTTTACAGTAAATAATGGAAAACTGTTCTCAGAAGAGTGTGTTCTGCCTTCCCTAACCAGCTGAGAAAGTAAATGATGACATTCACTAGTAATTCCGTGTGTACTTGAATAATAAACACGCTTATTTCCACAGTGCCTGTGAGTGCTGGGTAGAGGTATGGCAAAGGGTCAAGACAATGGTAATGAGTTCTGAACTGGGCCTCTGGAGGTAATATTCTGTGGGTTATTGAGGTATCTGCAAGTCCTAAGAGTGGGGTGCACGGAAAATCTAGGCATTGAATAGCTGCTCACAGGTCTTGTCTGCTAGGTCTGCTGATGTCTGGGGTTCTAATTTAGAAATAAAGTTGTTCTTTGCCGTCTTTTCTAGCCTCTCTTTTCGGATATTGGCCAAACAGATCCTGAATTTTCCTGATTCTGACTCTGAAGCCCTCTGTGCCCCGCCCCCAGCTGTGTAGACTTCCGCAGACCAGCCTGCTTGTTTTCCTAAACTCTAACTTGAACTGCATTACTTTTCCTTCCTTTTATCCATCCCCTTTCCCCTAGTGACTGCCGGGAGCCCCACTGTGCCTGTCCTGTTTTCTTTTTCAAACTCCAGTAAAACTGTCATTGAGGTGTCTAACAAATATCTTAAGAAATGCTCCATGCATCCCTAGACATCAGGGAAATGCAAATCAAAACTACCTGGGATATCATTTTACCTCGGTCAGGATGGTGAAAATCCACAATACAAACAACACTGAATGTTGGAGAGGATGTGGAGAGAAGGGAACTTTCACACATTGCTGGTGGGAATGCAGGCTCATACAACCACTCTGGAGATCAGTATGGGAATTTCCAAAGAAGTTAAGGATTGAATTGCGTATGACTCTGCTATACCACTATTAGGAATAATCCCCCCAAATGCATCAATTCACTACAATGACATGAGCACAACCATGTTCATTGCAGCACTATTTACAATAGCAAAGTCATGGAATCGACCCAAATGCCTAATAGTTGATGAATGGATAATGAAAATGTGGTACATTTGTACAATGGAATATTACTCAGCCATCAAAAAAGATGAATTTCCCACTTGCTGGGAAATGGATGGAATTAGAAAAAATTATATTGAGTGAAGTATCCCAGACACAGTAAGTTAAACACTGAATGTATTCCCTAATAAGTGAATTCTAGTACCCACTATAACCTCAAAGGATTATAAATAGGACAGAAGGGGAAACAAGACATTAAAAGGAAGAAAACAAAAGAACACACTTCTATAGAGAAATTAGGCCACGGTCATGTAAGTAGCGAGACATCTGATACAGCTCACTCTCACTTCCCTTTCTGTTCACTTGGGACTGAACAGGTTTGATCTCTCCAGTCAGGGAGGATATAGGGACTGGCAGTTATATAGTAACTAACCGGCAAATGGGAGACTGACCGCTCTCACTGCTGTGTCCTACTCCTATTCTTCCATCTACTTTTGAGTCTTTTCTTATATTAAGTTCTCCATTTAAACAGTCTTTTATCTTTAGTTAGGAGATGGCCTCAACAACCAATCAGGACGCAGCCAAGGGCAGTGCAGGAACAGCAAAACTGAAAATAACAAACCATAATTCAGAACACCAAAGACCCTACGATATTCACCCAGAATCAGACCAGTCAAATCTTTCCCCATCCTAAAGCTCAGGTAACCTTGCAGAAGAGGGGTGGCAAGATTATAAGAAGCTTAAGATGGGGAGGACAAACGATATGCAAGATTCTCCACACAAGTCAGGGCTGCAGCAGCCAGGATATAGTCACAATGTGATTGGACCTTGCCTGACCTGCACAATGGCTAACACGTCAGCAACCCCCCAAAGTCTAGCAAGGATCACAGGGGAGAAGGCTTCAGGCAGTAGATCCTTAGAAGCAAGGGGTTAAACAGTCATAATAGAGTTCCCACACTAGTGGGCAGCCCAAGAAGGGTCCCAAAGCTACGACACTGAGTCCTGAACGCTCACTAGTGTAGAGGGAAATTCGGTGCCCACGCAAACAGGTGCTCTGGAGGATGGGAAGGAGAAAGCAGGAAGCACCAAGAGAGGAGGAGGGAAGGAAAAGGGGCAGAGGGAGGGAAGGCGGGAAGTGGGAGGGTGCAATGGGAGAAAACCGGGAAAGGAAGTGGGGAGGGAAAAGAAGAGGGATACCTATTGAGTTGTATAATTATGCAAAAATGTAAGAAAAATATAATATATAAAAATCCCCAAAACTATCTTTGAGGTTTCTTTGCAGTCTATCTTGAAATTCTTTTGTCTGTGATACTAGGGAGCTGCAAAAGGGATCTGTATTCCTCGGTAACATTCCCACTTGCCTTTGAATCTTATTTTCTATTTCTAACATATAGTAGAGGATGAGAATATCTTTCTTTAGGAAATATGACCAAGTAACCTTGAGCTTTCTACCTCTGAGTCTCAGCTTCTTCTTTTTTTTTTTAAAGTTTTTTATTATTTTTTTATTATCATTATTTATTCAATCATGTGTGAATGTGTGTGTATGTGTGTGTGTGTAGAATCACGGACGAATTCGGGAACCACCATGGACCGCATCCACCTCCTCCTTGTTTACTCTGCCCCGGGATTCACAGGCTCCGCCCTACCAGGACCAGAAACGCAGGCCGCCCCCGCTTCCACCCGGCGTCTACACGTGGGTCTAGGATCCGAACTCAGGACCTTCTGCCTGCAAGGCAGAGGCGTAACCTCTGCGCCATCTCTCCAGCCCCTCAGCTTCTTCTTATGTGAAGCAAAGGGATTAGAAAAAGTCTATTCTCTTAAGATCTCTTTCGGCTTTAACTTTTGAGAAGTCTTTAAAATGGTGGTCCACACTTTTCTTGATCCATTCCGTTGCTGATGGACACGTAGAATTTTTTTCAGATACAAAGAAGAATGTCTGCAGGAAATTGAATATGACTAGGGATAGTCACAGTAAGTAAATTAAGTCAGTCTTTTGTGTGGTTCCTAGACTGCATATAGGTCCTTAAAATCACATGTACACACATGATCTCAGAGTAAAAGTGAAACTGTCTAGGGAACAAAGGAAACTAATGAGAAAGAGATGGATGTCAAAGAGAGAGGAGAGAAGGGATGGGGACGTTCTTAAAGCACATCACGTATTTTTATGAAAGTGTTCTTATATAACCCAGTAACACAACAGCAATGAATGTAAACAAATGGAAATAAAAATATTATATATGGAAATAATATATTGTATATATACACAGACATATATTTTTAAAGAAAGTCTTGGTTTACTTTCAGTTTTTAAACTACGTGGAATAACTCTTGATATACTGTGGATACTCCATTCATGTACTGAAAGGAATAAATATTTCATAAATGTTACAGTTTTTGGAAAACCTTGTATAACACCAAAATTACATTAGAACAATGGGATTGGGAACTTTTTACTCCTTTGTAAAAAATAAAGGTATATTTAAGTTTACTTCTAAAATGTTATTCTCATTCACATTTAAGATACAAGCAGTCTTCAGCGTGAGAGACTGAAGGTTTCCTGGGACTCCTGACTTGAGTTATCTTCATGAATTGTGCCATGAACCACTCACAATGTGAGAGATGGCAGGAGAATTAGATCGTTAAGGTTCTTTCACTTGCAGTACTCTTGGCGGTGGGAATGGAGACAGGAGGGGGACAGGAAGAGACAGCCATGTGGGAAGAATTTGATGTGCCCAAATCTGAGCAAGGCATAGGGGAGTGAAAAAGGGATGTGTGAAGTTAGGAAGAATACCGGATAACATAGTTTCTTTGTAGGAAAAGAACTTTAAAAGTCACAGTTTTCATGGTTCGCATGATCAAAACTACAGATTAGAGAAGAATATGAAAGAGAAGAGGCAAACTTCTAGATATCTCTTGGTCTCAGTGTGTTTTGAGGCAGGTGATGGGTGTGAAGAAACTCCCTGGAGGTTTGTATTACGATTTACAGAGCAAGTTTTGATTTCTGTCAGAGAAGTATGTACTGGAGACAGCTAAATCTCAGGTTCAAGTCATGATTTTGCTTACTTTCTCAAACTTAATTTCCACATTTTAGATAGTTGCTTCACAGGGCTGTTATGAGAATTAAATACAGTAAAAGCACATTAAGTCATCCAGCACAGTATTTAGTTCACAATGAATATTTTACTAAGGTTGTGAATACAGCATTCAAAAGGGTCGAGTAAGATGGGCTTAGCTTTTAATTTATTTATTTGTGTGTATGTATGTGTACATATCTGTGTGAATGGCATGTGTCTGTGGGTACAAATGTGTGCCTGTACATCTGTGTGTACAGAGGTCAAGCTTGGGCATCATTCCTCAGTGCTGCTCACCTTGCTTTTTGAGCAAGGGTCTCATGCTGGCCGGCAGGTTGCTAATTAGATGAGGCTGTGTCGTGACCCAGCTTCCTCTGTACCCCCAGCGTTGGGATTCCAAGTGTGTGCTACTGTTGTGTGGCGTTTTCTTGTAAGCAAAACAGACTCCATCTTTGTTCAGTCAGTTGTAACGACTTGAAAGAGACTATCAAGGTCACACCTGCTGACTGTTGACAGGGGAGTGTGGGTAAGTGTCACCGGAGCTCACCTACAATTCTAGCCTTTCCTCAAGCACTTTCCAGCCAGGAACTTGCAATTCTAACCTAACTGCACCTGCCTCCCAGGCCTTAGGTCTCAGCAGGGGACTGGAGTATATAAACTGAGGAAAGTTCATTGACAAGAGGAGTCATCTCTGCAGCCATAGAGAATCCATCCATGACGAGATGAGACTTTTCAGACTTTGGAGTCACCTGTAGGCAAATCTTACCCCCTTATTTCTATTCTTGTAAGTAATGCCAATAAAATCATTGGTCCATCAATGTGGACGTTTTGTATAAACACTACTGTGATCTTTCTGGAAATTATTATCTGGGAGTAGATACACGTTTATGTGGCATCTCCCCGAGACGTTTCTCACAACAGTCATTATGTCTAGGTGTGTGTGTGTGTGTGTGTGTGTGTGTGTGTGTGTGTGTGTGTGTAAGAGGCCATTTGAGTATGTGAACCTGTAGATACCCAAGGGTGACAATGGGAATCATTTTAGATTGCTCTACCTGCTTATTACTTTGCTCTGGGGTTTCCCAGGATCCGTCTTCTGGGACTGGAAGTCCAGACCACCTGCATTTCCACGTGGCATTTTTTTTTATTGGGCCTGGGGATTTGAACGCAGGTCCTTTTGCTTGCGAAGAAAAGGCTTGAAGCCCATAGCCATCTCCGCAGCCCATGCTCAGATTGTTTTTAAAATGTAAGTTCTCGGGATCAAACTCAGGTCCTTGTGCTTGCAAGACACGTTGTCAGTTGCGCTGTCTCCCTAGTGGCCTTCTGGCTTTCCAAAGACAATGCTTCATGGAGACGCCATTAGCACACATCCCATCACATGGAATTTAAAATACCTAGCCTCAAAAATGCTGCAGAAATAAAATGATAGAAGGAAAAATGTAAGAATAAGCTTGAACACTGCTGAGATCTTGTTTACAAGAAAGCTCAATTTTTTTCTTGTTACACAGGAAAAGGCTTTAATAGACCTTGTCTACTGTAAGCACCGGGATCTTGAGTATCTTATTCACTGGAACATTTTCGCAGTGGCCTATAGGTACAATGAGGTAACCTCATCGACTATTGAGTATGCTAACATAAAAGATTTGGGGACAAAAACAACATACTGCCATTTCTTTCCTTATAAAGGTCATTCCCATATTAATCAGTTCTTGTTTCACTTGAATAAAGCAATTTATAATTCTTTAGAAATAGTTAAAATAACATAATATCATGACCATAACATGGAAAAGGAGTATTTTTGTACTATTTCTTTAGAAAGGAGTATTTTCTCGACTACACATTAATGGTCTTGGTAGAGTCTGAAGGATATGTGCCAGTAAAAACCTAATAATCTCATATATATCTAATATTCTGCCAATACATGGGGGTGATAGTGCTTTGCAATAGTTAATTTTATTTAAGATTGGCCTTTGTTTACATTTTCTATCAGAGACAGGTCACATTTATGCAAATATCCTATGTGTTTCCTGAGATTCTTAATCCGGCAGTAAACTTGAAATCGTGCTTCGGTTAATGAACTATGAGGGAAAGATAAGTATATCACATCTGGGTCCACCTGTTGAAGGTGGTCGGACCTCTTATGTGTCTTCTTACCTCCATCTGCACTGACCTTCTGGGTTATGTTCCACATGGCATGGTACCAGAGGACAGATTTGTTCAACCTACATTTTATTGTGTTAGCTTCAGTGTGTTAACCCTGAGTGACTTTGTAGCATTAAGATTTTAGAGCATGCCTAGTAACTACACTGACTACTGTTTCAAACTACTATAAAACTTTTAAAACAAGATACTTTGGAGGTAAATGAACTTCACGGAAAGCATCTTATACTTCAGATTTGAGATAACCAAATTTTTATGTTTTGTTTTACGCTCTGGCTGACTTTCATTATTACTTTGTTTTTCTCAAACAAGCATTTTATTGAGAACTTACTGTATGTCAAAAATTGTCCTAATTGATAGAGATATAAGGAGGAACAGAACAGATCTATGGTGTCTTAAAATGTGAAGATAAATTAGATATTGAAAAGTGATCACACTGATCCAAGCATAGTTACTAAAAATTACAAAAAATACACTGCTATAAAAGAGTACAGTAAGTAAATTTAGAGTTTGGAAATGGATTCTGGCCAATGATAGCAGCGCATACCTATAATCTCAGTACTGGGAAGGCAGAGGTAGAAGGATCACTACAAGTTGGAAGCCAGCCTAGTCTACAGCATGAGTTTCAGGCCAACCAAGACCACATTACAATATCCTGTTTCACAAACAAAATGAGACAAGCAAACAAGAAAACAAAACAGTAAAGAAGAAATGGCCTCTTTAGAAGCAATAATTGAACTGTGATAGACAACAGACAATGGATGGACAAAGTTCCTGAGATGGTAAAAATGACTATGGGCTTGTTGCAGTCCGCCTGCATGGTTGCCGATAAATGATTATCAAACAGCTTAAGGGAACAAGGGGTTTATTTCCTTACTGACAGTCTGGTTACAGTTCTCAGTCCAGCTTAGCAAGTGAGCACACACCAACACCAGGGCCGAGGGAACTGGCCACACCATCACCACATAATGGCTGAGAGATGGACAATCCTTATTTGCCAGACCAGCATGTCTGGCCAAGTGAACAGAAAGATGCCAACCAGCTCTCAGTATTTTATTCACCTGTTCAGGGCCTAGTCCTACCCACCATAGACTGGGCCTTCCCCATCAGCTAGACAATCTCTTGCAGGTTTGCTCTGGGCTTAACTCAACCATTAATTCTCCACAAATGTGCCCGGAGCTCAAACCCTCAACTGTCAAGTTGACACCTGTGCCTAACTGTGTCACTGGTTTAATAAAAGAGAACAGCTAAGTTACCCAATTAGTGAGGACCCAGTTATATGGTTATGTCCTTGATTAGTGGTGGACAAATGTGGTCCGCATACCAAATCTCTCTCATCACTTGTGTTTGTAACTGGTTTTATTAGAGCATAATCATATCCATCTCTTTATATAATATGTACAGCTTGAGTTACATAAGTAGATTTTAGAATGTATGGCTAACTAAACACTTGGTCCCATGTAAGATGTGCTAAGGACCTGAGATTTAATCCTATTGCAAATGGACAGTATTAAAAGGGTTTTAAACTGGAAAGTTAGTAGCATGGACAAATGTGGGCTTGTAGAAGACCATTTGGGCTACATGAAGAATGAATGGAAGATTATGTGTCGAGACAAAATAGTGCCTTGGTAGCAAAAGTGATGAAGAAGAGATATGAACTCAAAGTCTGTTTTGGACACAATCAATATGATTTGACTTCATATTATTTATTGAAGTTAAGGAGAGGAAGAAACCAAAGATGCTGCTGATTTTTGCATGAAAGAACAAGGAGACTCGTGGCTTCTCTTCAGAAACAGGGAAGACACAGAGAGATCTGGACTGTGAGAACGAACAAACAAGAGATTGGCTAACTTGACTGAAAAATAAAAATTAGTCAGACAGTTTCCACAGTCACTTTGATTTCTGCTTCTGCTAGGAGTTAGAACACTCTTTCTTTTATTTTCCTTACATTATTTTATGAATCTTGTAGATTATGCTCATTTTTTTTAAAAGTCACATTTGGTGGGACTGCATATTTTTCTGGATCTATTTTAGAGAAATTTTGTCCTTTGGCTAAGACCTTCCAAGCTTCATGAAAACATCTATTTATTCTGGACACTAGGAGATTTTTCAGCTGGTTTCAACTTTACTTGCACTGCCAAAAAGAAAGAAACGGAAGGTTTCAATGGTCCTTTAATTGGACCTTGCTCAGGTTCCTGCAGCAGATGGTTAACCTAACTCACATTTGGTTTTCAGTCTCTTGCTGGCTATAGTTCTCCTTCCACATTATGCACAGAAGCCCTGGTTTTCAAGATGACAGTCCACTAAAATGCTCCACATGCTCAATACTTAGGAACAACACATAGTCAACTCTTATGACATGGTTCCTCTGGCCTATTCAGCACTGTACCCCAATGAAATTGATCAGTGTTATGCTTGGACTGTTTTCTTGAACCGGGCAGGGTTTTTCCCTTGAGCCAGCACACCAGCTTACTTCTAAGGATATCATTTTTTTCACTATAGTTGTATAGTAGGGTTGAGTTTTTGATCTGTGACTGACTGCTGAAAAAGGATTCTGTGAGTAGATAAAATACATCTTTGGATTGAAGGATTTGACCGAAAGCTTTGCTTTCACTTATTTGGTTTATTACAGAGTAGATTATGGCTTGATATTATATAGTGCTGAATCTTAAAACTGAAACTGATCAGAGGGTCAGCATTTGATTTATAATATGACAAACTATCTCTGCCCCCTGTTGAAGAGAAAAATATACTAGGTAACTGTGCATACTCTCATATCCTTTACTAGTAAGGTGAATAAAATTAGTCTTCCTATTACATTTTGAACTAACAAAAAGATGATATTTGGGTATTTTGGCAAAAGTTCTTAAATCATAGTTACTCCTAAGAAACCACTATTATGAATCCAGGGGAAAGGGGAAAAAACCCCAGGAATTTTAGTTTTAATAAAAAAGGTGAGTGTGGGTAGGTGAGATGGCTTAGTATGTTAACGTGCTTTTGCATACAAGTCAGAAGACTGGAATATGACACTCAGATCCTACAAGGTAAAAGGACAAAACTCATTCCTGAAGGTTGTCTTATGGGCAGTATCTCTCTCTCTCTCTCTCTCTCTCTCTCTCTCTCTCTCTCTCTCTCTCTCACACACACACACACACACACATACACACACTAAACTGAATAAGGAAAAAAGGGAAAGAATTAGGTTCAAATTACTTTCTTGACCCTATTAAATGACATACAGACATATATCAATAGCAACAAAGACATCACTAGGAATGTTTATAATAAAAATGTGATCTCAGTGAGAAGAGCTTTCTTTTAAACTCAAGGATGCTTCTTCATTCTTACAAACATGAATTTGAAATATTTTATAGTGAAGAATTCCCGTAGTCTCACAGATCAGTTATAAATATTAATGGAATTTCAATAGATTCTCTTCAGATTCTAATGTTTAAAATATTCATTTATATTGTGCAGGGAATTCAGTGTCCTGTAGAGTGCATGTGGATTCTTCTCATTATGCAAACGAGCACATTCATGCAGCCTGCAGAGGAAGTATGAAAAACGCCAAGGCCTTCCCATGATCTGAGCACATTAGATCCTTCTTAGCTCATTTAGTACCAAAAAAGTCACTGGTGATGAATCAAAGGTCTTAGTAAGCTGATGTAGGTCCATCATATCACATTTGGACAAAAAAAAAATAGATTGTTCATTCTGGGCAAGTAAAAAAAAACTAACTGATACAAAGTATTTATGAAACTCCATCAACTGATTTCCTGTGGCAAGATTCTGCAGTCAGACTTTGAAACTTACTTTCTAATTAGTTTTCTGAGTTGCTACAACTTACTTTAGATAGCACTTATTCTCTGATATTATGTACTATTACTAATACATGAAATGTGGCTTGAGAGTCAATACATAGAAAGAATTGCATGTAACTTAACATCCTCTGATTAACACCTTATTCAGATAGTGAGATACCATCTAGCTCATTCATGTGTGACAGTTTAACATAGATAATAGTTAGCTACACCTATATTGGTATTTTCTTCCTTATTCTTAAATGGTTAAGTGTGTACAGATAGACTTAAAATATAAAATAGTTTGCATGCAACAATTATAAAGATAGCAATCATTATGAATATTCCATACATCAAGTGTAGTACCAAGGGTTAGTGTATACTATCTTATTAGACCCTGAGAAATGTTATTGTACTTGTATATAGGTATGGGATACTCAGAGAAACTAAAAAACATACTCCTAGTCATAGAGCTATCAGTTTTATTACATGACAATATTGGCATCGAAATCTATGGAAAGAGCCATGATACTGTATGGTTCAATCTAATTCTAAGCATTGCATTATACTTGAAACCAGTGATTCCAAAGTGCTTTTTACTATGCCTGGATAATATTGAATATTGTTGATCACTCTTGAACTATAAAAGAAAGAACTCACAACCCACCAACTTTGGATCAAATATGAACTCATTTCTGACAGGATTCATATATAAGATATCTCATTACCTTGTATATTCTGATATTAAATATTTAATGTTTTGATATTCTGATTTTAAAACATATCTGTTAAAGTGAAGCAGAGAAATGTCATATTTGTGGAGTGTATCACATGTTTGCTAAGTTAAATATCTTAGTCAGAATACAGTTGCTCTCAGCCAAATGCTAAAAAGAAATATCTTCCCCGAAGAGAGTGATAGGATTCTTTGAAGTGTAACTTTGGAAATCAAAATATGTATGATCTCCAGAAACTGTGGTAAAGTGGCTACAGAGAAGAGAATTACGTACCTCTTAGAGAAGAGTGCTCAATAAAACTTCCATGTCTTACTGCTCATGCCTTATAGCAAGAATTTCCAATGTTCTAGTCACAGCACTAACTATCCAGAAGGAAACTTCTGATCATTCTGATGGCTAAGAATTCACATATGCTCTTCAGTGACTTTCAGATTCAATAATTAAGTAGAAAGCTCATTCACATTATATGATGTAAGGGTAACGTAACTTCTCTGGATTGCCTTAGGAATAAACAATTTGCTGCCCAGCCATTACTTTTCCTTGCCAGATAAGTGGAGGGCTAGTGCTAAAGTACCCATTCTCAAATGTTATTTCAGAGCCAGGGAAGGCATACTGGAGTTGCATAAAGATGGCTGTCACAATAAATATTTGTTAGGCATTGAATACATACTCCTATTAAATTGGGGTCCTAGGGTCTGGAGAGATGTCTCAATGGTTAATGCCTTTGCCTGGCAAGCAAAAGGACCTGATCCCATGTAAAAAATCCCAGGCAAGTGTGACTGCATGCTTGCAATTCTAGCCCTGGAAAGCAGGACCTGAAAATCGCCAGTGTAAGGGGACTTGCCAGACCAGCTCTGGGTTTAATTTGAGATCTAGACTCACAACAAAAAAAGTGGAAGAGTGATGGAGGATGATTGGCAACACCAACTTGGGTACTCCATAGGAGCGAGTGGGCACGCAAAAGCATTCCTGTACATACATCTGAACACACATGTGCATCTACCCCATATATGTGTGCAGACACACATACGTGAACACACGCACATACACACACGCAGACATCAAATAAACATGTAAGCACCCCCATACACACATACATCTGAAAACCCCTTCAAAAACGGTACTGAATGCCTTTCTCTTATTTTTAATCCCAACCAAGGTGAGAGGGATATGTGGATGTACAACATGAATGAGGAATAATAGCATGCACTTCCACTAAAGGAGAAGACTTCTAATTTTGGTGCAAGCAGTAGACTCAGTAGTCAGGGCATATCAATTCTTTTGCTCATGTGACAGTTGGATTCATCTGAAGAGGAATTTTGACAGTAAGGAAAGTGGCGAACTCTTTTCTAAGGAAGCCCCAGGTAAAGGAACAATTCTGACTCTTCTGCATCGTGCTGTTATGGTCACATAGAAAAACAGACCACAACGAAGACTTGCCAGTCCTCATTGCGCCCAGACCTTTGCTGTTTCCCAGGACCTGAGGCTCACGAGCTGTCTGAGTTTTACAGAATTTTGCAACACTGCTCTCGACTCGCAAAGGTTTTGAGATGCTTCCAGAATGATGAAAAGCAGGCACTTGTCTGGGAAGCTGAGCACACACATTGCTCTGAGCTCCAGAGTGCTGACAGCTTCATTTCAGCCTGAAATGAGGACTTAACTTCAAGATCTTTCAAGGCAGCCCCGTCTCCCAGACACGGCCTTTGGTTCAGTTTCTATCTCTCTTAACAGGCTGACGTGGTTGCAGATGTGATAGGAACATCAAGTTGAGCTTTCTACATTTCAGGTCCAGAGGTCCGTCTCAGTTCAAAAATAAGGTTTTCATCCACATGTGAAGATTGCCACATTTAGCCAGCCGACTTTAATTTTGCCAAGGAATCTACCCAAAGATCCAGCATAAAATTCCTACCTAACTTTATCCTAAACATTGCAAAAACTACCTGGCCTATCTTAATTTACACACTAGTTCCCCATTAAAAATTAACCTGGCATATGAAACAATTCCTTACATTAAGAGCACAGAAGGAAGTTAAAGAGGGTGGAAGAATAAATTACCTCAAAGACAACTTAAAAATTCACATATCCCAAAGTTTCCATTCTTTGGTTTCTTATAAGAAAGAATTATTTGGTGCATAACAACAGAAGCTTTAAGTATTCTTTTAAAAGCTTATAATGCTGTCACAAGATAACATAATCGATCCTGGCTTGATTTGAAGTGTGTGCTAATGCTCATTCTACAGTACAGATGGGGCAATACTTTATACTTAATAGAAGCCTCAGTGACCTATATACCACTGGTCCAATACAGCTTCATGTATCTTTTATCTTCAGAACTTCCATTTGAGCAGACTTCATGAAACTATGTTGGGGACTTCAGCATCTCCAGATCTTAGCACAATACAGTCATGAAGAAAGCATAAAATAAAGTTGTCCAATTGAATAATTTGAAAAGTGAAAACATACTGATCAAATATTTGGAAATTTAATTTAGCTGAAATAAACTGCTTCAGAAAAAAAAATATAGGTGCCATAGGATACATATGCCATAGTACATATATCCATATATGTGTGTGTGTGTGTACAAATATGTCCTATCAATATGTTCAATATCTTTAACCTATTTGAAAAATACACATATATGTAGCTAGTTTTCTACTTTTCTTCTATCTCTGGCACAAGTTTTCATACTGACATGATTTCCTTGGCAAGTGTGGCAACCAGACTTATCTTCTGTGTCAATCTTTTCCTCTGAGGACGGGCTGCCAAGGAAGCAGAGGCTGCAAGGAATTTATTTGGTTTTACTTTGTATGCAAATATTCTCCTTACAAAATGGGTTGAGTTATTTCAACATCTAATGAAAGACCACTTTTGTTTTTAAATGTGAGAAGTACATAAAAATGAGGCTTTGTTATAATTTTTGTGTCTATTAATTTAATAAACACCAAACATACATACACATATATAAACATGCATGTATTCTTTCTGTAGGAATATCTTCATAAGGTAGGATTTTCTGGAAATCTCCAAAATAGAGGTAAAAATAGGGCCATCTTTTGTTGATTATATAAAGACTAGTCTTCTATTGTGCATGCTTTAAATTATGTGAAGGCAATAGTAATGACATTTCCTATCATAAAATAGAACTGCCTTCACTTAAGCTATTTAATCTCCCACAAAGAAACAGAAATCCATTAGAATGTCAGAAAATGGCCATTTCAAATTTGCCAAAAGTTGTTACACCATTCTCAAAAATCTCATGATGTACTTTTAAGGGTCTTCAGAGGTAATTTTGTAAATATGTGGTTCTTTTCCTTTATGGCTGACTATAGAAGCTTATCTCCTATATACAGTGGGCTCTGCCTGAAGAGAATGGGCTGATAGCCAGCACAGCTGTGAGTGTGGCTCCTTCCTTTCTAACAAATCCTATTTTACTCCCGTAGTGATCCTGCACCTGACTGGCAGGATCCTAACGCCAGTTCTAGGAGTAGATCTTGACTTCACTAGTCTTATGATACTTTACCCTCCTTGACAATGTATAGCTCTGAATTCTGCAAGTACAAGCATTCTAAAAGCCTTTGGAAGACCTTCCTTGATTCTTAGGAGGGAAAGAGTCAGGGACAGTCCTTGTTTCTAAGAATGCTGTTAGGGCTTTTAATGTGTAAGGCCTTGTTTTGATCCCAGCACTGAAGAATAACGGCAAGAGAACAGAAGAGAATTGGACGAACCCTGGGAGCTTAAAGAAACTGAGTCAGTCAAATAACGAATTTCCCACTGTTTTCAAGCCTGGGATGTTCAGTTCCCAAGTATTGACTGACTTGGCTCCTGGAGAGAGTTCGCTTTCCAACACATCAAGGCCTGCTTTTGTGTTGTGTCCTTAGATACAATTTCCCCCTTGGTATATGAAAGTAGTGAGAGAGAGAGAGAGAGAGAGAGAGAGAGAGAGAGAGGCTTTTTTCTTTTGTTATCTTATAAGGTCACTAACCCTATTGGGTTAGGATGCCACTTTTACAAACTCATGTAGTAATAATTACCTAAACCCTGCCTATGAAAACAACCCATTGGGAACTGTAAATGGTCAGTTTTGTTTGTCATTTGATTAGACTGATATTCACCTAGGAGGTTAGTGTGGTGCACCTGTGGATGCGTATGTCCAGAGAAGATTAACTACTGGACAGATAGCTGTGTGATAGTGTAGGGTCCAGGTGAATAAACAGGGAAGCCAGCTAGTGAGGGCCTCCTCTCTCTCAGCTTCCTGGATTTAAGGAAGGAGTATTTTTGCTTTGCTATGCATTGTCTTAAAAAAAAAAACTCTTAAAATAGCATACAAAGTGACAATTTTCATTATGGTCCTTCCACACATATTTTGCTTTGGTAGTAGATCTTTCCTCTCTGTTCCTTTCCCACATTCTCTTCCACTTGGACTCTTCCACCCCAATAACCCCCTTTCTACTTTCACATCTCATCTGTTCTATTAAGCTCTCCAATCTACTTTCTTGAAGCCTTTTTTCCCCTTTCATGACCTATTTTCTAGTTTCCTGACCTCTACCGACACTTATTCCCACGTACATACATATTAAATACTATACATTTACAACCTACATAGGAGAGAAAATCTTTCTGTGATATCTGTCTCACCAGAAGCTTACAGCAAGGGAGCATGCTGACTAAGGACAAACACCTCTGAAATCATGAGTTAAAGTAAAGCTTTCTTATTTTTATGCTGATTTGTCAAGGATTTGTCAGAATGGTAAAAAAGAAAACTAACTAGCTTAGGTTTCAATATAAGAATTTGATTTTTGGGGGGGGGGTGGGTGCTAAAGATTTAACCCAGGGCTTAGTATATGCTAGGCAAGTGCTCTACCACTGAGAGATACCCTCGGTTCTCAACATAGGAATCTGGAAAAGATGTAATTCAGTTTATTGCAGACAATATAACAAATGTCCTTATATTGTTTAAATATACAATGGCCATTTTTTTTATTTCTGTTACATACAGCTGACTATACCCTGAGAGATATCATACCTTATGAAATAATACATAAAAGCTGGTGTCTAATTGATGGCATAAAACGTGAAATGATCAAGGGCTATTTCATTTCCTTAGAAAGAAGCAGGTGCTGAGTTAAAATGGTGAGTCTTTTGCTGTTACAGAGCATTTCATGAATTGCTGATTGCACATAGATATGGTATCACATTAACATAAACAGCCTAGCCCTTAGGGAGTTTTAAGTTATAAAGGAAACATTTTTTTCTAAAATCATGTCCTCTGAGAGAAAAACTGTACTCCAGCCTAGTGTTATCATTATAAAATTCTAGAAAACCAGGAGACATTGGTTGGTGATTTTATCAGCAAGATTGTTAAGTATTGGCTTGGGGAAACCATCACCCAGCAATAAAGCAGTGTAACAAACCAAAGCACAGTTCCCTTGGAGAGTTAAGTCATTTTATATCATTACAGTTTGTTCATGAAACACAGAATTTCAGAGACCATCATAATCTACACATAAGAATATACTCTCACTGTTTTTACTCCAAAATGTATTTTTCTCACCATTCAAATTAGAGTTTTCAAATTATGTTCCACAAAAAAAGGTAAAGCATAGATTTTGTTGCATTCTAAGAAGGTTCTCAAGAATATTTTCCAATCACTTTAATTATAATATATAAGAGGGATTTTACCGTTTTTTTTTTCTAGGAAAAAAGCACATAGATGACAAAGTAGCATTTCACAGTAGAGCAAAGTTCACTTCTGATTTCCATGTGGGGAAGTGGAAAATCAGCACTTAACAAATTTACAAAAGCTCCAAGCAAGTAAACCAAAGTGAATTCCACCAAGAACCAAATGATAGGAGAAACATTTGCCCACGTGTGGATCCCTGCTAGAGCCTTAGAGCAGAACTGTTTTGAAATTGGAAACCTCTGGACCCTATTTTTATGAACTCAGTAATGTGAACCGTGTGGTGAAGGCTTTTCTGAAAAACTGCTGGCCTCCCTGTGTTTGTCATGATTGGGTAAATGTGACACTAAATTTTATCCCCCGTGGCTTGGAGTTAAATGTTTGCTCTGTTCAGAAAGGCAACACTCAATTAAACAGCATTTCTCATGACCTACACCCAACACGGTCACTGTGTGGAAGGGAAATAATGGAGGTACTGACCTGTGTTGCGCTTCTTGGTATCAATGGAGATGAAGCGGATGCAGGGATTATTGGGGACATACTGCCCAGCCCACGGGACGTCAATCTTCAGGCCGGCCTCATAAAAGAGGCCCAGAGCAAATCGAGAGGAGTAGTTGATGGATGCCAGTTGCTGTCTTTGCTCCTCACTAATTACTGTGGAGGGGGAAAAGGAGACAGCCTCATCAGTCTTAGATAAATCATCTTTCTTTTGAGTACACTGGATTCACAGCCTTTCCATCAGCTCACCTTACTTACGGTTGGTTTGGAAGAGTAGTGTGCAATACTCTCTGTTTTCCTTCCATTTCAGGATATTTACTAATGTAAATAGTAAGCTGGAGGCCAGACTCACTAGAGGCTTTTAAGATCTGGCTCTAAGTTATGCTTTTTTTTTTTTTTTTTTTTTATTCTTATTCTTTTTTTTTATTAAAAATTTAATTATACATTTTAAAATTTTTTACCAGTTCCTTCCCTCCCCCCTCCCCTTCCCCCAGTGTCTCCCCCCCAATTCCCAGAGAGTCCTTTATTGTGTGCGCCTAACTCTCCACTGGGTCCTCCTCTCCGATGACATATAAGGACCCAGTGGCATTTCCATAAGCCCTTTCTCTTGGCTTTTTTTTTTTTTTTTAAGCTTAATATCTTATTTACAGGGCAGGGCTGCCAGGCAACATGTAGATTTTGAACTCTCGACTATTTACTACACTCTGCTTGTATTAAATAGTCACTACAGCATTTTACTCTACTTCAACAACAGCCTTGTCAGGTTCAGTATTTCTTTATGCTACACGTGAAGAGAATGATTCTTCTTCTCCTTCTGACCTCTTCAAGTGTCTCCATGGCATTGAGTTTGTTGCCTGTCACCTTCCCATGAGAGGGTCTTACTAGTTTCTTGAGCACACAAACCACCCCTCAGTTCTCACTGCCCTCCCAACAGACTTGGTAAGGAAAAACTGTGAAGGCTCATGCAGACATGCTGCCTGTGTAGAAATGAAATTAATGCAATGAAAATGTAACCAAGAGAGACAAAAACAAAACAAAACAAAACAAAAAACGGTTTAAGGATTGGACAGGTTGGGCTCAGATCTCAGCTCTGAGATTTGCTAGGTGTTTGATACCAGTTAATCTACTTAATTACTGAGATTATAATTCTGTCGTCCCTAAGTGGCATGTACATGGTGGAAATAGAGAACTGATTTTCAAAAGTTGTCCACTCATCTCCACATGCCTGTTTCCTCTCTCCTCTCTCTCTTTCTACCACTCTCAAATAAGTAAATAAAATTTTAAATGGAGTTGAACTTGAGAGAGAGAGGAGAGAGAGAGAGAGAGAGAGAGAGAGAGAGAGAGAGAGGGAGAGGGAAAGAGAGAGAGAGAGAGAGAGAGAGAGAGAGAGAGAGAGAGAGAGAGAGAGATGCTAAATACTCCATTAAGTTTTCTGAGAAAAACAAGGAATTCATAGAAACTGACAGAGAAGCCCAATTGGCCTAGGCCAGCATGATAAAGTCCTTCTGCTTGAAATCAAACAAGGAAATAACCCAAAGTAACCCAATAGCAATAATATATTATATAATATATAATACATTATATATGTGATATACATCTGTTATTTCTATGTTTCTATTCAAGCTGCCTTAGCATCCATTGAAATAACATGTGAAGAACAAATGTGTGTTTCTCTTGGGCACATAGCTCTATTACTAGACTTCCTGGGTCATGGGGTTTGTGTATGTTTAGTTTGTGTAGTTAGAGCCACATGGTTTTCTGAAATGATTGTCCATTTGTGTTCTCAAGAAGGTATATGAAAGGTCAGTTTTTTGAAATTATTGTCAATATTTGCTAATAATTAATTTTAAATTTGGGGTGCCCTGGATTCAATTTCCAGCACTGCATAAACCATGCCTGGTGGTTTCTGCCTATGACGCAGCACCTAGGACTCAGGGATTGGGAGCTCAAAGTCATCCTTCTCTATAGAGGAGTTCGAGGTCAGCAAAGGAGGATGTAGTGACATCCTCATATTGTTGCTTTAATTTGCACTGTATGATGATAAATATTTGGAAAGTTTACTTGTTATTGGAATACATTTTGGATTGTCAGTTGAAGTCACTGTCCATTTTCATTTTGCATTGTCTGTTTTTTCTTATTAATATAGAGGAGTCCTTTATATATTTTGGATGTCAATCTTATAGATGTATTGTAAAAACTTCCTTCTCTGGGATCTACCTTTCGACCCTTTGATAGTGTGATTTGATGTGCAAAGTTTTCTTACTATTTTTTAGTCTAATCTGTCACTTTGCTTACTGATCGCACTTTAAGGTCTCTGTTTAATACCTTTTCACTTACCAACCTACTTCAAAATTATGAAAATACTCTTTTAGGATTTTTTTTCCTTTTTCTGAAAGCTTCTTTGACTTACTTTTCATAGCGTTTTGGATATTGTTTTGAAGATAAGGGTAATTAATGTCTTGGAAACTGTTGTGAGGGAAAGAGATCAAATGAAGAATACATTGAATGCTACTTTCCTTCATCTGCTCTCATTAAATAATAACTTTATTACTTAAGAAATTACAACATATAATTAAGAACTGGGTTGTAAACAAACTGAGGCACAAACCATGCTTTGTATGTCTGGGGCCCAGGAAGTGTCTGGTGCTATGTGGGCAGTCAATAAATATTAATGAACATATCATTTTAGAAGATGTTGTAGGCTTATAGAACTATCACATGGCAAAGGAAAAAATAAGCATATTTTCATTTATCTAGAGAAACAACAACAATTAACATTTCAATATTTTCCCCTTTTTATTTTCTGCCCTTTTCTCTAAGAGGATTGTGATCACTTTGGCCATCAATTTTTCAGACTAAATTTTGTTTAGAAAACCTCGATGTTCATGTAGTCTTTATGCTTGCATTAAATTGGAAGAAATGGTTGCTATGTAACTTGCTTGATTATTTAATTAAGTTGGGGATTAGTTTTTTTTCCTATCTATAACATCAAAGCTGCAGAAGTGTTTTTGCATATAGATCTTTATCTATGTTTCTAATTATATTCTTAAGATAAAATAGAAGTGGAATGACTTAGATTAATTTTCACAAAGGCTGAACTGATTTAACTCCCCATTAACAGAATAGGAAAGATATTTTACCATACCCTTGTGTTAAGTATTATCTTTTCTACAGTATGAAAGGAAAAATAATTCTGATTTAGGTTTTAATATATGACTGAGCATTTTTCATATTTAGTAGCTAATATGTATCATAGCTACTAATACATATTAGTATTATGTATTAGTAGCTGTTCATGTCATTTTGGTAATTGGTTCATTAGATTTTTCATGTTATTAAATCGATTTTTAACAATGAAATACACTTTTTGTATGTTTTATGTCTTTTATGTTTTGCTTACCTTTTGATAGTGTAGGAAATTATACCATTCATATGGCTAATCTATCCGTTATTATCTTCCTTCTCCTTCCCTCTCATCTTCTCTTCCTTTTCCATATCTCCTCCTTTCTCTCCCTTCTTCCTCCTCGTGTTTAAACACTTAGAAGCCAGACATTTTTCACATTCACCTGTATTCTCTATTCTGCTCCGTATACAGGGCGACTGATCTCTCTATGGGCTGAACTTCCCTAAGCTCTGGTCTCCGGAAACCTTTGGCCATTTAGAAAGAGGACATTCTAGTGTAGGAGACAGAGGCAGATGTGGATTCCTCGTGCTGGGTCACATGGCCAGGTACTAACCCACCCTTTTGAGTGCTGCTTCTCTCTCCGGGCACAGGCTGCATTTCTTCCTTCATTCTCTTAGGTCTAGAGTTCATAGTGACTTCCTGCTAAAACTAGGCCCCAGAACTACAACTTCCTTTGCTGGTTGCCTTTATCTTGCTCATGGGTTTGTAAATGACCTCTCGGGAAAACATTCTGGAAACTCTTCCAGATATATTGTCTATGTCTTTCTGGAACCCGGAGTGAGATCATATTTAAGTATACGCTTTTCTAGGAAAGCACTCTGAAGCAAAGTATGCTTCATTCTCCACTTATGAGAGGTGAAATTGCCATTTTATCCTGCAATTGATGAAGGTCTATGCTATTTTATAGGGAAACAAGCAGTGCTCTCTAAATTAGATTTCTCCTCACCTAATACTGACTTTGGTTTACGGCCGAGGATACTTCAGTGCTGATAGTAAAGAGCCTTTTCTCACTAACATTCCCAGCATCACGTTAGTAGTGGTAAAATTGACATCTGGTGCTGGAAGCCCTAACTTCCTGATACAGGTTTCATTGTTCACAGCTAATCACATAGTGTTGCTACTTTCCTGAGGTGCCACCATATGTAAAGGATTTTAGTTTAGGGGCAGTTGCACTTGGTAGGACAATTTGCATCACAATTATTTAAACTCTGATGAAAGAAAACTACTCTTGCTTTACTTATTGTTTTTCTTTTTGAACTCCATGGATCCAAAGAAATTTCATGTGCTGTACAGATTTGCCTGCTGATATCAGGCCGTCCTGCTCTATGGGTACATACACACAGTAGTATCTAAACTAGGAGAACCGGCTCACCTGTACCCTAAATGGCTGTAGAAAGTGCTGAAAGCCCAATCTTCCAAAAATAGTTCTCATAGCCAGTCTGTCCAGAGCTTGAAATCCTGCTACCACCCGTAAGTTGGTCCATCAAGAACCCGCCATGCTTCCCTCACCTGGAATAAACTGAATGTTCACGCGCACTCGGCAGCATGGAGGCCATTAAGCTCAGCAGCAGCTTCAGACACAGTTTTGGCAAGTAATAAATCTAGAGTTTATTGATGACGGACTTCAGCAGTTATAGCTGTGTAGGGTTCTCTAGGGAAATACTGCTTTTATCTCAACAGGCATCTCAGGAGCCAGAGAAGTCTGGGTTTGAGTTTTGGTTCTAACACCTGCATGACCTTAGCTGAGTGTCTTAAAATCCTTATATATCTGTCTTCCTGTGAAATAAGAATAGTAATGGTACCTGCTTCAAAGGATTGGTAAGAAAATTAAACTAGGTAAGTCCTTAATTATACCTTGTTGGTATTGAGGATAATAAGAAATAAGGGTGTTGTAGAAACAGAACACTGGTGTTTGACTTCAGGTCTTTAGGGGTGCCTGTGAGTATAACTTCTGTGTGCCCACGCACAGGACCGTGAGCGTGGTGTCTGTAAGTACACTTTCTGTATGTGCATGGTTGTCAACATGGTGTGTAATGAGCATAATTTTCATGTGTGCACACACATATGATCTTCCTCATGATGAGCACATGCTCTATGAGTTGCAATCCAGCCCTGGTGACATTTTATGTTCAATCGCATTAGTCTAGTGCTACAGCAAAATATCTATTGGCTAGTAAAGTACACTCTGCTTTTCACAGCAGAAGGTAAAACTGAACCAAACAAAAACTTAAAAGATTATTATGGACGACAAAGTTGTCTGAGGAAAAATTTTGTGGAATATTTTAAACTATTTCAAAGACTAAATATTAGTTTGTTTTTGGAAACTGAATGAAAACAGGTATATTGAATCATTATTTTACTATTCCCTTCCTTGCTCTTTATGTGTCTTCCTCCCTCCCTCCCCCGTCCCCTCTCCTTCCATCCCCCTCTGTCCCTCCCTCCCTCCCTCCCTCTCTCCCTCCCTCCCTCCCTTCCTCCCTTCCTCTTCCTTCTCTCACCTTGCTGTCTCTTTGTCACTCTACCCTTTAATTATGAACAACAATCTGTCAAAGAAAATGTCAAGCTTTTCTTTCCTGGACCTTATTTCCACATACTCCTCACCTCTTTTTCTCAGCGGCCAAGGCAGAACTGTTCAGATGTGGTTACAGCTGGCTTTGCATAAAACCTTGGGACTTTCTCACAATTATTGCACTTCAAACTCACTTTTCTTTTTATCTGAATGTCCTGTGTAGCTAAATGACATTCAGTTGTTTCTATAGCAACAAGTTCTAGCCACAGGATTAGAAAAATGAGTAGTTTCAGATACAGACAGTATTTTCTGAAATAAGAAAAGGTTAGTTAAGAGATATTTATTGGAAGTCTACTATGCATCTGACATGGTACTAGCCTCTATCAAGTATCTTTCAACCAAACATTTGCTAGAAAGGGGGACAGATTTGGGACACGCAAAATAGTTTTATGTTGGTTAGTGACAATTTTTATCCTCAGAAATTTTAATTTTGTGTTTCAGAATCTAAATGTAGTTAGCTTTCTGGTTCCCTTTTCCAAGCATATATTCTAACTCTGCAAACCACAGTGATATGGATGAAGCATGTATGATCTATTTCCATACACTGTAAAATTTTCAGACCATTATGCCACTATTCTTTTTGCAGGAAAAGTGCTGAGTTTCAGATGGGAGGCTATGAAAATAAAGCACTGTATGTGCTATTAGACAAATGTTACAGAATAGCATGCCTATCTCACAGCTATTTTTCCTAGCCAGTCATTTAATTACTTTCGGGCATGCCATTCATGAGGAATACAGCTATTCTAAAAATTCTAACAATTAAAACTTTATTACGGGGTTGGAGAGATGGCTCAGGGGTTAAGCCTCTGCCTTGCAGGCGGAAGGTCCTGAGTTCGGATCCTACACCCCACATATAGACGCCAGGTGGAAGCAGGGGCGGCCTGCGTTTCTGGTCCTGGTAGGGCGGAGCCTGTGAATCCCGGGGCAGAGTAAACAAGGAGGAAGTGGAGGCGTCCATGGTGGTTCCCGAATTCGTCCGTGGTTCTACATACACACACACACACATACATACACACATGTGCATACACGTACACACGCATACACGTACACACGCACACACGTACAATTGAATAAATAATAAATAAAAATTAAAAAAAACTTTATTACATGTCACCTCATATTTTTATAATGATATATGACTAGTCATGTTATATTGAGGCAATGGAAGTTAGTATTCTCATCCAAAACTTCCACAGTTTTAAAAATCATGAAGTGATGTTTCTCAGGATCTGGATCTGTGTGTGGTATTGAGGCAAAATGTCTCATCTGGTGTTTCGAGCTCAGAAAACATGTTTCTCTTGTCCTTTGCAGATCTGCTAGTTACTTTCCTGTTTACATACTAACAACCCCACATGCTTAGCTAAAGCCAAAGCAAATAAACGGAAATAGGAAACAAGAATTGTAAGTGACACTAGACTTCATTTCGCATAATCAGTCTTGTAACATTTTATTTTAAAATCAGTATATTTTTATAAATAACAAACTTTTGATTTGATGAAAAGCCAAATTATTTTTGATCTTCATATTGGCTTAACTTGTCTTTGAAATGTTTTGAAAGAACTTTTTTTTTCAAATTTAAAACACAGCAGTTTATTAAATTTAATATGTGTTGGATTATAGAATATGGAGACAATTTCTTTTTTTATTTAATACATTTTTATTATTATTTCAGCTCATACAAACTTAATAGGTACACCAGTTGAAAGAACTTTTATTAATTGCATTAGAAAATGATATTTTTTAAAATTTTTCTTAGCTTTCTTTTTTATCCATAATATTTGAACTGTACATGTTTACCATTAGGTTTCAATTATTCCCCTCTGTTTCTCATTGGACCTTTATATCACTGCAAATGTTCAAGGGCAGCAACTGGACATGTGCACTTCTGAGCTTAAACAAAGGACTATGTAAGTGAGTATAAATGAGCACAACAATATAATACGATGTATGTGAAATAAAGATTCATCTCACTGAACTCCAGTTTCTCTGCCTGCTAAGTTGTGGTAGGATCTGGCTTACAGGGCAGTTATGAAGACTGAAATCTTATATACATCCCTGGAATAAATCAGGGGCACAATTAAAGAAAAGGGGTGATGGTTGTTGTGGAGGAAGAACTGCAGATGATGAATGTGTTCTGTTTCTTCTAGAAAGATGAGCAGTATCGTAGTCTTAAAGTACTGGCTTCTGATTTATAAATTTAGTCCTGTATAAAAAGTACTCTCAATTATCTGTTTTTACTAGGCATTTGTTATGAGTTATAGCTGTATATAACATGACTCTAATGCAACAAAGTTCCCTTACAGCCTGGAACATAGAGGACCCATGGTCTATCAGTCATAGAGGCTAAGACATAAATTCTTCCTGTGAGTTTCTGCCTTAACACACCTTGCGCACCTGTTTGCTTGTACATCAGCTGGGTGTAATCTCCAGGATGGGATGACAAGTGTGATGTCATTCCATCACTGAAATAGCAAATTCCAAAGATCTTCACACCTGTGCATGCTGAACTGTTCACCTTAGAGACGCTTATGTTAGAGTTAGTCTTATTGATGATAGAGAAGATGAGAAAAAAATATTGAGTTTCCTGGAGCTGTCTTATCTTACACATCAAGTTTTGCACTCACTTGAAGATATCCCACACAGATGGTTTCTACACCCAATTCCTGGGGCTTATTACCAAGGCCGGTCAGCCAGCAAGCTGTCCTATTTGGTGGCCATCTGATGGGTCTGGGTGACAACTCCTTTTCTCTCCTGCAAACCCTGGTCATCTTCTCACTTTGCCTTTTTCAAAGTTTTCTCAGTTAACAGGTCATTGCAACAGCTTCTTCTAAAGGGTAGTGAATCCTTTAAAATTCCCATTCTGTTCTCTTTCTGTGTCTCTGTTTCTGTCTCTCCTATCTTTCTGTCTCCTCTCATTTCTTTTTCTGCAGTTGCAGGAAGATCTCTTCTAAAGCCTGAAATTTTGTTCTTTTCCTTTTTTTGTTATTCTATTTATGATGAAGACACTGAACACTACAGAGAAGCCCCTTACCTTGAACGAATGGAAAACTCTGAAAATGAATTAAAAATGGTCTTTAATACTTGATGACAAAAGAAGGAAAGTTCATGTATTTGTTGAATTAGAAGTCATGGAGTGAGAAGTCAAAAAGCACTATAAACTTGCACATACAGTTCCCTGAAGTTCCCTTTAGAATCTTACCCAAGATTCCATCAACCTCTGCATTTGGCATTTTCTACGTAATCAGTATCCAAGATAAATCAATTGTGTTCACATGTAATGGTATTATTCTCTACTGTATTCTAACAATTGGTATTTCTATTTCATCAATGACAGTTAAGCTTTTGTGTGCAAGCCTGAGAGAGTTGATTATGATATTGTTCCTACATAAATATAAATTCCTAATTTGAAGCAAATGACTGAGTTGAATGAATGGATTTTTTTCAATGCTCAGTAAAGGACAACAAGCTTCAGAAAAAAATTCAATTTGTGTTCATAGCATATATGATCTTATGTTAAAGACTGAGTTAAATTAAGGATCAGAAGTTTCCATTTTTGTTTATTCAAATGTGAAACTGAATTGGTACTTAGGCAGAATGTGAATTCATATTCTGAATACATAAACTCAGAAGAGTCTGGGGTGAAACCTGACTTCCACTCTGGTTTCTCTCTCTATAGTAATTCTATTGTGTCTCTGTTTGCATAACAATTCAGGGACATGTGCAAGAGGAGAAAATCTGAACAGGCACTCCATAATAAAACTAACCCACCTCTATTTCAAAAAATGCATACTGAGTAATTGAATAGAATAATGTAGCAAACAAAATAAATATTTATTTCTTATATGCAATATGCATGAGTTTATGTCTCTGAGAATTTAAGATTTAATTTGTTAACTTAGTGTTTGCATTTCATTAGTGAATGCAACTTGATAATCTTTTATAAGTGTCAAAATGACATGATGGGGATAAAAGATTCACTTATCACTCTAGCACAGCTGGAGGAGCATGCATTCTTCATTGTTTTTGCTTGTGGTTCAATCCTTGAGTTTACTTTTATTAAATACCACCCTCAGAGTAAGATAATGAAATTCATATCACAGCAGTCCAGTAATCCAATGTGTAAAGATACATGCTTATTTTCTATTGCATTCTATGTTTATATATATATATATATAATATAATTATATTTTTCTATGAGAGAGAGAGAAACAGAGAGAGAAAGAGAGAGAGAGAGAGAGAGAGAGAGAGAGAGAGAGAGAGAGAGAGAGAGAGAGAAACACAGGTATATATGTACCACAGTGTGCATATAGTTAGAGACAACTTTTGGAAATTTCTTTCCACCATGTAGGCTTTTAAAAATTGAACTTTACCTGCTGAGCCACCTGACTGACCCAGGGTTAACTACACAATTAACTTTACATGAATATCATGAAGAGGGTAAATAAACATAAAATCACTCACTCATAATTACAACATTAAAAGATTTCCAGATGATATTGGTAAATAACATAAAACTTACAATCATTTTCTTTATAGAAAAATATTTCTGTCTCAATAGTTTTAGTAAGAATATTACCAAATAAGTATGCACAAGAATACACCATTCAACTTTACTTAAAAATACCGACCACTGATTCAATAGAAGTAATTGACTAAATGTAAAATTCCTTGTCACAAAATATTTTTTATGGGCTTTTAAAACAGAGGTTAGCCCCAATCCTCCAAAATGTACTGTCATTCCCTCCTTGCCATATTTATCCAATCCCTGATAGAAGATGATCAAAAGCAACAGGAAAAAAAAATTGCTACTGAATGCTCTCATGTTGAAGAATAAGCTAAATAAGGGCAGAGAGTTACTCTTGCTTATTTAAATGTGACACTGATGTTTAGGCAGAATGTGCAAAATAAATGTTTCACATTCTAATAAAATGACCATTTTGCTCCAAAGTGACATTTTTCAAATAATTTCAAAATTACTTTAAAATCAGAAATTCTGCACTTCTGCAATTTTTTGAGGTTTTGAAGTTGAATTTATTGAGAATAAAAAAAAGGGGGGGGGAAGAAACACTTGGACACTTGACCCAAAGAGGGACAAGGAAGTCCATAATATTAATTTTTATTGGCCTATCTCATTGCACACAGTGAAGAGGTTCAGAAAGGCATTTTCATGCAAGTATGTCATATATTTTGGTCACACTTACTACCCTCCTTCGCCTTTCTCGCTGCTCCCTTTTTAACTCCTTCTCAGACAGTCTTGCTTCTATTTCTATGATGTATACCCAATCTAAGTTCCACAAATGAGAAAAGACACAGGATCTTTTTTTTCTGAGTGTTATTTTAAATAATATGACGATTCCTAGTTGTTTTAATTTTCTTGCAAGCAATAGGATTTCATTCTTCTTTGTGGATGAATAAAACTCCATTGGGTATGTATTTCCAAAGTTTCTTTACCCACAGGTCTACTGGCAGATTGGGAATTGTGTAGACAGGTTATATACTAGTTTAGCTTTAGCGTTTTAAGGAGTCTCCATGCTGTTTCCTATAGAGGCTGCACTGATCTGTCCTCACTATGTAGGTATAAGGGATCCCTTTCCTCACCTCATTGCAAGCATTTTCTTTTTCTTTCTTTCTCTTTCTTCCTTTTTTTCTTCCTTCCTTCCTTTGTTTCTTCCTTCCTTCTTTTGTTCCTTCCTTCTTTTGTTCCTTCCTTCCTTCCTTCCTTCCTTCCTTCCTTCCTTCCTTCCTTCCTTCCTTCCTTTCTTTCTTTCTTTCTTTCTTTCTTTCTTTCTTTCCTCTCTCTCTCTCTCTCTCTCTCTCTCTCTCTCTTTCTGGAGAAAGGCAGATTTATTCAGCTTACCCTTCCAGAGAGGGTTTTTCATGGCAGAAAAGGCCTGGCAGGCTGGCAGAAGCTGGAGGCAGGCCTACATCACTGTAAAACATCTTGAAGACTGAGAGCTGCCTATTTTCTTTCTTAATGGTAGTTACTCCAACCAGGTTGAGATAGAATCTCAATGTTATTTTAGTTTCAATTTCCCTCATGTCAAAGGTTGTTGGATACTTTTTCATGTTTATTGGACATTTGTACTTCATGTTTTGACTTATGTTAATGGATTGTTAGATTTGCTGGTGTTGATTTTTAAGGCCAGTAGATATTAATCCTCTGTCAGGTATAGAGTTAACAAATTTTCTTTGAATCTATAGGCTGCCTCTTCATTCAGTTAATTATTTCCTTCATTAATCACTTATTCATTCATTCATTTATATTTATTTATTCATTTATTCGTTTATTCATTTATTTATTTATTTATTTATTTATGTGTGGGGAGTATACGCGGTTACTATGTGTCCCTATGGAGGCCTGAGGGTGACTTTGGGAATCGTCCTGGATTGCTCTACCAACTTTTAGCCTCACTCTGGGATTTCCTAGGCTCCGCCCACCAGGGCCTAAAGTGCAGGCTGCCGCCATTTTTACGTGAGACCTGGGATCTGAACTTAGGACCTTCTGCTTACGAGGTACAGCCTTAACCCCTGAGCCTCTCTCCAGCCCCATTTGTCAGTTCTTATCAACAATTATTTTATTGTGTTGGAATATTCTGATTTATCTACCCTATCTTTTAGCTCTGTGGTTTTGTGCTTTATTTGGTTCATTCTATTGGTGCGATTTTCCAGTGGACTTGTGTGACATATTTCATAATTTTTGAGTTGCTTCACAATTCAATTTCACTTTTTCAGTATTTCAAATCTATTACATTCTTTTATCCTGTGTAGACTTTCTTATTTCATTCATCTATTTATTGCATTTTCTTTGAATTGACTAGAGTTTACTCGTATTCTCTTGAAATCCATTGTACATCGTTATAACTACTCTTTGAATTATTTGGCATTTTGTCCAAATCACTCTCATGGGAATCAATTACTATAGGATTGGTGATTTTGCACATGAGTCAGATGACTTTGATTGTTCATGTTTCTAGTGTTTCTGAATTGGTATTTGCACATCTGGGATTAGGTTACTGGCTTCATTTTATTTTTAAATCAACATGTTTTTTCAGTTGATGTTTTTGTAATGTTCAGTGCTAATCTGTAATATGTTCAAGGTGGCGTTCCTCCTCTCTGATTGGGGCTGTGGTCTGATACCTGACTTTTAATATATGTTCATGTGTACTTACATCACTCTGAAACTAAACTAGTAATTGTAGCATAAACAATAATAATAATGAAAAAATAATAGTAATGAAAAACAATTGTCCCTTTAACTTCAACAACTTTTGGTGAATGATGAAACAAAGACAACAAAGATGTACACTAGACTATTAGTTACTAAAGGCAGGAATGGATTAAAATAAGCTAAGCCTAGAAGTTAGTAAAGGAACAATATTGAAATAGTAGAAGAGCTACAAGCAAACAAAAAAGAGTCAAGAAATTGGTAGAGAAAATGGAGCTTAAAAGTTATTAGTGGTATAGACAATTATAATTATGAAGTTAATAGAGGAGGGATGGAAGAGAGAAATAAAGTGGGCTGTAAGCAAGAGAAATTGCATAGAAAACAATATTGCTTAAATAAACAACAAAAACTAGGACAAAACCAATAATTATGTATGAGTGAAGATTGCAAAAAGTGAAGTTCAAAAAAATACGATTGCCATCAGTCAAAAATCTTTTCTCTGCTTATAGTATCAGAGCATAGTCTTCCTCTTTCTGCTGGTGTGAGAACTTGACACCTATTTCTCCATTTAAATGTGTTTGAGCCGATTGGTTGGTAGGAAGCGCTTCAGGGAGATCCAGCTGGTCCCTGTGGGGCCGAAGATCTGCCCTGGCTCAGCAAAGGCAAACACTCCCAGGGCCCGGAGCATGGAGCGTGATGTGTCATGCACCAGTACATGGGTTGGCCATCCCTGTTTACCAAGAGAACTAGGTGGACCCTCTTTTCCTATGCACACTTCAGTACCCAAGGCGTTGATGTAGCCTATCATATAGTGAAGCATTTTCATGTTTCCAGAGTTTGCACGGCCTGTTCATGATCTTAGCATAAGAGTGTTAAGAAACTGCGCCAAGTTTCTGTTCAGGTTAATTTTCATGAGCTGTCACCTGTTACAGCTGGAGTCAAAAGCTTCAGAACTGGGAACATGATTGTGCAGTAATCGCTACTTTTTCCAGCCCAGCAGTTGATGGCGGAGTTTCTATCAGGGTTGGCTCCTTTCTTATGCAGTGTACTAATCATTGCCTTGAGATTGTGGTGCTAGGTTTTAGTACCATATGCCTCATATAGCTCATTGGCTTATGGTCCAAAACATTTTTTTCTGTCTTTGCTTCTAGATAGTTTCTTTCTCTATTACGCATCGGGATCCAGAGTGAGGGGATTATATGCACCTTATGAGGTAGCAGCCTACTATTTCCTTCATGAATCTTGCGGTCAGCATTTCTGCAAGGCTTAGTCTCTCACATCTGCTGTTCACTGCAGTGAACATGGGTCTCGCCTCTTTTCAAAGTTGCAAATTGAAAGTTTTAGTTTAGAGTTGTGGGCGCGTAGGAAGGTGCTGTTTGCCACTACTCTTTATTTTTAGCATTAAAATGGCAAAGTTTAATGACATTTGAACAGATGAAGTCTTCCCAGACCATAATATTTTTTAAATAGTCAAAATTATGCTAGATCTTGTGACTGAGAGTTTCATTTTTTTCTTCCTTGTTTTCTATACCAAAACATAAGCGAAACAGAATTATGAATATGGTGTTTGTGGTTGATTTGCATTTTTCTTTAAAACTTTTTATTTATTAGAGAAAGAAAAGAGGGAGAGGAAGAGCAAAAGGGAGAGGGAGAGGGAGATGGAGAAGAAGGAGAAAGAGAGAACAATGTGTGTGCGGTCAGAGGCCAGTTTTCAAAAGTCAAGTCTCTTCCCTTTTCCACCATGCAGGCTCCAGGGAGTGACTACAGGTTTCCAGTTTTGCATCTGGGCTCTTTGCTCACTGACCCACCTCGTCAGCTGCAGATTCTCATTGTTTTGACAAACTACAGATTTCCCCCAAATGGTTGCAACAATACCCCCCCATCCACCCACTCTTCTTAAATGTGACTTTGACATCCTTCCTGGACTTCATGCATCACTGTGTTGAATCTAGAAGGACTTGCCATTAAGGCAGGATGTGATTCTTCAGCTAGATCATAGAGATGGCACAACTTAGGCCTGATTCTCTTAAGTCAGCCTCAGAATATAGCAACCATGACCTGAAGAATCCTGAGCATTTGCAGAGGCTGACATATGTTTTTGGCCAACAGTTAGAGCATAAAACCACAAACTTGTAAGTGAAGACGCTTCTGGATGATACCACAACTTTTTGAGTTTTTGATTCTGTCCAGCTGCAACTTTAGACAGTGTGGCGTAGATGCTAGCTGTCCATACAGTCACACATCCAGGTTTCTGAGTCACAGAGTTCTTGACAAGATACAATGATGGTTTTATGTCAGCAACTTTTGGAATGGTTTATCGCACTGCAATAAATAAGGAAGGATGCTGATTGTCTTCTTGTATATTTACTGATACTTTGGATTTTTTTTGTGTATTACTTATTAGAAACTCCCCATTTACCTTTTTTTCTTGTTTTCATAGAAATTTCTCATAGAAATTTGTTACATTTTTGTTACATTTGTTACATATATTGTAAATACGTTTGACCAGTTGCTTATTGGGTGGTTTGAAGTTCAAATTCAGGCTAGCAAGATAGCTCAGTGAGTGCTTGCAAGCGGTGCAAGCTCTAGAGCCTGAGCTGAATTCCCAGAACGCATGAAAATGTGGGTGGAGAGAGGTGACTCCATGAAGTTTGTCCTGGGACCTCCACTTATGTGCACACTCACTAATATGCATGCATCATACACACATGCACCATAGAACCCCTTCCCACATAATATATTAATAATCAAATACAATTTAAAAATGTTCAGATTTCTGGGATATAAAAATTATAAGATAAACAGTGTATATTTTATTCCAGTGCTTCTAGTTATTTTAAATAATCTACTTTATAACCCATCTTGAGTGCATATTTTATGTGGAATGGATTAAGAAAAATCTTTTTCAAGTGCTGAGTCAGTTGTATTTACGCAAATTAGCTATATGTTACATTTTTGAAATTTTAGAGTAATTTTAATCCAAGTGTTTATCTATGAGTGCTGTTTTTGGAAGTATGCTTTCACTATGTAGTCCTGGGTGTTTTGTAACTTATTGTGTAGACTAGATTAGTCTTGAACTTGCAGCAGTCCTCCTGCTTTGGTCTTCTCAACATTGGGAACACAGGTGTGCCTACCACACCTGCTTTCCAGGTTTTCTTTTCTTATTTTTTTAATCAGCCTAAATTTTTGGTAACTAGGGCAAGGATTGGAAAAAAAATCAAAAGATTATTTTATGATATAAAAAGAAAATGAAATTTATATTTCAACATTTATAAATTATTGGAATTGGTCATTCTTACTCTTTCATGTTACCTGAGACTGGTGTATTATTGACTATGACATTGGAATAGAGTTGCTGCATCATAGACCATGCATGTTGGTCTTATTGTTTGCAGCTCTGCTTTGTGCCCTATAAGTTGTGTTGATGTAATTGTAATTTGGTTTGTTTCAAGTGCCATACTATATTCTGTGTTATATACTTGTTGAAATTACTGCTTCATAATAACCATGTCAACAGAACAGGAAAAGTGGACCTTGAATGATACACACAAATAGGTGTGGATATCTGTTAAATCAGATGGTAAATGATTATGCTGTTGTGAAATGACATTGCAATTATGCTAAAAAATTTTTAATAGGTATTATTAGATTAATAGCACTCATCTCATTATTCCTATTATACCAGTAATTAAAAATGATCATATCACATTTTTGTAAATTTTCTTCAGAAAAATAAAAAGTAAAAATGAATGTGCATTCAACATAACTTTCTAAAGAGCTTGTTTACTTCTTAAAGAAAGCTGTTTCCTGATGGTGAATAAGCAAGGTTTGCATTTGATAGCGCTTGAAGAAATTATGCAGAGAACACAAAATAGTTTAAGATTGGTCACTTTCTAGTGAAAACAGCTGCTAGAAAAGCTGAGAACATTGGGAGCAATAGCAATCTCATGCTTAAATAAGGCAAGTGGTTTTGAGAGGCTTTCCTGTGTCTTGAGGTGCTGACAAATGTAAATGATACTATGTGGTTGCTATGTAGTTAAAGAGTCAGTCCTGCATTTGAAGTGACTTAAGTCTCAGCTGTTAAAAAGCCATACTTTAAAGCTTAAGGTGAAAATATTTTCAGGAGTTAGAAGATGTTCATTGAGTACAACCTATAGAGAAGACTTTTTAAGATGTGTTCCAATGGGTAATAAAAACATTTGCTTTGAGGTAGAAGAAAAGCTTAATTGGACAAATTTAAATAGCTTGTGAAAATGTGTAGCTTTCTAAACCTATGGCTATCCATTGCATTATTCATTAGTAGGTGTTTTGTGGAAAATATTTGGATCTACCAGGTGTAATTGAAATAAAACTGTCAATGGTGAGATCAATCATCTATGTGGATTTAAACACATAATTTTTTTTATCAAAAATAGAATCTTACTTCTCAAACACATAGAGAGCAATTGGTAAGTCATGGTAAACTGTAACATTATCAAATATTACAATTGCATGCTAAATAGCTTTGGAACTGAACATTCCTATGTGCCTTATAATGTTTCTTAATGAACCTGAAATTAAAAAACAAAATAGCACTCAAGTACAATTTATGCCTTGGTAAAGTCATTTTAACAATAATTAATGTTTTGGACATTTAATGTCAAGCTGTTTTCTACATTTCTTTCACTGACAAAAGTTAAAACAATGAACAAGGAGTTATATTTTCTGAGCTGAAACTATAGTCCTGGTACCACTTTTGTGAACCTTAGAGCAAGTGCAAGTGAAATTTCCATATTTCAAAATGAATTCAAACTCAACTGAGGAGCTTCTATTTACTCTTAGCTGGAAGTAGTGAGTGGAATGGTACACCAAGGGCAAATGGACAAAGAATTTAATAGAATTCTTTAAGTACCTTCCAAGCAATGACTGTGCTCATGGACACGCATTAGCTTTTGGCAATGCCTGTCTGTGTGAGAAGACATTTCAAAGATGAAATATGTAAAATCTTATTATGAACCAGCATTAACAGATGGACATGTACAACTGATTCCGATGATAGAAAACACTTAACTTTGAGTCCTAATTAAGTGAAACATTGTTCCTTTTCCCCAAATAAAAGAATTCTGTTCTCAAAAAGTACTTAAATTTCATTTTTTTTAAACAAGAGTATCTGGAAATTTTTCTCTCGTTATGCCACATAATACCTTTGATTTTGCCTCATGGCCTGCAAAATCTAAAACATTTATTCTCTCATCATTTATAGAAAAAGATTTGTTACCAGTCTATGACCCAGAATATTCTATTGGGTCTCTCAATGTCAAGATGCCTAGTGTGTTCAGATTTCATCACTGTGACAAAATGCCCAAAGACACAGAGGAGGGTGCATTTACTTTGGGTCACAGGTTTTGAGGGGTTCTGGCCAAGTCAACTGGTGTACCACTTCTGGGCCTGTGTGTTGAGGTCCAAAAGGGGCTAACATGGCACACAGGCGGCAGATACAGGGCAGAAAGGCAGGGCACGCTCACCTTCATAGTGACATATTCCCTCTAATGTGGCCTGACTCTTCCTTATACGATACAAGTCCTACCATTGACAGCTATGCGGGGGAGAACTGGAATACACTGCCTCCTCTGAGATTGTACACGGGTAAGTATTGAACCATGACTTGAATCTGGTCTTTAGCTACAAACCTACGCTCTATGACTATGGAGAAACATAGCCTGACATTGGTGTGCCTTGGATTTGAAATCTATGAATGGGTGATTATAATAATCATAGTTACAGCTATAGTTACAACTACAACACTGCTTATGTCATAGAGCTAATTTTGTCATCAGCATCTAGAAAACGCTTAGGGAACAGCAGTCTGAAATGGGTTGGAAGTTCAATGGCAAAAAAGTACACATAAAACAGTTCATCATTTAGAAGGAGGTGATGGAATACAGTCCCAATTCAGCTGTCAATGAGCACTTGTCACTTTGGAAATCAGTGTCATTGAGATTTGTTGCAAAGAACTTGTGTCTGTTTGACCTTGGTCAAGTCCTTTAATCTCCCAGAGCCTTAGTATCATCCTCTAAAAAGACCATGTTCCAAACGTACCTAATACTGACTTAAGAATGAGTTTCACAGCCCCCCACCCCGGAGCCGACCAGTCAGGACCCGCGTGGCCTCCAGCTTTGCCCCGGGACCCCGGACCCCCCCCTCCCCCCCCCCCCCGCCACGCCGACCCCCAGCCAAGCTCCCAGGTGAGTGAGCGAGCGAGCGAGAGAGCCCCTCCCAGCCCAGCCCAGCCCCCCACCCCGGAGCCGACCGGCCAGCACCCACGCGGACTCTGGCTTAGCCCCTGGGTCCCACCCTGGACCCTAGCCCCTCGCGTCCTCCCGCCCCCGCGTGCCTCTGCCGCCCCAGCATTTCCCAGGTGAAGAATTCTGCCATCAACATCAGACCCTCTGCCTCTCTGGCCCACCCGCGACCTACGCACGTGGCCCACGGAAGACACACTGCTACTCAGAATTCAATAGAGTCCAAAGGAAACTCAAGCAAAATTCTAAGGAACAAAGGGAACACAGGACATACATCTGGACTCCAATACAATCATTATATCACGTGGGTGAGATTCATTACATCCAGCCCAAAAATAAGTAAACTTTTTCTTTTCACCTTACTGATCCTTTAAAGTATCAATGCTGTAGATCAACTTTCTCATACAGCCACCCCAAAAACATACAACTCCAGGGAGTACACCACTCACCCCCACATTTCACCAAGATACTAAATCGTAAAAGTGCACTACCAAACTAATATTCACCCCCTGGTTACTTAACCTGACTTAACTGATGTACTAACAGCCTAGTAGCCTCATCCAGGATATAACAATAACAATACACAAACATACCCAATCCAAGGCAAGCACTAGTAATAACTGACAAGTGTAACAATACCAACTACATCGATTCAGTGAAAAACACACAGAAACTGAAAGGTCCTAAAAAACAAAACAACAATGTACAAGTCAAAGTGCAGATCCATGAGAAACAAAACCCAAGAAGACCAATCTCCCACCGAAAGAATCAATCCCATAATGAGGGATTCCAACAAGAACAAATCCATAGAAAATAGCCATGAAAGCCAGAAACAATATAACGACTTTCAGAGTATGATCATTACCATGATTAATACTACGAAAGAGGAAATCCGAGAAGAGTAAAAGAACCGTATCAACCACTTTGAACAGGAACACAACAGGCACTTGGAGGAGTTGAAAAAAACAGTTCAAGAAACAAAAATAGGTATAGAGCAGTTAAAACAGTCTCAGGCAGAGTTCAAAATTGAACTAAAAGAGACAAGTTATCTTCAACCCAAAACTCAACAGAGAGTCTTATCAGCAGAACAAATGAGGCAGAAAATAGAATTTCAGATCTTGAAGACAAAGTGGGAAAATTAACCAGCTCAATGGAAGAGATTGTTAAAGCCAAAAAGATACTGGAGAGGAACATTCAAAAGATATGGGACACCCTGAAGAAGCCTAACGTGCGCATTCATGAAATACCAGAACAAGAATCCCAAAATACCACACTGGAGGAAATATTTCAATTCATCATAAATGAAAACTTCCCACAACTAAAGAATGAGAGGCTTATCCAAATACAAGAGGCATTTCACACTCCAAACAGATATGACCAAAATAGAAAATCGTCATGGCAAGTAATAGTCAAAACACTCCACATTCAAGTCAAAGAAAAGGTTCTGAGAGCTTCAAGAGAAAAAAAGCAAGTCACTTTTAAAGGTAAACCTATTAGAATAACAAAAGCAAGAAGAGCTTGGAGAGATGTACTTCAAGTATCAAACGAGCAAAAATGCCAACCCAGACTGATATACCCGGCAAAACTATCTGTCATGATTGACGGAGAAAGAAAAGTTTTCCAGCACAAAGACAACTTGAAGGGATACATGTCTACCAAACCAGGCCTTCAAAAACTGCTAGAAATAATACTCAAGCTTGAAGAAAAGAACAAGCGTATCCAAGAGGACAGAAGGGAAGTATAATACCACCAAAACATAAATATCAAACAACATGCTTATAAAATCTACTAAACATAGAAAATGTCCAGAATTAAAAATAATTTCTCCATTATAACATTAAATGTCCATGGTATTAACTCACCGATCAAGAGACACAGATTACTTATGAACAGGAGGGATGGGGTAGGAGGGCCACACCAGAAACAAGGAGAGAAGGGACCATGTTACAGCAGGGAAAATAAGGCCTCCACCAAGGACCCAAATAAGTAATGAGACATCTGATTAAGTTCACAGACTTTTGTTCCTGATCATTTACTACTGAGGGGGTGTGATCTCACCAGAAGAGGAGGGCATATAGTCTGGCAGATAAAAAGTAACCATTTTGCAAATGGGTGATAGACCCCTCCCTTAGTATGGTTTCCCACTTTTATTACATCTACCTTTGAATGTGCTTTTATCACAAGACTCTAACAGCTTTTTGTCTCTGGCCAGGGGGTAACATACAATGCCCACCAGGATGGAGTGAAGGGCATTGCAGGAGCAGCAAAACTGCAAAAGAAAATCAATGAACCACAATCCAGAACTTCAGAGACTCTATATCAACCACCTAGAACTAGGCCAGCTTAGTCTCTCCCCATCTTGAAGCTCAGGGAAATTTGCGGAAGAGGGGGCGGTAAGAGTGTAAGAGCAAAAGGATGGGAGGAGCAATGATATATAAGATACTCTATACTAGTTAGGGCTGAAGCAATCATAATTGGACTTTGCATGCCCTGCGCATTGTCCAACACACTGTTGACCTCACAAAGTCTAGCATCTGCTAAAAGTACCAAGAGCCTTGGAGGCAAAGGATTGGCAGCCACAGCAGTGTTCCTATACCTAAGGGGAACACGGGAAAGGGTTCAGGGAAAGGCCACTGGGTCCTTGTACGTCATCGGAGAGGAGGGCCCAGAGGAAAATCAGACATGCACAAGAAAGGACTCTCTGGGAATTGGGGCGGGAGGCACTGGGGGATGGGGAGGGAGAGGGGTGGGGAGGGGGAGCAGGGGGTACGGGGGGAGGAGGAGGTAGGGAGGGAACTGGTGTACCTAATAAGTTTGTATGAGCTGAAATAATTAAAAAAAAAAAAGACATGAACCACACACCTACTTTTACTATAACATGAAGTTACTGAGTGGAAAATTTTTGTGTTTTATTCTTTGTGAAATTCACTATTACCTAGAGCAGACATTTGTTAATAAATGAAATTCACAGGTTTAAAAAAAAAAAAGAGACACAGATTACAAACTTGGATTAAAAACCACGATCCAACAATTTGCTGCCTCCAGGAAACTCATCTCACCACAAAAGATAGGCACATTCTAAGAATGAAAGGCTGGTCCAAAATCTTGCAAGCTAATGGAACCAGGAAGCAGGCAGGGGTAGCAATTATGCTTTCAGACAAAGTGGACTTCAAACTAAAGAAAATCATAAGAGACACAGATGGAGACTACATTTTAGTCACAGGTACAATTCACCAGGAAGACTTCACAATACTGAACATATATGCACCCAATACGGGCCCCTCCACATTCATTAAGAAAACCCTACAGCGTCTAAAGCAAGAAATCAACCACCAAACGATAATTCTTGGGGACTTCAACACTGCCCTCTCAACATGGGATAGATCAACAGGTCAAAAGCTTAACAGAGACACTTTGGAACTTAATCAAACCCTGAAAGAAATGGACTTTACAGATCTCTATCGAACTTTTCACCCACGCACCAAAGAATACACATTTTTCTCAGAGGCACACGGAACTTTCTCCAAAATAGATCACATATTGGGACACAAAATGAATCTACACATATACAAAAAAGTTGAAATTCTAACCTGTGCCCTATCAGAGCCACCACGGCCTAAAGCTGGACATCCACAACACAACAAACAAGAGAAAATACACTAACTCCTGGAAACTTAATAATATGATGCTGAATGAGAACTGGATTCAGGAAGAAATTAAAAAAGAAATTCAAGATTTCCTGAAAGTGAATGATAATGAAAATACAACTTACCAAAATCTCTGGGACACAATGAAAGGTTTCCTAAGAGGTAAGTTCATAGCTCTTAATGCCTACATCAAAAAAATGGAAACATCAGAAATAAATAACTTAATGATGCAGTTTAAGACTTTAGAGAAACTAGAGCAATCTGATCCCAAAAGTAGTAGAAGAGAGGAGATTAGCAAAATAAGGGGAGAAATATCTGAAATCGAGATAAAGAAAATGATAGAGAAAACCAGTCAAAAAGCTGGTTCTTTGAAAAAATCAATAAGATTGATACACCCCTAGCTAAATTAACCAAAAGCAAGAGAGAGAAAACCCAAATTAACAAAATTAGAAATGAACATGGAGTTATCACGACTGATACCCAAGAAATCCAGAGAATTATAACATCATATTTCAAAAACTTATACTCTGTAAAGTTTGACAACACAGAAGAGATGGATGAATTTCTAAGTAAACACAACTTACCTAAATTGAATCAGGAAGTTGCGAATTATTTAAATAGTCCTATAACATATAAGGAAATTGAGGAAGTAATCTCGAATCTTCCCACCAAAAAATGTCCTGGACCAAATGGATTCAGCACATAGTACTACCAGACATTTAAGGTGTTAATAACACCAATACTCCTTAAACTGTTCCATCAAATAGCAAAGGAAGGAACACTACCAAATTCCTTCTGTGAAGCTAATATCATTTTAATCCCAAAACCTAATAAAGATTCACTTACAAAAGAAAACTATAGGCCGATCTCTCTGATGAACACAGACGCAAAGATTCTCAACAAAGTCTTAGCAAATCGGAATCAAAAACATATCAAAAAGATCATTCACGGGGACCAAGTAAGCTTCATCTCTGGCACACAAGGTTGGTTCAACATACGCAAATCAATAAATGTAATTCATCATGTAAACCAGTCCAAAGTCCAAGACCACATGATACTCTCGATAGATGCAGAAAAAGCTTTTGACAAGATCCAACAGCCTTTTATGATCAAAACGCTAGAGACAGTAGGAATGGAAGGAACCTTTATCAATATAATAAAAGCTGTATACAACAAGCCCACAGCAAGGATTATGCTCAATGGCGAACAATTGGAAGCATTCTCACTTCGATCAGGAACTAGACAAGGCTGTCCTCTCTCACCACTGCTGTTCAATATTGTACTTGAAGTGTTAGCTGAAGCCATAAGAAAAGAAAGGGACATAAGAGGGATTCAAATCGGCAAGGAAGAAGTCAAGCTATCCCTATTTGCAGATGACATGATCTTATACCTGGGGGATCCCAAAAACTCCACCAGGAAGCACCTGGAACTAATTGAGAAGTTCAGCAGGGTGGCAGGATACAAAATAAATGTGCAAAAATCAGAGGCCTTCCTATATGCCCAGAATGAAAAAAGTGAAAAAGCCTTGAGAGAAACAATCCCATTTAGTATAGCCCCTAAAAAAATGAAATACTTTGGTATAAACCTAACCAAGGAGGTAAAAGACCTTTACAATGAAAACTTTAAAACCTTAAAGAAAGAAATTGCAGAAGACACCAGAAGGTGGAAAGACTTACCATGTTCCTGGATTGGCAGAATTAACATCGTAAAAATGACCATCCTACCAAAGGCAATATACAAATTCAATGCTATACCAATTAAAATCCCAAAGCAATTCTTCAAAGAAGTTGATCAAATCATTTCAAAATTTATATGGAGGCACAAAAGACCCAGGATAGCAAAGACAATCCTGAGTAACAAAAACACTGCTGGAGGTATTACCATACCGAACCTTAGTCTATACTACAAATCCATAGTTATAAAAACAGCCTGGTACTGGCTCCAAAATAGACACACAGATCAATGGATAAGGGTTGAAGACCCAGATATAAGCCCACGAAAATACAGCCATTTGATCTTTGACAAAGGGGCCCAAAGAATCCAATGGAAAAAGAACAGCATCTTCAACAAGTGGTGCTGGCAAAACTGGATCTCCACATGTAGAAGATTAAAACTAGACCCGTAATTGTCACCATGTACAAGAATTAATTCCAAATGGTTCAAGGACCTTGACATAAGGCCAGAGACTATAAAAACCATAGCTGAAAGGATAGGGAACTCCTCGAGCTGATTGGGCTAGGCCAACATTTCCTAAACAGACATCCAATGGCACAGTCACTGCTACCAACTCTCAACAGTTGGGATCTTGTGAAATTAAAGAGTTCCTGTTCAGATAGAGATTGTAACACGAGCTCAAACGCAACCCACAGAATGGGAGAAAATCTTCACTAACCACATATCTGATAGAGCTCTACTGTCCAGAGTGCACAAATAACTTAGAAAACTAAACTCCAAGGAAACCAATGGCCCAATTAAAAAATGGGCCCTGGAACTTAAAAGAAACTTTACCAGGGATGAAATTAAAATGTCTAACAAATATCTGAAAAAATGCTCCACTTCCTTAGCCATCAGGGAAATGCAAATCAAAACTTCCCTGAGATATCATCTCATCCCAGTCAGGATGGCAAAAATCCACAATACGAACAACAACAAATGCTGGAGAGGATGTGGAGAGAGGGGAACTCTGCTACATTGCTGGTGGGAATGCAGGCTCATACAGCCACTCTGGCGAGCCGTCTGGAGATTCTTAAAGAAATTAAAGATTGAAATGCCATATGACCCTGCTATCCCACTTCTGGGAATAACCCCCCATACAGCAGAGGTTCACCTCGACAGCACAAGCATGACCATGTTCATAGCAGCACTGTTTACATTAGTAAAGTCATGGAATCAACCCAAATGTCCAACAGTTGACGAGTGGATAAGGAAACCTGTGGTACATCTATACAATGGAGTACTACTCAGCCATCAAAAATGATGAATTACTGGAATTTGCCGGGAAATGGATGTCATTAGAAAGAATTATATTAAGTGAAGTATCCCAAACCCAGAAAATTAAGCGCCATATGTACTCCCTAATAGGTGGCTCCTAGTACCAAACTCACCCAGCCCACATTGAGACACTCAAAGGTAAACCTATGCAATACAGTAATTGCAAAGATTATGAACAGGAGGGATGAGGTTTGAGGGCCACACCAGAATCAAGGAGAGAGGGGAACATGTTACAGCAGAGAAAATAGGCCTCCGTCAAGGAATGCAAGTAAGTAATGTGACACCTGGTTAAGTTCACAGACATTCGTTCCTGATCATTTACAACTGAGGGGTTATGATCTCACCAGAAGGGGAGGGCATAAGGGGTTAAACAGATAAAAAGTAATCATTTTGCAAATGGGTGATTGACCCCTCCCTCACTGAGGTTTCCTACTTTTATTACATCTACCCTTGGATGTGCTATTATAACAAGACTCCAGTTTAACAGCTTTTTGTCTCTGGCCAGGGGGTGACATACAGTGACCATCACGATGGAGAGAAGGGCATTGCAGGAGCAGCAAAACTGCAAAAGAAAATGAACGAACCACAATCCAGAACTTCAGAGACTCTATATCAACCACATAGAACCAGGCCAGCCTAATTTCTCCCCATCCTGAAGCTCAGGGACATTTGCAGAAGAGGGGGCGGTAAGATTGTAAGAGCAAAAGGATGAGAGGAGCAACAACTTGCAAGATTCTCTACACTAGTTAGGGCCAAAGCAATCATAATTGGACTTTGCATGCCCTGCACAATGTCCAACACACTATTGACCTCACAAAGTCTAGCATCTGTTAAAGGCACCAAGATCCTTGGAGGCAAGTGATTGACAGCCATAGTAGTGTTCCTATGCTTAAGGGGAACATGGGAAAGAGTTCAGGGAAATGCCACTGGGTCCTTGTACGTCATCAGAGAGGAGGATCCAGAGGAGAGTCAGGAATACACAATAAAGGACTCTCTGGGAATTGGGGGGAGGCACTGGGGGATGGGGAGGGAGGGGTGAGGGGAGGGGGAGCAGGGGGCTCGGGGGGAGGAGGAGGGAGGGAGGGAACTGGTCTACCTAGTAAGTTTGTATGAGCGGAAATAAAAAAAATAAAAAAAGATAAAAAGGCAGTAAAATCACTAGATTTAAAAAAAAAAAGAGTGAGTTTCATAATTGTGAGTCCTCCTTTCCTAGCTTCCAGCTTTTATAAATCCATCCTAGATTTAAAAAGCAGAATGAAGCAAAGAATGAAACAAAAGGAAGACAAAGCAAAATGAAAAAACCCTAAGAAAACAAGTAAAAACCAGTTTGTCAACTAGGCATTGGATGATTAAAAAAGAAAAAAAAAACTGTGCTAAAGGACAGAAAGGACGGAACTAAGCTGAAGTTGTCCAATGAAATACAGGACATCTGCATGTGAATTTCAGTGACTTTAAAAAATAGATCCAAAATATTGCACCAGGCATACTTATACTAAATCAATTATTCATCGTTTATCTGAAATTCTTGCTTAAATGAAAGCTGTATTTTTATTTATCAAATCTGGCAAGCTAGACTTAACAGAATTTTGTTAAGAAATTTCTTCTATCTGTAAGGCAAGACTCAGAATTCCAAAGAGCTCAACTTGCAAAGATACCCCCAGAAAGATTCACACCCTGCCCCGTCTCTGTGAAGCCAAGGACCTGGCTGGAAAGTCTCAAGTGGATGATTCTGAGTGATACTTGCCTTCTCTCACCCTCTTTACTGTAGCCTAGCAAGGAGGTTGCTGGGAAAAGCCTTTCTTCCCCTCTTGGTCTCTCTGGCCCAGGTTTACCCTGGGGTGAGGCTCTGCGGTCAGGTCACAGCATAGTGCCTCTGTCACACCCTGCTCAGTATACTGGCAGGTGGGGGCAGCCAAGAGGTGGGACTGGGGAGGAGGCTTATCAATGTAACATTGTCAATGTAACTCAGCAGCGGGCTGTGCTTGCTGCGTGGACTTAATTACTTGGATGCACAACGACTGCAGGTACTGGCCCCCTTGCTGGAAGGCCGGCTGAGATGGCTTATGTTGTACTGTCAAATACCTCATGACAGTGGCTCTCTAAACATTCAGGAGGAAACTCTGTGGTTAAACTGTAGCCTAGGTATTTTTAGAGCTGTTACCATGTTAACTGAATTCATACGTTTCACCTGCAGGATACTCAGTAGCACTTAGCACCTTTCTTAGACTCTAACAAGAAAAATATTATTTAAGTTGTGAATACTGTGTTTAGGACCCACTCCATGTAATTAGAAAAACTACTCCCTGAATATGTGGGTTTTTTTTTTTCTCTTTTTTTGGATGGATGGATGGGTAGCAATGTGCTATTAGGGAGTAGTTTTTCCTTGATACAAATGACTTGAAGGAACATAACCAAAAGGTTAAAATTGGTTAGTTCTAAAGGTCAGAGCCTGAAGGCAATGACCCATTTGTTAATCATTAAGCGTTTCTAAGCCCCTGCTGACAGCATTCTGGCTTTCTGCCACTGATCTCTGGTCTTTGTAAACTGCAAATTCTTGGACTGCTTCAGTTTTTAAGAAGGTAGCAAAGGTTATGAGAAAGGCATCCTTGTTGATGTTGTTGTTGTTGTTTTCTAATCAAATGTGCTTTGACTTTTGGAAGGCAGAGCTGTTCTGTGGCAAGGGGGTCTCACTGCACGCTCAGATACAGAGCTTTTATAAAGGGCTCTCAGGCCCTCCAGCTGTTATTCCCATATTAATTTCCACAGCTAAGCCAGATGTGAGGGAAAGGATATCCACTTAGCAATAAGGTAGGAGTTCCAACCACTGATGACCAGTGGCTTTCTCCAGTAATCCCCTCACTGAGAGTTTAAGACCCAGAACGTAATAACCACGATGCATTTATCATCTGTCATCAGTTAAGCAGTGGAAGAACTCTGAGATATTTTGAATTCATTCTGTTGAGCTCAATGAGGTTCAAGTGATACGATTTTTTTTGCCAGTTTTAATGCCAGTTTGTGTGGCAGTCATTTGAATAAAAGTCAATCTGCACCCCCAAAAAATCCTCTTAAATGCAACTGAATTTTATTTCATGCACCCAAGGGACTGCGAGCTGCTAAAATACATGCTTTAAACATCGAACATGGAATAGTTTGTCCTCTGTTTCTCCAGGGAAAAAATACACAGTTAGATCTTGCTTATCCATAATAACACAAACTTCCGGAAGACTTAAGCATTTGGCATTACTCCAAACCCAGAAGAGGGGAGGAGGGAAAGGGACAAGAGTGGGGAGCAAGGGGTGGGGGGTGGGGAGAAATGGGAAAGGAGGAGAAGAGGGACAGGATGAACTAGCAGTGAGCCAGCAAGCCAGCTTTTAGAAGTAGACCTGAAACCCTAGCAACACGGAAAAGAGACCTGGAGCTTACATCTGATTGGCTTACCAGCCAGAAGGAATGGTGAGCTCTGATTGGCTGGTGATGATGTCTCCAAATAACCAGCCTTTTGCAGGAACGCAAATTTATCTGGCAGAAGGTTCAGGAGGTAGAAGCAGGCAAGAAGAAAAGGGATGGGAACAGGGCAAAATGGATGGCAGACTGTAACAGAGGTAGTGGCTGAGATGAAAATAACAAAATCTAACTGTTTCCAGTGTACAATATGTAATCACTGGTATTATCTTCAGAAAGATCTTCAGGACACCCAGAAATGAACATTCCCGGGTTACTCAGAGAGTAAGAAAAATAGCTGAGGTCCTCTGGATCAAACCCAAGGTTGCTGACATCACACAGATGCTCTGGAGAGAATTTGGAGATATTCTTAGGAACAAAGAGCAGCAAATACTCTGATCACAGAAAAAGACACCAGAAGCCACCCCAGCCCATAGTTCAGAGGGTGATGCAAAAGGAGTGAAGGGCTCCCCGGCCTTCACAGCCACAGACCTTGAACACAGGGGCATAGGAACCTCTGTGTATATTTGGAAAGGGGTGGGAGGGACTGGTCCACATGAGGCTGTGTCTGGAGAGCTCAGAGGAAAGATGAGAGGGTGTTTATTTGAGATAGAGCTCAGCCATTTTACAGCTATCCTGTAGAAGTTGAAAGTCATTCTTTTCTCGGGCTTAGTAAATAGCATGATTGGTTAGCTAGTCCCTCCAGCTAAAAGCTTGCAGGCCGTCCTTAATTCCTGCCTCATATCTAATTCTTGCCAGCAAGTCCCACAGATTCCATTTCTGTAGCGTCTTGATTTGCTTCAGCCAAATCTGGAGTCACCTTCGCTTTCTCTCAGAGTCACTGCAACTGCTGTAGCTTCTCATGCCTCTCACAACTTTGTCAAATCCATTCTTGGGGCTGCTCATCTGCTTAAAAGATACTGTAAGAATAAAATTCACAATCCAACCATGATTAAGCCCTAGCTTACTTGAATCTCTCTTTCTTGGGCTCCTTCAGGTCCCTGTCACCAGCAGTCTTTCCAGCGTGCCAGTCTTTGACTTTCTGCTCCCTGTCTTCACACTATTCTATGACTGGTGCCTTCTCCTGACTCACAGAACTCGCTGGGGCTTTCCTCACCAGCGCATGTAAGTAAGTGTTCCCCTTCATTTTCTTTCACAATACCTTTTTATTAGCTCCCTGTGATTTCTCAATCCAAGACTACATATGCTTTCATTTGAATCCTTATCATTCTTTTATATGGCTTTTCATTAGTTAATTTTCATTAAAGCAAAGGCCCAGTTACTTCCCATATATCCTCAGAGTCTGGGATGGTAGCTGTGTGTTAAATGAGTGAACACACCAACCTCAGGGGCTTAGCGAACCTTGTATCATCTGCACCCCAACACAGTCATGGACAGGCGATCTTGCATTTCCTGTTTGTAGCCTGTCATCTATCAATTCTTTTGGGAGTTGTGATCTATAATCTGCCAAAATTTACAAAGTATTTTGAATCCAGAATGATTTCTGAAAAAGGGAAGAAAATCTCGTTTAAGCTGGGACTTGAGGGATGTTTAAAATTCACTCTCAAGTTTTGTGCATAGTAAACAGCTTGAGTTCACCCTGAAATTGGAGCTTTACTAAAGACTCTGGCATCGCCCCAGGCAGGAAAGGGTAACAACGGCTTGTACCTGAGAGTCAAGAGTCTCTCTCTCTCTCACTCGCTCGCTCTTTTTTTTCCTGCTAGAAATGTAGAAGACTGCTGTTTTCTTTTTTAATTCTATTTTTCTAGTTTTACAATCAGAGACTACTCATCTCTGCTTCTCTCTATCCCATCTTCCTCCCATCACCCTCCCTTCCCTTCATCAATCCATTTCACTCCCTCCCACCCTACTTCCCTGTCTGCTTCTATAGACCCCAGGGTTCTCCCTAGCTTGCTTACTCTTGGGGGACTTCAGGCCTCTTCTGGCATACAAAGTTGCCTCTCTTTAGGCCACCCCACTGATAGGAGCATTTCCCTTCACTCATCCAACTTTAGTCCCCAAGGTTTCCACTGTATGTTCTTATCTCTCTTGAGTTGTTTGATGTTCTCTGGGAGCATATTGGTATATCAGTCATTATGTAGGTCTGCTAAGGACAAGTCTCACTGTAGTGAGCTCCTAGATGCAACAGTCCTGCCTTGTCTATCAGTGAACGCGTCTATCTTTAGGTTCTTACAGTCTCACTGCTCCCTCTTCTGCAAGGTTCCCAAAGCCTTAGGGTGGGGAGAGATTAGGTTGGCCTGATTTTGGGTGAACCTTGCAAGGTTGCTTGGTACACTGTATTATGGCTGGCCATTGCTACCCATTTCACTGGAGAGAGAGAGAGAGAGAGAGAGAGAGAGAGAGAGAGAGAGAGAGAGAGACATGGAGGAAGGTCACAAGTCCAGAAGTTAGTTTTTTCCTTTCATCATTGGGTTTCTGGTGATCAAATTCATATTGTGGGCTGTGGGGGTGGACTCTCTGCTCCTCAAGCCCCTAGGCCACGCCCCAGGTCCCAGGAGGTGACCTTCCATACCAATCAGGATGGAGCCAAGGAAGTGCAGGAAAAGCAAAACTGAAAACAACCACAAACCATAATTCAGAACATTGAAGACTCTACATTAATCACCTGGAACCAGACCAGCCAAATCTCCCCCCATTCTAAAGCTCAGGGAACCTTCCGGAAGAGGGAACAGTAAGATTGTAAGAGCCTAAAGATGGGGGGGGGGCAACAATATGAAAGATATTCCACATGGGTTGGGGCTGCAGTAGCCATAATCCAACTTTGCATGACCTGCACAATGACTGACAGGTCAACAACCCGCCAAAGTTTAGCATGGATGGCAGGCAGTAGGATCCTTAGAGACAAGGGATTAACAGTCATAGTAGAGTTCCCATACTAATGGGGACTCAAGAAAGGGCTAGGGGCTATGCCACTGAGTCCTTACACCTCACTAGGGTGGAGGACTCAGAGAGAGGTTTGGCATTCACACAAAAGGTGCTCCAGGGGATGGGAGGGGGAAGGGAGAGGCACTGGGAGAAGGGGAGGGAGGGAAGAGGTGAAAGGAAGGGGAGAAGGGAGAGAGAGTGCAAGGGGAGGGATGGAGGGAGGGAGAGCTTGTATGATTGGGAAAAAAATGTGGGAGGAAAAATATATTTGTGGGAGGAAAAAAAATTGTCAACTATTTCACCATTCTCAAGACCTCTGCTCTTTAACAGTACCAGTCTCTTTTTTTAGTTTGTGGAGGTCATATATTGGCTGGCTATAATACATATTATCTATATTATAAGTTTATTACAGTTTTTTTTTGTTTGCCAAAATTATGGCTGAGAGACTAACATATCTTAAGCAAAATGAATCGTTCTACAGAAATTTCAAAGTCATAACTGAAGCAATATCTTGGCAAAGGGTATTACCGCTTTGATTATGTCAATTTATTTCAACATTCCAATTTTGGAAATTTCTTAGCTGGTGTACCAAACACCTTCCTTTGAAAGTGAAATTTGTCTTTGCGCCCTCTGGTGGATAAAAAAATCCTTTCTTCCTTCACTCCTGTTCCTCTTTCCCTTCCCTTCCCTTTTTTTCCCCTCTCCCTCCCTCCCTTCCTCCTTGCCTCCCTTCTCCTCCTTCCTTTCTTTTCTCCTCCTCTCTCCTAACCCCCCTTTTTTCCTTTTCTAAAGTTCTATCTAGAGAGAGTGCATGATTGTGAAACAGATAGGAAAAGGACCAACTTTAATATACATGCTTTCTAAATCTAAGCCAGTTGCTTTTGCTGCTGGAGGTGCAACACAAAGCACGTGGCTGGCAGACTTAGGGCTGTAGCCAGGTGCTTCAAGGAAGGACTAACATGCGAAGGACTGCAACTGGAAATGTATTAGGACAAAATCTAGGAGCCACTTCGTATCACCCTGCCACACTGAAGATGCCAAGATGTACTTAGAAGTAGAATGAAGATGACGACAGTGACAGCGTTTGCAACCCTGGCTATAAACAGCCACAGACACAGGAGACAAGTTGGACTTGGTGGCAGCTTCCTAAGAATAAATGGAAATTCATTTGCTAGGACTTTGTCATTCTATTCAGCATCGCATTTGATACTCAGGATGCACTCTTGGAATGGTACAGCTTGCCACATTGTTTCCTTCAACTGGGTTGTGAAACAAAATGTCATGATTTCTTTGCAGAACAACTTTATCCTCAGAGGGGGATAAAGTGAGGGTATCTTGGAGGCAAACTAGGTCACACACCAAAAGGAGCCTGACATAGAAACTTAGGTTATTTGACTAGTGAACCACAGAAAGGTGTCAAAGCCTTTCTTCAAAGACCTATGAACTTAAGACAGAAAGAAGTAGTATTTTTCTGAATATGTCAATGTCGATATTTGTCCATCTGAATGCACCAAATAAATTTCTCATTAAAAATCAAAAAGGAAAAGGGAGCATTTAAACACTCACTGGCATGTCTTCAAATGATTTAGTGATTTTTCTTTTAGTTTCTTGTAGAATGTGGACAGAGGAAAAAGTTATGAGTATTTGATCAGCTTACTGCTATACATATTGACGACTCAACTGTGAATTTGGAGCTTCTCAAACTGAAAAACAAGAATGAAAAATAGCAACAGTTTATCTAAGTCAGGGGTTCTCAAAGAATAATACTTGTCCCCTAGATGATGTTTTAGAAGCTTACTAGGGCCATTTTCTGTGTGTGTGTGTGTGGTGTGGTGTGGTGCGGTGGGGAAGGGAGGAGAATGTCTTAGGTATCTAAAATATTATGGGATGGTCCTTAATATTCAGTGGAAATTGTGATGGACAGTTTCATATCATGTCAGGTTTTCTGCCTCACCAACCATTCACATAGATGAAGAATCTATATGCAATGGCTTACACATGAACCCAAGTTTTGTTTTACATTAAAAATAAAGTCAAACAAAAAATAACTGATTTGTTGAGAAGTGAAAATCCAATGTAAATTGAGGAAAGACTGTACATTGCTCTACTAATATTATTGACCATTTTAAAACCTTTATTATCAACATCTATATCACATATGGTATTTGGAGGACTCCAGAAAGTACAATTATGGTATTTTTTGTTATATCCCATTTATATAAACAGGTATGTCTGTTACAACATTATGTATTATACAATATTATACAACATTATGTATGATAATGTCTGAGAATTCATTATTATTATTATAGTCTTTTCCTTTCTATATTACAGTTAGGGAATTATATTGACAATTTTTTAAGATGTGTGTTGTTAGACTACATTATCAATGAATTTCATTTTAATATAGTAAAGGGTGGTATTGAAATGTGCTATTTAGGAGCACAATGGAACAATAAGAGACTTGGCAGAATGAGGGACTCGGAAAACCATTTCCTCATGAAAGCAATGAAAACACTTGCAAAATGGTCAGAAAGAACATTTCAGAATTCTTAAAATGAACTAAAAGCTTCCAGCAATTGGGTGAGCTTTTGCTCAAAAAACATGGATAAATGCAAAACATGAGTTCTGATAGATTTTTCAACTTGTTTCATTATCCTTTTCAGTTTCCTTTCCAGTTTCAGAAGCATGATAACCAGCACCCTGCAACCACGGTAACAAGCAGCCTGGCAGCCAGCGGGGCGGAACAGGAGGGAACAGAGCTCCTTCTGCGCTTCATTGCCAGAGTCACCATCATGCTGACCTGTCTGGTAGTTCCCTGAACCCACCCATTCACAACAGCACCACGGGTGACTTGACTCGGAACTTATCCAGTATAAGTGACGTTTTCCCCAGTAGAAATCATTTTGAACTAGTTGTAGAAGAGAATCAGGAGCAATTGTTTAATACCATAGACACCTGATGTAGTCAGCAACTGCTGGGTGAAATAAGCAGCTTTCCAAAGGGTGAAAAAGAAAACCAGGGGAAAGATGTCCAAACCATGATTTTAAAATGGACACACTGGAAACCTAGAAGACCAGGCCTGTATATAGGAATGTGTGCACGCTTGCTGTTGTATAATCACTCAGGAAGGACCTAAAGTTTATCACTTATTTTCCATGAATGTGTGTGCGTGGGATGCATGCATGCTTACAAATGTGGGGGTGCACATGTATGAGAGTATATATATGTATCTGTATGTACATATGTGTGTGTGTGTGCATATAGGTTGACACTGGAAGTCATCTCTGATAACTCTTGCACCATTTTATTTTGAAGCAGGGTATCAAATTGCAGAGAATTTATCTTGCTTCTCAGTTTGTTCTGATGATTCCCAGTTTCTGCCTTCTGAGATTAGAATAATGTATTTATTGAATTATAGGCAGGCATCCACACCCACACAATCTTTTAAATAGGTTCTGAGGCTCTGAACTATGGTCTTCTTGCTTCAGCATCAAGCACTTTAACCACAGTGATATCTTCCTAAATCTCTGCTTAATGTTATATGTACTAGCAGGAAATGAAGGTTGTGGCAGTTTCACACTGCCTGCTGAGTACTGAAGAGGTAGTGTGTCCAAAGAACTAAAAGAAAACATAAGAACAGTTTCTATATAAACAAAGATCAATATAGAAATAGAAACCATTTGAGAGTCAAGTATAAATTCAAGAGCACAGAAGTGAAATAATGAAAGTTCAACAGAAGTGTTCCACAGAAGACTTGATCAAGTATAAGAAACAATCATCCAACTTCAAGAATGTCAACAGGTATTACTGATTTTGAGAAGAGAAAGAAAAAGTGAAAATGAATGAATACAGCCCTGGACACTTAGGGAACACCAAAAAATTCACACAAAATAAGTTACAGAAGAACAGAAGAAAAAGAACAGAAAGAATATATGAAGAAACAATATTGAAAAATTTTCTAAATTTGAACAAAACCATTAATTTATATATCTAACAAGCTCAACACAATCTAAATAGGATAAAATCTCAGATTCACATATAGACACATAGTAATCTAACTGCTAAAAACGGAGAATCTTGAGGGATCAAGAAACTGACCCTTCTTGTTCAGAGGATTTTTCTCTCAAAAATTTTCACCTTGTTTCTAATCAGAGATATAACTACATGTTACATTCAGAATGCTGAAATGGAAACCTACCAACCGAGAAATCTTTCTCTAGCAAAGGTGAGAAAAGAACCAAAATGTTGTTAGATGAATACAATAATAAGCGTATCATTGACAGTGAGCCTGGCTTTTCAAACAATACTAGGCAAACATGAAAGATTGGTAGGCAATAAGTTAAATGCAGATGAAGAAAATAATACTTATCTTTGCCAGTATCCATTCTAAGTGCAATCTGCAGGTAAGTAACAAATGAAGCATATATTTTTATGTATGTATGTATGTATGTATGTATGTATGTATGTATGTATGTATGTATGTATTTATTCATTTGTGTGTATGTGTGTAGATGGATGTGGGTATAGAAAAGGACTGTGTGTGTGTGTGTGTGTGTGTGTGTGTGTGTGTGTGTGTGTGTGATTGTGAAGGCTTGGGTGACTGATCTAGCATCATCAGACGTTGTACTACCTGTATAGCAACCCAGGAGAATCACCCTGGATTTCTCAATGTCCTTACTGCTTCCCTCTGGGATTTCCCAGTGTAGGGCACTACCATTTCAACCTGGCATTTTTTTACATGGGATCCAGGACCCAAAGTCAGTTTCTTTTGCTTTTGAGGCAAAGACTTTACCCCTGAGCCATCTCTCAAGTCTGAAATATAACTTATATTTTAAAGATAGTTTTATAAAGTAATAATTATGAGTTTGTGCTAATGTGTACACAGTGTATTAAAGACGCAGTTTATATGACCTTTAAAGCACTAGGGAAAGAATATTGGATGAAGTAGGACAGGAGCAAAGATTTATAGAATAATGAAGTCAGTATTAATCCAAAGAAGACTGTCAAAGAAATGACAAAGAACTAAAAACATCATATTAGACGATATATAATAAAAAACAGACAAAAGTGGAAGAACAGAGCATTAAGAAAGTAACAAGTCACACAAAAATGGATAGCAAAATGGCTGCTATAACTCTTGTTTTGTCAATAGTAATGTTAAATAGAAAATAGACAAATAATTTTCATTAAAAGGTTAAAAGGCAAAACGGGTAAGAAGGAAAATGAATAAAACAAAAACCCAATACAATCTTTCTGTGTACAAGAGAACAAACTGGAATTTGAAGAATCTAATAAAGGTAGTGCAATGGCTCCCTAAGGCCTTATGATCCTAGAACAGTCTGTGCCACACACACTTTCAAAACTAAATAACCAAAGCCAACTACCAGGACAATGTCCTATTTCACACCATTGAGAAACTCCTAAGTGGATAATAAAACTAAGCAAGACAAAAGGAAAAGGTTAGAGGAAAGAGAAGGCCCAGGGAGACCGCTATGGAAGGCAGACTTTTGAAAACATAAAGACTAATTTTCTTGATCATATCTTGTAACAGAGTGAATTATAGTGTTCTGAGTAAAGAAAATGACTTCTGGCTCATACCTTCTTTAAAAGTTCATTCATTCAAATGAAGTTAGCAGAACAGGACCACCCCTACAAAGGCATTTTAAAGACAAAAGAGAGGAAGGGGAAAAGTTTCTCTAGAGAAGATTTAGCATGCCACAAAGATTCCTGATATGAGCTGAAGAAGAAAGCCAGAAAATGGAACAAGAAAGAAATGATTCTTTTAAGGAAATATGAGCAATATTTTGATAAGGAATTCTTACAGATTTTTAGGTTAGTTAAAATAATAAAGTTGGTTAGTTTAATATAACATGAAATTATGATGGAATTTATAATAACAGTGATTTCTATTAAATTCCCTAAAGCTTTTAATTTACACACCTTTTTCATTTGGAAATCTTAGTTTGCCAATTTTGTTGATGTACATTAGGTGATCTGAAAAGTTTAGTGTCATATGGAAAGGATATATATGCAAGAATCAGTTGGTCTTGGTGTCATCCCTGTCTCTGCTCTTGGGTATTTTTGAGAGCCTGCATTTCATCACCTATACAATGAAGAAGTTGTAAACATCTTCTCTGATAGTCATATCTACACATGGCATTTACCAAAAATTTTACACATTGAAAATGTACTGTGCAGCATTTTCCTAAGTTCAGATGGTTGAGAGCGTAAAACAATATCTACAGCCCTACGTCATGAATCAAGTGGCACTAGAAATGGAAGACTAACTTGCCTAATGTATAAGTCAGGGTTCTCTGAAGAAACAGAATCTATAGAATGTGCTTGACCACAATGTTCCACAAACCCAAAAGATTCCAAGAAGGCTTCAACCTTTAGGGGTGAAGAACAGCTGGGCTCTGACATCAGCGATGAACAGCGAACAGCAGCAAGGCCTAGAGACCAGGCTCCAAAGGCAGCAGAAACAGCAATAACATGATGCAAAAGGTGAAGCTCCAAGTCAGCCAAGGACGGAGGCAGCAGCAGCATCAACAAAGAAGGCCACGATGCTCTAAAAGTAAACGAAGCTCACAGAGTGGACTGCACAGGAAATCGACACAGGATAAAGGAAGAGCAAGTCCCTCCTTCTTGCACCTCCTATTATCTGCCACCACTGGAAAGTATCACCCACTACGGGCTGGGTTCTCCACAGCAATCAGTCAAGTCAAGTACCTGCAGACTTGTTCAGGGCCATTCCAACCATTAACCCACCACAGCTGCTCCCCAAACAGTGTGCAACAGTCAAATTGACACCAAAATGCAACATGACATCTAGGAAACAATTTCATTTTAGAGGATAGGGTAAATAAACATGACTCACTTATTTTGGAGAAAGTCTTCAGATGATAATGGATTCCAAACATACAAGAAAATATGGGAAATTCAAGCTTAAGGTTTATGTATAATTGTAGGAAAGGGAATCCATATGGTAGCCCAGACACTTGACTTTGCATTGCCTGCATTTTTCTAGTTTATTCTTTGGTAATTTATGCAAAATAAATACTTAAGAGTTATATTGAAAGACAGAAGAAAAAAACTGTTGAAAAGTGTTATAAAATAGGTCAAAATAAATGAACTAGAATATTTGGCCAATGGAAAGCTAGATTAACAGGAAGCTGTAATAACACAAGCAAAGAAATATCATCCAGATGAAGGTATGGAGCTGCTTTAGTGAGGTGGGTAGAATGAAGACATGTAAAAAAATCATTATAGTGAGGAGTAGGAAAATTGGAAATGTTTTTTTTTCTAGAGAACCTTTAGTACCAAGAAGATGACTACTTTGTGTGATGAGTTTAGTACAGCTTTCTTGAAGTTACAAGGCTAAGGAAATGATGTATATGTAGTGAATTATGTTTAAATCTCAAAGATGCGGGTAAGAATAACTGCTCTGGTGTGGACTGCAGATACAAATCTGTCAGGCATAGAGCAGGACTTGTTTCTTCTGTGATTCTTTCAATTTCCTGCTCCCTTGAACCACCATAGTCATCAACATCTTAAAAAATTTATTAAGCTCCAGTGCACATGTTATATACCAGTGCACACCCATGGGAAACACATAATATCTGTCCTCTTGAGGGTTACAATCTTCTCCCACAAGAGCAGTGAAGGCAACATGGAAGCCTGGCAAAATGTTTTCAAGTTTAGCTCAGTTTGAGATTTCAGCCTCTATAGCTGTATTTATTCACTTTCCTTTACGATGAACATGTGAGAAAAACAGAGGTTTGTATCATATAATATTGAATGATGGTATGAGAGGGAGAATATGTGAAATTGCCATAAGAAGAAATTAACAGGAAATTATCAAGGGTTAGCATAAAGAAATGAAGAAAGTCCAACTCTAGCTCTTTTGGTAGCTTAAGACATGTGTGCTAAGTAAGCGCTAGGGATATAGTGATCAACAGTACAGCTGTAGTCTTGTTTTCCTAGTGCCTACTGCTGCTCAAGTGCAGCATGGGAAAGTCATTAATTACATCATTCTGATTTCAATATGAGTGCTTGTTCCATAACACATGAAAGTCTATTTTTGTGAGTAAGACATGAATGACATTAGTGACCTGAGTTGCAGATCAGGTTAACATGTAGTTTAAAAGTGCTTCCCCCCCAGATCTCAAGAGGCACCGCACCTCCCTAAGGGGGATAATGCCAGACGGAAGAAGAGAAGCTATTTTCCTTAATGGTGTACCCACCGATGTATCATCCATACCCTAGCAAATGCTCATGTGCATGCAATATAGGCAACCCAGATGAGACTCAGTGGGCTGCACACTCAAAATGACATGAAAGTCAGAAGGAGATTGGTTGGGAAAAAATATTTGCAGTGGGAAAAGGAAAGGGGTGGTAAGGGATAAAAATGATATAAGTTAATTGCCCTCATATATAGAACTTTTGAAAGACAAAAATAAATAATAAAGTTAAAAATGCTTCCTCTCAAGGAAATGATTATTAATATGAACTTGTCTTTTATGAACTTTCCACAAAATTTTACTGGATTTTTTATGTATCTCTTTACCTTCACTCTTAACCCCAGCCATGTGCTGCTGAAAAATTTCAAAAAACAAGTTCTTAAAAGTATCATGTACATTCATATGGAGGCACAAAAGACCCAGGAGAGCAAAGACAATTCTGAGTAACAAAAACAATGCTGGAGGTATCATCATACCAAATCTTAGTCTATACTACAAATCCATAGTTATAAAAACAGCCTGGTACTGGCTCTAAAATAGACACACAGATCAATGGATAAGGGTTGAAGACCCAGATATAAGCCCGCACAATTACAGCCATTTGGTCTTTGACAAAGGGGCCCAAAAAATCCAATGGAAAAAGAACAGTATCTTCAACAAATGGTGCTGGCAAAACTGGATCTCCACATGCAGAAGATTAAAGCTGGACCCATACTTGTCACCATGTACAAGACTTAATTCCAAGTGGATCAAGGACCTTGATATCAGGCCAGAGACTACAAAACCATAATTGAAAGGATAGGGAATTCCTTCGAGCTGATTGGGCTAGGCCAACAATTCCTAAACAGACATCCAATGGCACAGTCACTGCTACCAACTCTCAACAGTTGGGATCTTGTGAAATTAAAGAGCTTCTGTTCAGATAAAGAGATTGTAACACGAGCTCAAACGCAACCCACAGAATGGGAGAAAATCTTCACTAACCACATATCTGATAGAGCTCTACTATCCAGAGTGCACAAAGAACTTAGAAAACTAAACTCCAAGGAAACCAATGGCCCAATTAAAAAATGGGCCCTGGAACTTAAAAGAAACTTTACCAGGGATGAAATTAAAATGTCTAACAAATATCTGAAAAAATGCTCCACTTCCTTAGTTATCAGGAAATGCAAATCAAAACTTCCCTGAGATATCATCTCATCCCAGTCAGGATGGCAAAAATCCACAATACAAACAACAACAAATGCTGGAGAGGATGTGGAGAGAGGGGAACTCTCCTACATTGCTGGTGGGAATGCAGGCTCATACAACCACTCTGGCGAGCCGTCTGGAGATTCTTAAAGAAATTAAAGAAATTGAAATGCCATATGAGCCTGCTATTCCACTTGTGGGAATAACCCCCCATACAGCAGAGGTTCACCTCGATAGCACAAGCACAACCATGTTCATAGCAGCACTGTTTACAATAGCAAAGTCATGGAATCAACCCAAATGTCCAACAGTTGACGAGTGGATAAGGAAAATGTGGTACTACTCAGCCATCAAAAACGATGAATTACTGGAATTTGCTGGGAAATGGATGTTATTAGAAACAATTATATTAAGTGAAGTATCCCAGACCCAGAAAATTAAGCGCCATATGTACTCCCTAATAGGTGGCTCCTAGTACCAAACTCACCCAGCCCACCTAGAGACAGTAATTGCAAGGATTATGAACAGGAGGTAAGAGGGGTAAGAGGGCCACACCAGAAACAAGGAGAGAAGTGACCATGTTACAACAGAGAAAATAGGCTTCCATCAAGGACTGCAAGTAAGTAATGAGACACCTGGTTAAGTTCACAGACATTCGTTCCTGATCATTTACAACTAAGGGGGTATGATCTCACCAGAAGGGGAGGGCATATAGTCTGGCAGATAAAAAGTAACCATTTTGCAAATGGGTGATTGACCTCTCCCTCACTGTGGTTTCCTACTTTTATTACATCTACCTTTGAATGGGCTCTTATAACAAGACACTAGTTTACAGCTTTTTGTCTCTGGCCAGGGGGTGACATACCATGCCCATCAGGATGGAGTGAAGGGCATTGCAGGAGCAGCAAAACTGCAAAAGAAAATCAACAAACCACTATCCAGAACTTCAGAGACTCTATATCAAGTACCTAGAACTAGGCCAGCCTAATCTCTCCCCATCCTGAAGCTCAGGGAAATTTGTGGAAGAGGGGGTGGTAAGATTGTAAGAGAACAAGGATGGGAGGAGCAATGATATGCAAGATACTCCACACAAATTAGGGCCGAAGGAATCATAATTGGACTTTGCATGCCCTGTGAAATGTCCAACACACTATTGACCCCACAAAGTCTAGCATTTGCTAAAGGCACCAAGATCCTTGGAGGCAAGGGATTGACAGCCACAGTAGTGTTCCTATGCTTAAGGGGAACACAGGAAAGGATTCAGGGAAATGCCACTGGGTCCTTGTACGTCATCGGAGAGGAGAGCCCAGAGGAGAGACTGGCAGGCACATTGAAGGATTCTCCAGGGATTGGGGGGGTAGGCACTGGGGGATGGGGAGGGAGAGGGAGGGGTGAGAGGAGGGGGAGCAGGGGGGTTGAGGGGAGGAGGAGGGAGGGAGGGAACCGGTGTACCTACTAAGTTTGTATGAGCAGAAATAATAATAAAAATGTTTAGAAAAGGTATCATGTACATATTATATAAATGTAATTGTTAAATGCATTTAGACTGTATTTTCTTCAACTCAGTTAAAGATATATGAAAATATACTGTAGACAAATAAATATGGAGGAGAAATGTTCATTAAGGTGTGAAAGCTTTTTTTTTACTTCTTCTTCTTTTTGTTTAATTTATAAGAATTTAGAAATGAGATGAAACTATTATTTCGACTTAAATGTGAGTTTCTTCTAAAATAGATGTTTTAAAATGTAATGTGATAGTGTTAATGGTTAGGGACTTCTTAAAAGATCCCTCATGGATAGGATTAATGCCTGGGTACAGGGGGCTGAAGGAAACTGCTTCCCTTTCTACCATGTAAAGATAGAGTAAGAAGTAGGAGCTCATCGGATACAGAATTTATTAGTTTATTAATTCTGATATTCTTTGCTTTCAGATGTCTAAGTAGTGCATTTCTATTGCTTGTAAATTACTGTTTAAGGAATTGTGTTATAGTTGCTCAAAGACAAATGTGCTTGTAATTTGTATTTTTTATAATGTCATTTCTATTTAGAAATACTTTTGGATTATTTTTTATTTCTATGATTCTCCTTATTACAAAAAGAATTTTAGTTGACTATTTAGGAAGTTATATTTCTCTGATTTGCTTTAATTAAGGTTTTTTTTTTTTCTTTAATAATATGTTGCAGGCCAGTGTGGTAGCTCAGTGGGAAAAGGTGACTTGCGATTTGAGTTTGATTCCTATAGACAGCAAGGTGGAAGAAGAGAACTGACTTCCAAAAGTTGTCTTCTGGCTCTCACACGTATGCTGTGACACATGCTCACTTGCTCTCTCATTCTCTGAACTTATATAAATGACAGACAGACAGACAGACAGACAGACAGACAGATAAAATAATGGACTGAGAAGATCACTTTAGCAGAGATCTACTAAAGAAAATGAAATTTAGACAAATAGAAAAGCACAATTCAATTTACACAATTGTTAATTTTATATCAAATTCTTTGACACATCAAGAAATTACCCATTGTGTAAAATTTTTAACATATATGGCATAATTAATAAAAATAATAAACATATAAAACCCTTCAGTCATTAGTTGAATGTGCATTGAGGCCACCAATTCCCATCAATGACTTCTCATTCTCAGATATTGCATATGACCATTTTCACAGCAGCGCATTTAGGAAGCAAATTTAATTATGCTTATTTTACACTTGGGATGCCAAATTAGGATGGGAACATGTAAAAGAACACGTATTCCAAGACATCTGAAATGTGTTTCTCCACCCTGTGCCATAAGAAAAAAAGCACATGTACTAATACTAGATGAATCACGATTTCTTTCTTCCTTCTGTAAGAGTCATCACACATATGAATCATTAATTTCCATTTCAAATGATTTAAATAGAGCCCACAAAGATTTTGTGAGTCACCAGGGTCTCTGACTTAAGATGGTGATATGTCGTATTCTCCCTTTTCCCACAAGAAATCAATTATAGATCACAGGCCATTCTGCAGTATGTGTCCGAAGACTAAACAAAGGAGAGCCAAAGTACCTCAATGCTCAAATAAAATACTTAGCATGTGAATTTCTAAGCATATTTGGTGGTAAGCAATTCAAATAAGTTGTTTTATAATAACTAGAAGATTTAAATTTGGTTTTGATGAATGACAATATTTTATTAAAAATCTGTATTTTTTTAAAAGTTAAACTGTTTTGAAGTTTACCATCAGTGACTCTGGGTTATATGTTCCATAGAATAGCCTTTATTTATCTCAATAATCAATGTCAGCAGCAAAGATGAGAAATTTTTTTCTTTAAAGGGCTAGACAAATAAGTATTTTAGGTTTTATGGGCAAAACAATGTGTTATAACTGCTGAATTTGACATTAAATTATGAAAACATTCATAGATAACATAAATTAATATATGACTTGACATCAATAAAAAATTGTAAAAACAGGGGACAGACTGGATTTGGTCTACAGAATGATCTAATTTTCCACTTTTGATGACAATTTCATAAAAATAGAAAATTCAAGGAGTGTTTTATGACAAGTTTGCTAAGGGAAAAAAATAAAACTTTTTTATAATTTGCACTATAGGTAAAGCTGATAAAGATCTTTTCAATGAGTTATTAAGAATATTTGTAGATCTATTACTTCAGTGAATTTGAAATTTTAATCAGAATTTGGCATCACATCTAGTGATTTCATCCTATGATTTATTTATTTATTCATTATATCTCTCATTTTTCTTTGATCATAAACTTCAGAAAATAAAAGTGAATTCTGGATTATAGTAGTATCAAAGCTTTGAAAACTTACAGTCACAAATTGTGTCCTCTTTAGCTTTTGCTACCAAGTTCAACCAAGAAATGAACCAAGAAACTAAATCATAATTTTGGTTCTGGGAAGCCACAGAAGAAACTAATAGAAAGTAGTAGTTTTCTACTAGAAAACTGGTAGAAAAGTATATTGATGTAGAAGCAGTAAATCCAGTGATCAGTTCTAAAATATAACAGTTTGAAACATTTCAAAATAGCAAAATCACTTTCTAGTCAAATTCAAGGGAATCTTCACTTGACCATGGCCTGAAAGCCAAAAAAAATTCAAGCAAATCTTTTTGAAGAGACCTAAAAGTCACAAAATGCATATAAACATGCATAATTTTACCATTGTGCTCTTGGAACTCATTCATGGCTAGGTTCTGAATCCTGCTGCACAGCAGGCTAAATTTCCATGGTTCTAAAACACATTTCATGTACTACTTAGGCTGTTTCTCATCTCAGTCACTGAGTTACACAGGGATGATCACTACATAGTCTATTAGCCAACCACATGCTAATCCTGTGGCCTCATCTCATTCTGTGTGCTACAGTTAATTCATACATGAACATTTGCCCATTATTCCATGTCGGAGAGTTTAGGTATATCCCTATATATTTCTTTGCTTTAACAAAAATGTAAAATATTTCTTCATTGGGCCATGAAGAAAATATACACAGACATCTATTTGTTAGCAACTCTAACTCTATTTCTCACTGGTTTCCTCATCATGTTTTTTCAAATCTGTCCATTTAATTCTGATAGCTTCACTTTCATATTCAGACTGGCTCAAATCCTAGGTTTTATTTTTCTTCACTTGCGTCTACTGCAAAACATTAAAAAATTCACAGTTTTTCTAATTAGAACAATAAACATGCATTAAGGATACTATACTTCATTACCTATGAAAAGAACTGGAGGCCAAAGACATACTTCCTTATTAAGCACAAACTTAATTGGGAAGACAGGTCAGCAAATAAATAGTTAAAACATGATACCAAAGCACTTCAGAGGGAGAGTTGCACTGTCTGCTTTAGGAAATTTAAAAGATACAATGCTGAGCTGCATTTTGAAAACCATCCAGATGTTGATCAGACAGAATTGCAGGAGGACTTTATTCACAGTAGAACAAGATTGCAAAGACATGGATGTGAATGATTGCAGAGAATACCTCAAAAACTACAAGTCATGCCATGTTGCAGTTCGCCTGCATGGTTGTTGATAAATGGCCATCACATGGCTTAAGGGAACAAGGGATTTATTTTCTTATGATTGTCTGGTTACAGTTCTCAGTCCAGCTTGAAGGGAGAGCATGCACCAACACCAGGGCCAAGGGAACTGGCTACCATCACCACATAAGGGCTGAGAGAGGGACAATCCTTACTTGCCAGATCAGGATGTCTGGACAAATGAACAGAAGGATGCCAACTCTCTCAACCAGCTCTCCGTGATTTATTCCAGGGCCTAGTCCCACCCACCATGGGCTGGACCTTCCCCATCAACTAGACAATCTCTTGCAGGTTTGCTCTGGGCTTAACTCAACCATTAATTCTCTACAAATGTGCCAACAGTCAGGTTGACACCTGTGCCTAACAATGACATGCTACACAGCCAAAGCGATTTGATGTGGTTTATAAGCCTTGAGAGATGAGGTTGAACTTAGGAGTCTGGATTTTGCTTATTCTATAGGTCACTAAGCTCCAAAGATGAATTTTAAAAAGGAGTGTAGTATGCTCAGATTTGTATTTTTTTTATAAAGTCCACATGTAGAGAATGGAATGTAACCAAGAGGGGCTGAAGACTATAGAGGAAGGGTGAAATTACCCATCATTGTACTAAAGTACAAAGGAGACAAGGAGAGACTAAAATAAATTGGTAGTAGTGTGTCTGGGGGCAAGGGGAACCCAAAGAGTTTGCAAGACAATAAACATGAGATTTGCAGCTACATCTCTCTAGTTCCAAATTCACTGTATAAATCTTTGGACAACATTACCTCACAGATATGGTAGCCAAGTGTCTTAGTTTATTTTTTGGCTGTGAAAATGGAATACCTGAGATTGGGCAATTTATAAAGAAAGTAGTTTATTTTGGCCCATGGTTCTGAAGGTTCAAAAGTGCAAGACTGAGCATCTGCATGCGTTTGGCTTCTGGGAAAGATCTCATCAGGGGAGTGAGGAAGCAAAGCCATGGCTGAACTGTCATTTATCCATTCTCCAGGTAACTAGATCCCTCTCACTTAAAAAGTGCTAGTCAACTAATGAGATTCTTCCATGACCTGAACACTAGGTCCCACCTCCCAACATGGTTGCACAAATTCCCAATAGAAATCAAATTACAGCCTGAGTTTCAGAGAGTATATTTAGAGCACAGCACCAGGGAAGGTGGCAGTGTCTACAAAAATAGAATGGATACAATCTCAGGTACTGCAGCCCAAGTTCTGAAGACGAAGGACTGTCTAATATGGATAAGACAGTCATGGATGACCTTCCAGGAAGGTAGCGTGCATGGAGCTAGGGAGACTGAAGCCAGGTGGTACAGGGAAGAGAAATGAATGAGAGGCAGGTTGGCTAACTTCAATTCACTTGGCAATAATGAAAACTGTGATTCTCAATATGCCATAGCTTTCCAATTGCTTTCTGCAAAGTATACCTTAAGCGTTTTGCTAACACAAGGAAATCTTTACCCATGTCTACTATAGTGCATGTCGAAAAAGCAGGTTTAATTAATTAATGGCTGAATGAATAAATATTCACCCTTAGAAGTGATTCTGGAAAGAAAATGGAAATATTTAAAGCCTGAATGTGTTTTGACAGATCTTGATGACTTTCAACCCCAAGGGAGAAATGTTTATTCACTACTCGTTTAAGCAATTTCTTACATCCCTTAAAAACCGGGAAAAAAAAGTCTGCAGGAAATAACTATGAAGTCAGAGTCTCATCCTGAGGTCACATAGAACATCAAGGTTGAGGCCAGAAAAACCAGCTTCCTAGTTCCCATGTGGATGCTGCCAGATACCACGCTCCCCACACTCTGCCCCAGCCCTACATCTTTCTTCCTAGATCTTTTCTCTTCCGGTTCCCCTTTCTCTAATCTAGATCACATGTTCCAGCTGTCAGTACCTTTTTCTGGCCCTCAGCTTCTTCCATTGATTCCATTTGTAAGCTGGCACTCTATCCCCAACACTACCTGATATTCATCTGTTCATGCCACAAACATTAAACATCTGTGTGCCAACAGTGTTTTCAGCATGGCATTGAGAATGAATGGCAGCATGTTTCGTTCCCTGATAAAGTTTGCTTTTAAAGATTTCACATAAATCAATATCATACTGACTTGTTTTATATCAGTTTAATCTTGTACCATGGTTGCTCCCAATCTGTGGTCTTCTTCTAAGATACTGCCCAGATGTTCACAGCTCCATTTGAAGTTTTGCCCAAAGAATTATCCACCAGTGAGGTAAAATGGTAGGCTATATTTTTCATTCAGTTTTCAATCTGCCTTTCTCTTTCGGATATCTCTTAAGTGGCCAGTCAGGTTTGTTCCATTTGTCTTCAATTCCTTTGCTCAGGTATGCTTTAGATGATTTTTCTGAAAAGATTCGATTTATTCTCAACTCTTTTTCTCACAGAGACAGCAATGAGACTTTCCTTTGTCAACACCTTCTACTCATCCCTCACTTTCACAAGTACACTGAGAACCGTGGCCTTATTTTGGTTATCTAATATTGAATTTTATAGCAAAAGGAAATAGTCTTCCTTGGCATGTCTGTCTATATTAAAGTTAAATAGTGGAGAACAATTTCCATGTAAAGAAAGTAATACAAACATCATAAGTCTTTTTCTTATTTAAGCTGTATCTATGTATATACTTCTTCCATATTAAATAAACTATAAAGAAATTTTTCTTTAGTTATGACATCCAGTTATCATGAAACTAACATCCTGAATTTACTTACAGAAATTCTCAGGTTTATAATGTGGTCTTCTGTTAATTTAAGCTTGTCCTGAATGATGTATCATTAACACTGCAAGACTGCAAGAATGCCAGTTTTCACACACGAGACAAAAGGTAGTCAGAAAGGGATGGAGTTGATAGAGGTGAGGAAATTCAAATGAATTAATTTTAGGGATGAAGAAACTCAGACTGAGCAAGGTAAGGGTTTTATTTACAGTGGTTTTAGTGCTTAACTGCTATTTCTCTGCTTTGTTACACAGTTGCCTACATTAAGATCCTGTAACATGATACCGTTACATGCGTTTTTCCATACCATGCATCAGATTCTTCAAGATTATTTCAGATTATGTGAACTATTGACTTTGACTACAGAGCCTTTTGATATGAAATTATCAAAAAGGCATGTATATATTTTCTTTACCATATGTTTAGAAAAATAACAGAAGCAGAAGAGTTCTTTTCAGGTTTTTAAGGTGAATGTTCTAGACTAGCCACCTGGAACTCACGTTTTAATGAGCATCCTAAGCATCACGGTGACTCGCTTGTACACGTGGCCCTTCCAGTCAACCTGTCCTCAAAGGATGCAGCTAGTTGACCATTTTGGCTTTCTGACTGACTGTGATGAGCTCAGCAATGCCTCTGTGGTCTCATATCTACTGCAATGAAAAAAACAGAAGTCTGATGTTGAGCAGGGAGGAATACTTTTGAAACAAATGGGCAGAAAGTCAGACTGTGGGTGTCTAGAGCTTTGGAAGTGATGAATAGAAAGAAGACTGAAAAAGTGCCAAAAATCTCTAGTTTTAAATGCTTCCTTCAACCAAAGTACCATTTAAGTCCAGATGGCAAGCACACAGATGCTGTGTAGAATGTGTGAGTTCTTAGGCGGACCATGTTTCTGGCAGGGTAAAAGGATTTAGTTTTTGGTTTTGTTGTGTTTCTGAGACAGGGACTCATTCTCCAGGCTATTTTGGCGTGGAACGCAGGCGATCCATCAGACCTAGCATTCCAAATTCTGGGATTACAGGCATGAGCCATGTCTATATGCCTGGTCTGAGAAGGTTCAAGATTGAATAAAGGTACTCCAGCAGGCTGGAGAAGCAACAGACTCACTGAAGATTAGATGGAAATTTACACATATTCCTATGAGACCTGGTTAAGATAATCAGGTTCTACCTTTCTCTAAATAAATCATCCATGGTTTCAATAACCATAGTTATTGATGAAGCCCAGAAAAGACGTATGGCCTTTGAAAGAGCTAACATTTAAGAATGTAATGAGGATGTCTTTACATTCAAAAGATGGTTTACTAATTTTAACTGGATTGACTAGACTGAAAGTTCATGTCCAAAATTTCAATCATATCATTTGCTAGTCTGGCACTTACTCATTTTTTCTCAACTGATCAGTATTATGAATATAGTGAGCTGGTTTGGGCGCCTAAAGAAACATCCAAAGAGTAAAAGTTAACTTCATATACATTTATTAGTTTGGTGACTATGCAAATGACTTGCTTTGCCTCGATGCTGTCATCTGTAAAATGGTACAATACTATTCTTTAGGATGCCGTTGAATGAGAGGTGCAGGCGCAGTCCTTACATTAGCATCTGGCACAGAAGTAGCCACTGTTAATCATTTTGCTTTGTAAATGCTATTTCCCAGACCAGGTGTATTCATAGTTGGCTTGACCTAAAAGTCAAGGACTAGTGGGTGTGTGTGTGGGGGGGGGCATATCGGTAAGATTTCCCAGTAGCTCTGGTTCTTATACATTCTGCTCTGTGCCTGATCTGACTTCTGCACGTCTCTGTGAGTGACAGTGGGGGTTCCTTTTGCCTTGCTTTCCAGCCTCCTTTAGTGTTCTGCTGGTAGTTAACCTAACCTGGCCCCATTACTGACCATCCACGACACCGACACTGACTTTCTTTTCTCCTCACAGCAACTCTGCCTTCTGAGTTGAGGCATATTAAAAAACTCTCCCACTTCTTTGCTTACAGAAGATAATTAAGTGAATTCTAAGTAAGGGTTTCAGAATTATTCAACCTGATCTCATTTCTTCCCTTTGCTGTGCAAAGGGAAATAGGTGAATTGTGTTCATATGGAAAAGCTCGCTAGTTATTTCTGAGGACTTTCATTTTATGTATTTCTTTTTCAAATTTTTTTTTTCTTTTTCAAATATTTTCAACAAGCATATATAACTTTTGCACTCAATAAGTCACATATACAACAATGACTGTGTTTGGCTTCTGCTTAAAATTTGATGAGTTCTGTGTATCTTAGCTTCTACCATATTGAAAACTGGATTTAAAAAAAATGGGGGAAATTTTACAAATGCGCTTGTAACTCTTTACGGCACTAAAGTTGCTAAGTGATCTACTGGGTTCTTGGGAACTCAGGAAACCAGTTATTGGAGTCCCAAGATTAGCTTTCCTTATTTACCATCTGGGGGCTTCTCAGAGGGGAAAGATCAAATCTTAAAGAATTTTATGTTTATTGTTTATAACGATATTCTCATCCTATGCAGCTCTATGAGAATTTCCGCAAGAGAGTGATTTCTGAATTCTTTCACAGACTTCCCTATGGGAATTCTCACAGTTATATATGGTGAGAATCTGACCTTCTGGACGTTATGAAATGTTTGGAGGGGACAACAGAAGTTCAGCTAATTTATTTGTTTATTTATTTGCTATACTCTGCTGGGGGGCTATTGTGATTTTTGAGGTAAGATTTATGTCTTAAGATTTTAGAGGCTTTTGAACAGAAAGTATAGTATTGGTAAGAAGTCTAATACTTTGATTGGAGTGTGACTTGAGAAAATAATTCTCCAATGGGCTTCCAACAACTAGAGAATCTTGGAATAAGATACCATAAGTAAGTTGGAATTGAGATTTTAAAATCTTTGAATAACAATGTGGTATTTTTTAATTGATAGGTGTCTACATTTCTAAGGAATATTCATCAGCAGAGTTTTACAGCTATAAAGCGGCTTCTAGAACTTCACAGACAAATTAAAAAGTAGTGTAACAGCATGAAAAATGACATAGTTTGCTGATCCAAAAGGCCAAAATGCCAAAAGTGCTGAATGAAATGGGGCTCTTGTTCTTCAAGACTACCTGACAGCCTGCTCTTGAAACACGAGCCACAGCACTGTAAACACCCCTGTCATTAAGACAATGACCAGAACTTCAACCACAGCCTCAACCTACAGCCCGCAGTATGGGGACACACAGGGCCTCATGAGAGCTCTTCCAGCTCACCTCAGGAATTTTCAAGCTCAGAGTGTCACCAGGATAATTTCTTTGGAAATGTTATGAGTTTTGAGTTTGGGTTGACCATGTCTCACACTTTTCTGCACCTGAGAAGCCTATTAAATAACATGAATAGTAGGCTTTTGTAACGGCGTGAACGCTTTTGCCTCGCTTTATAAAAAGCTGTATTTCTCTTTGCCAGTTAATGACCTAAAATTGACTTCCATAGACTTTAAAAATAAATAAAATATTCAGTTTAAATTATGTCACTGTTTCTTAAATATTCAGAAACTTCGTAATAGAAATGGCGAGACTTTCTCGCCTGCCCTTTCTCTTAATTCCTTAAGAGACATAAGAATAAGTAGCCATGTTTTCATGTTCTGGCCTGATGAAGCTGAAGATTTAGCAGAATTTTTTTTGAACGCTTATAGGTACTAAACATGAATGATCACATCGTCTCATTTGCTTCTTACAACAGCCCTGACAAACAGAGATAATAAATTCTAGTTTGTTGTTGAGGAAGTAAAAGCTGAAAGATAAACTGATTTTTCCCAGCCTGGGAATTGAATCCAGCCCTCAGCACTATGGTGTGCACCACTATAAGAGGAACATACAGATGGTTTAAAAGTTATGTACTGTTAATCTATTATAATGTTTTATATTTGTACAATAATCAGGATGGTACTGAGAATAATGATGTTTCCTTAGCTTCAGGCATGGTGGTAGTTGGTTGCTTAATCAAAGGTTTATGAAATCTGACATAGGGAATCTCTCAATTTATGGTTACAAAGTCTTCATTAGATAAAAGTCAAATGTTTACCATTCACCTCTGTTACTACCAATAGGAATCTCATGGAATTAGTACAAGTTGTTCTAGAGATGAGATATTTATTGAGCTGTCTTGGAGTATGTGTGTATGAAGTGTCATAGAAACTATACTCAGTGTTTATGTTCCTGGGATAGGAAGTCTTTCCAAATGTTACAGACTACTCCAAGAGTTTTGGATTGAAGCAGATAATCAGTGTGATCCGACAGAAAGAGCCTTCACGGAAGGCTCCCTTCACGGAAGGCTCCCTTCACGGAAGCATTCCCTTAAAAGCAACGTTCAAGATTGTCTTACTCTGAGATGCTGCCTTACCCTTTTCCACTATCTCATGCTAAGTCTTGACTTCAGTAGAGTTGCTCAATCACTCCACTGGCTAATCTTGCGGAAGAGCATTACATGATGGAGACCGGAATTCCGTTGGACTTTCTCCGAGTCTGACAGTACCTCAGGTTGCTTGCCAAAGTTACTACCCAAGGAGGGAGAAGACTAGGCCCCTCCATCCCAGACATACCATCTGAAGACCAAGGAAGCCCTTGTTATGCAAATGAAATTTCATGGGTGTCTCTTAATTCCTGTTTCCAAACCCTCTAAAACTAGGTCTGAAGCTGGCTCTCTGGGGCTCAGGAACACAATGCAGGAACCATGTCCCAGAGACATTAGGAGGCCACTGCCAGAGGTCTTCTCCCATGATAGAGTACTCCTGGATACATCCAGAACTTGTTCTGATCTAAGCGCCCCATGGAACATGAGCGGGGAAGAAAGCAGAGAAAATAAGACAGAGGAAAGCAAGAAATTTACTTTCTTTCCTTCCTTCCTTCCTTCCTTCCTTCCTTCCTTCCTTCCTTCCTTCCTTCCTTCCTTCCTTCCTTCCTTCCTTCCTTCCTTCCTTCCTTCCTTCCTTCCTTCTCTATCCAAATCATTATCTTTATATCCAATTTCTTTTTACTTTTGCATTTTGAAAGTTATACTGCACCAATAGATCAAAACAAAAAACTAAAACAATTAAAACATTTAGTTGTCTTTTAGAGAGAGAAAAAAAAACAATTTCTCTATTTTTAGAATTTGGAAACCATTATCTTCTTTCCTGTTAGTATTTTCTGTTGTCTACTTAGCACTGAACATAGTCCTATCTGTCATCATTCCAGTTTTCTCAGTCACTGTTTCATCACTTATGAAATGGTAGTTTAAATCTACCTTTTTGTGCAAATTAAATGAGATCATATTTATAAATACCAATGGCAGAGGACCTAGCATACTAGACCATTTACAGAGTCGATGTGATTAGTATTACACATAATATGTAAAACCTACACCTCTATTGACAATTATGTTGTATTGTCTGTTTTCTTTGTTGTGACAAAATATCTGACCGAAGTACCTTATGAAGGGAAGAGATTATTTTGATTCAGTTTGTGGGTACAACTCATTATGATGAGGAAGGAATGAGGTGAAGGATGATGTGGCTGGTTACACTAGGTCCCTAATTCCAGGAGTATAGAGCTAAATACTAGTTATTTGGCCTGTTTTTTCTCATTTGGATTCAGCCTGGGAATCTATCAAATGGTGCCACTGAGACAATGACAAGGACTTCAACCCCAACTTCAACCTACAGCCCACAGGATGGGGACACACACATGAAGAACTCATGAGAGTTCAAGTTTACCTCAGGTCCCTTGGCCTCCTAGAACTGTCTACACTGATACATGCAGAGGTTTGTCTTCCAAGTCATTCTAGATCCTCTTAAATTGACAATGAGTACTGACCATCACAAGTCAACTCTTTTTCAAAGTGACATCCAAGCACATCACTTTTAAATCAAAATTCCACACCTAGCCTCTAACGTCTCAGGTTCATCTCACAATGCAAAATGCATTTAGGCCATTTCTAAAGTCCTCAAAGTCTTTAGTAAAGAAGGCATAGTTAGGTTTGCCTTGTATTTGCAGATATGCAACATGTTCACCATGTCATGTCACCACCATTTTCATGTCTTATCTCACAGGGCTATGTTCTATCTATCTCTTCTGAGTAATATTTTTCATGGACGCCCTGGCACAGCTAGTGTCCTTGCTACTTCTTTAGAAACTGATTTCATGGAAATTGACAAAGATTGGTTAATTAAGGTTAATTGCTTGGGTTTGCCACAGTTTGAAGGAACAATGATCAAGAAAATTGCTCTGTTGAATAAGAAAAGTAACAACACGTTTATAGGCCCAAGAGTTTCCTGAAATTAACAATGCTTACAATTACAATAGATTTAGGTCAGATATAACAATTTCAAACAGATTTTATATACTTACAAAGCTTATTGACTGAATTTTAAAAATGAGTTAATTGTACTGGCCATATTGATGTTTCTTTATCAGCTACACCTTGTTTGTTTGGTTGTCTGTTTGTAATTGGTAGAATAATTACTGCTATTACAAAACCTTCCTTGATGCCTTGGGTTCTTCCACAGGGTTAATTATTGTAGAGACGCCAGCACTGCCAACAGCAAGTGTGGACGCTTCTGAAATATTTTCAACTCTCCAGTGTGGTTTGACAGAGGGTCAAGAGCACAACTTGGTACAGTGGTTAAAAAGTACAGGCTCTAATGCCAGGCTGTGACTCAGCCACTGAGTATGTGTGACTTGGGCCAACCATCTGTCTCTCCTGTGTCTGGTTTCTCATCTTTCATGAAACACCTAGTTGCATCATCCTGTCTGACTCCCTGATTTACTGTTGTCATTTACATGTGTTCCTTTGAAGCCCTTATAATCTTCTGCTATGATATATTTACCTACTAGTTTGTTCCTCATCTTCTATTGAAATTAAAGGTCTGTGAATGCGTAAGATCTTTTTCTTGTTCACCCAGCACATATAATAGTGCATAGTACATGCTGAGTGTATATGTAAGTCAAAAGTGGATGAATGAGGAAATGGAAAGCTGACATAGAGGCAGAAATATGCCTCTGAAATATGCCTGCTCTCTATGATGATGCTGGAAGACTGGGTAGATTAGGCAAACAGCTGAAGTAATGGAAATCAACCAGGAATGGGACTAAAAATAATATGACAGCCAGAGGGACATAGGTAGTGCTTTGAAAGCTGTTTTATGGAAGTAGGAATCTCTGAGATGCCAACCATAAGAAAAATAGCATGCCGCATTTCAGTGAAATACAGGAGATGGTTTGTGCTAATCTGGTGATGCCAAAGCTAAAGGGCTGTGTTTGGTAAATAATGCCCAAATGGTATATTATTCTCCCTTTTGAATATACAGCCAAATGTAAATGTTCTGTTCAAAATGTAATGAGCGAAGGAAGCTGCTGGTCTAGCTTCCGGGCAATAGTGACAAATCATGCAGTTTTGATATTCACATGGTAAAAAGATGCAAAAGAGTTTAATACATGAATCCAGATTAAGGAAAGTGCATAATACTTGAGGTAGAGAATGTATCCAGAGTCTCAGACAACCTTGGTCCTTGGCAAAAGACTTTGCTATCGATGTGGCTGTTGAAAGATTTGGAGCAGTGGTTGGTAACATTTTCCCTTTCATCTACATTTTAAAAGGACATGTTCACTAGAATTTAATACATTTAACAAGAATCTATATGATCTTCCAGTATCCGGCTCATTTACAACTTTTTGCAGTGCTTTGGATTTGGTCACTCCATTTATTTTGATATTCAGGATGCTGCACACTGTAAATGTGGGTGATATCCACACCAGAGTCATTAGCACTTATGTTCCTGAAAAGTCTGAAGAGGAGGGAGAGAGCTGTGCATATGACACTTCGCTCTATCTACACACTCCCTACTCTTCATCAGAACAGATGGCGGTGATTCAATAGTTGTCTCCTGTTTTGTTTGAAACGCTTTTATAAAATAAACAATTCTACGATAGAGTTTTTGTTATTGTATGAAGTTAGAGCAAAAGTTAAATGCCCTTAGTGTGATTCCCTTGCCCCCAAGTACAAGTCAAACAACCAAAAAAAGGACACAATGAATCAGTAAAAATGAAGGAGAGAGTTGAAAAGGAGCTAATAGAGATGAAAGCCAAGTTACCCCTTTATTCAAATTTACTTCATAGTGAAACTTCTCTATTTCCCCAAGTAGTTTTATTTTTCCTTGTACCATGTTTAAGATGATTTGGGTAAAAGTAATTCCATTACATTTTTTTTTTTTTTATTAAAAATTTAATTATACATTTTAAAATTTTTTACCAGTTCCCTCCCTCCCCCCTCCCCTTCCCCCAGTGTCTCCCCCCCAATTCCCAGAGAGTCCTTTATTGTGTGCGCCTAACTCTCCACTGGGTCCTCCTCTCCGATGACATATAAGGACCCAGTGGCATTTCCATAAGCCCTTTCTCTTGTTCCCCTTAAGCATAAGATCACTACTATGGCTGTCAATCCCTTGCCTCCAGGGGTCTCGGTGCCCTTAACAGATGCTAGACTTTATGAGGGCAACAGTGCGCTGGACATTGCGCAGGGCATGCAAAGTTCCATTATGATTGCTTTGGCCCCAACTATTGTTGAGAATCTTGCAAATCGTTGCTCCTCCCATCCTTTTGCTCTTACAATCTTACCGCCCCCTCTTCCGCAAATGTCCCTGAGCTCCAGGATGGGGAGAGATTAGGCTGTCCTAGTTCTATGTGATTGATATAGAGTCTCTGAAGTTCTGGATTGTGGTTTGTTGATTTTCTTTTGCAGTTTTGCTGCTCCTGCAATTCCCTTCACTCCATTCTGCTGGGCACTGTATGTCACCCCCTGGCCAGAGACAAAAAGCTGTTAAACTGGAGTCTTGTTGTAATAGCACATTCAAGGGTAGATGTAATAAGAGTAGGAAACCTCACTGAGGGAGGGGTCCATCACCCATTTGCAAAATGATTACTTTTTATCTGCTAGACTATATGCCCTCCCCTTCTGGTGAGATCAGGAAAGAACGTCTGTGAACTTAACCAGGTTTCTCATTACTTACTTGCAGACCTTGATGGAGGCCTATTTTCTCTGCTGTAACATGGTCTCCTCTCTCCTTGTTTCTGGTGTGGCCCTCCTAACCCATCTCTCTTGTTCATAATCCTTGCAATTACTGTGTTACATAGGTTTACTTTTGAGTGTCCCAATGTGGGCTGGGCGAGTTTGGTACTAGGAGCCACCTATTAGGGAGTACATACGGCGCTTAATTTTCTGGGTTTGGGATACTTCACTTAATATAATTCTTTCTAATGACATCCATTTCCCAGCAAATTCCAGTAATTCATCATTTTTGATGGCTGAGTAGTACTCCATTGTATAGATGTACCACAGTTTCCTTATCCACTCGTCAACTGTTGGACATTTAGGTTGATTCCATGACTTTGCTATTGTAAACAGTGCTGCTATGAACATGGTCGAGCTTGTGCTATCGAGGCGAACCTCTGCTGCTTGGGGGGTTATTCCCAAAAGTGGGATAGCAGGGTCATATGGCATTTCAATCTTTAATTTCTTCAAGAATCTCCAGACGGCTCGCCAGAGTGGCTGTATGAGCCTGCATTCCCACCAACAATGTAGGAGAGTTCCCCTCTCCCCACATCCTCTCCAGCATTTGTCGTTGTTTGTACTGTGGATTTTTGCCATCCTGACCGGGGTGAGATGATATCTCAGGGAAGTTTTGATTTGCATTTCCCTGATGGCGAAGGAAGTGGAGCATTTTTTAAGATAATTGTTAGACATTTTAATTTCATCCCTGGTAAAGTTTCTTTGAAGTTCCAGGGCCCATTTTTTAATTGGGCCAGTGTTTTCCTTGGAGTTTAATTTTCTAAGTTCTTTGTGCACTCTGGACAGTAGAGCTCTGTCAGATATGTGGTTAGTGAAGATTTTCTCCCATTCTGTGGGTTGCCTTTGAGCTCGTGCGACAATCTCTTTATCTGAGCAGAAGCTCTTTAATTTCACAAGATCCCAACTGTTGAGAGTTGGTAGCAGTGACTGTGCCATTGGATGTCTGTTTAGGAAGTGTTGGCCTAGCCCAATCAGCTCGAGGGAGTTCCCTATCCTTTCAACTATGGCTTTTAAAGTCTCTGGCCTGATATCAAGGTCCTTGATCCATTTGGAATTAAGTCTTGTACATGGTGACAAGTACGGGTCCAGCTTTAATCTTCTGCATGTGGAGATCCAGTTTTGCCAGCACCATTTGTTGAAGAGGCTGTTCTTTTTCCATTGGATTCTTTGGGCCCCTTTGTCAAAGACCAAATGGCTGTAACTTTGTGGGCTTATATCTGGGTCTTCAATCCTTATCCATTGATCTGTGTGTCTATTTTGGAGCCAGTACCAGGCTGTCTTTATAACTATGGATTTGTAGTATAGACTTAGGTTTGGTATGGTAATACCTCCAGCTGTGTTTTTGTTACTCAGGATTGTTTTTGCTATCCTGGGTCTTTTGTGCCTCCATATGAACTTTGAGATTGTTTGGTCAACTTCTTTGAAGAATTGCTTTGGGATTTTGATTGGTATAGCATTGAATCTGTATATTGCCTTTGGTAGGATGGTCATTTTTACAATGTTGATTCTGCCAATCCAGGAACAAGGGAGGTCTTTCCACCTTCTGGTGTCTTCTGCAATTTCTTTCTTTAGGGTTTTAAAGTTTTCATTGTAAAGGTCTTTTACCTCCTTAGTTAGGTTTATACCAAGGTATTTCATTTTTTTAGGGGTTATAGTAAATGGCATGGTTTCTCTCAAGGCTTTTTCACTTCTTTCATTCTGGGCATATAGGAAGGCCTCTGATTTTTGCACATTTATTTTGTATCCTGCCACCCTGCTGAACTTCTCAATTAGTTCCAGGAGCTTCCTGGTGGAGTTTTTGGGATCACTCAGGTATAAGATCATGTCATCTGCAAATAGAGATAGCTTGACTTCTTCCTTGCCAATTTGAATCCCTCTTATGTCCCTTTCTTGTCTTATGGCTTCGGCTAAGACTTCAAGTACAATATTGAATAGAAGTGGTGAGAGTGGACAGCCTTGTCTTGTTCCTGATCGAAGTGGGAATGCTTCCAATTGTTCCCCATTGAGCATAATCCTTGCTGTGGGCTTGTTGTATACAGCTTTTATTATATTGATAAAAGTTCCTTCCATTCCTACTGTCTCTAGCGTTTTGATCATAAAAGGCTGTTGGATCTTGTCAAAAGCTTTTTCTGCATCTATCGAGAGTATCATGTGGTCTTGGACTTTGGACTGGTTTACATGATGAATTACATTTATTGATTTGCGTATGTTGAACCAACCTTGTGTGCCGGGGATGAAGCCTACTTGGTCCCCATGAATGATCTTTTTAATATGTTTTTGAATCCGATTTGCTAAGACTTTGTTGAGAATCTTTGCATCTGTGTTCATCAGGGAGATCGGCCTATAGTTTTCTTTTTTAAGTGAATCTTTATTAGGTTTTGGGATTAAAACGATATTAGCTTCATAGAAGGAATTTGGTAGTGTTCCTTCCTTTGCTATTTGATGGAACAGTTTAAGGAGTATAGGTGTTATTAACTCCTTAAATGTCTTGTAGAACTCTGTGCTGAATCCATCTGGTCCAGGACATTTTTTGGTGGGAAGATTCGAGATTACTTCCTCAATTTCCTTATATGTTATAGGACTATTTAAGTAATTCACAACTTCCTGATTCAATTTAGGTAAGTTGTGTTTACTTAGAAATTCATCCATCTCTTTTGTGTTGTCAAACTTCACAGAGTATAAGTTTTTGAAATATGATGTTATAATTCTCTGGATTTCTTGGGTATCCGTAGTGATAACTCCATGTTCATTTCTAATTTTGTTAATTTGGGTTTTCTCTCTCTTGCTTTTGGTTAGTTTAGCTAGGGGTGTATCAATCTTGTTGATTTTTTCAAAGAACCAGCTTTTCGATTTGTTGATTTTTTCTATCGTTTTCTTAGTCTCGATTTCAGATATTTCTCCCCTTATTTTGCTAATCTCTTCTCTTCTACTGCTTTTGGGATCAGATTGCTCTAGTTTCTCTAAAGCTTTAAGCTGCATTGTTAAGTTGTTTATTTCTGATGTTTCCATTTTTTTGACGTGGGCATTAAGAGCTATGAACTTACCTCTTAGAACAGCTTTTACTGTGTCCCAGAGATTTTGGTAAGTTGTATTTTCGTTATCATTCACTTTCAGGAAATCTTGAATTTCCTTTTTAATTTCTTCCCGAATCCAGTTCTCATTCAGCATCATAGTGTTAAGTTTCCAGGAGTTAGTGTATTTTCTCTTGTTTGATGTGTTGTGGATGTCCAGCTTTAGGCCGTGGTGGTCTGATAGGGCACAGGTTAGAATTTCAACTTTCTTGTACATGTGTAGATTCATTTTGTGGCCCAATATGTGATCTATTTTGGAGAAAGTTCCGTGTGCTGCTGAGAAAAATGTGTATTCTTTGGTGCGTGGGTGAAAAGTTCGATAGAGATCTGTGAGGTCCATTTCTTTCAGGGTTTGATTAAGTTCCAAAGTGTCTCTGTTAAGCTTTTGACCTGTTGATCTATCCCATGTAGAGAGGGCGGTGTTGAAGTCCCCAAGAATTATCGTTTGGGGGTTGATTTCTTGCTTTAGACGCTGTAGGGTTTTCTTAATGAATGTGGAGGGGCCCGTATTGGGTGCATATATGTTCAGTATTGTGAAGTCTTCCTGGTGAATTGTACCTGTGACTAAAATGTAGTATCCATCCGTGTCTCTTATATTCCATTACATTTTTAAAATTATTATTGGACAAGTGAAAGCTAAGGCTGGAAATATAGAGCTTTTTGTCTGCAGAGATGGCACAAGGGTTAGAGCTTATGCCTCACAAACAAAAGGACACGAATTCGGATCTCCAATTTCCATGTAAAAGTGCTGCTGGATATGACCTAGGAATCTGACCCTAGAGGCAGAGCCTGGGAAAACCCAGAACAATAAGGAGATATAGTAATTAAAGGATGATTCCCAATGTCACTTTTGGACCTCCATAGGCACACAAACTCAAGTATGTACACACACACACACACACACACACACACACACACACACACACTCCAATTAGTGTAGATTTCTTAAGGGAATTATAATCTGGTTAAGTAGTATTTTTCTTGAAAATCATTAACTAAAGGTACTAAACAGTATGTCTGGCTAGTTTAGACAATATGTGAAGTACTTGTCACCTATTGCCAGAATAGTCATTATTGTTAACATTGTTTTTCTTTTTATCCTCTTTTTCTAATGTTGCATACATGAATATAATGAACTATTTTCACTCCTTAGTCCCAAATCCCATTCCCCCTTCTTTTCCCCTTATAACCCTTCATCTCCCCTGTCAGACTCCCTCCTATTTTCAAATCTTTTCACTATGAGGCCCACCGTATTTCATATAGTCTCTCTTATAACATATGCCTGACATGATTCATGCTCCAACCAGCGTCCTAGATCAGTGGTACACCACTGAGGAAAGCATCCTCCCTTTCCTTCCTATCAGCATTAGTCCTCATCAGTCTCTCAGACAGGTGTGAAGCTCCTTGAGATCTTTCTGATGTTATGGTGAGCTGCTAATAAGACAGTTCCTGTACAATTACTGTGTTATAGCTGGGTGAGACTGCTGACTGATTTTCTCTCTGACAACTTTATTACTGAGAGGAAGCGAATAGAGGAATTCATTTTCCTACTCTAAACTGCTAGGATTTAGTCTAGAGCATTCACAGATCCTTAGTACTCTTCAATAGGCTTTCTGTGTGTTAACTCAATTATCACAATGACCCCCAAAGTCAGGTACTATTGCTACCACTTATCATAGGTATGTATTTGACTCAAGTTGGCTAAGGTACCAGAGCCAGCAGGAGGAGGAGCCATTATGCAACACACATGTAGGAAGATGACATAGGATGCATGGGTATGCCGGGGTGAGGGAAGAATTTCCAAAGATATCAAATAAACATGAGTTAAAGCTAAGAAAACTAAGAATAGGTATAATGAACTGATGTACAGATTGCATTAGCTTTTTGAAAAATAACACTATGGTTAAACGAATTGTAAACAAGGAACCTTTTCTTGGTTATAAATAACAAAATAATATCTAAGTATTAATTGGGCATCTATATACCCTGATATTCCTCACAGTCTATTTTACAAAAGGAAAATGAGAGACTAAGCTGGAAAGAGGTATGTCTTATGATTATCAAAATTTATATGGTTGGTAAAGACTGGTGTATCTGAGCAATCTTTACCATCACACTATATTAATTATTCCCAAAATTACTTCAAGGCCATCAGCCTTGTTTTTGACAGTCTGAACTTGGGCACCAAAGGACCAGCCCTAATGGAATGGAGTAGGAACAGCACTGAAGGAAATGCTGCGCTCCTCTGACGGTGGCTGTGGCTTTTCAAAGCCAGAATCACTTGGGAATTTGGAGGAGCTAGAACTGGACATTTAAAGATAAATTTATGGACCTCATACATTTCCTGCTGCTGTGGAAGCAGAACAAAAGTTGCCCCTCAGTTTCAGTTCCAGAAACTGCAGACTACAGTCACAGTCACCTGAAGCCTGGGAGTTGGACCTTTCATTCTTTCTATTGAATTTATGACCACCAAAGAAGAACTTTGTTGGTATATAAGAAGGAAAAATGCATCAACAGCCATATAGAAGAGAGAGAAATTAGTTATCTTTGAGAATTCATTGAGGGAAAAGAGAAAAAATGATATTTTTCTGGATGTTTCCTACATGCCTGTCATTTTAAATATTGCAACCTAACTCATGTAGTTCTCACAATAACCTATGAATTTTAATCTTATTTCATTTCACTGAATTCCAGGCTAGATAAATAAATTTTCCCCAGGTCGATCACTTAGCAAAGGAAGCTCAGAAACCTATGATTTTATACTTCTACTAGACAGTAGAAAAGGGGACTTTTTATTATTACCAGAATTGTTACCAAGACTAGGCATACACTGAACAAAAGGGAAAGGATGAGATTATTGTCTGAAAAAACGTGAAGCAAAAAAGAACTTGTTAGATTCAAACTACAGAGCGACATGTGGTACTTGAGGTAAACTATTTTCCTTCCAACCAGTTTCTCAAACTTCTTGCTCCATTTCCATTTCTTGAGATTATTTGTAAATGTGATACTGAACTTATTTTCAAAAAAAAAAAATGACTAGGACCATTACCAGGAAGAAAATAGAGCTTGTATTTCTCTGGACAGGTCGCTAAAGGTCTTTCTTTCATTTATAATGTTAAATGGTTAGCTATAGGATGAGCAGCTCACTTTTATTCATTTGCTTTTCTCAAATATTATGTCTTACAGTAAATGTACTAGTGTAAATTTGATTCTATTAAAGAACACTGTACTTAAGTTTTTGAATGGCTCAACTATATGTAACGGCAACATTGGAGAATAATAAGTGGGACTGCTAAGACAGGATGTGGTCCTTTCTGCTTCATTGTATCACAGAAGACATCACAAATATGTAAACATAAGAAATAAAAGGGATGGCCACATTTCCAGGGTTCCATTGCTTTACCCATGGCATATATGTATGTTATACAACTGGGCCCAATGTCAAGAGTACTGAATTCAACGGTAGGATCCCTGAACTGAGTCACTAGAGAATACCAGAGGATTACTGGGTCAAATCCTACTGGACAAAAAAGTTACACTATAGGCATTTGTAGTCACTTTGGAATTACATTAATTTATAACAGCCTGTGTATATAGGAGGGCAAAGTGTCATTGAAGGGTCAGGCAGAATTTATGACTACTTAAGATGAAAAGGCTAGTTGGCCATGCATCTTTTCCCTTTGGGAATACTTACAAACATAGATGTTAGCTATGATAGATTTGAAAGATGAAGGCTACTAAGTAATATCTTGGTGTCATGAAAGAGTTGATTATGTCATTAATCTCATCCTGGCAAGAACCAACTTGAAGATTTCCTTTAAAAGTCAGAGAGAGAGAGTCCAAACAAGACAGGAGAAAAACAACCAGGCTGTGAGATTTAGGAAAATGCATTGCATCAGGAACCACCACTTCCTAGCAGTACAATCATATGCAAATGTAAGTTGGGGATTGTAACATATTTTATTTAGAAAGCTGTGGTAAAACTAAGATGACATATGGAAAAATCCATCTGCAACCTGAACTCTAACATAAAGATGAGTCATTATTGCTATATTTAAAAGCAAGAAGTAGAGAGATAGAGGGTTAGGAAGTAAGTTTTGCTAGGCAATATTTAAATTTTAGATTCATGAGCAAGAATATTGAATTAATCTGGAATTCAGTCAGACCTGTCTTGCCGAGTTAGGAAGGAAAGAAATTGGCTGGAGTTATCTTCCGAGCCCAGACCAAATCATTGATTTCTTCTTTCATGGATCATAATTTTGGTGTTGCATCTAAGAAATCCTAAGCTACAGACATCTTTTCCCGATTTCTTTCACAAATTTTACAACTTTAGTATTCACATTTGGTGCCATTACTGCTATGGTTGGGATTATGTCTATTACTGCTTCCTTTCAAATTTTAAAGTATTCTGTTACAGATACCTTCTTTTTTGTATTGAATAGTTTTGATAATTTTATATTTTGAGCTGTGGGCTCTAATTCTTGATTTCAAATCAGTTTCTAAATCAAATTTTCCAAATCATATACCAAGGAAGGTTTAAATCTGACTTTTCATAAGTATCTTTTGGGGGTATTAAAATGAATGAAAATAAATGACTATTTGCAATTCACAATTTTTTAAAGAGGCTTAAATGCTAGAATACTTTTTTCCACTTCTATTAAACTAATTCAATCAGTGAAATAAGGAGAAAAAAATGCAGAAACTCTGACGTGTGCTGTGATGTTTTGTTAATATCCAGTGTGTTGAGCTGGGAGGCAGAGAAATAGCGAATCATAAAGCCTGCATCTCTGTATGGATGAAGAGTAGCCACTTGAGGGACAGATACAGCATAGAAAATCCAGCGTGGGGCTGGAGAGATGGCTCAGAGGTTAAGACTTTACCTGACAAGTAGAAGGGCCTGAGTTTGGATCCCAAGTCCCACATAAAAATATCAGGCAGTACCAGTGACGGCCTGAGAGAGAGAGAGAGAGAGAGAGAGAGAGAGAGAGAGAGAGAGAGAGAGAGAGAGAGAGAGAGAGAGAGAGGAGAGAGAGAGAGAGAACCACCCCAGTGGGACCCAGCTCCTTTGAGCAAGCTAGGGAAGCAAGCTAGGGAAGTGAACTTGAGTTTCGATCTGATCGTCTGATCCCTTGCACACTGTTCTATCTAATCGCTTTACTTTTAAATATATGCTCCCTTACTTCACTAATTATCATAATTCTGATATCAGATGTTACCTAGACTTTATAAATTTTATAATGTATTTACATTTTATAATTGAGATTGAGATATTTACAAAACTATAATCAAGTCACATGAAGTATAAATTAGTGTTCTTATTACTTACTTTTCTTGTTATTAGTATAACATTAAAAGTTGGGTAATAGGGATGTAATGAATGAAGAGGACAGAATTATAGGATAGAATTGTAATTTTCATTTTTCTTTGTTAGTGAATTTTGCTTTTTAACATTTCATACATGTATACAATACATTGTCATTACTTTCCCCTGAACTATTTTTATCTCCCCTGGCCTGCCAGCAGCCCCTCCTTACCAATCTTCTCTCTTATATTGTGCTTCATGTTCCACTGGCTTTAACAAGGACCTTTTGTGTAATCTTGGACTTGGGACTATTTCTTGATATTCTCTCCCTCCCCCCAATAAAATCTGTCAGTTGCCCATCGTACATCAGTACTTTGTGGGGAACCATGGGTTTCTTTTCTGTTTATAGCTGACCTAATCACTGACCACATACAACGGCCCCATGGGCTCTCTCTAGGCTTGGTGTCTGCCATGGTTTGAAATGCGAGTTGTTCCTCATAAGCTCACGTGTTTGAAGCTTTAGTTGTTCGGGAAGGTCATGGTGCCTTTAAAAGGTGCAACTTTGCTGGAGAAAGGCCGTCGCAGGGGATTAGGTCTGCCTGACTTCTGGAGAGGTCTGCTCTTGCAGTTGGCAATTTTTGCAGCTCTCAGTCTCTTTGATCGATGTGACTTAGGCTGCCTCCAGCTTCTGCCAGCCAGCCATGCCTTTTCAACCATAAAGGATTGTATCTCCCCTCTGTCACTGTAAGCTAAATAAATCTCCCCTTTTCTCCATTATGTTGTTTTCTTTGAAGTGTGTTTCATAGCAGCAAAGAAGAATAACAGGTGCGGCATCAATAACACCTCTGCGGTGGGTTCACGATTACTATGGCTACGTTGCCTTTGGAGGATGGTTTTACACAATCTTTTTCTCTATCTTCTGGGTCTCACATTCTTTTTATCTCCTTTCTGTAAGAGTCCATGAGCCTTGTATGGATAGCACACATGACACTCTGAGGAAAAAGTCCTCAACCTTCACTTATTCTCAACAACTTGTGCAGCTATGGTTCTCTGCATTCACTTCCAGTCACTGAAACAAAGATTCTGTTGCTGAAGACTGTGATTAATCACTGTATCCTTTCTGTTTCCTCTTTCCTGGTGTTCCTTTATCCTTGAACAAAGAGGTTGAGGATGCCTCATCCAGGGTAAAACATTCCACAGTCATCTATTCTCTGCCAACTTCCATCTATTGAACAAAGAGCCTTTTGGGCTGAAGAGCTATACTAATCAGTGTCTTTAAAGATAACCTATTTATAAGGCAGCTTGAACATATGTTTATTTAGCAAAAACAATAGTAATAGATTGTCTCCAGGGAATCTATAACATCCCCTCCCCATCCACAAGTTCTTAGCAGGGTTGTGGTTTTATAGTTCCATGTGTGAATTTCCCTCTAGTGGAACAGGTCTTAAATTCAATAGGAAAGTGGTAGGTTACACCTATAACATTCATGCCACTATTTCATCAATGGGCACATCTTGCCAGGCTGGTTCCTATAACTTGCAAGATTTGTAGCTGGTTAAAACTGCCTTTCCTCCTCTGCATAGTCGCTTTCTTGAACATGAAAACTAGCCAGTAAGCATCTGGGTCAATTTTAGTTTAATTTTTTGCATGTGGTATGACTTAATTGTGTGATGTCTCTAACAATAGGATCTCGTGATCAAGTTATGATAGGAAACCAATAGCAATGACAAGAGACGACCTTATTTAGGAGTTCTTGGGACCACCCTGGTCAATAGTTCCTGCAGAGATAATGTGACAGAATTCTTGTTTCAGGGCACAGACATTCATTTCTGTAGCTATCCAAACAAAAGGTCATCACTATAACTAGTGTTATGATTGTAGTAACTGAAGAAGGGCATCTAGGATTTAGATCAAATACTTCATTAGGAGAGGGAATGGAATTTCATTTCAATCACATCTCAGCATTTATCTAAGGTCAGCTGTCATCCTCTTATACTCAGTGGGAAATGATGGAAAGAAATAGCATCAAGTCAAAATAATGTAATTCAATGTGTTTACCAATGTTTCAGTATAGGCTGCTATTTTGTGTCTGTCTGACACTAAAGTTCAATATTGTTGCTTAAGAGAATCTTGGTATTGACTAGATTCTTCAATAAGCTTTTCCTTTTGTCAATATTTTCTCTTTGATATAGTTTATAATTCTTTCATTTCAGACTACATTGCATAGCTAACTTAAAGCAGAAATGCATAATTTTTGGAGCACTAAGGGCACATCGGAAATCTTTTGCAATCCTAAGGATTAATTATTTTATGTGTGTTTGTAAGAAGCATCAATATGTAATGGATATATTCATATCAAAAGAAAGCTAGACTTGTTGCTTCAAATAAAAGAGTAAGGATGCATATGGGTGTTATGGTAATTTTGATAAAAGGATAACAAAAGGATCAAAACTTAGAATAGACATGTATTCAAAGTAGTGACAATTTGGGTATCTGATTTCTCCTTCAGATCCTTCAAGTACAGGAGGATCATCTTTTCTTTTTGTCTTAGTCTTCACCATGTGCCGTATGGTATTTGCTGCATGTGTCAAAATATTTTCTCTATGGCATCATTAGCTGTGACTTCTTTGGTGAATCACTTATCAATCTGTTTCCTTATCAATAGACTGGGACAATAGCCATAATATCCAACAGGTTGCATTACACAAACTAAATAAGCCATGATATGTGGTGGCCAAACTAAAAATCAGAATAGATAGTGGGGAATAAAGTCTCTGGCTTAGAGGCTTAGTAGACTATCTAAAATTTAGATTTGTGTTGCTCACTTCAGCAGCATATATACTATATTTGTAGGCATAGCGTTTAAGTTAACCATGTTTATGTATGTATGCATGTATATATGTACACATGTATGTATGTATGTATGTATGTATGTATGTTGTTAAGTCAGAAATTTGTTAAGTCAGGTACTTTAGTGTGCTTTGCTGAGACAAGCACTCAGGCACTGAATTAAATCCCTGATTTACAATTATCTAATCTATGGAATGGGGGTTAAAATATGGATCAGAATGACTGAGTGCATACAGGAATCTGCTTTTTTCCCATTCATAATGTCTTGGAATTATTGATAACTATTTTTTAAAGTGATTGTAGAATGTACAGTGCCAGAAAACATGGATTTTTTCAAAGCAGGACAGATTTTAGAATCATCTCTGGAGACTGGAAGGCAGATGAAGACTACAAGTAGGGGAACCAGAACCAGGCAGTTAAATAAACACAGCAGAACATGTGGTGGGTGAACAGTTCATGTGCGCTTTGGGTTTAATGCAAGCCAAAACAAGGAGTGTACGCGCATCTGCTGGATGATCTAGTGAACTAATGTCTGACCAGCTAGTTTTTTACTTCTCCAATCTGACTCCTTCACTTGCTCCAGCAGTGAGAAAGGGCACTGGGAACACAAAGACAGGTGCAAAGATGGCCAGGTACTAGTAGAGGGGTATAGTATCCTCAAGGCAAGAGGAAAAGTTTACAGAGTGCCTTTGTGAGCACAAAACAAAACAAAAAAAAAACTTCAACATTGCATGAGAGGACAAATAAGGATCATATTACCAATTGGGAGTTAAAAAGTATAAATGGTCAATAAATAATCCATAAGGGAATGGAATTACTAGGACTAATCAAATATATACATAAAGACAACATTCCAAGAAAAATCTTGAGGCTATCAGAGGCACAAAATAGGAAGAATGTTGTAAATATTCTTAGAAATAACAAAAGCAACTGAAATGAAAAATATTTAGAAAAAAAGCAGCTGGATGGAAAGCAAAAGGCAAGGAGACAACTATAGTGCAAAACAAACAAACAAAATAAAGATACCAAGTTGGGATTGTAGTGGCTTTCCATAGGAATTTCTAAAAACATGGTCTCATGTACCCCAGGCTATGTAGCGGAAGATGACCTTGAAGTCTTGCTTCTCCTTCCTCTACCTGCCAAATACTGATTACAGGCATGATCTACCACATCAGCTCCCTCATAGTTCTCTCTCTCTCTCTCTTTTTGAGAAGACAAAATCAGATAAACCAGGTAAGATTGCCTAATCCAGAGATTTCCATTCCTACAAAGAATGTTACACAAAAGAGCTATTTTGTTATTCTTGTTTTTATAACCATACACCTTAGCCATAATTTTTAGTAACTAATGTGATTAATTTGCATCAGTAAAACAATGGCTCAATAGGAAATCTGTCTGCATTGTAAGAGAGTGAGACAGAGAGGGGCTTTGGAGAGGAGCATGTAAATGCTGGGGCGGGATCATGACACTATTTAATATTGGAGTAGGAAAAGCAGAAGAATAGGCAAGAATGAGAGCTGAAGAGATATGTAAAGGTAAAGAGGAATTCCTTGCTTTCTACTCAGAGAGGAACAGCTGCTGGTGTGCGGGCTCACACTAGATTCTAATGTGGACACTTGACATCTTCATGAAAGTACTCCTTGCTCTCCTAAGCTCCTATTAACTCCTTAGGATTAGAGATAAGTTTGAACCACATGAGTCTCCAGGATGGCTCTGAATTAAAATACGAATCGCAGCTCTTTGCCCCACAGAATCTGTCAAATTCAAAGGTTTATAGGCTTTTACAAGTTTTTAAAAATTATTTTAGAGTTTCATACACAAATATAGTGAATTCATAATATTTTCATACCTTAACCTCCAATCCTATCCCTTTCCTTTCACCATTACAACCTTTCTTCTTCCCTTCCAGTCTCCCTCCTCTTTTCATATCTTTTCACATGTGTGTCTCACTCACTGAGTTTCACCTGGATTTCCTTTGATGACAAATACTTGAGTACTTCCTACAGTATAAACCACATATTAGTGGGTATACCAAAAAAATATGGAATGCTTCGTGAATTTGCATGGCATGCCTGTGGCAAGCATCACCTCTGTTATTCATCTGCAGCATCAATAAATCATGCCATTTCAATAATATTTTAATTGACCCAAACTTTTCCTACTTAATCTCACTTTGCTGGTGAGAAATGTTGCAGGCTATAGCTACATATATCCATGCCTGCACAGGGGACACACTAATGTTTTCTATAGCATTCTAATTTTTTTGTACATGTGTTGCTGAAGCAAGCACTATGCAAGTTTTATATTTTACTTTAGTCAAGTTTGATAAAATACAATTATATTTGTTATTTACTTTATTTGAGTGAGAAAGGGAGAAAGAGAGAAAGCAATAGTAGTGTGACACGGAGGTCAGAAGACAACTTCTAGAAGTCTGCTCTCTCCTTCCACTTATGTAGGCTTCTGAGAATCAGGGATTAAACTCAAGTTTCCTGACTTGACAGAGGACTCAGTTATCCAATGAACCATCTCCTCTCTGGCCTATAACTATGTTTTTTTAATTGACCCCAACTTTTCCTACTTAATCTCACTTTATTGGTGAGAAATGTTGCTAGGCTATAGCTACATATATCCACATCAGAAATGTGAACTCCCCCAACTGCTGTCAGTGTCGTTTACAGTTGTTTCTCTAAAAGTATCCTTTGGGCTTCAAGTTGGTGTTTGCCCTTCAGATTTCTATCATTGAGCCCCATAGATAAATGTCTTTATATTCAAGAGAATACTGTAGGCTATCTGGAGGCCCATTTCTAGATATTTATAAGAAACTCATCCAACTAAATGTCATACTTCATTACCATTAAGGGGCCAATAATAAAATCAGTTTGCACATATTCTTTAAACTTCCATACATTATTTATCCAAGTTTGAGGTTTGCAATTTCAAGACCAGAAATGTTGGTAAGAATGTGCATATTATTGAAATGGCATGATTTATTGATGCTGCAGATGAATAACAGAGGTGATGCTTGCCACAGTTTGGAGACTAATGTATAATTTACAACACTAAACAACTTCACGAACAACAGTGAAAACTGCACATCAGGTCCTGCCTGAGAAAACACTAGCTATTAAACTCAGGCATTTTAGCTTTATCTCTTATAACAAGATCCCTCGCTGGGACACAGACAGACGGTGTGTGAGTCGCATAAAAAAGCATCAGGCTGCTTGAAGAGGAAAGGGAGTCATATCCTTCTTCCTGCTTCTCCAGCCTTGTAGTTAAACTAAGTGTTCATTATCACTATCATGTAGAAATTATACCAGTAAAGATTGCATTTAACACCCTGTATAGTGGAAGACCAAGCAAATACATTTGTAGTTGAAAATAATCTATCTTAAAACCTACATTTGTATTTTACAGTAAAGCTTTTTGATTATGTTTATTGTTTCTAAGTTGTATATCTTATAAGGAAATCCAATTCAGAGTTTACCCAATGGAGAAGTTTTCTACAAATAATTTTCAGATCCTAAGAACATTGACAGTCTTTGAGACTGTTGTAAGTTTCCCCAATTTGCATTTCCATTCCCTACTTTCTAATAAAACTTTCTTCTTTGCAGTATACTGTTGACTTCCATGTGCCTCGTGACTCACACTAGCTAACTTTTCAGGGAATAAGCCAGGATATAATTTATCCTAAGCCAATCAAGGTGATTCTATACATATCGATTACAGATGCTCCTGACATCCAATTCTAGCAATGAGATATGAGAGAAAAACTTATGGAGGTGCTCTTAGGAAAGAGTTTTCCATAGTTAAGATAGGAATTTTGGGATGGAGAGATAACTCAGGGCTTAAGTCTCTGCTTCACAAGAAGAAGAACTGGAGTTTGGAGCCCAGATCCCACAGAAAAATATCAGGTGGTGCCTGCATTTCTGGCTCTGTAAAGTGGAGTCTGAGAAACCCCAGAGCAAGGGGATATGCTGGGTCCATATTTCAGCTACAAGGTTCTTCAGCTGGACGCCATCCACGTGAAGCTGGAAGAGGAAGAAAGTGAAAATGACCTGGGACTTGGTGATATCAGCGAGTTTATGATTTGATCAGTCTTGAAGACTGTCCTAAGACAGGCGTGGTGGTACAGGCCTGTTGTCACAGTATGTGAAGATGGAGACAGGAGTGAGAAAGCATGACTAGTCTGGGCTACTTAGTGAGGCAATATTTGAAAAATAAAAAAAAAAGGACTGTCTTAACTTTGTCTTTGTTATATAAGCTAATAATTCCTTTCTTATCTAAGTAATTTTATGTAAAATTTATGTAAATTTATGACTACATGTCATAGTCTACTTAGGGGATATTTGTCATATTTTTGCAATCTAGGATCTGCTCCATCATTTAAATTCCACCTCATGATGGTTTGAGCATTACTGATAATTTAAGATGTAATCTTGATGAGAGCATATGCTTCCTAGTATAGAGGTAGAAAAGTCAAATCCTTTATTTGTCTCCTCTTTGGATCTGTGGATGGGCAGGTTACCTTCAACTGAACTAGTATATTTCACTCTTTGCCTCTAATGATAAAGTGTTGAAGCAAAAATGGAAGGAAAATGTTATTTACTGCATCAGCATGTTATTTACGGATCAGAAGTCCACTGGAGACTTGGACTGTGTCTTCTTGGCTCACCCTAGATCCCTGAGTTTTTGCCCAGTCCTCTATCCTGCTTTTGATTCTATGGCTGCACTTGATATAGACAACCATATTCTCATAATAGATTCTCTTTTGTGAGTTGACTAGAATTGATTTCCAAATTTTGCCAAAAACAACCACCAGCTGATTGATCATCCAGGATCCTATTCTCTGCACAGTCAAACGTGAACATGTACTGATATACACAGACCAACCAGCATTCTGTGTTCTGCTCACTACGTTTTCTCCCTGTGGCATAATTTGGTTTTATTTCCCCTTTCTCATCTTCAAGACCAATTTGAGCCTCACAAAAACAACACCTGGGCTGGAGAAATGGCTCAGGGGTTAAGACTCTGTCTCACAAGCAGAAGATCTTGAGTTTGGATCCCAGGTCTCATGTTCAAACAAACAAACAAACAAACAATGCCGGGCAGAAATGGCCTGGGCCTGTACTTCCGGCCCTGTTCAAGAGAGCCTGGGAAACCCCAGCAAGCAAGAAGGAGGCAGAAGCAATCCAGGATGATTCCCAAAGTCACCCTCGGGTGTCTACAGGGACAGGCAGTGCCATCTGATATACCCCCCCATGCACATAAAGTAAATAAATAAAGTATTTAAAAACAATAACAACAACAAAACACCCATCCTCAGAGTCTTTACACAAGGAAAGAACAGGCAGTTGCTGTTCTGGGGTTGCTGTCCATTGCACCTCATTTGCTGTAGGTGGGTGTACAGTTGTAACATGCACCTTAAGCTCTGGCTGTCACCACCGTTGCTTAATGTGTTTCTAGTTATTGCTGCAGTTACAAATCCTATGTTCCTGGTGAGTTTATCAGTGATACAAATGTATTTTTTTTGGTGTTCTTCAGAACAAACAAAATTTTTAACTGGTAAAAATATTTTATGGGTTAGGATAGTTTTAAGACCCATTTAGATAACATAAACTTTTTATTTCTTTTGTATATATTTGTGATGTGTGTGTGTGCATATGTGTTGCATGTGTGTGATGCATGTGTTTGCGTGTGTGTGTGTATATGTATGGATGTGTGAAGATCTGAGGTTAATATCATGGATAGTTTTTTTTTTTTTTTCAAATCCATCATTTTATTGGTAAATCAGTTTTTAAGAGTGAGATCTGGTCACCCCCTGGAATTGTCAAGCCTTGTATCATATGCTGCTTTCTCCTGTGAATGCACCCCCAGTACACTCTAAGTGAGAGTTGCTTCTCCTTTCTCCATCTTCTTAGTATCCCATGTGCGGCACTGAGCCACAAGTGTTCCAGGCCAGGGGGCACTTCCTGAGCGGCCATCTCATCCCAGGATGGGTAGAGAGGTATTCGCTGGTGATAACTGGATTAGAAACAGGTCATCTGTGGATCTTCAAACGTGTTGATAGGTCCCTGCCTCACCATGGCATACTAGGAAAGGAGAGAAGCACAATTTCGGGCTTGGACGTTGGCATTTTTTTTTTTGTCACAATTTTACAAAAATTCCTAAAGAAGGACAAATCACCAAGGACCTTAAATTACTATGGCCCATCATGTTTGCAGCACTCAGCATGGACCTCTGTCTGAGGGGTAAATGCTAGTTCTGGACACTACTGGGTTTGTGATTTGGGGTATCTGGAAGCAGTTCTACTTTGCAGTGGAACAGGGGTGCACTTTTCCTTCACATATTGCTTGGCAGGCAACAGCAGTGAGGACTGCCTTTCTGTGCTGTGTGAAGTACTTCAGAGGCAAGTTTCCAGGAAAGAACTCATTACTGAGGCATCAGAATATCATCAAACATACATCTAAGGTAGGCTGGAGATGCAACAGCTGCTTCCAAATGTTACTAAGTTTATTCTGTGACTAATAAACACAGAACGGAAGTGGTAGCCTTGGCAGGTCTGAACAGACTCCTGAGGGGACAGTTCCTAGCAATGATATTTCCACTCACTACTCGGGCAACTTGAAGCTTCATGTAGGCAGGAAAGAAATAGCCTCTGGAGGCAGAGGTGGCAGAATTGCTGTACCCTTTGGTGACATCCTCCCAGAGTTCTCTGACAGAAATGACAAACTCACATAACATGACAGGAACTTTTTTTGGAATAGAGAAAATGTACAGAAACTCACAAGGATCTCTGTGGTTTTTCAAATAGTATGACATATACATGTACAAGGAATTTTAATTCTCTTACATGTATGTTTACATAATGTGCTTCTATATAGAATTTTGTTTAGCTTTTTCAAAAGGCAAAATGAAGGCAAAGAGTCTACTGGTGCAAAATATTGAGTATATATTATACCAGAAATTTATTCAGTTAGGAAGGAAGTCTTATATAGATAAGACTTACCAAAATAACTTCCTTTTTACTCATGTTTCCTGATTGAAACCTGATTTAATGTTCAAAAAACCTAGTTTAAATTAAAAAAAAAATCTTCCACTGATTCAGTCCCCATAATCCCCTTTTTATGAACTTGGAAAAATTAGAATTCACATCCCATTTTGTCCTTATGTCATAGAAATCATGTCTTAGATGACTGCCTGCTTCAGCTGCTTCTTCATGACTTTTGGGCTTACGGCTCCATGCAGCTCACATCACACTCTCATCTGCTCTCTCTTTGCCTTTACTGCTCTCTTGCCATTAGTTTCTTCTCACTTGCCTTGGAGGTCTCCTGTCCTTGGCCTGCACCATGTTCCTCAGGATCTGTGTTCTGTGTTTTACTTCTCTGTTTTCATGTTTGCTTTGATGGACCCTTTTGCCCATACACCTGCTGTGAACAATCACTTCCGGTTTCAATACTCAGATGTGGACACTAATATGAGGTTCTCTACCAGACTTCTCTACTTCACATGCCTTGGGCATAACTGAAGATATCCAAATTAGGTCTGGGTATTTCTTTCCCACATCCAGGGATTTACCTCACAGAAAGAAACTTCAGCATCCTCCTTCTCTGTAACGACCATGTCTCAGCATACATCACTAGTTCTATCCAGGGCTCCACTGAGGCAGAACACAAGCAGAGGAAAGGATTACTTCTCAAAACAGGAAGCCAGAAAGGTCCCTATGTGTTTGGGAGTGAGGGCCAGGTTTCATAAAAGCACCCTCTTGAGAACTAACCAAGATTCCATAAGAAACGCCTTCATATTTTCTGAGCATGCTCGCATTCAACCACTAGGCTTGTCTATTAAAGATCCACATCGCTTCTAAACTTTCAAGCTGAGGACTGAGTTTCACATGTGAACCTTTGTTTGTGGGGGGAGGGGGGGTCCACGCATTTACAGTATATCCAAACTGCAGCATGCTCTTTATCTGAATTTTGCAATAATTCTCTAAGTTTAGTTGCTGAAAATGAAGCTCATCCTCTATATTTTCTACATGTTCCTCAGAAAGATTTTTTTTCTGAGACCTCTATTCTATATATCACAACCCTTTTAAAAATAAGTTAATTCACTGTTTCTTAAGTCAAATTCAAACTCTGCTTTAGTTCATGGCTGCAACAAAACGCTTGACCTATGTAGCTTAAGGGAGGAAGGGACAGACTGACTTACAATGGCAGGTTATAGTCCATCACTGAGAAGTCACAGAAATAGGAACTTGAAGCTGCTGGTCACGTCACATCCACAGTGAAGAAGCAGAAAGAGAGAGAGAGAGAGAGAGAGAGAGAGAGAGAGAGAGAGAGAGAGATATGCATCTTGCTCACTCTCTCCATCTTTCTAAAGTCTAGGGAATGGTTCTTCAACTATTGAGGTTGGTCTTCCCACATAAATTAATGTAATGAAGACAGTATATTACAGGTATAGTCTGAAGCCAACATAATCCATAGAATTCTCCTCAGGTGTGCTGGGAGGCCTGTTAGGTGACAATTAATACATTAGAGACTCCTAATGAAAAGGTCCTTCATGTGTTTGCTTAGTACAAATGTCACCATGCTCTGTGACCACCAAGTCACTTTTTTCTTATGTGTATAAGAATATGTGGCAATTTCCAAACATGCTTCTATTAGTTCATACATTCAGGTCCCTATGGATAGAATAAAACTCTTTCGTGTGTTCGACTCCCTGAAACTAGCAAACTGTTCAAATGTTTTAGATTCCTTATTCCTTTACATTATTCTCTGTGTTGTTGGGACTCATTTTTTTCTTTCCTTTAATTACGTAAAAGCAATTTTTAACTGATGAATTCATGAAAGGCAAAGGTTGATATTCATCTTTTTTATCAGAAACTGTTAATATTCTATAAATATTTATAGAATGAATGAATGAGTTAATTAATGATTGAATCCTGATGCTCTGAAGAGGAAAAACTTCTCCAGCTTTTTCTATGCTCTGAAGAATCTTTACATTTATAATACTAGAGTTAAGAAAGTGTAGGACAACTACGTAAGCCTGGACTACAAAGTAAAACACTGCCTAAAAAACAAAGAGGGAAGGAAGGAAGGAAGGAAGGAAGGAAGGAAGGAAGGAAGGAAGGAAGGAAGGAAGGAAGGAAGGAAGGAAGGAAGGAAGGAAGGAAGGAAGGAAGGAAGGAAGGAAGGAAGGAAGGAAGGAAGGAAAGAAGGAGGGAAGGAAGGAAGGAGGGAAAGAGGGAAAGAGGGAAACAATATAAAAATGTAAGACTATATAATAAAACTTGGAAAATCGTTATAGACTACTTGTAACAAAATGATGTGTAAGCACACACATTCATTTGTGTGTGTGTGTGTGTGTGTGTGTGTGTGAGAGAGAGAGAGAGAGAGAGAGAGAGAGAGAGAGAGAGAGAGAGAGGTGTGGGGGGGAGGGAGAAAGCACATACATGACTATGAACTCCAGGGAATCAACTCTGGAATCAATACTGAATCTGTACTCAGTGGTATTCACTACAGAGCCATCTGGCTAGCCCCCTTGAAGCTTTCTGTGAGGGGCAAAGGCTGCATCAAGATCACACAGCTAATTATTGGGTATGTGTTCCCAAACAGGACTTTGAAATTTGTGACAGTATTAATGGTTTTGAATGCCACAGAACTTTTGATTGAAGGGAACTAACCTTTGGGAGCAATTTGGAGGGGAAAAATGTTTTTGCAAGATGCAGAAGATTGAGGAAGAAAACCTGTGGAAATTTGATTAAAAAATCTTCAAGTACAGAATCTTGTATAAAAGGGCATAAAGAAGAAATCAACATCTTTCTTGGGATAAGAGGTGAGGCTTGTAAAGAGAAATGCAGATCATGGAACGGAGGTTAGACACGGGCCTTAGATTATTGCTCTCTGTTTCATTCCATGTAGAATCCTTCAAAAAGAGATGACAGAAAATTTAACAAAATTTGCAGGGGTAGATTCTATCACAGCAGAAAACCTCAGAGCTGAACTCAGGGAGCTGTACTAAATGAATTAAAAGGACCATGAGACTGGAAGTTATAACCATGGGTATCAAGAATAGCAGTATGAACCAGCATAAACTACATGAAACTGGCAGAAGCCAGTGAGGAAGAAGGGGGCAGAATTCAACTCCCTTCTTAAAATTCAAATCCTCATTCAAGGAAAAGAAAAGGGTGGCAGGATCTTAAGTCAGTCAAACAGAAAGCTGGGCATAGTTATTTGTAGTGAATGGACAAGTGCCGTTGGCATGGATGAAGGCTTAAGTGTGAAGATACAGTTAATTAAAAGTTAATTTAAAAACATGTCTTTATATATCTGTGTTGTGACTGCAATTACAAATAAAGAAGCTAAGATGGGTGAACTGTCAGAGAAGGGTTTGTGGAGGATGCAGAACTTGAGACGGTGAAAGAACACGGCTCAGTGGGAGAAAGGGCGTGACCTGACGGAGGTCCTGAGTGGAAGTCAGTGGGAAGATCTTGAAAACAGAGACAGGGATGCAAGAATAGAAAGCACAGCGTCAGATTACAAACGTCCTATGGCGACAATGAGGAGCACCATCTCCCTCGGTACTAAGCAGGTCTAAGCATTGCTAAGAGAATTTTAAAATCACTGGTAGTACTAATGACAAGTGCGTTAAGTTTATGTCACGAACATCCCTTCTGATGTTCGTTCTCCTGTAAAAGAGCAAAGACATTCCAGATCAGGCGATTTCAATCTCATAGCAGAAGTTGTTGGCCCCTCTCTTGCTGCCCTGGGTGCCCCGAGGAAAAGGGTTACCAGTGTAGCAGCCAACTGGCTAGACTACGCCTTTGCCAGTACCAGCTGTCTTGAACACTCCGTGGGCACCTTGCGACACCTCGGCAGAGGCTGCAGCTGATTGCCCTGGCTCGGGCATGCACGTCCCCGGCCAGCACTGTCTGAAACAGTTTGTACCAGACTCTTCGCTACCACAGGTCTCAAAGATGAACTCTAAATGACCCTGCGGCCATCTCAGTCCTGGCCAGCCGGGGAGCTCTAGCCTCGGTGGAGAGAGACCGCGGTGCCTGCTCCCAGGAAGCAGGCCAGTGCCTGGTCCAAAGCTCCTTTCTGGGCTTTATACACAAGATGCTTAGGTATCCCCAGGGTATCGGCTGGGAGACAGCCTCCTACACTACCTTCCCTGGGGCTGCAACATCAGGCCCAACGAGGACTCGCACTCTGGAGTCTTTTCTTGCCTACTTTGGGGGTGGTGAGGACTAAACTGAACACGAAGAGGGAAGCAGCAGAGGCTGGCAGGACTGTCTGCCAGCTGGACTTGGAAGCGGTCCTGAAGGGAGTCTTGGTACTTGAGCTTTTTTTTTTTTTTACTACCTGGCTGGGTGAGGCCTTTCAAACAGCTTGGGGTTTATGTCCAGTGTCTGGTGTCTGGTTTCTGGTGCCCAGTTTCTGAACCCTAGATCCAAGCTTCTGAGCACAGAGCATGTGCAACTGCTACTTAACAGCTGAAGAAATGACCTCAGAGGCCATAGACCAGCCACCAGTCTGTGAGCCCGACTCACCTACTGGCACCTAACCTGGACACGAGCGCAGACCCATGCTGTGGTGACCTGCCTGATCCTGCCTGGAGATCCGCCTACCTGGTGAAAGGTGACTATGTCCTGAGAGCCAGTGGGCACCAAGGTTCATACCTGACTCTTGAATACAGTTCTGGCAAAAGGCAGGCACTTGAGTTGTCCTATCAGCAGCCACTATTGTTAACAGGGGGTCAGACAGCTAGTTGCATGGCAACAGGGCGAACCAATGAACAGTTCCACAAAGGGCAGTAAGAAGAAGGGAGGTAGAAGCAGAGAGACTGGGAGAGAGAGCAGAGAACAAATAGAATTTTGTAAGGAGCCAGAGAAGAGAACCCGTAGGTCCTGGTCTAGAACTCAGACTCTAGCTGAAGTTATAATTACAGATATCGCCAACAGCCAAGGGTCATGATACCTGGCAATGACACAGTAACTGTCACACCAGAGATGCTGTTAAATACCAAGGGAAATGGAACTGCTAGAGGTCAGCCTTTAAAGAACATCTTGTCGACACACATGCAGGATAACAACCATCAGCCAGCCAACTGGTGACATTGAAATACCAGTCTCAAGAGCACAGACCTTTGGGAGTTAAGTAGGCTGTGGCAGAAGCCTTCGTTGACTTTTTCCTGTGAAGTCAGGTGGCACAGTAGGAAGAAATGCCCTAAGTTTTGTAGACTCAGTGTTTCTGACAGGTGGTTTCTTCACTGACGTCAGATGTAAGAGGAGGCTCCAACTTCAGCTTTTCTTGTAAGCCATGTTCTCACATCCCACTTCAGCAGAGACTTTATTTTTAGGAGTCTCCTCAGGTTCCACTGTAATGGTCCCATGGCTCCTTGTATCTGTTTGCAATCATCAGAACTGAGAGAGGTCAAGTATATGATTAACTTTCAGACTTCCCACAAGTCAACTTCTCACTGAAAGTTATAAAGCCCAACCAAAAATTACTCAGACCTTAAGTAAAACGGGTGGTTAAATCACTCAGGGGAAACATATTAAAGTCAATTACAACTCAGTATGGGCAGGTTTAATCAGATTTTTTTTTCCCTGTGACCAGAGAAGCAAGAAGGGCTTGTTTCAGAGGGTGGAAATAAAGGTTGGGTATTTTCAGGGATGCACAAGACAGAGGATCAAGGAAGAGAGATATTCTGTGCCAATTTCCTTAAGAGTTTATCAAGTGTGGACATATTTTTGGTACTTGAACTATTTTATCTATATAAAAACTCATTTTAATTCAATTTAGTAGACATCTATTGAGTTATATTATCGATTAGATATTATGCTAGGAATTGGGGAGAGGATGAAAAAAGTAACGAACATAAAAACAAACAACATCCTGAAGGACTTCACATTCTGGTGATAAACCTGAAAAGCTGCCTGTAACTTCAGAAGCATTGTAAGAGTCATATGTGCAAAGCACTACAGAGATGCAGAGGGTGCAATTCAGTGAGTCCTGGAAGATTTGGCAAGATTGCAATAGGTGTGAAAGTAGCACTGGAAGGTTCATCAGATTGATGTCAAGCACAAAAAAGCAAAGTTGTAAGAGTTCTGACCATTCTAAAGCAGTAAGTTCAGATGGTTTAGAATCTATGCAGATAAGAATTATTACTATGTTTACTTCTAGCTTTATAATATTACAATTTTAGACTTTTCCTCCTCTCTTCTTGCTTAGAAAAATCTTGGGAACAGAGAGTCAGCATGGTATTTATATTTGTATTACAAAACACTCCTGAAAGCTGGTGTTACTTTCCAGAAAACAAGCAGAACAAAGAATCACTACATCGCAATGCATACCCATTCATCATTGATTCTTTGTATTTGAGAGTGAATACTGATCTACTTCCTTTAAAAGATGGGAAGTCCACTGTGACCTTAGCACCAGTACAGCTTGAATTCAGGAGATTAAAGGATGGAAGAAACTGTGCAAGATATCAGCAAGAACATTCTTTGATCAACTGGTCATAAGAAGTCTTAATATTTGGAAAGGAAATCCTATATGTCTTGCTGCCAGAGGACTATCCTATTTCCTGCTATAACCAAGTGAATTAAGAATAGCTATTTCCATAGGATTTTTTCCCATGCTGGGTATTAAAACTCAAAGTGCTACAGACAGTATTTTATGGACCTTGAATAAACATGCAAGTGTTGCCAAAATTGAAGTGCTTATGATTTTCTTGAGGTACACCTACATTGATAATGACTACAAAGAGCATATTCTAAAGTCCTGAAATAATACCAAGAAAGAGTTATAAAACAAATATGAGATCATTTTAGGAATTGTAGGGGCAATGGGGATTATTTATAGATAAGGTAAAACTGAAGGCTGTTAAATACTCAATATTAAGAACACTTTAGTAGCAGAGTTGAGAATAGAATCCAGGTGAGGGTATCAGCCTTCTACCTCCGGGGAAGGGCCACCCACTCTCCAACTCAAAATGGCATTCACTCAGGATGAACAGCACACACTGAAAGTACTGCGGGAACCAGGCTGGGCTCCAAGCCATGACTCCTATAACACAGCCACTTCAGAGCTACCAGAACCTATCAATGGTAAAATAATAATATGAAAGTCAAGGTGGGAGGTATGTTGAGGGTTTTGTTCCTCCATCATGTCCTTGAGAGAGCTGGGTAACTTTGTGGCTTACCAGTGTATCTCACCATAGCAGTGTTTAAGATTAAAGAGGTTTCCTCCAGGCCTCCTGGCATACCACCAGTTGCTTTGGAAGGATCCTATCGAATTACACTTGTAGGATTTACATACCTTCTAAATGGCTTGTTAAAAGAAGTTAGGCAGAAAAGACAGCTTTCCTTGCCCATTCACGATTCTGAACAAATATACAAAGTTTAAGTTTTTGCTCTGCCTAAAATCTGCCTTAAAACTCAGGAACTTGTATTTGATGGTGTAGCAAGGTTGTGAGGGGATGTTAATTTGCAACAGTCATCCCCAGTTCTCGCTATTGTTGAGGTGTCAAGGATCATATGATACGTCACAGTTTCTACATTCACCAAGCCTCAACACATAATGGCTGCAAAGAACTGGGGATTCATGTGGCTAAAAGAGGTAATTAAATTATTAACAAAATTATTAAATGTGATGTCCTTATCTGCAGCACTGGTCCCCTTCAATGACAAAAATATCAGCAGGAGGCAGTAACAATGAAGTCATGATGATGCAAATCATTAAAAAAAAAATTTGCTGCCGCAACTGCATAACAGAATCCATGCAGCTTCCTGCAACCCTACATTCACGCAAGCCTAATATATTATCTGCTGAACGAATGAAAGCGAGGTGTCATCTCTGGTGGAAGAGACAAGCAAGGAAAAGGATACAGGGGAGCTGGAGTTTCTAATATGAATTTTAGTAAAGTATCTGTATATTAACTTGAATCCAAGAAAAAAACATATATTCATTTGGAATTTCACGTATGGATATAATGAACTTAATGTCATTTCACATTATCCAATCCCTCCTCCTTTTCTAACTACAAACTCTCTTCTTCCTTTTTTTTATTAATATATTTTTATTATTATTTCAGCTCATACAAACTTAAGAGGTACACCAGTTCCCTCCCTCCCTCCTCCTCCCCCCCCCCGTACCACCTGCTCCTCCTCCCCACCCCCCTCCCTTCCTATCCCCCAGTGCCTCCTGCCCCAATTCCCAGAGAGTCCTTTCTTGTGCATGCCTGATTTTCCTCTGGGCCCTCCTCTCCGATGACGTACAAGGACCCAGTGGCCTTTCCCTGAACCCTTTCCGGTGTTCCCCTTAGGTATAGGAACACTGCTGTGGCTGCCAATCCCTTGCCTCCAAAGATCTTGGTGCCTTTAGCAGATGCTAGACTTTGTGGGGTCAATAGTGTGTTGGACAATGCACAGGGCACGTAAAGTCCAATTATGATTGCTTCAGCCCTAACTTGTATGGAGTATCTTACATATCATTGCTCCTCCCATCCTTTCGCTCTTACACTCTTACCGCCCCCTCTTCCGCAAATTTCCCTGAGCTTCAGGATGGGGAGAGATTAAGCTGGCCTAGTTCTAGGTGGTTGATATAGAATCTCTGAAGTTCTGAATTGTGGTTTGTTGGTTTTCTTTTGCAGTTTTGCTGCTCCTGCAATGCCCTTCACTCCATCCTGGTGGGCATTGTATGTTACCCCCTGGCCAGAGACAAAAAGCTGTTAAACTAGTCTTGTGATAAAAGCACATTCAAAGGTAGATGTAATAAAAGTGGAAAACTACAGTGAGGGAGGAGTCTATCACCAATTTGCACAACAGTTACTTTTTATCTGCCAGACTATATGCCCTCTCTTCTGGTGAGATCATACCCCCTCAGTAGTAAATGATCAGGAACAAAAGTCTGTGAACTTAATCAGATGTCTCATTACTTATTTGCAAACTCTCTTCTTCCTAACCAGTCTCCCTCCCACTGATGTTTTTTAATTTAATTTTATCTTGTATGTGTAGCCCACGGAGTTTAATCTGGGTTGCCGGTACTTGACCACCATGGCTGATAAATCAGTGGGTATAGAACTGAGCAAAATATTCTCCTACTGCCCACCATTCTGCATTAATCCTCGTCTCTCAAAAGGTGTTGTAAGATCTTGCCTCTTCCATGGTGAATCTTGTGTAGGGTCTGTGGAAATAAGCCTAGTCGCAGTAAATTCATGGGACATAGAGCCCTGTTATGGCCAGAAGCTACTGTCTAGTAGTACTTCCCACCCCTCTGATTCTTACAAATTTCCCTTCTCCTCTTTGGCACTGTGACCTGATCTTTGGGGTAGAAGTTGATTCACATGTTTTGCATAGGGCCTAGGAAGTATATTTTACCAGAATGTTTACTCCTACACAGAAAGCTTTGTGAAATTTTTCTCTTCCAACTAACTAGCCTGTTACTGGTCAATCTTCAATATATAGATGATTCATGACTAAACTTCCCGAACTCTCAAACGGATCTGTAACAATGGTAAAAACCTTGAACTTAGCTGTCATAGTTAAATACAGGTGCCAACTCGACAGTTGAGGGTTTGTGCTCTGGGAACATTTGTAGAGAATTAGTAATAGAGGTAAACCCAGAGCAAACCTGCAAGAGACTCTCTAGTACCCATGGTGGGTGGGATTAGTCGCTGGGCAGGTGAATAAAATGGAGGGAACTGATTGAGAAAATTGGCATCCTTGTGTACACTTGACCAGACATACTGGTCTGGCAAGTAAGGATTGTCCCTCTCTCAGCTGTTATGTGGATATGGCCCTTAGTGCTGCAGTGGGCTCTCTGGAAGGCAGACAAGAATCTGTAACTAAGAATAGTTAAGCCACAATAAAACTCCCCTGTTCCCTTAGCTGTTTTGTCAGGATTTTATCAGCAATCAAACAGGCCAACCACAACACTAGCCTCAAATTCATTGATAGTGAGACAAAAGGGAGAGAGGACTGTGCTGCAAATACCCCCAGGGGACACATGGGTCAGCACAAAGTCCTCCCATTTTGGAGACACACACCAGACTGAAAGGCAACCTTTTATGCATTCATCCTGATTACTCCCTGGGTTTCTTTACAAAGAATCTTTCTGCCCAGAATACATACGCCATAAAGCAAATGTGAGTTACAGTCAACCCTGCTTTGGGCTAGCCTTGCCTTACAGCATGGTATGTTAAGATAACAGGGTGTTGGATTGTTTTCGCTGGTAATCTGCTACAATTCTTTAACTGGGTGCCAGTCCATCTATTCTGCCGATGCAGGACATGTGCAGCAAAGACATAGTGAAGAATGGCAGGTGTCAAAACTATTTCAAATGGAGCATGCTTTCCGTGAAGCAAAGACCACAAGAACTGCACACGCATGCTTCCTGTCAGAGCCCAGCCCCGCGCAGGAATGCACTGTGTTTTTCTCTGGCAGCATCATCTTGAACTGTTCTTTCTGTATTCTTTCCTGAATTTTTTATTGGCTTTTCTAGCACAATTGTTTCACTGTGAGGACCTACTACATGGAGTGGCTAGTTTCTTCTATATAGATGTTTTTAGTTCACAATGTTATCATCTCTGGAAATTGAGATTTTTGCCTAATTTTCATAGAATATTGCACATGAAGGTCAAAAGGAAGAACAATATTTGTGTATATGTAGATTATGACAGAGAAAAATATCACGATATTTTTCGAGTAGGCTGTGAATGGAGAAATGTACTCTTCAGTGCTCATTTTACTCTGGTTGATTTTGTTGATAGAGCCTTCTGGCTGGAAGTCAAAAGGCACATTTCCCCAGGGAACATCAGATAATAGTTCATAAAAATGGGCTGCAGAAAAGCTTCATAAGTGAGGAAGGAGGGAGGGCACGGTAGAACAGATCTTTAGAGGTAGAACCGAAAATTGATGTTCCTGCTTTATTTTTATTATTCTTTGAAGTTTTCGTATACAATGAATTTGACCGTTTTCATCCTCTAAGATTCCCTCTTCTCTTAACATCTTTTTTTTTTGTAAATGAGAACTTCACTGTTGAATAAAGACATATAGTGTGAAGCTTCCTTTCTTTCCTTTCTCCCTCCCTCCCTTCCTCCTCTTTTCCTTTCTTCTTTCCTTCTGTTTTACCTTGTAAGATAGAGAAGAGATTTGGCAGTAGAAGATGATGGCAGGAGGGAGTGACTTTCTGAAGCTTTCAGGAAAATAAACCCCCCTAACAATTTTAATCTTGATATTAAAATGTATTTCGGAGCTTTTCTATTTTCTAGAAATTATGTACTTTGATGGAAACATGTTTTGAAGTTTACAGTGATTACGTTTATTGCTGGGTACTCAGTGTTAAATCTACAGTCAATGCCACAAGACCAAACTACTACTACCTTTTACTGGAAACGTCAGATTTACGAAGAGGTAGTTCAGCAATCATGAGTCTGTGTGAAGCACTTTGCTCTTTTCTCCATTTGCTATCTGCCACGACAGAGACATGTGCTACTTCTTATATTGTCTCTGCAGCCAGGGAGCCCAGGACACTATTAGACAATTCAAGGTTTTTGGTGCGAGGAAAAATGACTGAGCCTGCTTCTGTCTGCAGTTCAACTGCCTGGCAGAGAAAAAGTGCTCACGGCTTATGGAGAATTCCATTCACCAAGGACTTCTCTCAGCTACAACTCAGTCAGGCCAGACCTCTGTTCAATGAAGACACTTGTGTTGCTACACAACTGCGGTGAGATTAAAAGGCGCTGGGCCACTCCAGACCTTTAACAGCACTAAATGGACTATTAGGCAGAATTGAAATCGAGGTGACCTCTACAATTTACAGCTCAGAAGTACATGGCCACCAAGTAATTACCTCATAACCTAGACACTTCACGGTGCTTTTCAGCCTAGTGCTAGAAAATGAAGGCAAAAAAGAAAGCGAGTTAACAGTGATGGAGGGACATTTATTGAATCCATTGTTTACACTTCATTTCCTCCTCACCCTATCCCTCCAATGAACTAGTTTCTATGCTTATTTTATAGAGGTGAAAACAAAGGTTCACCTTTGCTAGAGTTTGCTCGGGCACATGCTGGAGCACAGGCTTTATGTCAGTATTCATGACATGGCTTGTCTTACCCCATCTAACATGTGCCCTCATCAGACCCTCAGGGAGCTATAGTCTTCCCGTTTGCGGGATGGAGTGATGATGGTCCAACTCTTGCGTAGGTTTTGTGGAAGTAGGTGCAGCTTCAGTGAGTTCATTACTGCAACAGTCCCGTCACGTCTAGAGGACACTATCTGGCTGCATCCATCCCTACTCTCCAGCTCGTTCTTTTTACTGCTCCTGTTTAACCTTCCCTGAATGTTGGAGGGGAGAAATGGTTTAGATATTCTGTGTAGGACCAAGCAGTTCACACTCATTTGTTCTCCATATTTTGTCCTATTGTGGATCTCTGTGCTAAATATCTGAAAGGAAGTTTCAGAGTCGGAGAATGAGAGCTGTTTTGTTCTGTGGATATAATGGCAAGTATATAGAGAGCAATTAGATATAATATACTTAATATTATTTCCCATCTGCCTCAGGCCTCCCTATCCGTTGGTTCTTGGTCTGAGTAATAGTATATTTATATACTCAGTATATACTCTGGTATATTCCCTGCTGGAACGTGGCCCTTAACTCCAATCTGTAAGCAGGTGGTTACCCATAATTTTCATGCCACTGTTGCACCAAGGAGGACTTCTCGCCAGGGTGATGCAGTGTAGCTTGAGGAGCTCGTGGCTGGGCAATATCATTATTGGCTCTTCTCCCCCAGCAGCCTGCATATTACCCACTGGTACTGTGAAAGCCGGCAAGGAAGAGGAAGCTTCCAAGCAGTTCTGACTTATTTTCTCTATGTCTTCTGATCGACAGATGTGGGATCTTCAGCAACGGAGTTGTATTATCAAGTTCTGGCGTGTATCCAAGAATAATGGGAAAAGCCTGTATTGTTGGGGAGCCGTAGAGACCACTCTGACCAGCAGCTCATTAGGTGGTATCACACACCTGGTCCTAGGAATTTTGTTTAGTTGTCTGCGGCTTCTGGAAGAAGCGTCTCAGGGCAGTTTTGGTTATTGTTTTCTTTTCCCTCTCTGTATATCCCTGGGTAGGGCATCTCTGTTCCTGTTTAATGTGTGTGTGTTCTATATTATATATGATAAAGAAGGTTTCTGTCTAGCTTTATCATACATTCTTAGTGTTATTAATCACTTCTATGGCAAGTATTCAAGATGTGATTACCTAATTAGCCTTTTCCCAAGAGACTGTACCCAAAAGGACAATTCTATGCTGTTTGAGTTCTAGGCCTACTGACCAGCATAGTGGTTGCTACAGGACATCTGGTTGCTACTGAAAAATACAAGTTCCGTGAATGTGAGAGTGAATGATGAGTGCTGCATCTCAGATCTCAAAGATGATAAACAGAAGTTTCTCTTTCCCTCTTTGCCCTCGGACTGTTTGGGGGTTTATTTTTCTTTCATCTCAGTCCTGGGTGATCCTGTATCATGTTACACGGAACTTCAGTAAATATGGGAAAAGATAGTCAATATTGCCTCCTGTTCAGGAATAAGAGAGTTTAATGCGTGTTTCTGTGGCTCCGGGGAAGAAGCCTGTTTATACTGGTTATCAGGGGGGCAGCTGCAAGGAAGCAGGCAGAAATCAAAGCTCTGGTCACTCCCCAGGTCAGTACTTAACATGGTGGAGACCCTTGAAAGGGAAAAGTGGCATCTATGAAACAAAGAAACATGCCAGGAGCACTCCACCCTCCCCAGGGAGCTCCTGAAAATCTTTCTGCAGGTGCTGTCTTTCCACAGTAAATTTGTAGTTGCAGTGATAGTCAAAATCCTTTTTTTGGGATTCTGGACTGCCAAGAGGCCTTTTTGTCCCTGTGGCTTGTTTTTCGGTGTGAACGAGGGAACACAGGATCCTCTTGCACATGCTCAGTGCCTCTGAGTCACACCACTCCCCCTTAGAATTTCTGAACTCAGGTTCTAGCCTTATGGTTTAGGATCTATCCAGAGCTGAGGCAGAAAGAAAGGTTGCGGTTTTGGGGGCTCTTTCAATTTGCATGAAGTCATTGACGTTTCAGGTATCAGCTGAAGGCAAATAGGGCAAGAGCGATGATCAGATCTCCACTTTGCACAGTTTACAGTCCACCCAATCGAGAGCTAGTAATGCTCTCTGTGAAGGCTTCTCTTTAAGTTAGGAACCACTCAGCGGTCACAGCTTAAGGCCCTAGTCAACCGTTTCTGTTCTTTGAGAAACCTTCCCTGGCTCTGCCAGGCCAATAGGAGCTTCCTTTGCTTTCTTTCCTTTGTGCCTCTGGCTAACCTAGCTGGTGTGATGAACATTCTTATATATCTTTGAACTGAATACAGATTCTGGCCTCAGAATGCATCTTATTCTTTTCTGGCTGTTCCAGGCAAAATGCTCATATCTGAGAAGACGCTAAGTGTATATAAAGCACTCGATATATTATTTTCAGATATATGTTTGAATAATATTGTTTTGGAATTAAATAAGATCTTAAAACAGGATTTGATATTTCATAAATTCCATAGAAAGATAAACGTATTGCCCAAAGTTACTGCAAAGTAGCAGATAAAATTTATACAGATAAATACTATCAATTGTTTACTTTTGCAATTATAATGTCATAGTAAAGATTTTATTAAATTCTTTAGTGATTATAGTACTTCAAGCTTTATTTAAAATCTTGCACAGTAGTTTGAAGAACCATATGCTTGATATTTTTGAGAATTTTCAAATAATAACTGTTACGTAAATAAGATTTGATTTTTCTATTATTCTTGAAAATACTTTCTTGAAAAATGCTATCTTGGTTTCATTATTTACTACTTTACATTTGTGTATATTGACAAACAATTGACTATACACTAGGCATATAAATTATATTCAGTAAAATTTGACATGTGACCAATTATTGCAGTTCTAAAATAATCTTTGTGTGAATTCTCTGTGCTGATTCTGCTTTAATGAACTTTTATTTGTGTGTTAAATATACTGGGCATTATGTGCCAGACACTATGCTGGGTTCTGAGAAAATAAATAACATGTCATATAAATAAGATAGACAACTCTTGCTCTGCAGTTATTCAAAGTCGAATGGAGGAGTCAATCATAAAGACAAAACTGAGTTTAATAAATGCAAAATGCTTCAGCAGAAGACAGTGAAGGGAATAATAACCTGCTCGGGGAGACAGGATGCTGCCTTCTAAATAACCCTTTAAATAAACTGCAGTTGCAAGTTGAAGACAAAGAAGTTAACAAAAATTTTATCAAAAGTTAAAAAAAACTCAGAGCAAATGAAAATATTTGTACTGCAGAGACAAAAAATAATAGATAAGAAGAAAGTATGCAAAAATTAAGTCGGGGCCTCTAAGTAAGATGGTGGCCTAAATGCTGCCTGAATATGATCAGAGTAAGAAAAAATAGGTTACATTATTCCAAAGAGAAAAAGAGAGGAAAAAGGCTTAGAAATTCACAAAGATAGTTACTGTATAACTGAAAAGTATAGTGACAAAGATGTCCATGCACCAAAAAGACTGGTAGGGCCCAACACAGCTCCCCAGTGCACGGCTCCCCAGTGAAGGGATATATATGAAACACTCAATATACGCTCTTCAGACATATATTTGAATAATATAATTTTTGAGTTAAATTTGCTTGGGTCTAATTTTTTTCTTAAACTGATAATGATATGAAGGTGATGCATTATTCCAAGTCCACACAGTTTATTAGGCCTAAAAGCAAAGCTAGTTTTTGAATATCCACTTTAGAGGTTTTTTGTATTGTTCCACATGTGCCAAGTTTCAGATAATGATACATATTAAACTTTGGAAGAGAATTTCAAGGAAAAAAATGTGTTTAGTTAATTGCTTTAAGACCTCAAAAATCCTCAAAAATTTAGCTTACAAAGAGTAACACGTGCTCACACACACACACACACACACACACCCCAAATACCTTTCCAAGGACCTAGAATAGAGAGATATAAAAAATATTTTCTAATCAAACACTAGATTGACTTAAAGTTGAGCTTTAAAAAAAGTATGCATTATATTTTTGAAGGTTTATTTTAAAGGTGTAGAATTATTTCATGGAAATTTTTTAAAAGAAATAATCTCTCAACTCCTTTAGATATTATCTTTATTAATGAGATTTGTATTTCAGTACCATGTAGAATATAAACAAAATTGCTATACTTTTTCATCATATCTCTGGGAAAAATTTAGTCTATATGAGTTTACTGTGGCTCACTGGATGTTATAAACAATAGAACTGTTTCCTTCCTTCTAAGAGTTTTGAGAAGAATCTGTTATGCTTACACTCATAGTTTATGTTGGCTTACCAACACTTTGGCATCCTCTGACTTACAGACGTTCCCCCTTCTTGAAGATCTTTTCCTCTTCTACTGCAGTCCTCCTTTCATGACCTCTTGCTTGCATACATGTACACACATGCAAGCACACATTGTCTGCATTCATTTTCATGACTTTCCATGTACATGTGTCTATGTCTCTAAATGTTCCTTTTAATAAAGTTGCCAATAACGATGGATGTGTAGCCCATCATGCCGTGCTATGATTTCATGTGAAGTATTGCATCTGCCAAAGTTCTATTCCAAACGGGATCACTTTGAGAGATTCTGTGACTTAGACTTCAACCAAAAACAGCATCTACTTATGAAAAGGGAAGTTCTTTGTTTAGCTACAAAAAGAAAAGTCTAAGGATAGGAAATGTGGCTTCTCACTAACTGAAAAAGAACATGCAAATGGCAAGTATTTACCTTAGATTAATCATTTAAACATACCATCTATCTTTAAATAAAGCCTCTTGAGTTATATCAAGGCCATACCACCTAGAGATTAAAAACATAATGAAGTTCTTTATCACCCTGATACAGTGCTGTGAGATTTTTAAAAAAAAAAAATTGTGTATGTGTGTGTGTGTGTGTGTGTGTGTGTGTGTGTGTGTGTGTGTGTGTGTGTTAGAGGGCACTGTGTGTCTCTGTGTTCCTGACGAGGCCCAAGTTTGACTGCAGGAGTCATCCTGGATTGCTCTGCTTACATTTTGCTTCGCTGCAGGATTTCCCAGGCTCTGACTTCCGGAGTGCAGTTTGGAAAGAACACTGGCCTGATGTGACCATGTTTGCTCCAAACCTCAGGCTGCATTATTTCATTTTGTTGGGCTGCCACGCGTAGGCCAGTGAGCAGGCCCGTCCTTTCTTTATGCCTCAGTTTGCTCAAAGGTTTCAGGAAAAGAAAAGCTCTTTCACAAGAAGCCAGTTTCCAGGTGCAGGCAGTCGCCATTTCCACCTGGTGTTTTTTATTCGGGATCTGGGATCCAAACTCAGGTCTTTCTGCTTTCAAGGCAAAGGCTTTAACACCTAAACCTTCTTTCCAACCTTGATGTGAGGTTTTTCTCATTTTACTTATCTTTATATTTATTTTCTATTTTTTTATGTTTAGTTTAAGTTAACAAAGAAAGCAATGGACTTTTCCATGGCATTTTCATACATGCATACAACTTGCTTTGGGTGTATTTCTCCCTTTGTCTCCCTACCATCCCACTGTCCCTCCCCCCCATTGCTGGTACACTATTTCCCCCAACTGGTTCCCCCATATATCTTCATATAAAAAGCATTCCATTACTCTCTTCTCTCTCTTATCCCTCCCTTAAGATCTTTACCTCTCCTCTTGCAGTCTTCTTTCAAAGAACACAATCCAGCCTACTCTAGTTCTACACACAAAATTTGGAAAAGACCATCCCTCTCTCACACTTGTTATCGAGTTCCAACCCTCAAAATGCATATATTTCATTTGAAGAGTTTCGCTAATGTGACAGTTTAAACATTTGGATTAAAAATCACTCAAACAAACTAGGTTGCTTTCATTAGAAATCACCACCACTCAGGTTAAAATAAAGGTACAAAGGATGCCTGAGCACAATGAGCATTTCATTCTTTTTGAAGCCACGCGTGTTCAATGAAAACACTTCCTTTATTTTTCAAACCTCTTTTAGCTGAAAGTGTCTACAGCCAAGCTATAGCCTACAGCATGATTTTACAGCTGAGTAACAAGTCTTTTAAAACTGGGATTTATAATGGAAAGGCTGTCCCTAGAGTTAATTACAATGGGCTCCAGTAGGGTGTAAGTTTTTCATGAGTTTGGGGTGTGGAGAGAACACTGGCCCGATGTGACCATATTTGCCCCAAACCTCAGACTGCATTATTTCATTTTGTTGGGCTCAGGCAAAGGCCAGCGAGTAGGTCCTCCTTTCTTTACTTTATGCCTCAGTTTGCGCAAAGGTTTCAGCAAAAGAAAAGTTCTTTCACAAGAAGCCAGTTGCAATAACAGAGGGTTTAAATTAGGCCAGCCTCCGGGCAAGAAAGAACTAGGGCTTTTAGAGCAGAGAGCTCAAGCACACACAATAAAAACAAAGCCATTTCTCTTAAAGTCATAACAACTGTCTTTAGATTTCTTTTAGAACTTTGACAGGATAGAGTTTATTCTTCCTAGGAGGTCTGCTTTCCAAAAGAACACCTGGCAGGTCACCAAAGACTCAGAATTTAGCCTAGGATGGAAAAAAAGTAGAATGAGAAAATTTACTAATCTTTTGTCTTAAGTCTGAGCTTACCCGGGGAAACAAAAAACAAACAAACAAACAAAGAAGCAACAATCAACAACAATAACAAACTCCTCCTCCTCCTGTGTCCCAAACACAAGACACTCAGATTTAATGATCTTCAGGTACATTGTGGGATTTGAAATCTAATGATCCCCAAGACTCAGAACCAGTGCTGAATGCCTTTCTATTTCAAGTGGGGACCACAGACCAGCATTATCAGCAGCATCTGGAAGGTTTTTAGCAAGGCAGAATCTCAAACCCCATGGAAAACCTGCTGAATCTCAACCTGTATTTTAACAAGATCTTTGGGGAGTTGCATGCATATTTAAGTTTGGAAAGCTTCGCCCTTCACTACATCCATTCCAAACAATTTCCTGACAACCTTAGAGGAATTCCATAATATCCCTAACCATAGGGTCTGCCTGACATTCCATGGAATAAAAGCACCTGATTAGGAGTTGGAAAAGAAAAACAGGATGGAACCAATGTGACTGCTATCCCTAATCTCTGCTCTGGGTACAGGGCACATACGGAGGAGGTAGGAGTGGGATGCCTGGGGTGGGGGTGGGAAGACAGAGACAGCCGGTGAAATGAATGTTCATTGACGTTCAGGTGCCAGTTATTAAATGGGTTTGAACATATCTATTTTTGGGCCTTCCCAGAGCATTTTTTTCTCCTCTCTTGTCATCAGTACATAAACAAACAAACAAACATCTAGGAAAGTTGAGGTTAAAACATGTTTTTATTTGCATTATCATCACAATCCTTGTATTAGGTTTGACCTTAAATGCCCTTATCCAATCTTGTGTGGCCAGCTCCTTCTAAGCATGAAGATCTCAGCCGGGTACTTGCATGCCAAAACTCTGCTTTACTACTCCATCCAAGCCCTTTATGCACCCATCCTGTGCCTATTCTCATAGCATGGCATGGTGGTCTTATTTATTGGTTTATTCTTTTTTTCTTCCTTAAAATCCATGTCATAACAACAGGGACCTTTTGTTATTTGGTAATGTACTTTCTCTCACTTCCACATTCCACCAGTATATGTTGATGATAGGTCATGTTCAGGAACAATTTGTGGCACTGGTTTTAGGTATTTTTAATATTGTGTTCCCCAATGACTATTCAGAATGCTTTGAGCTGGAGAATCGTTAATGTAGTTTCTATCTACAGATGGTCTATGTCCTCATACGGAGGACAGACTCATATTCATCTAACACTGGCTGCCAGGAGCGCATTGAAGGAGCTCGCAGAACAAACTCAATAGGTACAAGAAGGAAGAGTAGTTCAGACAGCACTGGGAAAAACCATGGTTGGAGAACATTTTGAAACAATGAGCCATATCTAGGGTACTTTGAAAGATGAAGGATCCATGCAAAAGAACACCATTCTAGTTGGAGGATAAGGCTAAGCCAGAACTGTTAAGGTGACTGAAATATGCAAAATGTCGAACAAGCTAGTGTAGCCACTAACTGCACGCATTTTATTTGCAGAAAACTATTCAGGTAGAATGATGGAAACAATGCTGGAAAATCAGGTATGGGTTGAAATGTGACAAGTGCAATACCAAATGTACTTTAATTTGCTAATAGCTTTCTGGAAGATAATTTCAGCTGTATGTATCAAGAGTTGTTTATCAACTTGTAATTCACTTTTTGGGATTCATTGAAAAGAAATAATTGCATGTATGCCCAAAAAGTTATGTTTAAGGATGTTTTGTAGATAATTAACAAAACCTTTTGTCACTTCTGCCTGAGAATTGGACTTTCTACTAACTGGTAACCTGATGTAAGAGTTGTTGGCAATTAGCAAACATGGCTTATACTAAAACTGGCCCTAGATTGATATATGGTACATGGACTAAATGAATAAAAAATATTGATAGTAACTATGACTTTGGGCTTCCCTGAAAATGGTGTTCTCATAACAGGAAACATCCATTGTAATGTTCCCTTCAGCAACTACTGAAAAGTGCTGGCTTGTTTGGGAAATATGGCTTTCATACACAACAATCTGCACATATCTACAGACATCTTGTGCACAAGAGCTGCTGCAGGCCACAGGAAGGACTCCATGGCCTACAGGACAGTGATAGCCATTGCTACCTTCCAGGAAGTCGTCTGTCCTGTGTATAGAAACGGTGTAGAAATGGTCCTGCACGTAAAAACAGTTGCTGCCACCAGTGACTGGTGGAGGAGCTGCCGAGGTACAAGCAGCTGGGTAGGAGAATGATAATATACTCATGCAAATGAAGACAGAATGAGTGAAAGAAAGAGTTTTATTGCTAGGCTTCTGGGTTCTACATGTCTGCACTGCAATAGGGATAAGGTGAACTGATGGTGTTCATCAGATTTATTTAAGCACTGAACCCTTTCTTATCACTCCCTCCGTGCCGCCCGCATTTCCTCCCCCCTTCCTCCCTTCCTTCCTCTCTTCCTCCCTTGATCCTACTTCCTCCTTCTAATCCAGGAGCATTAGGGGAAATCAATCTCCCTACTTCTCTCCCTTCCACCCGCCCTCCCTTCCTTCTTTCCTGCCACTAGTATATCTGCTTATATACTTGCTCTTAGGAACAACAAGGAAATGCTGCTCTAAGAACCAATAGGTGCATCCACGGATCATTGCTTTTTTTTCCTGTGTGCTTTGCTCCATTTTCTAAATTTTCTGCCTATAAGATTTGGATTATATATACACTGAAATACATACAAACATACATACATACATACGTACACATACACATACACACACATATATGTTTAATTTTGTATGTATATTTAAAATACAGTGTTTTTATCTGTGACTAGATCTATAAAAGGTCCTGGGTACTCTTCATCTCTGTAAAAAGTGATAGAGTCACTTCTAATGTATATTAAAAATTTACTGCATAAAATTTATTTTTATTACCCCTTTACCCACAGATACAGAGAATTCATATTTTAATTTGAGATCTATTTTCCTTGGTTTCATTGTCTTTTCATGAGAACAGTTGAATTTATCATCTAGCCATCAGACCTCTGGGCGAACAGAAGTTACTTTTCACCAGTACCATGAATTAATAGATATCACTGCATTGTGCTTTCTAGGCAAATGTGTGCCTAGTATACTATATATGTATAATTTACAAAATGGTACATTACTACAAAAATGGCTTCAGAATTTTAATTTTTGAACTTAATATGTTATGGGCATCTTTCTGTGCCAAGCACACATTTCTTTATTACTTTATTATTCATTATCTGACACTAGCTATATGGATGGACTCACATAGATCTTGGCCATGTGCTCGGTGTTTAAGTATCTAAAACTTAATTACACAGATTTGCCAGGAATTTAAGAGAAACATGTAAGTAAAGCACTTAGTACAGAGATGAATAGAACATGCTGAGAGATAGGGACGTTATTATTATTAAGGGATTATTTTTATATTAATGCTGTTATTAATTATTTATAATTTTTGCCTCACGCTCATTGAAGCTGGTCCCCTTTCAGAAAGGCCTTTCCTGTTGGTCTCCTACCACCAGAGGACACTGCTTGTTGACTCCCTTTCTCAGGAAGCAATCTGGAAAAAAAATAGATTTTAGTGGGCTCTTGAGGAATGCACAGGGACCCCCCTCTAATGCACAGGGGATCCACTCAAGACATCTAATGGATGTCTTAGACCAGGTACTGAAGCCTATGAACATGTTTTCTTACACATACACACACAAGAGATTGATGGCTTTTAACAAAATTGAACAATAGCAACATATACTAATAAAAGCTATCCAGCTGCAGTTTCTCTGTTTCAACATGTTTAGCTGTTTCACCATACATACATGCCTGTTCTTGTAACAGTGTAAGATAATATGATTCCTATGTGGTGAGAAGAAGTAAGGCGAATGACCTAGATGCTGTGACCTAGTCGGCCGAGTCACCTTCAGAGGTTATTTAAGTCAGAAGGAACATCTTAGGTGAGGATGCCAGTTGACGATAGCTATCTGAACCCTAGATGAGGGGCGATTGCTGCATGGGGTACCTCAATGCTGAAAAGAGAGGGGAGTTCTGTAGGGTTATAGTAGGGGTTCTCAAGACTGTTGTCAGGGGGCTGGAAAGGTGGCTCAGGGGTTAAGCCTCTGCCTTGCAGGTGGAAGGTCCTGAGTTCGGATCCTAGACCCCACGTATAGATGCCGGGCGGAAGTGGGGGCGGCCTGCGCTTCTGGTCCTGGTAGGGCGGAGCCTGTGAATCCGGGGCAGAGTAAACAAGGAGGAGGTGGAGGCGTCCATGGTGGTTTCCGAATTCGTCCGTGGTTCTACACACACACACACACACACACACACACACACACACACACACGCACACATATACACACAATTGAATAAATAATAAATTTAAAAAAAAAAACACTGTTGTCAGGCTTCATGGCTTTTAAGAAGTCTTCACAAAACCCCAGAGAAGCTACTATATTCATGGATTATATTTTATTACAGTGAAAGACACATATTACAGCCATCAAAGGAAAAGTGCAAAGTCCAGAGGAAACCAGGTACACGTTCTTGTTAGCCTCTTGCTCACAGTCTCGCGGGTCAATGCTTAATTCTCACTGCATCCATGTGCAACAACTGTGCCTCTTCCAACAAAGGCGGTTAACCTAGGCTTCGGTGTCTAGGTTTATTTTGGGGATCAGTTGTGTAAACGTGCAGAGCCTACATGAGTGATCTTAGCTTCTTAGATTCTAGCTCTTTCTCCCTCGCCACCCCCACCCTAACCCTCCCAAAGTGGCTTTTACTGTAAATCAAATAATCAGGATAAGCTTATCTGCTCAAATTTATATAGTATGGCCTAAGGCCCCAGGCATGCAAAAATACTAGACAGGAAGAATATATTAAGGGTTTAAAGGTTATTTTACAGGAATTGAGGAAAGGCTAATCTGGAAAATAGGTATTTCTGTGAACTGCATAGGCTTTACATAACTAAGGGCTTCTGAGTTAACCCTTTCCTTTCTGGAGGAGAAGGGAATGGCAGGAGCAAAAAACAGAGAGGTGGGAGTACACAAAGCATAATTAGAAAGAAGAATGGGAATGAGTGTGCTTAAAAAGGTGGTAAGAAGGTAGACTGGGTTGAACAAATGGGCATGTCAAATCATGTGAAATGCAGATGCATGCGAGTTTTGGGATCATGAACTTGGTAGCTGTTTTAAAGGTGAGGTGGATAGGAGAAAGAAGCCCAAGAATCAAAAACAGCATGACAACTGTGAAAACAAGACTTCAATGGTTGTGAAAGTAGGTGACAGAGGTGAGGGGAAGAGAGGTGACGAGGTCTTCCAGGGTGCAAGCTTGTGTGGCTGCTTAAGCAAAAGCTTCTGTTGGCAGAAAGACATGTCGGGACAGCATCGAGGTACAACCACACAGTCAGTGGCTGCTTATTAAGGTTTTACTAAGTGCCAGACGCCTTCAGAGTGCGGCCCATGAGTCCTGCATGTTCCGCTGGTTGCTTGGAGACACATGCCGACCAAGCACTCCCTACAAATACTCCTGAAGTGTAGTAGAGGTTTGGCAATCTGCACTTTCAACAAGTTCGCCATGGTGCTGGAGAGATGGCCTCTGCCTCGCAATCAGAAGGACCTGAAGGCGGAATGGTGGCAGCCTGCACTTATGACCGAGTCTGGGAAACCCAAGAACCAAGCAAAAAGGAAGCAGAGCAATCAAGCATGATTCTTGGTTACCCCAGGGCCTCCACAGTCACATTCAGTACCTTCTGATACAAATAGATACAGACACGTAAGTAAATGGTATAAATGCTTTTCTCCTATAGGCAAGTCTGGATGGAAGTTTTCATTAAGTATGCGTTTCAAGCGGACAAGGTGACAGCAACAATTGCATTTTTTAAGGGAGTAAAATAATGACACAGGGTTGGAAAATGATGAATGAATTCTGATGACTCAGCTCCTGTTTAAATTACTGGTCCAGGTATGCCTTCTGTGACTATACCAAAGCCTATACCAAGTTTAACAAAGTCTTTCTCCAGCATGGTTTATAGATACAATCAAAAAAATATGGCATGTGGCTTGGAAACATGCTAAGGAGAAGCCTTTATGATGCACAGACAGAAGATGATCTTTGGGCATGCTACAGAGTGCTTAAGACAGAATTTTTAAAACCTAAATTTAAGAAGAAGCAAACATTACAATGGACAGCACAGACCTCGGTATACACTGTTAATTAAATAAGTGCCCACGTAAAAATTTCCTCTCTCCTCTTCCTCATTTGACTCTCTTCTACTCTCCCATCCCTCTATTTTTTTTCTTAAATGAGTCCTTTCCACTCCTGGTTGACAGTGGAAATACAACATGTCAAATATGCAGCTTTCTTTATTTAATATAATTCTAATTTCTTTCATTAAGTTTAAGCATTCTTCTGAAAATCTGGCAAATATTCTGATACATGCTATCTCCATTAAACATATTAAAAGAACATTCAATCAGGAAATTAGTTAACTGTTCTCTAAATAAATTAAGTTTCAGATGCTACATGCACAATATGATAATTCTATGAGCAAATTGAATTGTACATATATTTTAATGTTCTGTTAGATGAAGTCGAATCAAGTGAAAAAAAGTACAAGCTGCAGAGCCAGACAGATCTCAGTTTGATTTATGGCTCCAGATTCAGGGAAGTTATTTGGGCTTTCTGAATCCATTATTAGATTCTCATCCATTATCATTGCTTCTAAATGGGGTATTATTGGCATTTGAGGCAGGATAATTTTTTGTTGTCTGGGACAGTTCTCAGAATTGCAGAACTGTTTCTACTGTTGTATTCCTCCTTCTCCTCATTACTAAATACTAGTAGCGATCCCACTTCCAGTACCTTCACACTGAAATACTCCTATATTTTTTCAAGTGCCCTGCAGGAAGGTGTCGATGCTACCGGGTAAGAGCATTATTAGATGGATTATAAAAATGCCTCTGGGGGAGGTTCAAATGAGAACATTTTCCCGGCACTTTTGAGTAAACAAAGAGGTAGTTAAGAGAATGTGTTGAGGTCAGAGGGACCTGGGCTGTAACCCAGCTCTGTCAATTGTGTCAATGTGTAGCAAATTGCTTAATCTAAGCCCGAGTATCTCATCTGTACATCTTGATGGGAGCAACAAACTCAGGGGATTGTTGGAGGAGTCTGTGAAGTCACATGCACGTGCCAAGCACTGAGCACCCATCCCGGTGCAGAGTCAGCATTCTGCCAGCAGCCACGGTTGCCGCCATGACTATTATTAAAGCCAGATGCCTGCAACTAAGGAAGCGGGATACCCTGTTCAGCAAACTCTGGAAAAAATGAGAAAGGGAGAAATCACAAGGCAAGACAGCTGAGTTGGCAGCTTTCCCCCTAAGAGAGGACTATTGTATGTTTTGAAGGTAGTGGAGGACAGATAGGGAAATGGAGATACAAGGATACAGAAAGAGTGGCTAGTTGACACTGGTGAGCCAGAAGACTCAGACACCCAGGCGTGAGGAGCCGTTACTGGGCTCGCTGTGGCGTTTGCAAACGTGAAGCCGTGCTCACAAGTATATATACAGAGTGCACCCATTTCAGCTGGGAGTTTTTACAATTCCTAATTCTAAGATGATGAAAGGAAGGAGAACAGACTACAGTGCACTGGTTAAATGAAGGGGGACTATTCTACTTGGGAATTAAGCAAGCTACTTCCTAGACCTTACTTCTGGGACTAATGAATCAGCAGATCAAATGAACAAACCTCTTACTCAATGGACCGACCAAATACACAAACAAATCAGCAGTGTTGTTCTGTAGTGTTCATGCAGGCCACTATTTTTTTTTCAAATCCAGGATTCTACTTTCTACTTAGCCTACATTTAACTGAAGTTGCACAAGGCGAAGCCTGAGGAGTTCTGCAGTTATGAACTTAACAAGACATGAACAGAATAGAATATCCAACCACAAACTCACACTGCCACTTTATTTTTAACAAAGAAATCAAAAACATGCATTTTAGAAAAAAAATATCCTTTTTAGCAAATGGTGCTGGAAAATTGAGTATCACATGTACAAGAAGGAAACTAGATCTCCATCTCTCACCTTTCATAAAAATAAACTAAAAATAAACCAAAGGCCAAAACATATTAAGTCAAACTCTGAAAATATTATAGAAAAGTAGGGAAAACACGTCAATATGAAAGCACTGATAAAGACTTTCTGAACAGTTGATCAGAAAATGAGGCCAATTATCATCAGCAAATAGGAATTCATGAAATAATTTTTTAAAAGTTTGTAGAGGCCTGGAGAGATGGCTCAGGAGTTAAGACTGCCTCAAAAGCAGAAGGTCCTGAGTTTGAATCCTAGGTCCCATGTAAAAACAAGCACTTCTGATCCTGGTGGGTGGAGTCTGGGAAATCCCAGAGTAAAACAAGAGGGAGGTAGAAGCAATCCAGGATGATTCCTGAAGTCACCCTTGGTCCTCCCCAGGGACGCATGTGCCCTCTGATACACATACACACACACACTCACACACGCACGTGCACATACACACCCTAAATGAATGAATAAATAAATAAGGTTTAAAAACGAAGTCTGTAGAGCAAAGTCATCTATTCATTGGATGAAGAGACAACTTATATAATGGGAGAAATATGTGCTAAATATACATATAACAGAGGATTAATATATAGAATATACGAACAACAGAAAAGTAAATAAGAAAGCAAAGAATGAACTGAACAAGAAATACAAGCGGTCTATGAATATTAAAGAAACAACATTTCAACATCTTTAGACATCATGGAAATTCAAATTAAAACTACTCTGAGTTTCCAATTCAACCCCTGTCAAAAAGGCTTTTATTAAGAAAACAAATGGCAGCAAATGCTGGAGAGAGGGTGTGGGGAAAGATACACACTCAGTGCTGATGGGCGTGTAAACTGATGCAATTTCTCAGTAAGCTAAATTTAAAACTTCAATATGATCCAACTAAAAGTGCTCTATCTCCCACTACAGAGGTGTTTGCTCATCCATGTTCATTTCTGATCTATTCACAATAGCAAGGAAATAGAATCAGTCCAGATATTCATCAGCTGAATTGATAATGGAAATGTGTTACATACATACAATAGAATTTCATTCAACTGTAAAGAAAGATAAAATTATGCAATTTTCAGGAAAATTCATGGACCTGCAAGATATTATTTTGTGAGGTAACCAAGGTTCAGAAAGGTAGACACTGCATGATAACCTCATATGCAGATGTTAACTTCCAAAGTTTTATATACACATATGTAAGTGGGAGTAAGAAAGAGTAGATGCCAGAAAATAAGGAAGGAGCCCATGAGAGGGGGAAAATGCTATCAGTGGAAAATTACCTTCTGATTAAATCTCAGCAAGTGATACCTATGCTTTTTTAAAATTAAAATGTCATGATTGGTTGCATTAACTTCTGACCATTTACAAGATACTTTAAATTTCTGATTAAGTTCTGTTAGTAATTGATGTTAAAATTTATTACAGACATATTTCCTCTTCTTATTAAAAATACTACTGAAAATGTGTTGTTCTGGTTTTGCATATAAGACAAGACATATAACTATGGCCATTGAGTATCTTTTATCTTTCATTAGTTCTCATTATGTAAACTTAAATCATCAAATAAAAAGGAGGAGAGGGGCCATTGCTAAAGACAAAGTAAATTGTACAGGATCTTAGCTGGGTGTGAAGCCATTAGTCCTAGCTGGGTGTAATGGTGTCAGTTTTGCTAATATCAATGTTTCACTTCACTTAGTGAGTAAAACACATGATGGCAGGAAGTCACATGAAAAATTTTAAAGTGATTCCGGTATTTTCTGAGACACGCAGAAAAGTCTGTCTTTACTTAGCAAAGCAAATCACAGGTCTTAAAAAGAAGGAAAAATAGAACTTCCGTGGTGCATTTCACTTCAGTTCCTCCCAATCTTCTTTAAGGACAGGCTGTGTTTGTTATGCAACACCTATTAATCTCCCATAGACCTAGAATGCTATAAATTCATGTAGTGAAGGACACAAATTCATTCTTTGGTTTTTGTTTTTAGTGTTTTTGGGTTTAAAATGTTCTGAGCAATTAATGTCCATGATTTTTTTTTTTTTTCTGATTAGATGTCATGGCAATGTCGAATTACTCTGAAAGTCTGAGAACAGATGGGTGCTGACTGGCCACACACTGTACTGATAACCAGCTGGGTTCGCTGTGTTCCTCAGAATTCATTTCACCAGCACAGGGACAGTTGAGAACATAAATACGGTTTGTCCCTGTCAGTAAAATGCAGAATGATGGACACATGACACACGCTAGAAAGCAACATTCCTTTGTCTTGAGTTGTGCTCATCAAAGCCACTCTCTGAATAAATAATCTTAAAATCTTTCAAAGCAAGAATCAAAAAAAAATATAAAATACTTTACCTAATTGGTTTTTAAAAATACTTCAACAGAAATTCTCTTCCTTACAGATGTTGGTATTTAGCAATAATGAAGACAATAAAATTATTTCCCTTGTTAGGTTTTAAAAAATCTGGACAAATTTTCTTGATAAATAATAGGTGCCTTTCGAGTGAGTAAATTGATGAATAAATCTTTCCTATCAAATATGCTGTATTCATTCCCATATGACCAATTTATTATGTACCCTTACAGTCATACTCCCCTAAGGATACTGGAGTCGAGTGTCCAAACTGTTTCAAACTTGGCTTCTTTTTTTCTGGTTTTACATAGCACTAGCTGTTTTAATTTGTACAATTCCAATCCATATATGTATTTATCTAAGTATGTATATATGTTTGTATGTACTTATCATTTATTCATTCATCTTGTCCTCAAACTACAAGAGAAACCTGAGTATCTAGATCTGAATTCCAGCTGGGTCACACTAGCTTTGTTTATTTGTAGAATGGACATGGCTGCAGCTACGTCACAAACTTCTTGTTAGGATCAAATAAGCACAGAGTAAGTGGCTGCGTCATATGCCATCAAAGGCCACCCAGATGAAGTTTAGCGGGCAAAAGATATGAAAATGGAGCGAGACTGAAAGGAAAAAAGGGTTATAATGGGAAGGGGGGATGGGATTGAGGATTAAGGGTGAAAATATCATAAACTCACTATATTTATGTATGAACACTAGAAGAATTAAAAAGTTAAAGAAAACAATGTTGACGCTGTATAACAGGATACTGAACGCCTTAATTCCTTTTTTCTTAGTGTGCTTTACTGTAGCATCCAGAATCCTGTTGAATATATAGCAGAGATTCAACATGTTTGTTGACTTTAATTATGTTAGAGAATAAATTCAATATTCTGGTTTTGAAGCCAATTTATCTTTGCCTGGTTTTGACTATCTATCACTAAGCAAAGATTTCCTACAAGTTTCTTAAAACAATTGTGATACCTAAGTGTTGCAAAGTGTTGGGTTTCTACCTAAGGTTGTAAACAGTACACTTTTTTTTCATTTATTTTTATCTGCTAGCAGTTTCACACAGGAATATAATGAATTCATATCATTTTTGCCCCTTATTTTTGCATCTCAACCAGTTCTTTTTCCCACTGTAATCTTTCCTCTTCCAAAGCAGTCTCTTTCCTACTTTCACACCTTTTTGGATGTGCGACTCACCAAGTCGAATCTAGGATGCCTATATTGACCAGTGCCTGGTGACTTGCTGGACCACGGGCGATCCATCAGTGAGTCTATCCTTAAGGAACATGGCTCCTTTTCCCCAGCAGGGCAGTTTCTGTTGTCCCTTCACCTTTCTCTGTACCCATGTGTAGGGTACATCTGTTTCCATTTTCTAAAAAAATATATATATTTGGGATAAATTTATAATATATAAGGTCTGACTGTATAATTATACAATATATATTTTAATAGTTAGGTTTTCACCTGAGGAAAACATCTAGTTTTCTGATCCAAAAAATGGAGCTAATTTGAGATTTTCCTCACAGTATGATTGTAAAGTATTTCACACAAACAGTAAACAACAGACTTCTATAGACATTAGTGTGGTCTTCAGAGATATTTGTCTACCATCGTCATCCTGAAAATGTGAAAGCTTGAGTCAAACTTAGAATTATTGATTATTAGCATAATACTCAACATACGCTGCCATCTCTTAGCCTTTCATGTTTTTGAAAAGTTTACTAAATTCCTTTTATTTGCCCCTATGAAGGACTTGTGTTCTATTAACTATTCTTCTCCACATGTTGAGATTTTTAGATCACTAGGAAGAAAAAGTTACTGCAGTATGTGAATTAAAATCTACCAGACGATTATAATAATAGGCTTCTTCTGCAAATCATTTGTGTCATTTTCTCTTACGTAAGTCTTTGCATTTTGTTACTTTATGCAAATTCCTACAGAATTTACTTTTATGCTTATTCAGTCTTGGTATATTTCTTTTTTTACTCCTGAGCTTTTACACTGTACTTTCTTTACTAAAGCTTTCCTTTTTAACAAGGTATTTTGAATTTGACGTCTGTCATTGAGAACATTATAACTATCCCATAGGTTGGGCCTGTAGCTCAAAAGCAGAGTGGTTGCCTAGCACGCACAAGGCCCTGGGTTTTATCCCGTCAAAAGGTGTGAAAACAGCTGCGAATAGGAGATGACTGAGTGTTCAGCCCTATACAGGACATTAACGCTACTCCCTGTAAGATCCCTGTTGCGCAAGAGGAGGAATAATGAATGTTAGGTCCAGCAGACAGAGAAAAGGGCTGTGAAATGCTGTCTCTTGGGGTCGACACGGCCAATGAGATCATGACCTTGCATCAGCTGCAGCTGTCTGCAGCAAGTCCACACAGGATTGGGCCTGTCCACAGTCAGCTGCGGATGGAAAGTGGCTCCCAGGACCCTTTGCTCCATGCTGTGCTCTTGGTATGGAAGGTCCCAGGAAAGGGCGGCCCTTGCCTTCAGCTGTATATCCACCGATATCCATCGGCTCCCACGGATGGTTCCAAACTCACGCTCACACAACTGACACGGGTTAAACTCAGTGGACCCCAAAATAAAACAAAATGATAATGTGGAAGAGGAACTGGTAGGAAGAGGGGATAATATCAGTGATCAAAATGTACTACACAGTTACCAAAGATGAAATTTGATGTTATTACAATCAAACATTATATGAAAATATTACCTCTTATGGAACTTTTAAATCTGGTAAATATAATCATTTAAGTATAAGCTAATAGGCACACTTCTTAGCATACTTCTAAGTTGATGCTTAAATGCTAATGATTATCCAAGTGAAATCTTTATTTAAATTCATTGTTTCCTAACTTCTTATGAAGCATTGCCAAATTATTAATTCCCTTATTTACTTGCACAAGGTTAGGGAGGGAACTCTTTAGTCCCTTTTATACTTAATTTTAAGATTTTTAATTAAATCCATGCCGTATGTCCCTGTGTTTTTTGCGTGTGCATGTGAGAGCTTGCAGGTGTGCTCTATACTGCTGTGCTTCTGGCCTGCTGAGCCTGCTCAAGTTTTCTGTGCCTCCAGACCTTTTTGTTCCTCTATTCCTACTTCCTTATTTTTATATTAAGTATACTTTTGTGCATCTTTTAATTTCAATAGTGATGTTTTAGCGATATTATTTGGAATTGATTTTCTTAATTGTTAGCACTTAATTGGTGCCCTCTGTCACAAACAACAGCAAACTAATAATAAATTAATTACAGTACAGAACATTGACTTCTTGTAATTCTACCCCCTTACAATTCTTTGCTATTTATTGAAAAAATTTGCTGCAATAATACATAGTTCATTCACATGTAAGCTAAATAGCAATAAACTGAGAAATCATTGAAACGATTTATAGATAGTATTGTAAGTTTTAAAAATGTTATGACACGAGAGAAATATTTGCATATATCACCTCTGTTGGCAGTTTTTTTCTTGTGAATTCCTTTTTTTCTGATGCCACTCCAAGATATTTAAATCACTGCTTTTGTCACTTTTGTTCTGCTTTGTTCAAGATTGTGAGAACATTGTCATACGTTTATTCTAAGTCTTCGAAATTGAATTCATTTAGTTCTTTGACCTTGCTCACAATAGCTAACTTGAACCCTCTGTCTACAAAATGTAACATTTAGAGATACTCAGAGGCAATTCTGGTCAGCAGGTTTCCTCCTTTCCTATTATTAATTTTTTTTGCATGTCTTCTAACATCTGCTGAAAATTGAACATTGTAATATAGTTGAATCTGCAATATTTAAATGGCTTTTTTTGTCAGTTTTGCTCTGCTTTATACTTCCTTTTTAGGAAAGATTTTTCCAATCCATTTCTTCAGCCACAACTGAAGCCCTTGAACTCAGGGTCTTGATTTTTCACCTTTGAATTCCAGGGATAAGTACATAGTAGACTCTTGGTAAATGCTGGAGGAATTTTCACTTTTATTTCCTTTCCGAAGATGGATAAATGTTGTAACGACTACGAGGAATATTTTCCCATTGACTGAGTTTCTATCCTAAGGTTACTATTCTATAATGATTTTGACAGATTTCTAAGTGCTCTATGAATATCATATCTCTTCTTTATTTGAATAAATTCTATCTTTGTTGGTATTCAAGCATTTCTTCTGTTATTACAGTTATGTTTAAATTTTTTTCTGAAAGATCAAATACAACTTTTGTTATTTCTTGTCTTTCTTTAAATTTATATACCAAGTGACAGGTTTCCTTATGACATTTTTATATATACTTCTTTTTATTTGCCTCCCCTGCTTCTTTCTCTCATTCTTTATTTCCTGTTTGTATCCTTCCAACCCATTATTTTCTTTTCTACATTCATGTATTATTCAATATACTGCTCTTTCCCACTTCCTTGAATTTTTCTTCTCCTTTCATGATCCCTCTTCTAGTTTCCTGCTCTAACCCCATTCATTCACATAAATACACATATATAAAATTTAGAAGCTACAATCTACACAGTAGATAACACATGTGTATCTGTATTTCTAAGTCTGGGTCATCTCGCTTAATATAATAATTTTCAAGTTCATAAATTTTCTCACAAAGTTCATAGCTTCATTTTTCTTTATATTAGAATAAATTCCATTGTGTACATATATCAAATTTTCACAATCTAGTCATCTGTTGATGGACATCTGTGATGATGTCATTTCCTTGCTATTGTGAATAGAGCTACAATTAACACTGATGTGCAAATGTGTGTGTGTTAGGACATAGAGTGAGTTGGGTAGATACCCAGGAGTGGTATTGCCAAGTAATATGGTAGCTTTATTTTTAGTTTTCTGAGAAGACTCCACATTGATTTCCATAGTGTGCACCAGTTGATACACCTACCATTAGTGCATAAGAGTTCCCTTTTTCTTACATCCTCTCTAGCATTTATTGTTGTTTTCTTTAAAAAATTTATTTTATTAGAGAGAGAGAGAGAGAGAAAGGTTTGCCATGCTCAGGGGTGATTAGAGGACAACTTTCAGGAACTAAGTCACATGGACTTGTAGAAGGCAAGCTCAGGTCGCCGGATTTGCAAGCAGGCAGCCATTTTACCCAACAAGCAGTTTCACCTGTTAATTGTTTTCTTGATGACATTCATTTGGGCTGCAGTGAGATGGAATCTCAACAGTTTTAATTTGAATTTCTCTAATGGCGAAGGACATTGAGCACTTAAAAATTATTGAATGTTTGAGAACACACATTTCTTCTTTAGAGATCTGCCAATTTACTAGCCTATCTATTGATTTTCAGGTTTTTGTTCTTTAAGTTTTACAGTTCTTTATATATTCTAAATATTTAGTCTCCTGTCTGAATCATGCCTGGCAAAGATTGTCTCTTATTCTGTAGGCTGTGGGTCCACTCCAATGATAGTTTACTTTGCTTTGTAGAAGTTTTTTATTTCATTTGTCAATTCTTGGGAATACAATTTCTTTTGACAATTGGAGTCCCATTATCTTTGATTGCTGTTATTTCATTATAATATGTCAATATTATATTATATATTATAATAAAGTCAATAAGCTCATACCACATTTTAATATTTTGTATATAATTTTATGTAAATCAATCCACATGAAAACCTTATAAATTGTTACCAGATTATAGGAAAGTTTCTTTGCTACTAAAAATTACCCTATTTTGAAAATTAACATATAATTAAAGTTATTGCAAAACAATGCATATTTTCTTTGCTTCCTGTACCTGAGTAGCACTTAAATTCTCTGAAAAAACTGTTACGCTCATTCTGTTCATCATGCCACACAATTCTGACAAGACATACCTTGACAAAATATTTCAGATATAACTTATATTAATCCTCTGACAAGATGAGCAGCTTAAGCAGATTTTCACAGACTTGTTAGTTTTAAGGATGAGGGATGAATAACACAAAAGAACACGAGGATTTTAGTAATAGCTTGTTTGAATCACAACAACTACCAAGTCAGTTCCATTAGATTATGTATTCAATTTCAAAATATAAATTTTTATTATGATGATAATTCTTCTTCGAAAAGATAGGCTTCTCTCTTGAGAAATACAGTTCAAATATGTTCTGAGTATTCACTGATAAAACACATGGACATATTTAGAAGGCAGCATTTGATATTTAAATGTGCATATTTGTACTTTGTAACTATTGCCAATCCTCACCCATCTATGGTAATGAGGGATTCCAAGTGGGGACAGGAAGGATAAGTGAAATTCCTGAAGACTGGATTTCTTTTTTCATAAAAGCTCTTAATAGCAGGACAAAAAAAATGAATGTAGTTTTGTTTCTTCTCTCCACTTCTACCTATTACAGAGGACATTAATGAGAAGTAAAAGTGCCAAAAGAGAGAAGAATAAAGAACAGTCTGCTTGAATAAAATGCAGAACAGTTAATGATTCTATGAATAATTTATTTATAAATGATACTAAATGTTCCATCAATTACTTTTTAATCTGTGACTTAAGTTACTAGCAAATAGCACCTTTAATGTTATAGTATCTTTTTTTTTTGAAGTTGAACTGCTGATCAGAGAGAAAAAAGGACAAAGCATTGAAAAGCTTAAACATGCTATTTGAAGATGTGTATCTCCATGTATTTATGGCTTTAATTTGCTCAGCAATGTTTTGTGATTTCAGTGTATATAGTTCACATATATAATCATAATTATTCTGCAGTATTTAATGTTATACTTGATATTTGTTTGAAGAGCAGAAGACTCCATATTCTTGAGGTGTTACTTATCTTTAAATTAATCTGCATATACAATACAATCCAAATCCAAATCTCAGCAAGTTTCATTGTAGGAACTGAAAATCTGATTCTAAAGATATACACAATCTTACAACTGAAGAAACAATACCAAAAAGGAATAACAAAGTTTGGGGACCCAATTTCTATAGCAATTAAGATGGTGTAGCATCATTGTAAAAATTTGTAATTAGGCCAATGAATAGGACAAGAGTCCAAAAATGGAGTCACACCTATGTGGACAACTGAGTTTCGACAAAGGCACAAATGCAATTAAGTATTAGCAAAGCAGTATTGCTGAAGTTGTTCTCAGACGACTGAATTTCCACATGCAAAATTATGAACTTTGATACATACCTGACACTATATATGAGAAACATTTTAAAAATTATACATGCAAATCTGTGAGGATTTTGGTAAGAAAAGTCTGAGAAAATCTTTGCGACATCAAAATGTGATCATAAAATCCCTAACTTTCATCTTATTCCCAAACTGCCACCTGGGACACTTGTCTCTTTAGCTGACAGTCACTGTGCATACACACTGGGGTTGGTGAACTTCACATAAAGTTAAAACAAATAAACTATTGAGTCATTTCAGCAACATTGGAATAGCTGCCTTGATAATAGTATTCTTTTCTATTACAGCTACCTTTTTGTGAGGATGAGTTGCATATAAAAATATAAACATAATTTTTAATAAATATGCATATACTGAATGCAAATCATATTCTGAGGATTTCTTTCTTTCAAAAATGAATAAAAAGCAAATAATGAGGACTGAAATCACATAGACATTATCCAGCCATACATTTATTATAAAGAATAGACTTACAGAGTTCTTCAATTCAAGAAGTTCTACTAAGGAAAAGAAAAGAGAACCACAGTCTGAAAGAAAATATTTGCCACCAGTATCCAAGGAAGGACTTGCAATCCTAAACTGCATAGAAGGAAATCTTAAAATTCAAAAATAATGAAAGAAGCACCTGACCTAAGAGTCCACAATAGATATTGACAGGCACTCATCAAAGAAGATGCACTGGTGGCAAAGGGACCCTTGGAAAGATGCTTCACATCATTGTCATTAGCAAAATGTAAGTTAAAACATGATGAGACATAACTATGCGCCCATTAGAATGATTGGAATGGAAAAAGGAAATCATGTGTTCCCAAGATGGTGAGGAAAACTACAACTCTCACACTGCTGTTGAGCATGTAAATGACAAAACCATTTGGAAAATAATTTGATGATTTTCTTAAAAATCAGCACAATCCACCATATGTGTCAGTTGTTTCGTTCTCAGATATTTATACTCAGGAGAAAAGGAAATTTACTCAGGTAAAGATTTGCCTTTGAGTGGTCATAACAGTTTGCTATAATCCCAGAGTATAATCAAGTTTGTAACAATTTATAAGTGAACAAACACTATGATACACATCCCACATAAAGGATTTTAATAAAGAATAAAACAGTGTAGTATAATGCACACAACACAGATGGTTCTCAAAACAATGGTGGTAGGTAAAGAACAAGACATAAAAAAGAGTACACATGGACTGGGAGATAGCTCAGGAGTTGAAGACTTTGTCTCCCAAGCAAAAGGACCTGAGTTCAGATCCCCAGATCCCATGTAAAAATGAAAGTCAGAAATGGCAGTGGTGGCCTACGCTTTTGAGTTTGGAATCAGAGTCTGGAAAATTCCAGAGGAAAACAACAAAGATAGAATAATCCAGGATGATTCCTGATGTGACGCTTGGGCCTACACAGGCATACACATTCAAGTGCCCTCTGATACACACATACGCACATTCTCTCTCTCTCTCTGTCTCTCTCTCCCCTCAAACACACACACGTACACATGTGCAAAAAAGTACATATTATATAATTCCCCTTACATAAAGTTCTAAAAAAATACAGATCTCTAGAGAGAGAAAGAAGAACATCAGCAAGGATAGGAGGATGGAAGAGGATAGAATACAAGAATCATTAGGAAATCTTTGTATGTGGAAGTATGAAAGGCATGCACATCATTTTAAATGGCTCCATAGATGCATACAAATATAAAAATTAAGTTGCACAATTTAAATATGTATAGGTTATTATATGCCAAATATAAAAATTAAATTCTATGATTTAAATATGTATATTATTATATGTCAAATATTCTTCAATTAGTCTGTCATAGAGAAAAAAGGAAGTGGTAAGATGTTATCTTTAAAATCTTCAAGAAGAAGAGCTCACAGAAAAGAGAAATAAAGAAATTTAAATGCATAATATTAAAATATGAGGAGGGAGAATAAAAATTTAGCTAATGAAAGGAGAGCTTGAAGGCTAATACAGCGAAAAGTACTAGAAGCCAAATTTTCAATGGTTACTGACACAGCAATGAGTATGCTACATTATTATGTAAAAGCAGAAAGTGAAGTCATTTGGCTTCAATTAAAATGTTTGAAAAAAATTTGGGTCACAGTTTTGAATGGCAAAGATGCCAACATTTAAATGAAATGTATGCAAGAAATCTTAAAAGATTTTAAAATCATAGTCTTTTTATTCATTTCAGATGGCATGACCTTTTTAAACTTTGGTATGTTATTCAAGACATACAAGTATTTAAAGTGAGGGTTATTTTTTCATGATAAAACACCATACACAGTGGTTTCATCTTGAAATCTAAGAGTTTTGAGTCTTGGTTCCAATTCTATTAAGAATCTAGCCTGAGAGCAAATGACTTGCATTTTCTATGTCTTCCAGTCTGAACACAGGAAAGAGGCCTGTGTTCTATATATGGAGAGGTCAGTTAAGGTTTTCAGTAGTTTAGTTCATGGAGACAACAACTACCCAAGAAAAGTCATTAATTAAATGGCATTTATTATTACTGTTCTCATCAAGTAAATAGTGAGTGCCCTCTAACTCCCATTGCCTTTGAAAGAACTGCTTTTGTCTGTTCAGAAAGGTTTGGGGAGGAATCAATTCTTCAGTCAGTGGCTGATTACCTAGGTATTTCAACAGCACTTTATCACCATGGCATCCAGGTACTCAAATCCTGGCAATAAATTGGGAACACAAACATCAAAACCACAGTTCTGTGTGATGAGGCCAATATGAATATTAGGATATGAAGCTTTTGAAACTGTTTCTGTGGAAACACAAAGAGGAGTACAAAATGTATGTGCAGCCTATGGCTTCCAAGGTAATTCAAATGAAAACTCAACGGCAGGACTTCATTGGTCTGGGCCCTGCATCTTCTCATTAGAAAAGGTACTTCTTACAGAGAGGCCCATGTCCAAGCATCTGTCCTGTGCTAGAGGGGT